>CM040631.1:32391416-33781164 GCA_022818045.1 Neotoxoptera formosana | reverse complement strand
AAAAAACGGAAATGTTCAAACTGTAAATAATAAATAAAATAGATTTAACATTATATTACATTATTGTACATATATATACAAGCTGATATTTGAAATTGTTTAATCTTATGGTACAATAGAATTGCACATAATAATTAGAGCAAAACAAACTTCATGTTCTAGTGTCTGTATATTATCCTTGGACATAGTTGTCCTATGATATCGCTTGATATCTTGTGTAGTTGCAGCACCTAAATAAGTTATAAGTAAAATCAAATTTTCGTTAGTTAACGCTTAACAACCTTAAAAAAATGAATGATATGTTTTTGTTATTGATCTATTAGTTATAAACTATCAAATGTTATGATTATATTTCTATTAAAAATATAAAACTAATACTTCCTATTATAAAACATAAAATGATTAATTACCCTTATTGGTTTTGTTGCCCATGTTTAATGATGGGCACCAGTCGGGGTTACTTTTATTTTTGTATGACGCTGGTTTACCTAAAGAACAATTAGTATTACAAAATATATACTAAATACAAAAATACATTTAACTGATAAATTATACAAATCCTTACCACTTTTAAAATGATACGAACAAATTCTCATGGATTCAATTTGCTTGTTTTCTAAATCTGCTCTTTGGAGGGATTTAAGCCATGCACTTCTTTGCTCTCCCTGTAATTTCTGCAGGTCTGACGCTGCACTCCTTTTTTCTTTGGGGAACCTGTAAAATGAAATTTTTTTATTGGAGGTTTTGTTTGTGCAACCACAGACTGCACAAACAGTAGGCATATTTAAAACTAAAAGGACGCTTTTCCGAAAGTGAATTGTATACGACCCTCGATAGGTGGCGTTCTGCACCGTATTGCCCGACCGTAGCCACGCCCACTGTTTTCGTGACGTGTATGCGCCTCGTTCTCTTTTGACTGCCGGAGAGGGAGTGAGGTACATTATTATCTCCTCTGAGGTACTTTATTATATATACTTATCTATGGTTATCTCACAGGTGGCCATAGAGAACGTTTGACGTCAACACATTCGATCGTTGCGTAAATATTGTCACTCATGTACTGCTTATGAATTCTGTTCTGTCTTAACGTGCATGCGGCGCGCTCGCTCCTACCGAAAGTCACAAACCATTTCTCAAATAAAGGTCCTGTTTACTTAAATAATATTTTCATTACATAAAGCATTTATAATCAGTTAAGTAACATAACTCGAATTATATTCATTACCTATAATTACTTTTTTAAATATATGTAAAATAATACATTTTTTGATATTTTAATACGTATTATATGTGTACTTTCAACAAAAGAGAAGTCGAAATATTAATATATGTAATAGGTACTATATTTTATTTAAATTAAGGTAAAAACAATTTTTAATTAAAATATTTTAATGTTGGTTTACAGATTTTTATTTACGCATCTTCATTTTCATCAGTTTCACTAAATTCTTCATCAATATCGATATCTTCTGATGTTTCATTTAAAATTAGTTAAAATTTTACTTCTTCTGTTAATTGAGTTACTGTTTTTTGGGGTTATTTTCTCATTGTTGATGAATAGAGAACAGAAGACATAAGTAATATGTGAAGGATGTCTTCATTTGTTTTTAACTTTGAACATTTTCTAGAGTGATGTTCTCTGTAATTTCGCAAATCCTTATTCTTAGCTTCAGCTGCTCCTTCAGAAAGTTGTCCTGTAAATTTATTATAATTCCATTTAAATTAAATATTTATTTATTTTTAATTTAACAGTATAACTTACCGATTTGGTAACAGTGCATACTGAACAACATATGCACCATATGCATGGTATTAATATTTTATACAAACTACCTGGCATGTAATACCAGTTATAAAGGCTAACATAGAGTTTAGATGTTTCTAAAGTTTAGATTTTAAATGTTTTTAAATTAATTTCATGATGGCATGAATGTTTGAATTAATCGAATGTCTAATCCTGTGATAATAGCATTATAATATGCGCTGGGAAAAATAAATAATATTATATCATACGGTTACTATGTAGTGTAATTATTTATGTTTTCAATAGAAGTCTATTAGAGCACATGTAAGTATGTAACTTAAAAATAAACCTTTTGCTTCGCATACGAGTTTCGTTTCAGTTACATTTTTATCGCAATACAATTTCCATCTATTATGGATAACTTGTAATACATTTTTACAGGCAAAAATATCATAATTTTATGGTAAAACATATGTTGAGACCGGAATACAGTTACAGTAAGTGGCGTCATTATAGAATTGTTGTTTGTCTATCGCGGAAGGGAAATTATTAGTCAAATATAATGTTCAGGGGTATTTCCCTATACTTTCTAGCGCAAACGTGAGTGCATATTTTACGATTTTTTTAAAACATTCGCTGCTTATAGAAGTATTATAACTGTATCATATATACAATAATGTCTGCTACAGTGCTACCTGCGTAATTTTATTTATAAAATGTATACATAAACACACTATAATAATGTAATTTATCTACATATAATACGTAGGTACTTGCATAATAAATAATAATAATGTCAACACTCAACGATATCGTTATTATAATATACCTACTCGTGCATAATATTTATTATTAATCTAATACGAGAGACGTTATGAGAAATCCGTGCGAGGTTTAAGCGTTTGGGAAATTAAAATGCTCGTTCGTGGAATGCATACTGCAGTCTGCAGTATTATGAAAATTAACGATTTTAAAGTCTATAAACATATACGAACACAATATAAATATACAGTTTATTATAAAATAATATTATGTGTTTGACAAGACGGCTAGATAGTTTTGCTATGGAATTACGAGCCCACGTTTTTCGAAAATTTGACCGCAGACATTTGGTCTTGGATGCGGTATTAACTTTTGATTCGCCGCGTTTTTTCCTCGACCATAACCTACCGATTTTCTAATAATTCCGTATAGGTACGAAAATTCGAAATTTATCATTATTTTGTTTTCGGCCACTAGGTATGCGGATTATCTTCCGTCACACGACTCCTATCGGATAAAAATGAATTAAAACTTTGACCAAACACAGATATTAAAAGATGGATTATTTGGACCATTTGGTCGAATCTTGCCTCGAGTGTTCGGAAATCGACCTAACTTCCAATGAATAATGTAGGTGAAAAATACCAACTGAGCCTTGAGGTAGACCCTGAGTTAAAAACCAAATTTTACAGGGCACTCGAAAATTATAATTATAACTTTGTTCCTAATCAATCTTTTTGTGATAATTTTACCTAGGTATTGTAAAACTAATAAATATTATCCGAATAACGTAGCCATCAATGATGATGATGTTGTGGCATACGACCTACGCGTTAATTAGCAATGAGGGTTACATCGTATTAGTTGAAGAAAAATTAAACTTTTAACCAGAAATAGCAGGCGCTCAGGATTTTTTTTTTTAGAGGGGGCTTACACATTTTCTTACTCTCCCTTATACACTAATACACAATAACCAGTAAATTTTAATGATTTAACTTAGGCATATTAAAAAAAAAAAAACGGGGGGCTTTGGCCCTGCAGGGTGCTCCATTGACCAAAAATAATCATTTGCTGGTTATATTACTTGGACAGAATGTGTATTTATCGTCGCTTCCCAAACGGCTCCCGCCCATTGTTTATTATTCCCAAACGGCTCCCGTCAAAAAAGGTTTTACGAACAGGTCAATTCCCAAATGGCTCCCATCGAAAAAAGTTTTACTATCAGGTACAATCCGAAACACAAATTAAAGCTCAAAGTCAAGTAAATACACCAAAATCGACAAAAAAAACAGGAGCTCATAGAAAACATTATCTAAGAATTTTTATCAAATAAAATAACTAGCATAGATTATATAAAAAAATTGTGCATCAAAAATTTACCTACTGTATAATTTTTTTTATATTTTTATACATACATTTTTTTAGGATTTTTGTTTAATTTTTAATACTTATTTACATTTAATTCACAGAATATAATTTTTATGATTTAACCTTAAAAAACAACCAACACATTTTTAACCACATAGTGGTCTTTTGAAACAGTCCTAAGTCTGTATGAAGTGGGAAGGAATTTGTGTTGTAAAAAACCGGAGCTGATTGGGAATTGATCTGTTCGTAAAACCTTTTTCGACAGGAGCCGTTTGGGAATTGTACTTTTTGAAAACGGGAGTTGTTTAGGAAAATCGGGAACCGAATGGGCTATGCCCGTATTTATGTGTCAAGAATTATAGTACTCAATAATAGTAGGTACTCGTCACTTTTAAAAAAAAAATTAGGGTTACTGTTACATCAGTTGGGCTTTCCGCCGACAAATCATACTAGGTACCTATATTACTATATTTTGATGGTTGAAAATTAAAACCAATGCCGTTAGTCGTTACCGTTATTATCATAATATACATTTTTAAAATAAAACTTTACTATATTACTATATTTATAATTATTCAAGATACCATTATGACGGCGGGTGACTTGTACAACCAAAGTTGACGAACCAGAGAGTGAAGGATATTCGGTGTTTTACTGAATGTGCAGATGTTTGTATACGAAAAGCGGCCCGTAAGGTTTTTAAAATAATAAGTGGCTAGCTGCCTCTCAAAAAGGAAGTCGAAGAGCTATAGATACCAGCTATACCTATACTTTACCTATATATTTATACCTATACAACTATACATATAACTATATATAATTATAATACATTACGATCGAGCCCTAGCTATACTATATATACATGCTGGTGAGAAATACTCTATATTATGTATTTATGTTATTCTACAATTTACTACTTACCCCATTCGTTAATTTCCTGTTGTTCCTCAAATCGTAGGTACCTACCTGTATTTTATTTTTATCTAGGTAGGTACCTACACCCAACACCTACCTTATTTGTCGAGCGACAAACATTTTAATTAATTTTAGGAACTATTCTTTATTTACATATATTATACGGAATTGACGCATCGTGTGTACTGTAGTATACCGTGTATCTAATGCGTTAAATGAGCATATATTAAACCTAATTAGGTATTTTATTTACTATTTTATCAGCTTGTATATAATTATATGTATATACCATTTACACCATAATACATTTATGCAAAGAATGATGATTGTTTAGCCGTATTTAGGTATACATATAGCTATATATCATACATATAGCTATATAATATCATACATCCCATTACATGGCTACCTATATATAATAGGTCTGTTTAACACATAGGTATCGTACCTGCACGCAGTACATTTAAACAGCAAACCCATACCAAAAGTTGTATCCAGCCCAAAACATATTTACGTAAAAAATTTTTTTTTTATATAATCGCATGGTCATATATTAATACCTTCATAATATGCTAATTTTACAATTTCGCCACCGCTGATAGCAAATTTATCAAATAATATTAAGGAGGTAGGTGCCTATTAGGTGCCTACTGTAATAGACTATATATAGACAACGGTGAAGATAATATTATGTTTGAACTTGAACTACTGAGGGGCATTCAAAATTCAAAACAGATATACCTACGCTATTGTAGGTATATCACATCGTACAACGCGATTATTCTCATTTACCTCTGCCTATTTAACAATCCGAAAGAGAACGCTTTGAGCTCATAATACGTTAATTGATGGTTTACTCGTAGGGCAGTTCTTATGTTTCTATTATTTAATTTATAATAATCATATTGAAAATAAATATGATGTGGTGTTTAACATTATTATGTCTGGTAAGAGAACATCATACATATATTTTTCATTATTATGTTTTATCGCGCTACAATTAAGTTTAAAACCAAATTTAATTCTATAGTTGTTTTTAAAATATATTATAAAATCAGTGATTCTATATAGGTTATGCTAAGCGCCGTATCTGCGTGCAAGTCCAATGTCGAACGAGCTATGGAAAACAAATTAATCGTACCGGACCTCATTCCAGTAGCTCCGAAAGAAATGTTACAAGTAAAAATAAAACATAATATATCAAATATTCAAATAATCTAAACCGTAAAACCCGATAATATCATAGGTATACTATCCGAGTGGCTTAAGAGCAGAACTCGGTAATGAACTAACGCCCACTCAGGTTAAAGACCAGCCATCGGTCGGATGGAATGCCGAACCTTATTCGTACTATACATTAAGTTTAACCGGTGAGTATATTGTCGAGCTATACACAAAGAAAAATTGTTACATTTCTTTTTTTGTTATCATCTACTCAGATCCGGATGCAGGACCTCAAAATAAGGAATTTCAGCATTGGTTGGTAGGGAACATACCGGGCGCAGATGTGAGTATGGGAGAGACACTCAATGCTTACGTCGGTTCTGCAACTCCACCGAATACAGGTACCTAATAAATATGTTGTACAACAGGTACCTACTTGTAACTCATAAAAATTTAAGGTTTACCTACAAATTATGTTTCAATATTTCTAGGACTTCATCGTTACGTGTTTTTAGTGTACAAGCAACCGTCAAAATTGGTATTTGACGAACCGCATATAAACAATAGGTAATATTATATGTTCAACCTTTACCGATTTAAAATCACTAATTGTGTACTAGTGTAATAGACTATACTTACAAACTTTAATATTAACCATGTATATTTTTAGGACTGCTGAAAAGCGTTTTAAGTTTTCAATTCATAAATTTTCAAAAAAGTACGAATTAGGAACACCCGTTGCTGGTAATTTCTATCTGGCACAATATGATGATTATGTTCCAATTATAATGCACCAACTCGGAGTTCAGTAATTGATTATTGATACTGATGTCTACACTTACATAACAATATGTAGCATTTTTTTTTTCTAATCAAGGTTTTACCATTATTTAAGTAAGAAATAATAACTTTTTAAAAATATTATTATACAATATAAGTTTTGAATAAATAAATAAGTCCGTGATTAATATATAAATAATTATTTATATATATATATATATATTTATTATTTATTTATTTATTAATTTATTATTTATTTATTTATTTATTTATATATTTCATTTTAATATATGAGTGTTAAAATAATAAAAGTACTGTCTCATAATCATTAGCTATAATACTAGTTTGCACCACAACTGTCTCAAACATTGTTTTGTTTTATTCAGTTTGAAGTTACGAGTCTCGTAATATAAAAATGTTTTCAAATGTAAAAATATATTGCTATGTTACTGACCAAACTAATTAATTGAGGAATGTGGATTCATTAAATATAGTCTGAATAACTTAAATAATATAACACTTTTGTAACTTTTATTTTATAAATATAATCAGTTTAATAAATTAGTTATGATTTTGAGACGTTGTCTTTAAGATGTTCGTCTGCTAGTGGCGATGAAGCCGGATAGAACTGTTCACTGCGAGGGCTATCTGTACCAATTGGACTTGGGCTATTTGTATAAGAACTTATACCTATAATAATAACATGAAAACAAAATTTTACATCAACACAAGATAATAACCATATGATTATGACATACTGGTACAACTAGATGGTGCTATTCCTTGATATGGCGAGTAAGATTGAACTGAAGAACCATACAATGTACAAGGAGACCCTCCATAAGAAGTATCGGAACCCAATGGATATTCTAAGTCTTCATTAGTTATTCTGGAAGAAGTGTATCCAGAAGCAGGGTCCCAAGCTTGAGTGGGTGTTTTAGAACCATCGTGCGATGGAGTCATGCTTCCAAAGTGTGGTGTACGGTTACCAACTTCATAGTTGGGTGTTATTGAACCTTGCACAGGAAGCAAACCTACTTCACGATATCTAGGAGTTGTTAAAGCGTTAATTGGTGTTCTAGAGTACGATGATGTTAATCTCCCGTCCTTAGATTTTTGTAAAACAATTGTTAAGTTTCTTCGATCTACCGATATTGTTTGACAAGAAGAATGAAGTTCAACTCTGGCTGTACACTCAGTTGCATCTTTTACAATGCCAACATCACCTTTGTAAGGGCCAATAGTAATTCTAATTGTCTGACCAATTAACCATTTATCTCTTTGAACACCACCAAATCTACTTCTAGTTCCTACAAAAGTTCCTTGTCCTTTTCCTACTCCTTCTTGAACACCAAACTGACCAGAAGTATGACATGGAGACATAGCTTGTGGAGATGAAAATCCATTTTGTGTTATAGTCTTAGCTTGCTAAATTGTTCAAAACCAATGATATGAAAATTAAATAAAAAATACAAATTATAATATACGCCATATTACTTTGTTTTTTGAATTTCCAGCAAGGGTAATGTGTCTTAAACGACAAACAAAAATGCCACCATTATCTGTCATTAAACGGGAATACAAAAAAGCAAAGTGGCGATATAAATGTTTGATTTCACCGTGCAGTCCCTAGATTATAGAAGTATATAATATATAATAGTAACTATATAATTGTAGGTTTAAAATATACATTTTATGATCAATATTAAAAAATATTACCGTGTGTGGACCATCAATAACTTTTACAATTTCTTTTCTTTGTATTGAATTTCCCAAACCATCAACTCCAACTGTATTTCTATGCTCTTTTTTTTTATTTAAAGATTGTGGTTTAGCTTCAACCAATTTTCCTGCCATGTTTAAAATTTGCATTTTTTCACGCTCAATTCTCACTATCACTCCAACATTTTGTGGGCTATCAAACAAAATATAAATATAAATTGACTGAAAACAGAATTAAAGATTTCATTACATACTCTAATTGAACAAGGTCTCCCCATTGGAATTGTCCATGTGAATCAACTCCAGAAGCCGTATCCGTACACAATTGTAAATCACGAGGTAAAACTTCAAGTTCATGCATGGTGACATCAGAAAATAACACAATTCGGTTTTGTTCAACTCGAACAATGAGTCCTGTATCACCCTCATAACGTCCTCCTACTACTCTTACATGGTCACCTTGTTTAAAAAATTTGCGCAATTCATTAGCCATAAACTCCAGCGGCATCTAAAATAATAAATTATAACTTGACTAGGTTAACATAACTTTAAAAATCCGAACATGCTACACACATAAACATCTAACAGAATCTAAAATGTAAATATGTAATAATAATTTAGAATGAATTTATTAATATCTTATATATAAAATTCTCGTGTCACAATGTTAGTTATCATACTCCTCCCAAACGGTTTGACCGATTTTTATGAAATTTTATATGCATATTCAGTAGGTCTGAGAATCGGCTACTATCTAAGTTTGTATGCGGTGCGCGATAAGTGGTTCAGGAGTTATGGCGAGTTTAAGTTATTTTGAGATTTACGATGGAAATATTTGTTTATAAATGGTTGCCATTGGTTACAACCTACTAACTCGGTTGTTTTTTTTTTTTTTTTATTGTACCTAATTCTGATTTCAGTTACTTACGCATCTCATGGGGTCCGCATCCACCGCATGTGGATTGCCTACCTGATAATGTACTACTGCTCGCATATATTATCCACGATACTATGCAGTTGATTGCCTACCTAGGTAGCTTAGATGTATGTAAATCACTTGAGGTTAATCTTAACATAATATATGGGCATATGATTCAGGCAACGCTGGAAGGGACAGCTAGGATAGGACAGCTAATATAGCTGACACTTCGTGTCACGAAGTGCAAGGGATCAGCTAGTGATATATAATATTTCGGGTCTACTTTTTTTTTCTTCAAAAATGTGGTGAATGCCATGTATTATACAATTGTATTTTAAGGTGAATAAATTTACAAATTGATTGTGTAAATAACATAAAACAAATGTGTATATATCTAATATTCATCATAAAAATATTGTAACAATTTGTACTGATATTGTGTTTTAGTTTGAATATTTTTACCTTTTGATCATTTGAAATCAGTTTATAGATTTTTAATTTATTTAATTTTTACCAAGATATTTATAGAGCTGTACAAATAAATTGCATTATAAAATATGTACAATATTCATTATGAAGTTAAATTTTAAAATGTTAAGAGAAATATTATGTTTAAAAATGTGCTGTGTTATTATTTGTTGTATGCAAAATCATTTGAACTATTAAAAAAATTAAATTAGTGTTCAATAAATTATTATAGTATCAAATAACTGCCAGTTTGTAATGTTTTAGTAGTAAAATTTAATATATTTAAAGGAAAAAAATATTACATTTAAATACAGCGCAATAATTCATTTAATTTTATCTAAAACTTAAAAAGTTTAATTTTGAATTAATTATCAAAATAATCAGTAAAAATATGAAGTCTAGGATAATTTATTTATTTATTCTGTAATTTTTTTTGTTTTAAAAAAAAAATCAAAAATTAATTTTATATTAAGTCTGACTAGATAATATATTTTATAACTAGATTTAGTGCCTATACACTTTTTTTCAATACTCTATACTTTTTAATTTTTTTAAGAAGACAGACAAATGATAAAAAAAAAAAAATAGCACATCAAATAAACGTATAATAGTATAGTATATACTGTCTAAACTGATACTCACATTAAGATTTTCATGTTTAGGCATTACCAAGACTGTGTCACCATCAGTAGATAACACTTTTCCTTGTAAATTTACTAACTCTCCAGCACATACTTCTACATTATCACCAGAACATAAGGTCTGACTGTTTGCTAAATTATCTTTATTCGATAATGTTAAATCTATGTCCAAGCTTTCAGAAACGTCCTCAAATTTTTCAAGTTCTATTAGTGTAGGTTTGACTCCATCAGTCATTATTGCATTCATATAAAAGTTTTTGAATAAAAATCCTTTACAGCTATAACGATTTCCTTCAAATACTAAAAAGTCACCATCACTGGTAACTTCACCACCAATAGCTCTAATGGCTTCTGGATCAAATGGTTTAGCTACAGGACGCCTTTTTTTCATTCTCTTCAAAGCTTCTGGATCCTAGTAATAAATATTGATTAATAATAAATAATAAATAATAACAATTACAAAAATTATTAACTGTTTACCATTGATACTCTGAGAGCGCCACGTGGTCTAGTATAATCAATTCTTGGTAATAGTTTCAAATGTACTTGATTTTGTGCTAAGTCCTCATAATCTATTTGAGCAATGTCATCTTTGTACAAACCTGTGAATTAAGAGTTTTAAATACTTTCAACTTATTTAAATTTAAGTACTAAAACAATTAACCTTTTTTTAATCGAACCCATTGTTTGGGTTTCAAGCCTGTTTGTACTTTAACAACTTTTAAAACATCAGCCATTTCTTTGATAGGAACCATTTGTTGTTTCCAAAATCCATATTTAAGACTGTTAACATTTTCAATAGCTGATTTCACATGAGTTTGTTTGTATGACTCAATGTATATGTACCCCTTAACGTTTTGAGGAGAAACTATAGATTTGATTTTCAATGGATCGTCGGTTAACTGGTATGCAATAAATTTCCGCATTAACAGTAAAGCAGTATTTTTTTCATCACCAATGCGACATTTGACCATCCATAAGTTTGGGTCCCTTTAATCAGTAGTTTACATTTTTTTTTAAGTAAGTAATGTTTATTATTTCACAAAATATCATACAAAGTTTTTAAATTAAGCATAAAATAATTTGTCTCCAGAAGCAAAGCTTGAGTAGGAAACAAGAGTTCTAAATTAAGTTAACTTATATGTATAAAGATTAAAAGATGAAACAAAAGTAATATACTAATATTTAAATGTTTAGTTAGTATGACATAAATAAATAATAGGTAGTATTAAAATTTTAATTTTAATTATTATATTATAATAATTAAGTTTTAATTTAATATTAGTGTACAATATAAATATATAAAATACTATATTTACAATTATAGTGGATACAGCGCTTATTGGACTCACGGTTAATTGACTCATTCGCCTATTAGACTCAAAACGGCTAGTCCCGATTTGCACATATACTAACATACAGCAAAAAATTTGTATATTCAACTCACACACCGGTTAATAGGGTCTTTTGAAAATTAGATAAATAAAACGCTGTGTCTAGAACACCGGGCGCCCGGTTTTATATTAGAGCACCGGGCGCCCAATTTTATATTAGAGCACCGGGCACCCATCACTCTGTAGAGCACCGGGTCACACTGTAAATATAAAACATACACTTATCCATTGTTGTATGACATTTAATATTATGGTATAAGAGTTATCTGATAATAGTTAATTAATAGTCAATACAAATAATATATAATAATAATTAATAATATAAATATACGATAGTAAATATAAATAATATAAGTTCACACAGGTTCTTTGAGTAACTGCGCTTTAGGCTTCATTTTATGTGGACGATCTCCACGACACTCGGGGAAAAACCATCTACCTTTTGGTTTTGTTGATAATGAAACACAAGAAAAATGAAACCATTCTACTGGACATAAATCATTATCGCAACATATCATCTCTCCGTATGAAATCTGTTTACAAATACAATAGGTTGGTTCATGTGAATCGACAGCTATATCCCTATTTCCATTTTTTTTAGTTTCTGTTTCTGTTTTTTGAGCCAGTGTTCTTCCAGTTCTAAGCTTTTAAGGAAGGCCGATTGTTGTCAAAATTGCGCCTTTTGGCCTTTTTTACCCAAAAAAATGGAAATAGAGATATAGCTAACGATTCACATGAACCAACCTAGTGTATTTGTAAGCAGATTTCATACGGAGAGATGATATGTTGCGATAATGATTTATGTCCAGTAGAATGGTTTCATTTTTCTTGTGTTTCATTATCAACAAAACCAAAAGGTATATGGTTTTTCCCTGAGTGTTGTGGAGATCGTCCACATAAAATGAAGCCTAAAGCGCAGTTACTCAAAGAACCTGTGTGAACTTATATTATTTATATTTACTATTCGTATATTTATATTATTAATTATTATTATATATTATTTGTATTGACTATTACTTAACTATTATCAGATAACTCTTATACCATAATATTAAATGTCATACAACAATTATGGATAAGTGTATGTTTCATATTTACAGTGTGACCCGGTGCTCTACAGGGTGATGGGCGCCCGGTGCTCTAATATAAAACCGGGCGCCCGGTGTTCTAGACACAGCGTAAATAAAAAGAATATGTATATGTATTATATAAATATAAATAAACATACAATAAATGCTATATAAGTCAGTACCGGTACGATTGCTTTCAACGCAAACCTGATGAAAAACCACAATCAACTAAACAAATGCTAGAAGCGCTTCAAATTCTAAGTAGAGGGATTCAGCAAAGAGTCGATGATGACGTATTCGAGAAACATAAATCCTACGAAAATATGATAACAAAGTTGGCCGAATAAGGGAAAATCCAATCAACCCTTGATGAATTTTTATCAAAAAATTAAAATAGTTTAAATATACCTACATATTATTTTATTTTTAATTGCATTTATACATATCAATAAATATTTTTTAAGTAAATAAGTTTTAATTTTAAACATTTTTTTGGGTCATTCACCTTATTGACTCATTTGGTTAATGGACTCAAATGGTCATGTTCCAAAGTGAGTTCAATGAGCTGCGTCAACTGTATTATATTAAAGAACATATCTTATGTATAATATGATTCTTAAATAATCTAAAATTAGGGAAACTCCTATCAATTCCTAAATTGTTATATAAGGCAATACACATATTTAAAGGGTTTGTCTTACCAAATTCAGTAGTGCACTTATGAGTTCTAAATATATTTTTATTATTTTTCCGTGTATCATAATTGTGATTAAACCTCACTTTATTCAAATCAGTATAATATACGTTTAATAAGATCTTTTTAACATGTAATTGTTTCAAGTTCAAAAGGTTATATTCATCTGAGTTTTGGTGCTAGTAAGATACTTTTTTAATAATGTATTTATAGTTGTATTAAGCAGTTTTAAATGGCAATCATAAATCAACATTTAATACATTCTTAAATACACAGTTCAATGTAAATCTTACTTGACACCAGGTAAAAGAGTTTGTTGCATAATTTCATCTGACAGTTCATCTCCGGCATCTCCAAATTGTTTTATTGTAGCTGAAGCATCTGCATATTTTTTGCGCAAGTATTCTTCTATTTCTTCTTCATTTTGAGTGCTAAAAATTTTAATAGAATGATTATTTACTTATAATGTGCATAATTGGCTTTGAATTAACATTTAATGGACTGTTCTAACCATCAAATGTTCATAATTATATAATAGGCCTTACTCCCAAAGATTAGTTCCCCGTCTGCGCCCTTCAATTTCTCTTGCAGTTGGTCCTAATTCATCGACCTCATTAGCGACAATACCATATTCGCCAACTGTATCTTCAAAATCTTCATCTTCTTCTATTTCATCATCTACATCAGCTTCATCGATGATAAAACCACCAAAACGTTCATTTTTCTTTTTTTTTTTGGCCGGACGGTCATCTTCATCATCATACTCCTTCCGAATACAACAGTAATAATTACACCAAACAATTATTACATCAGGACTTAAGAACTTACATCGTCAGAATTCAAATCCTCGCCTTCTGGTTCTTGTTCGTCAGCAACTTCTTCTTCCCTGTAACAATAATCGACATTTGTATTTACTATATTGACTGTGCTCTCGACACGACTTTAGTCATTACTGGTTACCTATTTTCTTCGGCTTCGGATCCACTCGGCGAGTGGCTTCTGCTTGCACTCCGTCCGCGATATCGCGGATTTTCCTAAAAACAAAACGCCAAAAGTAGTATCAGGCGGTGCCATTCCAAGTTTATTCACATTTATTGGTAATTACTTCATCGTCATCACTCCACGAATCGCTTCCCGACATTTCTGAAGTAGGCGATCGCTCACACAAATTACACGGTAATAAATATTGAAAATAGTACACGCCGGCACAACAAACGGCTGCCAGTATCTACGATAATAAATTAATGACGTTCGACTCGGAACGTCAGTGAAACAATAACAAATAATAGTCGGCTAGGTTAGACGAAATAGGAGTCACGTGATCACCGACCACGGGTAGTGGGTTTAATTTTGTCATTTCGACGGGAGTGTTGCCGCGTCGGTAAGCGGTTAATTCGAAATAGCTCGGACCCGGTACGCGTGTGGTACACTGGTACAGCGGTACGGTGGTGTGACTCGACACGCTCATCGTCATCGTTGCGACCATTCTCTTTCAATGACATCGTCTAAACAGCATTTAAATTAAAAAAATAATAAAGTTTAAGTCTCTCTCGCCGAGTACAACCGTGTGTGACGGAACTTTTGGGTCGCCGCATATATTAATCTAGTATTGTCGAACGGGCACACACTGGGAATACAGAAAGTCTATTTTAGTCGATTTTAGTGCAATAAGAAGAATAATAATAAAGATTAGAAAACGACTTTCGATAATTATTAATAATAATGATAATGAAACATAAATTTTAATCAGTCACTACGATTACGGTGAATCGTCGTAGACATCATATTATTAGGTTTAAGTATCGACAACTTCCAAGAAAAATGTCTAATATTCCGTTCGTGCGTCTAATACTTCCACCACAATAATTAAAATCAACGATTTATGACGAACAACATGCCTTGAACCAATATCAACATGACAAGATTGGTTTTTTAGAGTGCCATCAAACATTATGTAGTAGGTAGGTTGTCAATTTATCCAAGACGATGACAAAATTAATATTATTGTCATGAATATAATTATTTATAATTTTCACGAATTATTTTAATTCAAAATACATATTAAAATTGTAATTTATAATGTTACCTATCTTAGATTATGA
The DNA here is from genome assembly GCA_022818045.1 of Neotoxoptera formosana. Lineage (NCBI taxonomy): Eukaryota > Metazoa > Arthropoda > Insecta > Hemiptera > Aphididae > Neotoxoptera > Neotoxoptera formosana. The sequence goes on along the minus strand of CM040631.1, from coordinate 33,765,421 downwards.
TTATTGGTAATAGGCTTTATCATATTAATGTGATACATTTTATGAATTTATACACAATATATTGTATAATTGATTTCATAATCTTCAATGAAAATTGAAATTGAAATTTGGTCATTTGTTTTATTACATAATAATGCCGATGACTACTAGATAAGTCCAATTTAATTATTTGGAGAAAAAAGTTTGATCTAACAAATTACCAACATGGGATAAAAAGTTGAATACTGGAACTCTGAATGACTTATAATAATAGAATATTAGGTTCTAAATTAAAATCTTGTACATGGTTTATTATAATATAATACAATTTTTGAAAATATTAATTTTTTTCCTTTGACATATTAATATTATAATCAACTATTGATGTCTACAATTGTTTATGTTCAATAATTCAATAATTGTCAATAATAAAAATTGTATTGCTTGTGTTTGTATAATCTTTGTGCCCATGGAGTTTATTTTTCTGAACAAGTTGACATTTCAACACTTTATTTTCATTAACCTCATGACATTACACCAAAACACAAAATAGATTTTGTCAAAAAGTGGCTTTGCTTAAAAATTCCAACTTTTTCTTAATTTTTATTAGTTTTTCCAGACGCTCTTGAAAGTTATTTTGAATTTTTTATTCTTGACCCCCTAAAGTACCAACTAGTCACTTTCCTACGAAAAAAAAATGCTAATGAATGATGATGAAAATCAAATCATTTTTATTGCCCTATAAGATGATGATTGATACAAAAAAGAAAAAAACAACATTGCAAAATCAATAAATTTGCTCCGCCCAGAATCTAAAAATTATTTTTTTTACTTTTTTATCAAAACATTTCATTAAAGTATGAAATATTTGTAATCTTTGTTCCTGCGAGGCTTATGAAAAAAAAAACTATAAAAGAATTATGATATCTCCTTTATTTTAGGAGATACTGCAATAAGTAAATCCTCATGGGACACTACACACTAGGACCCAGAATTCATGCATGTGCTTGGTTCTAATTCTTTCTATCTGACCCTGATTCGATATTCTGATATTTCCTTTTGCAAACGATCAGAGTCTGGGAAATAAGGGTTAGGTGGCCCTTCGTCCTGGCTTGTCCAGGATGTTACCAGTGTAGGAACCCGTGTTCCGGAGAAGTGCTTAATGATGATATATAATTATTTTAGTATTATACAATGTATATTTTATAAGAATTTAAGCAGCCATTACTCAAAATACCAATTACCAACATAATTACTTATTAATAATTATGGCTTAGAAATAATACTTATGGCATGCAATAACAATTTAATAATTTTCATATTAAAGTATCAATCAAGTTAAATTGTATACCTTATAAATATTGTTTATTAATATTGAATTGTCATGTATAATCTTACATTTTTGTATCTACCTAAGTCATGTTACATTTTAGATAAACATTAAGCTCATACATTTGTTTATTTATAATAATAATAGGTAAAAAAGATCATGGAAACATTTTTTTTTTCTTATAGGTACCTAGAGTAATAATTTAAATAGTATAAATTACATCTTAAAATGTATTAAACTCATTAACTTACTAATGTTTTATTTATTTTTAATATGTACATTTTAAATTAAATTCTAAACTATATTTTTTACTAATTTTTAATTGTTGCAGGACATTAATCATATAATACAGTATTATTCACAACCTCCCTTCAACATATTCATCGACTAAGATAATGGCTGCTGGGTTACCACATAACTTAGATGGTTTTATTCCACTATTATCGACTTCTGATATTAGAATGAAGGTAACTGTAGGTTGTAAATTATTTACTTATTTAGAAGAACCTAGTAATTCAATTGAATGCTCAGATATTGGAATGTTTATTGATGGCATTGTTCAATGGTTATTAAATAGCAATCCCAAAGTTACTCTGTATGGGATTGAAATAATCACACAATTGATAAACAGAATGAGAATAGATTTTAGACCTTACATTTCTATCATACTACCCCTAGCTATTGATCGAATTGGTGATAGTAAAGAACCAATTAAAGTTAAAACACTTTTTCTTATTATGAAATTAATGGAATGTAATACCATAAGCCCTCAGGCATTGTTTGACAAAATATCAATAAATGCTTTTTATCACAAAAATAGTAGTGTTAAAGAAGGATCTATGAAATTATTATTGTTAACTATTGAAGAATTTGGTGCAAATTGTATTGCAATATCAAAAATTATACCTATGATTATAAAACTTTTAAGTGATCCAAATGTTCAAGTGAGACAAAAAGCATTTGAAACACTTGTTGATTTGTATAAACATGTTGGGGAAAAGTTACGTTTTGATATTCAAAAAAAATATTCAATTCCTCAAAGCAAAATGACAGACTTAATGAATAAGTTTGATGAAGTTAAAGCAACTGGAAATTTATTACCAACTGCTTTTGTTGGGCTTAGTTTAACTAACGATGATGAGACAGATCGGAGTTGCACATTGGTACCAAAATATGCCAAAGGTAGTATTAAAAGACCAAATTCATTTTTACCTCTAAAATCAAATTCTACAACACCATTACAACAGGTTGATTTTGTACGAAAATCTACATCGTCATCAGCATTATCTGCTTCACATGCAGGTGGAGTTGATGAAGACACATTTATTTGGTCTTTTGAAGATGTTCCTGGATTACAAATTTTTAGTATACGAGATTTAGATGACACTATGAAAAAAATACACGAGTCTATTCAAAATAGTAATGAAGAGTGGAATAAACGTGTGGACTCATTAAAGAAGATTAGATCACTTGTATTAGTTGGAGCAACACAATATGAAGAATTTTTCAATAATTTGAGGTATTTAGAACATTCTTTCCAAATATCTATTAAAGATTTGCGATCCCAGGTTATTCGAGAAACGTGTATCACTATAGCATTTTTATCCCAACGTTTGGGCATTAAATTTAATCACTTTTCAGAGGCCATTTTTGGCAATTTAATTGATCTTATACAAAATTCAGCTAAAGTAACGGCTTCATCTGGATTAGTTGCTATAAGATTTATTCTAGAATATACACATGCTCCTCGTATTATACCTATTCTTGCAAATAGTCTGGGATCAAAGTCAAAAGATATTCGCCGTGCATGTTGTGAATTTTTTGATCAAATTATGCGTACATGGCCAACTCAAGCAATTGAAAGACACATAACAATACTACAGAATTGCATTAAAAAGGGTATTGCAGATGCTGATTCAAGTGCTCGGGTGTTGTCTCGAAAAGCTTATTGGGGATTTTGTGAACATTTTCCTGAGCAAGGAGAAATTTTATTTAATAAGTTGGAGCCAACATATCGTAAAATATTACTTACAAGTTCTGGATCCAGCTTGTGTTTATCAAAATCTGTAATAGCTGAAAGTACAAAATTGGCTTCTCGTCCTGTTTCTTCACATAGTAATATTTCTGTGAGATCAAGAAGTGCCATAGACTTGCAGGCCGCTAAGAGGTCAAATATTCGTACTGAATATGCTTCACTTGCTAGACGAAAATTCAACCCCATAGAGTCCATTCAATCTGTTACCAAGAAGACTAATGAAGATATAGACCTAACAGACAGAGGTGGAAGACCAAAAGTTCGAGTATCATTATCCCAACCAGCTAGTCGTTCTGGATCACCATCTTCAAAATTAAATTTTGTCCAAACAAAATCACATAAAGCTGCTTCTGGTATACCCAGATCTCGAGATATTAGTAGAGAAGTTAGTCCTAATAGGTTTAATATCCATGGATTGCATATGAATAGTAAAGAATCACCTATTTCGATTACACCTAGACCAATAATGATCCAAAAGAAATTAATACAGAGTCAAGAAGCTAAGTCTTTGAGTAACAAAAATTATTATAAATCTCCGAAAAAAGTATTAGGAGGATTATTTAATGATTTTAGTGATGAAAGCGAGACATCTAGCGTTTGTTCTGAACACAGAATTAATTCTCATAAGCGATTTTCAGATTCATTTTACTTAAATGGATCACAATGTGGCCTTCATAAAGAAATTTGGAAGAGCTCAAGTTTAAAATGTTTGAATATTGAAGAAATAATATCAAACTGTGATAGTTCAAGTTGGAATAATCGCAAGGAAGGCTTGGTATGCTTACTAAAATATTTTCAGCAAGGAAATATTATGAGTGAATCATTACTAATGAAAATAACAGAAGTGTTTACTAAAATGTTTATGGATTCTCAAACCAAAGTCATAAGTCTCTTTTTAGATGTACTTAATGAGTTAATTGTCACCCATTGTCAATATTTAGAATATTGGCTATACACACTTTTAGTAAAGTTATTTAATAAAGGAGGCTCTGATATACTTGGTTCTGTACACTCAAAAATATTGAAAACGATGGAAATTATAAGGTCATCTTTTCCTTGTGATTTTCAGCTAACTGCTGTGTTCAAATTTCTCACAGACCCTACACAGACACCTAGTGTTAAAATAAAAATATTTGCCATGAGTTACATTTTACAATTAGCTGCTAATGCAGACTCGGGATCAATTTTTTTTTCTGTTGTAAATGGTAAAAAAGATTATGCTACTTTAGCATTAATAAAAATGATCGGGTGGACTATGTGTAATAATAATATAAAACAAGGCTCTGAATTAAGACATGCATCTCAGGAAGCTATATTAGCTTTGTATAGTTTAAATCCGTCTCAAATCACATTGCGGTTATCCCAGTTACCAGAAGAGTATCAAGAGGTGTTTTCTAGACTCTTGAAAATTAGAGTAAGAAGAAGTAGTGTTGATCAAATAATGTCTCTAAATTACAACAACAGTCAGGTACCAACAAATCTTGCTTCACCACCTTTACAACCTGACACCATTGGTACTTTTAGTTCTGAAAAAATACATAAGTCGTTTAAACAATCTCCTGATAAAATTCAAAAGTGTCGTAAAAGATGTCATTATCCCGAGGAGATAAATGCTGCTTCCTGTGTATCTAGAATAAATCAATTATCTATGCTTACTGAAACTAATAGTCATAATTTAAATGGTTTCGATAATGGTCATATTATAGTAGATGGAATTATAAAAATGCTTGATGATTTAGATAAAGATACTCTGCAGCTTGATTATAAACGATCAATTTTGATTCATCTAAAAGAGTTAATACAAGATGATGGTTCTTTTAGTGAAATTATAAATAATATCGAAAAGATGATGAATGTTATTTTTAAGTTATTGATGGACATTGAACCAATTGTACGAGAACATACAATAACTTTGATTATACATTTGGTTAAAAATTCAGAATTAGTTACCTATTTTCACAACTACACTGAATTGATTATATTGAAAGTAATGGATATGTGTTGTGATTCATATAAGCCTATTGTTAAAATTGCAGAAGAATGTTTAATTGCCTTGAGTGTATCTTTACACCCAGAAACAGTTGTGAAAATAATAACACCCTTGATATTAGCAAAAGAATTCCCAGTCAATTTGATTGCAATTAAAATGCTGACAAAACTCATTGATATGTATGGCAGTCCACCTGTAACTAATCAAATTAAAGAAATTATGTCTGGTCTATTGCAGAGCTATGATAATCCTGATAGTGCAGTCCGAAAGTCAACTGTGTTTTGTATGGTCTCATTATATAAAGTATTTGGTTCCCAAGAATTTACACCTCATATATCAAGTCTAAATGGTGCAAAGCTCAAGTTGTTAAATTTATATATTGAGCGCTCTCAACAGTCCATCAAGATCAATTAATTTTATTGTTAATATTTGACTATTTTTTTTAACAAGAAAGTCCTAAAAAATGTATATATTTGTATGTGATATTTAAGTCACTTCATTTAATTATATTTATACTGACGTGATCTAAACTCAAAAGTATAGTAGTGGTAGTCATATTTAACTTTTTAAAACGAAGTCATATTTTTATATTGTATTTTTTTTTTTAAATTAATAATAATATATTCTTTATTACAATAATTAACTTTTAACTGAACATGACACACTGAATAATGGGAATATATCTGAATTAAATGATTATTTTTATTTTATTGTAGATTCAGATTTTGTAACCATTAGTTGGTAATGAATTATTATTAATTTTTATATAACAACCTATTAACTTTTTAAGATACTTTTCAAAACATTTTTTTTTTTTTAATAACAAGTGTCTAATTATATAAGATTGCTAAGAATATTTTATTTTAAGTCAAAAAATTATTATTTTAGCATTAGTTAATACTTAATTTATTATTAACTGGCATTTTGTGGATTTTGAATTATAACTAAGTATGTCTGTGTTGTATTATTTTAAAATTGTGAGAATTGTACCAGAATTAAATGTTATGAATGTATAAAACTAATTTGATGTTAATGACATTAACAGTACAATACACTTAACTATTTTTAGTTATAACTAAATATGTTAGTATTATATTATTATTAAATTTTGAATTATATTAGAAAAAAATGTTATTCAGTTATATTTTGTATAAATTAAATGTTATGAATGTACAAAATTAATTAATCCCATTTAGCATTAATTTATTGTAATAATTGTATAAAGCTTATTTATTTATTGACTGAGAAAATAAACCTTTTTTATAAAAACAATTATGATAACATGATCATTTTTTACACATTTTTTATGTAGTGGTCCAACTAACCCTAGTATTACATTAACATTGAACATAGGAAAACAAAAATGTTACTATTCGAATAACTGAGTACAATAACAACAATGGCAAGACATATGAAAAAAAAAGGAATAAATAATATATTTTATTAACAATATATTATATATTTAGATTATAATAGAAATTATGTACTTACAAGGTTTAGTGTTCACCTAGTATCCACTGAAAAAAATAACACTTATTAATGTTGTTACTTAGTATTGGTGCACAAGCTTAATATATGAATGTGAACCCAGAAAAATAAATTATCATTACCTTATTGAGAGTACAGAAAATAATAACTAATAACAGATAAAAATGAAAAAAAAACTATTAATATCTTAATGTAACAGCAATATTATAGATACCATATTTTTACACAGTATGTCAACTTTTGCATATTGTGCAAGTGCATGGTAGGCACGTCCTATTGATACTCCTATATGTGTTAAATAGTTTTCAATTTCAATTGATTACTAACAGGCAACATCAATAAGACCCAATCCTCCTCTAGAGAAATTAGTATTTACATTGATCACATCTATAGATTATAAGTGGCAAGGGGTTGTTTGTTCGAAAATTATGTGTACGAATGAAAAGTGTTCGAATTTTATATGTTAGAAAATTTAAATAATCGAATATTATGTGTGAATGAGTGTGTCTGAATTAAAAGTGTTCGAATGTTATCTGTTAGAAAGTTTAAATGTTCGAATATTATTTTTATTGTGGAATCAACAAAATGTAATTTTTTGGTATAAAAATTATTTATTATTATTATTATTATTATTATTATTATTTATTATTATTAATCTTAACTATACAATTAAATATGATATTATATTATCTAAAAAAAAATAAATATTTTAAAAAGATAAATTTTAAGCAATTCCCCTTAAAAATTCTAAAATATTAAAATCAGCATTGTCAGCATTGTTTTTACAGCTTAGAACAAGATTTTTAATACGTTCTTCTCGTTGTTGTTTGGACTCTTTGAACTTTTTTGGAAACCGGTTTTGAATCAACTGTTCGATTGAACTTTCAAGTTTCAATGTTCCGAATTTCCGATACGAATAAAATGTAATCTCGATTATCCGATATCGTTGTAGTCATTGGAATGATAACTACACACTTCTATATATACATTTAATATGGCTGGTTTATCGCGCGATCATAAAAGTATATCTATTATCTGGTTATTAACAAATTATTAGGTGAATTATATCTGTGACTATGAACGATATTCGTATAATGTTATTATTTTATTATGCGTTATTATGTTCAAATAGGAAAATATAACATTCGTACATAATACTATTCGAACACAAGTCCATTCGAACAGATTTGTTCAAACACTCAATTCGAATACACACATTCGTACATAATATTATTCGAACACAATTCCATTCGAACACTCGACTAGTTCCCATTATAAGTAGAGCTATACTACCTGGGCACTCAAAATATCTTCCATCCGACTCAAATTGCCTTCCGTGAATTTTTTTTAAAAAGGTTCCTAGAATTGTTTTCTTATTGCAAAAACATCATTCACTTATATTTCCTCCTATTTTAGGTATCTTTCTTGTACTGGAATCTGGTTGAAGTAATTTATCAATTTATAGTTTGAATCTCAAAAATTAATTTTTTTTTTAATAAAATTAATTTAGAATAATGATATAAATCTGCTGGTTGCAATAACACTACAGGAAAAATTTAATAAATTTAATAATAAGTCAATGTGGATTGTATGGTAATGATATTACTATATTGCTATACCTAATAATTCAATAAAAAAATGTTTTTATGAATGTATAAATGTTATACCGTCAAAAAAATTACCAAATAAATTTCAGTAGAGTCTATGCTAAAACGAAGATTCTACGAACTAATATTTTTTGGTAACCTAGTTTCAGTAAATACCTTTACATTATAATTAGAATAAGGAATATAAACATTTAAAAGATTTAATTGAGTTATGTAACATTTTGGTAATATATATCCATGGTGGGCTTTGTACGTTTCTTGAACAAACAATAGTTGGAATAGGTACCTTTCAAATATTTTATTTCATCGGTTCTAATTAAAAATTTAAAAACAATTGAATTTTGAGCTCTTGGCTGTCGGTCTGGTAGTTTATTTAACATCTCTAATTCTAGTGTGAGAAAACTTTTTCTGTTAAAATAAAATCTCATTAAACTAAATCCAAAAGAAATTTTTTTTCAAAATAATCAAATTTTGTACTAATTTCATTGATTTTTTTTTACATTGATCAATAACTACTGTAACTAATTAATTTTTTTATAATGAATTTTAGTATTAAAACGTTACACGTGGGTTGAATGATAATGATTTCCTATAAATATTTGCTAGAATGTTAGAACATAAAATAGAGAGAGAGCAGGACCATAATCATATGATTTACTGACTCATGTTGTATGAAATGAGTGGCCTCGGATTACTATTAGTTAGATCAGGTATTTAAGCTTAAGGTGCTAAAAGGTTACCTCAAAGAGGATGCATGGTGGACTGATTAAAGTACATGAGGCCACGAGGGTTCAGAAGGAAACTATTAAAACTAGTGAATAATAATTATATACCATATTAAACGTATAAATAAATGTATATTTAGATTAGATTTTTTTTTTATTATTTCAATACATAGAGTTTATAAAGTAAATATGATTTGCATACTACTACAATAATAACTATCAAAATGAATAGAGTTCAATAATAACTATCAAAATGAATAGAGTTCAATAATAATGTCAATAATTAAAATTTAAAAAATACACGGGATACATTCAATAGGTAGCCTTTTTTGTTTAAGTAAAATAATTCACAACTTATTATAAGTACTCAATACTCGAGTATTCTAATATAGTACTAAAAGCCACACATAACTTATAAATAAAAAAAAAATACATATATATATGTGTTACCAATCTTAATAAACTAATTTGCTCTGCACAAATGCAACAGCGGTATAAGTATGGGGTTTTTTTCATCTGGCATTACTACAACACCTTCACTACCTTCAATGGCCATCATATTGCCTGTTCTGTCTCTGTATGAGCCACATAAAACTTTCACGTAATCACTGGGTTTCGGCATAATTGGTTCCAGATTATCATTTTCTATAGTAACTACACGTTCTTCTTCGGGCAAATAAACACTGCACGTGGCTTCACTAACGTCTCTTATAATACCAGTTTGTCCTGCCAAATCCGAATCAGCAATACGAACAAAAATATCTGTAGTCTGCCATCCTGGCGGTAAACCTATTATTTAACATTTTTGTCATTTATTAGTAACGTTGATAAGAACATTATTTATATTTGAAATGTTATTGGTAATAATAACATATAAACAAAATACACAATAAATAACTTATTACCAAATGATGTTAGTGATGGAGCTGCTAATCCCGGAGACGATACTGATGATGGAGTCATTAAACTTGCATAAGAACCTGATGGTGATGGGGCTGGGTGATACTGGATACTACGAGGGCTGGAAGTATTGATTGGACTTGGAGTGTTTACATAAGAATTACTACCTGTTATCGTATAAAAATAAAAATATTGTAAAAACATGTAAATATAAGAATTATATTTTGATGACTTACTGTTGTATCCACCACCTCCTGATGGCGATATTGCTTGATACGGAGAGTATGAATGATCTGAAGAACCATATAATGTATTTGGTGTTTGTGCATAAGGAGTACCTGGGTCCATTGGATATTCTAAATCACTATCAGTTACTCGGGCAGGAGTATACCCGGCAGCAGGGTCCCAAGCTTGAGTGGGTGTCTTAGAACCATCGTGCGATGGAGTCATGCTTCCAAAGTGTGGTGTACGGTTACCAACTTCGTAGTTGGGTGTCATTGAACCTTGTATAGGAGTCTTGCCTCCTTCGCGATATCCAGGAGTCATCATCACATTAGCTGGTGTTCTAGAGTATGATGATGTTAATCTTCCATCCTTAGATTGTTGTCCAACAATTGTTATATTTCTTCGATCCACCGATATTGTTTGACAAGAAGAATGAAGTTCAACTCTAGCTGTACATTCTGTAGCATCTTTTACCATGCCAACAGCACCTTTGTAAGGGCCACCAGTAATTCTGATTGTCTGACCAATTAAATCTCTATCTCTTCGAACGCCTCCAAATCTACCTCCTGATCCTCCGCCGCCACGACCACCACCTCCTCCTCCACCGCCACCTCCGCCTGCACCAAATGGACTGCCAGGTGTATGACGAGGAGATGTAATTTGAGGAGATGCAAAACCATTTTGAGGTGCAGTTATGGCTTGCTAAAATAATAAAAATGAATGAGTTTTTAATTAAAAAGTATTAGCTTTTATATTACTTTATTAGTTGAATTTCCGGCTAGAGCAATGTGTCTTAATCGACAAACAAAAATTCCTCCATTGTCTGTCATTAAACGGGAGTACAAAAAGGCATGATGACGATACAGATGTTTTATTTCTCCATGCATTCCCTAGATCATAGAAATAAATAATTAATATGATTGTAATCAACAATTATTCAATATTGATTTAAATTACCGTATGTGGACCATCAATAACTTTAACAATATCTTTTCTTTGTATTGAACTTCCTAAAGCGTCCACTCCAATTGTATTTCTATGTTCTTTCTTTTTGTTCAAAGATTGTGGTTTAGCTTCAACCAATTTTCCTGCCATATTTAAAATATGCATTTTTTCACGCTCAATTCTCACTATTACTCCAACATTTTGTGGACTACCAAGAAAAAATTTGTATAAATATAAATTGTGTCAAATTTTAGTTAAAGATTTTAATACATACTCTAATTGTACAAGATCTCCCCATTGGAATTGTCCAAGTGAATCCACTCCAGAAGCCATGTCAGAACACAATTGTAAATCACGAGGTAAAACTTCAAGTTCGTGCATGGTGACATCAGAAAATAACACAATTCGGTTTTGTTCAACTCGAACAATAAGTCCTGTATCACCCTCATAACGTCCTCCAACTACCCTTACATGGTCACCTTGTTTAAAAAATTTGCGCAATTCATTAGCCATGAACTCCAGCGGCATCTAAAAAAAATGAATGATACATTAGTCTGTATTTTTTACATTACAAAGTAATAACTTACTTTGAGATCATCGTGTTTAGGCATTATAGTGACCATATCTCCATCAATAGATAACACTTTTCCTTGTAAATTTATCAACTCTCCAGTACACACTTCCACATTATCACCAGAACTTAAGGACTGACTGTTAGCTGAATTATCTTTATTTGAAACTGGTAATTCTATATCTATGCCTTCAGGAGCTTCTTCAAATTTTTCAAGTTCTGACAGTGTCGGTTTGACTCCATCAGCTGTTATTGCGTTCATGTAGAAGTTTTTGTATAAAAATCCTTTACGGCTGTAGCGATTTCCTTCAAATATTAAAAAGTCACCATCGCTGGTAACTTCACCGCCAATAGCTCTAATGGCTTCTGGATCAAATGGTTTAGCTGCAGGACGCCTTTTTTTCTTTCTCTTCAAAGCTTCTGCATCCTAGTAATAATATAAAATAATTAAATGTTTAAATTTTAAACATTTAAAAACTAATTACCATTGATGCCCTGAGAGCGCCACGTGGTCTTGTATAGTCAATCCTCGGTAGTAGTTTCAAATGTACGTGGTTTTGAGCCAAGTCTACATAATCTACTTGAGCAATGTCATCTTTGTACAGACCTGCAGAAATACAGTTATAGAATATGAATAAGCATGTTATTAAATACAAGATTATTACTAATAACTATAATAAGCTAACCTCGTTTTAATCTAACCCATTGTTTAGATCTCAAGCCCGTTTGTACTTTTACAACTTTTAAGACATCAGTCATTTCTTTTATAGGAACCATTTGTTGTTTCCAAAATCCCATTTTAAGACTGCTAACGTTTTCAATTGCTGATTTCACATGGGTTTGTTTGTATGATTCAATGTATATGTAACCTTTAACACCTTCAGGGGAAACTATTGATTTGATTTTCAATGGATCTTCAGTAAACTGGTACGCAATATACTTCCTCATCAACAGTAAAGCGGTATTTTTCTCATCACCAATACGACATTTAATCATCCATAAATTTGGGTCTCTATTACCAAAAGTTTACATTTAGTACATTTCCAATACATAGTATGTTGTATAATATAAATCTTACTTAACACCGGGTAGAAGGGTTTGTTGAGTAATTTCATCAGCTAGTTCTTCTCCTGCATCTCCAAAATGTTTTATTGTAGCTGAAGCATCTGCATATTTTTTACGCAAGTATTCTTCAATTTCATCTTCGTTTTGAGTGCTAAAAAATGTATTATAATGATAATTTATTTTTAAACCATATTGAGCACAAAGGGTCTTGTCAAGTCAAGGCTAGCACTTTTCTCTGCTCATTGAACCAATTAATTTGTTATCACCGTTGAATGGTCAAAAACTGTTATTTAATAAACAAAGGCAGCAAAAGGGTAGTAATATAACACAGATCTTTCATTGCTGTCGGTTCAAAACAAGTGAAAAAGTGCAAGGACTTAATATTCTAGACCTAAAATATACATAATTATATACTAATTCTTACTCCCAAAGATTAGTTCCACGTCTGCGTCCTTCAATTTCTCTTGCAGTTGGTCCTAATTCATCGACCTCATTAGCGACAATACCATATTCGCCAGCTCCATCTTCCCAATCATCATCTTCTTCCACTTCATCATCTACATCGGCTTCATCAATAATAAAACCGCCAAAACGTTCATTTTTCTTTTTCTTTTTGCCCGGACGGTCATCTTCTTCGTCTTCTTCTTCATCATATTCCTAACAAACAAAAATAATGTTTTTAAGTTATTCAAAATAACAACAAACGATTTCATCAAAACTTACATCTTCTGAGTTTAAATCCTCGCCTTCTGGTTCTTGTTCATCAGCAACTTCTTCTTCACTGTAACAATTAACAAAAGTTTACATTTAGTATTGACTGTACTTATCACAAGGCTCTAGTTATTACTGGTTATTTTCCTCTGCTTCAGATCCACTTGGTGAACGGCTTCTACTTGCACTACGACTGCGACTGCGACTACGACTACGACTTAACGCCTGTTTACGATATCGCGGATTTGTATCTTCCTAAAAATATAATAATGGATGAATGTATTCCGTTTCTTACTTCTGTTTGTGGCTATTACCTCTGGTTCACTACCACTGCCGCCACGATCACTCCCTTGATCGCTGTCGTAATCCGACATTTTTAATGTTTTTAGTAATTAACTTTTCACCAAAATCTTATGGCTTTTGCGCATGAATCAATAAACGATAAAGTATTTTTAATCAAAGAAGAAACAACAGCGCTTCATTTCAGTTTACGTAGATGCAACCATGACAATAAATATGTCATGAATGCAACTAATAACTATGTTTATATTGTAAGTCATTAAGGTTGTTGCACAAACACATTTTGTATCTTTCTATCAACAATCAATTTATTTTTTATCAAAATTTCAAAGACGTTGTATAAATAAATATCGTGACGTGTATGTTCTCTTTTGTCATAGAGTGATACGCGTAGTTGACATAGGACAATGACCGCGATTTTTCAAATTGATTTTAATGACCATAAATCATAATTTTAACATTTTAAATAACTTTAGATTATATTAAATCTGTTGTTACGTGTCTTGAACATGTACGTGGAACAATATTTGAATTCACGTGATCACGTTATCGGTCAAAGTTCTGGTATTCTGATCTTTTCTAATGACAATTTTAATATGACAACAATATTTTTCTAGAAGTAAAAAATAAATAAAAAAAAAAAACAATTTATAATAAGCGGCAAAAGTAATTGTTGAAACCAATTTTCATATTTTTTTTTCGAACGCGAGACCCCAAATCCAGGACCCCAAAGCAAAAAACGCGATACCCAGGGCATGGATAATGTCCCTAAGAACGGATCTGATAAATATTATATATACGTAGTATAAAATATTATGTTTATTTGTATTTAAGTATTAAATCAGCAATTCAATATAACACGCACTAGCTGACTGTCGTGTGTATAGAATTTAAAGGTTTCGTGTGTAATTTTATGATGTGCTATCAATTATATATTCAATCCTTGTACAGTATAAAATTCTATAAAAAAACACGTCTTATATTTTGGATTATAATATTTTTAGATTCAGAACAATGGACCGAGAATATGTATTGGTTTTCAGTGATGTGTTCTTTTTCTGTCATCGCGCACGTTTTGGTTTAAAAACAAATTCTTCAAATCTTGAATGTGTAGGTTTCTGCGATAGTGAATCGAATAGTTGGTACCTATACTTTGATGAGGCCAAGAAGGGGTCAAAAATGTATGTAGGTCGTAATACTCGTAGGTAACAACCATCGAAACATGAACAAAATATGATAAATCGTCGGCATGTAATAAAGGTTTTTTTTCCAAAATGATGTAATAACATTTTAGGGCATAGGTATATGAATATTTTTAATGCATATAACTTTAAACAGTTGGTTTTATATTCCTAAGTTTATTTGAGCATAATATAAATCATCAGCTGCTCCCTATTGCTAATAAAATTATTGAAACTATAAATGAGTTGTTTACTTTTATATCTCGATGTGATACACTTCTTTTAAACTTTGAAATTTAGATATAATGGGTATAATAACTGGGTAACATCAAATGAACTATTTCATAAATAAATTAGTTAATTTAGATACCACTGTAAGTTATCATGACCAATATCCAACTGGTGACAATGTATATATTTTATAATATTTTAATATTTAATAAACAGGATGATTCACCAAGCATGCTCACCCTTATTTTTTCCTAAAAATAAATTTATTCAAATTCTAATTTTTGGAAACAAATAATAATAAAAAATATAAGATATTATATGGAATATACGTCATGTAGGCATCAACAATCAAACTTCAGGCTTAAAATACATACATAACATAATTTTTTTTTTTTGAGATTTTAACTTATAAATTATTCTATCTCAACATTTAACATTACATAACATAATATTATAGTAATATATAAAGCTATACTTACGAGGTTATACATTTTAATGTTATATGAATATTGAATGGGCTGTAAATATTATAATTTAATAGACGAAGGTAAACTGTTTACCGGCTCAACAAATAATAGATGTTAGTTTCTCATATGATTTTACTTTTTACTTTATAGGTAAGTCCCTTGTTTACCATCATGCCTGTTTTATTTATCACGTGAGGCAGCAACTGTCGTAATTCAGTATTTTTAATATTTATAAAACTAGATCTTTCTACAAACCATAATGTAAAAATATAATATCATCAGCAAAAGTCAATAATATTATAAACTATAGAACAATTTTTATAATACGGGTAAGAAAGTATTTATTTATATGTAGTATATTTAAAACTTAAATAATTGTATAAAAAATGTTTTTTTTTTGGAAAGGTACAGTTGAACAGCAGAATTTTAAAGATTCCAACAATTTAAATAAATTATTTTAAGGATGTAAATTATACCCATAATTGTATTTATATCTCCTGTATTATTCAATAAAAATAAAAATATTCATTTATTATAGCATTATTCAAGAAAAACTAAACTAAATCACAAAAAAGTTTTAATGAATTTATACATTTTTAAAAAATTGGTTTATTTTACTTTTGGTATGATAATTTAACATATAACTATATAAGTAAACACGAAAACAATGATATTATACATTTATAAAATACAATATTTATATTTATACATAAGATCAAAAATATAAGAATATTCTACTTGTTTAATGATTTGAATTTTCATAAAGAATGATATTTTTCTAATACATTGAAGTAATATAGGTATAAAATGTAAATGGTTATTTCTTTAAAACGTTTCTACAAGTAGACGTTAATAAAAAAAAATATCAAGCAAATCTGTCAAAACTCATAATAAGACAATAAGTATAATTTTAAAAAGTTAATAGATAAGCTATTTTTGCTTGATAATTAACAATTTATTGAATTGTATTATCAATTAAATTTAAAATCAAATGGAAGTAGTTCAGAAACACTTGTCTTAACTACATGACTACCCGAGGGTTGGTATAAATAAACAATCATGTCACTATTAGGATCATTAAATTCACTTAATACTTGTCTACAAGCACCACAAGGAGGAACAAATTGATTATTGTTCAATCCAGCAACCGCAATTGTAGTGAATTTAGTTTTTCCTTCACTTACAGCTTTCACAATAGCTGTACGTTCAGCACATATTGCGAGCCCATACGAGGCATTTTCTACATTACAGCCTGAGAATATGGTACCATCATCACATCGTAACGCAGCGCCGACTTTGAAGTTGCTGTATGGAACATATGCTCTCTCCCTAGCCACAGCGCACATAGATACTAAAAGTTGATCTTCACTACCTACGAAATAAAATTATTAAATATTAAAACAAAATTACAAAATTTTTCATTGAAATATAATTTTGCAACAATGGTATAATAGTTTGAATAACTTTTAATCAATGTTAAATTTTAAATAACCATTAAAAAAACTATTAAATTAGTGAAACATTTTATTTTATTTATAAGCCTATAGCCTATAATGCTATAATAAAAATATCATTATAAATAAAAAGATTAAAAGAATAATTATTATATTTACTTAATTCATTGAGTGGCTTGAGTCGATTTGTATTTTTAGCAAAAGCAGAATCCATTTAATACTGAAAAAAAAAATAGATGTTAATTCATAAAAAAAAAATTTAAAAACCTAATTATAATTGCTGTATAGTCTAAAGTAGGTACCTATAAAAGTTAATACGTTAGAAGAGAGCAGATTAATGTTGTGAAACAGTGAATATAACTATTTAGCATTTATAACAAATGTACTCTAAAACTGTTCTTATTATATTTAATTGTGTATTTTATATATTATATGGTTCATTTATACAAATGTACATAAGTAGGTACATAGGTACATAAGTATTTTAAGTGCAGAAAACAATTAACAATTACAAGACCTTGATAGTTCATAAGTCGATATTTTGATAAAAGTTAACTAAGTAGTTAATTGGTTAGTCTGAACACTATTACGAGTAGATCGTGCATACTATACAAACATTACACATAGATTTAAAAATGCTTTTAATTCGTTCTAATTTATTTACTAGAGTGGTTTGATAAAAATATACCAGTAGAGTTACTATAAATTAGTAATTATATTACTAATATCATTGACCTTTGTATCAATGCAGATCGTGTACGTCTGTGGAGTAACAGTTTACTAACACAGTAACACTGCGAACACGCTAACAGGTCATGGTAAAATAAAAAACGCAGTGGCGAATGGCTGTTTACAAGTTACACACATTTTTACGTCCCATAGCATAAGTAAGCCACAATATAAAATATAAATAAAGAAGTCTGAGACATTGCTCAATCCTCGGTGGACGACAATGATAAGCAGATAAGAGTGCACATATTTTTTGAAGGGGCTGAATAGGCAACTAATAATAACTCGAGCTCACATGTTGTATAATATATTTCATCCCTCGATTGTACAAATGCACAAATGCAGTATGCACAAAAACCAAAGGCGATGTACGTGTGCGAACTAGAACGAAAACACGGATTGAGTATTTGAGTTGCCCAGTTAGGTATACACTTAACTATGACACGTCCGAAACGGTATTTCGGTCAAATGATATTTTAGTCATGTAGGGGGGCTGATTTTTTAAGCATACACTGCTGTTTGATCTTTAAAAATATAATTTATAGTTACACCGTTTTATTCCTATATTTTATAAGTTATTAAAAATATTGAAAAAAGAGTGAAGTTATATTCACCACTGGTCCGACGTGAAATTATTTCCTGTGTTCTTGTGGTATGTCCGAGCCCGATATATAGGTACTGATCAGTGATCGATGCATGTCATATTATGTCTCATTGACGATCGTTTTGCACCGATATATTATCTATGTATCGTTGTACACATAACTACATAATATTATGTTTTTAACTTCTCAAGGAGGTAGGTTAGTTTTTTAAATGTTTTATCCACCTAGGTGACTGGAAAACAGCAATTATCTAAATAGGTAATCAATATTCAATCATTTCAGACAAAATTTTCCACAATTTTATAAAATTTGAAAATTGTAGGTACTTTATAAGTACTTTATAGTCGCAAAGTTAATTATAATATATTTCCAGTAATCTACTACCCAATACCTGTTTGGGGGGAGGTCAATACGGTGTATTATATATCATCAAAAATGACTACACAGGAAAAAATCTCAAGCCTTGTAAAATTGTTGGATTTTGATAAATATTTTTTTTTTTTCAAAAGAAGACTTTACAGGCCGCATTAAACATCATTTTTGAATTTTATTTCAAATAATTTGTAAAAAAAAAGTTTTTTTATTTTACACATTAAAATGTTTGAGATTAAAATAGTGAAAAAAGGGAATTTAATGTGTCCTGTAAAATATTACTTTGTATAAGTAAAAAAAAATTATCAAACTTGGTTGATTCTACAAGACAGGATCATTATTCAAGTAGTGTCAATAAAAATGTATAATATTTTTATTAATATTTATATAATAATATAGTATCTGCAACAAATTTTTGACTTGTTCTGGTATTATAATATTGTTAAAAATACCAGTGATCATAATTTATTATTTTAACTATACCTAATTAGTGAATTTATTTTATTATAAAATAAAAATGTGTAGAACCATGGGCCGACATAAAGCATAGGTGAGGGTTCTCAGGGGAAATCCTTTTAATTATTTTATCCATCCCTAGCTACACTATGTAGATGACCATGGAAAGATTGCAATGACAATTTCAATTTTAGTGTTCTAAAATTTAATTATTTATTATTTAACCCTTCACTTTTGAAATTATTCTAACTATAGGAATTTTATGATTTAAGAGGACGCTATACCCGCATATGTTGTCTCAGTCTTACAAACGCATAGCATAGCAAATTGTCTGTTCAGAATAATCAATTTAACTCTATTATGTTTAATATTAGAGTGAATTAATCTATTATCAAATTTAGAAGTAAGAATAACATCTAGTCAATGACATAGGTCTCTTTCATACTTTTATTTTAAAGCGAAATATGATCATTTAAAAACTGTAAATTGTTTGAACATTTAAAATGCTCATTACTCACTTTAAAATTAAATATAAAAATAGACCTATGCCATTGACTAGATATTATTCTTACTTCTAAATTTGATAATAAGTTAATTCATTCTAATATTAAACATAATAGAGTTAAATTGATTATGCTGAACAGACAATTTTGCTATGCTATGCGTTTGTAAGACAGAGACAACATATGCAGGTGTGGCGTCCTCTTAAAAGAGTAATATTACTAATAGTCTTTCAGTAAACCAAAAAAATATAGACATACTAGAATTTTAAAGTAGTAAGAAATCATCACATATTTTGCATTGACCTATTTTGGGTAAACTATGAGTTACAATAAGTATAATTATTACTTATTATTGAAAATACTAAATTTTTCATTAATCGTCCATAATGAAAATCGATATATTCTAAAATACCAGCACTAGAAATTATCAACTATAAAACCACAAAACCAAAAAACAAGTTTTATCAACATTTTAATTTTAAATTCAATATCACTCAAAAAAAAAAAAAAACAATCGACCGCCATGAATTACAATAAAGTAACTATCTTCGAGACTATCTGCTTATAACTATTAGGACAAAATCAAAAATTGTTAAATGACTTATATTTAGTACTTTGGTATCTATAGACTATAATAGGGTTTACAATTTGTTTAACACATATTACACATATTAAGTTAGTTAAAAAATTAAAATACAATAATTTTAGTAAATCTTATATCATACTTGACAAAAACATAAATTATATGACGTATAAATTTACATATTATAATTATGTATGTGTTTTTTTAATAAATTAATAAATTAAAATATTAAAATTACATAAATATAAAATTATATGGATATATCACAAATATATTTATATAATTAGTGATTAATAAAATAATAGGGATCAATAAATAATGTTGACAAAGGTAAATATAGGATTTTAACAATTATTCTGTTAACAACAGTAAACATCTACATAATTGTGAAACAAACAATATTAAACAATATTTAATTTGTATTTAGTTTTTCCATTACTCCTGTTTTCAATGAACATAAAAAAAATAATACAAATATTAATATTGTGGATTTTTAATTTCATAATCATGCAAAACTACAAAACTACATATAGGTATACTAATATACAATATTTTATTCAGTTGTTTGATGGTACCTACCATTACCTGTTGCATATCGTATATCGTTAATAGTAATTCTTCGTGTTTCATTCCAAAGCCAAAGTGCAATAAATATTGACCATGTTTTTAATGGACCAAATATAGTAGCTATCCAACCATATGCTCCAAAAAACCATAGACAACACACAATTTGCCAAATTATGAGAAAGAAAAAAATCATATCCACATAAATATAAGGTGAAGTAACAAATGTGTATTGAGCATTTGGTAATGACTGCATTCTAAAATAATTTATTTGATTATTTTCATTAATTTGTCAGAGAAAATTTTTTACAACTAAACAATTTATGGGTACCTTTTATCAAGTCGGTGACCAAGTATACAATTAAGAGGCAATTGAAAAGTTAAAATCTAAAACAACAATACAAATTAATAAATAAATTATACATTTAAACAATGAATTGATCCACTGACATGGTGTCTATCAACTTACTTGTCCAAAACCATATGCATATATAAACGAATCCTTTATAAGTTTTCCTTTGACATAAATGCCCCATGGAAAGACCCAACCTATTAAGTCAGATACAAGTTCTCCAACTGCCCATGGACCTAACCCAAAAATAAAACATTTAATAATGGATGTACAAAATTGTAAAGTTTATTATTTTAAGAAATTAACTGATTACCTATACACAGATAAATGTAAAATAAAAGCAATGTGTAGAATAAACGATTCACACTTGTCAATAAAATCATTTTTCTTGAGTATCTTTTGATCAGCGATAACTTAACATTATAGTTGATTCTATCTATAAAAAAATATATTTTTTTCAACAAAAATTTTATTATTTCTTAAAAAAAATCTATATTTAATTATATTCATATCCAGAATAAAATTATCTTATTTCAATTTTACATTATACAGTATATTAATTAATTGGAAAGTCAGTAGCTTGAATTTGAAAAATAATGCAGATATTGAAGTAGAGATTTTTTAATTTAATATATGACTTATATACATTATTTATGCTTCCCTTTAACTATGGTGTACAAAACAATTTCAAAAAACGCTTAACTTTTTTAAAAATTCTTTTAACAGCATGAAATTAATGATAGCGATACGCTGAAAATATCTTGCAAAAACTTAATTAAAGCTTTAATTACGTTACAGAGATAAGCCTACAACATTGACTTAGCATAGCAGTTCATAGCGTATAATTAATATTACAAAAACAAATAAAATATTTCATACGATCAACAAGTGGTATGATCTTTATTACCAATTGAATTAGCATTAGTTATCATAAGTGTGAAAACCAACAAACAACAATTTTATAATATTATGCTGTATTTTTGAAAATATAAAGTTGCTTTCATTCATTCAAAATTAAACTGATTTTAAAATTGTTTTTTTCTTCATATTTTAAATAAATAGCTCTATAAAATAGCCTATTTTTAAATTAAAAAAAAATTTAAGTATTTTTGTAGATAATGTTAAAAGGGAGATTATTGGTCCTATTTTATATTATGAACAACTTCACTATAATATCTGCATTATATTTTGGATTAGAGCTAGACTTTCCAATTAATTGATATACTGTATATTGGAATTAAATTAAAAAATGACTATTATATTTATTATGATTACTGACTCTGAACTCAGTTAAAGTTTAATAATGACACTTCAATAAATAACTAACAAACAAAACATTTAGAAGTAATATCAGAAAGTATAATATAATACTAATAGTATTATATTATAATCATTCAAGTCTGCACACTATAATTAGTTAAAGAATGTTTTATTATTTCCTGAAGTTTAAAGTTATAACATACCAAAATGTTAAGCTGAAGTAAGAAAAGTACCCAGTACCTGATATCTGAATCATCTGGCTTTTTATTTCAAATTAATAAATTGAATATATCAGTATAACTACGTCATATAATACTATTCAACAGTACAGTCAGTAGGTTGCAAAAAACTGGCAATACCTACCATATTTATGCCAATCCCACACTTGACATTACTGAATTGTACTCACTTTTGTATTTCCTAGAAGTATCCTTCTAATTTTCCTTTTCCTTATTGTAATGAAACTTGTGTATTATATCTGATATTATATTTTATATAGATTGTAAATAAATATTTTTTTATTAAAAATAAAATAAAAATTGATTTCAAATAAAAATTCTTTTCGTCAAAATTATAGAGGGCAATATATTGAAGTTCAACTGTCGTGTTAAATGGTACCTTGAAAAAATAAAGCTCAATATACCCTATAGAGATTAATTATTTTAATAAAAACTTTAAGTTATGTAAATTGTATAACATTTATACAAAAAAAAGATAAAAAAATATTCTCTTTCATTTTTTAATAAATGTTTTTTGTCTAAAAATTAGTTGAAGAATATTTCTTGTAAATACAAAAATTTGTAAATTGCAAGTAAACAGAGTTTATGTATGTACATATTTGGTACATTCTGGTACTCTTCTGTATAAGTAGAGTACTTATATTATTGAAAAATATTAGATATGCTTAGCTAGGCATTAGTTTGAGACAAAAACCACTTACATTTTGTGCATTTGCTAACAAATCGATAAACTATAAGCGGCAACAGGTTAGCCAAAGATGCAACCACAAACATCATAAGTAACTGCAAAAACACCTTATTTTAATAATAAAACTATCAAAACTGCTAATTTGGTCATATCAGAATGAATCTAATTACAATTTTAAATTATTAACAAAAATAATTTTATCACAATTTTCATATTAAACCAGAAGAAAGTTATCCGTACAATATAAAAATCTTATATCAAAAATATTGAAAAATTTAATCACATGTTTTTTTAATAAAACCCCATTCAAAATCATTAGACAGCAGTGATTTATCATGGTTTTAAAATTGAATATCATTACATTTATTTATCAAAATATTGATTTGTACTTTAGCCATGATGTTCTATAAGTAAATAAATTATAAATATATATTAATATAATATTATAGTTTACATGACTTTATTTGTTTTTAAACATTGTGTTAGTAAATATTACATTTTTTTAACTAATTAGCATATTATGAAAACTTTTAAATTAATATTGTATATTTTCATTAATGAACAAATTAATTACTTATAAATATATCTTGAGATTTATCTGTAACGGCTTAGTTTAGTTGAGTTTAATATCTTATTTTTTTATTTTTCTTATATTAAGGTTTTGTCTATACAATTTTTTGGTGTACATAAACCAAAATGAATAATATGTATTTGATAGGCCTTTGATATGGCTATTTCAAAATATATTTGTGTATTTTATGAACAGTTATTTAAAATATTGTATAATATTAGATAGCTAAATATAAAAACTATATATTATATAAAAGATATTAAACATGCAGCTTATTTTGCAACAGAACATGGTGGTAGGGATTGACAAAATTAAATGCTAAAAAAATAAAATAGAAAAACACATATATGGAAGCTATAAATGTGTATTTTCATTACACCAATATTACACAACAAAATTAATTCTTAGTGTTCAATTAAAGATTTCGACCGAAGTAAAACTGATTCTCCCACATTAATTACTATAGTTCTTGAAGAAGAATTTTATCGATTAGGATCTAAGGCTGGGACTTTGAATCAATTATTCACAAGAAATCAATTTACTTTAAGTGACGAAAAATTAATTTAAATTTTGTGTGTTCTAAATTTGTTTTAAAAATATATAATTCAAATTTTTATTTGTCGTGTCAGCTCTTACTAACTTTGTACATAATAGGGTATACGTAACATGTTTAGTAAAAACCTGAATAAAATTATGATTTTCAGCATTTATTAAGTACAAACAGTAAATCCATTCAATAACTAGTACAATAATTGTACTAAATTATTTAGCTTTACCTAGTAATTGGGCCTTTACAGTAATTTATATATTATAATAAAAAAAATAGAAATAAGGACCATTTTAAAAGCTAGGTATTTATTTATTTAAAAATTTATAAATATTGAAATATAGGTATTTATTTATCATTTATATAGTTTTAAGAGCATGTAGGTATATGGCACATCAAATTAGTTTAACTTTTCTAAGAATATTAACTCAGAGCCTGACTATTGATAGTTTTAAAAAAATATTTTAGTAAACAAAATAAATGCATATTTTTGTACTTTTTTAAGCCCATAAATTCATACATATTAAGTACTTTTTTAGAGTATGAAGTTCTGAGCTGTAGTAATAATTAATACAATTAAGTGAAAAATATATATCAATGCATAATAATTAGATTAATATAATAATATAAAAATCTTATAAGAACATAATGAAGTCAAAATTAAGTAGAAAAAGATAGAACAATTTTAAAAATCATAAGAAATATTTACGCTACATAGAAAGATACCCTTTACAAAGATTTATAAATTTACTCCAACATGACCAATTTAAACTATTACAATGCAAACAAAACATAAATACTTACCAAATCAGGAAAATAAACATTTAGTGGCCATTGTGAAAAGAATTTTAGTGCCGGTTTAGAATTGTCTAATGAAAAAGGATGGTTAATTTCATGTTTACGCCCTTGAATATCTTCCACTCTAACCTGCATATAATTAAAGGGAATTCTAAATAGTAAATAATAAATATATTTAATATTTTAATAAACAATATTATTTATTAAAATATGATTCAAGTGTCACTACCAACATTTTGGATGGCCAATTAATGTTAAAGTTTTAACATTTTATTATAAATATTGATTTAGTCGAATATCATAACAAAATTACTTCTCAGTAAGTTAAGTGCTTTAGGCTTATTGATTTGTACGTATTAGATGGTTGCCTATAAACATATGGAACCTACAAAAGCAGTGGAGTGCCCAGGATCAAAATTCAGGACAGGCCAGGTTAAAAAAATAATATGTATATTGTATAACATACAAATATATATTTTGGGTATATTTAAGGGTTCAAAATCATGGTAGGCCTGGGCCAACCAGACCTACCCGCTGGGTACGCCTCTGTACAAAAGAGGGATAGCATACTCCTTACACCAAAAAGATAATAATGGAGTATTTTTATTCAATTGTATGTAAGTTGTCATTAAAGTAACAAAACAAGTTATACTTAAAATTATTCAACTTATTTGATTGTAATTACTTACATTTAATGTATGCAATCCACTTGAGTATGCATTATAATTCCATTTGTGTATATAAAGAGGACTACCTTCCACGTGACTACAATTTCTCCATTTATATTCCTTGTCTATTTTGAGTAATACATGTTTGATAGGATCAACAGAAAAGGCTAATATTCTAAAATAAGTAAACAAAAGTTAACAATTCAATTTAACACAAAAATTAAGTTTTTTTAAGATTTAAAATACATTTAATCAAATGTAAGAAAGGGTTAAATTTTCATTATTTATGTAAGATAAGGAAATTTTAAATAGCCAAGTGGCCATTACGCTACATTGTATTGGGTACATTAGTGACTACAGAATATTTTATGTTTGATGTTAAAGTATTATGCTTTATACTACAATCTACATACAATTAAAGGAAAAATGAATGCTGTGTGCTTCTTTAAAAAAAATAATTATAAATATCCAATAACCTTATATATTTGATATTTGCCTTTCGATCTTCTTCAGTTTCCATATCTCGTATAGTAAGCCATGGTATTTTTGGATTAGTAACTAATATAATTGGCCATTGACCATGGCGTATGTCAGTAAATGAAAATGAACCTTGATCAAATGCTATTAATCTAAACCTATAAAGAAACACAACAATACAGTTATAGTCAATTTTACATTCAACCTAGATTCAACTAACATTCTTCCATCTTTCCAGTCAGCTAGTTCTAACTCTGCAAATCCTTCATTTTGCATTGTATACATCTGTGGTACCAAACCACCCAATGTATGCAAATGACCACATAAGTATACAACGGACATTGGATTTTCACCTATAATGGACCTTACCTAAAAGCAACAAATTAGTATGAAATAAATATATCAACAATATAATTTATTATCTGGTTTTACAGTTTTACTTCCTGATGTAAATATGCATGAAGTTGGGTAATGGCCAAACCATATGATAGGATCTTTGGTATTATTTGCTAGAGATTGCAATTGAAGTATTTCATGTTCATTCAAGTTTCCAATAAAATTAAATGGTCTTTTTGGTCCTGGATCCAAGCACGCATCAACTGCAATCATATTAAGACTCATTCCGGCATGATTTGTTACTTTGTATTTATATGATCGTGGATAAGACTGGCCTTGTTCAGAATATTTTCGATAAAAATTTTTTGGAGAATCTAAATTGTTTACATCAAAACTATCTAAAAATACAAATTGAATTACTTGTATTATATTATATAAATATTAAAATAAACTAAACATTTTTGAAACTTTACCATGATTTCCGCGAATGTCTAACCATTTAGTTTTTTCAGATACTTTCCCAGATGTTAATACATTATGATATGCTAACCATTCTCCTTCATACTGTGTTGATCCAATACCATCTTTCTTTTTAGCATCGGTTAGATCACCTATAGCAATATTTTGTTTGACTTAGTAATTAATATTACTTGAATTGACATAGAGCATATATTATATGTATACATAATAAAGTATAACTTAATAATTTTAAAAATATCCCATAAAAATCTAAAATAAAAGTGGAGACCCAAAACCTCAAAAACTATAACGCATTAATTTTATATTTTAAATCAAAACATAAGTTAATTGTTAAAAAAACAACCGAATTAATGAAAAAACCGCATATTAATTTATACTTTATTCAATAATCAATTGTGCAAATTATTATTATTTTTTTAAATGTATACAATTAGTCTATATTTAGTAATATTATTATTGAGTAAACAAACAAATTAATTTTGATCTTATAGTTTTAAATATAATAGTATAACTAATAGATTAAACGTAAATACAATTTTTATGTTGCAGACCATGTGCATAATAAATAATTATAATTTACCTACTGTAGAAATTTAAACATTTTTTATGCAATTTTTTGGACAGTTCATGTAGTTCTGTGGACCATAACACGAGCCACCACTGGCCAATGGGTAAGAACCCAATTTTGTTTAGGAACAAGTTCTTAAACTCTCAAACACCATGGCCTCATTGGCCCCCTAACTACCCCACTGAATGTAAGTTTGTTATAAGAAGTTTTACTGTATTATTATTATTATTATTATTATAAAATAAAATAATACTAATTTAAAGTAGGTAATTATTTATATTAGTCGGCACCATATAATATATTAAGTACTCAATTTTAATTTTAATTATTAATATTTATAAATTATCAAAAACACATACCACTTGCTAATACAGCTGAAGGCTTAATGGTATCCAAAGTTAATTCACAAAATTCTTTGAGCTCGGTTACTCGTTCCCAATCATGGAAAATGCTAAGATGTAAATCTGAAATCTATATTAATAAATGTCAATAGATTGATATTAAGAGTCCACAATTTAGTTTGGTTCATTTACAGTTAAAATTTGAATTCTTGAAAACTAACATTGATAAAGTAAGAATCAATTTTAAATGAATATTTCAATTGATTAATAATTAAATTTGAAAAAATTGTTATGGTATTAGTATAGGTACCTAGTGTTATTAATGTTGCTCAATATAATTTTAAAACAATATGAACATTTCTAATATTTTTAATTACAATACTTAGGTTAGGCTAGGTTTCATTCATCATTAAATTACAATTTCTGAAAATTTTAGCTTGAATAGAATATTTTAAGCTCTAAGCAACTCTAATGTTAATCTAGAAATAATATTTGTATGGTCTTACAAAAACAAAATTTGTCATTTATATTACAAAGAGTTAGATAAAAAATCTGTAGATTTCTTTAATTTAAAATATTGATCTTTATGGTGTCGTCGCAAAAAATTCTAAAAAACCAAACAATATGTACTTATAATAACAGTTACTCTTATCGTTACCTGTAGGAACCAAATCAGTCTATTTGTTAGATTCATATTTGACTAGGACAGTTTTTCATTCAATTGTTGTACTGAAAAGCTGCGAGTTTAATCGTGTACTATATTGTATTCATTGTGGCGACGGCACAGAAACTTGTAGAATTCTACATGATGGTTTTAACTTTTAACTATTCAACAATATAATCATTGTTGTATTCCGTAATTCATTATTGAATATTGGAATTTGGAATTTGGAGTGTTTGCTGAATGCTGAAAGCCCGAAATGCCGATTGGACTTCATTTTTTCTTATCACTTTTAAATATTGATAGTTGATAGTAACTCACTTGAACAGCTGTTGTAGCACAGAACCATAATATATATCATAGAGTAAGAAAATATCATTTATATATATATAGTAAGATATATATCCACCTTGCCGCGAAGGTTATGAAATAGTTGATTAAAATGATTAAATAGACTTGGAATATGTCAATATAATATGGCCCATATTACCATAATATACATTTTATACCTATATAATTATTTAGTATTTAAATCATGCATAAACCCGAATTTTAAACTATAGTTAAGTTTAGGTAGTCAGTTAGTTGGTTAAGGTTTTTTTGTTAAAGTTTATATTGATTATTTTTTCATAAACAATTTAATACCACTGAACCGTATTTGCAGACTGCACTACTGAAGATTAGTGGTTCATGTGGATCCCATAGACTCAGTGGCGTAATTCCATTATATTTCAGCAGGCGCAAAACTTTCATATTTCCAAATGGTCCAATAGGTAGGTAATCAAATAGACAAATTTAGTTGTACTCAAAGCCGGCTTGCTTCACTGGCATGAACTTAATCAATTAAAATTTGGTTGCATTCAAGTATCAAAATTATTTTCAAAATAATCTCTATATTTTATGTCAAGGTGGATTGATATTATACTAATCCACCTTGGCTTATGTTTTTTATTGTTTGTTCAGTTCTGTAAGTTCTGTTATCAAAAAATTCAATATAACTATGAAATAGAATTTTATTTTGATAGGATAAGAGTAAGTTTCAGCAGGTGCAACGTGCAAAAGCATATCATTGCACCTGCTGCATTACGCCAGAGGTGAGGGGTTGCAAGTGCATCGTCTTGCACCACCGTAATTACGCCACTGCATAGACTTATTATAATATTATATCTTTTTAGGTCCACCTTGGTCATTGTTACAATCTATATTTAACCGTGTCTATACCATACATTGTTGATACATTATTATTAAACAAACATTACATTTTAATAATATCAATAACTTCGCATAGTCGATCAACAGACCTAATAATCTTACCATCTTAGACGGAACACGCCAGTAGTTGAACTACTATAATATACCTGCAATACCATTATATTACTACTAGCTGAATAACCCGGGTTCGCTCGTGAAATGACGAATGGAATCGCGGCTTCTTAAACAACAGGATTTGCATTTTCTAAAGTAATAATAAAATTGGAAATAATAGATCACTCAATAGAGTATTTGGAACAACTCTGTGAAAAAAAATTGTGAAAAAGTTCAATAGTGTCTCTTCAGAAAATTGGAACATAAAAAAGGCCCCTGTTCTTTTACATATATATATATAATATAATTATTCTACTGTACGTGTGTATGTCACTGAATTCCTCCTAAACGGCTGGACCGATTTGAATGCATTTTTTTGTAAGCGTTTGGGTGACGCCCTGGATGGTTTAGATTTACAAGGTGGTGTGGTGAGGAGGTGAGGTGAGTTGCTCACACGGGGATTTTGAGATTTATGATGGAAATATTTGTTTATAAATGGTTGCTATTGGTAACCATGGTTGCTATGTACTGTTTATTTATATTGTTGCCAATGGTTAAATATTTATAAGGAGGAAAGATATGATTGTTTGTATTGAATAGGCTCCGAAACTCCTGAACCGATTTAAATGAAATTTGGTACATAGATAGTTTAGACACTGAGAACGGATATAGAATACTTTTTAATACTAAAAAAGGGCTGTAAGGGGAAATATGGAATGGTATGTCGTATGTGATTTGCCCTCAACGTAACACCATTATTAATTTTTTTAATGGGCAACGAAGTGCACTTGATCAGCTAGTACAGGGGTCGCCAACCTTTTCAAATAAGTGAGCTACATTTGAAATTTTTAGTCCCAGGTGATCGACATCCAGGAAAATTTAGGTCTTTAGGAAGAGATTTGTTTTATGAGCAAAAAAAAAAAAAGGTCTAAGCTCCAAAGAATAAATATTTATTTTTTCTGCATGATAATAATAATAATAATAATAATAATAATAATAAAAATAATAATAATAATAATAAAAAAAATAAAAATTTTTATAAATATGATATTGTTGTTTAAATAATGTGATTTTATAAATTTATTAATGTGATAACTGGCATTGGTTTCCTGCAAGTTTTGAAAATTCTGGTATGTAATTAGAAACAGCTGCTCGTAAACTTGAATCCAAATTACTGTCTATAATTCTTGACCGATATTTGTTCATTAAGTATTTCATACTCGAAAATGTTGACTCGCATAACCATTGAACCAAAAAATGAAGTTATACGAAGGGCAATGCTTCGTAGATTTGGGTATTTTTGAGTACTTGCGTGTTTCCAAAACTCCGAGGTAATCTTAAGTATTGAATCATTTTGTAACGTTATTATTTCCATTTCCAAAACTGTTTTATCAAGATTAAACAAATCTCCAATTTTATTCGCTCGTGTCTCAACATCCACAGAAAATGGATTTGATATAAACTGCGCAACTGGCTCAAGTATTTTAAAGTCGTTGAATCTTTTTTTAAATTCGGAACGTAAATGTTGAATTATATTTATGTGGTTTGTAGGCTCATAAATATTTTCAGAATAATTAATTATTGTTTCTTGAAGCGTAGGGAAATGCTGGAAATCACCATTTTTCATTTTATTTTCCCAATATGCTAATTTACTAGAAAACGCTTGAACATCTGATATCATATTAATAATTTGTTTTTCTTTTCCTTGTAACTCTAAATTTAGGAAATTAATTTTTTCAGTAATATCAACTAAAAATTCAAAATCTTCAAGCCATCTTATATTTTCTAATTCTTCGTAAACAATATTAATTTCTTGTAAAAAAATTTTAATTTGTGGTAATAATTCTTTAAAACGATGTAGTACTTTACCTTTACTTAAGGCCGTTGGGAACCCTATTAATTTTTCATCAAAACGACCTTAGCGACTGACAAAAATTAAGGTACTTCTAGTGGTTCAATTAAAAAAATTTAAAGATGTTTAAATTGGTCAACAAGTCTACTTTGCATCGGTCGGAGCGTATTTTTTATATTGAATTTACAATACGTTGTTTGTGTTTTTTTTTCTTATTTTTTTTTCTGTGTCTGTTATCACGGTTTAATCATTTAATGCAGTAAAAGTGCTTCGACCATAAAATCAAAAAACTATATAAAAAAATTTTTATTTCGTTGTAATTAAAAAATATTTTTTGTGGGTGCTTAAAACTTTTAAAGTAAATTATTATATTTTATATACTCAATTCAATTTTCTAATGTAAAAATTAATTCAACCTACTGTGTTATTAATAGTAATATGAATGCTTTTAAACAGCAATAATATCATATAATACACTTAGTTACCTATGTAGACTGACAGACCGAATCAGAATCGTTTTTCGCTATCTATGATTTATATCATTGAATTCAAATTTAATACATCCATGAAAGTGATCCATTCGAAACATACTGTACAGCAGAGCGGTATACCCTCTTGCCGACCTTTTTAAAAAGTGCATGTATCTAAGGTCATTTTTATTAGTTCTTAAGATTTATTTATATTTAAGTAATTAGGTAGAGGGTGAAGATTAGGAGGTCATCGCAATGATGTTTTGCCCTGGGCCTCGTAAATCTTAAGAGCGGCCCTGATGACGAGTAGTTAATTTTTATTTTGTTTTTTACTTTCATTTAGGTATGGAATTCAAAATGAACCGTTAGCCAAAAAATCTTTAGAAATTAATCTTGGAATAAATATTCTACCATGTGGTCTGTTTGTTGACAAAAAATTAAAATTTTTGGTGACTAGCCCGGACGGTTTGATTGACAATCATTCCATTGTAGAGATTAAATGTCCCGCGTCAATAAAAGATTTTACACCTTAAGAAGCTTTTGAAAAAAAAAAAGTTAAACTTTATGAATCTTATTGACGGAGAATTAAAATTAAAAACTTCTCATGATTATTACCATCAAATACAGGGGCAATTACACATAACAGAAAGAAAATATTGTTACTTTGTCGTATGGACTCCTAAAGGTATTATATAGTTTTATATTATTATTTTCGATCTTATACTATTACTAGACGTAATGACCCGGCGTCGATCGGAATTTAATTTGCCAGGGTTGAGAAAAATAATATTTCAAATTGTATTATTTTACCCTAGGGATGATTGTTGATAAAATAACAAAAATTGATGAATTTTGGATGAAAATAGAGCCTCGTTTAGCAGAATTTTACATGGAGTGCTTGCTTCCAGAACTAATTGACTCAAGATTTGACAGAGGACTTCCTTTAAGGACTGGTTTATAAATTCAAAAATATTTACAGCCTATTTATGTATAATAATATTATGTAAAATATATTTAGTGAAATAAAAAAGTATTTTCAATGATGAGTATTTTATTTGCTCACAACTAAATACAATAGTAGGTAGTAGGTAAATTATATAATAATAATATACCACCTATAGTATCTATAATAATTTACGTACCATGTATATTCATTATTTATTTATTTTACATACGTAATGTGTCTACTACCTATCAACAATAATAATAAACTGTGTAATAATAATATAGTGTACCTATATATGCTACAGCTACAGGATACGCGACATCATCGAAGTTAAGAAATAAGTGTTGTGCGGCGGGCAGTGGTAGTAATACGGGCGGGCGGAAGCACTCACACTAATGATCGTTTACTACAGACACAAATACACGCCACGCACGCACGCGCTATGAGATTCGCCTTCAATTTGCCTATACTCAACTCCTTAAAAACGATTGGTATCCAATAGCCTTAACCAACGAACGTTAGAATGTAATAGTAAATCTCCATAATATCAATCTACTTCGTCCATCAGTTCACGAAAAATACGTCTTTTTAATGCCTTACCTCTGATGCTGTTTACAATTTTCACTACAAGTTCCATAACATTGTTTATATTTATAACTGAACCACATAATGCTTGTTGATGAATTATACAATGATATTGAAAAAAAATGAGGAAATGAATCATCGTTTTTACATAACGCTAAAAATCCCTTTTTATTTCCACAAAATGATGGGGCTCCGTCAGTTGTAATACTAACTAATTTTTCAATTGGAATTTCTTCTTCTTCAACAAATTGTTTAAACGTTTTATAAATATCTTCTCCTCTAGTTTTTCCGGTTAACGACAAGATTTTTAAAAACTCTTCCTTAACAGAAAAATCGTCAAAACACATTCTGATGAAAATAAAAAGCTGTGCAGTATCAATCATATCGTTAGACTCATCCATTTGTAAACTGAAGTATGAACATTTTAATAAATCAGTCTGTAGTTGAGGTTTTTTGATTTGAAGATATGGCTTCAATACGACGCATTACTGTGATACTTGATAGTTGAATTGAACTAATGGCACCTACAATTTCACTTTTGTTTTTGAAGTCTGTAGACAATGTGTCAGAAGCTTCTTTAAATGCTTCTTTAATTAATTCACCATCGGAAAACGGTTTTTTCTTCTTTGCTAATATGTATGCTACTTCGAATGAAGCAATAGTTACATTTTGGGACAATTTATTTGGATTTTTAAAAACAGACTGCTCTTGGTTCAGTTTTAAATTTTAATTTCATGGTTTTTAGCTTATCTTGTCGTAAACTGGAATGAGTTGGAAACTTTAAATCGAAATCTACATGTTTAGTTCGGTAATGCCTTTCTATGTTTCCACGTTTGAAAATTGAAAGAGCATCTCGGCATAATAAACACACGCACTTGCCTTTAATGTCAACAACAAAAAACTCTAGCTCCCATTCCTGATTAAAATGATAAGTTTTACTCTTTTTATTTGCATTCATTTTATTTGTTGTAAATTCTAAATAAATTTGGAACGTAATAACGAAAATACACGGAATATACGCGTTGCACACTTGCACGTGACGACTAATTGACAGCCGAGTTATAACTGACAATAATTCCGATTATTTATTGTACCCGAGGGATTTGTTTTCAAATAAAAAAAAAAATTCTGACTATTACGATTGACAGATAATGGTAAATTCCTAGAATACAATATAGCAATAAACAGTATCCGATTATTTATTACGCGATCGATCGATAATGGTAAAATTAATTTTTATAAAGATTGACCTATATTCTTAGAAAGATCGACCAGTCGATCGCGATCGACCGGTTGGCGATCCCTGAGCTAGTATATAATAATATATATATTATAAGGATAATGTTTCGTAAAAGGCCCATGCCAATAATAGACTTAAGAGAGAATACACGAATTAAACATTTTTTTTCCATGTTTTTTGTAAATATTATGTTATCTCGAACGATAATATCTATGAATATTAATTGGTCATCCTGTTGAGTGTTAACAGTTGTTTACTGATAGCAGTATTGCACTATAATCCATATTGGATATAGTAAAATTAAAAATAATAATTTAATTACCAATAAGCACGACGTCCGTGCTTATATAAGTAATAACTAATAAGTAATAGTAGTCGGGTAGTCCGTGAGTACCACCACACTAAGGTATTTTATTGTGCTGTTTTCTTTGCTTATAGGCTGTAGCCTATAATCTATAATACTACTGTTATTATATTTTATATATCTCACTTTAAAGTTTACAATCTAATTTTTTTCTCAAGTCTATTATTATTTATTAGTGATATTAGACAGTAATTTGTAATAGATAGTATTTAGTATTCGTTAATTGCTACTTGTTTCGCGTTCTCGTACCATCTCAGTTCTTGTGTTATGTAAATTGTTATATCATGTGAAACCTTACAATTTCAATGTAATAATCTATTTCTTAAATTTTTTCTACAATTATTGAACTGAACAATAATCCGATCGCATTACAAATACATGGCGCCTACGCTCTGATCAGTATTGTGTTTTATTCATAGTGAATTTGACAGTTTTATTGTTTAATCGTCAACAAGTAACCATGGACAAGGATGAAGCATTTCGATTGTACAATTTGACCGATTATTATATTGGTCTTGGACTTGCTTTGTCTTCGAGTGGTTTTATTGGTTTGTATTTTATATTATTCATTATTTTTTTAATATATTTTCAATTTTAATTCTAATTTTTAAGATAATTATCATCGAAATGAACCCTGTACAAAATGTCCAAAAATACAAACTATTCTAATTCACAAAATTAAAATTTTAAAAACGTACCTACCTAATTAATTTTCTTGTACAATATTTGATTACCTGATATTAATTATACATACAGCTTACAAATACTATTTAAATGAATTTAGTCAATACAAACATTGATCACACTACAATAATAATTAATCAATATACAAACATTGTTCAGACTACAATAAAAGTTAGTTAATTACTTTTTGTACTTGACAATAATTGTAATTTTTTAGGTATAAGAAATAATTATCAAATAAAATATTGAATAAGAAAATAAATATATATTTTAATAAATAATAGTCTATATTTTCAAACTTTTAATCTGACAATAAAAACATACTCAAACTTTTTGTCTAACGTTAAAAAAATGTGTCCAGACTGTTTATCCGACTTTTGTCTGATAACCCTTCAGAATCATGTAGTATCACCAAAGTTATTTAAAAAGATATATTGTTATTTATTTTTTTTTACAACTATGTGTTAAATTTAACAATTTGTTTTATTACTAATCTTGTACAAGTGTTGTTTTGATTACTATAAAAAAAGTTGTTTGATCTTACAAAATAAAGTTTTATTTTCCATAAAAGTGCAAATGTATAACAATAGATATTTTTATTTATTAATTGATTACTACCCTTAACTTTCATCAATATGAATATATACATTTATATTATATTAAAATTAAATAAACTGATTCATTTTTACATCCTATCAGATAAGTTTCAAAGGTTAACAATTTCTGTATTGTTTGTAATTAAATCTTTATATCTCCCTTTATTATTTTATTTATTCTTTTCACATTCCATTTGTTATCATTTTCGATAACCTTTGTATCCCTAAATATAAATTTGTACGATTATAGATACATAAAAAAATGAATAACTACCTAGTATTAGGAATGTGGTATTAAAATGTTTACATTTTATGTGTACACATAACATTTGTTTTCAAAAAATAATGATAATAAAAAGTACAATAGAAGCTTAAATTATTAAAAGCTAAATATTATTTGGAAATAAAAAGTCTGGTTCTTATTTCCCCAAGGTTATTGCTACAAAATAATTTGTGTACTTTTATATTTTTTGATTCTAATTTAATGTAGGTACTACCTATTTAAAATAAAGAAGATTTAATTAAATGTTACTTTTACTATTATAAAATATTGTTTTATTACTGATTATTAGGCTTTGTTGAAAGTTATCACACATACAATTACAAAAAAAATTGAACAAGTAATAATATTAGATATTATATTCAATGAAAGCAAAATTTATTATTTATTAACTGTTATAAATTTAAATATGTTTGGCATAAATGTATAATTTAAATTGCATAGATTTGTAATGTCTTAGTTGATGCCATAACATTTAATATAAAAAGATGGAGAAGAAATAAATAATAGAAAGTTGTTATTTATTATGTATTATTTTTTAACTAAAATATATTAAATATGTATAATGTTAATTATAATTTATAAATTGTTTTATTTGTTTAGGAGCAAGTTTTATTATTAAGAAAAAAGCTCTTGTTCAAATATCATTAGGAAGTGGACGTAGAGCAGCTAATGGTGGCTATGGATACTTAAATAATTGGTTATGGTGGTTTGGACTATCTATGAGTAAGACATTTTTTTCTTCATAAAACCAAAAATGTATTATGAATTAATTGTTTTATTTATTAGTGGCTTTTGGAGAAGTATTTAACTTTGCTGCTTATGCGTTTGCCCCAGCTTCAGTGGTTACACCTCTAGGTGCCATTAGTGTCATTGTTGCAGCTATATTATCTTCGAAGTATTTAAATGAACAGCTTAACTTATTGGCAAAGGTGAATATAAACTTAGTCAATTTAAATGTTGAATCAAATAAAAGTGTTAATTGTTGTGCAATGATATTTTTTTTATCTTTTTGTTAACTGCTCTTAGATTTGTATATAAGCTTATTTTAAATATTTACATCAGAAACAATCTTGTCATTTTTTTACCCATATTTTTTCAAAAAGTTTAGAAAATAACATAAATAGATGGTCAATCATTTTATAGTTTCTGTTTTAGCCGGTTTTTTTAAAAAAAACTTAATTATTTTTCATTTGAAATTATAATAAAACATTTTGGTTTTCAATTTAATTATTGTAATTTTATATTTATAAATTTAGTCAGTCGTCTAGGTTTACTCCTATATTTTATTGTTTTTTTAAATTATGTTTTATACTATTGTAAATTAAATATGTTTATAGTCTAAAAAAGTTAGTGTATTGTTGATTACTTATTCAAATTAATACATTTTGAGATAACTAAATAACTTATGTCATAAAAACAAAAAGATAAAATTGTAAACACACCCATGTCTACGTCATAGTATATACTCATATAGTTTATTAGTGGTAAATATTTATTATGTTATATATTGCAACACGGAATTTAATGTTCACAGTGGAAACATGTAATTTTATACCTATTTAATTTTTTAGAAATTAAACAATACATTCTATTCTTTGTCCAGCGAAGAGAATGTGCCACGGACCTACAAAAATCAGTTCTTTTGCGCATCCCCATGTGGTGCCCTGCACTGTTTTGATGATAAGGGGATGCACAAAGTTGGCACATTCTCTCGCCGGACAGAATATAGAAAATAAAATAGTATAAACTATGTCTGATTAAATGTTATAATCAGCTGTTTCTCTGCAATAATAATATATTAATATGTATATTGTATATCATTAGATGAGAATAAATGGGATGCATACATAATTGCTAACTGTGTCAAATCCTATGATAATGTTTATTAATATATTTATTACATTTTGCTAACCATGGAACAAAAATGTTGCTCATGATTCCCATCATCTAAATTTTTTCAAACAAAGGAACAGAAAATAAAATCAGCTTTAGTTAGACATTCATGTGATCTACCTTGAAACTTGATAGCAGTATTTTTAGCTTATAATTTATTATATATTTGAAAGAAACAATAGTTTTTCTTCCACCTTTTTCTTGTACTACTAAGGAAATCAAATAATTATATTTTCTGATACTACTAAGAACCAATGGGTACACAGAATATTACATTTTTAGACCTTTTCACATTTCCTAACACATTCACAGATTAGGTTTCAGAATAAAATAAACATTTCTTAGGGTCCCACTATCCCCAAATTAGTAGTACCATAAGAATCATTCACATCAAAACTTGATTTTAAAATAGTGAACTTATATTTCAGCATACAAGTTGTATAGTTGCATAAATAATTTTGTTTTTAGGTGAGGATAGATTATTATTTTTTATAAGTTAAATTTGTCATGTAAACATTTTATAAATGATAATTGATGAGTTTTTTTAGTATTAGTTTATTAATATATTTTTATGTTGTACGAAACAATTATAATAATATTTATATATATAATTTTAGATTGGTTGCTTTATGTGTATAATTGGTTCAACGGTGATGGTAATTCATTCTCCGAAAGAAGAAGAAGTCGACACTCTAGAAGATTTATTACAGAAACTTACAGAACCTGGTTGGTTTTATTAGGTTTATTTATTGCATTGACATTTTTATAATTAACTCATTATGTGTTCTTTGCTTTTTAGGTTTCATCATATACACTAGCATAATGTTAATAATAATTTTTTCAATATTCTTCTATTTCGGTCCACGGTATGGTTCATCAAATGTTATAGTTTATGTTATAATGTGTTCAACTAGTGGTTCATTAACTGTTATGTGGTGTAAAGGACTTGGACTTGCTATTAGAGAAACAATATCAGGTCTGTATCCACTCTTACATTTGAAACAATTATTTTGTTCTTTGTAATTTAATATTTATATTTTATCAATCAATATTTGTAATAACAGGTCAAAGTGAATTCACAAATTGGTTAACTTACATGTTTATCGTCTTGCTGATTACATTTGTGTGTATACAAATGAACTATTTGAACAAAGCTTTAGACACTTTCAACACAAGTGTAGTTACGCCAGTTTATTATGTCATGTTTACAACTCTTGTAATAACAGCCTCGGCAATTTTATTCAAAGAATGGGAACATCTGCAATTAAATGTACTTGGTTTTGTCAATATAGACAGCAAATCAAATTTTTTTGTTAATTTTCCTATTTTATATGCATTTCAGGACATTATTGGTATCATCTGTGGATTCCTTATAACCGTGACTGCAATATTTATGTTGAATACATTTCGAGATGTAGACATGTCGCGCAGTAATTTTGCATGGCGGACTCGTCAACCTATTACAAGGAAATCTACAGTTGAAGAAAGTGCTCAAACTTCTGCCCTCATTAAAAATAATACACAATATGGTACAAGAAATGTTTGACATTCAGATAACAACACTATTCAACTTAAGATTAAGAGGAAAATAGTGAAAATATTAAAACCCTTCGAACCAGTATAAATTAAATTATATATTATTTTATGTAATATACATTTAGTATTTTCTTTTTTAGTTTTCAGTTTAACTTGTCCAAATTAAATAGTATGCACAGTAATACATTTATTTAAATAGTTATTGTATAATAACATGGACGCAATTAGGGGTGTTGATTAGCATCCTCATAATTTATGCTGTTTGTAGTATTTACTGAAAAATGGGGCTTTATTGCCCCCAGCTTTTTCATTGAAATTGCGCCACTGAATATTATACATTATTTTGTTAAAGTTGTTTTTATTTATATTGTAGATAACTTACAAATTAGTTATTAGTATATTATTTTGATCAATTATTTTCTTCCAATTATTGCTTTTTTTTTTGATTAATTATTTTTATTTTAGGCCTAAAGAAAATGTATTTATCTAGGTAATTAGTAATTGTATTGTTTTTCTATAAGCTTACACATTAAGTGTCAATTACCGGTTTTTACATATCTTGTGAAAACCGAAATACCATCAGCCATCATACTGTTAAATATAAAAATGAATAATTTTTATTTATTATGATAGTTATATGATGTATAATAAATGTAACCATCAAGGTATATTATCACAAATTACAATGTTAATATGCAATTCGTTACTGCATATTAGAGTTAATTCTATTTCATAAGTTGTAATAAAAATTAATGCAAGTTAAAAAGTCGTTTATCTGCATCTAACCATGTCATGAATTTAACTATCAAATTAACTTACTCTTATGTGCATAAGCGATAGCATATGAACAGGGTAAATATAAGACTGTTTAAATATTTAAAAAATATATATATTTATTGTTTATATATAACGATATTTCTAAATAAATACATTTTACCAATCCATTACAATGTTAAAATATAAAAATAAATATTTAATTTTGTATATTGACAACAGAGTATCTTATTTAATTAGTGTTTTAAAAAGTTTTTTTTTTTTACATTTGTTGTTTGGTTTTTTCAATGATGTCTCTTGAAATAATCAGCCGTTGGATTTGAGCAGTACCTTCATAAATTTGATATATTTTAGCATCTCTCATTAATTTTTCTACGGGGTATTCCGTGTTGAAACCATTTCCGCCAAATATCTAAGATAAACGTTACAATAGTTAAATAATATAATATTAAGCTGACTACTGTACAATACATACCTGTACGGCATCAGTTGCACATTTATTTGCAACATCTGCAGCATAGGCTTTCGAAATTGACGCATAATAAGAATTGCGCCGTCCTTGATCAACTTCATACGCAGCTTTCATGTATGTAAGTCGGGCACCCTCAATACCAATGGCCATGTCAGCCAACATAAAAGCAACTGCCTAGACAAAACACAATAAATATGAATTACATTTTCAATGTTGATATATTATTTTTTTTGCTATTATATTCAATGATACAAAAGTGTTAAACACTGATTTTAGTAGTTAATATGAAGAAATTGATGATACATTTCATTTGATTGAAAATATGATTATTTACTTGGTGTTTAGCGATGGCTACTCCAAATGCTTTTCTTTCAAGCGAATACTTGGCAGCTTCATCCAACGCCCTTTGAGCTAAGCCAACAGCTCCAGCAGCTACTGGTGGTCTGGTTTTATCAAA
This sequence comes from Neotoxoptera formosana, assembly GCA_022818045.1. Taxonomy (NCBI): domain Eukaryota; kingdom Metazoa; phylum Arthropoda; class Insecta; order Hemiptera; family Aphididae; genus Neotoxoptera; species Neotoxoptera formosana. Next base: position 33,722,962 of record CM040631.1, on the reverse strand, counting down.
TGTTGACATGGCAATTTTAAAGCCTTGGCCTTCACCAGTTAACACATTTTCTTTGGGCACTCGGACATCTTCAAAAGTAATTCCTCTGGTGTCTGAAGCTTTTTGCCCCATATTCAATTCCTTGAATAAATGAATAAAAAAATGTAATTTTGTTCAATTAAAATAACTTTTTCCATACTTTGCGGCCAGGAGTAAGTCCAGGTGTATCTGCGTCAACAATAAAACCGGTGAATGCTTTACTTGCTGGTGTTTTAGGGTCCAGATCAGTACGAGCTAACACGAAATACCAGTTGGCCACACCACCATTAGTTATCCACATTTTTTGTCCATTTATGATATATTCATCGCCCTTTTTCACGGCTTTTGTTTTTAAAGCATTGACGTCTGAACCAGCACCAGGTTCTGTTACACCATAAGCCTGTACATAACTCAAATTAATGTGAAATGCATAAATACACTTAAAATTAAAAACAGTGAGAAACATACTGCTACTAAAGGCTCTTCAATTAACCTGCCAAGGTACTTTTTTTGTTGTTCTTTATTTCCACCGATTATGACTGGCATTTGCTAAACGATACAGAACGTTAATAAATACAAAATAAATTATATTATAAGTTTGTACAAATAATCTTTTTTTCTTACTCCCAAACCACTCGCTTCAAGAGCAGTTTTAATTCCAGTGCATCCATAACCCAGTTCTTCAGCAACCAAGCACCCATCCATTACAGACATGTTCATACCACCTTAAATCAATAATAGTTCATCCTTAATAATAATTAGAGTAAAAATCAGTCATAAGCTAAATAATAATTAGTAAAAGTTAGTCATAAGCTAAATTTCTGTTATTCAATAATAATTAATTTAAATTTAAATATGTATATGATATAATACACAAGGCATCAATCAACTTAGTAAAACTTTCATATTACAAAGTCTCATGTGCAAAAAAAAAAAAATAAGGAAACTCTTAATAGAAAAATTTAAAAGCAAAAACAGTTTTTGACAAAATTGATTTTGTTTTCTTGGTGTAACTCAAAAATGAATAACCTTGTTTCAATAATCAATAAATATACTCTATAAGCGTTGTTTACATTTTTGAAAAATCTGATTCGTAGGTGATTTCGATAACGAACATTGAGTGCAAATAAAATTTTTACCTACTCATATTGTGCTTAACATGTACCGATTTCACGTTGGTTTCAACAGCTTTACTGATTTCATGTAATCAGCAATTTTATAAATTCGGCATAACAAATATACATTTGGCAACTTTTTTCTATAAATGTCAAAAAAAAATTTTGTTTGGTTGGTCAAAAAGTTTGAAAATTGAATATAAGATTCCTCATAAGATGTTATTCAAAAAATTAAAGATACATCATAGGCCATTTTTTTCGAGCGCCCTTTTTACTGGAGACTTTTTCTGGCTTTAATTATATAGATCAATCATTAATATTAGATAAGTACTATAGAATAGAAATTAAAATAATCAATAGCGGAAGTACCAAAATAAATGTACCATTATGACTCATTAGCTCATGGTTATTGGCCAGAGTCCATAAGACACAGGAATGGACCAAGATAGATGATATAGATCGCCCGTGCTTATGGCCTTAAATAAAGGTGTAATATTTATTTTTGTTTTTGTTTATGTATTAATTAAAATCATAGACATAAAGTAATAAAGATAATTATAATAATAAAAATAATTATAATTATAAATGTAATATAAGTACATAGTACATACTACATATTATTATAAACATGGACATAATATTATTATGAATGTTATAATAGAGGTGGGCAAATGGATACTACTCTGCTGTACATATTAGGTATGGAGTATGGGTCACTGTAATATATGTGTTAAATTTGAATTCAATTATATAAAATCATTGTATTGAAAAACAATATTATACTAGGTATATTAAATTATTAATATACTTTAAAAATTTCACATACCTATGAATGACTTTAAATTACAACAAAATAACTAAAACTTTTATTCTCTGTTAAAATATCTAATTTTGTCCACATTTGAACTAGAAATGTCTACAAAAAAAGTGGTTTTTATCTTTTTTAGATTTTTTTATGAGAATTCTTATATTAAATTTTCACTTTTTAGCTATAAAAATTGAACATTTTATAATTTTTTAACTACAAAATAATTCGCAAATTGTTGCTGTTATGATGAATTTGGTCAAAATTTTAAATTAAAAAATTGTGCAAAAGTACCTAACATTTTTAAACTGCTATTTACCAAGTAACAACTAATTTGACTTTCCGGTAAACTTTTTTTTTTGTTAAAGGTAGATTTACCTTATGGGATATCTTGTAGGTCATACATTTTTAAATCTGAGATATAAAAAGAAATTTTTTTATAAATTTTTAACTCAAAATAATTTGCAAATTTTTGTGATTTTGAAGAATAAACTAAATTCTAATTCAGACGTTTGTAATTATTTTTGTGAATTTAACCTCAACTTTTTTCTAATTACTCTAATAACAACTTATGAGGAACTTCATATTTAAGTTTCAAGTTTTTCAACAAAGCAACAATAATTATTAAAAATGAAAACATAAAATACATTTTACACTGTATAGAAAATACTAATATATATGTTAGGTGAAAAAAATCAAGTATCCAACAATTATTTTTTTTGAGTTGCAACAAAAAAAAAATGAAATCAAAAGCTTGTTCCTGTTTTTCTTGACGCTTTTAAAAACTAATGTTTATTTTCAATCTTAACCTGTTTAAAGTACTAAGAGTTTTTGTCAGTGAGGCCTAGTAATCTTCATGATAATAATTTTAAATTTTAAATTAGATTCACTTTCCCGAAAATTGAAGCTTTATTTGACTACTTGCCATGTACAGTGCCAGATAGGGTAAGGACCTGCCCACCGAGTTTTAAAACTTTTACTAGCCCAAAACTCATTAAAATGGTTAGAACAATTGAATTTAATACTTAATCTACCAAATTATAGTCCAACCTGCCCACTGAGTTAGACTTGGTAACTCACTAATTCTATACAAACATGATGTACACAGTACACAGATATAAAAAAATTCACTTCATTGTAAAATCAACACATTAATTTATCTCCTCAAAGTCTATTAATGTTTATTTGTTTTTTTTAAATATTATGTTGCTATAAATCAACTATTTTTGTTTTTTTTTCACGATTGTATAAGTTGTAGTTTGTTCACAGACATTTAGATAACTAACTAGAATGCTAACTGATGTTTACTTATACAATCATAGACCTAATAACAAGATTCATTTTGACATTTTGAAACATTTAAATTTAATTTGTGGGTAGACTTGGTAGAATTACAAGTCAAGAATTATACCTTCTAATGAAAATGTCACTGCTTAATGATTATTATAGAAATTTGAGAGAGATTTACTCAACTATAAAAACTTTACAAGTATATAAGAACCCCGAAATTAATCTTGTTGCTTTATCCCAGGTCAAGTGATCTAACTTCATTTTTCTTTTTTTGGGGTTACGTCAAAGCTCATATCTATGAAACCATTCAAGAACCATAGGAAGAAATTCATTGGTGAACCAGACCGGAGATGTGCCAGCAAGTGATGGGCAATTTCGTGAACAGAACTGTAACTTGCCAGCATAGCCGAGGCGCACATAATATTATGGCAGATGTTATATTCCATACATATTCAGAGAATGCTAATAGATGTTCATAAAATTTTTGTTCTAAGCAATTTTTTCTAGTTAAGTTATAACGGGATTAAATACGGCGTTCTTAGTGAAACACCCTATACAATTGAACAATTTGGAAAAGTGTCACTTTAAAAACTATAAAGGCTTTATACATATCATGTAAGCTGCAGTAAATAAAAAATATTAATTTTAAAAATAACTTTTTTTTTAAAAATTATTACTAAATTATTATTCATTGAAAAATATTGGAAGTCGTTGTTTTAATCATTATTTTTTAAAGTTAAAATGTAAGGGTAGTTATGGGTTTTCTCGACTACCTTAAGTGCACAACTGTGTTATCTCGACTACCTCAATTTTTAAATATGAAAGTATATAATTAGTATATAGTCGAGATAACACATAAGTACCTGCTTACGTGAATGTAGCATAAATACTACATTGTAATAAATATTTAAGTATCGTACTTGTAACATATTAAGTAGTACCATAGAACAATATGGTAGTACCCATCTACCAAGGATAAGATATTCATTTTTCTTTTTAATATAGTAATATTTCTAATAGCATTTAAATTTTTAAATAATTAATATTTTATTAATAATTGTTTTATTTAATTTATATTTGTATAGTTACAACATGTGATAAATCATTCAAAAATACGACTAAATATATAAATATTTGATTAGAACACGGATCTGAAAAATTATATTTTTCAAAAATAAAACATACGTGTATAATCATAATAATAATCTTATTATTTTATTATCTTTATAGTTTATAATGTCTATGATTTTTATTATGTCTACTTATATCAATATTTTATTTTTTATCAAAACACATAAGAGTTCAACTCATTAAACCTATGGTTATAAATTATAATACAATCAAAATGAATGAAAATTATTACAATATGACTAATATATTACTATTTGGCGTTTAGCAATGTTGTTATTTAAAATTTTAGTGAAATTATTATATTTAATTGATTTAGGGTTGATATTAACAATACAATAAAATTAAAATTATGATATTTAAAGGCTGCGGTACTTTTTGAACACAAATAATGTCATTGCTTTTGAGTGGAAAATAGGTAAAAATGTAAAATATTCTATCACGAGAAAATTAACTTGGACATCAAGGTAAAAAAATGTATTAACATGAAATATCTATAAAAAACAAAAGGAACATTTTGTCTTTAAAAGTATCAACATTAATTTCTTTTCGTATTGTAGAAAAAGTTAAATCTTCCGGGCTTAAATTTATTCCTGATGTATATTTTACTTTACAATGGATCATTTTTAAAGAAAACTTTAGGAGAAATCTTCAGGTTTTGGCTCAAATATTGTTGCATCAGCTGTTTTTAACAGCTTATGACTGCTCAGTCTGCAACAACTGCCGATAGTATGACACTACAATTTACTGGTCAATGAACAACAGCAGAACATGTAGCATTAGTTATACTGAGAGATTTGGCATGGAAGTTAACTTTTATTTCCAATCCATTCTACTTTTTATCATGATTCTTAGACAAAAAGATGTAATACATGTTTTTTAGAACCATGGTCACAGTGCGTGTCGATTCATTAGCTGAGCTTGGTAAGCTTTGATAGTATTATATATATATCAACAAAAAGTTAATATAGTTCAACAATTATTACTTATAATTATTATTATTAATATATATATTGGTTTGGATATTTTGACGTAGATTCATTTATTATCTGTCTTTAGTTTTAATCTAGGTTTTAACAGTAAGTACTAAGTAACAAGTAAGTTGTCTTAAGAATATTTAGTTTTAAAAATTACCACAATGTTCAGGAATATGGCCATTGAGAAGTCCAATTGAGTGAGCTTTTTTTATTATTTCCCAAGGGTACTGACCAGTCCTGTCATATTCAGCAGCAACAGGTATAATTTCTTCTCGAGCAAATTTTCTTGCTAAGTCACGGAATTCTTTTTGAGTATCAGATAATTCTAAAAAAAGTATTAATACAAATATTTAACGAGACATTGACATTATCATTTTTAAAACATTAAAACCAACCTAGACAGAAAGGTGTCTCTGGAGATTGTTCACTATACTTCCTGTTAGCAATAATGCATCTTGAGTTACGGCATACATTACGCAATACCTAAAATACATTTTTAAATAGGTATAAATACATAAATTGTACTTGATTTTTCAATTTTCTAAAATAATTTATGTACTCACTTGGTTAATTGTAATCATTTTTATGTCTAAGTACACCGACAATTTGAACTCACTGCGATGTAGTCTACTGACCAACAATAACAACACTAATTTACTTATGGCTTGTGCCAGATTACCTTGAAGTTTTAATTTGATGACTTTGTAACCTTGTAGGACAACATGGAAATTACAACATAAAATATAAATAAACAAATGATTATCTGTTACAAAACCTTATCAGTTATCACATAATAGTAAATAAAAAATATAATTATTAATTTTACTCAGTAGCTATTTGATTGATTCAAATATTACTTTTATAAACCTCTAGATACTATGATGGATAATAATAATAACTAATAATAGGAATAATTAAGTACCTTTTTTAACATTTTACACTAATGTAGTAAAACAAAACAATCTTAAATTGTAGGTTAATGATGTACTTGTAGAAATGTAGAATTATATACCTAGTTTATTAGTAATTGTTTTATAATAATCGCTTACCTATTTTTGAATTTTTGCTCGTAAATTTGTCGTTCACTCTCACGACTCACGTCATTACATAACTACATTATTTTTTTATTACTTTATTAGGTAACGTTTATTTATTATTAATGAGTGATGAGTGATGACTAATGCTGTTTATGCATACAATTTAATTAAAAACAATTTCTAATTGGTATCAACCGTAGATAGTAGATTGCAATTTGCAACAACCAGATAGACGTTCTTATCATTGAAATCAAATCAATTGCGATTTGCCCAGCTGACAATATTAATACTGATAATATGAAAATAGTATATTTATAGATGCTGTTTTAAATAGTGTTTTAAATAGTGTTATATAGATAATATCTGTGGTTTTTTTCACTATTTACCATAGATCTAATAATGTATTATAATATATATTATTAGGTCAATGCTATTTACTCATAGTGTTATATACATATTATGGTATATTTATGTAGATACTAAATTTTTTTAATGTCTACTAATGTTTATTGCCCGTAGACCCACACCGTCAAATTTCAATAAAATATATTACATACCCGCTCACGTTATAACTTACAATAATAATTAATACTATCGCAGTGTCACAGAACAATAAAGGCTATCTACTTGTTGTATAACATATCGATGGCCTCTATTGGTGCAACTTCCAAAGTATCAATGTAGGTATTAAATATTAATGTATCATATTATAGAAGCGTAAGACTATTTTTACTAACCACGATTTTGTGGTACAATAATATTGCTGAATTGTACAAACCAATCCGCCTTGATACAAACTTTAGACCACGGATTTAGAATAATATATATACTGGTTACTATGGTATTATATCCACAGAAATATAAACCTTATATATATTTATATGTAAATTGGCGTAATTTCGAGGGGGGGGATTTGGGTGTCGTACCATTGATTATAGAATAGAATAGTCTATTCTATAATCAATGGTCGTACCTATAGATACAATATTTCTCCTAAAAAAAAACCAAAGAATGTAAAAAAGATATAAACCAAAATTTTTTACTGATATTTTAAGTACCTAAATAATTATATTATTATATACTTTAATAATTGTATACACACGCAATAATGACATTTTCAAATGCAATGTTTTCTGCAATAATTCAACATACTGTTTTAGTGTTTAACTATAATTGTAAAATAAATTACTTTAATAGCAATTTAGCGATAGAAATTTTCATGTAGTTGCGGTCATTATTTCTTCTGTTACACCAAAAATAAAAATTGGCTTGACGTTTTTTCCTTAATTTTTTTTCCCCGACGCGTTTAAAAACTATTGAAAAAATTTTTTCTTTTGATCCTCCCTCTATTTATTAAAACTGAAAATGTGTAAGTATGTAATTAAATTTATTTATTAAAAATTTCAATCAGTAAATAATTTTCAAGTTAAACTTCTTGAACTGTTTATTAATCTAAGTACCTATACATACATTGTACATATTATTATAATATGTCAAAAACTAACTAAGAATTTAAAAAAAATAAATACTTACCAAAAAATTAGGAATTTTACTGAATAATTAGGTAATGTTTTCTTTGAATTCACAAGAGCACAGTTTCTCGTTTTATAAAAAAAAAAATCGTTTTACGTTATTGGTACGGAATATTTATTTATTTATTTACTATATATTTAAACACAACGGGCAGAGCCAAATTCATTACAAAAATATTACATTATTATGAATATAAAGATAACAGTATATATTATAAAACAGATAGACATAATTTGAAGGATTATGGGGAGTTTTCGACCGCAGTTTGTGGTGCAATTCGGCTATTTGACTTGTACCGGATCGACCTTTGGTAAAAGGCATGTTCGGCCTGGGTAAACCCAAATCAATGGAGTGATCTGCTGTGGTGTGGACAACACCAGTCTGCTTGCAGACTGCCTGCCCCAAACTTGACCCTCCTAAGTATGAACTAGATTCACTTTCCTATTAGAAAAGATGCTGATTCCTTCAGAACACTTCAGGAACACTTTTACTGTCCTTAAACGTGGTGACAGGCACAAAAAAACACACATCCTTGTAGAATCAATACATTCATCGCTCCGCTCAGAATCTAATACAGAGACAAATAATTCGTAGTCAAATATTGGCTATGGCATTTAAAAAAGTTGTTTGCGCATCCTCAAATTCAACCGTCACAAAAATTGTTAAATTGTTTGAAAATAATAACATGTAGGTACCTATGGGTGTTTTAACCCCGTTTAAATTAATTAATTAAATAAATAAAAGGTGTAAGATCATATATAAATAGTTAATCATTTAGCGAAAAAAACAGAACTTAAATTTAATGAGTAATATAGGTACGCTTAGTTATTTAGTGTTTCTACTTATCTTGATAAGTATAAGCTTTCTAAATTGTTATTATCTATACTCTATATAAATTATAATATATATAGTCTATTTATAAGCACTGATCAAAACGTCAATATTAAAAAAAAAAATCGACAAATGGATTCTGTTCTGCTGTATAGTATATATAGGTGTCGAATTGGTCACTTTCTGGAAAGTCTTATAGAGAATCTTGTGTTGATTTTTCAAACTGTCATTATTTCTATTGTTAGTATTGTTACATCAAAAATCAAAATCGATTTTGTCAAAAATTTGCTTTGCAAAAAAAATCCCGTTTTTTCTTAATTTAATTTTTATTTTTCCCGACGTGTTTAAAGACTATTGGGGATTTTTTACTTTTGACCTCCCAATGCACCCACTAAATTCACTTTCCTATCAGAAAAGATGCTGATTAAGAAAATCAGAACACTTGTATTGCACGACAAACGTGACGACAGACACAAAAATAAAATAACAAAATAAACACACAACATAATAAAATCAATACATTCTTCGCTCCGCCCAGAATCTAAAAACTTTCGGGTGGTGTGTCACCCCCCACCCTCCCCGCCAACTTTAAACTACGTCTCTGATTTACTTACTTTGAAAGTAGATATTATTGTTTATGAGTATTTATTGTACGCAATAAATTCTAATAATAAATTGAAATTGAGCTCTGATTGTTTAAATATATTTATGATCCTTATTATTATATCTATTTGCCTTTGGCTATACGGCAATAAATTAATGTCCATGAAGTTGGCCTCCCGACTTTGACATAGAGACTCCAAACTAGTGCCAATATTTAGCAACCTTTTAGCAACTTTAGGCAACCGACATTAAAAAATTTGCAACCTATAACTTCGTACTCAAAATAAGCAAATTAAAATTGGGGGGCCAACTTCACGCAGCCCCCCGACTTTGTCCTATCGACTTCGGACTTGTGCCAATATTTAGCAACCTTTTTGCAACTTTAGGCAACCTGCTTGAAAAAATTTGCAACCTCTTTTTTTTCAAGTTATACCAAAAATACGCTCGGGGGGCTAGCCCCCCGACTTTGTCCTACCGACTTCAGACTTGTGCCAATATTTAGCAACCTTTTTGCAACTTTAGGCAACCTGCTTGAAAAAATATGCAACTTCTTTTTTTACAAGTTATACCAATAAACACGTTCAGAGGACGTACGTTTGGCCAACCCCCCGCCCCCCTAAAAGACAAATCTATAAATAAACTATGCAAATATTTTGTACGATCTTCCTTCCCCTCCAAAAAAAAAAACTAAATTTAATGAAACTATTGATTGACTAAAACGAATCTAAATGTAAATAAAAAATCAGAATATAGATTTTTTATCAAATAAATATTGTATTATGATTTTTATTTTTATTTTGATTAGTTTTATTGAATATAGAATTTTTTTGTAAATCAAATTTAATATAAAATATAAAACAAAATTGAAAAAAATATCTGATAAAATACAAAAACTTACTCTGGTCCCCCGAACTATAAAGTTACTTTTGAAAAAGTCAGTTGTACCTATAAATCATTTTTATGAGACAATTTTATTAATTATTTGAATTAAAAATTTTTCATTAAATTTAAAAATACATAATTATAAATTATTGTTTTTAGACATTTTTTTGATTATTTTAATTAATAGTTTTAACATATACAATTAATTTAAATACCATAAAAAAATTTGATGAATGACATAAATAACAATTAGTAAATAGTAGATTAATAAAATTAAACACACAAATTATGTTTAGGTCTTAATAATTAATAAAACTATAATATTTTCAACAACTTAATACAAGCGACAGTGTCATAAAAATGATTTGTATAACTGACTTTTTTTTTATTAACTTTATAGTTTCTGGGACCAGAATTTTTGTATTTGAATTAAATTTTTTATTAAAATTAAATTTGATTTATAAAAAAATCTGTGTTTAATATAAAATCTAAATAGAATAAAAAAAATTTTATTCAGTAAAACAAATCTAAATCTAAATAAAAAATCTATTTGATATAAAATCTATATATTCTGATTTTTTATTTACATTTAGATTTGTTTTAGTCAATCAATAGTTTTATTGAATTTAGTTTTTTTTTTTGGAGGGGAAGGAAGGTCGTACAAAATATTTGCATAGTTTATTTATAGATTTGTCTTTTAGGAGGAGCGGGGGGGTTGGCCAAACGTACGTCCTCTGCAGAACGTGTTTATTGGTATAACTTGTAAAAAAAGAAGTTGCATATTTTTTCAAGCAGGTTGCCTAAAGTTGCAAAAAGGTTGCTAAATATTGGCACAAGTCTGAAGTCGGTAGGACAAAGTCGGGGGGCTAGCCCCCCGAGCGTATTTTTGGTATAACTTGAAAAAAAAGAGGTTGCAAATTTTTTCAAGCAGGTTGCCTAAAGTTGCAAAAAGGTTGCTAAATATTGGCACAAGTCCGAAGTCGATAGGACAAAGTCGGGGGACTGCGTGAAGTTGGCCACCCAATTTTAATTTGCTTATTTTGAGTACGAAGTTATAGGTTGCAAATATTTTAATGTCGGTTGCCTAAAGTTGCTAAAAGGTTGCTAAATATTGGCACTAGTTTGGAGTCTCTATGTCAAAGTCGGGGGGCCAACTTCATGTACATAATAAATTATATCTACAGCCTACATTGTCCCAGGACTCTCCCCGGATATCTTATATTTAACTGGTAACCTATCTTGGCCTGCACGTTACAAGGTTGTGACAGTTTGTATGCACATCGTATAACTTAATTATTATATTGTAATTTGTACTGTTTGTACTGATGTCTCCTTGAAATACTCAAGACTTTAGGTTTTAGAACTCAAGTTTTTGAGTTAAGTGATTTTAAAATGTAATTAATCAAATAAGGTCAAACAAAAATTGAATTTTGAACGAATTAATTAAATTGAAACATAAAAGTATTTAAAGCTAAGATTTGTGGAGTAGTGGATTAATACTTTGAAGTTTTTGAATTTTATTTGAGGTGCCTTATTCCATTACTCCGCTCAATAAAAAGTAAAAAAAAAAAAAATAAATGATATACGTAGCAGTTATATGGACTAAAAACATGGAAGTATGCACTAAAAATGCCAAAGTATGCTAAATTGTGTACCTATAAAAATAGACAAAATAAAGTATGTATATTATACATTCCTTATGTATACACCATGAAAAATACCTGAAAATAAGTATCATGTGTACAATTTTAATATTACCTGTATAAATATATAAAAAAAAAATATAAACAGATATTCTATGAGGTTTAAAAAAAAATGTGTAAGAATATTTTTTGAAAGAATTTATGTGAAATTATAATTTTATATATTATTAAAATGATATACCACACCGGCATGCGTGTTATCTCCGCTTTGTAAACCTATAACATCGACAATTAGCTAAAATATAATACGTATCATATTATAATTTTTATCTCACTTATTTTGTATTCAGAATAAAATTCATCGATATGCAAAATCATAACATTTACAGTCCTAATTATAACTTGGTAATTAACTACCTGTTCGAAATTTGTATAATCCTCTAGTAATTAATAATCACGGACAAATATTCTGATTAGAAATATTAAATCAAAAATACTTGTCGACTATCAGCATAGTCCACAGATATTACATAGAATAAACTAACAAAAAACTCTAAAAACCTTCAAAAGCCGTATCTATTCAGTTATAAAAAATTAAAAAATTGTCTATTTTTCATTGACAATTTTTCAATTTGGTTCCTTGACAACAGTTACAACTAAATTCACTATATATGAGAGTAAATAATTTGCTTATAATTATATATTTATATAAATATAAAAATATATAACTATATATTTTTAGTAGATAGTTGAAACACAATAAATAGTTTTTTATAAGTACATACATTTAATTTAAATGTATCAAAATGTAAGAAGTTTGAAAAAATATTTTAGTAATTTTACTGTTGCTATTTCTTTACATAATTTCTAATCACGACAAAAGTCTGAGTGGTGCTGCTGAGAAGTCAGCTGAGTGCTGAGACAAATAGTAACCGTAACTTAATTCATTTTTTTTATTGTATTGCAATAAGTTATATGACAGATAAAATAATATTTTTCATTAAATAGTTACAAACAAATATATAAATAATTATCATTCCGGGCTTGAAACCGTCAAAAAAATTATCGGTTACCTTTGTTGAAAACAATTTTGCTACTGGTTAGTGGTTACCAATACTTTATTCAAGATTAAAGAACGATAATAGATCCAAACATTTTTCGGTTACCGGTGCATAAAAATAAAATAACAGTTTAAGTAATTTAAGTAGTAATACAAGCCAATGGTCCTGTTATCGAGTCTTTAACTTTAATAAAAAAAATTAATTAATTAAGAAAAATGTTGTTTTATATTAATTGAGTCTATATCCTTTAGTAGATAGCTGGGTTGGTATAGTAGGTACTGTAGCTATTGGCTAATAGTCTGGACATAATGCCGGCCACGCACTTGAACATGGGATGTGAGGTGTCCAACAGTGTTATCTATCGAGTCCATACGTATGTTACAACCAGGGCTCGGATTTTATAGTATTAATTATTATAGGATACAAATAAAAATAATAGAGTGAGCTGAAAATGTGTTCTGTGTGCACCAGGGACTCCAAATATGAAATTTTATATTGCTACTTTATGCATATTTGAAGTATTTTAAATTTTTAGTGCTTTTTTTTGCTTATATGCGCAATATAATGATTTAATTTGTATTTTCATAAATTTCGTTTATATTAAATGATAAATAGTAGAAAAATGTGTCATTTATATGAATCCATAAGAAAAATACCCACATTTTCGTTTCATATTATAATATATTTTTGGGTAGCCAGCCAATACATGTCCCATCGAACAGAATACAATTATGACTTCTAATCGATTGTACCCGATACAAAACAAGGTTTTTTCAAAATGTATGAATTTTTTTTTATAGTAACGGTTTATGGAAGAAAAAAATTGTTGTTTTGCTATTTTTAATATTTTTAGGGCACATTATAGCACTTATTTTTACGATTTTTTAGGTCATAATTAATTGATCAGTACATTGAAGTGCTATAAAATCCGAGATCTGGTTATCATGAACATATTTATTATTGGCCGATGCAGGATGACTTGGTTGACAGGGTTATTAGTGAAAAAATAGCCTATACTTACACAATTATGTGACTAATTGTACCAACTGTAACATTGTGACGTTTGTACAATAATAAAAAAACAAAAAATAAGATAATATAATATGTAGATTGTAGACATCATAGACCTTATACTAAGTATAAGGTATAAGGTATAAGTATAAGTACCTTAGTATAAGGTCTATGGTAGACATATAGTATAGTATTATTGGAGAACAAAATACAATGATTGTCAGCCTATTCTATCTTTAATAAAAAATTAAAATTAGTATATAAAAAAGAAATATTAATAATACTAATTTTAATAAGAAAATAAATAATAATATAATATTAATATTAATAAGAATATAAATAATAATATAATATTAATATTTATTAAATTTTATAATATTTTTATGTATATTAATATATCTTAAACTTGGTATAGGTACTCTAATCTGTTATTTTGTTTTACAGCGTAGCTAGTGAATGGAGTTTGTCCGGCATGGTTCCAAAGTAGCTCTACACCAGTGGTTTTCAACCGGTGTGCCGCGAACGCTCTTGAAGTGTGCCGCGAAAATTCTATTAATCGAGTTAAATATTATATATATAAATATATGCTAGGTATTATATCACGTATTATATGAATTGGTGTGCCGCGAAAATTTTGTAGGAGAAGAAGTGTGCTACGTTGTTAAAAAGGTTGAAAACCACTGCTCTACACTATGGCTTTTCAATGGACGTAGTGGCCAAGTGGCCAGCTGATCAACCATTTTTTTCTCAATATTATGTGGTTCCTAATCTCTATACTAAGACATAATTACATTTAAACAAATATGCACAAAAATAATAATTTTAAAATTGAACACAGGACTTTTGAGTGCTTAGAATATTAAGGTAGTGTTATATTATATAAAAATAACTGCGTAAATATTACAAAAAAAAATAAAACATACCTACACAATTATTAAAAAAATTTGAAATGATCATAACTTATTCAAAATTAAAATATAAACACGAGCCTAATGGTTCACTATAAATAATTCTTACATTTTGGGATTTTTGGATTTTGGTTTTGAGTATCATGCTGCTGTACAGTAGGTGTCTATAGAATTCACTGTAATGGATGTGTTAAATTTGAATTCAATAATATATGATATATCATTGTATAGTAGTATAGTGTATAAGAAAAACGACTCTGAGCGGAGACGGCTTGTCAGCCAATATCAAGTAAATATCATGATATATTTATACATGCAAATATGTTTAAATTATTATATATATAGATTATAGGTATATACGTTAAAAGTATTAATATAGGTACCTTTGAATAATAGATTACAATTTCAACAGAATAACTAAAATCGTTATTATTTGTTTAAAAATCTAATTTCGTGCATATTTAAATAGAAAATGTCTATAAAAATAACTGTGTTTGTATAGTTTTTTAGATTTTCTGGAACGAAACACAAAGTCAAACTATTTTAACACAATAGCCGCGATATACCGTACTGGTATAGCTGGTATATCAATTAAAATAATAATAATTATAAAAATGGTGTTTGGAAAAATAAACAACAAAATCCAGTAGACGTTGGCCGAATAGAATATAATAACGCGTAATGAACGACGTCGACGTCTCGTACCTGCAGTTGGCGATATTTTTATGTATTGGAAACGGTTTGCGACGAAAAACAACTGACTTGCATTTCAGACCCCGAAGAGAGAGGAACTATCATCTACATTCGTAATCATTTCAAATCTACAATAACAAGATGAACACATCAAAAGACACGACGTTGCAGCGAGACGATATACGTGCAATATTAGAAAAAATAATTATTACCATCCTTATGAACTACAAACAGAAGGATAAACAAATAACCGACCAAACCGCCGCCGTGGAGGATCAGTGTCTGCTTTGGTTATCGTTGTCGCTACTACGCCGGGGTCCAGCATATCCCCAGGCTCCTCCAACGCTACCGGTTCCTCGTCCGGTACCGCAGTCTCTTCTGCCGCCGTCATCGGAATCGCTTCATTTTGCACATCGTCTTCCTCGTCATCCTTGTCGTCTTTCTCGTCATCCTTGTCGTCGTCGTCCTCATCATCTGTGTTATCATAGGGGAATGGCTCCGGCGCAGGAGCTTCTTCGTCCCCGTCCTCCTCATGACGGTCTACCTTTACGCTCGCCGGGCCCTCCCCTCCTCCACCGATGATGTTGTCCACTATTTTGGACACATCTTCTTGGTCGGTTATTTGTTTATCGTTCTGTTTGTAGTCCATAAGGATGGTAATAATTATTTCTTCTAATATTGCACGTATATCGTCTCGTTGCAACGTCGTGTCTTTTGATGTGTTCATCTTGTTATATTGTAGACTTGAAACGATTGCGAATGTAGACGATAGTTTCTCTCTCTTCGGGGTCTGAAATGCAAGTCAGTTGTTTTTCATCGCAAACCGTTTCCAATACATAAAAATATCGCCCGGACGACGACGCCCAACGTTTTTACTAGCCAACTGCAGGTACGAGACGTCGTTCATTACGCGTTATTATATTCTATTCGGCCAACATCTACTGGATTTCGTTGTTTATTTTTCCAAACACCATTTTCATAATTATTATTATTTTAATTGATATACCAGCTATACCAGTACGGTATACCTCGACTATTATGTTAAAATATTTTGACTTTGTGTTTCGTTCTGCGTTCTACTGTCGTGTGCCCACTCGTTTTTATACTTTTTTAAAGTTTTTTATACGCTAAGATGAGCGGCGATGAACGTTTTTCGATTTTACAACGTTGTGCACGTCGTACAGTTTAGACAAAATGCGAAAGATTTTCAACGTTGAGCACGTTTTTGCCAGATAATTGGATCTATAGTTGGTATGTCTGAGGCTTACGAATGTTCCTCACGAGTACTTTTAATTAAGAAAAACAACAAAACTATGTATGGAAAAAAACGGGAATATTTTTACGCAGATACCAGATTTCGACAAAATCGAATTTCTTATTTTGTCGCTGTTCAAAAACGATTAACCTTTGTAGACGGACTTTAAATTTTCTCCAAATGTTTTTATTAACATCTTCTATACATATAGTGTAACCATTTGATACGGTTTTCAATTTTTTTTTATTCAACAATGTTGTTACATAGTCTTTAAGTTAAAGTTGAAGTCCTAAGAATATTTTTAATTGTATGTAGGTTACAAATAATACTCGGTTACAAGTTTAGGACGTTATTATAATATCTGCTAAATATTATGTTCTAAAATGTCTATTGTGTACAGCTTATATAAATTAAATTGAAAAGCGTAACGAAACACCACGCAGGTGCAGTCAGACTGGTGCTTTTTCATCGAAGTAAGTATTACATTTTTTTTCAGGAAATAGAAATGTCTTGTGAGTCAGTTGCAAATAATAAACTATAATGTTAGGTACCTACATATTATTTATTATTGTATGCATCCGCATGGTATATAGTGGCAATTAGGTGCATTTGGTAAATTTTGCAATTATTATAATTTATAATTACTATAAAATTAATTTGAAAATAATTATAATTTATTAGTGGAATGGACAAGTTGGTGGAAATGTAGAAAAAAATGGTTTTATGGTATTTAAATCGTATCAATAATGTTAATAAAATGTCTACTCCTTGAAATGGAAATTAAGTTTTCTCGGAAACTGTTTAGTTACAAATTGTCGGACGTCGGTTACAATTAGTTACTAAAAGGTTACTAAATATTGAAATTGGTTCGAAGTCGATAGGACAAAGTCGGGAGGGGCAACTTCACGCACGTCCATATAAATCATAGATTCATTCTTTAATAGTAATATTTTTGTGTTCATCGACGTTCTGAAAAATATACAAAAAGAAACCTGTATAAAACTGAGAAGTTTTGACACTAATAATCGCAGAATAAATATAGAAAAATAAATATTTATTAGAAATACTATGAAACAGTTAGAAAAAAACGAAATTGGCAAACTTGAATTTATAAAAATAATATCAAACAAGTTTTTACCAGTGCCATATATTCAATTAACAATATATAATACAACGAACATTTTTAATTAAATCAAAACAACATTTTTAACCTAAAAGAAATATCATATAAGATTTTACCAGTACTATAATTTAATTTAAAAAAAAATACGTTTTCATTCTTAACCTGCCTGTATAGTATTGACTTCTAATGCTACAGTCAGTCCTATAAGTCTGTAAAAAAACGGGAAGGAAAATTAAGTTTATAATTTATATATAATTTTATATTTCAAAAATGTTAAATTAGTATGTACTATGTACTTACGTAAAAAAACAGGGCCGAAATTTGTTTGCACCCATAAAAAACTTTGGCCGCAATTCGGAAGACATTTTTACCGCTGGACGCAACTACAGTTGTCATTGCTTATAAAAAAATCGTGCCTATATTTTCTTTTAGTATTTTTAAATTGCTTTTATAAATACTCATGAGGAATTTTTTATTAAATGTGTAAGCTTTTTAAATTTTTACCTATCGAAATTCCCCTCTCTTCTCTCCTTACTGCTGCAGTACTATACAAACGACATATTTCATAGTCTACTATTGTTTATTTCCCATTACGTACTTTCAATTAATATTGACGTCAATCAGGGCTGACTTTATAGATACGATTTTAGGGTGCGACGCCAAAATCAGAAGGGCGCGTGAGAGTTATCTAAATTAGAATTTGAGACGGGGAGACAGGCGTCAAATTAATTCTTGCACTGAGCGCTGAAAGATCTAAAGCCGGCCCGAGTCGTCGTCAATATTCATTAGTAGAGCCCGGATTTATATGCTCTAAAAACCTAAGAAATATGCACTATAAAATATGCATTTATGCTCTTATTTTATAGAAATATACCATATAAAATAAAAAATATGCATTTAAAAACCTTATATATGCAAAAAAAATCGTAAAATACAGAAATATGCAGTACATGTCAAAAAAGGACAGAATATGCAAAAATATGCAAAATAAAACTTTATATTTCGGATATATAGATTACAAATCAAACTAGTAGCTTACCTAGCTACTTTTTGGGTTATTCAGAAAAAAACATGCAAATGCATATAAATCCTTGCTCTAGTAATCACTAATTATGTATGATTCACTAAAACCTACTCAATAACAGATTACTACTTGTCCCGTTATGTCTCAGATAAGATAAGAAAACGACTTCGTCAAATTACACGGATTATAAATATAACTACAAATAAGTTATTTTAATAAAAAATAACCAAAATATTACATAGGTATTAAGCATTTAAAAACCTTAAATATGCAAAAAAAAAATTGTAAAATATAGAAATATGCAGTACATGTCAAAAAAGGACAAAATATGCAAAAATATGCAAAATAAAACTTTATATTTTGGATATATAGATTACAAATCAAACTTGTAGCTTACCTAGCTACTTTTTGGATTATTCAGAAAAAACATGCAAATGCATATAAATCCGGGCCCTATATCATTAGAATACTTAATTTATACCCCGTACACTTTTAATAAGGTTTCGATTTAATTGTGTTTATTTTAATATCTTACATTTGAATACTTTCGTATTTATTGTCCACGATTTAACCGGTTGGTTTAAAAATTAAAAATGTTTTTTTTTGGTTCGATACCTCCAAAAAGAGTCGCAGTGTCGTCTGCGTAAATGAGTTATAGCGAAAGTACAATTATTTAGTATATTTTTATTAGTTTTAGTGTAGTACAGATCGGCCGTCTATAGGTAAGTGAAAATGTTCAATTTTCAAATATTTAGATAATAATATGGTTTTTGGAGACATTTATTTATTTTTATTTATAACAGTAATATGTTTCGCGGTGGAAATGATTTTGGTGAGCGGCGACCGGGGATTATCGCATTTTCCGAAAAAACCAATGGCCGCTGATATTTCATTAACACCATAACACAACAGTTCAGTAATCGTAGTGGATTATTGATTAAAGTGATGACTAAATGACCGAAAAGTAACATAACGTCCTAACCACTATATGTTTATTGTCGATATAATGAATTGTGAAAATCTGAAATGCGTATTGTCATCCGTAAGCCATAATATTTGATTTGTGTTTCTAATGAGATTTATATTTCTTTAGTTCTTGTCAAAGTCGCACATTATTAAATACAATTTAGAATTTGTTAGAAGACTTGACAAATATTGGTTAAGTCCCATAGCATATATTGTCAATATGACTTAGAATGTTTTGAGTAACGTTTGTCAGCTGTTATATTGGATCAACGAATAACAGTGGCAATGTCGCAAAATAAAAACAATTTGACAATCAATATATTTTTTTGCTTAATCCTCAAAAAAATATATTTGTACTAGCTGATCTCGTGCACTCCATTGCACGTTTAAAAAAATAATAATGCCAACTCTATATGAATAATAAGTTTTATTTTATAAATAATGGTTACAATCTACTAAGTAATATCGTTACAACAATATTCAATTTAGTCCCACCCGGCGTTGCCTGAGCCAAATATTAAGTTAAGATTAACTTCAAGTGATTTACATATATCTAAATCACCTAGGTTGGCAATCAACTGCATTATATCAAGGACAATATGCGAGCAGTATATTATCAGGTAGGCAATCCACCTGCGGTGGATTGCGGACCCCATGAGGTGCGTGATTGAATGGAAACAGAATTAGGTAGGTGAAAAACAGTACAGAGTTGTCATTTTGTAACACCACTCGCATATTAAATTTGTCTAGCCGATCCCGTGCAATTTTTATTTCTTTTTTAGCTGTTAATCTAGGAATTACTGGCAGCGTTTGGCGAAAATCTTCAGCTATAAAGGGAGTTCATTGATATTCCATTTTAAATCTATACATATATATAAAAATCGACATGGCACACGTATCTCGCACATCCCAGTGTGTCGAGTAGTTTTTGAAGCTGGAAACCTACTATCGCGGTCGGTCACGGGAATATCCGAAATACACCATGCAAATAAGCATGTAAATTTAAATTTAATATTACAAAATTAATTCCGAACATTTTTATACTAACTCACCGTTTAAACCTTCTCTGGACTTCCACAAATAATTTAAGACCAAAATGAGCTAAATCGGTCCAGCCGTTCTCGAGTTTTAGCGATCCCAATATGCTATCTCCCAATATGCGGTCTACCACAAAAATATGCGGTCTACCAAGATGGACGTGGTCTACCATAATAATATTAAAAGTATAAATAAAAAAAAATTTAATTTATTAAGAAATTCATTTATAAATGTTATACTATAAACACATTAATAAAAAAACATTTTCCAAATAGGTATTAAAAGTATAAATAAAAAAATTTTAATTTATTAAGGATCCACAAAATTATCCACAAAGCATAATTTCATATCTCTAAGGAAAGCATAAAAAATATTATCAGTTTCATTTAATCCTCGCCACCAATACTCGGCTAAGTATCCCTCTAAGAGGTCTTCATTAGTACCACACATTTTCTTAACGATTTTGAGTCTAAGAGGCCTCCAAAGACTTTCAATTCTTTGTGTATTGGCACCAGTTTCCGGGTCCACAAAATTCTTTGAATGATTAACTGTTTAATGTACCTATGTACATTGGTTACCATTTTCAGATAAACCTTTATATCCAAGCCAAGGAATCAGAATGAACTGTTGTACCAGGTAATACCTTAAAATTAAACCAAAATTGTCACAATTGTTATAACATTGGTAGACCGCATACTATACTCATATTTATAGTTACGTAGCACACAAAACGGAAGTAGACCGCATATTGGGAGATAGCCCAAACAGCATTAGATTTTTATTTATATAGTTTAAGAAAATCAAAGTTCTGAATATAAGAGTTACCTGATAATGAAAATGGAAGTAACGAAGAACAATGTATCAAAATACCCTATAATCTATAAATTGTGTAAAATCTATCTTTTGGATTTATCTAATTTTATCTATCTTTTTGGGCAATAAATATTATTTTATCTTATCTTATTTTATGTATTTTTTGTGTCTAACTGTATGGGACCTATCATGACGTCTATCAAATGTATTTTTTTTTCAAGAGTGTTGCCATTAATGTGTCAATACGAAACTATACGTTTGACATTACACAGACGTCATCTCATCGGTCCATTAATATATGTTAATATGTCTGTTGATGAAGATGATATATTGTGATTGACAGAGACAATAGCTAATTCTTCTATTCAATTAAAAAAGAAATAAGATATATTTTCAATGTTTATTTGTATTATTTTCTGGTTGTATTATTAGATATGTTAATTATTAATATATGATAATATTAAAACATTCATTTTCATATAATGGTTGGAATTTTTATAATATTGTGTTGAACGGATTATTTTGTCAATAGATTTTCAAGAGTTCTGCATTTAACGGAGATGCCCCTTGGAAAATGTCTCCGATCTCCAGAAGCTTCATCATACTCCTTGTATCGATATAGCTTCAGTTATTTGCGATCGTTGTCGAACAAATGATACTGCGACATATATATTATAAATTATAAAACATTTAAGTATGTATATAAGTGTAAAACTGTATATAGGTTATAAGCTAATAACGAACGTATGAGGAATCATATTTGTAATTCATTTAGTTATTAAGTTTTAGCCTTTAGGTACCTACGTTATAAGAACTCAGGAGGTACCTCGTAAATTTGTAAATTCACTTATTGATTTTTGAATGGAATGTTTTTAAAAATTTAAATACATATAATTTCAACTCAAGCACCAACAATCGTCTGTAATTTGTAAGTTACATATTATTGCATAGGTGTTAAAATGTATGCCCACGGCAATCTCATTAAAAACAGCGGCGAGACGTCGTCCGATGATGAGCTTTGTGACGAATAATCTATTATTATACCATAAAATATGTGCATAATATCCAAACAATTTAACAACAATACGACGTGTCGCATAAATAATATCAGATTTACATTATATACCGTAATACGTATACCTACGTACACTAATACAAAATACATAATATCGTAATGGACGAACGACCAGCGAGTGATGCTTAGAACCGCGTTTAATAGCGGAAGATTACACCGTATCAAAGTAAAACACTAAGACAAACGTGTTTAAATTTCATGTTTGCCGCTCTCTCGAATCAAAATCTTTCGTTTTAGAACGATAATAAAATATCGTTTCGCGCAGAGGCGGTGTCGGCGGCGGCAGTGGCCGGACGATCGCTGCCCATTTACTTCTGTACTTATGGGACCCTGGTATTTTGATTTCAATATTTCAGGAGAGTGCTGCTCGCGGACCAGGGGAAAGACGTTCGAAATCACGATACCCCTACTACCTTCGAGTCTTCCATTGAACACTGTCACGACAATGGTACCGGTTACCTCCTCCCGTCTGCCTGTACCAGTTCCAAAACCGATGGCCACCCGTCGTGTAACAAAAAATAAAAAAAACATTTCTTCTCCCCGGACAGGCGGACAATTCTTATACGATATAATATAAACTCAACTCATTATATATAGGATATAGGTATAATATATATAGGTATATAGTTATATGTAGTATTAAATATTAATAAGACGTATATGTCACTGTATTTTTTTAGTTTTTTCTCCAAGTTAGATATTAGGTACCTATATAATTATTGTTAATTATTATATATATTAAAAAAATGTATTATATACCTACAAAAAAACTCAATTTCGGTAAAAATAAAAGTTATTTTATAGTTACATATGTAGTTATTGTTAATATTGTGTCAGCTATTTAAATTTAAGTAACCAATACTGTGTTCATTACGGTCATTAATTATTATATTTAAAACATTTATCTTCTCGGTTATTGTTTACGTTTTCTCATTATTTCTTAGTACACCTATACACAATCAAATCCACAATAGTAATATATATTGATTTATTAAAAATATTTTATATTGCTCATTAGTAATTTTAATGATTTAGTATTACCTATATGATGTCGTAATAAAACAACATTAGTCGCAATTATACTTTTGTAACTCATTAATATAATAACTCAATAATAAATAAATAGGTAGCCTTATAGAAATGAGTCTACCTACTGAACGATATAGCGGTATAGTTTATGTATAGTTTATGACAGTGTTCTCAAACTCAAATTATCTACAGGCCATATATTTTTTCAAAAAAAGTTCGAGGGCCAAATTTTAAGTGTCCTCTTTTTTACCCACTATTACTGCACTTACGCCGAAATACAAATTATATTTATCTTTGTAGATAAGATTTATAGCATTTCAAATACTTTATCGAGTATAATGGATTTCTGAACGATTAATATAAAATAAAACATTATGGACGTCAGATAATATTCTATGTATTTATGATGCCTAAAATAAAATTGACGTTTTTCCAATTTTTCCAATTTTTTCGTATATTTTTGTTCAAAATGTATTTTTATGTGGTCCGCGGGCCGTATGTTTGAGACCACTGGTGTATGACATACGGGCAAATGTAAACTGGGCCCACGATTCCCTTTTTGTTTTTAACCCGATTATTTTCATCAATAAACATACATACCGACAAATAAATATATTCCGTATAAGTCAAAATCATAACCAAATCAAAAATAAATACGAACCAAAACAAATATTTAAATCAACAGCCTATATCATGAAACATTTAAATCTTAAAATTACAAAACTAAAAAAAAATAATTGTTAAAAATCACGCCTTAAGAGTGTAAAGAAATATCAGTATAAATGGATACGTCAAAAGCATAAACAAATCAATTTTACCTACATTTTTACACTTACAATTTTAAATTAATATAATTTAATTATGCTATAACAAATTTTCATAATTATTTTTAAAAATATAATAACAAAATAGTTTTTGGAGCATAATGAGAATTGTCTCCTCAAATTGGTGTCTTCTAGGTAATGCTAATAATTGGTTTTCAAAAATATGTCATAAGATATTAATTATTAAACATACGATGAGAAAATCTGTGCATTTTATTATTTTTATTACTCGGGCCGAGTTAACGCACGTAAATAATTTTTACCTGAAAAAACCCGGGTTGAGTTTACTCATATAGACCTTATTGACTTTTTTCTTCGGGCCGAGTTTACAATAGCGCCCTATCATACGTAACAATAGATTCTATAATTTATTATTCAAAAAATTAACATTAAATATCTATTATAGGTATATATTCTTATATCATAATATATTCAAAAACGAAATGTTCACAAAGCCTACCATGACAAAATATGTCAACAACACAAATGTGAACGCTTAAAATGCACAGCCGTAGAAGTATCGTAAATTACGTTAAACAGAAAATAACGTAGTTCGGAGGTCACAAACGGTGTATTGACCAAATGCATAGGTAATTATCGATATAAAACAGAACGTGATTATCAAAAAATATTACTTGAATAATTGAGGTACAAATAATTAATAATTCATAGTACGGGTATTTTTTTAAAATTTAAAACAATGTATTATTAATTTATTACCATACTAAGTAAATCTATTATATTATTATAATTTATTAGTTTTTACAAGAGGTATACTTTTATGATATTGAATGCCACACAACTTATCGGCACCTCGACAGGCACAACGCTTATGCATCAATAAAACAAAACAAAAGTATTTTTACTTGCTCCATTTCCAAATCGATTTACAATCACCCTATAACATCCGTAACAATAAATTCTATAATAATTTATTATTCAAAAAATTAACATTAAATATCTATTATATTATACTTATATCATAATATATTCACGTAGGTACATTCAAAAACGAAATGTTCACAAAGCCTACCATGTCAAATGTCAACCACATAAAATATGTGCACGCTTAAAATGTACATCCGTAGAAGTAACGCGTAAATTAAGTTAAAAAGAAAAAAACGTTTTTCGGCGGTCACTGACGTTATTGACCAAATGCATAGGTAATTACCGATATAAAACAGATATTCACGTGAATATCAAAAAATATTACTTGAATAATGCAGGTACAAATAATTAATAATTCATGGTACAGGTATTTTTTTAAAAATGTCAAACAATATATTATTATACTAGGTAAATCTATTTATATTATAATTTATTAGTTTTTCTAAAAGAGGTATACTTTCACGATATTTAAGGTTACACAAATTATCAGCACCGCGACAGGCACAACGTTTATGCATCAATAAAACAAGACAAACGTATTTTTACTTGCTCCTTTTCCAAATCGATGAGTTTCTATTTATTGTGTTACTACAGCCAAATATACTACATTACAATACGGCTTATTATTGAGCTAGTAAAATCTACACACGGGACCAAATATTACACTTTCCATGCACCACAGTGGTCCAAAAAATGAAAATAGTTGGCCAAAATTCGATATATTTTGAATTTGAAAATACTAAAATAAAGTTAGTAAAAATGTTTTCTATACTACCTACAGCGTGTAAATATATAAAATGTATGGCAAAATATTATTAGGTATACCCATAAAAATAATAATCAAAGTAAACAAAACATAGTTTTTTTCATAAAAACTATGATATTTTGTTAATAATCATATCATATCATTTAATTGCCTACAACAAATAAAATAAATGAATTTGAAGTGTATATCGATTTATCTATGTCGGATAAGATACAATAATTACAAAGATAGTATTTAATGATCAGATTATGAATTTACGATTGTTATTAAAATCCATATTATGTGGTAATTGGAATGACCAATGTTACATATTATAAATTATAATACGATAGTAATCAATGATCATTACTAATCATGTATACAATTTTATAAGCATACAAATTTTATTTTTATTTTTTTAATCGAGTTACACAATCACTCAGACCACTTAGTCTACTGATTACAAAAACATCATCATTAGTTTAGGGTGCTTAGGTTTTTCAAATAAAAATACAGGTCAAGCTTGTTAACTTTTATGTATATATAACTTTTTTTTTACACCTTATCTCCACCGCACCAATGATAAGCATACGCTCACTTTATCATTTGTATGTACTTCCTCCTCATCATACTTGAAATTGAAAGTAAATGTGATCCTACAGATAATAGCAGTTGTGGTAGTAATGGGAGAGTATGTGGTAGTATGTGGCAGATTGATTTTTAAATGTGTTAAGTTTATTTGAATATTTGAGTATATAAATTATTATAAACTGCCTTATATTTAATTTTCTGTTTTTTTTTTTAAGTAGATATACGATTACGTCTTTTAGTTATTATGTAAGTAATAGATCATTTTAAATGACTTCTATGAATTTTTATTTTTGAACTTATGTGCGATGTAACAAGCGCGACAACTCATACTGACGTATATATTAGGTACTGTAGTCTTTAGTACTAAAATATTATACATTTTTCAATAATCGGTAGCCATTATTGGATATTATGAATTGTTAACTAAAAATAAAATATCAAAACAGAATCAATATTTAACACCACACATAAAAACAATATATATACAAAATAATTTAATATTTAACAATCGTCAGGCGACGGCCGACGAGTAAATTATACGGTTTGCCGCGGCCATCGCGTGTGCCGCGTGGAGATGGCAGAATGCTATGACGTCACGAGTATAGGATAGGAGTTCACTAGTAACTTTATAAATAATCTTTTTTTTTAGATTCAGTACTCGTGATATTTTTTTTTTTTTATCGTTAAGTATTAAAATAGAGTATAAAAAGTTTTTTTTGTGTATGCCTTCAAGTTTAATATAGAGTTTAAATGTTTGGGCGCAGTATGAAAAATGTACCTGATAATTGTTAACACCTTTAGGCGTATTTATGACAACACGTTTGGATAAAAACTGTAATTAGTAATCTAGTAAACTAGTAATCCGTATCTAATAATTAGAACCACGTTTTGTGGCAATAAATTAATTAATCACACAAAATTAATAGAAAAGATCATTATATTATACAATAACACTAATAATAAATATATAATATATTAATAATATACAAAAATTAAATTAAGACAACGTTTTAGAAAAAAAAAAATCTTTAAACATACTATTGAGCCAATCTCCTCGCGGTGTGTTCTGGGTAACGCTAATAGGATCAGATTTTTTTATAATATGCTATATTATATGCAAAAAAATATATGTGCCAAACGTGCTATTATGAAGGGAAATATTCTGTTCAAACGTTGTATGGATTTAAGCCCTAAAGTGTTGAGTTTTTGGGTAAATGCGTTCAAACGTATCCCCCCCCAAATGTTCAATATAAGCAGTTATTTAAGTATGTGGCGGCATGCGTGTCGTACTGTCGTGTTAATGTGTGCGTAGTAAATGTATATTAGTGTGTACGACCGCATAGGATAAAACAAAGGATATTGCTCCCCACACGCCGAGCACACATGTCATCATAACGCACTACGGCAGAAATATTATACATTTTGTTATTTTCCTTTTCGAGTATCAACTTTGGTTAGTAAACACAGCCGGAATTGAATTCCCTTAAATAAAGGACGCTACGCCCCAAATATGTGTCGACTCCGTCTACAGTCTATAATACGAACAACACAATACTGACACACAACTACGCGTTGCAGATGTGCGTTCAGCATTTTGTGCCGTTAGCTTTTATACTTAAATTAGAGTGAATTACTAGACCTATTATTAAAGAATATTAAATTGAGTTATGACTTATAACCATGTCAAGCTTAACATTTTTAAATACTCATTACTCGCTTCAAAATTAAAACCCACACGTTGCCCTAGACAATGTTCATTTACATAATTTGATAATAATCATTTCAGCATAATATTAAAGTTAAAGACATACAACTATTGAACGAAAATTTTGCATGTTGTAGGTACTTTTTCAAGAGTTTGCTCTGTAACAATTTTTCACTTTTTGAATTATTATTAACGTTTAAACAATTCAAAATTTGATTTTAAAACTTTTTAATATAATACAATTGGACTGAACAATTAATTTTAAAATGTAAGTCGACAAAGTTTTTAATTTGATTTCAGGAATTTACAAATTGTATGGGATAAATAACAACTTGATTAAACCAAACTAAGTCAATACAATATATCGGCAAAAGATTAATAGTTTTAGATAAAAAATAAAAAATTTAATTTAATTTGTGTTGAACTTTGTTGAAAATAAGACTTATTTAATAAATAATTTAATATTCTCTCCAGTAGCGCAACCAGAAATCTGCTAAAGGGGAGAGTCGGTGTGCCAAATATAAACATCTCATATAGTATATATTTTTGTTTGTAAAATGTACTATATTACGTATATACATATATACTATATTATATTTATTTTGAAGATGATGCCGCAAAGGGCAAACGCTAAACAGTACAGTATCAGTTGCAGGTATACTATATTATAATTATTTTGAAGATGATGCCCCAAAGGGCAAACGCTAAACAGTACAGTATCAGTTGCAGGTAACGTATTTGAAATTATATGGATACAAATATACAATAGTTAAGCAGAAAAAAGAGAAGCTTACAAACAAAGAAAAAAAGTACAATAATATTAAACTAGTAAATGACAGTAAATTATGAATTAAAAATTATATTTAACTTGTTCATTAACATGGCTATATTCTGTCATGATGAAAACGCATAGATAAGGAGTTAAAGGAGAGTATCAGATGGTATACCGACCGGAGGGTGATGACTAATATTTTGCAGCTGGGTAGACACATTTAACAAAGAGGGCAGATTGTTGTTCGTAGATGCAAGAAACCTAGAGTATGTGACACGTTTTATTAGAATAAACAACACCGGGAAAAGAACCCCCGAAAAAATAACTCCTTGAAAAATAACACTATATTAAAAATTATGACTGTAAATAAAAATTATAATAAATTATAAAGTCATAATGAATTTATATCAGGTACAAGCTACAAGGTCAATAATAATATATATACAATTGAATACATTTGATACAATGTCAATAATACATATTAATCAATATAAATAAAAATCTAATGCTGTTTAGCATTAAGTATTTATTATGCTGTTAAGCATTTGTAAGTCTCGCTAAAATTCGAGAACGGCTGGACCGATTTAGCTCATTTTGGTCGTAAATTATTTGTAGAAGTCCAGAGAAGGTTTAAACCGTGAGTGAGTATGAAAATGTTCGGAATTAATTTTTAATATTAAATTTAAATTTACATGCTTATTTGCATGGTGTATTTCGGATATTCCCGTGACCGACCGCGATAGTAGGTTTTCAGCTACCTGTAACCTGACCTTTTTTCTTTTGTGTGTGTTTTATCGTCAGCAGTGTGTAGGTATGAATTGTTCCAAAAAGTATAACCCGACAATTTATCAATATATTACAATATATATATATATATTCCAAAACTACTCAACACACTGGGATGTGTGAGATACGTGTGCCATGTCGATTTTTATATATATGTATAGATTTAAAATTGAATATCAATGAACTCCCTTTATAGCTGAAGATTTTCGCCAAACGCTCCAGTAATTCCTAGATTAACAGCTAAAAAAGAAATAAAAATTGCACGGGATCGGCTAGACAAATTTAATATGCGAGTGGTGTTACAAAATGACAACTCTGTACTGTTTTTTACCTACCTAATTCTGTTTCCATTCAATAACGCACCTCATGGGGTCCGCAATCCACCGCAGGTGGATTGCCTACCTGATAATATACCGCTCGCATATTGTCCGTGATATAATGCAGTTGATTGCCCACCTAGGTGATTTAGATGTATGTAAATCACTTGAAGTTAATCTTAACTTAATATTTGGCTCAGGCAACGCCGGGTGGGACTAAATTGAATATTGTTGTAACGATATTACGCTTAGTATATTGTAACCGTTATTTATAAAATAAAACTTATTATTCATATATAGAGTTGGCATTATTATTTTTTTAAACGGGCAACGAAGTGCACGAGATCAGCTAGTACATAATAATAGTATAAGTACATATAGACAGGCCGTCTCCGCTCAGTAATTAGAATCGTTTTAATTGTGTAAAATGGTTGAACGATTTATCACTGAATCCAAATTTAACACATCTAATACAGAGACCCACTTGACAACTGTTTTTTTCTAATTTTGCAAATTTCATATTCGGTTTTTTTTCTGTGGCTATTTTTTCACAGGGTTATTTTTTGCGGTACCGTTTTATTAAATACAGTGTTACGTGATAACAGTTAAATTGTCGTCTATCACTGCAGCTGGTACACAGTGTGTAATCGTAGTGTAGTGTACTATATAGTGATAGATTTGTACCAAACGGGGGAATGTAGTGAGAGGACATGGATATTAGACAAGACACTTAAACTTATGCCGAGTACAGTAAGTATATTTAAAATAAAATAAATGTAATATAAATCGTTTTACTTTACCGATGAAGTGGCAGCAACAATACACGGAGCAACCGACGAAACTAGACTAGTTCGGCAGACGAGTATGTAGTCTAGCAGGCCGATCGATTATTATATAATAGATTTTGTTTACTAATCGAAATAGTTAAACCTATAACATTATGGCGGGACTCCGTGATATTACAGAACGAACGAAAGATGACATGCGCGTCTGTGATGTATGTATAGTCAGGGCCGCTACAAATTGCGGGGCTTCGTGCAAAATATTTTAAATAAAATGATACACAACAATTAATATTTAATATAAATTCTTTATTTTCAAGTTTAAATAAACAAAATAAATGCATGTAATAACATATGTATATTATATTATTTATTATATATTTTCGAAGAATTTTTTTTCTCGCCTTTTCACTTGCAAACTTATTTATGAGCGTAGTAGTTTCAGCTACATCTTTTTCAATAGATATTGTCGAAAGTCCTGTTAGTCCAGTAGGGATAAATAAGTACTGAGAATTGAGATACCAAAATAATATTATCATGACAACATTCGACTTAGTCTATTTATACTCTTCGGTTAATCACTCTACATTCCGACAATCGATTATCGATACCGCGAAAATGACCATAATTTTTATGTTTTATTGTAAGCAATACTAAGAATAATATTAATACTATCAACTATAATATTATAATTAAAAATGTTATCTTTTTTAAATTATAATATTCGATCGCAATAATGACCATGTTTTCTGGAGTGAGCCGGCTTCCGTTGGGCCCCACATTTGCGCGGGGCCCTGTGCAGGTGCACCGGTTGCCACTGCCCTTACGCCGGTATAGCCGGTATATGCCCTTGTGTATAGTAAATAATATTATAATTTTATTACAAAAATATGAAAACTGTAATGGTGTTTCACATGAAAGACAAGTCACTAGATAAACACTTAGTTTTTAAGTGTTATAAACTAATTTTAAGTTACATGCACTTATCTCATAACTGTGAGTGAAATATGTTTTTTACTTGAAAGTAATTTAAGAACATTTTTCTACATTAATAAATAATAACCAACTTAATTTGTTTATAATAACAATGATAACATCGATTCAAATCAGATTGCATTTTCAAGCGGTTGTTGTCTGAAGTGATAGGCATGTACAATTTAAAGTCAAAAACTAGATATTTACAACATTGGAAACAACTAAATGTTTTAAAACGAAAGTTTTATTTATATTTTCAAACTAAAACCTTATTGTTATATGTTTCGCATTATTCTGTTTCAGTGCCTAATCAATCTAAACTAAATGTATTTTATTGTATAATGTATATATATTTTTTTCTCTTTGGTTGTTCTAGATTATTATTATTTGTTTCTGTATTTCAAGAGCTTGTCCCGTAAAATTGTTAATAAATAAATAAACAAGGACGTAAATCATCAATAAAAATGATAAACTGGAGCATATAATTATCGATAATTATTTTTACACTAATATTTTCATTTGAAATTGATCTATACCTAATAATACTGAATAAAATGGATAGCCTGATAAAAACACTGGAATATGTCTCAAGAGAGAGGAGGGACGATTTATCTACTCGGGACTTCGGAACCACTTATCAAGCTAGCATCACTGTGAAAAAAATGATTAAATTATACTATCGTGGTAAGTTTTAAAGGGTGGTCATTCGTCGTTAGAGTAACAAGTAACTCACTGACAGCAATAAAATTATAAATAATTATTCGTTATCAGTAGTGCCAGAAAAATATATGTACTAAATTCGACTAAAACAATATGCATGCATTTAAAAAATATTAATATTTATGCTAAAATGTACCCTTGATTTTTTTTTACATGTCTCTATGAGTAAAAAAACCTTTTAATACTGCATTTTTTATTTCAACTCAGTGAATTGGTTATTTAAAATATGATCTTTTTATAAATTTAAAAATTAAACTTTATAATTTTAATTTTATTATATATTATAATAAATTTCTTTCTTCAACATTATAATTTATAGGTCGGTATTTGATTATTTCTTATTTATGTTTATAATATATATCTATATATTTTTTTGTCATCAAAATGCCCTTTAAAAGTAATTGTTTGTGTCTATCACATCATGTATATAATAAATACTATGATAAAAATAAAAAAATAAAATAATGTTAACTAAAATTCAGTAAACATCGATAAATTAAAAAAAAAATGCATATAAATATGCAAATAGCCTCGAAATATGCAAAATGTTTGCATTTGAATTGGTATAAATCAAATTTCAGGCTGGCTAGCATTCGATACATTCGGTAAGAAGTTGCAAACGCATAAACTTTAATATCTGTACCCTGTACGACGGTTTAATAATTTGCGCCCGGCCAATAATATAATAATATTGTTCTTTGGCACAATGGTGGCCGATATTTCGCGTGGCGCTATCTGGTCTGGGCCCCGCCGAAAACGCGTGCGTGCGTCGGTCGGCACCGTGCAAAACACAAACCAATAATAATACTCGGCCGAGCTCACGGAGATTGCAGCTGCCGGGACGGGCAAATATTGTCGTGCACCGCCGCCACCAGGTCCCAAGGCCACGACGCCACCCTGCCGCGTCGGCGGTCCGGTGCAAAACGAGGGTGCTACCTGTTTGCAAAACATCTGCTGCGTATTTGCGCGATACTACAGTTAGGGTACATTTTTTCGACATTTCCGAGAAAAAATAATATTCGACTGCACGACGAGTGTATACGGATTGAATACTCGAAGGAGAATGTTAAAGATTTGATTTATTCTGTGAGCGAGTATTTCTGAAAAAAATATGAAGAATAATATTAATATCATACTAAATTACTGAACTATTCCTCGAGTTTTATCAGATATAGATAAATGCGATGATAACCTGTTCGTTAAAACAAGTAATAGATATATAGGTTTATAGCTTTGCATATAAAATCTATTTAACAAAAAGTAAAAATTAATTTTTTTTCTACGACAATAAAATATTGAAATCCCGCATGCACGACACACAAAAAGCTTATATTCAAATAGGATTAAGGTAACGCAACTGTTACCGCCAGTTGCATAACACACGATTATTATATACTAGATTGATATTATTACGTTTTACGAATAACTCTTTTTTATTAAGTCAAGCGAAAAAAGAATTTGAGGAACCCTGGTGTTGGATGTTTAGCTTTTTGACCAAGTATGACCATGTATTCGTCGACATTTATTTTTTAAATTCGAACATTTAAAACGGCTGTAAATAGCTCCAAAAGTCTATATATTTTAAAAATGATTACACTATGTATAGAAAATGTTAATAAAAACATTTGATGACAATTTAAAGTCCGTCCATAACGGTCGATCGTTTTTGAATAACGACAAAATAAAAAAATCGATTTTGAACGAAATCTGGTATTTGAGTAATAATATTCCCTTTTTTTTCATATATAGTTTTGTGGTTTTTCCTAATTATATTAAGAAAAGTACTTGTGAGGAAAAATCATACGCCATAGGCATTCAAACTAGATCCGATTATAGGGTGAAAATGTGCTTAACGTTGAAGATCTTTGGCATTTTGTCTATACTGTACGACGTGTGCTGTACATCGGTGTCGAATCGAAAAGCATTTATCACCTCTCGGCTTAGCGTATAAAAAACTTCAAAAAACTATAAAACGACAGTAAAATGCAAAACGAAACACAAAGTCGAAATATTTTTACATGGTAGCCATGGTTTACCATACTGCGTGGGTATAGCTGGTATATCATTAATAATAATAATTATGAAAATGGTAGTCGGAAAAATAAACGGTGAAATCCAGCAGACGTTGGCAGAAATAGAATATAATAACGTAATGAACGCCACCTCGTCGTAACTTATTAGTGGGCTTACAGAACCTAATTTGAATTAATTTTTTCCAAAAAAATTGCATTTGAAAATATGATTGTTTGATAATATATTTTAATAGTATAGGTACTTTAAAGGTTTCAAGAACCCGTAAATAACATTTTTTAATCACTAAAAAATAATATTCGGCTGCACGATGACACTCATATGGATTGAATATTTGAAGAAGAACGTTAAAGATTTGCTTTATTCTGTGAGACTCGAGTAGTTCTCAAATTACGAACACTTGTTGTATATTATTACAACGTGAATAGAAAACCTACACGACGAAGGATTTAATTCGAAAATACCGCCACTACCCGGGTGGTTCGTTCGCATCATAATTTATGAACATTTTTTTTTTTTTTTTCGTTTCGACGTTCCAACAAAAACCATTTAGATTATCGTACACTGCCCACTTTTTTTTTCTCTTAATCTTGATGCCACGTAGGAATCGGGAAAATATATTATAACTACGGCGTCGTTGCACATGCTGCGACGACGTCGTTATAATAATACCCGGCCGGGTCGGATCCCTCGAATCGAACCTCGACCTCGCCTATTGAGCGTCGCCTTGAGGTATTGTGCAAGCGGCGTACGGGCGCCGAAAACCGGTTTCCACGTTTTCATCCCCTCGCTTTGTGCGTTACATTATAACGATGCGTATTTCCACGAAATATGCGTCTACGGGACGGACGGTCCTGATGCGTATCGGAATGTGCTTCTTTGTTAATGCGTATTCCTAGTGTATTTGTATGTGTACATATTTATTATAAACGTGTAATTTATTACACTCTCGAAAAGGAAAAAAAAAATACTTAAAACGTGACAGCGGAGACCGAACAAATGTCTTGGTGTCACGATAGGGGGTATCTATCTATTATATTATTATACCGAAAGACACGTAGGGGACAAAAACGTCGTCCACGAATGTCGCCAGTGTGGGAGCCGTTTTGAAATAATTTTCCAAGAAAGAAGGTCTTGTAGACATATTATTATATTCTTTGTCGTTCACCATTATAATATATATATTATTAACATTAAAATATACAATTCGAAAACGTCGCCATACGCATATAAAATAGAGTTGGGTTCAGATTGAGTCAGATAAAACTAAGTGGATGTGTACGTCGATGTTCGTATAGGGACATCGTTTTTTTTTCTCACAAGTAGAATGGAATAATATATTGGAAGGCTGCTCGAGGCGAGCATTAGTAAGTCGTAATTCCACAAATAATAACCATAATGTATACTCTTTTTAAACATTATTTGTTATTTGTAATGGTTATGATTGAATATTGTATATTATATATTTTATATTCAGATAACAGAATAATTTTAGTAAAATATATTTTAGATTCTGAGTGGTGCGCGAAATATATTGATTTTACAATGATGTGAGTGTTGTTTTTTTTTTTGGATGACTGACACAATTAAAATATGTCACTCTAAATAACCATAACGACTTTTAAATATGATACAATATAACAGACACTCTACAGTTCAGATGTAAATCAAAACTATAACACCAAAAAGCTATATTGTTGCACCTAAATATTAGTTTAATAATATATGATAAAGTAATAGAGGTCAATATGATAATAAGTAACAGTTAATGTCGCTTATCAAACAGTCGTGTCTTATTAATTACATGCAAATCGGTAAGCACGGTTCATAACTTGAACTTACCACGTAAATTAATATATATTTTAAGATAAAAGGTCAATTTCACTTGTAAGTAGATATAATTTACAATACCTATATACACATATGATTACAATTTAAGGCAACACTATAAATTACTGCCAGATGTTCATTAATTTGAACCATATTTTCTTATTGCATAAAACGCTTGTACCTAAATTAACTTATTTTAGAAAAATTTAAATATTTTTTTTAAAGATAGATGAAACGATTTTTTTTTTTGATTGCACTTTCTTTTTTTTTAGATTCTGAGAGGAGCGAGGAAAATGTATTGATTTTACTTTGATGCTTGTTTTTCTTTTTTTTTAAGTGTCTGACATCACGTTTCAGGGCAATAAAAATTTATAAAATGTTCGGTTTTTATAACTCAGGATTGAAAATTAAAAACAAGGTTTTTTATAAGTTGTTCTAAATGCAGTTTGAAAAATATTTAATATACAAAAGCACACAGTTTTTTATAAATTAAATGAAATGAAATGTAAATTGACTTTTAAATTTAAGGTTTTTCGTATCTATTTAATATAGTGTAACCAAAAAACAAAAAAAATGTATTAAAAAATAATTTTTTTTAGACATTTTAAGTTCAAATTTGTACGGAATTAGATATTTTAATAAAGATTAACAATCTTAGTTATTTCGTTGTAATTTAAAAACATTTTTTCGTGGGTGCTTGAAACTTTCAAAGTACCTATATTATTATATTTTATACACATAATTAAATTTTCAAATGCAATGTTTTCTGCAAAAATTAATTCAACCTACTGTATTATTAATAGTAAAATGAAATATTTTAATAGTAATAATATCTTAAAATACCCTTAGTTGTATGTAGGCTGTCAGATCGTCTTCGCTCAGAATCGTATTTCGTATACAATGATTTGTATCATTGAATACACATTTAACACATTCATGAAAGTTAAACACTCGACACCTACTGTACCCACTTGCCGACCTTTTAGATTCTCAGCGAAGCGATGAATGAATTGATTCTACAATAATGTGTTTTATTTTGTTTGTATCTGTCCCCACGTTTAAGGGCAGTAAAAGTGTTCCGATTTTCTTCATCAGCATTTTTCTTGATAGGAAAGTGAATTTAGTTGGTACTTTGGGAGTTCAAAAGAAAAATGTCTCAATAGTTTTTAAACGCGTATGGGTAAAACAAAAAAAAAATTAAGGTAAAAACGGGAATTTTTACGCGAAGCCAATTTTTGATAAAATTGATTTTTATTTTTGTTGTAACAGAAGAAATAACGACCGTAAATACATGACAATTTTACAAAATGTTTATATAAGCAAGTTCCATACACAATAAAATTTTCAATATGTTTTGACTTTTATTGAGCTATTATTATAGACATAATTATTATTATTTCTTTTTTTCATTATAGCCGATAAAATTTTTTTCATATAGTAGAAAAACTTTAAAATTTAATACAATGTTCTTCATAACTTGCTGTACTTGAAAATTAAAAAGAAGTTGAGCGTATGTCTCTAATAGTTTTTTATAAGCGTCAAAAGTTA
Organism: Neotoxoptera formosana; assembly: GCA_022818045.1. NCBI lineage: Eukaryota > Metazoa > Arthropoda > Insecta > Hemiptera > Aphididae > Neotoxoptera > Neotoxoptera formosana. The sequence continues at coordinate 33,684,590 of CM040631.1, read as the reverse complement.
AAATTTCATCAAAATACGTAAAAATCACGAAATAATGTAGTTTTTTTGAAATAGGAAATTCATAAAAAATGTTCTATTTAAATCTAAGATTTGAAAATTCAACACAAGATTCTCTTCATGTTTTTCTACCTTTCTAAAAAAGAAAAAGTTTACCGGAAACTCAAACCAATTTTTTATGAGCGTCTGAAATTAGAGATTGGATTTTCACCAGTTTTCTCCGGGAATGATTTTCTTATTTAATGTAATTAAAAAAAAATTACAATAGACATTTGAAAATTTTACCAAACGTTCAGATTACCAATTCCTACACAAACATTTTTCAAATATTTATTTATCAACAAATATTTTGATAATTTTTGAGCTAATTATAGGCCTAAGAAAATTTTGGTTGTTTCAAATTTTTTTTGATTTTAAAATTCAACACAAGATTTTGTATAAGTTTTTCTATCTTTCTAAAAAAAAATTACCTGGACACTCCAACTAATTTTTTATGATCGTGTGAAATCATTAATAATGGCAATATAAATATAATATAAAATACCAATCCTAGGCTGACAGACCGTCTCCGCTCAGAACCATTTTTCGTATACAATGATTTATATCATTGAATACAAATTTAACACATCCATGAAAGTTACCCACTCGACACCTACTGGACACCAGAGGGGTACCCACATGCCGACCTTTTTTAATGATTATCATACTAATTTTTTGTAAAATGTCAACTAAAATAATAGTAAACTATATAATAATTGTATGATATATTATCAATTAATAATAATTATTGTTTTTTTGCAACCAATAAAAAATACAAGATTTATACAATGTGCATGGTTACACATTCCCTATAAGCAATTAGCTTGAACTGAGAAGGTCGAGTTTAGCATTTACATAATTAAAATATATTGCATAATACACATATAATATATTTATATATTATACTTAAAATGAAAAGTACATATAAAACGAGATGCATATAACAGAAGACATTTTGTTTGCACTGAATGTACATATTAAACGTGCATTATATTAGATACATGGGTTTGAGGAAAGTTATTAGATAGAAATTAGAATGAAATAGTGTTGACATATTTTTTGAAGAATGTACAATTATTAAAACTTAAAATATTAATACCAAACTGAATATAAATATCAACCCTCGCCACAAATGGATTCATTTCTCCAAAGATAGTTTTGCATTTATACCTAGTTAAATTAACACTATGTTTTGTTTTGTAGAATAATTATGAGCACAAGAATCAAGCAGATGTTTAAAATAATAATGTAGTAGTAAAGATGTATTCGTTTATTATAAATTATATTTAATTCTTGAATTTGGAGAGTATTATAAATGCTAGTATACTATTTGATGACGATTTGTTTAAAATATATATTAATTTCTTTAATTAGTTATTTAAAATATTAATGTAACTATCTCTGTCCCAAATTTAATCGCAATCGGTTGAACGGTTTGGGAATGCATAAAGAATACATATGGACAGACTTTAATTTTTAAAACTTATATAGATTTATAGATTTACTACACTAACCACAAGTATTAGTGATGAGTGCAGAGAGATAAATGTATTATAAATAAGCCACACAAATAAAAAATATTTACCATACTGAATTACTTCAGATTAAAATACAATAATTTTAAAATGTGATATGTAACTTATCTTTATAGTTTAAAAAAGAATTGTTCCATAATTATTAAAATAAAACTCAGTACCAATGTAAATGTATTTTGGTCTGTTGACTTTTAGCCAATTACCATCACAAAGCACAAAATTGTTTAAAATAAAATGAAACTATAGTATCCAAATTCATAAAAAAATAATAATAAAGTATGCAAATAGAAAATATAGAAATCAATCATCAAGAAACCACAACAAATATTAAATATAGTTAAGTAATAAAAATATGATGACATAAAAAGTTTCAATCTTAAATAAATAAATTCATTTTTATTTAATTTGTAATAGTGAATTTTAATCAATTATTTATTTATTTTATATTTACCAATAACAAAATGTTTGATACAATTGAGATTACATGCAACATTACAAGGTTGGTCTACTCACTATAGCTTATGGCTGTAGTGTGAGTAAGATTCATGACAGAACACAAAATAAACTAAAAATAACTACACAAATAATACTAAATTAATAATATTTTTCAATCAATTTATTTCATTATATTTTCATTGGTGAAGTATTCATAATATATTCTTTAGATTTTCTCATTCTCGCCGATTTTTTTTTTCATAACTAAATAATTTAATAACTTAACAATTTTTATTTTATTACCCATACATTTTATATTTTTTGTTAGAATTTTTTTTTAAAATTAATATTTAAATTTTAGGCGTTTCAAATTATTACTTTTGTGACTGCCCAATTACGTTACTCCTGAGTCTTATTTGGATTTAATTCTAATATTTTTTTGTCAAACCAGGATTTAAAACTATGCACAACAAAATTGTCTGTAATATATTGTTCATTTTATGATTTATTTGAAATCATTAACACGGTGTCGTCAGCAAAACGTATAACTTTAGCATTTATTTCTAAATTAAGCAAATCATTGATGAAAAAAATAAAATAAAATAAAGGCCTTAAGGATATACTTTGCGTTACACAATGGGTTATTTTCAAAGGATTACAATAACTATTATTAATTTTAATCAATAGCGTACCCAGAATTTTAGTACTGTTGGTTAGCCCAGCTCACCAGTGGCCACCTGTGTAGGAATCCAACCATAAATCCTAAACCGATATTTTAATAAAATTCGATTATTACAAATGTACAAAACAAATGTACATTTTACAAACTTTTATTAACTGTATTTCAATCAATCGGAAATCAATTAACAGATAACCCACATTATTTAATGTTTCCGTTTTGAACATTCTTAATGGCCAGTTTAATCTGTAAATGTTAGGTAATTAATTATTAGCATCATTAAAAAAAATACTAATATTTCTGTCTTGTTTTTATGCATGCTTTTTTCATTCTTTTATTTATTAAATACTAAATAGAAGGTACGTAGTTCTAATCTGAACAATATGATGCACAAATAAAAAATAATACTGGTATTGACTTTATACACACTTTAGATTTTGAGCGGAGCGAGGAATGTATTGATTTTACAACGATGTGTGTTTTTTTCTTTCTGTATACACGATATGTTGTTGAAATAAATATTAATGCTTTGATTTTCTTCATCAGTATCTCTTCTCCCGGGAAAGTGAATCTAGTTAGTACTTTTGAGAGGTTATTTTATAAAGTCCCAATAGTATTAAAAATGTTATTTCTGTACATTAAATAAAAATTAAATGGAATATATTTGTTTAAAAAGTTTTAGGTATGTTAAAGTTGAGAATCAAAATTTTTCGAAAAATTGATTCCGTAAAAAAAAGATTATTAGTTATCCTTATAGAGGCCCAAGTTACACTGTAATGTAAATACATGTAAATGTGCAAACAAATCTTGAAAACTATGAAACTTTAAAAAGTCCTAATTAGATCATATAAAAGCATAAGTATATTATTAAGTAAAAATTTTTTCGAGCTTCATTGATTTGGGTCTGAAAGGGTGACTTATCGTTGCATGAAGGTAAGTCTCGAAACGTTTTAAGTACACTAAAACGTTTTTCTTTACACTGTACAAAACTATTTAGTGTCAATAAGTATAAGTATAAGCATATAATATTTATTTGACTCGAGGACCAATAAATGATGTATATAATAATAATATTATGCTACATTGATATATGATAATAATAGAATACCTAATTAAAGAAAATCATTACACTTGACATGTTTATAAAAATTAAAATAAGACATGACTCGTGAATCGCCCTCTCTAAACTGCCATTAACGCTAGTTTCATTCGTTTCGGTTTGATTTGATCGCATTCAACATGGAAAATAAATGTTGACCACTGTATGCGTTGACGAGAATATTGGAGTACGAAACGAGCCGTTTTAAAAATAATAATTCCAAAATAAGTTTGGAGTGCATTTCAAACTTTCAACCTTGATAATAGTTACTATAGTTAGTACCAAAATCATATTGTAAACGATTGATGGGTATAAATGTTCCGAGTATACTGACTTTGAATAAAGCCTATAGATTTAAATTGTAATTTAAATTCCTTTTTTTTCTATACACTAACCAGGCCGGAGAACAATTTACAAAATTATGGTACCTACAACTAAATAAAACTGATCGATTCCGAAAAGTACTTACTACTATTAGTATACGGCTATGATTATCTATAATATACCTAAATAAAACGGCGTAAAATAAATAGTAGACATTTTTATGAGCCGTAAAACGAAACGTACCCGACATGTTTTTTTTTTGGGTGTCGAATAAAACGGTGGGTTATAGATTTAAATAATAGCTCAGGTAATTCCTACACACGGGTTCTCATTATACATGATTTACAGTGGTCTGTGTCGGCGGGGACCGAAGTGATATTATAAAAATAAACATAAATATAAATCGAGTGTATGGCTATATAGGAGTCACCCCGAGACCAAACGGGATGGTGATATTATCGCCGGCGCGGTGCGTGTGTATAGGCGGTTCAATCAGAAACAGGTTGTCCGAAAAAAGGACGACCACATACGTACCTGTTGCGCCGCGCAGGTGCAACGTCGAAATCGAAATGGAAAGGGGCGCGGACTGTTGAACGCTATTTACGTATGCACTTAGTATAGGTACTATATATCATGTATCTATACTGTGGTATACTCTTGTGTACCGTAGCATTAGGGAAAACCACTTGTTATATTCATAGAATATTATTATATGCGTAACAAATATTCGACTAAAGTGGAAAATAAATTTTACAATACCGTGGATTGAAATAGTTTTTTTTTTTTCCAGTCATTTGAGTTAGGTATAAATATATAGATAAATACATGATTATTGATTGGATTCAAAAGTCGAACATTTCTTTGAAATTCAATAATGTGATTTAAACAAAGAGTGATGTTCTCGTTATAATTTCTAAATTTCTAATAGATTTTTGTAAGCTGCATAACGCATGCATATTTTTGTAAAAACAAACAGGTCCGTCGTTTTGTATACGTATTTGTACGACATGTCTATGAATTCGTAGAGCCAAACAAACAAAAACGAAAACGAAATAGATTGTGGGAGGAGTTAGCGTGACGTCACGTGACTATCAGCCTCCGGACGAGTATATTATGCGATGCTGACGATTTGACTTCGTATATAGGTGATAAAACCAATAAAGCTCAAACGAATTTCACGAAATTGCCGTGCTGCTGGCAAAACATTTGCACGACGGGGACGCGGGGTGGGATGTGTAAAAAAAATAAGACCTTTGGTCGCCGAGGGGTTTCCGGAGATCTGAAACGCTATCACGACCGTTGTCGCATTACAATATATAGCGTAAAGGCTACCTATATATATAAAACAACAGCAGAGTGTGTTTGCCGGATGTGATACGCGTTGCTCGCGTCAACCGGCCGTGAGGATTTGGCGGATTTGATGTGGGTAAAAGCGGTGTTCAAACGAAATTAAACAAAAATCGTTTATGGACTCCCGTGCCCCCTCACACCGAACCGACAAACCGCCACCGGCGCCGCCATACTCTAATACTGCTATATATGGAGTATACTCCATCAGATGGCAGGTACTCCGCCGTCCACGCGCGGGAAATCGCGACAGAACTTATATATACGGCGAAATTTTCTTTCAAATCAATCGAGGTTCCGTTATGACGTCATCGCATTTACGCAGTTTTCGGGCAACACGCGCCACCGTATTCACCGACCTCGACAACTACCACCCACAAATTTTTCGTACCTCCGGCCGTCAAACGTGCGCCGGCCGCTTAAGGTGCACCGTTCCGAGTCGCGTATTTGAATTCGTCGCGTAACGTAGTCTGCATATACATATAATATAAGTAAGTATAGTGTGCCCAGAATTAATGCTAAATTAATGGTAGGATTATTCTATTCTTAATAATACGATGTACCTTTACACGAAAAACGCGATACAACTCTATAGTCTATAGTATTAGTTTATTCAAATTGTTACAATAATTAAAGGTCCTTTATTATTAATTAAAATGCCGGATCGAACAACAGAAACAATAATTGACCGCACAATCGCAAAAAGGAAGTTAGGTCTGAACAACGGTAGATTACAAAATAATTTAATTGTAACGTTTGGAATTAACTATTATAAACTCACTCAAAATGTATTAAACACGATAAAAAAAATATATTTGGTAGTCTTTTTTAATTAGGTGTAACAATCAAATTGCTTTTTCAAATTGACTTTCAAAAAGCCTGTAACGAAATATCGAAATCATGATTAATTATGGATATTATTCAGTTAACAGTAGGCACGAGAAATGGACGATATAATAATTTTTTGTATATCTGCTATGACCAGGGACATTAGGATTGGGTACCTTACACGATGACATATCTTGGTATCTTTTCGTCAGACCTAATATCCATTGTTGTAGTGGGGCGATAACGATAACAATAGTCGATCGCATTTATAGACAAAACACAAACAAAATATTATATTATATTGTTCGGGTCGAGTCAACAAGTCGTCGCGGCGACCATGCGCCAACCGTAACTTCTCGTACTCGGCCGTCGGCGATCACCCCGCAGCACCCTCTCCACCGAGGTGGTGTGCGTACACACTGTTTCAGATGCTCAACTAGGATTATAATCTGAACACGACCCGATTTCGAGTGTGTGTGTGTGTGTGTGTGTGTGTGTGTGTGTGTGTGTGTGTGTGTGTGTGTGTGTGTGTGTGTGTGTGTGTTAGACGAGGGTCGGTGTGATTGGTGTGGGCGGGGGTTGGTGAGGGTTGGCGGTGCAGCGGTGGTTGGGAGTGGTGGTGGGTCGGTGGGACGGTGGGAGGTTGAAATTCGGCGTATTAAACGTGTCCGGTTCACAAGCGGTTACTTTCTTGCTGTTTGTCTGCGAGAGTGTTGTAAGACCTTGTGTGTTCCGTGCGCGTTAGATATATAATTTAAAAAAAGTTTTAAATCTATAATTTTTTTTATAATAAATTAATTATTTCTACGTGTTTATATGTCCTCATTGTTGTACGCCGGCTACGAGTTGCTGCATCACCAGCTTCGTCGTTTCTTCGTATCCGACGATTTTCCAATATTCACGAGGGAAATTAGCGGACATATTACACTGTCGATCTTACGAAAATATCGACTCTTAGCGTTCGGGAGCATCAACTTCGTCGTTCCTTTGGAATATGTACGCTTTTTGAACAGTACGTTTAATCTTTCTATTAATACCGCCCTTGAGGACGAAGTGGAGGAGGAAGAGGAGGAGGAAGAGGAGGATTAAGAATCTTAACAAGCCGGAAAAGTCAGATGCGCTCAGACCTCGTATCTTAGAAAGCTCAAAGTCCAAAACATTTGAGCTGAAAAAAATCCTGAAAATAAAGATAAATCAAACCGGACAGAAAAAAAATGTTTAAGAAGGAATTCGGCATCGACAGATTCAGTAAAAACTCAGCTGTCAAACCATATGCGGATATAATTGATCTGGGTAAGTTCTCCCTTGTACTATTATAATTTATAGGCAGTGTAGGCCTGGTACTTAAAGGGCCCCTGATGCATTTTTCAGGAGGGCCCCCAAAAATTATAATAATGGTATATAATAATATTCAATACCTATTATATATCTAATATTCATAGTACTATCGGGGCCCCTCGACACATATACGGTCGGGAGTCCCGACTCTCGGACGCGTTCGCGGCCTAGCGGCCATAGCGGCCAGGCCGACACTGTTTATAGGATCAGTGGTGTAGGTGCATAGGCGCAAATCGTATATATAACTAAATACCAATGGTATATGGTAGAGGACGTCAAAATGTGTTTTCCGTCCTAAAAAACGTACAACATAGCAAATTTGCATTTAGATCAACCAATTTTGTGAACTTATAGCTTTAATATATATGAGTAAATTAGTTAGTATAAGTGACTTATTTATCAAATTTAGCGGTAAAAAATATTATCTGTTTGTTGGTTTTTTCGATTATTCTAGTAAATTAGGTATACTTATGTGAAATATTGTAATTTAAAAATGCTCACATCTAGCTTAAAAGTTCAAAATGCCTAACGTAAAATATATACATACATATATGTTTGTTAAAAGTCAATCCTTGCTCCATTGTTAGAGCTGATAACACAAAATTGGTTATGGTTAGGTACGTTACTACGTTAGTATGTTAGTACGTTCACACACATTGCAGTGTCGGCGATAAAATTATATTATCAAGGCGGTAAAATGCTGCCGAAGTGCCGAACACGATTATTACTGTTTTAATAAACTCAAAACCATCGCCAATAATTTAAATTGGATAATTATTGATGTAGAGTAATACTTTACATTTGAATGAATTGATTTTGAAATCTATATGTTGAATTGTAAAAAAATACATTTTCTAACTTTTGTTCCAACTAATTTATTGTTGTCACCAACTAAATTCTAAATTTATTTAAACAAATTTAAGTTAGTAGTGTGATAATATAATAAGTGATTTATTGTTCATTTAAGTTTAGATTGACATATTATTTAATGAAATCCGAGCAATCGTACTTGATTAAGATAATTTAATAAAATTTGATCATATATATAACTATTATTCAAGTAGAGCTGTATAAACAATGAAATGAATACACCGAACTTTTCAATTTTTAAATATATATACGTACCACTGGGCTATAACTAATATGTAATAGGTATACACTTAAATACTCGCTAGGTACCTACTGTATAATATCTGCTTCAGTTGCATAATAATATATTATTAAATTTCATGTTTGAAAAAAATAACATTCATTATTTGAACCTTATATTAAATAGACTTATTTGTTTAATGATAATAATTCATAAATCATAATATAGGTATGTGCGTACATAGTACATTTACTAGTAGATATTCGAGTTTTGTTTATTCAGGAATATTTGTAATATGGCTGGTAGACGTTGAGTTTATTGTCTCTACTTATTGAATATTTGTATTATAATCTCTGAAGTATACCGAAAAAATCATAATTTTTTACCTCATAATAAAAACGGTTTTAGTGTACAGTATTTATTTTATCTTAAACTATTAATGATATTATTAAAAGTGATAAGGAACTATACATTTCTCTGTTTAGTCTATTTTTAATGTTGTTATAAGTGTAAATATTCTGACTTATTTCAACTGTGTATAATATTAGCAAATAAAAATATGCAAATACATAACATTTTTTACGTGTTATGACCAGTTTTCAGGTTTAAGTTTAATGTTAATAACATCTTAAATAACAATGTTAATATTTAAATAACACTAAATTAAAAATTTGTTGTACAAAACAAGAATCTAATATCAATAAACCATTTCTTTACTTACGTTGTATTACAAATTACAAATGTAATAAGCTCATCATGAAAATATATCCATTATTATAACTGGTGAACATGCGCAGAAAAATAATCAAGTCATCAGTTGTTAAGGTGCAATCAGTGCAAAATATAGGATAAGGTTTTAATCAACTGAGAGGGAGATCCAAAAAATTAAACTAAACCTCTTGGAGCAAAAAACATGTTGGGTAGGTGCCTAATGGGAAAAGATAGGTAGAGGTAGTTATATAAATATTTTATGGATTATGAAAATATAATTAATTTTGACGGACGGGTATTGTAATTATATTTTGAAAATCATCAACGGATGATTAACGGAATAATTAAAATATGTCATTCTAAATAACCATACAACATGTTAAATAACATAAAACACTGTAATATAATAATAATTTTATAATTTTATTAATCATATTAAAATTAATTTAAAATTTGAATGTTTTCACTTGGATTTTCAAAAAGGGAAATTAACAAAATATAAAATAGAATGTTAACAGCTTTTAAATATAATACAATATAACAGACACTCTACGGTTCAGATATAAATCAAAATTATAACACCAAAAAGCTGTATTGCTGTACCTAAATATTAATATTATAATAATATCTTATATATTATTATAAAACTCTCCGGCCACGGTGTTTGTTATAGAACTGCTCCGAAATGGCTTAACCGATTTTCATGAAATTTTTTGTGTATATTTGGTAGGTCCAAGAATAAGTCGTGGGCTACTTTTTAAACCCTTAGGTGTTAGGGGTGGCTCATTCCAAATATTTTTTATTATTTAACGTGTAAATTGTATACCTATAATATAGGCAGCGGCTCGCGGCTTTCCAGCTAACAGCTACCTGACCTTTTTGACCGTCAAATTATATGTTTTTGATAATGTCGGCAGACAGATATGAATTTTTCCAAGAAGCTTATCGATAAAAATAATCTCGCGCACCACGCATACGCCAACACTAAGTATACCGAATATTATATATTTTTTCTAGCTGAATTACCCGACTTCGGCCGTGTGTATTTTTTTTTCATATTATTTTTTGATATCATGGGTAACATTGTTGAGTGCAGAATAGTTTTCATGCGCTTCGTTGCTCATTAAAAAAATTAATAACGCCAACTCTATACGAATATTATGTTTTATTATATAATATAACCGTTAAAATATTATATTAATTATAGTAATATCGATACAACAATAATCAATTTAGTACCACCCGGCGTTGCCCGAGCCAAATATTGAATTAAGATTAACCTGAAGTGATTTACATTAATCTAAACCACCTAGGTATAGGCATTCCACTGCATTAGATCACGGACAACATGCGAGCAGTATATTAACAGGTGGGAAATCCACCTGTGGTGGATTGCGGACCCCACGAAGTACGTAAGTGGATGAAATCAGAATTAGATAGGTACACGAAAAACGTTGCGACGGTTGCCCGTGCTGAAGATTTGTTTTTTTCTATAAATTTGTTTACCAAAATTTGTTTATGATATATATAAATTATAATCTATACCTACGTCACGCGCGTCCGATTAATGTTCGCGTGCATTGTGGCCTAGGGCTGCGCGGTTTTTTTAAATAATCGATTATTCAATTATTAATCGAGAATCGATTATTCGATTATTCAATTATTAAGAATTTTAAGAATTTTTTATTTATTTTCTCAATTCTATCATCCTATATTCCTATTACTTGTAATTATAACATATACTATTTGTATAATTGATGTATCGATGAAAACCGATTACAATTTAAGTATCGATTATAATTTATTAACTGATAATAATCGATTATAATTTATGTATCGAAAATAACTGATTATAACCGATATAATTTTCTACATATCGATTATTTGGAAATAAAAACCGCGCAGTCCTAGATTGTGCAACAAACGCGTGCTCGGAACAATTCATATCTTTTTTTTTTTACCGACAGCAGAGGAGGATCTGTGTGAACAATAATACTCCAAAACAATTCATATCTACAGGCCGGTATTGAACACATAAGGATAGGACGTATATGTTAGGTTCCAGGTAGCTGGAAACCCGCTGGTCGCCGTGCCGTGTAGCGCAACACGTATATTGGCGGTGAATTATTATTGTTAATTAATCCACTTAAACTCGACATTTTTTAAAATCCTTTCTTGCTGCACGGTGAAAGTATTAGAGGAACCGCTAATCCATATTTCAAGTTCGTAAGTTGAGTAGTTTTTGAGATACAGCTATCGGCGAGTCAGTGGTATTTACATAGGTACGAGATATATAAATGTGAAAATGGAAATCTTTGTCGCGCATGTTTTCTGAAACTACTTATTCAATTATCTTGGTTATATTTTAAATTAAAGAGTACATCGAGGAGCAGGTTTTATGCTTGATTTTAATTCTTGAAGTTCATTGAAACTTGAAAAGTTCTGGAAAACTGAAAGTGATTTTTTCGTTGGGATTTATGTACAATCTCTGTTTATTTATAGGATTGCTAATTGGTTACATATTTTATTACTATAATCATTTTTTAAATATGGTATATTAAATTTTTTTTTAACAAATAAATTTAAAAAAAAACAAATATTTGGCACGTACAACCGTTGCAATGTTTATCATGTACTTATAAATAATTCTGATTTTACTCACTTAAGCCCCTTTTGGGGACCGCAATTTACAGCAAATGGATTGCCTACCTGATTATATAATGCTTCCATATTGTCCTCGATCCGATGCAATGGATTGCCTACCTACGTGGATTAGATGCATGTAAATCACTTGAGGTAAATCTTAACTTAATATTCATCTCAGGCAAGTAGGCAACGGTGGGTGAGACAGCTATATTATATAGTAATAGAGATTAATAAGATAATAAGTAAGACATCATCATGTCGCCTATCAAACAGTTATGTTTTGTTAATTACATGAAAATCGATAAGCGGTTCATAACTTGACCTTATACCAAGTAAAATAATATGTATTTTCATTTTATAGCAGACGATAAAAGGTCAATTTCGCTTGTAAGTAGATGTAATTTATAATACCTATATACACGTATGATCACGATTTAATGCAAAACTATACATTTCTGCAGGATGATAATTAATTTGATCCAGATTCTTTTATTGCATAAAAGGCTTGATAATATTACCTTATTTTTGAAAAATGTAAATTTTTTTTTTAAATAAGTAAAACAATTTTTAGATTTTGAGCGGAACAAGAATTGATTTTACAATGTTTTGTGTTTTTTTTTGTGTTTGTCATCGCGTTTTAGTGCAGTAAAAGTGCTCTGATTTTCTTTATCAGCATCTTTTCTAATAGGAATGTGCATCTAGTTGGTACTTTGAGGGGGGGAGGGGGTCTATAGTATAATTCCCAATAGTTTTTAAACACGCCAGGAAAAACAAAAAAAAAAAATTAAGGATAACTGTGAATTTTTTCGCGAAGCAAATTTTTGACAACATTTATTTTTATTTTTAATGTAACAAAGAAATAATGACCTAAATACATGAAATGTTCACCGAATGTAAACATTTTCTAAACACCATAAAATTTTCAAAATTAGTTGAATTTTTTTTGAGCTTTTAATAAGCATAATAAATTTTTGGATTTTATGTCGATTAATTTTTTTTTAATCAGTCAAAAAACTTGTAATTGTAATACAAGATTCTTCATAACTATTTGTAAATGAAAATAAAAAAAATTAAGAGTCTCTAATAGTTTTTTATAAGCTTCCAAAGTTAAAATTTCAACAAAATACTAAAAAATCACGGAATTTTAAATTTTTTTTTTTTGATTAGTAAATTCATAAAAAAATTTAAAATTCAGCACCAGATTCTCCTATAAGTTTTTCTACCTTTCTAAAAATCAGTATAATAAATGAGTTATGATTTTGAGATGTTGTCTTTAAGATGTTCATCTGCTAATGGCATTGAAGCCGGATAGAACTGTACACGGCGATTGCTATCTATACCAATTGGACTAGGACTATTTGTATAAGAACGACATAGTAAAATCAATACATTCTTCGCTCCACTCAGAATCTAAAATAAAAACATATAGTGCGAAAAGTAATAAAAATGAAATGTCTTATTATTATTCGTATTATTTGTAATTAATAATTTTTTTTATCGAATATCCATGTGATTTCGTCGATTTGTATTACGAATCGTATGTAACTTAACCTTACGTAATCTGACTCTCAATTACTCAGTTTTAAAGATAGGAAAAACTTAGAATTTGAAATCAAAGAGGGAGTGCATTCAATAATTATTTGTTTTACTGCACATGCGTGGAAAGAAGGTTTAAAATACATACGTGGAAAGGAGTTTTTAAATTTTAAATTTTTTTAAAAAAATAAATGGAGTATATTATAGGTATTTTAAGTTTTGTATGTAGTTTAAAAGAACCCGCTCAAATTAAAGATCATCTGGGACAAAATGTTAATGTTATACCTCAAATTGTGATCACTCACTGGCCCCTGCATGTAGTTATTTCTGTAATAAATTGAATGCATACGTCTGTTATTTTTTTATTTGAAAGGTTGAATATTTTTTTACTGGTATTATGATTATTATTATTTTACGTTTTTATGTTTTAATGTTTTTAATTTTTTTATTATTTAATCCAAGAATGTTGTGTTTTATAAATGTATTTACTACAGTGTTAAGTTATATTTATTGGTAATAAAATTTTTTCAAAATAGTTGCCTGGAGAGCGCCTAACCGAGGATGAAATGAGAAGACCATCGACATCGCATAAGAAAAGATTTTATTCGAGCAACGCGCCTCCAGATTTTAAACCCAAAGTGGCCAAAAAAATAACAACCGCTGAAAAAAATTACGAAGAGGATCCAGAAGAAATCGAGTACGTGTAAAATAACTATTTATTGTTATAAAAAGACTTATGTCACTATATAAACTATACACAATTATTATTATTATTATAGATTTTAAAATAACAGGAATAAGCTTGGTACATATTCTATATATTTTTACATTTATTTGATTTTTTAGTGATATGTTTTTTCTTTACTTTAAACTTCAAAGTAGTTTTAACTATACTTAACAGGTAAATATATTATATTGAGTGTATATAATAGATATCGTCGGAGATACACACTTAAATCCTTAAAAAAATCCAGTATATTTAGACAATCTAAAGAATAACAACGAATAGGTTATTAAATGGACAATGTTAATTTTTATTTTATAACAACCTCTAGAATAAAAAAAAATGTCGATTGAAATTAAAATTTCTCCGCGTACAGTCATAAACATATTTTTAGTGGCTTATGGTGGTTAGGTTGCAGGAGCAGGGGCAGTGGACGTATCGTCTTTCATAATCACTATTATATGTCCCTATTATATATACGGTCGGCGAGAGGGTATACAAGCCAGTTTTTCGTAAAATATTGACGTCCCATCATTCCATTTAAGTGGTTTTATCCAGTGATATAATATATAATTACAATTATTCTAGATATTAGTTTTGAAACAAAAGTCTCTTTCATTAGAGTCTAAAAACTCTGAAATCCTGAAATCCTAATAATTGCAAAATGCATTGATGAATATTTTTAAGAGAAAAGTCAAAGTTTGATATTAACTTCAACTTTTAATTAAAAATAGATAAAATTGAAAAAACATTTAATTTTAGTGTTTATTAAAATTATAGGTAGGTTATTACTTTATTGGGTACCTACTTATATATACTAATAATTGGGGCCGAGTCCGATGAAATCGAGTTCTGTACAATTATTTTTCATGATATAGTCTTATAAATAAAATTTGAAAGAATGTTATTGAGGTAGCATAATATATCTATACAGTATACGGCTATACTGATTATTGACACAAGTAAGGCTAAAATATCGTCCAAAAGGAGCCAAAATAATAATTTCAAACCTTATCAAGTCTCTTAAACAGGGTGTTTTTGAAATAAATGCAATCACTATATAGTGACTATATGATTTTACTGTAGTAAAGCGTACTCACTTTAGTGGCACAACGAATAATTGTTTTAAGTTTTTTTTCTATCTTCAAAATCTGTGTTTATTCTGGAACATTAAGGATAAAAGTTGCCATATTGTATTAAACACCTATATACCTAACACATAACCTAAATGTATGTAAATTCGTTCATTTAAAATTCTGTCCACCTTAAATTTGTTATTATTTCATCGTTTTTATTAGTTGACAATGTAAAACACCATGTTTATTAATCGTGTATTTTAAATAATAAAAAAAAAATCTCATATTTCTGAGTTCTTCTACAAATCGATGTGTCACATCAAATTATTTTTTGGTTGCCGACTCGAGCGTGAACAATACGCGACAAGCGCATTAACGATGTCACACCTCGATTCATATGATAATTTTGCAAAATAATACCACTATAAAGTAATTATGTTCTAAAAGTAATTTAAATAAACACAGATTTTGAGGACAGAAAAAAATTTAAAAAATGTTTTCATTGGTCCACCACAGTGAGTACGTTTATATTAGTGAATTCATTCATTTCAAAAACATTTTGTATAAATGTTTGGTGAAAAATGCAAGTCTACAGTTTTTTATTTTTGTATTACAATTATTTACAACAACAAATTTTTTCTCAGTAAAATTATTATGTATAGTAATATTAAAATTACCCTGGCTATCTATTAACTACCTAAAACCACCCTCAAAGTTGAAAATCTAATCGTTTTCGCTGCCCGAAATGGTGATGACAGACAAAAAAAACCACACATAATTGTAAAACTAATACATTAATCACTATGCTAAAACACTAAGCAAGTGTCCAACAAAAATAAATACATTTAATTACCTATTATCAGTTAATACTTTTTAGATTCTGAGTGGATAAATGAATGTATTGCTTTTACAGTAATGTGTGTTTTTTCTTTCCTTTTTTCTTTTCATCACCTTTTGGAGCAGTAATGATGCAATAATCTTATATTTTGAAGGTTGATGCTGGTAGAAAATTGTATCTAGTTCGTAATTTTATGGACGAAAGTATCAATATTTTGTTAATTGTATATTAATACTATGACCTATTTATCGGATATAACTTCTGAAATATATTATTTGAATTCGTCATGAAATTTACTTGAAAACAATATTATGTTCTTACATTTTTAAAACAATATTTTATTCAAATTTTATATTAATATTTAAAAATTCTTTATATTCAAAATGAAAATTCTAATTTTGAAGTTTTCGATTTCAAAAAAGTGGTTAATTCGTTTTCAAGTAAACGCCACGAGGAATTCAAATATATGTAGATAATTTCTATCCGATGACTATTGGAAGGTCGGTACAGTTGGCAAGAGATACGTCTGTTTCGGTAGGCAACACAAACGAGATCGAATCCTCTTCAGATATAATATGATGATGTATCATTGATTTACGTTGGTAATAATATTATGTTTTACAGCCGTCAGTCGTCAGATAATGAGTCAGATCATCGCTCTACTATTGCCTACGAATTCGAGCATACCCCTGTCTCTGCTGCAAAGCGCATCGATGTTCGTGCAACATTTGCTTCCGAAGTTAGCACTATCGGCGATGATGTCGACCCTGTTTTTCTTCCTGCTGATTTTCGTCGTAATGGCGTATCAGTTGGAGAACAGGCTGCCGCCACATCATCACCCACACAACTGGCATCATCCACACAACGGGCATCACCCACACAACGGGCATCACCCACACAACGGGCATCACCCACACAACGGGCATCACGCGAACAACAGGCATCACCCGAACAACGGGCATCACATGCACAACATGCATCAGTTCGTGGAGTTGGATCCCATACGTCAGGAGCAGCTAGAAGAAATACGGGGTTTGGAGGCCGATTGGGAGAGAGCACTCGTGGTCTTTGCCAGACGTATGGCCTGGTTAGGAATGGGTTTTGCATTAGTGATAGTGCTATGGCTAAAATTTTTTCCAAAGCTTTGATGTACGTTGGAAAAGATGTGATGCGTCTGATTGAAGAACAACCCTAAGACACCTGGACCGAAGCGACCAAACCCGGCAATATTAAGCAGACAACGGCCAATAAGGACAAAACCACGAAGGTGAGTGGGTCATACACCTACCTACCTATAAACTATCGTAGCCAGGTGTACGTCCTAGGTACGCCTATTCTACATTAGAGATTATTGGACTAATTTTGGGACCAGAGCATTCTAGTCGAATAACCTAATGAGTCAATAGGGCGAAAGGTCCAAGAATAAAAATGTATGCATAATATTGTAATAAAAAATGTAATTTGGCTATTATGGTAGGTTCTTATAAAATAATATTCATTATTAAACGAATTTATTTATTCATATATTTCGTATATTATGTTGTCATTCAAAAAGGCAACCAAAAATAAAATGAAAATAGATGACGATAAAATTACTTTTTCAAAAACGTTAATGTTTTTCAATGTGATATGAGCCGAGGAAATATTGTTAACTATTGTCAAAATATATGCGATAAAATCGAAAAAAACCCCGAAAATATCCCAATAAAATAACACATTGACGTCATTTACCAGTTTAGACGTGTAGCGAGTCCGATAGACGATTTTCTTCTTATGTGTTAGTTTACGTGTAAATCGAGACAATCCTGTTTGAGTAAATTAGGTGAATGAGTCAATTAACCGTGAGTCCAATAAGTGCCGTCTACCGTACAAGTATACGCGCAATGATTGAATTTGGGGAAAAAATAAGAAGGGGGGATGCAAAAGAGTTTTAAAAAGATGTGAGTACCTGAATGTAAAAATGTCTTATTGATTAGGAAAATTATCAAAATGGGGTAATCGTACATTTTTTGTAATAAGTAGAGGAACTCCGTCCCCCTTGAATTAAAACACTGCGTATACGCGTGTCCTCTGTGCGTAGTGCGTAGGTAGTCTAGAGGTCTGCACGGGCCTATGATTTAGGCGAGACACTTTTCGGCCATTCCGAAATGACCGTTTTCGGCCAGTACACTATTTTGGTCACCAATGAAATATTCTTTTCGCGTTTTTTTCTGTCAAACTACCAATTTATATAATAAATTAAGTAAAAAATATGAAAAATAAAGTTACATTATATTATCAATTTACACAATATATATAAAATTATAGGGATACTTATTTTAAACACATAATTTTATGTTTATTGTGTAAATTAATAATATAATATAACTTTTATTTTTTATATTTTTTAACTTAATTCAATATATTATAAATTAATAACTGACAATTGTTATTATTATTTTATACAGTCCATTAAAAAAGTAGTTTTTTGGTAGTTTAACAAAAATAAAACGTGAAAAGAATATTTCACTGGTGATCAAAATAGTGTACTGGCCGAAAACGGTCATTTCAGAATGGCCGAAAAGTGAACTGGCCGAAAAGGGAAAGGTATTCATTTTGGCCAAAAACGGGGCCGCCCGATGATTTACAGCCCGGTCCAGCCCGATAATATTTTTTGACAGCCCGGCCCGGCCCTTTAATTTTTTTAGGCGAGTAAACCCGGCACGATTCGGCCCTGTTGTACATATTTATCTTAGATACAATTAGTTATTGCGTTTCAGCGTGTCTGAGAAAAGTCACCTGTTGTCCGGTTTATCAAAACACTTGGTTATAAATAGTTAATGGCATTGCCAAACGTCTAGTCCTGTTGTTATTTTCCACTATTATAGTTTATTTATAGGTTCTTGAGTTCTTCATAATAAAGATGGCAAGTCAATTTCGTCATACCTCACTTGTAGTACGTGTCTGTATAATTTATATTTGATAGTATAATATGTTTTTTTTTGTTTATAATTTTGGTCCTGCTAGAATTTTTAATTTTTCATAGAAGCCTGGCCCGGCCCGGATTTGATTTAAGAAAAGTCCAGCCCGGCCCGGCTCGTAACTTTTGTCCTAATAATCGGCCCGTCCTGCATTTTATAGAATCCGGCCCGGGCCAATTCCGGGCCGGTCTGGCGAAGCCCGGCCCGTGCAGGTCTTTAGACTAGGTACATGATAATATTATGTAATTTAAATATTGTATTCTGTAAGAATCATAAATATGACTGTATAATATTTGTGATGTACCCCTATAGGCAAGTCCGTATTTAGGGGGTGGCATCAGGGTACCGTTGCCGACGGGTGGCTGAATCTGAGAGGGTGGCTAATTTTTTCAATATTCAATTAATTTATTCGGTATAACAAGGTTTTTTTTTGCCCCTGCGGGGCGGCAAGTTCTTAAATACATGCCCTGCCTATATAGGTACACATTGCCGACTATGTATTATGAAACGCTTTGTCGTTACGGTGGAAATGACTAGAATTACAATACCTATCTATACCTACTTACTTTTCTTCGCGATGACCGAAAGTCTCGGACAAGTGGACGACTTCGTCGATGAAGTGCATTACGTGACCGTCCCGCTCAAAAATCGTGCTTTTCACTCCTAATATGTTTTTATCAAACAAGAATACGATGATCGTACATTATATTAAAGCTAAATATAGCCTATAGGTATGGCGTATTACCGTATATGTTTCTAATTTCAGCGAATTGATGGGAATTTATGAACACAGGCCGCTATTGACGATTAATCAAACTCGAATAGGCACTTGGCATATTTCGACAACGTGAAAATGTGAAAGGTCCCGTGTAGTTGTGTTAATGACATAATTCTGTGACGATTAGAATAATTTGGGGCGTAGTTACGACATTATCTAATATTCTAACCCATCTGGCTTTTTGATCGTTCAGCTGGAAAATTACAGACTCCTGATAAAGCAATCCGCTTATAGCTACCTCCCCTCCAGCGGATTGATGAAATGCTGAAATCGGGAACACTCGGTTCTAGCGTCTGGCCCATCTGCTAAATTTAGTATCATTCGGAATAAGTATCTACAAAATTAAATGTTTATCTTTTCGAGTCAAAATAATCATGCGACTGATAACCCAAACCTGGAATTTCTGTATAAATAGACTGTAGGTCTATATATAATATATACATGGGTATTTAGTTTGTTTTAACTTTTAACTACAACTTCTGACATTACGGATAAAAGTTACCATATTTTATTAAACACCTACAACACGTCGTACCTAGCCCAAAATTTATGGCAATAAATTCGATCGTTTAAAAATCTATAATAAAATAGTAAATAGGTATGCGTTATTGCCTATTGGTGCTAGCCGCTCTAATGATGCGAATCGAAAAATAACTGCCTTGTCGTCAAACTTTTTAACAAATTGTTTAGCTATAATCAACACGAGATTTATTTGAAAAACTGTTGATTCGTACAAAATAAAATATCTGTAATTAAAAAAAATGTGGGCAAGTGTGTACCGCTCTGCTGTACATTGGGTCTTGAGTGTCATGTGGGTCACTGCTGTTATGTATGTGTTAAATTTGAATTTAATGATGTACAATCGTTATATACAAAAAACGATTCTGAGAGCCGAGAAGAGACGGACAGTCAGCCCGATTGCTAATTAGTAATTATATTTAATGATATAAAAATAATTTATTTTCGAAAACATTGCATTTGAAAATGTCATTGAGTGTATAATATAATGTATAGGTAACAATAAACTCTAAAAGTTTCAAGTAGGTACCAACCCACGAATAATATTTTTAAACTGCAAAGGTATAACTTACCATAACATCATCATTTAGATATTTAATTTCGTCCGAATTTGAACTTAAAATGTCTATAAAAAAAATAAAGCAAATATTTTTTTTGGACTTTTTGGATTTTCAATCTTTAGTCATAAAAAATGAACATTTTATAAACTTTTAACTAAATAATGCAAAATAATTTGCAAATTTTTGATATTTGAATTATTTTGTCAAAATTTAAGCTTTAAATGTTTTTAAAAAAAAATTGTGCCTATGTATTTTTAATAATTTTGAATTATCATTATATTAACTTATGAGAAAAACTCAAAACTTTCAAGCTTTTTGACCCAGCAAAATTGTTTTAATCAATATTTATAAAAAAAAATCAAAAACTTCTTATGCCTATAATTAGCGAAAAAGTGTCTAAATATTTTTTATAATTTTATGGTGTATAGAAAATGATAATCTCAAGATTGAAAATTGTATGTGTCAGTGGTTATTTGTTTTTTAATTACAACAAAATCAAAAAATCGTTAGTTTACGGGTGAATATCCATTTTCTAATTTAAAATGCTCATAAATAATTAGTTTGACTTTCCGGTTAACTTATTTTTTTTGTGAAAGCATGAAAAATATATAAAGATTTTCATGTTAAATTTTCAAATCTTAGGTTTAAACAAAATAATTTTTATGAATTTCCAAATCAATTATAACAATGTTATTATATAAAATTGCAAAAAAATCTCAATAGAATTCAAATTGTCAACAAATATGTTATAAAATGTTCAATAGAGTATTAAATCATTGATTAGGCTAAAAATTAAAGATTTAATGTTATACTTATTATGATGAATCGTCATCAAAGCAAATCCTGACAATCAAACATTTTCTTGTTGATTCCTAAAAGAAAACTAAATAATCAACTTAGTTGAGTATCACTTAGTAAAGTGTTGAATAACTCTTGTAAACAGTGTAAATACAACAGTGACTAGGAATCTATTTCTAAAAAATAGAATGCATAATAGACGTATGTAAACTATTAACTCATTGATGCTGATCACTTAACACTTACCAGCAAGCATGCAATTTAATAATTCAATTTAAATATTCATATAATTCATATAGATTACAGACTATCAAAAAACGAAAAACCTTGGGTATGGTATCAAAGTTTGAACATGAACATGACATTTCACTATGGGCCCTGGCCTAGGGGGCCTCCACCCTGTGTACGCGACTGGTTATACTCTTTTACTCAGTACCACAATAAAAAGAGTACCTAATGGGTTTCAAATTAATTAAAAATATTTCGTGTATACATATATTATTATTTACATACCAAAAATAAATTGTTTTCTGACAAATTATTATTATTTATTAGTTAACACTAATTGAATATTTACCTTTAAGCATTATTGTAATACATTAACTATAGAGTTGTTTTTATTTTTATTAATTTTTGTTTTAGAAAATATTCAGACGGATCAAACATCACTAATTGCAGAATGCCAGGAATAGCAGATTTACTTTTTAAAAATAAATTTAGTATAGAAGTAAGAAAAATTCATTATGAAACATTTTTTTTAATTTTAAAATTAAGATCTTAAGAATTTAAACAGTTAACATTTAGAAATTAATAAAATATAATAATAACCTATACCTAATTATTTTAATTTACTTTTATTTTAAAAATTATAACAATATATTTCTGTAGATCATAACTGATTTACTTTTTAAAAATAAATTTAGTATAGAAGTAAGAAAAATTTATTATAAAACATTTTTTTTAATTTTAAAATTAAGATCTTAAGAATTTAAACAGTTAACATTTAGAAATGAATAAAATATAGTACCTAATCACATATAATTATTTTAATTTACTTTTATTTTAAAAATTAAAAAAATTATTTCTGTAAATCATCACTGATTTACTTTTTAAAAATAAATTTAGTATAGAAGTAAAAAAAAATCATTATAAAACATTTGTTTTAATTTTAAAATTAGGATCTTAAGAATTTAAACAGTTAATTAATTTTTAACACATTTAGAAATAAATAAAATTTAGTACCTAATAACCTATAATTTTTTGTAATTAATGGTCGAGCTGAATAGTTTTTACTGCAGTTCTAAAAAAAAAAAACCTATAATTATTTTAATTTACTTTTATTTTAAAAATTATAACAATATATTTCTGTAAATCCTCACTGATTTACTTTTTAAAAATAAATTTAGTATAGAAGTAAGAAAAATTAATTATAAAACATTTTTTTTAATTTTAAAATTAAGATCTTAAGAATTTAAACAGTTAACATTTAGAAATTAATAAAGTATAATAATAACCTATACCTAATTATTTTAATTTACTTTTATTTTAAAAATTATAACAATATATTTCTGTAGATCATAACTGATTTACTTTTTAAAAATAAATTTAGTATAGAAGTAAGAAAAATTTATTATAAAACATTTTTTTTAATTTTAAAATTAAGATCTTAAGAATTTAAACAGTTAACATTTAGAAATGAATAAAATATAGTACCTAATCACATATAATTATTTTAATTTACTTTTATTTTAAAAATTAAAAAAATTATTTCTGTAAATCATCACTGATTTACTTTTTAAAAATAAATTTAGTATAGAAGTAAAAAAAATTCATTATAAAACATTTGTTTTAATTTTAAAATTAGGATCTTAAGAATTTAAACAGTTAATTAATTTTTAACACATTTAGAAGTAAATAATATTTAGTACTAATAACCTATAATTTTTTGTAATTAATGGTCGAGCTGAATAGTTTTTACTGCAGTTCTAAAAAAAAAAAAAAAAACGTATAATTATTTTAATTTACTTTTATTTTAAAAATTATAACAATATATTTCTGTAGATCATCGCTGATTTACTTTTTAAAAATAAATTTAGTATAGAAGTAAGAAAAATTCATTATAAAACATTTTTTTTTAATTTTAAAAATAAGATCTTAAGAATTTAAACAGTTAACATTTAGAAATGAATAAAATATAGTACCTAATCACCTATAATTATTTTAATTTACTTTTATTTTAAAAATTATAACAATAAATTTCTGTAAATCATCACTGATTTACTTTTTAAAAATAAATTTAGTATAGAAGTAAGAAAAATTCATTATAAAACATTTGTTTTAATTTTAAAATTAGGATCTTAAGAATTTAAACAGTTAATTAATTTTTAACACATTTAGAAGTAAATAAAATTTAGTACTAATAACCTATAATTTTTTGTAATTAATGGTCAAGCTGAATAGTTTTTACTGCAGTTCTAAAAAAAAAAAAAAAAAACGTATAATTATTTTAATTTACTTTTATTTTAAAAATTATAACAATATATTTCTGTAAATCCTCACTGATTTACTTTTTAAAAATAAATTTAGTATAGAAGTAAGAAAAATTCATTTTAAAACATTCTTTTTAATTTTAAAATTAAGATCTTAAGAATTTAAACAGTTAATTAATTGTTAACATTTAGAAATGAATAATATATAGTAATAACCTATAATTATTTTAATTTACTTTTATTTTAAAAATTATAACAATAAATTCCTGTAAATCATCACTGATTTACTTTTTAAAAATAAATTTAGTATAGAAGTAAGAAAAATCAATTATAAAACATTTGTTTTAATTTTACAATTAGGATCCTAAGCATTCAAACAATTAATTGTTTGAATCAGTAGGAAAGTGTAGTATTATCATCTTTATTATTATTTATTGTATCACTTTTAAGTTAAAACATAAGAATTAATTATTTAACCTTATAATTTGTATGAATAAAATATAGTAATAACCTGCATGTAAAAATTATAAAAAAAATAAAAGCTTTTACACACATACAGTTTGATTTATTTATAACTAAATATGTATATGTATAAGTATGAAATATATAATTTAAACATTTTTTTTTTTTTTTATTGTATGTTTCTTTTACACAGCGAATAATAATATAATAATATGTTATAAATATAATATAATATAATATAATATATGGTGGACAATATAAGAAAAAAATATATTATTGGTATAATCCTAAAACGTATTTTTCGTAAGATTTGTACTACAATTTTACTATGCTATGCCGCGTTTATGTATACAAATGTATACAAACAGGACGCGTAGAAAGTTTAGAGACATTTTATACGGTTTGTAGAATTTTCCAAACTTTCTATATAATATTATATTTATCCAAATTTATGTATGTAAAATATTATGCACAATTGTTGGCAAGAAAACGAGTAGATGTACATGGAAGAGTAAGAGGCACAAGGAAGAGGACATTTTGACACATGACTGACATTTGAGCAAATATGTAAAATTTTAATGTTTGACATAATATCATACTAGGTGAACGGACACATAATATCATGTCGGATGATTCTCTGTATTTTCTTTGTTTTTACTTATTTTACTAATGGAGACGGAAAATAATAATTTTTTTGGCATACATGTTTAAACACAATGATATTCATGCACATTTAACACATTATTCGATACAAAATCATACAGTCGAAAAACATTGTAACAATTAAAAACTACCATATTAAGATTAGTATATTATAATAAATATGTATAAATAGACCAAAACCATAAGCCAATAGTTTAGAAAAAATATACAAAATATATTTAAATTAGATAATTTGAATAATTTGAATCATACTAACGTAGTTATGTGTCTGGTTGCGGTTTAGAATTAACAAAATAATGGAAGGGTTTTTAAGTGTTACGTACAGGTTTACTATTAAACATGAATAGCACCGAGGACGTGGAAATAGATTTGAGCACGTATTTATACAACGGCACATTTCTAAGAGTCGGGCACAAGCCAAGTTAAAAAAATATACTTTTGAAACGAATAACAACTCAAACAATAACACAATCCTCTTACTTTGGGGGGGAGGTTTTTTTTTAACAATATTACAAGTTAAACTATTAAATCTTAAATAACAATAAGTTAATATATATATATATATATATATTCCTTTAAAGTGAACAAAAATTGGCAAACCTTTTTAAAAAAGGTCATTAAAAAAAAAAAAAAAATGTTTTATTATTATATATGTTTTAGGCAACTCATCAGTATTTACTATGATAATATTAGAACAGTATACAAAGACTAGATATAGGAACCCTACAAAAATGTTTGTTGGTTTTATGAATTTAGTTATTTTTGAGAATAGATAACAATAATTATACATTATTAAATCAAAATACCACCGTGGTAGCAAAATTATGACAATTATGGTTGTAAATAAACAAATAAAGAGATGTGCGACTTTATATTTTTATATATTATTCTTTTAGTTTTGTAGAATATGACACATAGTTAAATAATTTGATTATTATTAAAAATCAGAATGATTAGGAATAAATATAAGCTTCTATGCAGTTATATAATAATTTAAATGTCAATTTGCGGGTTTGGTTTTAAAATCATCACACATCTCTAGATTTAAATAATACAAGCACACATTACAGTTAAATATTATTAATATTATGAAAACAAAAACATTTTAATAGGATAATAAAATATTCTTGTCTAACGAATACAATAATAATAATACATTGTATTGATAAGAAAGATCAAAATTGAAAAAAAATTTAAGAATATTATATCACAGTAAAAACAATAAATTTGTTTTATCATAAATCATCAACACGTGTTTCTTAATGCCACATGTATCTGTGATGGATTATTATTTATTATCGATTGAAATAGTATGCAAATTTTCAGGTTTTAAAAATTAATTAGTCGATGGAAAAAAAATGAATATTATATTTTGTGAAACCTTATAAGCATTAAAAATTAGAGCACACGTATTGATGTTTGATTGAAGCTTTTTGGTATATGAAGTCCATTAGAGATTTAAAATTAACGGAAGTTAAAGACAAAAAAAAAAAAGAGAAGTCCAAACATTATGTGACTTTAGTTAAAAGGCAGGCAAATTCAGTGTAATGCACATTGCAAAGCCCTACTGGACGGCATGATTACACTGCAACAGTCGAACGATAGACGGATCGCTTTTGGCACCTTCGATAAACTCCTCCAACGATAGGCGGCCATCATTGTTCTTGTCCATCTGCCTAAATATCTTATCCGTCCTCTTCTCTGGCGTCGATTCATCCTCAGGCATCTTCATTACGGTGCCTACCATCTTATAAATGGCCTGTACATAAATAAAATACCAAATAAATATATGTAATTCATACACAATAATAATCATTTTTCATTTTTTTTTTTTTTTTATTTAAACTTAGTTAGTTTACTACAATTAGTTTTAACGATTATGATAATAACTAAATAATAATCATTATTAGATACATTTTGGAATTTCAGAAACTTACCGTAACAATTTCCAACATCTCTTGTCGTGAAATGAATCCATTGCCATCCAGGTCGTACATGCTGAAAGCCCATTTCAGTTTCTGTTCCAACTTTCCACGCGATGTGACTGACAGAGCACAAAGGAATTCCCTGAAATCTATTGTTCCATCGCTGTTGGCGTCAAATGTTCGAAATACGTGCTCTGCAAACTATTTTGGGCAATTAAATTGGGAGATTTTTTTTACTTTCTAAAGGATAA
The DNA here is from genome assembly GCA_022818045.1 of Neotoxoptera formosana. NCBI lineage: Eukaryota > Metazoa > Arthropoda > Insecta > Hemiptera > Aphididae > Neotoxoptera > Neotoxoptera formosana. Next base: position 33,656,943 of record CM040631.1, on the reverse strand, counting down.
TTTACTTTGGACGCGTCACCATAGGGAAAGAAATTTCCATAGATTTTCTTAAACTCTTCAACACTTAAATGACCACCTGGACAATCTTTTAAAAAACCCTTATACCATTCTTGAATCTCCGCGTCTGTAAATGATTAAATTCAGTAGTTAGTTTGATAAACATTTATAAACAATTGGATTTTACCAGAAAATTCTGTATTTTGTCTTAGGTCTTCCAAGACCTCAGGCTTTAACTTGCTGTTCTGTTTTCCCATTTTTTTTTATCTTATTACAAGATGTGTAGTCGAGCACCATTAAGCTTTCATTCTCATAATCTGTTAAGTTATAATTCAGTTTATTACACAAGCAGACAAAAAGACTAATGAGAATTTGACTCAGATTTGTCGACAGTACTGTCAAGAACACCACAAAGAGTAGATATTCGTTTATCATGTTGGATGGTTTTCTCGAGGATAAGTAAAGAAAAACACATTGTTTTGAGACATCAGAATGAAATAAATTTTAGTTTTTGATTCATCTGTTAACCATACACAGCGCTCAGAGCAGAAAAGAAATGTAACATTTCCTAACCTTAAGAACTAATCGTCTAAGCTATTTAAATTTAAACTTAGCCTACGTATAACAAATAAAAACAAAAAAATGGTTGTCACATTGAATATTATTTTTTACAATGTGTGCAAACAATTAATGTACGTATTGTATAAAATAAAATAAGATAATAATATTATAATAAGTTGGTCTGTTCGATGGAGTAGCTAGACATTATAATTGTTACCTACTATAAAATATTATGCACAACTACACGACTTGTTATAGTTATCTATATGTAAGTACGTACATAAATATGAATATATTATGTATTATGTTATATTACATTATAATATATTATAATTCATACACATTACACACATACATAAGTAAAGAAAATATAGTTCATTGGATTTTAAAATTACTATTAAGGACAACACTTGACACAGATTTTTTACACTATGTGTATAATTATAACATCTATAATTAGAATTATATTTATAATAATAATAATAATAATATTAATAATAATGGATTATACAAATTGGTGTATAGAAAAATTCTCGATTAATAATTAACCCTAAGTTTTTTAAAATTTGTTTATTATAAACTTTTCTAGATTATTATAATAATGTACGCGCGTACACGGTGAACAAGAATAAAATACATTGTTGTGACATATATGTATATAGAATAAAATATAAGAAATGGCTAAAAAAATAATTACAATTGTATTCAAATCGTCTATATAATTTTTTTTTTTTGTTGAATATGTTTCGTTGTCTGAAGAGTAATAATAATATTTATATAAGATATGTCGAGATGGAAAAAATAAAAAAAATAGTAATGCTTGAATTACTCAGGTTTTGTACACACAAAAAGTTTAACCAAGTCAAGCGTTACCGTAAACATTAAGTATCCTTTTTTGTGAAAAAAAAAAACAAAGCGTTTCACACTTACAATCGCGTATTTTTAAAAGTAGTTAAATTGAATATTATAACATGAAAATGTATTGGTTTAATATTTGGCCGTACACTATATAATAAAACACATACACATCACAATAATATTGTATGCATGATTTAAATGAAGTAACAGGTAGTATAGAAATGATAACAATAATAATAATAATAATAATAATAATAATATGTTTAATTAAATAATAATTATAAATATAAAAAGTAAACGTATATCATAATTTGGTAACAGACACTTTGGTTGCGATTTATTGCTAATGGAATCCAACAATATATGTGCACCATCGACGAAAAAAATAGATAAGAAATTAAGTTATAAATTAATGTGATTAGATAATATAAATATATTGGTCCAAGAGAATGTATATCTTAAAATTACAAGCGGCTTAATGAACTAGCCAAAGGTAATCATAATATAATAATAATAAAATACGATTTCGTCGCATGATTATTTTATATTTGTGCAGGATTTTTGATTTTTTTTTTTTTGAACATAAAGTCCCCGACGGTTTTATTGATACGCGAATGGTCCACCACTCGGCGGTGACACGATTTTCGAACCAGACATTATTTGGAAACCCCATTATAAGCCAAGGTTTTTCCTTTTTGTTATATATATATATATATCATTTTTTTTGTGTGTGTTTTCTTACAGCCAATTACCTTAATAGCATTATTATTATTGAAGTAAAACTATAAAAATGACCCCGAAAATGGTTTTGGTTTTTTTTTTTTACGGAGTTTTCAATTCCGGCGAACGTAATCGAGTTTTGTAATATTTTTTTTTTTCATTTTTGAGCTTAACTTTGCACTGATTGAAACCTGTTTAAAATGAAAACAACAACGCAGGTTAACAGAGTTCAATATCGAGTCTCCGTCGTAATTATAATAATAATAATAAAAAAGAAACAAACAATAATAAATGGGAATGTGCAGAAAATTATTTACACAAATGAGTCACCAGGCGGTGAAGTGGAAGCTAACTTGAGATTCGGGAAATCGTTACTCGGAAAAAGGCCTCGGAGGTTTGCGGCCGTAGTGTTTATATTACTATACGCGCCGTACTATATACACGCAAATCGACCCGAGAAGAAAGGGGGCGGACACCCCGTGAGATGTAAAACGCGTACCACCTGGCAACCTGCGAATCAAAATCATATATGTACCGTAGATAAATATTACCCTATTATAGAGAAAATATAACCATAAGAAAACCATTCGTTTTTTTTTTAAACTTTTTAAATTTTTTTTGGATTCAAATTTTTTTTTTTAGAAAAAACGGGTTGACTTGTTTTGTTTTTTTTGGCACCGACAAAGGCGTACCCTACAGGGCGAGAGAAAAAGATATACAAAAAAATGCGGCGAAATATATTATATATTGGGCTTTCACGCCAGCCGGGGCAGTGGTTATGGCGCGAGCATCTTGGACAGCTCTTCGTCCTGTAAACAGCCCTTGAGGAATTCGTCTTGGGTCAGCTGTCCGTCGTTATTCTCATCCATTTTGGCGAATATATTTTTAGCCCGATCTTCTGCCGAGTCAGCCGGGCGGTTAGATGAACACGCACCCAACATATCGTAGATGGCCTACAAAATATATATAAAATACAAATCAGTCTCAAATCTCAATACCTATATATATTTATAACCTATACCCAGGTTTAACCGTCGAAAACAGGAATAATGTTTTTTACATTCCTTTTTCTGGTCGAACGAATTGATATAACTAAATTTTACGGTAGACTACCAAAAAGGTCCCGGAAAATAAAGTCCGAGTAAAAAAGTCCGTGGCATAAAAAGTCCGGTATATATATATATGAATATTTAAAATAATTTATTTTAGGTCATGTTAAAAAAAGACATAAAACCAATACACATAATATAAAATACTAACTTCTATCAAAATCTAATCTACTGGACCTCATAAAAATTATTTATTTATTTAAAAATGAAATGTAATAATTATAATTTGTATCCTAGGTCTTGTTCTAATATTATTTTTTTTCTAAACATTTTTTTAATGATTTTCTATTCGTTTGCATAAAGTAACCAGTCGGATTCGTGTTGTATTTTGTTTTTTACCCACTCACCTATCATGCTGTTGACAGTTAATTTCGCCTAATATTCCGGTATTTCTAATCTCATTTTGTAGATGAGTGTCCCAATAGGTAGACGGATGACTGGCCAACTAAATGACTAATTTTATTATTTTACGATTCACACACATAATGATTATTCGATGACCACGACCAATCGTCGTTCAAAATAAAATTTGAATATTGAAACACAAAGAAAAATAAAGGTTGTAAAAATAATTTGTATCAACCTTCTTTTTATAATATAATGCAGGATTATTGTTAGAACTTTGGTGTCTTTGTGATATTACCGATATTGATTATTGTTACCTACAAGACTATTTGTTAATTTCGCCTGGTAAATTATTTAATTAAAACTTATATACTAATTGGAATGTTAATTGTACATCACATCGTATTTTTTCCTTCTACATGATTATATTATGCACACAGAATTTTTTATGCTTTGGACTTTTTTACTGTTGACTTTTTATGCCTCGTTCTTTTTTGAACTCGGACGAGGTGTTGTAACGGTCGATTAAACAAGTTAGACTGCGATGAATTTGATTTTGTAACATAATTATATCAGTTTGTACCTGAACGATTTTCGTCATCTCTTGAATATCGATGACTCCGTTGCCGTCCACGTCGTACATTCTGAATGCCCATTTTAGTTTTTCCTCCGGTGTACCGGACGACGTGACGTCTATGGCTAATAGAAACTCCTGTAACCGATATAGAAATGCACGATTTTTAATGGCGCCTGTTTGGTGCGTGAGGGTCAGGTTGGTCTGTGGGTGGGAGCGACCTCATGAATAATAAAAAGTTGATATTTCATTGAACAATCGGAAGGGGTCCGGGTGAAGTTCATTTGATGACCTTTAACGGGCGGGCGGGAGGGCGATATATGGGAAAATTCAATAAAACCACTCAGGAAATGGTGTTTTTTTTCAATTGCATTCTGATATATATATTAATATATAATATGATATTGAATATTATAAAGGTAGGTAGTTTGTGAAATATTATCGAGTGACTCACTTTGAAGTCTATGTAACCGTTTTTATCCATATCAAATGTCCGAAACACGTGATCGCAGAATTCTTCGGCATTACCGCTCGGAAAGAACATTTTGTACATGTCCACAAATTTGGCTGGTGTTAAACGGCCGTTTGGACAGTCTTGCTGAAATCAAATAAATGTAGTTATGAAATATGAAAATCATTTCACATATCTAGGTAATAGTTTATATTTTTTTTGTATTATATTCGGGACACAATCATTTTAATATACCACCTGAACGACGTGAGTTTAGGATCTTATTATTATTAGAACACGCGAGAATTTACATAAGCCGATTTGATTTACTTGTAAATTTCAAGCAGATAAATGTAGTAATATTAAATTATAATCACTCCTCCGGGGCTTATATACACGCTGAAAAGGTCATTATTACATTTTGCTTGATTCGAAAAGGGTTGAATATAATATTATAATGGGAAGTGTTGTGAAAACTCAGTCCATATTTCAATAGACAAAATATAGTCTAAGACAAATGGGGTTCATGACATGGATTTCGTGCCATAATGACAAACCATTAGGTACTTCAAAACAATTTAAACGATTTTTGAAACTAATGAAAGTTGTATTCTAACTTCATATGACAGATATCTCCCTTCAAACGATACTAATTATGTTTAGGGGGTGATTTTTTTTAAGCCACCAGTCATTATTTCTAAAAGTATAAACTTTTTTCCAAAATATCTTTTGGGACATTTTTATGATACATTAAATTTTAACATTTTATATTGGTTATATTTGTTTTATTCATCAATCACTGATCACTGTGCCGAGAGCATCAGAGCTGCAGAGGAGGCGGGCGATGGCCCAAAAGATGATTGAAGACGGAACGACTTGGAAATATACAACAGTATAGTATACATATTCTTTGAATCAAAGACTGGATGAGAAAAAGAGGCGATAACAACCCGAGCGCTATATTGTTTCACGACGAAAATGCTGCAGATTGTACGCACATATGGGCTACAGCAAAATATAATAATATATATTTTAATGTGTATATGCTGTACGATGGAAAGGCCAAGATGTAGGTACACGGAGAGCGGCAAAGGTAAATAAATCGAAGTGACGGATCCTGTGGGACTAGACTGACTACGCAGTCGAATGGGTTTGCCAAAACCATAACGTCGGCAGTGTTGTCTTTTAGACTGCGGAGAGAGCGAGAGAGAGAGAGATAGAGAGGAGAGTGAGAGGAGGGGCGATACACGGGTATATGCTGCAGACTTCTTACCCCATCGGGAGAACTCAATTAATCATCCTCCGGGTGAATGCCATTAATCTTACAAAACAAAATCCAGAAAAGGTTAATACCTCCGCCCGCTTTGCAACTCTTCCCGACAGACCGAACTCCATCGTCGTGTGTTTTTGGCGGCGACGTTGAAACCAACGACAAGGTAAATTATTCGCATGACAAGTTTTCTCTCTCTCACACACACGCACGCATTGTAATATAACGGTTAGATCACGTCTTCAGATTAAATAATATACACACATCGTTCATCGTTCGCTAAATATACGAGAATAGAAAACGCATAAAAGAAGAGTAAAAATAATTATCAGACGCATTAATATATTATATCGCATCTGTTTAAATTCAATATCAGTAATAAAATTATTTTGCGATGGTATAATCAAAAAATGCATGTACCATATTTTTTTTTAATTTTATAAGTTATAAAAAAGCGATTTAATGTTTTTACGTCAGTATATAGGCATTTTAAAATTCTAAGCAATAGTTACGACATTTTATAAACAACAATACAAATACAATATGAATATTTTGAAAATTGTATTTCTGCAGTTCGTAGTATCATAGATTTTTGAGCTGATTACTTTAAAAATCTATGTATTTAAGTTTTATTTTATCTTATAATTTAGTTGTTATGATGGCTGTTCATAACAACTGTTGTGAAAATAATCTATCCTATGGAAATTAAAAATTAAAAACTCAAGAGGTAAATTATTTGTTAGAAGTTTTTAGTCGATCGGATGAAAGTGTTTATGATACTTCTTTGATGAAACATTTTGTTTGATTTCGTACGAAGGTGTGTAGATCAATTCATACCCACTGGCCACTGGTAAAACACATTTTAATTTAAGCCTTATTATACATTATATTACAGCAGTTTTGTTTATCGGTTCGACGGGGTGATTACAATTGAAATTTTTTAAAAGGTAAATTTTAGGTCTTAAGTATAAAAAAAAATTATTTGATTCGCGAATTGTTAAGAAACATTTCAAACGTTTTTTTACTGTCAATTATGAAATACTGTAATACCACCACGTTGACTTATTATGGGTTTGGTTGTTGGATCATTTATAGAGCGGATTAAAGGTTATTTCATATAGAGCGTAAACAATTTGTCAGATATAAAAATGACGGTTCTTTTGAGATTAAAATGACATCTGGTGTTTGTCCCTCGAGGATAGTTTTTAAAACCTTTATATTTTTACCCCGAGTCGTTAATAACATAAGTCAGGATTTTTTAAGCATTTCATTTTTTACTGCAGAAAACATACAGAACATCAAAAGTTTATTTTGTCCTATAGTAATGTGTACTTTTTTCATTTTAAGAGTTAATACCTATTTATATTGCATTTAATACAAAATCTCATAAAATTGTATTGTACATATATTAAAACAAATTAAAAACATTTTTTTTTTTTGATGAATTGATAAGCATTTAAATGATTTTGTCAATATTGCTTACAGCGGAATAGAACATTAACTATTTAAAAGTACGTTTATAGCTGATTTAATGTTATAATTAATATTTTTTTTTTCATCTTTGAGCTATTACTACAAATATTTTATAAGTAAAATACGGATAAAAAAAAAAAATAATAAAATCAAGTGAAACAAAGAAAAGTGAATAAGAAAATATCATAATATACATTTGTAGTTTATCTTTTATATTATAAAATCATTAAAGCAAAAAATATGATTAGGTACAAGGTAGGAACTATAAAAGTGGCCACCCTATTTGCGCCACCTAATTTGAATTCTCATTAATTTGTAATAATGAGATAGGTACTTCGTATTTTGTACATAACCCAATATTATTATTTTATTTTAAAAATAATATTTTACGCATTTAAATTTGTATTGAAATCGTAGTTCTAATAGTGAAATAAAACCGTATTGTAATAATAGATACACCGAACTTAATAATAAATAATACATAATTGAAAACTTCAAAATGTAAAATTTAATACATTAATTGAGTTATTTAAATTATGTATTATTCATTATTAACGTATACAGAGCATAAATATAATAGTAATAATAATAATAATAATAATAATAGTTTTTCTATATATTTTTTTAAGTATGCCATGTCATATAAGTACACCGTAAAGTACAAAAGAATTAAGTAGAAAAGAATGACGAAAAAAAATTTAAAAGTGACAAGACACCATAAAGTTCTTAGTTCGTATTAAATTTACAAACTCTGCCAAAAATCTTGATTCGACTGAAAAAAAAACAATATGCTACACAAAATAAGAGCGTTTAGTTTTAAGAAAACTTATTTTACATGTTCAAAAATAACGTAATATTTTTAGGACGACTGTTATCTTTAGAACAATATATACAATATTAAGTGTGCATAGTGTTGTATAAACACGATTTGTTTTTTTTAAAGACACGATCATTAGTTAAAAAGATTTTCATCATAGTTGACTTCATAATCGCAAAGATCATAGGTCTCTGTATAATGTATTATTATTAAATTACCATACTCGAATGCATATCTAATTGATACTATATATTTTATTTTAAATTAAAATTATATATTCAACACGATTTCGTTGGTCTGTATAAGAATATTTAAGTAGTAAAACGTAGACATAATAATTGCATAACATATGTAATATAATGACTAAAATGATTTTTCTTCTCGCTCGATAAATTACCATCTATTGCTATTGAAACATTTCACGAATAATTAGGTTTGCATAAATGTAAATAGACTAAATAATATATTAATTAGAATACAATTTTAGTAAAATTATGTATAATATTATTATGTAATAAACAAAAATCGAATTACACAAATGCAATTACCACGAATTGTAAATCGGGGACAATTTATTGTGATATTATATATTGTTCACGTTTTAAGCCGCTTTAACCAAAGATATATTTCGGAGTGATTTATATATACATGGTTTACATGCATGGCGTACGCATTTAAATCCGATTTATTGGCCCTCTAAGTCGGTTGACTGTGTGAAAGTGACCACTGACTAGTGGTCGTTAAAGTTTCAAAGTTAAACTTGGGGAGGGGATACTGAGCATTATATAAATCCAGAAGCATAAAATGTTCTATTGCGGCACAATCATAAGTTACAACCGATTTAAACGAAACATGTATATAATATTTTACACACACACACACATATATATATGTATATTAGGAAAATCCGGTTATTTTTGATTCCGAAAATTCATAACCTTTAAAGCCAGGTTTCTAATATAATAGATTGCCCGGACAGGCCAGTCGAGCATTTGAGATAATCTCGAAGGGTCGCTAAAATTTTGGGCTGGTAGGACGACTCGAATACTATATATTAATATGTATAACATTAAAACAAGGTAATACCTTACTTCCTATTCCGTCAATAAATGTATGGTAATAGGTTGTTATTATTTATTATTATTAAAATCTGGCCGATATGCGCCAATCATATAGAAAATTACGGGCAGGTAGAAAAATATTTCTCAAAAGGCCGAGACCACCCGATCCGGCCCTGATAGGGTGATACACTTAACATTTCCACACCCTTTTTTTCTTCAATACTTCAGTTATTCAAAGCCTGATTTTGGAATTTTTAAATAAACTTTAAGACCAAATTTTCAAACTCTAAAGATTTTTTGTATTACTTAAGTACATGTGTCCTTTGGAGATCCAAACTTATTTTTTTCAAATGAAAACCCAAATAAAAGAGAGGGGTTATATAGAACGTTATTTAACAAATAATTTTTCTGAAAATTATCAGAATTCAAATTTTAAGGAGTAGTTTTTGAGTTATTTAACTTTGTGAGTAGGATAATATAGGTCCATGATAATTGGCTGGGAAGATATGATGATATGAAAATGTTAGTTATTAATATTAATCTATGAACATTATTAATTTGTAAAAATGGTCCAAGTATAATAAATACTAGATCCAATATCACATCTATTTTATATTTTTGTAAAACCGTTTTTAAGGATTATTATAATTAGTATTAACATTTTGATAACTAAGAGACTACTTGTTCGAATTTTTAATAAGGTACATAAACTTTTTCAAAATGTTCCACTTGATAGTTCACAGTAAAAAAATGGGGAGGGTCTCATTTAAAAAAAAGAATTTTGCTTCACCATAGGAGCAATCCTTAAATAGTACAACAAAATTCAATAAATTAAAATTTTTTGGTTTTTAAGTGTTTTTAAAAATTTCAAAAATCGAAATTTGAATAAATTATCTAATTATTAAAGGGGAAATGAGGTTGCAAAAATGAGGGTAAAATTGTTGTGTTAAGTTAAATCTAACGACATATATTATATTTACCTTGTATTTAACTCGTTCGTTGTTATCGACATTTTGTTACCTATATATAATTTTATATATACATTTTGTACAATTGATTTGTTGAATCTTATTCGAATGCGTGCAATTCAAACTGAATTTAATGTTCCAACACAAAAATTATAATTCATTTTTGTTTTTAATACTTTACATGTTAATTGTAATAAAACAATGTTAGATTATTCGCTATTTATTTTTCATAAAGTTATACAAATACATTATTAAATTTCCACGAACTTAAATATAAGATTTTTATATAATTATTTAAATGTGAGTATCATCCATTCGATTTTAATGTCGATGTATGATTTCATTATTTACCTATACATAGGTATTCAGGTATTAAGGGAAGCATTTTAAATAAAAGTAGGTACCGATGTACAATATTTGTATAGGTAGTAAAAGCTCGACATTCAATAAAAAATTTACTGACTTTTCGTTACTTTCAAATTAAAGAAAAATATAATACAATACAATAAAAAAGGTAGTAAACATTTTCTTTTTATACATGTTTTAAACCATAAAACAACATGTTCTAAGGATGTATAACACAATATCAAAAGTTCAGATTTTATATTCGAAACTAATATAGTCTTATTATGTATGGTGGAAGTTTTAAGTTGTTTTGAAGTTTGAAATTATAAAAATTCTTCATAAAAACTGAAATTTCAAATAAAATACAATATACCTATACAGGTAAGTTTATTAAAGAACACGCAAAAATCTCCAGATGCAGTAAGAAACTTATAAAACTTTATCTCATTAAAAAAGAATTCATGATATATTTTTTTAATTCAAATTTCCACTACTCGCCATTTTGACGAATAAAGTATTTAGAAAATTATTTTGGAATAACAGGAGTACAAAATTAACTAACCAGCTACCTACGCGATATTTTAAATAAAAAATATAATTTAAATCACACGTTTTGAGATTACTCATAGACAAAATATGCCAATAATTTATTATATTATTCGTTACTACATTACCATATAGTGTATGATTACTTAATAACTAATAAATTAATATACATTAATATTAATTTGTTTGTTATACAAATAAATATGTTATATATATGTTTAAAATTGTAGACGTTATTCGTTTAAGTTTTCGAGTTCTAATACCATTTAAAAATTTATATTACAATTTTTGTAGTAAAGGGTATGGTAAAATTAAAAAAAAATGAGAGTTAAACTGATAAACATTTAATTACGGATAAGCTTACAGTCTTATAACCCAGGATTAAAGTTAATAGGATTATAGGAACACGATGAAAACTAACACTTTAACCCTATTTAGTCAACATTTTATCAACTCCAAACTTTATTATACTGTACACATACTAATATAGGTATACTATTAAATTATATCATTATGCATATTGTACGATATCTTGTACTTATTCATTTATGATTTATCTTTTAAGTAACTTTCGGTCCCAAAACAGTTTTATCCCATTAAATTCAATAAATACATTTCTAACTATTTCGGATTTCAGTATTTATTTGTCTTCTAGAAATGTATTGAGTATAAACTCAAAATATTTTTAAAAAAATGTTTAGTGGAGTATAATGTTTATAAATTAAACTTAAAAAAAAATGTATTGACAATGGCAAATCCGATTTATATAAAATAGAGCAGTTATAAAAACATCGCACTTTTTGGACTTTACAATTTTAAAAATATAATTTAACGTTCAACAAATACATATACATAAAATACAATTACAATTGATATATATTAATTTAAAAGAAAAACATTCAATCCAATTGATTTATTTTAGGGTATCTTAAATTATAGATAAAATAAATTATTCCAACCAACTTTTTATTACGTTTCAGATTTGCGTGACATCGTGAACAAGAACAACAATAGAAAAAGTAAGTTCTTATGGGATTTGTTGAGTCCTTTGTGGAAAAGGGAAAAACGGTTTACGTGAAATGACTATTATCGATCAGACCACAAAAGTCTCCAGAATAACAGAGTTGAACGACCAAGCACGAACATTTCGCAGAGGACTGAAAGAAACGTCGCCACATTGATTTTTTCAAAAGGAATTGAAAAAATTTGTTCAATAAAAAAAAAACGAAATGACGAATAACCTTGTATAGTCCCGTTCTATATCTGGTCCACACGAATTATTATATTTATGCTAAACAGCCAAACTACGAGGGACAGTGAAGACAGTGAACAGTGGACAATAATTATAATATACAAGAAATGGACGAAGAATAACACGTATTAGAATGGTTCGTCTAAAAACTTCAAATAACATTAAATAGACAACAATAATTTTTTTTTTTTTTAATCGTGTATATTTACTTTGTGTTGGTTACTAAGAATATACGCACAGACTGTACATCGGTATTGAATATACCTATGTGTTTAACATAATACAACGTACCTATGGCCCAAGCGCGGATCCAGGAAATGTTAACAAGGGGTGCAAAAATAGATTATACCAAAAATAACATAAATTACGTAATTTATAATACAAATTAATTTAATTGGTGCAGGTTTATAGGACAGGGAGTGCTCGAGTACCCATAGCCCCCCCCCCGCCTGAATCAGCGCCTGGCATGGCCGATGGTATATTTTCTAATCCAGTACTATGAAAATAATATACAGATGAGAATATTGCGTTTCGACGTTATAGATAGCTGTGTACATAATAATAATACGTTGGCGATAATACCCACATCGCAGTACTTACTTTGAAACCTTTGTACCACTCTTTGATGGTAGCTTCGTCGTATCTCGTGTGCGATTTTAAGAAGTCCATGTCCTCTTTGGACAACTTGTCTTTGCTACCGAAACAGCCCATGTCTGCAACAAATAATACGAAAACATAACGGTTAAAAACATTTATCGGCTGTACAACAAGTGGTTTTTTTTACGTCAGTATACACAATGTTTCCGGTAAAAAATTAATTGGGGCAAAAAATATCTCTTTTACTATTATTGTGTTTCTATCAAACAAGCTTCACGTACACCGTTTGCGAGCTGTACCGTTTAATTGAAAGCTTCCTGCTCTATGTGCATGGTAATAAAACCACTTGACCCCAATTCCGGTGATTGGTGTGGATTTGTTTTCGAGCAAGTTCGGGAAAATGTTTTCTAATCGCAGAGTGTTGCTCGATATTCATGATTTAGCCACCCGATATACTACGTGCCGTACGTACCTCTGTAACCACATTTTGTATATTATGTAACCATAATTTTTTAATACGTATATCATACAAATACATAAAGGTATACGATATATATTTTAAATGCCACAAAAGAGTTTGTGTACTCCAAGAGACGGAGAGTAAATACCGCGATTTAATACGATATATTATTTATACACATCACTCGCGCGTCTAACGCGTACACACAACACACAAACTCACGCACAACCTCAACTGCTGTCATCTTATGACTAAATGGTTTTGATGGATGTTCACACGAATCCTTAAAGATATTGCTTTTTCAAAATAAATTTGATAAGATGCGGTACTGCACGTATACATATATATAGGTAGGTACCTACAACGGTATAAAACTATTGTTCGAAAGTGAATCGCGTGTTCCCATTAATTTTTTGGGATGGTGTTTTCCCTTAGAGGATCTACCCCGATAGTACCTATATTTGAATAATATAAATATATATAATATTTAATGTTTCTACGATATTCATGTGAGATTCAAAGTTAACTTATATACACCGCCACCGTATTTACTATATAGCCACTACTAGGTATTGTCGGTAATGATGGTAACAATTTAAATACCAAAAATAATTATCAGCAATTGTCTAAACAATTGTCGACGGCGATGGTAAGTATGGTAAGTGTTTGATGATTTTTACTAAATTTACTAACTTTATTTAATAAATCATTTTTATTTCTATAACCATATGCATCTAAGTTGAGATAATATACCTATGGCTTGTTTTTAAATTATTTTGTAATATCATAATTTATTATTCGTCGGGGAGAGGAACGTCTAAAATAACAATTTTTTTTTTTTTAGATAAAAGATAATTAAACATAAAAATGAGATAAAAATGTAATTTAACTTGAACAAAATTATATATATACCAATTCAAATGAATGACATTAAGTATTTTGGTCATTAACTAAAGTGAATATTTGTGTAGCCTTAAACAGGAAATGATAAACATTTTAATTTATAATGTACCATCACATGAATATTGCCGCTATATAGCATTGTATAATATAAAAATGTACATTCCGTTAGTCGGTGAAAAATTTACATATTCATATTTTTACGCAATCGACTAAGGATCTAAATTGAATTTTTAATACACTTTGATTACTTAAGTTACATTTTTTTTTTTTAAAACTTAAAGTTATTTTTATGATAATAAAACCTTTTTGAGTTGATAAGAAACACATTCCATTAAAATAATTAAAGGCCTTATAACATAAATCAATTACATTATCATTATTTTAAATTACTTATTTATTTTGACGTTAATTATTCATTCTAAAGTCTATGAATACTTTTTAATGCTCTGCAAAACATCGCCGAAAAAGTGTTAAATATATTAGTTGGAACTTGTTCGAAAGATCAACGTATATCATATAATATAAGTATAAAGTAATCACAATGAGTATGAAACGCAATGTCTCAAAGTGTTTTTAAATTAAAAAAAAAAAAAAATTCCAACTACTTAACTTTAAAACGTACCGTGCACGACAACAAAATACATACCTAGTACACGAGTACGTCGTATACAAAAATATTTTTGATATAATATAATATTATTCTTAAAAATATGTATTTTTTTGTTTATATACTCTGCTGCTGCGGTAGCTCTTGCGACTACCCACCCTCTTGTTTTTCAGAAATACCACAAACTTACAATACGGATAGGACTGCGGAACAAGTATAATACGAAGGTATATGTGTATTATGTATGTATATAGTACGCGAAATGTACACACACTACACGAGGATGTTTGATCTCGTCGTACACATTGTACCAGACCGGAAGGTATTTTCTGAATGGAAATATTAGCGGGAAAACAGACGAAAACACGCGAGGGTGAAAATAGGGAGCAGAATAGCGGGCAAGTATTTTTCTCGAATAAATGCATATTATATTATTTTTCGCGGCTCCGCAAAACCAAAAGAACCTTCCGAACACAATACGTGAAAACGCGTGATTGTATAGACTTTGTCGCGGTGTCGGTGGTCGCGGGGTAGATAAGGGGTGACGAGGGGGTGGTGAAAGAGGAGTCGAGGAGATGATACGATCGTATCCCTATATATTATGTATGTATATGTATGTATATGTACGTATATATAACCCAAACATATACGCGGCATCGTAGGTCCTGCAGCGTATATGCTATTATATACACATATGGAAATGGAAGGTAGAATTCGACGCGTGTTAAAATAATGAGGCCCGCGGCAAATGGAACTTATTACCTACCGCCGTCCCCTTCACGCCCTGCCGCACAGAAATAATACCTACTCGCCCTTTTCACGTCGAGCTGACTGTTTTGGTTGTTCGGAGTTCATCCCCCTTAGTGTGTGTGTATATATATATATATTATATATGCTCCTATAGGACCGGTGTGTGGATGTGTATCAGGTAGTCGAAGAGGACCAGCCTGTACATAATAATATATATAGTTTATGCGCTCTGACCGTGCGCACGTCCTAAAAACGTCGCGAACAACGTCAAAACTACAAACGCGCGATTGTTTTGGATGTGCAACATTTGAGTTTAAATTACAGACATCACACTCGAGTCGGGTTCGTTTCACCGTAAACGCGTTCCGTTTTCGAATAATAATACCGAGCTGCTGTAAACGAAAATGTATTTTGGGTTCACGCCACCCCTCCGAGCCACCGCACACATCACCACCGCCGCCGCCGCCGCCGTATCGCACTATATTTATTCGGACGAGACCGGAACGCGCGTATATGTGTTATTATTACCATTATTCGGACATGCCTGATGCTATATAATAATATACGAGAATCAGACCTCGGAATGGCGAACATACGCCCTGTCCGAGGCGTATGTACATATATGTATATATAAATATCGCGCGCGTAGGTGTACCGCGCATAATTTTATTTAAATATATTGTTGTGCGGACGGCGCGGCGTCCCCGCGCGAATGAATAAATGATAAAATTATCAAACCGATCGGTAAATTATGCGAACTACGCGTCGTATATAGAATATTTATCGTTTCATCCCTGACCGTCTTCGCCACAACCTACCTGCTACCCCTGCGGCGGCGGCGGCGCCACCACCACCACCGTCGATCACGCGTGCTACCCCCACTGCGGCGCCACCTGCAACCATGCATGCGCCGTTCCTTTTTTAAGGTACGAAATATCTGGAAAAAATAATAATAGCCGCACACGTCTTGCAACCTAGATAGCGGGCACTTTTTTCTTTACCTCCATCACCGCCTTGCCACCTCTCCCTCCCCTCCCCACCGACGCGGTTGTGATTACGGTCGCGAGCGATAAAATCGTTAACGTTCGCATACAGTTTATATTATAATGTTCATAAACTTATAAATATATGTATACAGGGTGGACACTGCGCAGGACATCCACATTTTTTCACCAAAAGACGACGTGACTTAGAAAAAAACGAGAAAACTTGATGGACTATCCTCGCTGGATGGTCCAGGGGAGTGGCTAGAAAATATGTAATTCGCTATATAAACTCGCGAGAATGGCGTGTATTAGATGAATATATTTCGTATAAATAAAATTTCTGTTTAAAGTGCTCATATTAGGTATGCTCCAATGATATACACGACTAACAATTTCATAAATGTTAATTTAACAGTGGTTCTCAACCGGGGTGACATGGACCCATCATAGGGGTGACATAAGATATCCATGAAAAAGGGGGAAAAGAATAAGAGAATTATTTATTGATTTAGTACACTCAAAGTTATTAAAACAAAAAAACTCCAAAGACTCATAAAAACAACTCTTGAAGACGATATAAGACTCGCTCTTAGCACCATCAACCCTAGAATTCTCCAAATTTGAAAAAAACTACCAGGGTCAAATTTCTCATTGTTTGTTTATAATTCAGTTTTATTTTTCAATATTCCTATTTTTTTTTCATCTGTCAATTTAAAATGTTAATAATGTTTATTATATTTTTTTTAAATGCACAGTTTGTTGTTTAATAATATATTGAAGTTATAGGGCAGCGACACATTGTTGGATACTAGTGGCTAAGGGTGACATGAAACAAAAAAGGTTGATAACCACTGCGTTAATATAATGCACTGCTGTCTCGTTGCGATATTCACGCATTGACGGATTTGTTTTATTTTTATCTTTAACTAATTTCGGTGACTCGATGCTGGAGTTTCGGTAAAGCCACAGAGTCCATCCCGTATGTACATACATAAATAGCCGAGGGATATGCGGCCCCTCGCCGATTCGGGACCTGACAGGAGCAGAATCATATATAAGAAACCAAAATTGGTCGACCGCGGACGACGATGACCGCGCGCGGTATTCACTGCAGGCCGGGGCACACGCGGTATATAAAACCGAACCACCACGCCACTCCCCCCCCCTCCCACAATATTGACCGACACTCCACAAACACAACTACCCCGTGATGGTGTTCACGGTGGTAGATGCGAAGGCGCAAAAAAAATGTATATACCATATACATACATAGTCGTTTTCACTGTTTGCGGCGCGACGATCGCAACCACGAAACAGTAGCAGGTACCTATATATAGATAATATATACCACGTACATACAAAGGGGAGGCAGCGGCGGGGAGGTTGTAGAATATAATATGTACATATATACGCACTGCTGCAGTATATATGCACACTCGTAATATGTGACGGACAGCTATGGAAAAGAAAACTCGCGATCGAAAGAGCACCACCCCGAGCACGCACTACGCTATATATGTACATATACATACCTAACATATAAAATACATACATGTATATTATAATACCTACACACGTTTCCGAGTGTGTTCGATTTATTATAGACATTATATATTATTTTAT
Source organism: Neotoxoptera formosana (assembly GCA_022818045.1). Taxonomy (NCBI): domain Eukaryota; kingdom Metazoa; phylum Arthropoda; class Insecta; order Hemiptera; family Aphididae; genus Neotoxoptera; species Neotoxoptera formosana. The sequence goes on along the minus strand of CM040631.1, from coordinate 33,638,670 downwards.
CGGCGCGCGCAGCTAGGTATATATAATATTATATTATATATAGTATGCCGCCGACGTGCCCGCACTCGCCAGTCCCGCCAACACCACCACCACCACCCTCCGACCAACACGCGATAGTTTAACGCACTGCACGCCCGCGACGACGGATAAGTAATATGTATACATATAATATATATATATATGAACATACGAACGACAGTGACAGTTTCCGATTCGTGTCGTTTATAGTATGTGATCGGGTGGAGGCGGAGGCGGGGGGTGGCTCCCGTGTGTCGTTCCACGACGATAATAATATAACGTGCGCAGTAGACGTGTATCCGCACACGCGACCCGAAATAATAATAATAATAATATTATATAATTTTAATTTTAGTATATATATTAAAATATGAATATGATAATAATATGTGCGCACGAGGTACCTATATATAGTAGTGGCTTATTGTTATACGTGCCTATATATAACACGTCTGCATTGTGTGTACGGTATATGGTACGGTATTGTATGGTATGGTATGGTATGGTACGGTATGGTGTGGTATGTACGAAGGTGGTTAGCTGCAGGAGAGGAGACGATGACAATATATACTGGAGAGTGGAGACACCCTATAAATATACGATATAGATCAATATATACGAGCTGAAGAAAATGTACAACAATTCGAGTATCTGGTCGGTACACACACGAAATGACATTCGATTCGAAATTCGAGAGAGAATACAAATGGGAAACGAACGCTCTCCTACGCCCTAGGCAAACTATTATGTTCAAGAGCACTCTCGATATAAGCACAACTCGATAATATATATAATATACAACAATCACATACATATATATATATAACTACGGCCATTTGTATGGATCACAATGTTGGCCACAGCCCCCGCGGAGGAAAACCGGAAAATGAAGAAAAGCCATTTTAAAACACCGAAGTTCTTTAATGAACACGAATTTATTGAAGTGGGTGTGAACTTGAAACATTTAAAAACTGACAAACACACCTATACGACCATTTATTGATTAATATACATATATATATATATATATATTGTAAAATACTTTTTTGTTTTGATTGGTTATAAAAGAAAATACACAAAAAATAAGATAAAAAACGAGTAATCAACTAAAACATAGAAGAATAAGTAAAGAAAATTGAATATACATATTTAGATATTATGTACGAGTATATAATAATACATTATAGTCTGATTCACGAAAGTACTAAAAAATTTGATCTGCACATGCACTCAATTTGACTGCTTGTCAAAGAAAATAATATACAAAGACGGACAGAAAATAATTGGTCAAAAATATTTTCACAGACAGAATATTCCCTAGTCCTATATGAATATGTACTGCGGTGTGCCAATTAATAAATTAAATATAAAAAACGCTGAAACACATATTATTATACTGGTCAACACTTCAACGAATATTTACAAACTGTGTATCGATATTTTATCAACTGACTCAGGATTCTTAGTGTAAAACAAACATTTATTATTTTCATACTACCTAAGCATTACAAAATTTTAAAAAATAATAATATTTAGGAATAGGTGTACAATACATTTTTTGAATATATTAAAAATAAAATCAATATATTTTTAGCTTTTTATCGCTAAGTGATCACTATAGCGTACATACGTTTTAACGCTATTATTTTACTCCCAGATGCTGTAAATTAGCCAACTAACCGTCGCGCGTCTTGTCAGGAATATAAAAAAAAAAACAATCAAAATTATCTATATAAAGACTAAATAATTGATTTTAATTATAAATAGCTTTGACGTCCTTTGAACGATTTACGCACATATACAATTACTGGAAATTATTCATAAACCGGGTTTAAAAACTAAACAAATTATCAATCCCAATAATAACTTCCTACCGATCGGCACAGCTATATATTATATAATACATAATATATGTGTATTAGAATATTATATGACGAAAACTTGCCATTAGTGATCTAAATTGAATACATGAATATAATTAGAAAATTATTCATGAACACGTATACATGTTTAGTGTGTATAGGTACCTATGCGCATTCCTCTGAGGCAATTAGCATACGATTAGCATTCGGTATACAAACGTACGCAATGCCGTCCGAAATATGACTATATTAAACCGAATAAATATACTAAACATCGGAAATATACTCGTTACGTTTTATATAATAACTCAATTATGAATTGACATACAATAATTAGCGGCTTGATTTATATAAGCTGTAAATACTATATAAACGTACGATTATTTATTATAATATTATATAGCACTAATGTCAAAATAACTATATTTGCGAAACAATGCGGGGCCCAAACTCGCAGTGTATTGTAAAACAATCGAAATCAATAAAATAATAAACATATACACAAAACGATATTCACGCGAAATTCGTGTAGGTACTTATATTTTATGTATCTATAACACTCTATATACCCATATAATATGCAAGATACATAAATAATTTACAATAAAAGTATTGTATTCAGTTTTTAATAAAATCGGTTCGTATATTGATATCAATATAGGTACTTATTTAAAATTATCGAATATAAAATGTATAACATAATATACCTATATAATATGTGTTGATTTATTTTAAGCCATATATTATAGTAGAATTGTATGAAAACCAGAAAACCTATTAAAAACATAATTACAAAAATAAAGTATAACGTATACAATAATTATTACCTGACGTTAATATTTTAACCTATTTTATAATTGTGTACAATACAATACGTATACATATTTTATATACGCACGTTTAAAAACTTGCGATAGTTACATTGAAATGTAAAACTTAATCGTGTAAATCGATTGACAGCTGTCAAAAGTCGCTTCTGTTCGATATTGTTTAGTATATATCACCGACCAAGACGATCGCACGCAATATAATATTTCGACACGATGGAATATTAAGTAATTAATAATTATTGTAACCTGCTATAAAGTTTAAAAACCTACGACACGATAAATATACAGACGTTTTGTAATTTAGAATTTAAGAATTCAGAGATGCACCTCACTGCCGATTAAGTCCAAAGGTTATAGGTATTACAATGTTGTGAAGTAAAAGCACAGTGGTGATTTGAATTATTAATTGAACCAAGGAAAGTATATTATATTATATTGCCACCCATCATAATATACATGTGCAGACAATATACAATACCGATAAGGTATGCGCAGTCGTTGGAATCCGTTTGCGTGGAGGATACGTCTTTTCTAATGCGAACGGATGACGTTTTCAGAATACGATATTATTCTCACTGCGCGAGGGGGGGGGGAACGGATTTAAAAAAATAACATGTGCGGTATGCTCATTATTCTACGTCGAACCTGTACGAAGACCGAAAAACGTAAGCGCACCAGAATATATAAATATAATAATATATATATATACGTAGTATACGTAATATCATTTCGTAATACAATACATGCAGTTAAACAATAAAAAAAATACATATATATATAATATAACATGGCATGTGTATATCTAAGGCAGCTCTACCTATATATAATATTATATTATATCGCGAACACACACGCCCATCACGTCGCGACAACGCGCATCACCTCCACCGGTATATATACACAATGCCGAATTTGCTCAAATATCCAATAAAACTATTGCACACATAATATATTTACAAATCTACACGACACACACGCACAGGTAAAAAAAGAATTCATATACCTACAAAATATTATTATTTATTCGATATTACTGGAAAACACTTTTGTCCTTTTGCAAATATTATATAGTACGGTGTGTATATATATAGTGTGTCGCCACGCGTTGCATGTCGTTTACATTACACAGAAATGCGTAGTACCAACGAGAGTGAGGGAAAATAAGTCAAGTCGGTTTCGACAATAAACGGCGGCGTCTCGAACCTGTCACGCTCAAGTCATGTGTTTATTTTAATATTTATTTATCGTTTAGAGCCGCGGTGCTCGCGCTGCACATATAACACGTTCGCTAAATCGTCGATCGTACGCGTTTTTGATTGTAGGCCCGCTTTCCCCGGAAAACACCATCAGTTTTCCATAGAAACGACCTTAACACGTTTAAGGTATCCACTTCCACAGATTCGATTTTAATAATGAATAAGATGTCTTTGAATTCATCAACAAAGTAGTTTAGGTACAATGCGTCGTCTGGAGCTTGGATATTTTTTAAAAAATTTTTCTATTGAGAATTGCAGTCATTTTTTATCGTTAAAACTATTAAAATTGTACTATTTTCAAACGTTTTATACTCGGTAAACGATTTGCTCCGAATCGAATAAAAGCTCGATGTGACCGATGCGAGTGCGCTGCGTATAAGCTCGTCTATAAATTCAAACGCATACTCTTAATTTTAAAATATAGAAACACCGCGGGAAACGTACCCATGAATTATTATCGTCAACATCGCCGTATTTACGTTCACAAATTGGTTTTGAATAATTGATTTTGGATTGGTTTTGTATACTAGCTTCATCTACTGCCGAAATGGTCGGGATGTCGTTATATACACTGCACACACACACACACACACACACACATGCTTAGCTCTTACTCTGCAGCGATGCGGTGATTTACTATACTCGCGTACAACGATAAGCAGTGCCAACAAGGACATAATAACATATTATTATTATTATAGTATACAATATATAGGGTACGTATATAGTGTGGCCTACATATACAACCCCTTAAGACGATAAATAATTCGGACACGACCGACAATGTTGTATTATAGAATACCTAGGTGGGTACTCGATGACACGTGTGCGATCCGACAACGCGCCTTGACGAAATTCGCCTAAAAAACGCTGCAAAGCTCGTCCTCGGCCGCGAGTAGGTATATTTTGATCGTCACAGCTTTTTAAACGGCCTACATTGCCGCAAAATCGTCGTCGGTTTTATTATTTATAACGTTTTCTCCTGCACCTCGTCGGCGACTTTACAATATTATAATATATATGTATAGACAAACACCACAACGGCCCAGGCGCATTTACAATATTATAATGTAGGTATACGCGCAGACATCAGCTGCGAGCACGTCACACCGGTGGCGCCATTAGTCACTGTATAATAGTATAGCACAGGTACACCACCACACTCACACGCGCACACTAAGTGACTGCCGAACGGGGCGACACGCGATCGTAATTATTATTTCACCACCACCGACGACGATGACGACGACGGGGAAGTTTCGTGCGCCCGACCGAACTTGACGCGTTTAATCATAATTCAATAATATAATATGCGAGTCCGACTATGCGTCAAGTTCGCCGCCGCCTCGTGTCCCCCCCGTTAGTGTAACGATATTGCAGCGTGCTTGCGCCGTCGTCGCAAGTTCCGACGAGAGTGCCCATGCCATAATATATCCTTGCCGACGTGTCCGGTGGGTATAGGCCTACCCCGATTTCGAATCCTATACCCGAAATATATTCATATGTATTACACACATTATTTTTATAGCTATAGGCCTCTCCTGAATTTTGATCCCGGGGGACACACGGCTTTGTTGGTGTACAGCAGGGATGGCCAACCAAAATGATCTTGCGGGCCACTTTGTAAATACATTACAATCCTGCGGGCCACATATAGGGTTGCCAAAAAAAAAAGGTCATCAGCCAAAATATTAATATAATCACATATTTTTACGTTTTATTTATAATAATATATTAATGATTTTTTTTTTGTAAATATTTGATAAATGTCGCGGGCCACAAAACTTTCCAAGGCGGGCCGCGGGTTGGCCATCCCTGGTGTACAGCGTACACGTTGCAAAAGTTTTCCGGAATAATTCTGCAGTATTTCGTCGAGTTCTTAACAAAATTGTGTTGTTTTTATATTTCGTTATTCGATATTTTAATATCGCCAAGACCATCATAGACAGCTGCAGTACGATGTTGATCAAGAGTTGTTGCGCACAAAGGTATCTAAAAGTCTATAATAGCTCAATATCGTCGCTTGAAATATAGTTTCTACAATAGTTTAAAGTTAGAAAAACGTCATAAAACCCTATCTCCTCTCCGACGTACAGAATTGTTTTTCGATTGCGTATTGATGTAGATATATTGTTGTATTTATATTGTGTTACACAACTTTAATAATAAAATGTCAATTCGTACGACACAGATCACTATATATATATAGCACAGAGAGGCTAGCGAACCGAGATGATTGCCCCCCCCCCCCCATCATCCATCCTGAGCCTCGTCTGTACTTGCTACTTGTTTCTATTGTTATTTGAAAATAATATACCTACAGTAATATAAAATAAAATAAAAATGTTGATAAATAATGCACTTTTTCTCTGCAGCACAACGAGGAAATACTATGTGTAAAATGTTTAAAATCGAAGTGAATACATTTATAAAAACAATTCATCCATAACTGAAGTTTCATTATTCGTAGTACATAGTATAATATCGTTACATAACTATACGGACAGTTTACTGCAGTTGTGTATAATATTTGAGATATCGAAAACCGAAATCAAGAAAACACGTAGGTTATCAATTGCAGTATATATTATTGTATTATATATTATCATAAATGCATATAATATATATATATAGGTACTATATGTCCATCACACACGACCTATACCTATATAATATTTATTTATTTATTTCAATAATACAAATAATACAATCTGCAAGGGATATGCCCCTGTATAATACGTACGTGTTTTCTTGATTTCGGTTTTCGATATCTCAAATATTATACAACTGCGTTCTGTAAGCGTATAATAATATTGCGTATTATATATAATACTAGCTGTCCCACCCGGCGTTGCCCGAGTCTAAGATGCGAAATAAGTAAGTAAGCAATATATCAGAATATTAGGCAAACGGTTTCAATTTTCGGTTTATACATTAATAGATATGTATAAATTGCCATCACAAGCTGCAGAGTCTATTCGGGCATAGATTAAATATACATGTACCTATATTTAATCTATGATTCGGGCTACTATAATAATTATGAGCTGAGAGGTAATTTCGAGCGCTCGGAGGTGGTCGTCTTTGGATGTGCACGACGCGACATCGTCATCTATACCTAATATTATTCTATACGATTGCGACATTGCGTGCCATAATATAATAAAATAACATATTGTAATGGATCTCTTCGCGTTGAGGTCGATATTGTGTTTCGATCGATTACACGCGACGGTAATATTTTTGTACGCACGCTGTTACGAATCGCTTTGATTAAAAAATAACAATTATTGTGCGATCATCATAATGCGCGCGGCGGATTATCTCGCGTAAGGGATACACGACAGAAACAAAACAAAAATTAAAAATAATAAAACGGTCGGCACCGCGCGAGCGCGCTTTAATTAAAATAAAACAATCTCCGGGCCGCAACGCGTGTCCCGCATATATACGAATATATCCATTATTATAACCGAAGGCCGCCACCGGGCCGCCGTTATATACCGTTTTAATTTCCATCTCTGATTGGTATTTATGGTAAAAGCCGTTTCGTTTTGCGAATACATTAAACAGTAAAAGGGTAAAACGCGATTAATTATGCAATTTTTATCGTGTTTTTACCGACTTCTCGACAATTTGGGGATTCGTATTAAAACAAATCCACTATACGATTTTCGAATTTCCGAGTGTGTAATACCCGCGGCCGGCACTATTATTAATATTACCTCCCTCCTCGGGAAAATATTATATGCGTTTTGCGCTGTGCCCTGCGCTCCCATCCACCGGCAACCCGTTATTATGTTCGCAATAATTATTAAAAATAACGCTCGAACAACAAAAATAAGGAGCGTTCTCGCTCCGCGTAATTTCCTCCGACACGCACAGCGGGTAGGTAGTAGTCTTAATACACTCGCTGCTGCAATAATCAGGCAGGTATACATTGACGATATTCCAATTACTTAAAATATCAATTTTAGATTTGACACATAACAATATATATGCGTACTAGTACTATATGTACATGATGGTCCAACCATCCGACTAGTATATATACACGTACGTCAGACAGAGCTGCAGACGATGGGCGAAGGGAAACATAAATGTCATCGTTTCATCCCTCGTTCGAGCGATCCCGCGCAGACAGAACATTATACATAATATATTATTGTAATATACTATTCTCGACGTAACGCAACCACTCGCGTCATGTTCGTATTGTTTTAAATTTCGTTAAAATATCGTGGAGCACCGTGCGCGGCGGTTACATTTCTCTGGAGTATTGTTCTTTATGTAAATTTAAACATTTATGTTGCTGCGCATACAATGAAATAAAACTGAAACGGTTAAAAACCGAGGGTATTGTATTATTCGCGTTTAAGGGAAATAGCTAAACGTTATGCGTATGATATAGTAAATAATTTATTATATTATATACCTACTATATATAAAAAAAAAAAACAAAATTAGAAATGCTTTTATGTGGGCCGTTACGCTTCTATCGTGTATTTTTTTTTTTTCATAAACGACACGTTATTTTTTTTATTTTATGCAAACGTGGGTATATACAAATGCCTATTTTATTATAAATATATGACAACAAATTCGAAAAAAAAAAATCATTTTAATTCGACGATTTCAATTTAAAACTGGTATCATATAATATAATTGAAAATATATTTCATCGTATTGAAAAAAAATTAATTAATAATGAATACGATACAATATCGTTTGATTATATTATTATCGTGATAGAAAAAAAAACGGTGCTATGTAATAATAATATGTGAGTGCGTTCAATCAATCTCAATCGTAATATTTTTCGTATATTATTCCAAAACATACCTACCTCGTTGTATGGCGGGTTTTGTTTTCGGAAAAATGTTTAATCAGTAGTAATATACGCGATTTCTCCAGAAAGTAATGCGTCTCGTACATATAAGACGTATTTGTTTTCCCACGCAGGGTCCCTTTTTCGATGTAATTGAAGAAGAAAAAAAAAGTAATTCTTCAAATCAATCTTCCGGAGACAACTCAAATGTGATGCTGTCGGTGTGACTTATTATTTTTAATACGAACCCGCGCGCGCTGTTGCTTTTATTTATTTATTATTTATTCGAACTTTGATCTCGGCGGCGGCGGCGCCGGGTCGTATAGCGCGTAGGTTATAAAACACGGGTAGGTACACCTAACCTACTACCCGTATACGACTATATAACGGCGCCGGAATGGAAAATGTGACGGTTTGGGTTTGATTAAAAAACTTTATGTGCGCGCAGTGAATTCAAAACTTTTGACGTGCACCAACCCGCGCGGTAAGTGTACGAGGTGAGAGACGGCGGCGAAGAAGTTGAAGAAGAGGCGTTGTTCGAGTGGGTAGATCGTCTGCGCGTACATCGCATATATATTATTGTTATGTACAGTCGTAGCAGTGTTTTATAGTAGTGTCTCCGCCGCCGCCGCCGCCGTAGTAGTCGTCCGACACCGCGCAGCACTTACATAGCACTAAAAAGGGGTAACCCGATATCGGGAAAACTGCACAAAAGCCACGGCGGAACGGGCGAAATCGGAGTTTGTTTTCGTAACGCTTTAGAGAGAAATACGCGCCGTTTGATTGTGTTTGCGTTAGAAATCTCTCGACAAACACTATACGCGTATTATATATATATAATATAATACAACTACTATAACTATTATACGTATATAATAATAATATACGCGGCGTTCGAAGAAGGTTCCCGAATAACTTCTTAATCGCAACTATCCACTCGAACGAGCAGAAACGATTATTGTTAGTGGACGCCGTTGACATCGCATATAATTTGAAGCGATTACGTTTAAATTAATATAATAAACGGCTTTCAAAAACGTGCGTTAATTTCTAATCGTATACAAAGGTATATATTATGCCGCGGTTTTATGCACGGAAGCGCGGCAGATGTTTCGAGAGATGCGATTTCAAACTATATTCAAATATAATATTTATTGAACGCGATTCAAGATGAGAAACTCGAGTAATATAATATATACTAAAATAATAGTAAATCAGGTGACATCCTGCGTAGTACCTACGTTTACAATATATCTATAGAGCAGGGCTAAAGTAGGTGGAAATAAAATATACGAAAAAAAAACAATTTTACACTACCACTCATCTGCAGCGTATACAATATGTATACAAATTTCAATAATGGTTATAATAACTATAGCTCGCGAGTCTCCTGCTATATCTTTCGAAATACCTATACAATATAATATTTTATTGTTTTAACCCATATTACATATATATATATATTATAAAAATAACTATACTGTCTAACGTAGCTGGTATATATATAATATTATATAAATAAACCGCGGGGATTGAGGTAACGGTGTCCTATATATATATGCATAATGAATGTACATCACGCATATTACAGCAGTGTGTATGTATAGAAAGTTTGGAGACTTCATTCAATGCGTGTCACCACATCATCATTGTCACGCGTTTAATCGGAGTGGACGTCGTCGTTTCACACGACTTTATCGCTATGTATATAAGCATTCTTCCACCTATATACACTGTAGCACTTCTACACATATATATATAAACATATAGTAAACGAATCAGGGTTTTCAATCTCTCTGAGCGCCACCCTGCACAGCCAGCAAATTATAATATTATATAGAGATGATATATTATTATTACTACGCGCGGTATTTGTGTAATCGCGTCTTATACAATAATAATTAAGGTTTCGTCGTCCGAACAGCGAGGTATTTGACCATCGGAGTATATTATTATTATATTGCACATATTGCAGCCAAAAAGCGAAGCCAACTGCTGCTGCTGCGTGTCGCTATAGTGTATATTATATTATATATATTATCCTTTATCGCGGAACGCAACCCGGTCACGTCGGCGTCTCGGTTGGTTAAGTGTATATAGGTGTATATACCGACGTATAATATATATATTCTATTATCGTGGCCACCGGATTTAAGTCTCACTGCTTTTGCGGTAGAAATGCGAGGGCCAATTCGTACAATAATTGAACCTATATATTGAACCTAATCATTCTATAATCGATCAGACAAAATTACGAGCACATAAAAACCGTGATGTATAATATAATATAGTATATATTATTTTATAATATATGCCCTTTAAGTACCCTTATGTTACTCGATTTATACTCGGCAACGCAATCGGGGCTTTGATTTTATTTCTTCGGCGATGGAGGGTACACATATTAGAGGAAACTTGTTTGAAATTATTGGTACCAACTTGAAATTATGTTACTTTTGCTTGGATCGAGTTAAGATCACCGCTCCACGATTTACAAATATTATATACTAACTGTCCCTCGCTGCTTCTTCGATTTACGCGATCTTTCAGATTTTAATATTTATAAGCTTTATTTTATACTTTTCTCGAAATATTCTTGAATGAAACGAATGTAATAAAGTACTTGTACATACAGATTATATAAAAATTTACGTAACACAAACGCCGAATTAATTTTTCATATAATTAGCATAAAAATAAGCCATTTAGCCTCACATGTGCTACATCAACTACATAAGACGTACATATATAGTACATTGCACGATGGAACTCATTTACACACATAATTATATTTTTGTACATTTTGTGAAGGTTTACGCATTTTTTTCGTATGGTTTGACTCCGAAATTTTGATTTCAGGGCGCCAGGCTGGCGGCGGATGTTATATTATATTAACGCCCCAGATATAGTATTTTTTAAAAACGGTATAGGTACTATATATACATTATACACATTGTACACGCACTCGCGGACTTTCGACACGAAATTGTGAAAACTGTCCGATGCAGAAAATCGTCGCATGAATGTTATAGATCGGCGGTGGTATCAGGTCGGGGAGAAAATGAATGGTGATGACCGAATGGTGAAATACGAGGCGAGGAGGAGGGAACGGGGGGTTCCCCCCCACCCCTCCCCCAGACCATCGACCTCCCATCAAATCAACATATTGATCACTTCCGGCCCGACGACACGTCCCGTCAGTTTTCCGAGGATTACGAGCCGGGCGCCGCGTAAAGGTATAGCTGCCAGTAGGACGCACAAAGTGCTGCAGATTGACAATATATTGTGTAACGTTCACGGGTCCCTATATACAGTGCCGTAACTACCTTTATGTGCGCCCTTGGCAATTTATATATATATTATAATTTTTAATATTTATATGATATAAAAATTGCGCCCCCAGCTCGATCATTTTAAACTGCGCCCTTGGCCGCCGCCCACCTTGCCAATGCCTAAATACGACGCTGCCTATATAATATATAAGAATAGACAGCTCCTTTTAAATGTATACCTCTCCGGTATTTAGAATTAACATTTTATTGTAATTACCTATTAGCATATACGCCGTAACGCTGATATAGTAAACAGTAAAGTCTCGATTAAATAATACATATAATAATCAGGTATAATATATGACGAATTTTAGAACAACACTATATATAATATCAATATAATAACTATATACCTATTATAGCCGTCGACTATATTTGTGTTCGGTGGCACGCATAATAATAATAGTATGATATGAAAGCATTACGATATTTTTTTGCATTGTATAATGACTATATACATCGAGAGCAATATGAGTAATGACGTGTACGACTGCAGCAATGCGCTTATATAATGTGTATCCGGCGTGACTGCATCAGCACATTTTATTTATTTATACGTTTTATTGCACGACGACGTTTGGGTCCGTGGGCCGAGGCGCAGCCAATCCGAACGTTGTCGGCCGACATCAAAGGATAATAATATGTTTGGGTATGTGAATGTATAATTATTATTGTACTATTATTGTATAAGGTATCCGTCATACAGACGTCAGACGCACGAGCCGCCGCCAATAACCCCACAACGCACCGCGTCAAAATATATATCGTGATTTATCAATTATATATCAACAATTAATTAAAACATGTGTTTGTATAAATTAAATTATTATACGTGTAAATATAAGTCCCTACGCGCTACCCCTACCGGAGGGACCTAGCCGTCTGTGTCGGCTATGTAACCTGCGTATATTATGATACAAGCAAACGATATTATAATGTATGCATTATTAAAATAATAATTCTTATGAACTTTAATTATTACTGAACAATATGTAACAGGTACCTACCAATACGGAGAATCATAACTCGACGTGTAATTAAACTTTTCCAGAATACTGGAAATATTACTATTTTTGTGCTTAAATTATGAATATATTCAAATTCAGAATTTGAATAAATCGTATTATTAAAGAGGAGAAATGTGTTTAAAATATGAGCGAGAGTGTATACACCACGAGCAATAAGCACAAGCGATGTTGCTCACTGATCAGTGATGTTGGTTCGAAAATCTATGTAATGTAATTTTTGCACTCAGTAGCTAGTTCGATTATATGAAAGGTAGCGCAAAGTTTGGTCTAAAACGCGTCACCCGCGAGATTGATTAAAATATTAAATAGAATGTATACTTTTTAATTGGTCCAAACGCGGGTCCCAGCCCGAAATAATGATCGCGGGTGGAATATTATGGTATCCCATATAATCCCTCCCCCCCTCCCACAACCGTGGTAACAGCACTCCTGCAGACGGTGTACGGCGACGTTGCAGAAGCTAAACAGATGTATATTCATTAATTTTTCCGTTAATTAAAAACACGAAGGATTTATATTGTTGTTTAATTTTAAAGGTTTTTGTCATTGTTTTCGCGCGCGCGTGTACATAATATAACATCATGACGAAAGGTTGACGCGCCTTAGCTATTATAATAATATATTACATCACGCCTGACAAATAAAAAAAATAATAATAATAATAATAATAATAGTCGCTGTATAGAGTGCATATATTACATTGTAGCTGCCGAATGAAAGGATTATGTTTGACGGGGAACAATAGACTGATCCACCGCGCGTTTACTCAAGTGATAATAATAATAATAATAATATGTGATCTTGTTTGTTGTCGAAAAACGTGTTCAAGGATTTTCTAATTAGTAACTACAGCGTGTGTCAACATTATTATACTGTATATTCTAATACGACGATATTGTATTATGATATAGATCGGCGGCGCGGTATAGCGTCTGCGGGTTGCAGCGAATATATAGATCATGATAATATATACATTTATTGCGAGGTCGTCCGCGGACGGAATACTCGCCACACGCGACAATGCGATATCGCCGCAACAATAATATTTCGAAAATCCGTCCTAGCCGGTAAATGAACATATAATAGAGGGAGAGATCGAGATAGAGACGTAGAGGAGAGAGGGAGAGAGAGAGAGAGAGAGAGAGAGAGAGAGAGAGAGAGAGAGAGTGAGGTGAGTGTTGACGTTCAGGCTCTCGAGCGCATATTATTATTGTACATGTACACAACCGATGATAGGAAAGCGCGCTGCAGGGTTAGGTATGTGCGGTCGCATTTGGTAACAGCTGCTGCAGTGGCCGTTCAAAAATTATATTATATAATAGTAACGCGAGGCCGCGGGCCGGGGAGGATCGCTGCGACGAGTATGAAACGTGACGACGGGATAAAATCTTACTCGTCGTATAATATATTTGTACGCGCTGCACTGTCGTGACATATATATATATATATAATATTATAATAATAATAATATGTGTAATATGTTTCGACGATGTATGTAGTAACGCGTGCTATTATATATTATTGTAATATATATATATATATATATGTGTGTGTTCTGAATTATTACGGTTTTCGAGTCCGTCTAGCGCGCGCAACGAATACGTGACCGAAATTCGGCGTGGCACACTCGTCCGCCGATCGATCGACGCGAACACACGCACTTTTGTCAAGTCCGATCGCTCGTGCACGCGTCTATCTATACGCGTATATATATAGGTACGAGTATTATATTGTGAAATAATAATAACGTTTGATCGAGTGACGAGTGTGTATGTGTGTGTATGTGTACACATCATCAGCTTTTATTATATTATATACTCTCTGGCGTGATGTTGACTTACGGCAGAACACATCATATTATAACGTATAGGTATATATAATATTATAACGCGTGTGTGTGTGTGTGCGTACGAGCACATAACACTTATGGTAGCAGCCGACCATGGAGTTAAAACATTTTTATTTTATTTTTTAATTACACTTCGGTCGTTATATTGGCACTTGACTCGGGAAATCAATCGGGTTTCGCTTCTCGCTTTTGAGCGTGAGTGAGTGTGTGTGTGAGCGCGCGCCTGCGCGTTGACAGGGTAGTGGTGAGAAATTTAATTGAAATCTCTTTGAGTCCGCGACGGATCGCACTGCTGCAGCAGCGATAACTCTCTTCGTAGTATTTTTCCGAAACTTCTCCGCGACCGTGAAATGCGACGCATAATATAATATAATAATATAATACCGATGAAAATACCTATAGATCAATGGTAATATTATAGCTATAGTATTATGCTTTTTAGCGGCGGCCCGTAAAAAATAAAACGCGATCGCCGAGCACGTTTTATTATAACGCCACGCTATTCGGTTCGGCAGATGACGTTTAGGTATATGTCTAGGTACGCACGGAGTACATTATATTAAACACATCGTTGCGTTCATTTTGTGAACATATTTATATTCAAAGGGAGGTCAAAAACATCAAACGGCCGACGCAGGAAAAAAATATACTCGTATATTATAATAAAATCATATATATATAATATGGAAAAAACGACGATGTTTTCGCGATTAAAAATGCCAACTACGTATTCATGTAGGGTCGTAAACGACATATATAGACTTCGTCGCCATATGGATCTAATCGACCGGAATCGACACGAATATCACGCGTATATTAATATCGAATTAAGTGGGACTACGCGTCACGAAGTCACTCGTCGTTTCGGACGACTTCGTATCTTATACCGATTGGACCGATGATAACAGCCGCGGCGGCGGCGATCAGACGATCAATAGAGATCTCACTGCAAGCACCAATATATTATGTATTATAATAATATTATACAATCATATATACCCAATCGGCGAGTGGGAAAAATCGAAAAAATCCTTCAGAATTATTACGGCGGACTACGAATCGACGCGCGGCGTTGAAGCACACGATTTGTGAACGCCTCTCGCGCGCGCGTCAACGTGTTGCTCTATTTAAAAAAAATAAATTAAAAATAAGCTGTCATTGACGCGGTGCAGTGCGTGCGTATGATATTATACACCTGCGCGCGGCTGTTGACAACGGGAAATTAAAATGTCTCGTGGCAAATACGTTGAGTACATACCTATATATATTATAGGCGCTCACACTACCACATATGATATGTATGTATGTATGTATGTATGTATGTATGTATGTATGTATGTATGTATGTATGTATGTACAATAGCGAGATGGCAGTCGATCGAGCGATGTTTAAAAATATAAACGACGAAGGTGATTTTCCTATATGTAGACCGCGGAAGACGAGGCGACGAGGCCTTTGCGCCGTGCAGTAAAAACGAAAACAGCCAAACAAAATATTATATGGGTAATATATATATATGTAGGTAGGTACCTATTTATTTTTCTTTCTCTGTCATCCGCGCAATACTCGTGACGGCCGCGCGT
Organism: Neotoxoptera formosana; assembly: GCA_022818045.1. Taxonomy (NCBI): domain Eukaryota; kingdom Metazoa; phylum Arthropoda; class Insecta; order Hemiptera; family Aphididae; genus Neotoxoptera; species Neotoxoptera formosana. The sequence continues at coordinate 33,622,083 of CM040631.1, read as the reverse complement.
TACGCCATAAATATATGCACAGCAAGCGGACGAGATATCCAAACGCGATCGTTTAGAAAAAAAAATATTTTAACGCGTCTCGTAAAATGTGATAAATAATCGGCGTGGAGGGGTGCAGTAGGGGAAAAAGAAAAGCGGTACGTCTGAAAAAGTTATTTTATAAATCTACGTTGATATTAAATCGGTCGCAATAATAACACCCACGCAAAACTAAAAAAAAAAAAAAAACCCCATCATTAAACTTGCTGAAAACGCGTACAAGTATATATACGCTGTAGGTATATATATATAAGTTTAAATCCGAGGAATAGATTTTATCGCGTTTTCTTTTTCCCTTGCGGTCACGTTCAAAAACCGCTGGCACGGGATATTTTTCATTACAATATATTATTATTATAATATGATTATACGAAGGACAATGCCCGGATCATTTGGTTTTCGCATATCAACGAGACGCGCGTGTATACAATTATTTAAATTCGAAATTATTTTACATATACAACGACCGGAAAAATAATGACGTATATTATGAATTATAATATAATGATAATATTAATCGATTCGTTATTGTATAATATGCGAATAATTATTGTCAAATGGGACGAGAAATTATGTACAATAAATAACAATATAATATGTACGACTGTGTATAGAGTTTATATTATTACGAATAGGTTCCATAAATCCATAAACCAACCAGCCTGCAGGTGCTATTATTATTATTAATAATACTCCTACACGAATGCTGCGTATTTAGTGCTTCTAAACACTCTCTCTAGAGAGTGCGTTATGTGGCCTATAATAGTTCATAGGAGCTCGTAGAACGCCTATTAAATAAAAACAAAAATTGTGAAAATCGAACTACTAATTTATCGGATAACGTATAATAATTATTTACATATATACGGGAAGACTTTCCCGGGGAGTTTAAAAAAATGGTCGAATAAACGTTTAGGTTTTCACAGTTGTTTTTTTTTTTTTTCAAAAACGTATAGTGTCCTCGTAAATCTATATACCGTCGCCGTACCGTCATAAATGTAAAAATATAACAAACAAAAACACAACAGCAGTTAATTGAGCGAAATGTAGTTTTGACGAGAGAACTGAAAAAATGTCGGTGTCGCGACTCGCGGCGCAAAAATAAATTAATATTATCTCGTCGCAACGGATCGCGCGTCAACGCCGCCGGCGGTGCCAAAGTTTATATACTTCATATACCGCGGTGGATATAATATATATATATACATAGGCATGTATACGGGGGGGGGGGTGGTTATTTTATCAGGATACGCGTCGTCGCAAAGTTCAAATATTTGTTTTTCCGCCGGTTTTCGTTCGTTTTGTTATCTCGGTTAATATATAATATATTATAATATAACCTAACAGGAATATATTAATTATAATATTCAGAACAATATAAATCTATATTTATTATATTATATTATTATTATAATATATACGATACGATCCGTCATCGCGTTGTATTATATTTTCGTGTATAGGCATATACCTGATACGTGGTAATCGATCGGAAGCTGTTGAATAAACAACATATAGCTGGCGTGTGTGTTCAATTAAAATATATATATAAGGGAGCGAGTCGATTCTGCTATACGCGTACTACATTTTACAGTAAAAAACCAAATCGAATTTCACGAGCACTTTTTTATTTTTTATTTTTGTGACGGACGTATAATAACTATATATTAATCAGTTCTTTTCTTTTTCAACTTTTTATTCGATCAATATATTCGAGAGCTTTTAAAACCGCTTTATACGTTATTATAAAATATATTTCTTGTAAGAATATATATATATATTATTATTTGAACTCGGGAGTATGATCGAGTCACTTATTGGCGTTTCGCATCATGACCCGATGCAACAGATTCAGAGTATATCGCTGGCGAGTTTCCTATTATATCTGCTTTTCTTTGTAATTTTGATCTGCCTTCCTTAATAATTTTTAGCTGCAAACTTTTCCAAATACATGTAGTTGTTGCACATATACTATTTGTTCTGACTCTATAAGTTTACCCGACTTTTTTCGTTACACGAATTGACTGATAAAACATGGGTTGGGTATTATATGTATACGATCGAAATAACGGTCGATATCCTATATCCATTATTCATTTAATTTATTTGAATTAATAAATAACGGCAATAATATTGTAATGATATTGAACATTAAAATACATTTTTTAAATCAAAACTCATAGTTTAAAAAAACTGGATCTTTAAGTGTAAATATAACTATATGCGAGTTGTAAAATATTTTCTTAGAAGTAAGTAGGTTTTACTTAATAATTTTAGGTACTATACTGTCGCTGAAACTATATAAGTACCTAAAAGGCGATCGATCATATATTTTAATCAATTTTTTAATATTATCTGTAAATAGGAATAATAGGTATAATCAATATTCAATAGTATATATATAGCCATAATATTATGATGCTCTTGGTTGTGTTGTACATATTAGTCATTGATGATTCAATTTAACATATTATTATCAAATTTTTAAAATGATGATTATAGTTGCAATCAGAATACCGAGTTGAAATATAGTTTTGCGTTTATTATGTGACCGTAATAAACTACACGAAATGTATAATATAACGAAGACAAATAATTTGAAATTTGAAAGCTCTACATCATCACATTTTTTTAATTAAAAATAATTACGAATTTGAATAATAAACTCAAAATAATTTGTTTGAAAAACAAATAAGTATAATATAATATCGGAGTCATAATAACCTAAAGTAATATACGTTAAATTTAATTAAACAATAAATAACACGAAACTAATTGTTTTCTAAAAGTAACAACATCGTAAAGTCTTCATGGTATAAGCTTAGCTTGTTAATATTGTAAGCTTTCACGCTATGCTTAGAATTTAAAATAATTGTAATATCACGCACAAACGCATATATACTATTCATTTATCACAGGAATCAGTAGCCTTATTTAAACAATTATCAATATGTCTGTATTTCGCATTCCAAATATTAATTTATCGTTCGATAAAACAAAAGTTAAAAATGAAATTGAAATGAAAGAATGAAAGAATGATAGAATGAAAGTTTTACGATAAAACGATTATGAGTTTAGACTACCTAATAATAGTCTTAGTTGTAATCTGTTTTAAAGTAATCACATAATCCAATAGGTAGTTGATAATACCATTATATCAATACAACCCCCAAAAAATACATGAATAAACAATGTATAACGGACTAACCATTAGATGCATATAAACAATTAGTTTAAAAAAACAAATAGGGTCTAATATAGAGATTATTTTTACTCTATCAACGTTCAAATAAAATTAAAATAACTAAAAGTAAGTTATATTTTACTTTCTGAAAAAAATTACCCTATAATTTTCAGTGTCAAATAAGTAAAAATAATTAGAAAACCAATTTAGAAAGAAAAAATGAAAAAACGCATACGCACGCTTTTGTATATATAAGCACAACATATCAATATCGACTTAAGTACAAATTTAATGGTTAACAAAAAAGATTACAAACATTGGCACCTCGTTGAGACAATAAAAAAAAAAAAAAACGAGAAACATTAAAAACACATGAACGTACTTTCATACATTTATATCATCTCGAATTAAAAAACACGAGGTTCGTTATAAAAAAAATCCCTAGAGTTCAAAAAAGCGCATTTAATAATTATAACGTTTTCTCCGATCATGCCTAGTAGTGGAAATGCACACACGCGTGTATACGTGTGTAAATGTATAGTTATATTATTTATTAAAATTGTATAGTGGAGTCGTGAGCACCGCGTCTTTTCCAAGCAATTTTTCTACAAAAATATAATAGCGGTATAACATATTATAGTGCAGCGATTTTAATTCAAATATTATACGCGTATAAAACATTATTATTGTAACGGCCGCGGCGGTACAAACGCGGTAGGATTTACTCATTTACTCGCGTATAATGAAAGGAAAATATATTATACACACACGCATACTATACGGTCTTCTAGGGTTCTACGACAAATGGGGTTTTTAATTAACGTCAAAACACCGTCGTCGGGTCGTTTAATTAGGTTATCGAGTGAAATTTTCGTTTGGTGGTTATTATATATTATATTACTAGTGAATATAAAAGAAGCGAACAATGTCGCGAATTCGTATTATACGCACACACACACCTCGAGACGTACCAATTAAACACAATGTGACATTATATACGTTTATATGACTTTATGGGGGTTCTAACGATAGTGTATTGGAATACGACAATAATATTATAATATACCACGAAGGTATAGGAGCGCAGGTATACACACATAATATACGCGTAAAATCGTAATGAGAAATTCAGTTCTCGCAGGACGTGCTCGCGGGAAGGGGTGGCGAGAGAGTACCTTCGTATATATAATATAGAGCTAACAAATAACGCACACCCACACCAGCAGCACCCACCACCGCCCACGCACTCGCGCCCCAGTAATATAAATATATATCGCATAATAGTATAATATAATATGTGTGTATTATGTGTTTGCGAACCACAATCCGGCGTTGCCCCTAGACACGAACATATTATATATAATAATATATACCCCGCTCATATACATAACCACGGTCGCGGTCCGAAACGCCATAATACGTCATAATACGATATATTGGTCAGAATGACAGAATATATATATATATATACGTTTATGATAACGAGTCCACCGCCCGCCGCCACCGCCGCAGACACCGAGGACTAGGATCGCGGCGGCGGTTTGCGGGCGGCGGCGGCGGTGGGTTTTTCTCCGGAAATCGGAGCTGCAATCGATAATCGCGCGAGCGGAGCGAACGTCTCCGTTACGTATATACACAGCTATATAGATACGCGTATATACACACGTAAATTCACGTTATATACAATTTATATACATGCGTGTATAACATATAGTATATACATGGTAATTTATTCACCACCCCCGCCGCCCGCCGATTATTGGCGCGCGGCCGCGTCACTCGCGCTGTCTCACCTGCGAACGGTCGTCGACGGTCTGAACGATGACGTCTGTTGCCGCTAATCTGCTATCTGTCGCAGTCCTCCTGTCCGGCTTTCCGTCACCGTTTGTTATCGGCTGCAGCAGGCGTCTGGAGGGGTGTCGGAGGTGTCGCGTGCACAACGGTTATAGAGTGATAACGATATTATGACGTCGATTGCGTGCTACACACCACCGCACTATGTCTTATAGTGACGATTGTGTGGTCGTCGAGTGGACGGCGGTCGCTGCAGCCGTTGTCGGGGTCGAGGACTGAGCGAGCAGCGACGGCGACGACGGTAACGACAACGTGCACATCACCGCAGCCGGTCGATATGACCGCGTGTGGGTGACACGCGAAGGATACAGCGACGGCTAAGACGCGTAACGAGTCTGCAGGAAGGACTCGACCGATAAAATCGCGACTTTTCGGTAGAAAAAAAAATTAACAAAAAAAATTACGTACAAAACCGCAGAATGTATAATATAATAACGTCGACTGACGTCGTTTTTGATCTGACCGTAAAAAAAAAATTCAAAAACGATTTCGGCAAGTATGTATGTATATATTATAATACAATATTATTATATATCGCGCGCGCCGTGGAGGTGACACTCGTCAGTGGAACGGTGGCGGACGTTAAAACACAGCGTCGAACGACACACTACGGTACGCGCGCCGACTACTATAAACACAACATTGGGCGAACGAGTGGCGGTGGCGGCGGTGGCGGTGGCGGCAGTGGTGCCCCAGCGCCGCGCCGCGGGTGTTGCTGGCGTTCCGCGCGGCGGCGGCGACTCACCCGGGCCCCCTTCAGCCGGCCGCCGCCGCCGCCCGTCCACCGTTGGCAGCATCGCGGCCGCCGCGGCTGAGGTACGTGTATGCCGCCGCCGCCGCCGCCGCCGCCACCACCGCCATCGTAGCTGCTTTAATATATATCGGCGGCGCGGCGGCGGCGGCGGCGGCGGCACAGCTAATTCGATTATGTTCTGGTGGAGAGACGAACTCGCACACACTCATACAGACACACGCACACAAGCGCGCGCAAGCGCGACGCACTACCTATATACGCGCGTACTCTTGTATACAATCTCGTGATGTACACACACACACTCACGCACTATGTAAAGGTGTACGGTCCAACGCGGGTGTGATGGTTTTTCATCCCCCTCGTCGCCACTTCCGCGCGCCGAAAAAATTTCCCGCATATACCTGCTGCAGCTATATATACGTATAACACACACGCGAGAACGACTATAGGTATACGCGGTATACGATAGCTGGCGTACGTGTATATATAAACCAGACAATATGCCATCCCTGCTCGCCCATATATATAGTAGATACCTACCTATATATAATACCATCGCGGGCAACACTACGCGCGCACCGCTGCAGCGGCAACTCGAGCTGGGGTGAAATATATACTCTCGGTGTTCGTTATAGCCTCTAAAAGGGTTAAGTTTAATTCGATAAGCTCCCTACACGCGCGCACACACGCGCGCACACACACGTATATACGGTCGAGCGAGCGGAAAACGGTGTTTGGAGATGTGTGTGACATGTTGTTGCATTAACACCACCACCGCAGACGCCGCCGCCGCTATCGCCGTGTGAAATGCGCGTATGCGGTGTATAGGTATAATATATACATAATATAAATAGGTGGAACGATTGAGGTATAAAATGAAAAAATAAATAAATAACGATATAACGGTATACCTCCACTCGGTTTCGGAACGATATGAAATTTCAGTGTAGTGTCCGCGTGTGACGCGAAAACAGCGGCGTCGCAACAGGCCGTCGTCGGGTTTTTGAAAAACAAGCGCGGAACACGACAGCGTCGCGCGACGCACGGGACGACGACGGAATATTGTTAAACGACCCGCGCAGAAACGACTCTGAAACAACGACACGAACCGGAGGTCGCCGCCCGAGGAGGTGGAGGAGAAAAAGGATTTCCGTCGAATCTCGGTCTAAAGTGTCCAAACCTTGTTTTACCATAGATATGCGCATTTTATTTGCCGACTGCTGCTGCTGTTAACGCGCGGCGGCGTCGTCGTATGCGATGCGATGTTTGTATATATTATTATCTCGGCCCGCGCGGAGTCTCGCCGAGCGCCGTTTCCGTTTGCACACACTCGTTCGCCGATAACCCGCCGTAAACTCGAACGAGACGGGATAATACGATACGCGGAGTGATGTGTAAATCCCTTTTTAACAGAGCATTCCAATCCCAACAGTCTTGGGTAAGAGATCCGTTGTAACCGATAAACGTCGTCGTTCCCAAATAATACGTGAATTTGTATATTATATATTGTGTTTATATTTTTCTACATTTATTTGTATAGTCGTGGTCTCTTCAAACCTGTATTTTCTTGCCCTTTTTTTTTTAATTATCCTGATAAGATAATTTATTAATTGTTATACCTATATAATTAGATACTATTATTTTATCCGTCAAATTCTTAGGCTGCAGCGAACCCAATTCTTTGAAAACAATACGCGGTCTTAATAACGAAATCCCATATTATATACGTAATTATTATACTAAATAATAAATATATTTTACTATTAATTTTACATTTTTGAGTCTCGCCGTCGACCGAGCGCGGTTTCCGTTTGCGCACACTCGTTCACCGATAACCCGCCGTACACTCGAACGAGACGGTATAATACGATACGCGGAGTGATGTGTAAATCCCTTTGTAACAGAGCATTCCAATCCCAACAGTCTTACGTAAGAGATCCGTTGTAAACTTGTAACCGATAAGCGTAGTCGTTCCCAAATAATACGTGCATTTTTATATTATATATTGTGTTTATATTTTTCTACATTTATAATAGGTATATAATATAGTCGTAACTCGTAGATCTCTTCAAACCTGTATTTGCTTGCCATTTATTTATTTATTTTTTTAAATTATCCTGGTAAGATAATATATTGATACCCATCATAAGCGCAACTAGGGGGGGGGGCTTAGCCCCCCCAAAAATTGTAATAGCACCCCCAAAATAAATTATTCAATTGATTCCTAAAACATTAATATACCTTTAAAAATTCAGCTGTATTTCTTTTTTTTTTTTTTGGAAAGTTTTTAAAGTTTAAAATTTGTTTATACTGCCTACCTTTCTATAAATTGTGGCTAATATAACAGAGTCCTATACTCTTATTTTACCTTTTCTATGATACACGTTTTTATCATTCGTATTATGTACACACTGACTGATTAATTGGCGATTGAAAGTGATACTTGATAATCTGTTATGATGACCAAGGTGGATATATATATCCACCTTTTATGAGGACACTATGTATCATTTAGGTGTCCTAACCAATAGCACCAGTTTTAGGTAATACTTTCCTAGTTTCCTATGATCATATCAGTTACCAAAAAGGCGATCTGAAAAATGAAATGACTGTCTTCAAAAGTTCAAAAATGCATTCTGTAATAATGAAAAAACAACTTATTTTAATCTCATTTAGGAAAATTTATCCAAAAGAGTTTTTCCAAATTTCTACAAGATGGTTCAAGTTGCCAATATATTGCCAATTTTTTCTGCAACATCCGAGCGTGCATTTTCTGCCACGAGGCGAATAAATATCTACTTGAGATCTACAATGGATCAAGATCGCTTTAGTAATTTATCAATACTGAGTATTGAAATAGATGTAGAAATTGATCCTGAGACCATTTTAGAACAATTTACATATACCAATAAAAGAAAGATGAATTTCTAAACTTAAATAACATGTTATTTTATGACATATTAATTATTTTATGATGCATATAAATATAATTAAAAAGTAAATGTCGGTATTTTAATGGTGTTGAAATATGAAGATGGTTGGTGGGAGGTGTGGGGGGCTTTTCCCCCCACAGGTTACCTTTGGTATAATGTTGAGGTGGGGCTATAGCCCCCCTAGGATTTTGTGCTAGTTGCGCCACTGATACCCATAATACTGCGGATTAGATACTATTATTTTATCCGTCAAATTCTTAGGCATTAAACTGCTGCAGTGAACCCAATTCTTTATAAACAATACGTGGTTTTAACATAACGAAATCCCATATTATACTAAATACATTTTACTATATCAAAATTATTCATCATACATTTTTATTAATGGTTTAAAATATATCGAGGTTCATCGTCATCATCATCATCATCATCAGTTTGATACCTAAACAATCAACGTTTGGAAAAAGGCATTATCAAAACCACACAGTTGTATATTACAATAGGTACATTTATGATATGCATTAAAATACTCAATAGAGCATCAAAACTGTTGTCCGAACGGAGCCCATACCATTCATCATTAATTTCAAACGGTGTGTAATCATATTTTATTTTATTATAATATATAGGTACAAAATGAATAATAATGTCAAAATAATGGCCTGCGCTGTTGCGCTTTACCTATAGTAGGTAATTATTGAACTTGTATGCAATCATTTTTATACAAAATAATGCATTTTGATTAAGATAGTCAAATTCAAACAATTATAATGTATTATTAATACCTTTTTTTTCCAATAGTTTGAATCCTTCACTTTTATTTCACACTCTTGATGATAGCTAGTAAAATAGTTTATACATGTATAAATTCCTATTCTGCTATATTCATATTACCTATACTCAGAGGAAGATTAAGAATTAGGCACTTAAAGAGCTGCAATATCAATGAAAACCTACGACTATAAAAGTATAGGTGAAGACCATATAGATGCTAGGAAGGATACTATATAGGATGCTATAGGACCTAACCATCACGATCACGCCCCCGATTAAAACAAAATAAGTAATAAATAATCTTTATTCAGACATTGAACGTATTAGTTTTATTTTAGTTCTGAAATGTTTCTATTTTTTCAATAAGAATTTCTTGACAATTCAGGATCTTACGTGTCTAAGTGCTTATACGGCCTACGAATAGTTTGATCCCGACTTGCATGTATACGGTTATCTATGTATTGATCAAATACGAAGAAATCCCGTTTTAAAGCTTAAATGATAGCCACGAGGGACTGTATTGGGAACCGAAAGAAAACGAATAGAAAATCCTAATTGCCAGATCAGTCTTAACTGCAAGGTAAGCCCTATTTTCTCCCATAAATACACACACACACACATTTCATTCATCAATAACATTGCAGTGTATTAACAAAATGTCAGCAATATTTGTACTTGTACGTTTATATGTTTTTCATTTGAATCCTTAATACCATTAATTTTTTCTATATATTACTACGTAATACAATAGCAATTGGTAGGATTCTAAAAAAAAAAAAATATTTTTCACACGATAAAACTATAAATGAAAAGTTTATAATTAACACGAAGGGTTTAATTTAATTAAATACCCTTTCATATACACTCTCGTAATTTTATTAATGACATTTAGAAAATTGACATTTTTGAATAATTATATAGATATAGGAACTGATTTAATTATTAATAATGTATGTGTTAAGTATTTTTAGGCAAAAAAACTTTTTGAAAATTGACAAGTAAATTTAAAGTTATTACCTATGATAATAACGTATGTATATTTATATTTATACTCGATAATATAAATTTCATAAAAATTATAAAGGTCACTTTGCAGTTACTGCGTGTAATGCGTATTAAGAAATATATGTAAAAATAATGTAACGTAAAAATATAAATAGGACTTGAGAGTTCAATAAAGTTGTAATTCAAAATCAAAAAAAGTATATAATTATAAATTATAAAGTGTAACTCCTCGAAAAACTTGAAAAGTATAACTCATGATTTTGCTTCAGTAAGGTTATTATAAATTTCAAATTAGGTATATGGCGGCTGAGAATAAAAGTTTAACAATCATTATTATTAGGTAGTACCTACAAATAATAAGTACACTGTGGTCAATCATATGCTTATTTATAATTGGCATAATTAAAATAAAAAGTGTAGATACAGCCAGAAATTTGATTATGGGCCACCGAATCAAGTGTATACAGGATGATTCACCAAGCATGCTCACCCCCTTTTTTCCTTTAATAATAAAATTACTAAAATTATGATTATATAATTTATAAATAAACTTAAGGACCATAATTAAATATTACTAGGTTAAATTATTTAAATTTATTATATACCACATACAAGGAGTGTCCAGTATGTGGAGATACAAACTTCTTATTTTTTTAAACGACAACCAATCTTTTTTACTGTGAATTGTTAGGCAAATGATTTTTTTTTAAATTTTAATTCTTCTTAGATAAAATACCAACGAGTGATTTCCGATTTATTTAAATATATATACTAAGGATAATAACTATTAAAAAGGTTTAATAAAAATATTGATAAAATAATGTTAGTTACTAAAATGATCAAATCATTATAGATCCCATATTTTTCACTCATTATGATTCTTAGTTAACTAAGTTGAATATCTCAAAAACTACTCGTTCAAATTTCGATGACAAAATTATCAAAAAATCATCCACCTAACAATTTATAGTAAAAAAGTACCACAGAACACTCTTTAAACGGAATAAAAATAAAAATAATTACAAATATGGTCCAAATATGGTTCCATTACAAATAAGTATACTTAAAAGATTCAAAAATCAGAATTTGATCAAATTTATTATTAAACAAAAAAAACGGAGTGAGTATGCTTGGTGAATCATTTTTTATAAATTTAAAAGCAATGATGAAATAAAGCATTTGAATAATGACGATTCTGAGCGTGGTTTTCACATTTAAATAATTATCAAGATATTATTAAAAATGAGCTCTTGCAAACATTTTTTATTCAAGTATATCAAGGAGGAGTATATAAGCAATTTATAAGAATGTATAAATTATACAGATATAGTTTATAATATAATCAGTGATGTGGCTAAATTAAAATCTTCTGGAGATGTTTTTTTTTGTTAATGTATTGTATACTACGGTGTATAGTAAAACATAAAAGTTTCAAGGTTATGACTTTTTAATAACACGCTAAATAAATATACATCTGACAGCTTTGGATAACTTTCAACCGAAGGGAATAAAAAAAATTCAAAGTTTTATCAGACATTTAAGTTATTGAATTTTCACAAAATATTATATTATATTTCGCGTAGGTATGAAATGTAAGCTTAAAAAAATATAGAACAAATATTTGTTTGAACTTTGAGGTATTATAATAATATGTCACTTTGCATTTTAAATATCAAGTTTCTCGGGATATAGTCATTACTCGAGTACGTTATTTATTAAAAAACGTGAAATGTAGTCGCGGTGATGATCTGAACTTAAAACAAAAGAACCGTACGATAGGTATTTGTTAGCTATTATACAAATTGCTAACTACTACTATATACGTATAATAGTCGCACGACGCGTAATTTCGTCATCGTTATAATGTTCAATTAAATAAATAATATTCTGTTACGCACACAAAAAATATATGCGGGCACGCTTTTCACGCGCAAAGAGTTACCTATAAGCATACCTACGTATACCTACGTATAAGCACATCATCGTCGTCGTTTAATGGACGTTCGTACACAATATACCATAAGCCGCATTATACCTGACTATATTTTATGATATCCGACACTCGCATAGGTACCTTTATTATAATATTATTAGGTCAAACACTACGCGGCCAGAAGGATATATTATACTATAATATACAGGGTGTCCCAGGCCTATTTGACTAATGCAATAACTTTTTTTCTATTCAATATTTTTAAGTTTTTTTTTTTGTAATGATTTGTAGAGCTCTGCGCTATAATTTGTATATCTTATATTTTATTTTATTTTTTTGCAACAAAAATAAATAATTTAAATTTTGTATTTAATATTTTTCTAATAATTCAAGATAGCTATTTCATAAATAAGTATTTAAAAACCATTTTGGCGTTTAAATCATTTAATTTGGTAGAGTCGTTAATTTTTAAACAATTTTCAAAGTGTGTTAAAATTCAAAATTATTTCTTGCTAATCTCTGTTACTGCTGTAAAAGTTATTGCATTAGTCAAATAGACATGGGACACCCTGTATAGGTGGTAGCGTATATAATAGTAATAATGATATACGAATGCGCGCGCGACGGTATTTCTCGAGAGTGCATAAAATATTACTGTTTATACAGCGATTTCGGGTGGTGTGCGGCGGCGTGCCTCATTTACCTACCTATACATTTAGCTGGAAACGCAGTCGACCGCCAAAAAGTCACCCAGTCATAATAGTGAACTGAGAGGGTTGGCAAATTAAAAAAAAAACAAACCGTACAAAATATATAACATATATATATACAGTAGGTATATATACATATATTAGGCTCTGTATATAATATAACGTCGAGCCGGGGCGGCGAAAATTTATGTCGGGTAAACTACCGCCGCCGCTGGCAATCCGCGGTTGAAGGCTATTTTAACTTTGACCGAAAAAACAGGCCCGGGTTATGAGCTTTCAGCTACATGCGTACGGTCGTTGGACGGGAGCCATGTATAACCCGGGCCAGAACAATACGAGCGCCAGTAAATAAGTAGTGAGCGCGCGTGTGTGAGTGTATATATATATATATATATATACACTCGCGCGGTATATATGACGAACACTATACGTGGTATATACGCGGCACTTAGTGTCTGAAATGTCCATTACAACGCGGTCACTGATGTACACGAGCACCCTTGAGACCAGACATCCGCCCCCCCTAAAAAAAAAAAAAAAATTCACTTCGATTTTGGCAGTACGTCCGAGAAGTTTCCAAACATCATCCACTATACGTATATAATTTCATTTGCATTATTTTTGTATATTATAATATTATATAGTAAATGATAATAACCGTACGAAAATATATATTTTATCTCTGTGAAAAATAGTTTTTTTTTTTTTTTTTAACGGGACGGAGCTATTAGAAAACTTATCGCTATCGTGTCCACACGTATTACGTTTTTTTTTTAAGTTAACAAGCGAGCGACATCGAGTGCAAACTTTGTATAATTTCGTATCGCGCGCTAAGGAAAAAATTTAAAGAATAAACAGGATATCAAAGAAGGAGACTTATCACATTTGTATCGATAAAAGTTGAATAACTTACTATAAAGACTATAAGCCATATAGGTATGATATGTAAAATAAAATAAAATGTTGGATCGAAAGTATGGAAAAATTTGAAACTAGCACTAAAGTAATAACTTACCCGTCTGTGAACTTTCGACGTATGGCATTGTGATGTTAAATTTGACTTCAGATAGCAACTGCAGCTGTGCTCACTAAAGCGTGCTGATGGAATCCAATTTTTGCTCTAAAAAAAATAAATAATATTTTGATAGAATTCAAGTACGTTTCAAGTAAATATAATATATTCTTTTATATTTTCTATATATAATATGATAATATTATTAAATCATATTTTAAATATATGACGAATACTAATAACATAATTTATATTATACATATCGTATAAGCATATTACATATTATACAGTTTCATGTTGAATTTTATTTTAGAATTGTTTTATTATATTTACATAATAATATAATATGTACTGTATTAGATACTGATGCATTTAAATGTATACGTCAATTTAACAAACTATATTTCTATCTCTTAAAAAATATTATTTCATATAATAATAATAATATTTTATTGTTATATTGTTTACAAATGTAATTATAGCAAGGTAGCATTTCTAAAATATTTATCTCAGTGACACTTAGAAATATAATTTATCTCGATAGGTCGTAGCAGAAAATAGGTAAAGTGACATTATGTCCAATGTCAAATTATATTTTGAAATTGTGTAATGGATGTGCCTTAAAGTCTTAACTATGACGAATCGGGAATACATCGGTCATTGGATGAAATGAAGACATATAATTTAAAAATAAATAATTCTGATAATTTTCTATGTTTTTGCAATCGTTAATATGTGAATTAATTACATTCCATATTTGCATGTATACATTTGCATACACACATTTACTATTATTCTTAAAACGTAGGAATGTTTAAAAAGTGTAGTCAATTAGAAATGTAATTTTTTTAATTAGTCTGAAATATAATTCTCAACTAAATTTAACTTAACATTGAAAATGACAAATTAAACTTTTCATATTATCATACTTAACACGCACAATCACATTAAATTACTAAATAGCTAATTTACTTTTGTGTTTTTAGATAAACATATAATATAAATATAAATATATTTTTTTAATTAGGTTTTATAACAGTTATTACAATAAATAAAATTGAGTGTTAGCTCATCAATCACAATTCAAAATGCATACCTTGACTAACTTTATTTCTTTATTAAATTTAATATATAAAATATAATATTTCTATTATATGGTAAAATAGCAAAATATTTTCAAAAAACTTTTATTTATTTATAATATTGATTTTTAACTTATGTTACGTCCTATTGTAACATCACAATCACAATTTTTTAAGGTAACAAATTAACGGATGTTTCACACTAATAATTCAATCTTGGTTTGACAAGACAGTATTGTGAAAGCAATAAGACAATTTATCTTAATCTATTCTTTGAAATTACTAGGTTTATATTACGACATTTCATAATCAGTATACTGCAGTACAACTGTAGTCTGCAAGTCTAGATACATTTATCAAACAAATAAAACATACAATTTAAAACTATAATAAATGATTTAATAACTAATAATATTGTCCTTTTATTTAGATTTTCATTAGTTGGGTTTTTGTATTCGTTAAGAATCGTAAATCATGATAATTTGAGTGTAAATTTCGTCAACGGATAGGGCATCGGAATATATATATATACGAGTTACGAGCGTACAACGTATAGGAATAATATAATAGAATTTACAAATACAATGCAATTCTGGACCAATCATAATTCATTAACATTAATAATAGATTTGGACAGAAAATGCGTCCTATTCAAGGACCCAGCGACCAACACTTATAAATCGTGCATATTCAAGTCAAATAAACACTAAATAATGCGTCGTTTGCAGATCTTGAATTAATAATGGATATTAGGTCTATATTTATAATTACCTAAACTAAACAAATATTATATAATACCTAAAAGGTAGTCGCTTTACATGTCACTGCGTTAATTGATGTTTGATGGGATCATTTATTTTGATGAATAATAAATTACATACAAAGTAGATCACTGACAAAATAGTTGGTAAATTGTAATTGACAATAATTTGTTAAATTTATCTCAAGATTTTTGCATTGATCAAAATACATTTCAGAGTTTATTTTTTTTTTTTTATGTAAGTACATTAACGACGAAGAGGATATTTTCGATTTTTTGGGACCATACTCGCTTGCGTATTTATTTACCCTAAGTAGAAATAACAACAGCGGAACTCGATACCACCAACTCATCACAACCGATGGTTATTTGTACATTCCAATTTCGTCTAAACAAACAATATTGTAATTACCTACTTCGATAAAAGATTCGTGCAAACTCAAACTCAAACTAATAATAATATTCGTGTACCTAATATATAGTCGGTATAAGTTCAGTACAGCTCATAACTTTATTGTAACCCGACATATGACCATTGACCGATTATCGATTATTATTTATGTTATCACTATCTATTATGAGTTTCTACGAAACGCTAAAAAAAACACTCATAAATTTGCGTCCAAGCGTTTGGTTGGTGGTTGGTTCACGCAGGACATAATATGGAGATGGCCTGCGTAGAGGTTTATGGTTACAACCACAATAAAAATAATAATTTAAACACTGTATTATGACCGCATGTGCCGAATATATCAGATAGGTATTCAAACGCTGTACGTGTCGTATCCAAAAGGACGTCACGACTCACGATAGAGCGTTGGTCAATAAAGTCACGCGGCTCAGACTGCGTGGAAGAAAAATTAATATAATATATATATACCAATGACGACGATGATGGCCGTTATGATTTATGACGTTACTATATACGATGATGAAAACGAGAAGATAAAATATGGTGCTATCGGTGACACGTGCCGATAACTGATGTGAACTATAATCCATAATATAATATATACTTATATAAATAAATCGTTATAAAAAAATAATTACACTTTCATACGCATATAATATTATATGAAAGTTATATTTTTTAGTCATTAATAATTTGGGAGCAGTCGACGACGGGTTGTGAAGAGTCGATATAAATTAATTGTGTAATTCCATCCTCTGCAGTGTAATTAATAATACACAATATAATATTGAATATAATTTTAATTCCTTGTAGTGCGGCGATGCCCGTTAAAAGGCCTCACGACCACTCTAAGGGTCGATTTTTAGACAACTTCATATTATTATTGTGTATATATTTTCCGCAGTCGGTCATGTCATTGCGTTAGCGGTAAAAGATCATCAGTGTGAGTATATACGGGTATAGTACGGAGGACTATCATCGTATATGCAAATGGCAACTGCAATCAGGACTGTAATCACGAAAAAACACATCGCACTAATGGATATTTCTAATTCCAATAGTGCGTTACAAACCAACTATGCAGTTTACTCATAAAAAATATTCGAATTTCCAATACGCATAGGAAACCTATTATTAATTACCACGTCGAGGCATAAATATGTTTAAAATTATATTTTTTCAAGATTTCGGTTTGAAATCGTTCGCATTTTTTAACCGCATTCGTCACAATATTCAAAAGATCAAAATAAGAAAAAAATGTGACTAGGTCGGAGGACCGTCGGGATTAGAACGCGAGTATCGCAATATTTTGAATGAAAATACGAGGCCTTTCGACTGCGGCTCTGCAGCAGTATATATCTGTACAACGAGCGGAGAGCGAATATACTTGTGGGACGCGCACCGGCACCACCACATCGCGCAGGTGTTGTTTTTGACTTACTTATTATACACAGCCATAATATGTATGATAATATGCATATTGCATATATATTGTAATATTATTATGTCCGCGGACTCCGTGAACCGCGGCCGCAGTACATAATACGGTGTGGGTCAAATATAAATTTGCATGAGTTTATAATTACGCGTACGCACGCATCAAACGGCGGTCCGTATATATACATATACACTCATGTATATTATATATATATTATATTGCGAGCGAGTACATAATATACTTTCGGTGTCGTTTTAGCTGTAGGTAGGTTGTAGGTGGTGCACACGACGATTTTACATTCAACCGAAATACAACCCTTGTCGCCGCGTAATTCGCTGTTGCGTGTTATGATATACAATATTATTATTATTATATGTATATGTTAAATAATAAGTCCGACGCGCGACGGCACAAAACATAAATAATGCGTAGGTACAATGTATAGCTGCTGTAGTAATACGTATACATAGCGCGTAAACGATTGTTTCGTCTAAGAATCGATTTTTTTTTTGTTTCTATATGCGTTTGACTAAAAAAATAGTTGGTTATCGCTTAATAGATTATTTAGAAAAGAAAGTCGCGAGTGTATATGCGTAACGTACTTATATATATACTTTTTGTATTCCAATTTCCAATAAGAGTGTCATATGCAGCTACATCATAAATACATAATAATATTATTATGTATACTGTACATTGAACGATATATAAAGATATCAATATAAGAGAGATACCCGCACTAAACCCGCACGCCCCCGCGGTGAGGTTGCGCTCTTGTGTATATTGTATTCGTAGACTATACGTGAAAAAAAGCACGAGGAGACTTATAGTTCGGAGATGGATATGTGAAAGGGATTCGTGAGAAATAAAGGCTTAAAAAACGGTGACCCAGGTTTATTGAAAAGTATGTTTATAAATAATAGTGAAGTGAAGTGAAGTGTGAAGAGCATATATAGGTACGCGAGAAAATGTGTGACACGAAGGTATCACCGTGTATTGATATACATAAATATTTTATATATAATATGATGTTATATTATATAAGTATAACACACCTCGTATACATATAGTAAGAAGAAAGACAAAAGGAAAATGAATTGTTACATTTTTATACACAAATATTGAACGATTTTTAAAAATAATTTTTTTTTTTAAAGTAGATATGATATATCGGGGCCGATTCAGAAAAGAACCCTCGTTATTACGATCGCCGTTCTTTTATTATAAGTATACTTTACACTATAATATACTTTATCATCTTATATTGTATAGACCTGCACGTGGCTGCACTGCAGTTTATATACTCTGACTAAAAAACTTTGAACTCGAACCTGCAGTATATAGACGTTTTATTTTTTAATTGCCCTCCTTTGATATATATTAACTGTCTGATTAGTGATAACTAAATTTGAATATACCTACTTAAATGTACATTTTAGATCCAAGAGAATAAAAAAAATGGAATCGATAGTATACATATTCCCTATATCAGATCCAAAACATTCCCTCTGCTCAGCCCAACGGCCACGACACCACTCCCGATCGCCGTTTGACTCGTGCACCCAGGTTAATACGAAAACGTCTATATAGTTTCGCCTATATATATATGTACTCGTCAAATGCAACACTGCACCGTATAGATATTATATCGTATAAAACGAGACTGCATCATAAACGTGAGGCGCTTTATAAAAACTACACCGTACTGCAGGCGCGGTGCAGTCGTCCAGCGTCCTCGTGTCGTGCCATCGAGGTGTACACAGCAGCAGCAGCAGTAGCGGAAAAGAGAACGATCGTCGCATCGTCTTGTCACCGTCCGCGGCGCGCCCGTTTACGCGAAACACAATATTATTATAAACTAAAATATAATTTGCGAAACGCGAGCGCAATGTCGCCCGGTACGGTCGGTAAATACCCATTACACGTGTACGCCGTATATGTGTGTGTATATATATATATAGGTATAATAATAATTTCGTACCTTCGCGCGCTGCAGCAGTCGCGGTGGAGGTGCAAGCGTCGTCGTCGTCGGTTATTATATTATAATAATGATATTTCACGTCTCGTCCGCGCATATAAAACGTGGCAATAAACACGAGCAATCGCTATACACGTAATTTATTATACGCTGTTATGTATACGTATATACTCGCGTGTGCCGTTAAACAACGCAAAGGTCGTACGCGTATTACATTATGTATCCGCATATATACATATACACATATTATATATACGAATATATAGGTATATATACCTATAAACATAACTATACACCACAGCGCAGTCACATGTGCGCGTACATATATACACGCGCGAGTACTGCACGACGATGGGCGGGCGACGCACTCGGGGGCATTATAATAATAATATATATACGCACATAATATATAATAATAAGCATATATATAGTTATATTATATATTATATACGCGTTATGGGTGGTAATAAAATTATATAGGGATTGAGAATAAATGTAAAAAAAAAATTGTCGTAAATTCAACGGTAAATTGGTAGAAATGGTTAAATAATACCGCGTAACTCGCCGCGATGTTCATGATACCTATTAGGACACGCCTATACTATATAATTCTCTTCGTTAGATAAAACAGAAAAAGTAAAACTGCTATCCAAATATTATCACAAATAACAATTTTATTGATAGTTATATGTATGACGATTGTACCTATATATAGTCGGTAGCAGATGACAGTGAACCATTAAGCGATTTCGATATATACAATATATATATATATAAATGCGCGGTTAACCGCTGTTCGGTGGTAGCTGATGACAATATTATATATGCTCAGTGACAGCCGAGCCAAAAATGTACAACATATGTCTCGCTAAACATAATCAATTAAAATTAATTTAATGGGCCAACAGTAACACTTTGAATAACGGTGAAAAGAATGTCGGTAAAATCGACATTAAATTTTTTTTTACCAGTAAAATTGTATCTAGTAAATTTACTGCACTCACATCTTTGTTACAATTTACAAATACGACAAGCAATTAATATTTTATTGACTCGCTACCGTAAATTATATACCGGCATCAAATATTAATAAAAATGGCCCGCTCGCGAGGTTCGCATACATCGGGAAAGTTGCCTATTTCCTGCGAAATATGCCAATATCCTCCCCTGCGTGCATATTCCTACAGTATGTCCCAAAAGACCCGTATCACCCTTAGTATTTTACCCTTCGTAATATCAATAAATTTCAATGCTGTTTTTTTTTCTTCAATTATTTAAGTACCTATGAAAATTCAGATTGAATGGTATAAGATTCAAATTTTTTTCTTCAAAAATCTGAAAATATTCGTACAATTAAGATTTTTAAAGTTTCAATACAACCATTTTCTTGATTAAATTTGTTGAAACAAAAAACAATTTGTTGCCGTTTTTGAAAAAAATTATTAAAATTAAGTGAAAATCGACCTAGTTACAGCAAATCGAGTTGTTGACTCCGTAAGAATTTAATAATGATATAATCAACAAAACACACGAATCGCATGATTTAATCAATCTTGATTGGAACGAGGATTTCTTTTTATTACAATCTGTAAATATCTAATTATGAGTGGAGCTTTGCAAAAATGTATTTGTAACATCATATAACTTAAGGATAACGCAATTTTACCTGTTTCCAAAAATCGAGACATTATTAATTAATCTGTATGGATATAACATTGTACAATGATTTTTGATGATCCAGATACTCAATTCCTTTGCAGCTTTCCTGCATTTTTCATTATTTCAGGGGTAACGTTTTACCATGTCGATGTAATCAAGTACTATTGTACTGGGAACGCATAAATAATTGTTGTAATGTAAAACAAAATAGGTACGAGGTACTGATTGTTACAAAAAAAAAATCTTCGAGATTGGTTAAATTGTGCGATTTGTGTTTTTTTTTACCTTACGACGTCAACATCAGCTTAATTATTGCTTGGTAAATATTCGCTAAATTTTAATTATTTTTTAACATTATATATGATCAAAAAAATGTCAGCAGTCTTAAAAATCAAAAAAAAAAACTCAATTGCTCATGAATTTCCATCATGCTCATTCGGTACTGCGTGTAATATAACCGTATTTGAATAATACTCGTATATTTCGGTTTGCCATAATAGGAGATATATACTAAGGGCGTGATACGGGACTACTTTTGGGACAGACTGTACAACATATTATATTATATTATTATAGGTACGATCGTACACCTGTGCGCGAGTGGTGCAACACGCGTTATCGTATATCGACATATTTTTGCGGTATATAATATCACGACGTTCACGCGCGTCACGTGCTCGAACCAAAAACGAAACGTTCCTCGAATTTCCTAGGCCGCTCGTTACGAACCGTTACCCGCCGCCGCCGCCGCAGCCATATGCATTGTACGTATAATACACTGGAATGGGTTGTACAGGTACTTCGCGCGCGACCGTGCAGTGTGTCGTAGCAGCACGTGGCAGTGCGGACAGGGACGGGCCAAGCTGGGCTGAGCTGTAGTATGGGGGGGAGGGGGAAGGGTCGTCGTACGCGGGCCATAGCAGCGTATACAGGAACAGCGTATAGAACAAACACGCCGTGCTGGGTTTTCGTTCCGTGGAAATCCGCCGCCGGTGTGTATACGAATTTCGTATGCGTATATACCTACACATAAGAACAACAGTCGAAAGCCCGAGGGCAGACGTGCAGCCACGTATTGTAAATAATAATAATAATAATAATAATATGTAACGCGTGTAGGTATATATATATATGAAATAATAATATACATATAGCAACGGCGGAGGAGTATATTTACTAAATATGCGTATATATACACACATACGTACGCACTATATAAGTGCGCCACCGCCGTAGTTGTGTTGTATACATAATAATATGATATTTAACTTCTCACGCCACGTCGCCATGTGTCGGAGTTAAGTAGTCGCGGCGTAAAGGGATGGAACGCGCCGTTTATTGTATATACGTATATATAAGTGTTAGGTATATTCGATATATATATATTGTATAATATTATATTTGTACGAATAAAATAAACTATATCACAATAATATATTCTGCACACATTATTTAATATCATTATGACACATATTATGATTATTACGCCGTTATATTATAGTTATTATCACTCTTAAAAATAATACATAATTATTTAGGTATTAACGCGCGACTAAATAATAATATTAAAATTTCTCGCCACAACGTCAAAAATAAACATAAATAAGAAATTTTATTATGCAACGCGAATTCGGCTGTACATATATTATTAATTTTAAAGGACGCGATATAAGCAAATATACGTATAATATATGGTCACGTGTATTTCCATTACTACGACGTGTCGTATTCAAATTTTTAATACGTACAACAATTATTGAGGTTTTCTTGAACTATAGTTTTACATTTTCTTAGAACCGAATTCGATTACACATTAATACATTATACACTCGGGTACAGATTATATTTGAACATTACGAATGTAGCTAGAACAAATAACAATCGATGAGAACATTAGTACCTGTTACCATTTTTTAGTTACTTTTTAAAAAAAATATATTATCTATGCATTAAATGTGCCTAAACATTATATGTTTTCAATACTAATGTTTTTTTATTTCGTGTCTTAGAGGTTAGTCACTAAGCAAACGAATATTATCGGGGGACGACACAAATTAATACCTGAAATAATTTGTATTAAAATGTGAAATTTTAATTGTTGGCAGTGATTAAATTAATTATACAATTTTTAATGTTTCATAAATATTTTTGATATTAGTTTGTTATCTTTTCTATGGTTTATACTTTTTTTTTCATAGTTTTTATATTTTATCACGTTTATTATTTGCCCAGTGCAGTAGTGCGCACAGATATGAACAGTAAACTATATCTATATTGTATTATCAAATATCAATCAAATAGTGTTGACATTAATTGTCCGAACCAGGAATTAAGTACTATCAGTTATCACAGATAACTATTATTTTTTTTATTTCCTACTGCACATTTATAATATTGCTATAAAAATAGAAATTTTGATTATAAAAAAAAATAGGTTTTTTAAGTGACTGCATGTATGAAATGTAATTGTGAAACATCTAGGAACATTGGGCGAGTATATAAATCCACATTCACTTACATAGTAACATATATTAAACTTGGAAATTGGAATTTATATATTATATGCAGGTGAAATACTGAAATGTAGTAATCAAAACTTAGGCAAGGCAAAGCCTCCCACATGGGTCAGTGTGGGTTTGTGTTAAATAATTTTGCACCTGGAACGCACTTTTTAAATCATTATAGATTTAAGTCCTCTAATTATTTTTTGACAATTGTATATATTATATTATGAGAGTTATAACAGAGGTCAAAATAATTTAATAAATATTATAAATGATTATTTTTCCATCCGTTAAAATCTGGAACTCGGTTGCATAATTATTATGTTACCTTCCAATAAATTCGCCTGAGAATGAACATATATTTACTTAACTGCGGAGTAGCCACGTAGAATATATAATATTATCTATGTATGGAATAATTTAGGTACTTTTTTATGATTTCGTGGCCGCTTTTTTATGTAACATTATATATATATAAAGTATAATTTTATTCATAGGTACCTATTAGGTTATTGCAGTTTTTCCTAAATTTATTGTTACAAAAAATTATTATATATTGTTTTTCTGACATATAAAATGGTTATGTATATTTTAAATTTTAATAATACAAATACATACCTATTAAATATATAATGCATAAACAATATTAAACATGTTTAATCGCCAATCTCCGGTAAAAAATATTAAATAGATCTAAAATAAAAATGTATTGATATTACTGCAAGAGGAAATTTTTAAGTGAAGAAGTCAGAAGAATCCGTTTTGAAAACGAAATACGAGATATTTTTGGTCTAGTATATTTAAAAATAACTGCCCATTAACAAAGTTCTTTTCTGGGAACGTATACAACTCATTGATATAAAGATTTAAATTATTATTCACACTTTTCCTTGATAAATTAATAGCTAGTAGGTTTTACATAAGTTTTACATTATACACGAAAACAAATGTGGTATAATGAATCAACGTTCAACTTTATCATTTAATATAGATTTAATATTAATCATTAAAATCTTGAATAAGTATAACATATAATTTAATCGTAACCAATAACAAAATTACATAAAAAGTTAAAATAAATCAAATCAAAAAAATAAAGCGATGGAATTAATGCAGTGTGTGAAAAAGTGTTAGAGAAAATTAAACAGAAGTCATATTAAATTTGACATATTATTGTATTTTTGATTATTTAGTCTAAATGCAAATGTATTCATTTTGTTTCCATGCCATTAAAAGAGGCTGTTATTTTTAAATTATTACCATTAACCAGTGCCAAAAAGATATGCTAGACAATTTACATTCTTAAAAAAATATTTATATATATATATATATATCATTTTACTTCTTTATTTCTAACTCCATAACAGACTTCATATTATATAATTCAGGACATTTTTCTGTTGTGGATAGAAGTATTGCAACTAAATATCGGTATAGTTTACACTTTACACGAAAATTTAGAATGTAAATTAATTATTATAAATAAAAAAATACAAAGCAACGTTTTTTTTTTCAATAATCGTATACAATGCCACACAATATTGCCATGGAATAATGCAATATGATCACGTATCTTATAACGATTTAAAAAAAATATCCTTACTACATCGGAAAATTATATTGACAGTTTATTGGTGTATACAAAATTGTTCTTAATAGGTACAATAAAGTACATCAAAATGTTATGAATACGAAATAAGGAGATGATATAAATAAATAATTTAAACGTCTAGTTTATTGATTGATTTAGATGTTTGATTAAAAACCTTTATAAAAAATTACTTTTACTACTATCTATGTATAATATAATATACAGTGTTGATGTACGTACATTGCTGCAGTATTTGTTTTATTTTATTTTTTATTAATAAAGATTTATCAACGCCTGGAACATTTTATGAAACACATAAATCGCAAGACAAAAAACAACGAAAATAAGATGAAGCCTAATACACGGTGACAGAATTTGTGAGCTATAAATTGTACTTAAAGTAAAGAGGAAACCGTCCGATGAGAGTGATGAATATTAGTGTATTTGCCATTCTAGGAAGAAAAAAAAAGGTGTAAATATTTCTAAACCGCCATTAATCCGGAAAAGGATATAATTTATTATTGCAAGTACACGCGAATGACGCTATAACTCCCCGCATTACCAAACGGCACACGAATTAAAATAGATACCTAGGTATAATATCGAGACAATAATATATAATATACCGTTTAAGACTCGAACGTATGTATACGAATGCAACGTAATATATAATAAAAACAAATCTACGCAAACTGCTACTGCTGTATTATATATATATATATATATATACGCCCGGACAATGCATTTATTCGCGGCGGCACAATAATAAAGAAATATATGGCCCGGGGGAACAATTTTGAGTCTACCAAATTATGAAAACATCATCATATAGCGGTATTATGGGGAAAAAAATGATATACTATAGTGTACGTTTATATATACTTTCGGGTTACGTACAGACGGCTAATATCGTTTAGGTCTCGCTGTAGCAGTATACGAAATAATATATATATATATATATTTATGTCCTGTATACACGCGTATAAGCGTAAGTATACAAGATAGCACTGCAGTTTTCAAAATGTTTTTCCTCCGCTTTAATAGTTTAATCTATAATTCAAAAAGTCGTACGAGAACATCACACGGCGACAACGTTGATTATATTTCGAGCGCGATCAATGCGTGATGCCTGTATAATATACTAGCTGTCCCACCCGGCGTTGCCCGAGTCAAAGATGAAATAAGTAAGTGATATCAGAATATTAGGCACACGAAAAACATCGCAATGGTGGCCTGTGCCAAAGATTTGTTTTTTTTATACATTTATTTGTAAAAACATGTATATGCCATATTCTCACTAATTAGTTATATGATATGTAACCATTAACAACCCTATAAAATATAAATAAACAGAGATTATTCATATATATCTCATCAAAGATAGCACTTTCAGTTTTTCCAGGATTTTTAGCGTATAGTATGTACGTAGGAAAAACTGATAATAAGTAACTAATAATAAATAATAAAAAAATAAAATAATAAATAACTAATAATTGTAACCAATAGCATTCATTTATAAACAAAATACAAATTTTCGATTTTCATCATGAATTTCAAAATCCTTGTGTGAGTACCTCTTTAAATTATACTTAAATATTACGTTGATTATATTTCGAGCGCGATCAATGCGTAGGTATAATATATTTATTAAACTCGTCGGATACTTATGTTAGATACAAAATAAAAACTATTGACAATACGTGCTGTATACACTTTAGATATTGTCATATTGATTACGTTTGCACGATTTTCACTTTTGCCATTGAGGGGAAAAACATTTATAATATATTACATACTCAACTATCACTATTATGTGTTCATAAAGGATCATGTTTTTATTATATTTATGTTATGCAACTATACGATAATAATATATTAGCCGGAGTTATTTTTCCGTAGGAATATCAATTAAAAGGTTTTTTTTTAGTCCCACGTTTGCGAGGCTTTAGTGTTATAGACTTTATCAAAGACGTATACGTGTGATATCAATAACCGCGCGGTTTATTTCGGATGGGCAGTACGCGTTGATAATAGTTTTATGTAATACTACGTTGCCACTATTACTTATATCAGACTAACTCAGATAACAAAAAAAGTAGACTTCTATCATAAAACGTCACGTATATTTGACGATATCTGCATCGGGCGTTAGATTATATAAAAAAATTGTCACAGCCAATATATACATAATATATACTTCGCTACATCTGTCTTCAGCTGAGTGCGCGTGTTAACCTTGTATATATATATGTGGCTCAAGCTCAAATAATACATTATTTTAAGAAAATAATGACCTTTAGAAGTATAATATTATGTCCGTTACAGCCCCAACACACACACACACATGTATATATTTTTTATGTACGCTAAAGTTATATTCGTCTTATATAGCTCTGCTGTAAAAGGTAATATAATATTAAAATAAAATTATATTTTAAATTAAAAGAGAGTTATGAGTATTTTAAAATTGTAAATTGTTTGTATATCTTAAAATACTCATAACTCGCTTTAAAATTAAAATATAATAAAAATCCAATGAGATGCCCTCGATAATAATGTTACCTTTAATTTTTATAAGAGGTCAATTCACTCTAAATTTTAAATTCACGGAGCTTCGCGTGATCTGCTGAGCGTAAAATTTGCTATGTTACGCACTTGTAACACGAAGACAACACATGCGGGTGTGGCGTCCTCTTAACGCGCAGATAATATATCGAATGTTTATTTAATTTTAATTTGTTTAGAACAGCATAAATATTGTAACTCGTGTGTAAATAATATTATGCACACGTACAAACACGTCCACAGCTAATGAGACGCCGATTTCGACGTAATAATAAATTGGAATATAAAATTAAATAACAGTAATACGCAGATATAAAAGCATTATTGTATATATATATACTTGTGAACGAAATAAATGTTGATGGCGATTGTAAAAAGTAATACCTAGGGGAAATCATTTTTGGCAGAGTGAAATCGAAAAAAAAGAGAGCCGAAATAAATCTACCACAAATAAACCGCATTACTAAAACATATATTATTAATACTCCGCGTAGTTTCGTTAATCTTATGATTACTCAAGATATTGTTTACTCGCGCTCTCCCCGTTTTAATCATGTTGTGCTTTATGCTAAACGTGGTGGTACGTATATATATATGTTAGATTTCAGGAGCGAAGTATGAAATGTATACACACCTCTACATATATATATATATATATATATATATATATATATATATGTGTGTGTGTAGAGGTGTGTATACATTTCATACTTCGCTCCTGAAATCTAACATGGCGTAATTCTTGAAGTAACTGCATTCGTCGACGATCCGCAAAAACCACAACCGAAAACGTCAATGAGTAAATGTTTGCACGGCGTTTACTCGACTATATAACTGTGAATACCCTGCAGACTTTAACACCAAAATATGCATAAATCTTAACACAGTAAACCCCTATTATAATATATAAACCCCCGATAGCGCGTTTTAATAGAATATTGCAGAATTGAACTTAAAGAATTGATCAACGAATAGTAAACTCCGATAAATTGTTTTTTGTTGCCTTTTTCGTGTCAACCAATCGCCTTTCTTTATTTTCACTTCCACCAATTTACATCTGTGTATACCTTTTCAATTAATGACATTATAGTAGTCTCTATAACAGAGGCACCGAACCTACTCTATACGGGATGTGTCTAAAAACACGACTTATGAGAAACCTTTTGCTATTATAATTATTACATTTTAACATTCTTGAAATGTATGACTATTAAACTTATGGTGATTGAAAGTGTGGTTAGGTTATAGTGGGGTGGAGATGAGGTCACCCACCTTTTCATATTTATAACTCTGGGTGAGTATCCCAAGTATGTAGACAATCCTCCTGCCAAATTTTTAGTTCGGCGCCATTGAGTCTCTATATTATTATCATATCAAACAATTCAAACGCAAACACATTTACTTAAATATTTATAAACCTCATTTGCTTATACTCAAGATAAATATTGTTATCGGGAATAATCATATTATATTCAAAACCACGCATCTAAGGGTCTTTGAATTTTACCTACATATAAATAAAATTGAATGTACATACCTAAATAATAAAATACTTTAATTTTATCGTTTACTTGCCTTTTTCCTTTTTTTTTAAATATAAAAGAACACTAGCTTTTATATTTTTTTTTTTTAGTAAAAATATAACGAAAAATACCATTTACAATAATATAGCGGCTTAACAAAAACCACGACTGGAAACGTATAGGTAACGACGTCTATGAAAACGCTAACCCATGGTAACTTTTATCATACCCGTGAATTTAGAACATGATTTTCCTAAATTATCTTATTTACATAATTTGTTTATTTGAATATACACTATACATATATAATAATATATGGGAAACCATACACTGGAGTCCCAATTTCGATTATACTATCTTATCAAGAATAAGGCGAGGTACGATACATAGTAAATGTCTGAACAAATAAACCCAAACACAATAATATTTTTTTAGTTTTCAGAAAAAAAAACTTGTACTAGATACATGTACGTATAGAAGAAAAGTATAAACTGAGCCGCTATTAAGGATCGCCCATTGCAGACACAGCTAGCGTGATATATGCAAACACTTTGTTGGTATACTTACCTACGACAATTTATAAGTATAAAAGTATACACCTACGATACCAAGGATTAACCATTTCTATATTATAAAATGGTATACCTATATGTATTAATTACGGACAGATTATGATATCAAAACGCAATCTATAGATAGTACACCTATAACGACGACTGTGTTTGTTAACCGAGTAGATAATAGCATATCGTTTACCGCAGTCTCCTGCAATATAAACACCGGACGGGAATGTAGTTATCGCTGATCTATTCCTCCGAACGTCGACGATTAGTCTTAACCCCCTCCCATCAAAAATATACGGCTCGGCGCTTTCGATAGGCTATATAACTGTATACGAACCGCATAAACCGCCACAATCGTATAACATTATATAATAAGCGCACTTCCCGTTCGGCGATTTCGGTGTAAGTTACCTACATATTATATTATAATATATTATACGATTCTCGTCGGAGATAACTCGTCTCCTCGTGCTGCGGTAACTGACACAAATAAATAATTCGCTGACGGCGACGACGTCTCGTGGTCCGTGCCATTTGTTTGTTTCCCGACGGACGGCGAGATCAAGACGCCGCGTGCGTGTATGTTTAAAAAAATACATATAGATATTCACGAGGGAGTACTTTTACGATCCAGAACTGCACGTACAACAGATATCAGCTCGCCCGTTTCCGACTCGGCGACGCTGTGCGTGCATACATATACGTATATACGCCACGACCGTGAGGCGAGCATAAAGTGTTATAGATATATGTGTATATAAAGTCGTTTCTTTCGCCACAGTGACGGACCCCGGCTAAGAGGGTTGGGGAGGGGGGTGGACTCGAAGGCGGCTTTTGCTCCCTGCCGGCTACCGCACCCGCGTCCCCCGCAAAAGCGTTCTTATCGCTACTGGCAATATATTTTCTTTTGTCGTACATTGATTCGGTATACAAAGTACATAATATATAATAATAAGTCGATTTCAGTGTCCTATCCCGCAGCTGACCATACTCTGATATAATATGTATAATATAACTTTGTAAAGAACTTTAAAACTAACAACGGTATATTATGTTGATAAAGGGGAAGCAAAGCAATGCTCCGAAACTCAATCTCAAGCGACAAGACCTATATTATAATACATAGGAACTCTGCAATCGACTAACTTAACAGTCCCCGAGCAAAATAAAAAAAATGAATGCTCTATTGTGTATATTAAAATATAATAATACAGTTATTCGCTGAACTATAGTCTATAATATAGTCTTGTCTATTTTATGAATTATTTAAAACATGAAATACGCAAGAGCTGCTGTTATTACTTAAAGATTATAAATGTAATCGTGTTCGTACAATACTTCTGTCGGCGTTCACTAGTTATTATGATATAAAGTGATTATTATCATCTAAGGAATAACGAAGAAAACGAAAAACCAAGTAATTTTAGAGCGTTAACTAACAAGTTAAAATGTATTGACATTCGGCCTTTGCGTAAGACTTAAATCGTTATGCATGTTTACACGTATAAATACGAAATGCGGTTTAATTACATTTTCCAGCCACAGGGCGTGGATACCCCCACTGTAAAATAACCCCTCCCCCTCACCGCAACACCTTCGCAACGGTATATTTTTTAGATACCTAAACTATGACTAAAATTCGTGTCTACACAGCTGGCTGTTATTATATAGCTTAACGCGCTGCCCACAAAACTCGAGTGCACACACACACACACACACACACACACACACACACACACACACACATACCACCAATACCGTACTGTAATGATAGCCACTCTTCATAGCTGAATAATACAAGAAGAGTATTATCATCATGTTCCTCTACATAATATATATTATAATATTATATAAAACACTGTCACACAAATGCTTATATTATAATAAACATCTGTGGTCATATATTATTATGTCCTTCATACATAAATGTCTCCCATCTGTACTCGGACGATACCCATCGACCATCGCCTCGATCCACACAACATCACTCTCCCTGCGTACACCCTCGGGAACAGACATACGTGGTGAGCCATACAATATATGTTGTTTGTAATATTTATATATCTCTAATATTAAGTGTGTTTTATTAAATAGTTCTAATATAATAGTTGTGTTGTCAATTGATATCAAATTATAAGTAAATTAATATTAAACCTATTTCTCCTTCTTTCATCCATCAAGTACCTGGTAAGCATTCAGTCAAAGTAGGGTAAGTTGGTTTAATACATAATCAAGTCCTTATATGTATACATGTGTATATACATTTGTGTGTGTATACCTGTACGTCTATAAGAAGGTAGTAATCTAGAGTGCGTGCACAATATATACATATAGTAAATCACATGTAAATGAAAAGAGATAAATATATACATATTGTGTGCGCAGCCTATTCTTGCATTACTACAGTACTATATATGATATAGGTATACGTCAGTTCGCGCTAAATAGCTAGACAAACAGATATTATATACACGCCACCGCCGTTATTGTCCAAAAACATACATCACTCTGAGGTGCCCCTGTATGAAGTGATGTATAAAATATGATCATATTATTATTATTATTATTATTAGACTTGTCGAGTTATAAATGGGATGGGACAGACGCCTCGACCACGTGCAGTAGTTTTATATACGCATCATTGAATATTATAATATTATAGGCGTATTTCTGGCAGGGACGTACAGGTACATTCCACGATGATCGCCTTTCCTCGACACTTTTTTTTTCGTGAAACCCTCGTAATTGAGTGTACTCGTATAACGAGTATTATAAGTATAGGTATAGCCCGACGTGCGCAGGACCAAATTGAAATGGAACCGTATCAAAGCAAAGTGTATAATATTTATCAAGAACGCTCACAGTAAAAGATTTGCCGGTCTCGCCCTGCACCGCCATAAAACAACGACATCTGATAATATATAGTCGCGTCGTATAAACATTATTATATGTATTATATTATATTATATACAACAGCAGCGGACGTCGCCAGCGCACGACTCGACGACTGCTCTGCTGCAGCAAGTGTCGAATGCGAAACCTTTGGGAACCATATAATGTTGACGATCGATAAACGAGTGACAAAAAGCTGGCGCACACACACACACACATGCGATACTGGTGGCTTTTATCGTACGACATTTTTAGGGTGCGAGCAAAAGATTCCCAGGATCGTTTTCCCCGATCTCCACGTATCTACTGCGTAACAGTATATATATATATATATATGACGTGGTATGTTTATATGATATACGCGCATCATACGAGCAAGCGAACGTATATTATTGTACGTTTCTCGTATCATATTATGTTTATTTATTATTATTTTCAATTTTTCACTCCGCTCGATTGTCGCGATCGACGTCCGTTTCCCTTTTCGTCGTCGGCTCATATATACACTGTGCATAGAAAACGACACGATATAGAATAAACTAAAATATATATATATATATATATATATATATGTATATACGCTGCAGGTAATATAATATATTGAGGTACCTGTATATATATATTATTAAAAATGTACATAAAAATAAACATATTTGTATACGCATTTTTACGCCGACGAACAAAGTAGGTAGCAGGCTATACCTATTGCAAACGCGTGGGGAAAGTTTGATTCCGAATTTTCAACATATTTTATCAAATATAATAAAAAATACAACTTGAAATCGTGCGATTTCGACCAAGAGATTCCGCGTATTATAAAGGTGTATATATTTTATACTCAAAAGCAAACTTTTCTCTTATTTTTCATCTTATTCTTTTTTTTTTAAGAGGCAAATATAGATATAGCTATATCAAAAGAGGTCAAGTCATTTAACATTCTAAAACTGTTTAAACTTTAAACAGCAGAAAGAAATTTATAAGGGCAATTATGAAAAGAAAAATGGAAAAGCTAAGCGTATTATATAAAAAAAATTAAGTATGAACCAAATAAATCGTCATTAAAACAAATGGGCAGTCGACTTAAAGTTTTTCGGCAGTATACATACAAGTTGTGCGGCACTACAGGGGCAATTTAAAGAGAAACACTTAATGCAAATTTTAAATAAAATTTATAATTTTTTTAACTCTGTACATAACTCCTCGCCTATATTAGTATAGCGTCCCTGCGTCTGTTTATAGTATACACAGTACATTAGTATCTAGTTTTGTTGTGATTATACTATACATACAATTAAATTAAATTATTTTTCGTCAGCCGTACAACGCGATTATGATATTAAAACACAAACAACAACATCGTAACAATAATAATATAATTATATTAAAAAGAAAAATAACAATGACTGTTCTATATAATAAAGTGTTTTAAAAAGGTTTATGTATACATAAGTATTAAGTATACATATACCAGACAGTTGGATGAAAGGTCATGGCACTTCGATCATGTCACTTAATTGCTTTTATTTTTTTTTTATTCTTCGTAACGGTTCATATGAATTTACTGCCGAAACGCGACGCAAATACACTGCTTGTAGCTAACACACGTTAGTATAAAGTATTATTATTATTATTATTATTACGTGATTGGCCGTGTGCGTTTTTGAATCTAAAACCAAATCGCCGATATAATAAAAATAATAATAATATTCACGATAAATAAAACCGATTTCGATCGTTAAGGCGTAAGTATATTTTTATAATGTTATTTATGACAGTGGCATTACACGCGTGTATCATAGTAGATATTTTATAATAAAATATATATAATAATATATAGATATATTATATGTATTGCAGCATATTACACGCGTCCCGATACGTTTTTAAAAATCGATATAGTGCGTTAGTATGTAAGGCAATAAAAGCGGAAAAAATATTGCCACTTAAACGAGACTATAACCGCGTCGGTTTGGAAATGAAAAATAGTTGAACTTTCCCATCGGTTCAATTTCACGAGGGGATTAGAGAGAGTAGCGCAGTCTCCTGCTTGCACATATACACAGCACTCACATAAATATAAAACTATATACAATAATGTGTATATATATTTAATGAATAGTGCGACGTATCAGTCGTGCTAATGTAGCCTATTAAAAACGTTTAGACGGGAACGCGACCCAAACGCCATTAGTCGTTAATATCATATCGTCTGTACGGCAAATGGAAACTGACAAAAATTATCGAATTTTCCGAAACACACTCGGACAGCTCAAAAGTTTTTCGAGTGAGATATCACGTCGGGTCTTCGATTCTTATACAAAATGACAGAGACTAACGGGTTTTGGGACTGTAATATATTATATATATAATAATATGATGGTATATGTATAGGAACGATTACATACATTTATATAATTTCAATTATAAATAACGAAAAAAAAAATGTTCATCAAATCAAAGACAATAGTTGTTATATTTATGCACTTTATATTAACTATTAGCAATCCCTTAAACAATTTATGTGTACAATTGTATTGAAAAAGTTGCAGTGGCCAGTGACAACAATTCAACAAATGTAATACACCTATATACCTACTATATAATTACAATATCATATACAGACGTAATACAACAGAAATACATAGTTGATAATGCCTATCAATTATATTGTATAAAATACGCGGATATTATGTAAAAACTGTAATTAATATAGAAACATATTCGTGGTATATAAACTATTAAAGTATACTATATGACCACAGAGACACAGACGCATTTGTCGTTTTGAAATAAAGTTTTATAGACTTTTGCTCTTTGACTGATCACACGAAAAAAGTGGAATACAGAATACAGATAAACAATATAACACATATACATCTATATATGTGTATAAAAGTATATAATACGCACGCGTCATTGACGTACATAAAATAAAAGCATTAAAATCTCGAAAATATATAACAATACAAATTGTATAGATAAGAAATATAGATATATAAAGTATATTAATGCGATTACATTTCGTAAGTTACGTAATGTATATAATATACATAAAATACATATATATTGTAAATGGTTAAAAAATATATATTGAGAAAAATTTCAAAAACAAACTACAATAATTTATTTATTGACGACTTGTATAATACTATAATATGGTATTGTCTGCACAAAACAACAGGGTATTTACGCTATTATTTTATTTTTTTAGAAATCAAAAAACAAAACATATATTATACATCAACATTAGTTTTGTTAAGATTTGATAAACCTACCTCCTGTAAGCTTATGCAGCTTGTGTTGGAGATAGGGAGCTATGATTACTGCTAAATATAATAAATAGTTGTAGCAATAGTTGTGATTTTTAGTAAATTCGTTTAATTTGGCTTATACGTTAGTCTAGCAAATAATATAAACCTACATGAAATTGTCTTAATACGATATCATTATGCTGGTTTTTATTGATGCATCCATTGTTATTAATTGAAGAATAAAAATCTAGAGCTTTACATTAATTTAAATATGAAAATATATCAATAAAATTACGATCTAATGTCGCCTATTATTATTGGTTCTGTCTTCTGTATAATATAGGTGGTATATATCCGCTGTGACAAGAGAGGTCAACCGGAGAGTTTTGATGACACAATTCCATTCGTATTCTACTATCCGATCGAATCTAATCCCAACCACCCGCCGCCCTTGACACACGACACGAACGCGGGTCGCGGAACGAGTATAATTATACGAGAACTACTAATAATCAATATAATAGTATTTAAACATAGATGAATTTATAAAATACGTATTTAACATATAATATAATATATTATAAATATGAACGCATGACCTGTCATTCTATAAATATCATAATTCATAATACAGATAAGAGTATAATAATATAATATTGGTAAGAAAACAGTGAGTGTCAAAAATCACAACCCTATTCGTTTAGGATAAATACGACGTTTAATTTTTTTTCATACTTGACAATAATAAATTGTTAAATCAAGAGCACGCGTGTCATTTAGAACCCCAAAACGTCAATATGGCAGGCTGCAAGCGGCAAACAATACATTATTTAATCTAATAAACTTTCGATGGGTATAACACCAGATATAGGTGTATAACGCGTACTCTGAAAATGTGCGGCAGTATTTATTGCTTCATATATATACGGAGGTTATTTATTTGATACGAGCAATGGTTTTTTTTTAGGTAGGTACTTTTATTTATTTTTTGACTGCAACAAGGGATTTTGTCGGGATCGTTGCTCGCATAGGTCATTTCCCGCGGGAATTTAACCCTAGTTATGTTATTATACATATATATGTACACGAATGCTTTAGTACTTAATTAAAGCTAAATGTCGGGTGGACTTAGAAACCCGAGAGCCGAGATTGAAGTTTGTTTTATCTATTTAGGAGCAACACGACATTGCTCGCCCGCTCACATTCTCTCTCTGGGGAAATGCTCAAACGCGATGGCTCGAAGAACAGCTGAAGATTTCTGAATGCCCTTTTATTTTTACTATTCTAATCCCTTCTTATCGCACACAAACACAAACATGCAAACAACATAATATATGTATATATTATGGAAACTCTATACAAGGTAATCCTTTTGAAACAGAACACTTATTATTATTACAGTCAATTTTTGTGATAAGACTTTAACTTAAAAGTATTTATAGTGCTGTATTTTTACCAACAATTCTAACTTAAACATACCTATTGAAAGTTTCAACGAGTGGAGTATCCATTGCCACATTACACACTCATATACATTTAGCTTTCAATGTTTGTAAATTTAAAAAAACCTATTAATTCAGTACATATATACACATCATTGTGTGTACACTCACGATTAGGAAATGATTAACAAAGCTTGTCACTAAAAAATTGTGAATTTGATTTTCTTGTAAAAATATTACTATACATACTTTCAAAAAATAACCAGACACTAAAATTTTGTCGCTATTCAGAGGGCTCAGCTTGTAGATAGTTTGTAGTTTGTTCCCAAAATAAATGTTCGCTATTTGGAGGTGTCCGTTAGAGGAGGTTTCACTGTACATGGTATATTATATTTAACACTGACCCACGAAATAATGACACGACTTGAAGGATGATACGACTATTATACTATATTATTATTTGCAGTAGACTTTTTCTCACGTTTTGTTCGCGAGAACTGAGGTAGATACATAATATTTATATATATATATCTAGATGCAGCCTTAACGAAACACTCGTGTTAACGAGACAAAAGTAGTGCTCGACGACAGTTGACACCCGCTAATAATGAAAATTCAAACGTACCTATGACACACCCGTACACACACACACACATACATAGGTACATACATACATACATACATACATACATACATACATACATACATACATACATACATACATACATACATACATACATACATATATACATACATACATACATACATACATACATACATACATACATACACACACACTTACACGTAGGTACCTATATATTATTATATAATGATGCTGCTAGTACTTTTTTTTTCTGGCGAGGACACCATTATTAAAATAATATATAAACGCATGTGTACATTTGTAAAGCTGCACAAGTCAATCGACTGAACACCATTATTTAAATTGGTATATTAGTTAGTGGAGGGTGGACGGTGGACGGTTTGCATAAATCTCCAGCTTATGTTTATAGGTTTTATCGATATGTTTATTATAGTTAACAGAGTAAGTAAATGTTATATAATTATGTATACACGCAGTACGTCTGCGAGAAGTGAACCTAATCGAAATAATTTAAAACTGTCTCGATATAAGCCCCAAACCCTGTACACAGTGTGTACCGATATCAGGTACCTACATAATTAGATACTACGTAGTTTCAAGATCTCTGTACGTGTATTTTACATGAATGAATTAGATTTCCGTGCTGAGAAGGTATATAATGTATAATATATACAATATATATACAAGATAATGTGTAATATGTATGCGTGTAGGTGGTACTTTACTGCGACGCTTTCTGAGCTCTCGATATAATGTAATCGCTTAAACCGTATAATACGGTTCGAAACCTAATTGCATTGTTATAATATAATATGCTGTGCGCGTATGAAGATAAGATAATCTTATAATAAAATAATATAAGTATAAAACAACTTTCAAACTTTGCGACATAAGTTTATTTGAAAACAAATGTACACTGCTATATATATAGTTTACAATAATATAGAGGCTCAACTCAGCTAGTATGACTGCAACATCTGTAAATGTTTTTTTTTTGAAAATATAAAAATGATAACTTTGTACTGTACAATTTA
This sequence comes from Neotoxoptera formosana, assembly GCA_022818045.1. Taxonomy (NCBI): domain Eukaryota; kingdom Metazoa; phylum Arthropoda; class Insecta; order Hemiptera; family Aphididae; genus Neotoxoptera; species Neotoxoptera formosana. The sequence continues at coordinate 33,582,587 of CM040631.1, read as the reverse complement.
ACAGACCAACTATTTCTGAAAACTGAAGATGATAAATCTATTTAAACAAAAATTGTATAAATGAACTGTGTACATTATATTATAGCAATAACTTTTCTTTCTATACAATTAGAGTAGATTTGATTTTTAAGTGGTAATTATTGGAAAAAAAAATATTTTTTTTTAACCTATTCGTTTGCACATAATAACAGTCACTTCAGACCAATATTAAGTATGTGTATATTTTACATGATGATAAAAAGTTACAATTTAAAATATTGATTTAAAATTATACGTACATTAAAACTAACGTTTTGGTCAAGTTTTATAACATTGGGCGATGGCCAAAAAAGGTTTGATAGTCAACAAGTGGGATATTTTTGTTTTAGAACCCAACTTAGAAATAATACTTATTATTCATGAAATATGGTCATGGGTATTGGGTAATATGCGATAAAAAAAAATGTTCAAATTAATATAACTATAATTTAGGTCACGAGGTTTGAAATTAATTAAATAATAATAAATACAAATGTATATTATTCATTAGTATAATTAAGCACAATGGTATTCAAAACACGACTCTTAGTAAATTACTAAACGTGTTCGTGTATACCTATAAAGATCGGAGTATAAAACATAACATTTTAATATAAATAATTAAACCAGGAACATTTTAAACGATGTTAATTTACCAACTTTTTTCAAATTAATTCATTAAATTCCTGCTATAATGTATATATTATGGATATAAAATGCGTATTTTATAATATAATTTAATTAGGTTATAAACGAAAGAATGCTGATTACAATTTACAAGAATGCTTTTTATTATTTTATTAATTATTTTATTAATATTAAATTCAAGCTCTAAAAATCGATATTTTTTTTCAAATTTATAAGATTGTACCAGTCCTATTATATAGGTTGGTTATAATATGTTTACCTAAACTAATTTTTTTTTAAAATCTCTTGACCCATATATACGACCCACCTAATGTCATTTTAGAATTCGTTATCCATGTGTATTGTATTAAATGGTAATATAACTATAATTTTCAAAAATAAATAAAAATTATACTGAGTGATTCATCAAGCATGCTCGCTTCCTGCTTATCTTTAAATAATATATTTATTCAGTTTATGGTTTTTGAAATCATTTAAAACAAATTTAAGAAATTTCCTGTGGCAATAAAAACTTTTCTTCCAAATGAGAGCCAGCTTTTTATTGTAAATATAAAGCAGATCATTTTTTGAAAATTTTAATGCAACCAAATCGAAATTCAAACAAATAGTTTTTAAGTCATTTCAATTTATGCATACAGCATACGAATAATAGTTAAATAGTCCTTAACAATGATTTTGTACAAAATATTAAATGTATATTTTATACTTAGTCTAGTACTCGGATAATTTTTACAAATTATAAAATATTAATACAATTTACAATTATCAGAGCTCCCATTTCTTCCACCCAAAAATTACTCATTTGAATTTACTCGATACATATACATTTTCAAAAATATCATAATCATAATTAACAGTAAAATAGGTGGTTCTAATTTGAAAAAAGAGCCTGTATCACTACAGAACACTGCTTAAGTTACATAGGTAACAAATCTAAGTATTTATTTAAAAATAAGTTCTTTAAGTATACTTTAAATTCCAAAAATCAGAATAAGAATTAACAAAAAATGTGTAAGGCATGCTTGGTGATTCACCTTGTACATACAAATAATAGACTTGGCCCTTTGGGCATACCTACATCTACCAAAACATACTATTAAATTAAAACAGAGGTTTGCAACTCTGGGCCTGCAGGCCACGTTTGACCCTAATACCAATTATATGATGTGACCCGCGAGTAAAATGTATAGTATATATAAAAACCACGAACTAAGAGGATATGGACTGGAAAAGGTGGATTAAAACGTTGTGTTAGTTTGTAAATGACTTGTTAAATAAATATACCAAATACAGTTATATGAACTTGAATAAGCTAAATTTGATATGGCTATACATTTATTTGTTTATCATAAAATAAGGTAAATTAATATTGTGGCCCGTGAAAAATTTATACTTAGTTTTGGCCCTTGAAATCAAAAAGGTTACCGACCCCTGGATTAAAATATTATACCATAGCTGTAAACCAAACGTATATCCAAGCCATAAAAATACGAAAGATACTATTAACATCGTTTAATGTCTTCTTTTATTTATGTGGATCCCACATTCCCACCATTTTCGGCCACTCCGACCCCCCCCCTCTGTAGTTGATCGTACATGTATACGGCGTATCGGCATTTCCTATATACATTACATATGTAATAGAGTTTTATTGCATCAATCAAAATTAGTATGTATCGTTTGGTTCGCGCGAGGTTAAAAGCGTTTTCCATTTCGAGGGGATTTCTCGGTTAAAAGCTCCGCTCTATTGTTAAGAGCAGAATGTGGGAAATAAAGAATGATTTTATTGTGTACCGCAGACCGAAGCGAAATACGACAACTCTACGGCAGCAGTAGCAGCACCAGCACCAGCAGCCACAGTGCGGAGATAAAATACTTTATACACGTATATGCGGTGTACGCATACACACGCGCGGTTGTACTTCTTTTACAACATATTATATCCAACAAATGCTAGTTTTTCGTTCTTGACTGCTGCAGTTTATAATCCTCTTTCGACGGTCAATAAATCCTTTATGCTTCAAACCGACGACCCCGTCGCCCCGTATGCGCGCACTCACACACACACACACACACCCCAAACATGTACACACATACATATTATATCAGCTATAGTTGCATCCAGTGTGCTCTTTTTTTATTCTTCTCGTCGATTCCATACGCTGCAGGATTCCAAACAAAAATAATAAAACAGAAATCTATTTAAATGTATATAAAAAAATATATATTTATATAATAAACGTATATACTATACATATACAGAAAAACGAATGTACGCGCTCTTAATATTATTATTGTAAATACGCAATATATAATAACAATGTGCGTGTATACGTTTTAGCATTATTATACGGCCGGATGAATAAATAAATCGCTTATAACCGACGTTACGAAAAAAAATTAATACAAATCGATTTTCGTGAATGCGAACGCAACAACTGTGAATAATATTAAAAGGATAATATAAAAATAAAAAGGGTAAAAAAAAACATTGACGAGGGTGCAGACGATCGTTCACGAAAATATTATAACGAAAAATGAAAATGAAATTGATAATGTTTAATATAATATACATTCTTAAGTATTTATATATATATATATTATATATTATAAGAGTATGACTTTCGAGTTAATGTATATTATTCGCAGAGGAATAGGTTAATTCGTACAGTAATTATGTAGCTATGCGTTTAAGCCCACCTCGTGTTTTACGACGTTATTTTTACCTACCAAATGGTTTTGAGAGATTAAATTTGTGATTATTTTTATAAGGTTTATAACTATGTTTGTTACGGCAGCGCTTAATCATATCATAAACGGAAATACACAACGCGATTTAAATAAAACTGCAGGGTAATCACTCATTCAAAATCTACGTTTCAGACTGTTCAACACGAGTTTTTTTTTGTAAGTCTAACACTCGAACGTTGGTAAAAAAAATACAACAAAACATGCAGTTAACTAAAAAAAAGTAAAAATAATCAATACAACAATTTTAATTCCTCTTTATTTTTTTTTCTCTTTCATAATATATAATACCTACCAGTATTAAAAACGTCTCCTCTTATATCTATCACTTTAATCTATAAAAAGGCAAAACGTATACATAAGTGCGTAGGTATAAAGAGTGATTTAGCTACCTACTACGAGCTCAAGATACTAGCTATATGGAGCTATACTACTCCACGGTAATGGAGTTTCTATCACACACACCTACTGACCACCAAACACAATTGCGGCTATAGCTTGTATTTGTAGTTTCTGATAAATCACCAACTTGTATATTTATCAACAACAATCCTGAACCACCCCAAGCATAGGCGGTTCTCGGAAAACATATACTAGAGGGTGCAGAAATTCACAACAGTTTATTAACGTGTGTGGGGCTTCACCCCCACCGCCCACACAATTACTTTGTTAATCATTCTACATTTTCAAATTACTTTCCTTAACCAACTAAATATCTGCAAGAGTGTAAAATATATGCTAATTAAAATAAACTGCGAATTAATGAGCAATAACAAGTCAAATTTAAATTAAATTTTAACTCAAACTTAATTGCAGCCATAAATTTAATACATTTAAATTACAAAAACATAAAACTAACTTTATTTAATATCATACAATATTATACGACAATTTCTTGTGATATATAGAAACAATAATATTTATATGTCACTTAGGTTAAACTGTTAAAAAATAAAGTTAATAATATACTACGACCACAATAGATAATATAACGTTCTTGTTTTTATCACGCTCTTATTGTAACTTTTAAATATTTTAAAAATAGGAATGCAAATTGATAAAACTTAATAGATAAAATAAAATTGCACTATAATATAGGTACATTCAAGAACCATTTATTTTTATTTTGGCCACTCATTTTCTGTTTTTTGGTGTTAATAGGAGCGAAAAAATCGTTTGGCCACTCGAATAGTACCAGGGAGAGCAATGCATCCACATGTCCCCGAATGACGTCTATGACCCCAAGCGCTATTATTTTATGTTACCGTCAATGTCAGAAACTCCGGCAATGTAGGTAATGACTAGACGATGTCAGTAATGCCAATATAATGTTGGACACCAGTTATTGTGGGTATTTGGTATATATTTCTGTGATTGAATGATATAAGTTTTGTCAATGTAATTTATCGGTATATTTCTTGAGATGGTTATTAATTTATCGCTCGTGAAACTTTATATTACTTTTTGGGGTTGTGTAACTTTTTTAAAAGGAGTGTTGCTGAGGACATGTGCGAGTTAAAAAAAATAGTTTTTTTAGAACTAACGGATAGCTATAGTTTTGGGATAGCTCATGACGCAAATACCTGATAATTACATGATGAATATAAGCGTGAATTAACTATATAGGTAGGTATGTAAAATATAACAATTTAAAAATTCTCAAAAGTCATAACTCGCTTTTATCAATAATAATATAGGAAACAATTTGGAAATAAGTATTTACTATACAATGAGAGATAGAAAGACGTGTCTAAATCCTCTACATAAAATTTTGATTTCACGCTTAAATCAAAATTATGATAAATATTAACTAATAATGTTTTTTAAACTTTTCGATGAGGGACCTCGTACGTATTAAAAATATCTAGCAGTTCGCCTTGTGAAAATAAATAAAATAATATACTGTGTTTATAACAATAGTATAAATTTTAATAATGATGTATAATAGTAATAAGTATAATAACATACGATTTGGTCGATATAAGTAATATTCTTATGAATAAACTAAGTATAGGATAGGTACACTTCGACTGTAAATTTCAGTCATTTTATGTTATGTCTAGGTCAGCGGTACCTACCCGTTGTGCGGTCTGTACTAAAATTAAACTATACATTCTAAATTCAAATGTGAAAAAAATATATTTATGTGGTTCTAATAATATGCTAATAAATTCAATTATTTGTATAAATTGTTTGTAAAATTGTATCATTTTTTTTAATTGACAATTATCATTATTTCAGTTACAATCTTAATTAAAAAAATGTATGTAAGTAATTTTCAAAACTTATACTTGGCCCTTTCCAAAATCCTAGCAGGACCACAGGTCTATGCAATATCAACATTGCCTAACCAAACTAATTATTAATAATTACTGATTACGCAGACATTAACGGTAACATATATACATAATGAACTATATGATTTACCTATCTCATTAATTCATTATTATTTAAGTTTTATAGACAAATATGAATTCTGACATTTTATTGTATATAAGAACGTTGAAAATCCCGTTTAAATTACTAATACATATGATACATCTATACAGATACAAATATTGAAATATGTAACAAATACTGAAACAGAACTCTCTTGACAACATAAGCCACTATATTCACTTTGAATCCAACAATAAAAATAATAAAAATCCATTGAATATTTAATTTATGATTGTATCTAATAAAATCATCGTTTTTAACGATAAATATTTATATATTTTTTAAAGTCTAGTCTGTCGTGTTATTTCCGACTTATTAAAGAATTTCGAAATACAGCTGAATATATGTAGTAAGTATAATATCTGATATCAAAGACAATCAAACACGTGTATATTTATATGAATACTATTGTGCGTGTGCGTACGATTAATAACAGATAACACTGAAGCAAAACAAAAAAATCACTTGACGCAAATTTTATTTACATTGGCGACGACTGCGACGGTTAATAAATTATTTGTTAACTGAATCCGTCCGTCAGCGTTTACGGTATTTATGCATAGGTTAAAAATACTTAAATCCTGAAATCATCGTTCATTCGATACCTACGCGAAAATATTTAAAGTCTATCGAATCGGGTCTTTGAAAACATTAAATGCGTAGGCATGTATATATGAATACTATAGGCGAATGCGTCGGAGAAACGCAAAAGCCGCTTTCGCAGTACGTTTAGAAAAAAGGAAATTTCCCGCGTAATCGAAACTAAAACGGACGTACAAGTCACACACACACACACACACATATAATATATATATATATCTCCATGGAAACACAAGTTTGAATAATTAATTAGAACACCGCCGATTTGAAACCATTTCCATATTATTAAAGGAGCGGCGAAAAAAACGTGTATCTATATATTATATATATATATATATATATATATATATATATTGAGTTTGCGAGTGTATACGCAGAGATAAAAAAAAAAAATTACTTGACAACCCATTATTGGAGTAAAAAAAAAAACTCTGCGAAAATAACACGTATAATGTATATACATAAAAATCTAAATAGTATGCTATGCACGATAATGTATTCGGTATTGAATTGGGGCGCGCACGTTTTATCATGAAAATCAACCGAAATAGTAATTTGTTAAATTTTTCAATCACGTCTGAATAAAATATGGCCTAACGCAAATGGTTGAATTCGAAATGAATGCACAGTGTACCCATACCGCAATCCTAGAACCGATACAAATTTAAATATTATCTTTAGACTTTAGCCCACATTGACTATAATATATTAGTACACATATAATTAATTATTTATTTAAGTAGGTACGCGTGTAATGTATAAATAATACGTTGATTTTAAAGAAAAATTAACTTCTGAGTAATGGTAGTTATAACATACACAAATGTGTATTATTTTTTAAATATATCATTGGGAAAAGCTTGAACCAAAATCTACTTTTTTTATTTTAAGACTGCTGATTTTGAAACCAAATGTTCAACTAACTAAAATTCACTATAAATAACAGAATATTAAATGTTTATTATTTATATTTCACCATGAAAAATCAACACTAGATCATTCGGCTTTATCAACAACAAGTGTATAACGGCTGAAAAACATTTGAAGTATACAAATCATACAATTATACAAATCATTAGATGATAACTATATTAGTTATAGTATGAACTATATTAACTAATGTTTTCATTATATTTTACTGTTATTATTACTTATAAGTTGTAAGTATAGTGTTTATATTAATCGTTAGATACCATTGCCAATAACCGATCGGCGTATATATATGTATATATAAAATTAAATTTAATTAATATTGTCTCTTTATTTAAATTTTAAATCAGCTGTAGGTATGCACTGTAGGATTGTTTGAAATTTAAAAAGTGAAAATGTACGTTAACAACAATAAGTATTTATGAAAATTGTTACTGGTGGAGCTAGTTTTGAAATCGAAGGATTTTGTACGCCGTTTGTTTATTATTATTATTATTTTATTGAAGAAAATAAATATCCAGTATATGCTGTGCAAAGTATATACACACATAAACTCAACTATCTCCGAGAACATAATAATAATACGAAAGCTCGGCTGAACGCTTTTGGGTCGCCGATACCATCATTTTACCAAACGGTATATTACACTCATACACACAGGGTGTTCCACGTTTTGTCCGCGACGGTCCGCTGTTGCCAGACACGGGAAAACGATACGGATCGTCGTGTATATATTATATTTATATATACATTATACACACTATATATAAGTATACAATTCACATTCGGACTGAAACCCTCCCGGCCGAAGTTTTCAAACGCTCCAATTGGTAGCCAAGCACGTATAATAATAATAATAATAATAATTCTTTGACATGAAACGAGAACCCCGGGCCGGAAGTTATTTACTATACATATATATATATATATATATATATAATACACAACTACACCGAATTCAATATGGTCGTCGTCGTCGACGGAATAATGTTCTACAGCGTATATATATATATTACACTTGTGGTTCAACACAAATAGCCACCCGGACTTGACCTCGTTTTTTAAAATTTTTTTACGAACGCGTGCTTATACGCAATGTCATTTTTCAGCGTTTTTGAAATAACGTTTGAGAGCTCGTATACTATAATATTTGTACTCAGAATTTCGAAAATGTCGCTACTAGCTATATTATATAGGTATAACATGGTCATATATACTCATATATCGATAAATCTATTATAGCTCATGATGTTTTTGATATTTTTTTTGTTATAATAAATATAATACATATATGATTAAAAGTAGGTAGGTACTGCATGCGCGCCCAAGCAAATTATGTAAAAATAAAAATCTATTCTAAAATCTAAATTCTATTTTAAAAACGCAATTATATTTAACGCGAAGAACTATCACAATTATTACAACTACATATTATATCATAATATCAAACAATTATTTTCTTCCACTGCTGCTGAGGATAACTTTAAATAAATATTTGTGTAAAATTAATATCGCTAAGCACCATTTTTGCTTACAGACGACAAATATAAAAAAGTTAAATCGAGTATTAAATTCCAAATTAATTCCACACCAAATGAGAATAATGATATTGTTTTTTAGGTGTTTTTTCTTATCAATTAACGGTCTGCATAATATTTTCATGATATTCATTATTTATAACGAATCATACAGACACTGTGTTTTATGTAACGAAAAAAGTTATATTTTTCAATGGAGTCATTATTTATACAACGATACATAATATGTGCGAGAGTTTCGCGTATTTGTAAATTAAACAAAAATTATTCCCCAGACAAAAAAAAACATATAGCATTGTTGCTATTGTGCGGGATACAATAATATATTATATTATATACCTACCGTAGTTAAAAAAACAACCACAACAATTATGTCCCCTGTTTTAATAATAAAAAAGCGAACCGTGAACGCATATACCTTTATGACGTTATCATTTGTATCTGGTATATATATATAACGCTTCATAACAGTAATTATAAATATTGGCTGGCCTACCCAGCTGGGTATAGAGGCGTATCAGCGACGGTTTATTTATGTTTTCGTGTACAGCGTCATCGTAACACGCGGCCCTGCACTTGGCGGAAATAAAAATCGGATTTAAAAAACGGTCTCCGAGCTGCTCCGGCTACTAACGAGAACCCACCGCAAGTTTTACATCAATACCGGCGCGCTGCACCCTGTGTATACATATACATATATATATCCAGTTATAAGCAGCAGTACACGTATACACGCACGTATTCACTAGGTATACTGTGGAGGGAAAGTATAAAAGTTTTTTTCTTTCTTTCCGCTCTCGTGCGCCATATATATAATATATGTCTATTATATTACATATATATACCTACTGCAGATGCTCTTCTTTCTTTCTCGCCGAACTGTATACGCGGTACTCGCCAAACCGTCATACACCCCGCGCACTGGTCGTTCGACACACACACACACACACACACAGATGCGATCTCACGGTTGCTGATAAGTCTTGGCTCGGGAAAAAAGACTCGTGTACACACACATACACACACACACACACACACACACACACACACACACACACACACACACACACACTCACGTGCACGGCGTCGTCGACAGCTGCAGGTAAAGCCGGCAGCCGACGAGCGACTACATATATATATATATATGTATAATAGTCGGAAACCGCCCTCGCACACTGGAAAAGGGTTAGGAGGTGCGCGCGTGTACGGCGAGAAAGGAATGAGTTTTAAAAAATTCAAATCCTACTCGGCAGCGGTGGTAAGTCGAGTGGCCGGCGGTGAGGGAGGGATGGGTTGAGGGTTGAAAAAGCGACGGATCGAATTCCCGCTCGGCGGTGGCGGCGGTATACACGGCAACGGCCGCGCGGGTGTCTCTCTCGCTCTCCGGCCGAGCGTACAAAAGGTGTGTCCGAAAAGACCGGTAGCGGCGGCGAGGCGGCGTCACGTTCGCCCGACATCACCATCGCCGCCACCACCGCCACCACCACCGTTACGGCCGCCTAGGTAGTAGTCTTTATATTATTATGATGATTTTCTTTTTTCTACTCTCTAGGTACATTCTCTCTTTCCGCCCATCCGTTTCCCCGTCTGTCGTCCCGCCGGCATGCAGCCGCCGCCCTGGACCCGCCGCTAACGACGGGGCACTGCAAACGCAGCCCGGCAACGCTACCGAACGGCAGCCCGGCCCAGCTGCACGGTACACGCGGTGCCGAGAGGCGGCGGGCGTGTCCGCGACGTGGACCCCGGACCCGGCGTACAGCAGAGCTTAGCGCCGGCGCGAGCAGTCGGCAGCAGCGGCGGTGGAGGTGGCGATCGATACGCTCGCGCTATATACACGCCTCTGTGACCCCGCCGCGCGCCGTCTCGCGCCAAAACCCGACCGTAATGTTTTTTCCCTCATTTTCAGCCACCCCCGCGGGGCGCACTCGTAAACCGCCCTTTGTCATCGTTCGCGTATATGCCTGCTGCCTGCACATAGACGAAATCCGATGTGCGATACGGCGGCGAGCGCTATACACAATACACATACATACATATTTATGTACTATATGATTGCGTGTACCGCCGGGTAGGAGCATATCGCGCGCGCGGCTTAACAGGTGTGTCGCGACATCGGCCGCGATAATATTATATCCGGCGCGGTATACCGCCGCCGCGAAAGGGCGTCGGGGCGCGAGCGAGTCGAATTCGGCGCACCGCTCACTCGATCGCACTTCGGTACAACACTGCAGCAGCCATCATATTTATCTGCATCTACATCGTGTATTACTATATCACATCATAATATGTTTTATAGTCAATACACCCAACCACCCGCTCGTATTATAGTCTTATTCGCACAGCGAAGAACTGCAGACGGTGCTGCTGACGTGATGGCAAGTTGTATGTTTAAAACTACTACAACATCCCAGCGACGATTCGTCAATCTGTTTAACAGCCGTCTTAGAGACAAACCAATTCATTAATATAGGTTTATATATGTATGTGTGTGGGTACGCGTCTTGTTCCGAAACACGTTGGTATACCTAAATAGTATTTTTTTATTGTGAAATGCCTGCGTTTTAGCGGGTACAAAATACATATTACGTATAATTTACGATCGCGGAGGTGGCGGGGCTTGTCGAACCGTTTTGTGTCGTGTCGAAAATTTCAATAATCTTTTTGTACTCCCCCTGCAGATTGTCCTACAGCCCAACCCCCGTTTACCATTGCCCCAATTCTTGCAACGATTCTCCGTCGTCAAAATTACGTACCAAATGCGATTCGATCAATGAGCCACTTTCCAGCATTGAGAGACATTTGTAACCCAGCCGAGCGCTAATCCCCGGAGCATGATATTTGTATCAATGTATACATTTATAAATATACACACCGCACATACGTATACACCACTAGTGAATATGACCACACAAACGAAACAAATGCGCTTATATACATTATCTATCGTATAGCAACACTTTATACACACAAAAATAACCAGAAACAAACCTGACAAACGAATTTGCAAGTATGACACGATTTAGAAAATATATATAAGAACTACTTTTAGAAGATATATTAATACATGCATATAGATACACGTAAGACAATTATTGATAAATATCAATTTTAATATAATATAATATGAAACAAGACCTAGTCAATAATTAAAATATATAGAAAGAAAAAATTAAATATCATAGTAATAATACCTATCGTATTAAACAACATATGACATACCTATACGTCTAACCGACATAAACAAATTTAATTTCCTGTTTAAAATGCATAGGTACCCTCCCATCGCGTTGGACGAAATATATACCTACATTTTGAAACGTATTGCAAATTGTATTTCAGAGTACACGAGGTACATGTTGTTCAATTGCATTTTTTTCTTTCAAACTTCATGTGTCATTAGGTTATATACTTATATTAAATCAAAATAATAACGGTATTTGGTTTGATTGCATGAGGTATTTTCATAGTAACGGGTCTTAACATACTATGTAATCAATTTTAACCTAGTCAAATGTTGATATAAGTCAACTAAGAAAATGATCAAGTGACAAAAACTTCAGCCAAAATTACTATAAAGTTTAGATGATTGGATATTTTAGAAAATATAATCTGCTTATAGAAATATGAAACTAAAAATTAATTTGATCGACTAAATTTATCAAATAATGAATCAAATATATATTTGAAATATGACATGCAGTTCAAAATTATTAATTATTTAGATATGATATGATATGATAGAAAATAATAGTTTATTAAGAAATAACAAATTTTAATTTTAAAATAATTCACACGCTTAAAATAAAATAATTATTTTGTAATAGGTACTATAATATTAATTAAATAAATTCGATATTAACAAAATGTACCCATATATTATAATACTATGGTTCAATTTACTTTTGAAATTATGCTACAACTTTTATTGCTAATACACAAAACGTAATTGTATTCAAATAATAATTATATGTATTCAACTTAATAAATTAATAGTATATTAAGATAAATGCATTAATAAAATAAAACGTCTTTAATAACTAATAATATCATATTATTATATCTTATATTGAGAATACAAACTAAAACTATTTATTGTTTAAAACAATAGACAAACAAATCTTGAGATTTTGTGATACTGAATGCAGCAATGATATTAAATTGCCTATACAATGAGCCGTTTTAAAAAATATTAATATAGAATTATTGTTACAAAAATAAATTATAGTTTGACAAGCAATGTATATAAAACTTTACTACCTAAAATATTTCTATAATCGGACAATTGCATATATAATAGACTTAGAAAAAAGGTTATTAACTTAACTCCGTGAAACATAAGCTCAGAAATATTTAACGAAACGTATTATGCTTAATAAGTATTTACATAAACAAAATATTAATGAATATTCAAACGTAATAATATATAGGAAACTCTTTATTCATAATAAAAAAATAAAAACCTGTTGAGTAAAATATAAATGCAGCTAATATAATAATATCGATGATATATTTTACACGATTGACTATATACCTTTTAAAATATTAGGCGCGGTCAACCATTTTTCGTGCGTGGATAAGTGTGCATAATATTTTACATGCACTTGATCTGAAATTCATTCCATTGTCGGTTATCATATATTTTTATTGCTTTTACTTTAGCATAATACATATTATGTTCTATACCGGATACCGTTAATAACAGTTCACTGAAATGATACTTTGTTTGATCAAAACTGTTTTGGTATGTATTTCAATAGCTCAAAAGTCAATATTATAAAAGTGTCTCGTACATTACAGACATTTTTTTAAAGATGTTTTATGTATAAATCATTTTTTTAAGAAATATTGTGGTAGAACATGAAATAGAAATGAAAAAAAAAAATAGAATGTATTTAGTTTAAAAAATCATAGTTTAAAGATATTTATTTTGATAGTAATTAGTATTAATTATAATACTGTAAATTGTAATAATAAAAATAAAATATAATATTTTTCATATTATCTTTAAATATCTAACTGATAAATACGAGTATGCCATATATAATAGGCTTTCGGGCCAAGGATGATTTAGTATACTAAAAGCTGTTAAATAAACATATAAATTGACAAAATATAGTTTAATGCACTTCTAATTCTAAAAAAAAAACAGGTAACTAGCTCTACTGTATAGTTAGTGTCGTTTGTAACTCGTTATTCAGCAGGTAACTGTAATGGGGATGTGTAATTTGAATTCAATGATAAATCATTGTATACAAAAAATGACTCAAATATTTATTTTTATCAAAATGCAAAAAAATTGTCCATATTTATTTTTGATGTATAGACCTCAAAAATTGTTATTTAGTTGAAATTCATATAACTCAATTCGCAGGGGGCATTGGACTTTTCATCGTTACGTATATATAATTATGGCTTTTATTAGAATGAATTAGAAAGGAACTTATTATATCACATTTTTAGGACAGAATAGATATTAAATTTATAATTTGTATACACTTTTTAACTACAAAATAATTTACAATTTATAAATATTAAATATTTTGTGAAATGTTTAAGTCTTTAGTTATTCATTTTTCAAAACGAGTACTTATGCATAACACATATCATAGTTAAATCTATACATGCATTGCTCCGCTCAGAATCTAATATTCTAATGTAATGACATTTTATCGATTTTATTAGACTTTAAAAATCCAACCGTCTGACATTTTTGCACTGGATAAATAAATTTAAAAGTGAAACTCCAAATATTAGAAAACCAGAACAAAAACAAAGAGAAGATTGTAATGATAAATAACTTAATGTAATTGCACGTGAAAAGAAAAGTTTTAATGACAGTGAATGTGTTAGAAATGTAGGCTGCAGTAAAAGAGTTGAATCTAAATAAATGATCAATGTTCGAAGACACAAGTTGTCGCAAAATACATGTGCAAAAACGTGGCAGAAAACATTAACGATGAAATGTTTAGGTAGTAGTTGAGTAATAGTTAGTAACAACTTTTCTAGATTTGATGAAAGTATACTGCAGATTTGATGGATACAACAGCTACTAATAATAATATTTATACGTTAAATAAAAAATTATATTTAACTGGACGTCTTGATAGCTCGCTTTCATATTTGCTTGAATCGTGTGATATGTTATAGACCTACAATAGGAGAAGATATTTTTAATAAAATGTATGCTGTATGTTGAAATTCAAAGAGTTTAAATTGGAAAAATCTATGATTTTATTATTTTCCAAAAAAATTGAATTATGAGAACAAACCAAGACGAAATTGATTGGGTGTTCAAAATGATTGAAAGTCATATTAAGTTAAGTGGTAGTCATATTAACTTAAAAACACTTTACAATAAATAAAATAAATTCAAATAGGTTTTTTGATATGACAGTTAGCACTATTTAGAGTTACAGAACAAACGTTTTCATGCATAAATCATGCAAAGTGTTTGGAAAAATCACCCTCGAGTGTTAACTGATTCACACTTGTACTTTTTGTTGTGGAGCAGAATTCACCACCATACGAAATTCACTATGCATAAACTTCAAAACCATTCAAAGAAAAACAAGCTTAAGATAACATTCATACACAGATTTTAAAGCTGATTTATTTACTAGTCGTTTACTTCAGTGTAGTGCATACTATATGATAATCATTCATAAATCTAATTATACAAGATATTTCTTGAACCCGATTGAATAATTTCTTATGCAATTTACTGTTACAGTAAATACGGCCTTGGAAAATGTCAAAAAATTACTTCTCTATAGTATAACGTTAATTAAAAATTAAATTGCACAGCTAAAAGAGCTAAAAAAAACTTTTAGAGTATTACTTCTACAATACATCTACTCAATAAAAACTGGATAGAGAGGCCGATTAACATTGGGCACTCATCTCGCTTTCCTAAATTCAGCACAAAATAGTCGTGTATTATCATAAATTTATAAAAAATCAAAATTGTTCAATCCGAAAAACATTTCTGGGTGAAGCTCTGTTAAAATTCCACTTTCTGCGATTTCTTCAACATTGTTTGTAGTAATTTATTTTGGATTTTCCAATTGATAAAATAAGAAAGTATAAACTCTCATCGCTAAATATGAATTATAAGATTTTCTATTAATACGGGTGTTGCGTAGAAACTTTTATAGCATTTTTATTACTCTAAAAAAAACATAGTTTTTTAATTCAATACGTACATAGGATAAGAACCTACTGCCCCTGTCATTCAATAACATTAAATAATTTGAATAACATATAAAAAAATATTTAACTTTTACATTTATCACAAAATAATTTTTATTTGAATACCATGCATTAAAAAAAAACTTAGTTAAGAACATTAGAACTAAAGGATATGTAAGTGACAGCGATTAAGTTGAATTATGGAATAGTTCACAGTACAACTTTTAGTTAAATCATTTGTAAAATCATGTCATAAACTGCAGTTTATTTTCCTTTGTGTTATAGTTAATATTATTTTATTTTAACAAATATTTAACATAGCTTATAACATAACTCATAATTTATTTTAAATTATTAGTTTGAAAATACGTATACTATAAAGTAAATAAAGAATATTATTCTATAATTTTACTAACGCACAGCGTATTTTTAACTTCACAAATGAATTAATAAAAATATTAGTTATTATTACCTACTTCGTATTATGTATACGTTTCTATTTCGAAAATAATAAAATGGTAAGCATTAAATAATAAAATATTAAAATTAAATAAATTTAGTAAACTATACATTTTTTTAACAACTTTTATTTATTTATAAAACTTTCCTATATGTTACCAGATAGATAGTACACATGACCAAAATATCTAATTTTATTTATTTAACATCATTATGACAAGATAAATATAACTTATTTGTATGCTAGAAGTACCTAGTATACAAAATTACAAATAAATTATGTAGTAAATAAAAATTTAGGTATATAATGTATATTTTATCTTACAGTTAAAGTATGCAATACAATTTGTAAAAAAAATTGTTTTTAATCATTTTTAATTCTACTATCAATTTGCATATGAACAAAAACGAGGCAAGGAAGCTTTTTGGTTTAATAACAATATGATCGATTTTTATTTCAGGAAAAAACCTTTAGTAACTCTGAGAAAAAAATTCCAACACTTATACATTCCGGTACAGGTTACTTTCATTGCATACGTAATAACTAACATCCAATCACTAGATGTAATGACTCAGGCTGTGAATTTAAAGCATTCTACTTGACCTAATGAATGCAGTATGAAAAAAAAATTGTTTCAAATAAATTTCAATACAGATAACGAAATTAATTTTGCATAATTTGCAATTAATATTGTTTAAGCATGTTACTATACAAATTATTTCTAAATTGTTTTATTACGGCATATTTTTCATATTTTAATAATCTATTTGAATAGTTTTTTAAGACTATGTGGAAATCGTAGTAAGCCTCCAGGTTTTTATTTAGATTCTGAGCTCATTACTCCGCTCAAATGTGGACTAAATTAAATATTTTAACTAAGAAAAACGATTTTATTTATTTTTTTGTGATTTAAAATTCGTATTCGTGGGTACTTGACACTTCTAAAATTATGTATATTATAATATTATATACACACAATGACATTTTCAAATGCAATGTTTTTGGAAAAAGTTAATTTAACCGGCTGTATTACTAATAGAGTAAAATAAATTACTTTATTAGCAATAATATAATAAAATATACTTAGTTATATATGCTGATAGACCGTCTTCGCTCAGAACCATTTTTTGTAGGCAATGATTTATCATTGAATTCAAATTTAACGCATCCATTACATTGACCCACTCGACACCTACTGTACAGCAGAGTGGTACCCACTTGCCAACCTTTTTTTATTGTTATAAAAGAATATTCGTACAATCTGTATACGAGTACAATACAATAAGTAAAAGTTATGTTAGATTTTGGCCGTGTTTGCATGAGTGAACGGAGTGAATAATGATACCACTTCATCATATTTCAAAAGTCAGAACTCGTTATATAGGTATGATTTTTTTCTTATTATACTATTTATTTAGGATGTCTCTTGGCCAGTTACGATTTAGGCGACATGAGAGGTTGATATATGATTATATATGGTGATTGGAGATCAATGAACTTGGGTGGTTGGTTGCGGTTGTGTGGAATTGTTTGTAATATTTAGTGGCTATTTCAGTAAGTGTTTGTATTTTTAAGTCGTTTTGTAGAGTTATTGCTAACATATACCTACCGAGGTACATTTGTGAAAATGAGAACATTTATTGATTCAAAGAATTGAAGAATATTTAAATTTGAAAACTTCTTAGCTGTCTTATAATTTGTTTATGTATCAGGATTTTAGTTATTAGTGGAATTTTAGAGCATATTATAGGATTTGTAAAGTATGAACACGTTTATTTAGTGATTTTCGTTTGATTTTATACAATTTGCCTATAATTATTAAGTTTTTTGTCAAGATGAATACCTAAGTATTTAACATTGGCTTTTTGGGGGGATTATGGTGATTGATAAGGGATGACTGTTAATAGTGTTAATAGAGCGTAATGTAAAGATTATGGGACAAGATCTGGTTTCGTTTTTTTAAGCAGGAACCAGTTTTGGTTTTAATAGATGGTATTTTAAATACTTTGAGGATTGGTTAGTGTCTGGATAGGAAGATATTTAAGCCATGTCATCGGCGAAGGTAGCAAGATAAGAATCAGACGAGTGTGGTATATATCAAAGGTAAAAATGTTGTTTGGGAGGTATAAGGGCTGCCGAACAAATATATCGTACTTATTACGTTCACTGATTTTGATTGATATTGCTTAAAATAAACAACTGGGTGCATAAATAAAAATACTAGAAATATTAAATAGAGGATTAAAAAGTTAATTTTGACAAAGGTTTATTAAAATGTTTTTATTATAATAATTTAGTATTTTTGCATTTTTGCATTTTTAGAAGTTTTAAGTGCAGATGTCTTAGATACATATTTTGACAATTTGAAATGCATTCCTAAATGAATACGAGAAATGTTGATTACTAAACCATTTCAACGCTTTGATGAATTTCGTTAACATTTCCTTTTTAAAAAAGAATCTAAAGATTATGAGCGGAGCAAATTAATTTATTAATTTTACAATAATGTGTGTTTTTTTTGTCTGTCATCACTTTTTGAGCAGTAAAAATACAATTTTCAACATTAATACCTTTTCTGGTAAGAAAGTGTTTTTAAATATTTGTAAAATTATATCCGTTAATTAGTGACTGAAGTACATTAGTTGGTTTCAGAAAGTAAAATAATCTAAATCGGGTGTGTTTGTAGACTATTCAATCTATTATACCCAGTGGATACCAATAAATATGATTAACTATAATATGTATAATGTTATATAATAAAAAATCAATTATATTATATCAAATCTTGTTACCTACATGTAAATCATTTACCCGACATTTTGTCCTGTATAGAATTTCGGTTTATCGTCATGTTATAGGTATTAACTATTTATCAAGTGACTTACGCGATCGCATTCACGATTTGTCGACTTGGTTGGCAAAGTATCAATTTTCCGAGTTGTGGTTCAATACGTCGCACAACTAAGTTGGCAGGCTTAGGCGATACCGCAAAATTGTGTAAATAGCGTAAGCATTAAACTACCCACAGCCCCCCACCCCCACTTCATCAACCATACGTTATACTTCAACAAGTCGTACAATTTCACATTTACGTCTGATTATACTTCAAACGAAATTAAATATACAATGATATTATAATATAATATTTTTGTTTTTAATGTTAAGGTTTTTTATTAAACTTATACCAAAACTGAAAAACAGCAGTTAAATTGTTTTGATGATTTTGAACCACCAAAAGATATTTTTGATTATAATGATGTTATCTTTTGTTTTTGCATTTGATACAAATTTAAATATATTATAGGTAGTGGAAACGTGAAAGATTTGTTATTTATCGTGGTTATTATTAGGTATTATTATTATTATTACACGTAAACTATCGCGCTATCTGGCGATCAACTGAGCGAAAAAGCTTACTTTTTTGCCTTAATATTTTCAGTTTGTTTAACGGAGATAAAAACACATAAACGAACTATATACTATATTATATACTCGTTTTATCTTATCTAGACTAGAAAAAAATATAAAACACTTACCAATTTTATCTTTTTTCTCATCGTCTCGGGCTAATGACGCACGAATGAGAGACGTCTCTCTATAAAAAAAAAAATGTATTTATATAGGTATTATATCGATAATTGGATATAAAATAAATTGATTAGAAATATTATTAATTATTATTAACTTCTAAAACAATATTAAATATTAATAGATTAATCCCATTATTTGCAAGTAATATGTTGCATAATATGAGTTTTGGTTGGCAGTTTTAGATAGGTAATTACTAATTGCTGATAAATAGATTACAAAGTTAAAGCTTTCGATGTAGGAATCAAAATAATATTAAAAGGCAAAGTTTAACAGACAACAGTGGTACGATTAATATTTTGTCTAAGATGTATTCAAAAACAACATAACTATTAACTATACATTTATATATTATTTATGTTATTAGGTATAAAATGTATATCAACTACAGACATTTATAACTAGGTACAGACAAATGCCAATGGGGGGATTGGTCGTGTTCTCAGACTTCCCTCATTGTTGATTAACAATTATTATTAAAAATATTATTTTATTTCAACTTATTAATTATTAGAATATGTTCTACACTAACTCAACTTTTACGAAATATGCTGCAAATGTATTATATTTCAAAAACCTATTCATTCAAAATTAAAAATATTTTCCTAAATAAAAAACTATGGTTAGGTAAGTTTAATGATCAAACAATTACAATTTTTATTTAGTTATTAAATATAATACCCACACCACACGTTGTAAAAGTAATGAAGGTAATGAGAACATATATTATTTTCATTTTTTCCAATTTGTAGTATACTAGGTATTTCATGGGTAACTAATTTGTATATTAGCATAAAGTGAATTTGCTATGAAAAAAAAACCAATAGTAGGTACACAGCACCTGTCCTGTAGATGTGTAAATCGGGCTAGTCACTCTGTACCACCAACTGTATCAACAAACAATTTGTGGGTGCTCGGTATTTACACTATGCACATTTCTCGAGACTTTATGGCTATAATGACAAAACATTAAAGTATTCAAAGAAGGAATAATGAAATTTTATTGAAAATTATATACAATATTTTTTTTTCCTAAAGAAAACTGGTATTCTGCCATATAAATCTGAATATTGGAATTGCATATATCATGACAACAGGCTGTTGATAGGTGATGTTTAAAATAAAAATATTGTCTTAATGTGCTGTTGGCAAGAGCGTTACTATATACCTATTAAAATATCGAGAGTATAATTAGCAATATATATAATATATATCGAATGGTGCCAATATCTAACGCCACTGAAGACAGCCACTTTTTAAATTATTAAAGACCAATGGTGATGCAAACAGCAGATTATTAATTTTATTGTATCATTACATTGATAGACACAAATAATACATATACGTTCTTTTCATAAAGCATAAAACATTAATGAAGTAATGTTATCAAAACATGTATACTTACATTTTGTTTATGTTTGTTGATAGCCATTAGTTTAGATGGAAATGGTAGAGAAATCATAGAGACATCTATTGTGATGTCACAAATTATTATTTACAAACAGATATATAACAATAATAGTTCTACATCTAATTAGTTTACATAGTATACTTAATATTTAAGCAACACAATTAAGGTAAAATACATGAAATGCTTAGAATTAAATTATAGACTGGAGTACAATGAATAACTAATTATACTACCTACTTAAACAAGATAATTAAATACTAGTGAACTGTAAAGTGTTTAAAATGAATGCTATGAGAAAATAAGGTGTTAAATAATGTCTCAACTGCTCTGATACATTGTTTTACAAGTAAACTGGAAGAAAAACCAATCCAAAAAGACCATCTTACAAACAAATACCTATTCTTTGTACTAAACTCGGTTTTCTTTATCAGCCTTCACAATATTCACGGATTTTCTAGCTGGAAGGGCGGTGGAAATCTAGAAAAGGATTAAGTGCCGATAAAGAAAACCTAGATCAGCCTGTGGTTGTCTGAGGTTGACCAACCGAGGTCTACAGAGCACCACAATCGCGGCCGCCTCCTGGTGACAAACACCAGGGAACAACAGCTTGGACATGGGAGAACTGTTAGCCTACCAGGTGCCCGGGGAATTACCATGGAAAACTCTGCGCTCAGTTAGTAGACGACTTGAGTGCCAAACAACAGGACGGTGTTGCGGCTTTGTCAGCGGTCGGGAAAAAACCAACGAACCACAACAACAGACGGATATCAAACGAAACCGGACAGCAGAACACGACAACAACAACAACAACGACGACGACGAAAACCGACGAAATGCTTGCGTACCTATACACGGTTCGGTTTTCGATTTCGATTCCAACTAGGTAACTACTACAACTACTACGGCAACGGCGCGTTGGAGAAACAACTCTCGTCGTGAAAAAATCGAGTACGTTATCACAATACGCGCACTGAACGGGCGGCGGCGGCTGATTAAAAACGATGAACCAAAACAAATGCGTACGGTGTCGTCCCCTCCAGTCGGCGTTTGCGGCCGCGGTGGCGGAGGTGACTGCGGTATCAGCCGTGCGAAAGACCGCGGTAGAGGAGAAGTGGGACGGGCCGTCCATAGAGACGACGGCGTACCGCTCTTAGTCGTCGAAGGGGTGGGCGATGTGCGGCGGTTGCGGTATCCTCCGGGTTTAAAAATAAATCGGCCGTGGCTAACGATATTTTTGTCGCTTACAGAACACGAAATCTCTCTCGTCGTCAGAGACGACGAAACGGTTATTTTTTTCGCTCGTTTTCCCTCGTGGCGTTTTCGACCGACGGTCGCGGCTGCCCCGTCGCTGCCGTTTTCCTCGTCGGAATTTCATACTATAGTATTTATAATGTGCGACGACGACAACAGCAGCTGACTGACGGCCGCGGCGGCACTCGCTTGCCCGCGCGTGTGCTCGCGTGACGTGTTTCGTCCGGTTTTCCACACGATAGTGTCCGTTTATCTCTATGCGGCGCACGATAACTATTATTATTACTATTATACGTAAACGCGTCGTCGAGTGACGTATTATAGTAGTAGATTATAATATAAATAATAATAATAATAATAATAATAATAACTTATATTTATACACACACACACACGGGAGCGTTTGCGTACGCCGGGTTCGAGATTGTGCGTACAATTATTATAATAATAACATTGGCACGCGGTTGGACAGCTGCTGCTGCTGTCGGAGAGTGTCAGTGTCGTGATAACAGTAAAAGCCGCCGGTTTGTGTGCACGAGATTAGTCATTCGGTTTTTGCGTTTTCTCCATAGCGGACGGTCGTCCTCCACCCGTTTTTTTCTACCACCCTATCGCAGCCTCCAGTTGTGCGATCTGCGCGCGCCCCCTGTTCGCGAATCGACTACTCGAGAGTGCGTGTGGTGTGTGTGTGTGTGTGTGTGATGTCCGACAACGGTAACAGATTTTCTGGACGCGGCGACGTCTATCGTTCCAAACGAGCAATCGCGTTCGACGAAACGCCGTTTGCAGAGGAACATTTGACGCGAGCGGGTAAGTGCGACCACCGGAGACGAGTTCGTAAGCCCGCAGGTGGCGGCTTTGGTGGGTCAACGTATCTGAAGTCTGACAGAAAATCCTCCGTTTCGCTACACGATAAATGTCTGTCCGTTCTATTATGTGTTGTTGTCGCCGCTTCCAAGACACTGCTTGTAGGTAGTAGGAGCGACCCGAAGTCTGTACGGGTTCCATTTCTACGGTTCTCACTTCTCATACAGTCTCGGAGACCAAGACATAGTTACGTTCACTCGAACCACATAGTGTTAATCGTGTGAATGTTGCAGATATATCACTGTTATCTTAAGCACAGAGCTACTGCATTCTACAGACTCGATCAAAAAATTTACCCTCTCCATGATCTCATAAACCCTACAGAGTTAAGGTGTTCCACGTTACATCTAAAGCTGTACTTAATAATAAATCAAACTAATTTTATAGAACTATTAAAAATATTCCATTTTTATGTGTTATGATCCTGGATTGTTATCTAAATTATGGAGACAGATAATATTATGTGTGTGTGTCAACTAAACTATGTTAAAACACTTAAATACTTACATTCATGCTAATTATCCAAATTCAAGGGAACTTGCATGGGTATTCATATTAAAAATAACTTTTTGTGACTATTTGTTCTATTACATTACTACCATTAGTCAGCTCATAAATCGAAAATCACTTAAGCACTTATTCTTATTTTTTTAAATTAACTTTAAAGTTAAGAATTCAATTATTTTTATTATTAAATTTAAATTATTATTATTATTAAATCCTTATTTTAATTATTATCACTCCATTTATAGATACCCTTAATTTCAACTTAGTAAATATTATCTTTACTTCTGTTGTTTTTTTTTAAACCTAAATATTTTTGTTAGGTTTTAATTTTAATAATATCTAACAATATATGGTACCTACATACCAGGCGTAAATCTTAAGGTCAGGGAGATGTTGAAAATAAAATCAAGTATAATGACAATATTATTGATCTTCATTTATTTTAGACAATACCACAAGAAATAAACAAACCATAAATTTAAAACAAAACCAACCACTATACAGTATTTTTAGCGGGCAATGATGTGACAACGTGATTACGCGATAGTAACAATTAACAAAAATTAAATAAAACAAAAATATGAACGGCGAGACCCTTGTCATAACGCAATGATAACCCCCATTCACTTTTTAATTCCCGGGAGCACGCCGTGTCCTGAAAATTGAGACATCTATAATCAATGATAATACCTATAATAATAATATAGACATTCAAATTTTTTAAATAAATATTTTATCAAATTTGTTATTTTAATTATTTGGCCGTATTCTATGTGAGTAGACGTTGTTTCATTGTCCTCTATGGGTTATGATGCTTTGCCACTGTTTTTACATATCATTTTTAAAATAAAGAACCAAATAAAAAAATATATATTTTTATACATAGTGTATTTATTTACTAAACCTTTTATTTATTTTTTTAATTGATCATAAACTAACAACATTATCTATGTTTTTTACAGATTGCTCATCAGCTGGCAAAAGTTCTAATGAGATTTTATGTGAATATTTATTGATGGAGTTGGGGCAGAGTAAAAAGGAAATATTCAATTATTTACATTTAAGCCAGTCAATGAAAATAGCTAACATCAATAGTAAGTTATTGATTTAAACATTTATCAATATTATTACCTTAAAATGGATTCAGTTATTGGTTGTGAACATTTGGTCCAAAGAAAGAATGAGGAATTATTGAATAATTATCGTATTGTTCATTTAAACTTTATATCTTGTCAGTCTAATGATTCAATACGTGCTAAAAAAAAACTGGCCTCATGTCATGAGTGTAAATTTGAAGGTGCGCGATTATTGTCATGTTTATATTGTGTGTGTTTTGCATGTCCCACACACTTTCTTGAACATTTCAAGAATACTGAGCATAGTTTTGGCATAAACCTAACCTTTAGTCATATTTTCTGTGCTCACTGTGATGACTATACCTATGATGGTGACATTATGGCTTTAGCAGACACATTGAATAAGGAATTGTATTGTTATAAAAATAATTCCTTACAGACAAAAGACATTGTCTTGCTTAGAAAAAGTAAAGAAATTGAATATATTGATAGTGCCACACCGGTTCCGGGATTCATCAACTTGGGGAATACATGTTTTTTAAACAGTGTATTGCAGGTACTAATGCATACACCAATGTTACGAAATTATGTTCTTTCTGACCAACATGTATGTCCGTTTCTAAAGGAGCCTAGTCGATGTATTACATGTGAAATTGGCAGAATATATCAGCAATCCTACATGTTGCAAGTCAATGTAATTAGCTTGCAAAAGTTGTTGAAAATATTTTGGGATAACACTTGGTACATGGCATCAGCTTTACAACATGATGCGCACGAATGTTTCATAGCCATATTGGATATCATACATAAACAGGCAATAATACAAAATGAAAATGACAAGGATATAAAACATCTGGAAAATTGCCAGTGTATCATCCATAAAATTTTTAAAGGTGTTTTGCAAAGTGACATTGTTTGCCAGAGCTGTAACAATGTGTCATCTAAAATTGACATAATCAATGATATTCCTATATATTTTTCAATGGACGAAAAAGGAAAATATCCAACAAATATAACATTAACTGCATGCTTAGAACAATTTGGCCAGATAGAGTTGTTGAATGATTTGGATTGCACAAATTGCCAAACAAAACAGTTATCAACCAAACAGCTTATTTTAAAACATTTGCCAGTGGTTTTATGTTTCATTTTAAAAAGATTTGGACAGCCATCAGACAATGTTTCAAATAAAATTACTACATTTGTTGAATTCCCTGAAACATTAGATATGAACAAATTTATAAAGAAAAAAACTGTGACTGGTAGTGCCTTTATTGATGAGTGTTTTGCTTCACGTGAGTCCATCTATAAACTGTATGCTGTGATTTGCCATGAAGGTCTACTAAATGGAGGACATTATTTATCTTACATTCAACACATGGGTCATTGGTATCAATGTAATGACAATGTTGTTAGATTAGTACAATTTGAAGACATATTGAGAAGTCCGGCATACCTATTATTCTACCATAAAGAGTTTATGAATTTCTATTAATATATTTTTTTAGCATAATTATTATGTATATATTTCTAAATAAATAATTTTTAAATTAAGTATAATCTATAAATTTATAATAGCTAATACTAATGTACGCAGTCCTAAATTTTAAATTGGCTTAGTTTTTAATTTAAATTTAAGCAACATGAAGATTTTTTTCTATTCCTATCAAATTAATATAAAAACTGAATATTTGGTCTCACTTTTTTAATGTACTTTTAATTATAATATTATTGTTTTCTTTCGAAACGAAACCATGTGATATTTTTTTTTATTTTGTGATAATTTATCAATTTTACCTTTTTTACTTTTGTCATTTATGTATACTATAAAGAACAAACTTAATAGAATTAAACTTTAAGGGTGATAGTCTGGGTGATTATTTTTTGCCTATACAATCTTAAGTTACCCTTTTGAATTAACGGTAAACCTACTAATTAAAACTTTATATTAGAATATTACCTTACTATTTAAAATTATAAACCTCATGTTACCCCTCATATAGTATTAATTGTATTTTAAATTTTTTTATATAAACATTTGTCAATTGATTTCTTTATAGTTTCAAAATACAAATTAAGTGTGAATATTTTATATATTTTTTTCTTTTATGTGTTAAGATAAACCTTAACCAATATATATATATATTTGTGGATAAATTGAACATCCAATTCCTAATTATTTCAGCTGTATAAACAACATCAGGTACAGCATGGTCTTTAATTTGTCTATGAATAAGATCTTAAAAGTATTTGAATAAGACTGCATTCCAAAACATGACAGTATGTAATTGCATTAAATACATCTTAATCACAATTTTTGGTTACGGTTATAAATCTCTCATTCTCCTTCTTCTCTTCTTTCTCTTTGTTCAAAACTATACACGGTTGACCACCCTTGTAAAATATGTCTTTTTTTGTAAGGAATTAATAAATATAATTTTCTTTGACAATATATATAATAATAATAAACGTTGTACCAAAATTCAGAAACAAATTAAAAAACATGTTGAATTGATTTTTTAAATGTTTAACTATTAACTTATCTTCAAAGTTATAACTTATAAATAATATTAATCATTTGATATTATTGGTTTTAGCATTTTAAACTATGATTAACTGTCAATAATCATTAATAGAAGATATAATTCAAAAGAATCATGATTTTAGGTACTAGGTGTAAATACTTGGTGTTTTACATATTTTCAAATGTTTTCATGTTGTTTTCAACAACTACATATTGAAATGTTTGGTTTTTATTTTTTCATGTTACAGTTTTATTTACAATAATGTGTAAAACAAAAAAATTTTAATATGTATCGAATTAATTGTATACATTACCAGTGGTTTTATTTGTGTTTCGGCTGAGATCATTACATTCTACGTTAATGAAATAAATTGTGCTTATGATAAGATGATACTCGATTTATTCGTTTTTGTTTGTGCATAGATATAAAAAAATAAAATAAAAGGAATGCAAATTTGTTTATTCTCCCAACTTTTGGCATTAACTGCGCGATTCATTTGATCTGACGTTGTTGTCAAAGCTGACTGTGTTACAAACTACATAACCACCAGCAATCACAAAAATAAATCTAGGTACTAAATTAATTGTCTTGTAATATATATAATATACTATGTATTTATAAATATTGATATTGGCTACACCATGTACAAGTGGCAACAATCTTAACTTATAACTTAATATTTATGTTTCTAGATACTAAAAAGTTATTCAACGCGATTATGCTTTCCAAAGTAATAAACACACAGTTAGAAGTCGAATTTGAATTATCCTGTTTGGATGTTGATAATTGTGAAACTTCACCCGAGCCTCTGCAAGAAGACAGAAAAGACCATGAGAACAGAGACGATCACGGAGATAGTGATAGCCACAAGAGCACTGCAGATGACTATGAGGACAGAAATAACCATAAGGACCAAGATAACCAAAAGGAAAAAGAAGTGAAGTCACCATCTATTGGTCCAATGATTTTACAATTTACACAATTAGAAGAATTGAATTTCAAAAATCAATTTTTCGTCACCAGGAGCTCATTTCAAGTAATTAATCTGTTTCATATCATATGTCAAATGGTGTTCCATTACAGTATTCTCATTAAGAAATATATCAAGTGTGTTGTATATATTTCTTAGATAATTTGCAATCATTTAATGCAAGAATATGGAAGTATGGCATACAAGAGGACTGAAGTAGATGTTGAAAAACAATTGTTGGTTACTCTGACATATTTGGGAACTGTTATGAGTTACAAGTACATATAAATATATAATTATTATATTTTGATAAATCATTATTACAGATTGTTGCACTAAGCCAAAAGGGTAATTTCAGTTTTGTTTTCGGGTATGCAAGGTTCAAGCAGGCAATTTTGAAATTTCACCAGACCATTAAAAAATAGATATCAGTCAACATGTTTGTACTTTTAATTTTTTTTCGATAGATCATGAACCTCAACAACATTAATATTAAATGGTATTTTAAAAACTAAAAGATAATTGATTATCTTACTTGTAAAAACCAATACGTAATGCATTATAAGCTTGAAAAAGACAAATTTAATGCAGCAAAAAAAAAATCATACTTACTTTTATTAATTGTTATTATTTATTATATTTATAAATTTGTACAAACATAATGCTCTAAAAAAATAATTATATTTTAGAAAAGCTGAAAATGGCGATTTTAAGTTAAGCAAATTCATCTGTAGTCTTCTAGATTAATATTGTTAACTTCTTCTTTTACAATATTAATAATACCATGATATCATTTAGTTTAATCATTTAGTCTTTCATCGTCCATGGACCCATGGTAGTGAGTAAATGTGCCCATTTACATCATTGAGCACTAAAAAAAAACTTTTACTCTATTGATAGCATGCTAATTATTTCAATAAAAAATACCATTTAAATTTAATCATATTCCTCAGCGTTTTCCAAACTTTTCATGGACCCATTAGAGATAGTAAAAATGATCGCAAGCCCCTTAATAAAAATAAAAAACAATAACAAACAATTATAATTATTTGAATACTTTATTTTCTCAACTAAATGTACGTATTTTTATAATATAAAATTGAATTAACAAGAAAAATAAATGATTAAATAGGTATATAATTTGTATAATTAGAATAAAAGGTTCAATGTGATAGGATTGCATTGGGGCCTTTCTTTGTTGTTTACATTTATATTCTTGAAACCAAATGCTGTGTTCTTCTTAAAACTTACGCTTATTAACATATTATGTTGATCTACTTTCAGAACATTAAGTGCCTTAATTTTTTGTTCGTAGTGGTGTTATTATTTTGTGTCCAACATTGTTTCATTATATAAAAAAAAATAATGAATTAAATTAAAAAAGACGGAATTTGTATGTAATAAAAATAAGAAACTATTCGATACTACACTTATTACTAATGTTAACTGCAACAAACACACTATCAGTTGTTTGACCCACATGATTAGAGGTTTCTATTCTAAATTCCTTTTCGACATTAACCATTCTGACAGTGTATTTATATTATAACAGTATATTTCCCTGTATGATACAAATATTACATCAGTATTTTTGGTTTTATCTATAATATTTTCAATTTTACGTTCGCGGACCCCCTTCAGTATACGTCCAGACCCCTTGGGATCTGCAGACCACAGTTTGAGAAACTCTGAAAATGGTGCAATATTTCAGCCAATTGGTACTATTTCAAAAAGTAATGGCTGCAACCTCACATCCTGATTCCCCCTCAAATTACGCCTCTGCATTAAACACTTGAACATTCTGTACTTATGTTAATTAATTTTATTAAGGGAAATTGGATCCAAATTTAATATCGCTATTAGCACAGCTCATAAATGTGTTAATGATGTCACAAACACATTGTTTAAACATATGGGTGAACTTATCTATTGGCCGATTAATCAACATGCTGATTCTGAAATAAAAGCGTTCAATGATATGCCTGGAAATAATTTTCCTGGCGTACTTGGAGTCATCGGAATGGTAGACTTGAAAAAAACTTGCACAGCCAATCCGTCCAAATATACAAAAGATGGATCTTCAATTGCAATTCAGGTTAGACTTCAAAATTATGCCATTATATTTATTTATTTATGGATAAAAAAAAAACGGGCAGATAGCCCAATGGTAAACAATTACAATATTATTAATGTTGAATGTTATCTGCTTGCAGTGTGTATGCAACAACAGGTATCAGTTTTATAATGTTTTCACCAGTTATTTGGCCAAATCATCTGTAACCACATCAACATTCCTAGAAAGTCCATTAGCTGAAATGATTCTTAATGATCCAGATACACTGTTTCCAAACAAGGATAGTCATATTGTTGGAGAGTGCTGTTTCCCACTTCTACCCAATTTAATGACCCCATTTTCCGGTGATACTTATGATACAGTAGCACAAAGTGTCTATAATGATGCCATTGAAGTACCATTGAACATTATTAAGTTGGCGTTTGGCAAACTATTGGGGCGGTTCACAAGACTGCTGTACGTTCAAAATCAAATACCATCACTAACCTGTCATAAACTTAACCGGTTTTTTTTTTATTAATAGGTGTTTAGATTTATGGGGACAGGACAAGTTTGCCATACTAATATTTGCTGCTTGTTGCTTGCACAACCTATGTTTGGGTAACAACGATGACATATACTGTCCACCTTACAACTGCTGCACTTTCAAATGTGATCATTATGACGATGTTAGTGTTCAAAAACGCCAAGAAATATGCTCTAAAATTAGATATTAAATTCTATAAATGACAGATTGATTGTTTATATAACCATTGTACAAATGTGTAAGATATAATAATTTAAGTAAATACAATTAAGTAATTTATTATTAACCAATAAAATAAACATTGACTTAAGATAGATTTATAATTACAAATTAACATTTATACACAGGAAAAATATTCTTATCATATTTTGGATGATGTGTTAGTAAACTATGAGATGTGGCGAGGTAATCTTGTAACTAATTGTTCCAACAGTCTCAACTTTTTTGTTTCTAATTCATTTGACCTTTTCAAATGTTCCAACATCTGCCGTTGAAGTCCTTCAAATTCTTTTTCCTTGCTGTTTAGATTTTCCTCCATATCATTCAACCTTAAAAAATAAAGTATATTCATGAAAAAAATAATCAAGTAACAAACTTGCATTTATTACCTTTGATCAAATTCCTTATTTCTAGACAAAAACATTGCCTGTAGTTCAGCAATGGTCCTAGTTTTGGAAGTCCTAATGTAGTTGTGTTCGTCCAAGTCATTAACCTCGTTTGTTTGATTATTTACTTCACGATTATCAAAATTATCTTTTGGAACTTTTTTGATGGTTTCTAAAAGCATTATTTCTGATTTAAAATAAACAACTATAAATAATAATAATTATTATTAATTTACCTTTAAGCACAGAATCGATTTTATTGTAGTACACCCAAATTACTTTTTTATTCCTGTTTGTGCGCATTCTATTTTTGTTATAACGGTTTTTCAGTGTACGCCATTTGTTGTCACAAGCTCTGGGAGTATAATTAAAACCATTCTGTGCCATTTGTTCTGATATTTGTTTCCATATCAAGAGCTTTTCACCAGTTGCTGCATTCATAAACTTTTCTTTGTGGTTTTTAAAGCACTCTATCAAACACATAGTAGAGTCCATGCTCCAGGAAACTATAAACATAAAAAATTTAAAATATCAACACATCTAACTAATATAATTGGACATTATAACATCTTACTACTTTCAGCAGGTACACCAAGTAACCTGTCTAAATCGTGGTAGTATTGCCACTTCACACTGTTCACTCCCAATTTTTTGTATTTTTCTCTTCTTTTTATATAGTTAGCTTTTAAGAGACGCCATTTACGATCACATACTATACCAGAATAATTGTGACCATTTTGGCGTAACTGATTACTAATTTCATCCCAAAGTAAACGTTTTTTGCCTTGTGCAGCCAATAGGAATCGTGGACGGTAAAGACCCCATAACTCAATCAAACTTTTAGTAGCTTGTTCTGTCCATATGTCTGTTGTATTATCTAAACATTTTTTTTAGGATTATATTACACAAAAAAAAATTAATGAATTATAGTTTTGATGAATTATTACTAGAGGGATCACTACGTTCTTCCTCAATATTTTCATTGATTTCAAAAGTTTCATTTTCTTTTTTAATTTCAACCACTTCATCGTCATCATCATCTTCTTCAATTAAAGATACTGTAATTACATCATTAAGTTCTGGAGCTATAGAAGAAAAATATAAATTAATATTAATGCTATTTAGATGTATTATAAATGGTTTTCTTACATCTCTCTGGAGTGTTTTTAAAAATGTTGTCCATATCTTTAAAATAATACCATTTAACGTATTCTATTCCATATTTAATAGCCCTTTGCTTATTTTTTTTATAGGTCATTTTTAAATTGCGCCATTTGTCGTTACAATTATTTGCTGAATATTGATATCCTAACTGTGAAAACTGATGTGCAATATTTTGCCACAACAAATGTTTTCCTCCTGCATTGACGTCTGAAAATTTATTTCTGTCCTTACCGTACAATCTAATTAATTCCCTAGTTGAATCGACTGTCCATTGACATTTATCAACATGTCTTCCTATATGAAAACATAGACATTATATTATATAAAAAATAGACATTGTTAAGTACAATAAAATCACTCAAAATAATTGAATGTGTTTTATTTACTAGACAAATTAGTATTTTCATATTCCACAACATTATCTATATTTTCTCTTGACAAGTCGTCATCATCTTCATTTTCACCATCGTCATCAACATCATCATCATCATCATCGTTTTCAATATCTGTAAAAAAATGTAATTTAAAATACTTATCAAGTTACACTCTTTCATTATTTACCTGAAATTTCATAAGGAATTCCTTTAACGGCCTTATCCATTTCAGAATAATGGTTCCAAGTAATTGGGTGTTTATTACCATCTTTTTTAGAATTACGTGTTTTATTCAACATGTAAATTTTTTTAAGACTACGCCATTTAGTATTACATGCCTGTGCATCAATATAAAAACCATGTTCAACCAAACTGTCTGACACATGTTGCCATATTAAATTTTTGTTTTTTTCTGAGCAGTTTGTAAACTGATCTTTTAATTGACTCCAGCAATAAATTAAGTAACGAATTGAAACATCATCCCAAACGTCTAAGACATGAACATAACATTTATAAAGATTAAAATTTTGTTATTTTCTTTAATTCTTAAAGGAGCACAAAACACCAAAAACAAGTTTGTTTAATTTGAAAGAATGTTCAATTCTAAAAGAAATTGTATAGGTTTAACGTTTTTACTTACATCATTCAATAAGATATAAGAAATTGTAAAAATATGCCTGACGTTATTGAACTGGCTGCTGGGCTCACTGTATTGCCTATCTTAATAATCTTAAGCGTGTTAACATTGCTTGCTTCACACAATAATATTTACTTATCTTAAAAGTATATTTTCGAATTTTTGTTAAACGTATGTTATATAATTTTAATTACTTTTTATGCACTGAAGACGTTAGTGGAATATTTAAAATCTTATAAAAAAAACATTTTTTGTGTTGTATGCTTTTTTAATTGTAAATTGTATAGTTACATAACTTACTATTAGGTTGTTCAATATTAATATCAGATTCATATATTTCTTGCACTGCTTCATTGTTTTCATAGCTATCAGGGCTAACTGCCTCTTCATTTACCAAAACTAAAATATATATTTATAAATATTTTTTTTTATTTACATATATTTTTTTTTCTTACCATTGCTGTTGGTGTTTATAAAATTTAAAAATAAATTACCAGGTTCATAATCATTGTCTAACATGGTATCTGTGTTGATATTTTACTGTTGGTTATCTGTATAATTGACCATAATATCACAAGAATTCTGAATTAAATATTATGATTTACTGGCGTAGATGATAAACATTATCTGTAAAAAAAAAATATGTTATTTTTTATTTTAGTTATTCAGTCAAACTTCAATTAAACAAAATGTTCTGCTTAACGTGATATTTTTGAGAACCAAACTTATTAAATTCTAGTTAACGAAATTTTTAAAAATACAATTTGTTTTATTGCCCATGAGACTGTAATATGGAAGTTTCACTGTATTATAATATTAGAATAAAGGTCGAACAAATAACCACCGTTTTCCATAAATATACATATAATTTGTAATTGAGTTTAGATGTTTGACATAGTAATTCTTCTTATTAATATATTATCCTTTATATTATTACCTAAATTAAAACTTTTTTTTTTGAGATTTTAACTTTAAATTATTACATCTTGACACTTATCATATATTAAAAAAACTTACATGTTGATATTATAATTTATAGCGCTAAAAGACTAAAAATAGGAAGTATAAAATTACAGTTTTTGGTAAAGTTCAGAATAAGTAATAAGTAGATCATCTTTAAAAATAAATTTAAGTTTGAAGTGGATGTAATAACAATTTAATTAAAAAAGGGGCAGCAAGGTAATACAAAATATGTTCATGCTTAAAATTTAAAATACATAAAACTGTCACGAAGAACCACTAAAAAAAGATTGAATAGTTGATTTCATAATTTTTTTGTTGGTATTTGATACCATAAATAACTATATATTTTGTTTGATTATAATTTACAAAGTAATACATTGCTATAGAAGAATCATTCAGTATGTGTATGGAAATTTTTTTTGTCAAGAGTGATCTCTCAGTGATAATTATTAGTGTCATCAATTCGACCATAGCAAAACACAATCGAATAGTTAATATACAGCATTACAGCTTTCCAAGTTCCGAATTAAAATTTATAAAATGTAGATACTTATACTCTGACCCACGAGGGAAGTAAACCGTGTCCCAATCAAGATATGTCCAAGTTGACGTATCCCCTGCACTTATACGATACACCGACAATGTTGGTGTCAGTCACTGCCTTCCGTTTAGAACAAGAGAAACGGTTTATTTCCCTTGTGGGGTGCAGTATAACATTCATTATAGACACTTATTAACTGTACTCTGTCCGGCGAAAGAACAGGCTGTGGCCCGGCGATACGTTGTTCGGCACACACCCACACTGTACCTTCCCAAAGTAGAAATCTCAAGTGACAGTATCGAGTACATAGGCGGGGCTAGGGGGGCGCGCGCTTTGGGGGGCTACGCAGAATCATCGTTTTATCTTGCCGGACAAAGTAAATAATCAATGATACTTAACATCAGCTGGTTGGTGAATGGTGAAATGTTCCGGGTACCCGGCAATAATTAGTCGATATCATATTTAAGACTCGGTACCCGACGTAATACCTACATTTTTGCCCGGCGTAATACTTATATTTTTACACTACCGAGTAAAAATGACCAACCTCATATCCGGTAATGGCAAACGCTGATAATCTGTACATAAATATATGCATAGTGCATTTCTATTAATATAACGGGGAAAATCTAAAATAGTTCATTATAATATTTATCTTGGACTTTGGTGCATTTGAGAATAACTGAACGGCAATATTGAATATTTACAATACCCAGTTTTATTGTAAGCAAATGTTGTTTTCCTTCTAAGAATTACAAAAATAAATCTCGTGTTTATTAATAAATTACCATAATTACATGGTAATAATCTGCAATCAAAACGCATTTTATAAAATAATATAATATAGGTATATTATTATTTATTTTTTGATCAGTAATTCCGAATTCGTAGTAGGTACTTGATAGTGTTGATAGTACTTAGTACCCATTTGGCATTTACATATTTTCTACTCGGCCCATATTAGACACCAGGTTAGTATTAAAAATTTTACTCGGACAATACTCGGTACACGGTTAGTATTGAAAATTTACTCGGACAATACTCGGAACCCGGTTTTTAACAAATTATCTACCCGGAACATCTCTAATTGGTGTAATAATTATTAAAGAGAAATTGCAGCCATCTTTAATCCAGTTATTGCAATATTTATTAAAAATAATGAACGAGACGATATTTATGATTTCTTTTTTTGCCCATGTTGTTTTGACGTTTAAAAAAGAAATAACGAAAAATCGTAAGCAGAATCATGAACTTGACAAACACAACAACTGAGGTCTGAAACTCTGAGTAGCGTCTAACCAGCGGCCAGGAAGGCGGTAATAACGACAACTCCGAACTCATATTGTCATTAAATTGAAAAATCGTGCACAGCAATCACGATCGAAGGTTATCAGGGACACCGAGTCCCGCCAAGGGGGGAGGACATTGAACGAGCTATAAAAAAAAAATAGGCAGTGGCCTGTGGCCAAAACACGAAAGTCGAACTTAAAAAATCGTTACTATTGCTATTATTAGGATAACGGACTGTCGCGAGACGGTACGATGCTCACGGGACCGTGCTGTTTACCTCGGGTCGAATATGTCGGCGTACATCTGGACGTTTTCGACATGGGCTCCGCTTGCCGTTGTCAAAGCGAGTTGAGTGGCGTCAGCCGCCTTCCGAGATCTGACGGAATCGTCGAATGATCAAACAAATCGGAACTGCCGAATGGTGATACTGCGATCGGGTGATTCGCGTCGTTTTCCGTTTTCTCGAACGGTCCAACTTTTATCATCTACGCCAGTGCGCTATTAACGCCATCGACAGTGCGAACTGCAAACACAACGTACCGTTCGAGCGCGACGGATGCGTCCCGTGTCCCATCAAAGCTAGTGTACTTTCTTTTTTCCATGACATATTCTGTTAATATTCTGTTTCCGTCTGGCAGAGTCGCCAATAAAATGGAATGATATGATAATATGCATTCGCGTTGGTTAGCTCGGTAACATAAAGACCACGACCTCAGTAACCACAATCCACATAGAATAATTTATTGTTCTTTGGTGCCCATCACGCCGGCTTTAGATAGGATGGTTGCAGGCTGCAGCACGGTGTATTAAATTCTACAGAATGTTTATGTGTTACAAATGTTCTCCAAAAACCAGCT
Organism: Neotoxoptera formosana; assembly: GCA_022818045.1. NCBI lineage: Eukaryota > Metazoa > Arthropoda > Insecta > Hemiptera > Aphididae > Neotoxoptera > Neotoxoptera formosana. Next base: position 33,544,792 of record CM040631.1, on the reverse strand, counting down.
GATTTTACCTACGATTCTGTAGCGCCATCTATAAGTTTACTTTTAAAACTTAATAGTATAGTTACTATAGTTGTTATTCTATGGTATAGATTGCAGCTTTAGCCATGATTATAATACCGCCAAAATAAAAATATTACTTAGGTATTTACTATTTACATTTTACACGTGAATTGTACTAAGTTTTTTTTTATATTGAATTTTGAATAAAATTAACAATTTACATGTATATTTGTTGTGTACGTCAACCTCATGACGCATCAAAATCTACATTTTGTGTTCCCCAAAATGAAGAAGACAAAATTAAATGGGAAAAGTCTTTGGGGATGATTTTAAAAAAGAGCCATCGTGTCTGTGCTCAACATTTTGAACCGTCTGAAATAAAAAATACTTGGGAGTCTGGTACTGAATTAAATAAATACACGGTAAACATAACATTTTAACTGAAAAATTGTTACTATAAACTTAACATGTTTTTCTTAGATATGTTTAAAAGTTCCCAGATTGGTAAAAGGGGCCGGGCCAAAATTAAACTGTAGAAATAAATTATTAAATTACCAAAATGAAAACATGGAGGTTTGTAAGATAATAATATAATTTAATATACTATATTTATACTATACAATATACAAATAATAAATTAATATTAATTAGACTTTGGAGATTGAGGATAAACTGTTTTCTATACAACACTCAAATGATTCACAGTTAGATCCTAAATTATCTAGTTTCACAGACATCAGCAAGCAAAAAGAGGAAGGTATGGGTTTGTAGTATAAAATAAATATAAATACAGTATTTTGGTTATAAGTTACTCATTTATATTTAACAGATTGACTTGGGAATAGAACAAAATTCACTATACTTGTATTTGCTAAAAAAATTTTTAAAAAATTTTTGTTAGTTATTATATAAATCCACAGGGAGCGCCCTAAGTTCCTAAGTATTTAGTGGAAAACATTCATGCATCATTATTCCTTCTTTCGTTACGCAACCATCCTATCTAAAGCCGTGGTGCCCATCGATACGGACCATAGAGTAATAAGAATATTCTTATTACTCACTGAACTGTATACTATGGAACGCGTATTGTGTATACGCTCTAATATAAAAAGTGAAGCTCCATTAGAGGGCGCCATATTGATTCCGTTAATGTTTCTTTCCATGATTTTTCATGGATAAGACTATTTTATTAGCTTATCTTCTACTAAATATTATCAGGCTATAGACACTGAATTGGCCAAATCGGGTGACTACGGCCTTGAAAACGGTCTCCGGGGGGGGGGGGCGTGGCATACATTATCAGTGTACTCAAATCATATCAGTATAAACTATAAATTATTTGACAGAATACTTGTAAAAAAACAGACTTAATTAATTATTAAAATTAATACAATACTTATTCATTTTACCAGGATTTAATGTTAATGTATTAAAATATAAAATAAATCATCATAAGTAATAAGTCTAATGTAACAATATTATAGTTCTTGAATTCATGCATTATGTTGAATGGTACCTAATCATAATACCAGTCTGTTTAGTTACATTACAGTTATGCAAGTTTATAATGGCAATTGAAACTAATGTAATATAGTAGTGTAATTATTTTAAATAGTACTGAACATTTTCAATCATTACCTCCCAAAAATACCAACTTGATAAAAAAAAAAAACGCCATCGTAAGTCAACAATATTGCTACAGTCAGAATCTATATAAATGTAATAGATAATTGGACTTGGAATAAAATACTAGGTTTAAAAAACAAACACATAAGAAATCTAGTAAGAATGTATTTTGTTTATTCAATAAACATAGAATTAAAATTACTAAAGAAATGGGAAAAATAATATATTACATACAATAACAATTTATTCAATGTGTACATATGGTATTGAAGCTTAATTAAAATAGTAGTTGTAAATATATATTTTGTGGTCCTGAAAAGGACCTTTTTTGAAACCTGCAATTAGTCCTGAAAAAGACAGTTGATTGCCCTTAAAAGGGTAGTTTGTTGAAATATTAGCAAGTGTTAAGAGGACGTTATACCCGCATGTATTGTCTCGGTCTTACAAACGTACAACATAATAAAAACGCAAGGGGAAAGAACCGAGAAGGCTACAGTTATAACTAAGAAACCAAATTTTCACACTGTAAAGAGAAGAGTATTTACTGCGCAACGTCACTTTTATTTTTTCAATATCACAAATACAAAATAAGTTCTTATTGTTAAAAAATGAAAAAAAAATGGTTTATTGAAAACTTGAATAATTTTTTTTGTATATATGATATTGAAAAAAATTAAAGCGAAGTTGCACAGTAAATGTTCTCCTCTTTAAAGTGTGAAAATTTGGTTTCTTAGTTATAACTGTAGCCATCTCGGTTCTTTCCCTACGCGAAACAGTTTTTGTTATGTTGTACGTTTGTAAGATGGAGACAACACATGCAGGTATAACATCCTCTTAACAACGACTAATAATTCAGAATACATCAGTTTTATTAACTTACACAAAATATTATGTACATCCTGATAATATCAACAGTTATTTTTTTTTTTTAATTCAATACTTATAACTTATAAGTTAGAAAGTATTTGTACTTTCCTGTTCCGTAAACCTGTACGTGAAGCTTGACTTTCTTTGTTGGTTCTATTTAAAGTGTGATAAATTCGAAACCTTAAAAAAAGATTAACCAAAAAATTCCTAGGGAAATCTTTACATGGGTGATCTAAATATGTTCCATTTAACATTAAATCTCGTAAAGCTTTACCTATATTAGGCCGAGGGGCTAATTGAACGAAATTATTATTAAAAATATTATCAATACAAAAAACATATTCATAAAAACTAGAATTAGGCATAATCAAATTATGAAATAATGAAGAAGTACTTTGTTCGTATGATTTAAAATGAGCATAAAAATTATTACTGGACAAAGTACTATTAGTTTGTGCATAATCTAAACATGTTTGGCATTGATGAATTTTTAAGCATTGTTTAATTAAGTAACCACAACTGTATGTCAGAGCATTTTGTTCAGGTAGATTTACATTTTTATAGTTATTAATTTCTTCAATAGGTAAAGGGATTTTGATTGGATTTTTTTCAGGAAAAAGGATTTTGATTTCTTCAATAGGAATCTCCTCAAGACTGATAAGAATATCATCTAAATCTTTAACACAGTTAGCACCATCGGAATACTCAAAATAATTCATAACAAAAAGTTTTTTAAAAGTACGTTTGAATTGTATACATGTAGGGTTAATACAGTTTCCGTTTTGAATTCTAATAGTACCAAAAAAATTTTCCAAACAGTCTTGGTTCAGTCTATAGGTGCAGATCTTAAGATTGGCTGTTTCTTGATTGTCATTGGATAAATTAGAATAAAGACGATTGAGTCCAGCTATTGATATTAACCAAGAGTTAATAAATTTAATATTATATTGTCTATTTATGCTGATCCACTCATTTTTCAAGACATCAAATTTTTGAACTTCTAAATTTTTAAAATAATTAAACATAGAGTTTAAAAATGATGTTTGATCATCAGAGTTTGTAAATGGAAGACAAAAAAGTTTGGAACCATTTTTCTTATCAGAAATTTGACAAGAAATTGGATAAGAATTAAAAATGTCAAAAAGTTTGTCCATACAGTCAATAAATTCAATAGTATCAAACGCACTTTGAGGTAATTTGTCACAAGTAACTAAAGTAGTCATCCCTGCCACAACTGTATGACTAAAAATTTGAGATGCATACTTAACACGCATCTTTTGAAAACTATTCGGGTTGATATGTACATCAGTTAATTTAGGTGCCAATCTATGTACTTGAGTTTTATCTATATCATAAAATTGTTTCAGATACATTTTTTCTGCAATTTTATCAACTGACTTGAACCGATAATTGAAAAAGTTATTCCTAGTTGCCTTTAATAGATGGGGTGGATCAAACATAAACACAATTTCTTTACCGATAACATTGAAGTAAGGGGTTTCAGGAGTTATGCCTCTACTATCTACAAAGTTCTTAAAATTTGATCCTAAATCGGAAATCATGACTCTTACATTCAAGGAGATACTATGTAATTTATGAATACAACTGAAAATTATAGAAAGTAAATCAGCTCCTGTACAAGTGTTAGAGACAAAAAAATATCCAACAGGTTGCTTCCATGAATCATGTAAGCTACGAATCATAATAACCATAACCGACTTTGCTAATTCACAAGTTTTGAATGTATTAGTATTGTGAAAACCAACAATTTCATCTTTTTTAATATCATAGTAGACGAAAGATTTGAGAGACATTTCACCTACGCACATGACACATTCTTTTGACTTAGGTTCCATTGAATTTACTTTCACCGCTAAAATTTTAAACAAAAATTCATTAATACCAGGATTTATTTCCCAACTCTCAGTTGTTCTTTGCAAAGTTCTAGGTGAAGGCAAATTCATTGATTTTTGAAGAAATCGATAAACCTTAGGACCTAAAAAATATATCATTAGTGCAAATTGTTTTGTCTCATAGGAACATCTACGACCTTTAGGAATTTGGAGAGTCAGTTTGGATTGAACTTTAACAAAATTTGAAAAACCTCTATTCAGAAATTTATCACACATCAACTGAAAATGTTTTAATGAAGAAAAAGTTTTTTGATTATTAGCATAGTTTTTTTTTAAAACATTAAATTTTTGTTGAAGTTCATTATACTTATCTTTTTGGTGACTTAACATTTTTTGAAGCTTATCTTTTCTTGGAGTATGTTTAGAAAGACTTAGGGTTGTCTGACAAGAAGTATCGGATGATGACACTGGGGAGGTTTTAGAACTGTAAGAACCAACCAAACTTCTTGCTACTGAATTCGCTATAAAATAATACATAATATTATTGACATGATATTATCACATAACTTAGTATAATATTTACTTACACTTAGAGGTTGAGGTTGATGGGATTTGTGACCAATCAATTGGCGAACAATATTCTAAATTAATATAAAATAAAACATTTTAATAACATATTCAATATGCAATATGCAGTAGATCCCTATAGTAGATAGTTTAATATTCATTTGTAATACAATATAAGTAATAAATTACCTGTAACTTCCAATTGAGGATGTTCCGGGCTGATAGGTTGATCTAAAATATTAAGATAGCTTTACATTATAATATACCCAGGCCTGAATATTTTAAGATTTATTTTTTATTAAAAAACTAACCTGCGGTTTGCTCTTGCTTGTTTAAATTTCCACTCCATTCAAATTTAGATGGAACAGCATTTAAAACCAAACGACTTCCCACAAACTGTGACTCATCAAAATGACTCGAACACAATTTGTAGTGTCGATTACAAATTTTTGGGTCCAAATCAATTAGATCGTTTCGTCGACATAACACAGCCCACTGCTTGCATCTGTAAAAAAAATTACAATTTAATGATTTCAATTAATTATTGTACACATTTATAGGTACTTACCTTTCAGCAGAAAGTGGAAAGCGATGAAAGCTGATTTGAGCTAATGGCCCATATTTGTTAGGACATACCACACACTTTACTACCATGATGAACACAATAGAATTATTACAATTTTCAAATTGAAATAATATTGTTTAAAATTCAAACACTTATTACGAATATCGCGGTAAAAACATTCACTACAATACAGATTACTTTAGTACCTAGTTTAGTCTGAAATCTAGAATAAAGAAATAACGTTTGTGTCATGTGAAAACAGATACAGCCGTCGCCCGCGATCACTGGATTGTATCCGTTTTTATAATTTCGTAACAAAAGAGGGATACACGTTGCCAACATTCTATCAGATTACGGATACGGTTTCATTTTTAGAGTCCAATACTTCATACCCTAGGGTACAGTCAGGGGCGGACTGGGCCACTATGCTACTGTGCATTTGCACAGTGGGCCGGTGTCATATTATATTCATCAGGCCGGTGCAAAACAACCCAACGTGTATTGAATTAAAAATATTTTTAAAACAGATAATAATTGTATTTGTTTATTTGTATACAATTTTGATTCCCCGAGTATTACCATTGATTAAATATACGTATAAATTATAATATATGTATATTTAATCAATGGTATTATGTAATATGCTAGTCTATGTACCTAATACCTATGTCCTATATATTATATGATAAATCGCTGTGCTATCAGCGGTCGACCGTCGACGGCCGCTAGGGAATACCGGAAAACATATTCTTAAAATAGTTTATAGTTATTAGTTTATTACAGTATTGAGTCTATAATAGCCTAGACACTAGACAGTAGACACTATCACTATGATAGTATGAATGCACGATACGAATTGATTTCTTATTCCCACAATTTTGATTGCGTCGTGTACTCGCACATCTAAGCACGTGTATGAAATTATATTTTGTTAATTTTATTCAGTGTTGAATTAAATATTTAAATACTGCTATAATTTAAAACATAATAAATGATGAAAAAAAAACTAAAAGGTGGAGCTGAAAAGCTTCGTTTAAAAAAAAATCATCAATTTCAAAGCTGTTGCCAATGACCCAAAACAAAAAAAAATTGCATTTGGACCGGATCGCTCTAACAAAGTATTCGTAGGTAAGTATAAAAAATTTAGTATACTATAGATACTTATTTCAAGGTACTGATTCATTAATTACGTTTGTTATACATTAAATTAAAGATTTTAATATTTTTTAATATTGAATAATTGCAGATTAAATAATATCTCATAATCTATAATATTTACTAATCTGTAAATTAAAATGTTAAACGGGTGAACTGGATTCATTTTTCTTTCAATATAATTTGTATGTAATTACTTTTTAATATTATTTGTATTCTAAATACTTTGATGATTGTTCAACACAGCAAAAACAACAAAGTTGCTCAGTTGAAACTGTAGAAAACAATCCTTTGGTGAGTAAACTTTTTTTAATGATATATTCTCACTAAATAGGTATTCTTGTAATCTTGTTAGGTAAGATCTACCTTATACTTTTTATGTTGTGTTTAAATTATTATTTATCAGTTAATGTTTTTACTACCTATTTTAATATTAAAAATTTATTATGATTGTTCAGATGAATTCAACTGCTAAAGAACAAACCAAGCAATGTAGTGTATCCTGTTCGTTTTCGTTACCTGAGGTTGAGGAACATATTGCTGCAGAAAAAATATATTCATTTGTGATTCCCAAAAAATTTTGTAATTTATAATTGTGAAAGAGCATTCAGCAAGCTTAAAATAATTAAAAATCGTTTACGCTCTTCATTAAATCAAGACCATCTTGAAGCATTCATGCTAATGTCTATAGAAAAAGATATATTAGATGCTATTGATTTCAAAGAAATACTAAATATAGTAAAAAATTCTTCATCATTGATGAACCAGATGTTATCGTTGTAAAAACCAAAGTGTAACCATATAATATTATTTATTTTAAAATTTTAAATATTATAATATCTGTTATAAATTATATGTAAATGTTAGTCGTTAATAAATAGTTATTTTACTATTGTACATTTGTATTTTGTACTATTTATTATAGATGCTACAGATGTATCTTAAGTATGAACACTTAAGTTAAATATAATTTGTTAATTTGTTTAGAAGTAATTTTTTTTTATTTCTATAAACAAAGTTAAAATATATATTATTAAACAGTGATTTAAAAACTCTTATGATAAATTATTTTTGGGAACATCAGTAAAAAAAAATTTTCATTTTTCAATGTATATATATTACATTTTAAAGTAAATTAAACTTAAATTACAATATCCAAATATATAAACATATACTTATTTAATTGAGAAATTTAAAAACTATAAAATATGAAGAGGTAAAAAATTTTTGAGCTCTAGGTGTTATGAACGGTAGGGGCCAATTTTTTTTTGCAGAACAGTGGGCTGATTGGGTTCCAGTCCGCCCCTGGGTACAGTGGTCAGTGGCCTGATCAGCAGCTGATTGAGTGTCTATTCTATATTATTGATTGTTCTATGGTGTTATTACTCTATGATACGGACCGCGGACTATAATGGTCAATGGACTGGACACGAGTAGCTTATCTGATTCAGTGGCCTCGAATGTACAAGCCAGAAATTCTCTAATGTTCATGACCGTGGTACAAGCACAGAACAAGAACTTTGTTCAGAGCTTTGTTCTGTGGTACAAGAGGCATTTGCGAGGGTTCCCATTGGCACCAAGAGTTTACAACGCCATCTGTTGACTTAATATTTTGTTTAATTACGATTTTAGTTATTTTCAGTTATAAAATAAACTTTTTGAAATGTTCTTTTTATCCGTGGTTCTTTCAACTTTTAAAGTATATTATTATATTTTTACCCACAATAACATTTTCAAATGCAATTTTTTGACATGGATTAAAATAATAGAATGTGACACCAAATAAAACCACCAGTAGAGCTAGAAACATTCAGAAACCCAGCTCCAGACCATATGTGATATCCGTGCCACAGACTAAATTTAATCCACAGATATAGATAATAAACTAGATTGCTAGGTTCCTTATACTGACCGTATAAACGTTTGAAGCCACGCATCCGCCATTAGTAGTAGGTCATTTGTATCTTATCATGTTATAATTTTGATAACACAATTTCTCGGTTCTCACTGATTTCTGATTTAGACAATAATAATTTATAAATAAATGTTTTTAAATTTTAAAATGTGCGAAGGTAACAAGTTTCTTTTATTATTTGACGTTTGTTAAATAATTTAGAAATGTTGATCTATTGAATAATTTCATGTTATGTTTATTATTTATATATAAACATATAAATTAGGTAAGTGTATTATAATACTATTCTGTAGATACTATTTTATTACCAATTATATCATTATATTATTATTAGTTAATAATACTTAGGAAGAGCATTTTTCGACACAACACGTCATAGGCATTTTTAACAAAATGTAATATTTTATACTTTATACAGATATAATATAATATTAAATATTATTAAAAATACATATAAATTACACTTAAAACTTTCATGTGTATAAAGTAAATATTTTGTTCGCCTAGTATAACATTTACAACAAGTATAAACAGGTCTGTACAGGAGTTAACATATTATGTACAGCGCTATACTGTACACTCCACAACTATTTTCTATGAAAAAGTGTAAACAAATAACGAGTAATAATATATATTATACATAGGTAATAGTATATATTATATATATAGGTAATAACTAATAATATATAATATAATATGTTAAAGAACAACACACTGGTTTTAACGATTAATTCATTTATTGTTTACAATTTTAAATCATACATTTAAATAATTATATACTACATAAATATTTTATTCAAAAAATGTACTTTTGAAAATATACAATCATAATTTATTGTGACAAAAATGAATATAAATGACGAAAAAAATTACATTTCAAATATTTTAAACAAAAATTTAAATTTTGGCGGGATTTCGGCATGCATTTGACCTACTCAAAATGGCGGATAGTAACTTCGCATCATATCACTACTTAACAATCTAGTTTATTATCTATATCTGTGATTTAATCTATCCTGTTATCACCGCACAACAACTTACTATCATTGGATTTTTAATTCGTTATCTATATTCTATGGCGCTGTATATTCATTTTTCAATATTCATTATTTGACGCCAGGAATTAGAGCGCTCCTATGTTATAGTCTCAAGTTCTCGAGTCTGCCACTCTGCTATACGGCTTCAACGTTTCGTCTGAGTTCTACAGTTTTCCAATTATCTCCGACTCCCGAACTCCTCGGTTGCTGCTAAAACGATTTCCCACGAACTACAATAATTGTATTTTTGATCTCATACTGTTTATATCTTTCGACTGTCAAACGTTATAATAAAGTAAATAACTACCATGTCCGGTTCAAACGAAGAGGTCAATTTGCACGAATGCCTGGAACTGATCACGAGACTTGCTCGACACGCCGGCCAGGTGATTGGGAAAAAATCAATTATTTAGAACTAATTGAATATAATTAAATTATGATATTATTCGACTGTCCAATCTCTCGCTAATTTATTTCTGTAAATCGACCGGCATTTTTGTGATATTTTAATCCTTACGATATTATTTCGTCGGTAATTCTCTATAACTAATTAAATAATTACGATAAATTACCGTGTATACATCACAATGTATAACAAACTACAGAACAAATTACAAAGTCCCCATGAAAAAATTTACCTACCTACCCTTTAAGTGAATTTCAACAATAATTACTCTCCAATTTTGATTTATCCACTGTTGCATCTAAACGGGGGATGTGAAGGTCTAATAAATATCCAAAAATAAATTTTTTCCGTGCATAGGTAATAAGTTGGGTTTTTTCTCCTATTCAAAAGTTATGTAGGTATACTGCCTATAATAATATACCTATCATATTTTAAGCACACATCAACATTTTTGAAAAATATGGTGCTAGAAATAATTTAGCCACATACTTATTATTACATACTTATATGGTATTAAATCTATATTTAGTCAGTTCAAATATACATTTTACATTTTACATACTAACCTAACCTTGTATGAGTATGAATAAATAATTTTGTTCTTACAAAAATATACGGTAAAAGAATCAGTCCTAACAAAACTAAAATATATTATTAATTTCAGTTTACAAGTAGGTATAGACTTTAAATTAACAATTTATGACTCATTAAATTATTTTATTGACTTTTATCAGTTTATACTAATAAACAAGATAATAAATTATAATGTAACTACCACTTATAATATAGGTATCTATTTATACTATGGTATGCCCAGGGGTATATACAAGAGGGGGGGGGGTCAGATCCCCTCCAAAGGCCTTTTTATTATTTTAATGTGCAGGTACTTAGGGGCTTAAAAATGTTCCTTCCCTGATAATTTGTTTGCAATTGATCCCCCCCCCCATACAAAAATTATGTATATGCCACTAGGTATGTGTGTCCCACTCATAAGCTAATGATTAGCCCTAAGTAAACTTGGTACATCACTTATCCTATACCTGCTTTAATATAATAACTATTAATGTATTATATATATTTTATTTCTAGATTATAAAATCTCGAATCAATAAGAAAAAAACAATCGAGATTAAAGCCAATAATTCGATTGACTTTGTCACTGAAACAGATCAAGAAGTAGAAAAATTACTTATTGAGGGAATCAAACAAAAATATCCACATCATAAGTATATAATTTTATAACCACTGTCTATTTTACTGTGAATTACTTATCACTTTGTTACAAATAACAATATCATATAATTTAAGATTCATTGGTGAGGAATCATTTGCTGCTGGTATTAAAGAAAAACTGACATGTGCTCCAACTTGGGTCATTGATCCTGTGGATGGCACCACCAATTTCGTGCACAGTTATCCAAACGTTTGCATATCTATTGGTTTGGTTGTTGGATGTGATGTTAAGTTAGGAGTTATCTTCAACCCCATATTGGACATGTTCTTCAGAGCAATCAAAGGTGAAGGTGCATTTTTAAATGATGAACCAATCAAAGTCAGTGGCGTTAAACGTAAATATTTTGAGAAGTACTTAGGTTTATTTTGAAAACAAAATACTTCCTAATTGGTTTTATTTTTAGAACTTTCTGATGCTTTGGTCGCTGTAGAATTTGGTTCAGTAAGAACTGAAGAATTCAGGAGTATTGTGAACCACAACATCAATTATCTGGCAACAAATGCCCATGGGTAGATTCTTAATATTTTTCCCACCAAATAATAGTTCTTTCAATTCATTGAATACAGATTGACTTAACATTTTGTTTTTTAGTGTTCGTTCAGCTGGTTCAGCTGCTTGGAATTTAGCTCAAGTAGCTAGAGGTGCTATTGATCTGTATGTGGAAATGGGTCTCCATGCTTGGGACATGGCAGCTGGGGACATTATTGTGAGAGAAGCTGGGGGTACTGTGATCGATCCAGATGGTAATTAATATCAAAATTATCCAATGTATTAATAAAATAAAGTTACTTATACACTACATTTATGTTTATATATAATATTCAGGTAAAGATTTTGAATTGATGAGTCGAAGGGTATTAGCTACATCGTCAAAAGAGATTGCTGAAGAAGTATATTCAAAATTTCAACAATATTATCCAGAACATGATTAAAAAAAGTTCAGCTGTTATTTATTAAACCTTTATCATCAATAATGGTTTAGTATAATTAAATGTTTTATCAATGTTTTTTATGTACCAATAATTACATAGTAGCAAAGAAATCATTTTATTCGATACCACTGTTTTGTCAATTCATTAATGATGAAAATATATGAAACACTATTTTGACATGGTATAATTTTAACCATTTATAAACTATTCTTGTTTATGAATAAATTGTTGAACATATACGTATCTAGTCATTATAAATTGAAACATAAAATTGTTAAGATTAAAAAATATAACAGTCGTTTAATTCAAATAAAAAGCAACAGAATTGAGTAATAAATATGTTTAGCATTATACCTTTAATCGTGTGTATTATACAATAAAGAATATAAATAAAAAGTATTATCAATTTTAATAATCACCAAAAAATTAATGTATTTATAGATTGTTTCTGTAAACTGAGACCTATAACACCTCGCTGTGGGTCCCTGATAGCAATGTTGACTGGCTTGTTCCTCCTGAAAACATAAAAATTGCTCTTCAAAATTTGATCCTTAAAAAAATAGCTAATAAATGTTTTGGTTTGAATGTTAAAAAATTTCAGACATCCAGTATTATACAAGATCGTCCTGACAATATATTAATTTAGTAAAAATGTCAAGTATCATACAAATGTTATCAAGACAACCTGTATAATTCATTATAAATTAAAATAATGAAAAGTTATATTTTATGTTGCCTATATCTGAATTACATTTCCTAAAGAACAAATTATTTATCAAAGAAAAAAATGTTTTGTAAAATGTATTTATAATTATTAATTTTTATACATTGTAATTAAATAGGTAGGAATGACATCTATCATTTTAATTTGAAACATTTTATAACTTATTATGTTCAGTAGTGTTATAAATTATAATGATGGTTAAGATACCAACTAATGTATAACCCAGAAAAACACAATTTTACATGATACACTTAAAATATCATATAAACTAACAACTATTTTTTTTTCTATTATCTATTATGTATTATGTAATTAGTAAGTCATTTTTCATACATTGATAAATGATAATAATTGATGAATTAATTATCTAAAAATTAAATTGGAAATCATTATAAGCATCATAACATTTTTTTTTATTTATGACCTTTGTTGAGGTCATACAATTACACCATTTGGACACATTGTAATAATGATCATATTGTTTTTATGATATTATTGCTATAAAAGAAATTTATTTTACTATAAATAATAAAGTAGGTTGAATAATTTTTTCAAAAAATAGCATTTGAGGCTAATCGAGGCATTTTTACTTCCCCAAAAGGAAACTACAGACAAAAACAGCGATGCATATCATTGTTAAATCAATACATTCATCGCTCCGCTCAGTATCTAGAATGGTGAACCACATTTGCAAATACCTATCAATGGTTGATATCATGTCTAACCTAACTGGTGGAGGTCCAGTGGTCTGGACCCCCCCCCCGAAATTTTTTAAAGTAAATATATTTTAGTAGTGAATTTAATTAATTGACTATAATAGTATTAAGAATAAAGTTATTAAAAAAGTTGCCCCCCCCCGGAAATTTGTTTTCAGTTACTTACCTTAGATTAAATTAGAAGCTTGTTTTCGATCTGAAATAGAAGATGGATTTAAATTTTAAAGCAGGACAAGAGAGTCTTGCAATCAATTCTGAGGGTATTTAATGCAAAAAGTAGGAATTTAAGTTGAACTCTTTCCAACATTTAAGTTTCGCTAGTTGTGGATGGCCTCATGTTCAATTAGAGGGTATGCTAATGAACAAAAAATAGTTTTTAATGAAGAATGTAGCTTAAATTTTCTGAGATTACGGACAAATTAATTTGCTTTGTGTACAAGAACATAATTTTATTGATCGAATAATTGGACGGAATAAAAGCGAATCACCGAGAAAAGGAATATTGTTTACATTTGAATACATTAAGATTGAAGTCATGAAGCTCACTAAATTGACCTATTATAATGAATACCTTATACCTAGGTACTAAATTAATTATAAAATGTATAGGTACCTGTTGTATAGAACAATAACCACTGCTCCATCAGGTCTTTTAAAACCAACTGACTTCACCACAGACGTCTGAGTCAGTTTTATGCGCGTGGAACCTCTGGAAATAAATTTTGAAAAATGTCCAATCGCGTAGAACATTGGCTGCTTGTAGAATTCGTCTTTAGTTTTGTCAACAATAATAGGCGAGTCGATAAAGTTAGACACCCAGGTCGGACCTCCCTTCATGTCTAATGCTAAATTCCACTCCACCCATCCTTGCACCCAATGATTTAAATCCTGAAATTTAATTTTTTTTTTTTAAAACATTGATTTCAACATATAAATAAATATTCCTAGTATGCCTAGTTGCTGATATGAAATTTGGGGGTACTAAGCACCCCCAAGCAACCCCCTTCCCCAAATTGCACCTATGGTAGTGCCAAGACCCGACTTCAACATGGGATTCGGCGACACTGATTTTATACTTTTATAATATATATTAATATTTATGTATATTATATATTCGTAATCATAGTATACTCTTCACTGTTTTTAACTTTTATTTAGGTACACATGACAACTATATTTGTATTTCTAAGGACAACCAAAAAAGTGTTTATAACAAATAACAATTTACCTACATTAAAGTTATTCGTCATTTCATATATGAGTTTAAACTTAAACGTTCTTTGTTTTTCTGTTCGCTGCTTTTAGTAGCTAATTGAAACGAGTAACGACCACAGACACATATTAGTACAATACATTTCGTATTGCAGATTGAAATATCTGCCGAAAAGTGAGTGTTTCGTTTTCGCGCCAGCGCAAAGCATATAAAGTATGTTTATTATATTTTATAGACCACTTATATGTATGACAATGACTAAACCTGATTAAAATATGTTTTTTTAAATCGATCAAACGTACAAATTTAAAACTCAAAACGATTCCATTACCTTCACGGCTTCACATTTAAAGCCGGTTGGACCATGTAATATTACAATCAATATTACTATTCAGAATTGACCGTATTAAAAAAAAAAATTCTAGTGCAAAATATATGTTTTTTAACAGCGTTTCCTTCCATATAAATAGCTAATTTTGGGCATTGGCGTTATCTCCGAATAATATTTTAGACTGAATACCTATTATACATACTGCAGGTATAATAAATAAATATTTTGGTTTTTTTCCAGTAGCTGGTAGGTAGGTAGTAGGTACCTACTACCATTTTTTGTTGTTGAAATAATGGACAAAGACACTAAGGAGGTCCAAAAAACAATGTTTATGACCAAAACTGTGCACAAGATGAAAATGAAAGATAATGAGATTCAGTCGATTACGAAGTCATATCGTCAGAAAAGTATAATTTATTATAACATTATAATATTATATTAAATTGTATATTTCTATATTACAAGTATTTTCAACGCATAATTAAAACCCGGAAATCGTTCATATGTAAACCCATAATATAATATATGTAGAAAAAGCACTTGGTATACTCCGTATTTTTTGCACTTGTCTTAAGCAGTATTTTTTATTTTATCTAGGTGCGCCGTATCGATTTAAACGGTTCAGACCTGGCCAAAACCAATCGACTGCGGATACGAGCTCGAACAGCCACCAGAAAGTTGAAAATATGGAGATACTCT
This sequence comes from Neotoxoptera formosana, assembly GCA_022818045.1. Classification (NCBI taxonomy): domain Eukaryota; kingdom Metazoa; phylum Arthropoda; class Insecta; order Hemiptera; family Aphididae; genus Neotoxoptera; species Neotoxoptera formosana. Next base: position 33,528,952 of record CM040631.1, on the reverse strand, counting down.
TAAAGGAGCTGAGCAACCTTACAAGTACCGTCAAAACCCTTCAAAACATGAAAAATGAATCGATATATTCAGCAAGAGAATTATATCATCAAAAAAGTATAATTTATAAAACAATATGACGTTATCTTACGCTTAGTATTAACTGACAAATAATTGGGTGTGTGTGCTTATAATTTTATGTCACCCAATAATATTATGCACACCTATAATTTGAGATCAATGACTAAATTATCATTTCAATTATTAACACAAACAAAATATATTTATAATTTTTAAAAATCTAAACCCGTTGTGTTAATATATATTTTATCGCATATTTCAATATTACAACATAATTAAGTCGGAAACCGTTTATCTGTAGGTAAACCCCGATACAAAAGTAATAATAAAATATGCAGAGTAGGAAAATATACAGCGTATTACCAAGTCTTGGATATGAGTTTTTTCTTTTGTTTTATCTAGGTTCGCCTTATAAATGGAAACGAGACAGGCCAGAGAAAAGGCACACTATCAATAAGAGATATTACGACAGACCTAAAAACTTGCACACTATTAAGAAACAGGACGGAGCTGAAAAAAATCAAGCGACTATCAAGATAATGGACTACGGGGAGTTGTGTAAACAGAATTCAAGTGAAACGGGACAGTCCAGCAAATAGTCACACGATTTTGACACCAAACTGTTTGTTAAATTTGTTAAAATAAATGCGTTTTGTTAATATTTTCGGTTTTGTCAATTCGCAGTACTTTTGCTGTTTACGATGTTTGCTGTTTTCCTTATAGTACCTATAGTACCTATATGTAAACTATAACATTTCAGAAACCCCTCATTCAAATCATGATGTCGATGAGTTAAGAATTTAATAACTATACAGAATGATTCGCCAATTCACCATATTTCACTAATAGCGTGTCACCTCTGATTTTATTTAATTATAGGTACAGTTATTCTAAATCTGATTTTTGGAATTTTTAAATCGGTATATACTTAACGACAATAATTTCAAATTCTTGAGATTTTTGGTACTAGGTACTTAGATAAAGTGTTTATATACATGAAATCATTAAAGCTAAAATTTAAAACACCCATTACAGTGAGTATAGTCACCCCTCTATACACCTACTGTTCAGTAGAGCGGTACATGCTTTGGAAATCTATTTTGGACACTTCAGATAGATAGGTATTCATCATTAGTTAAGTAAGGATTGCATAATAACACTCCATATTCTAATATTGAACGTACTAACGAGAAATATAATGTCCGGAGACAACGAGCAGTAGAAAACTGTTTAGTATTGCGCTTAATAAATCCAAAGACTTTTAAAGTTTTTCTAGCACACACACACGCAAGTAACGAGGTGACACCCATGATTTGCTAGTCGGTACGGCTCACCCGCTTATATACGGGTGCACCGACAACTATAATACCGTAATAGCCAATAGGATACAATATAGTAAGATATGTTAGTTATTATTTTATCATAAGTCATAACTCTTTATACGATTTCAGATGGTACCTTTATCCTAAGGTCTAACAACGGTCTATAAACTTGAACTCTGATTATTACCTAGTTTTATTTTTTTTTCTCTTAATGTATTATGTTTTCCGTTCTACCTAGCCTTAACTGAAGAGTAATATCAATGGATATTTTCTCTGATCATGTGAACTCATGTCAAAAATTCTATCACTCAAATTTACTTATTGTATTATATTAAATATAGATTGTAAATAAACTTTTAAAAATAAAAAAAAAAAAAGATGGTACCTAGTAAATATTTAGAAATAATAAAAGTACCGTCTTCCGAAGCTCTCTATACTCGTAATGAACCACCCGTGAATATATTCTATTGCGATATAGACAATATCTCCAGTTTCAGTAATTTTACTGATTCTTCTAAGTTCTAGATGTGTTGTTTCAATTTTTTTATTGAAACTTAAAAAATTATTAAATTTTGATTTTATCCGGTGAAATGTAAATATAGTTTACACTTATGACCTACTCGGTACTATCCGCATTCCGAGTACTCGTATATTTATATATACTGTCATAGTGTCATTACTCATTAGTCGTCATAGGAGTGTTTCGATCGAATTCGCGGCTAGGACTCCATAATTTTGGTCTGGACGTCAGAACGTATATATAGCTAGGTAACCGGAATATAATATTATTATAATAATTCATTTAGGTGTATATACTATCATTGATATTTGATTATAAATACTACCTATAGTATTAAATAATTAATGATTCTATCTATCTATATAAATATTAAAATAAATATTGTATTACGTCGATGATGTTGTTCGCGTAATTTTCAGCCCTGGCCCAACTTCCCAATTGCACTTTGACGAAATCCCACGGCTTGTCACCTGGATAATTAAAATTTATTTAACAAAATTACTAAAACCGTTTTCATCACTTTAAGGTATATTATATAAATTATTATAAATATACTTATGTCTCGATGTATATATATCATGCATTAAACTTAAATACATAATACATATATATTTGGGTGTTAGGTAAATTATGTTTATGATAATCAATAAGTTTATTATCTATAATAACGGTTATTAGCTATATTGTAATAACTATATTTGGGTGGTTGAAAAAAATGTATACCTATACTGTATAGTATGATATGTAATATCCAAAATAGTTCTTCAAGTCTAAATTTCTACATTAAGTACAATAATAATATAATAATAGTATAATATAATATATAATATAATAATAGTATAATAATAATAATATAATAATAGTATAATAATATACATTATAAAAAGTGAAATCAAATTAGTAATTTTTTATTTTAAATATTAAAAACATACCTTGAGACGCTTCAGTGTTCATTATGATCTTGTCACCAAAGTTTTTGTGCACTTCATTCAAAACTTTGACAGGAACGATAAAGTCTAAGTACCAGTGCACGGCTACTCCGTCGATGTACTTTGCACACTGTTCGTCGCTCATAAGCTGTAGCACCAAAAAAAAAGCTTGCAACATTTTATATAATGTTATAATGTAATTATTTATTCATTAGCTGTTTATAGGTTTTTTAGTAGGTTTTATTACTGTGGGGGGATGGTACTGTTGGTTACAACTTACATTTGTCAGTAGAACCCAGGTGGTCACCCACCCGGGAACTAGTAGCACCAGCTGATGCTTGACTTCAGAACTGAAGCCAACCACCTCGCCACACCAGGCCATATACTTTAATTAATCTATATAAATCGTATCCAATGTTATTGGACCCACCAAATTCTATGAATAAAATGAGTAAGAAAAAAAAAATTGATTTTTATCAAAAAATCGCTAATGAAATGGGAAAATATGTAATCCAAACGAGGAAAAAACGGATAGCTTCTAGCATCATTCCGAAGAGAGGGGCAACGCGAAGGAACTAGTGGTCATTCTGGAGCTGGAGCATATTAAATATACCATTCAAAGTGGTTTACGTTTGCAGATGGTTATATTAGTAAAATATAGTAGTAGCATTGATTATATAATAGTCTATTACATAACAATCAATAGTAGTAGGCATACAGTACCATTTTCATCCACCAAGGCAATACGATCCTTTGGTCGTCGATGGCGAACAGCAGCGTGCTGTTGTGTTCGGAACTCCTCAGCCGGGGCCCCATGTGACGTCCGATCCATTCACGGTGCGACATCGGCGTCCAGCCCATTGAATTGAAGCGGTTCACGGGCACGATGCCGTTGAGTGGTTCGTTGCCCGTGGTCAACGCCCAAAAAGTCAGGTTTTGTTTGCGGTACGCGTCCAAAAATCTTCAACATATCGACGTACGAAAAACGTAATTAGATTGGTGAAATTTTAAATTGTATACAGCGGTTATATAAATTAGGATATATATATGTGTATATGTGGACGGTGTAGAGTCTATACGGGCTCAAATACATTTTCCGAAAATCCCTTTTATTTTTAAATGAGAAAAACTGATTTTGAAACGCTTTAGTTTCGTGGATAAGAATATAGGATTAAGGTGTGTATAGCAGCGGCATATCGTATACGTACCGTATATTGCTGGTTTAATTACCACACTAAATTAAAAATTTTAAATATACCTAAATACGTTTATAACAATCACGATCACGCGTGCTAATTACGATGATATGCTATAGTATAATAATTAATAATATGATATAATATAAATAATATGTTCTCGTTCACTTTAGATGGTATTCCGCCCACGTTTCCATGTATGTTGGCTTGAGGAAACCTATGCCGGAATAGTCGTTGTTGGTTTTCATCCACGGTGGGGCAGACCACGCCGACCCGATCAACTTGATTTCGTCCGACGCCATACCCATTGCGGTCTTTATCAGTGGTATCTGCACATAGGTATTAAATTATATCAACACAATACTATTATCGAACGTATATATTATGAGTCTGCAGTTAAACTGAGTTAGAGACGCAGCGGGCATATTTTTCAGGTGTAGCAAGACATAATCTTACCCACCCCTTCCAAAACTCAACATTTAATGGTCTTTTTTGGTTATTAAATTTTGGTTGTAATTAATATTTGGTCATGGTGTAAGCTATTTAAGAAAGTGATTAAGTGACTGAATTTAATTATAAAAGTGACCAAAAAATGACATAGATAAGTATTTTTCCTAACAACTTTCTGTTATTAAATATTTTTCTTTGAATATTATTCTTCCCTTATTTTTAATGTGTAGCTCTCGCTACACCTAGTCATAGGGTTGAGCGCCACTGGCAGCGAGTATCCGAAGCTCAAATACCTTTAATAGTACGGAGGGGATTTAAAGTTGGTTAACACAGCTGATGATACAGTCGTCCATATTAAATGACTACATGTTATAAAGGGATGACGAGGGAGTACGATCATCTTGGGATGACAAACTGCTTAAGGGTTTAGCCTTTAGGAACATTTTTTACACATCTAATTTTTTTGTAAAAATCAAAATTTATAGAGCCTATATACAGTATACGCCTGATTGTGTTAAATATTGATAATTATAATGTCACGTAGATATTATAAGATTATTCCATATAATCTGCAGTGATATATGATAAACATAGCGGCAGGCTTTTTGTATTCAAATAATTGCTGGATCATTTGTGTAAGGTGGGAGTAATAAGGGCGGGTCCAAAGCTTTACCTAGGAGGTCGAAACTCAAAATATACTGATGCTGCCAACTGCGGTATTGGTAAATCAGAAGCACTATTATAATATAATTTTTACATTTGATATAGATAAAAATTATATACTTTGTATTCTGCGTCTTCGGGGGCCAGGTCAAAATTGTTCAGGTCTGGAATTCCTTTGCTGTCGGCATACGTATACTTGCGCGTCGAGAAATCGGTACCACCGATCGGCACTCGTCCGATGTTGTACTTGATGCCGTCGTCAGCAAAGTAAGACCTGTGGCAGGACACGACAAATCGCAAAAAATTAAATTTGAGCACTATATTTACTAATGTACTATTACCTAGTATATTTAAATACGAATTTAGAAAAGTGGTGGTAATTTGTTTCTTTTGAAAAGCATACATTTTACTATTTGTCAGAAATTAACCCTATTATTCAAGCATTTATCGAAGTTTTTTTACAATTAATATTCAGAATCACATTTAAAAAAACTAAAATCATTTGTAGATAAATCGTGATTTTACAAGTGAATATCGAAGTTTAAACTTCAGATTGCTCAAACACTTATGAAAAATAGGTATTTATGTAATTATTACTCTTATTTTTTTTTATTATTGTAGTAGGTACGCAAAACTTATATGAAAGGACTGGGGAGGCTAAATTTGAAAAATTAACAGAAAAATTGAACGATATAGTTTCATATTAGGTCCTATACTTATTAGGTATAGTTCTGAACTTCTGTACAGTCAGTATACGTATACTATACATTTACAGGAAACATTGTATCACTTAAAAGTCAAAACCTTGCAGATCAAATGGAAATTTGTTATCATTTTTTTAATCTATAATTTAAGTTACAATGCTGAATTTACATCTGGATAAATATAGGTACTTTGACCGCAGGCAATATGTATCACCCAACCAGGGTGAAATAGTATTTTAATGAGTTGTAGCCCAAAAATACAGAGAAAAGTAACCTACATGAACTTGTAATATAATATTATAATCATCGTATATTGTCTCAACACGTTTCACTCATATATATACAGTGGCGTATTTTAAAAAAATTTGTGGGGGGGGTCTAAATATTAAAAACACATGATATATAAATTAATATTCTCTTTCTCTGTACCTACGTACCAAGTTATTTATGACTTTTTAACCTTTTTTTTCTGGGGGGGGGGGTCGAGACCCGGGAACCCTCCCCGTAAATACGCCACTGTATATATATAATATACGCAGCTTACTTGAGGAGATTGAGTTGGGTGTTCGGGCTCAGCGCCATGACATTGATGCCCACCGAGTCTGTGAACGCGCCTCCGAAACCGTGTACGGTTTGGTACGTGGTCGTCACATCCACGTCTATCTCGTCGCCGGACCATTGCGAGTCGAGCGACGGTACGAAAGACCCGCTGCTCCTGCGCATCCGGCTTCCGGCGTTCGAAGACGCGTACAGAGCGTACTTGCCGGACGACAGTATTTCCGGTTCCGGCGTCCGGTCGCAGTACGTCGAGTTGCACACGCACACCGTGCCGTACGCGAACTTCCTGGGCCAACAGTCGTCCGCGGCCGTAGCTGCACATCATTAATTTATTATCAATACGTTGACATAAAGGGTCTACAAGTCTGCATATTATTTATTTAAAAAGAGGCCTATAAGAGAAATGGTGCTGTGACGTGTGATGGGAGGGTTTTAACAGCACCCTCAAGTATGGAACTAGTACCTCCTCCCCCCCCAAAAAAAAAAAATCCACACCTTGAATGGATATTTTATAAACATTCTTTTGATTTAAGAGTTATTCGTCAATAGATTGTTCGTCTTGTCCTCTTCAGCACTGTATACATAACTAGACCTATATAGTGTTGTAAAAAATACATTTATTCATAATTTAAGAAGTGGGCAATCAAAGAATACAATTAAAAAAGTATTTGAGATCAATTTTAAAAACTGTTTATTTTGTAATACTAATTAGAAAATTATATTAACTCAGATACGACTTTTTGAAGTATATGTTAATGTATATTATAGCATTAATTACAATAGTATATACTTGTCATAAATTATAAGTTATAAATTATTGTTATATTTTCAAAATGTGTAAAATGTCATGTACATTTCCATTAAAAGTACGTATGTTGTAATTTTATTTAGAAACTACTTAATAATTATTATAATATTTACTATTTTTTTACCGTTTGATCCAATCATCGTCATTATTGACACGATCGATAATAGCCATTTCAGCTGTAGTAAAGTCTGTAACACGAAATGTTTGACAGTTATATTATAATTTATAAGTAGCAAACTAATAAACTATTATTGAAACATGATTGTTTGCACAAGTAATAATAATAATAATATCTCATGTTTGAATTGTAACAGTTGGATAAACTGAGTATTAAAGTCTAAAGGTAGGAGGGACACACTATGCATACAAGCCATGCGGCGGCGTTAACACGCCGTCACACGCCGCGAATTTTTAATCGCGAGTTTATCAGTTTATTTTTGAAATATTATTTAGTTTTGTGATCAGACTCATAATAAAACAAACAACGCATTCCCACTCAATTTTACACCATGTGTTTCAAACAATTTTGAAAGACAGGTAACGTTTGATCAGAAAAAGTAGTCATTTTATTCCCAACATTCGACGTTTGACAATGTCCTCCACATACACCGTAGAAAAATTAATTGCAACTGTACGTAAGCATACTTCTTTGTACGATATATTTTCAATTGATTATAATGATCAGAATTATCGCAAAGAAATATGGGAAGAGATTGGCGAAGAGTTGCAAATGCCAGGTAAATACATACTATATTATCATAATATCCCCTACAATGCATGGTGTTGCCAGATGACAAAAATATGTTTATATATAGGTATAAAATAGTTAATATGAGTGGTAGAATTTAAATTAAACTTAAATATCTTTGTTATGTAGTATATTAGTCATAATAGCGTAGGAAGTTTATAAACATTCGAGTAAGTGCATAGTTAGTTTTTTAGCAAAATTGAAAACAGTTATTATATAATATATATTTTGAAATAGCAAATGATAAGATAATAAGATATGCTACTTCAAACAATGATAAATCCTTGGATCATAAATTCTGAATTCATAACCGCATGTATATTATATAAATTATGATCTAATTATATATCAATTTAATTTTATCATCAGAAATTAAATAAAATATTAATATATAAATTAAATATTTTTAAGTTGGATAGAATCCAATTAACGCGTTTAATCGTAGAACAGTTGCCGTTTTGCAAAAAAAAAATTATTTAAAAAAAAACACATCATTAAATGAACATAATAGGTATTATTTTGTTATTATTAAAACTACTATCTCATTTCTAACGAAAATTAAATATAGTATGATATACTTTCTTCTGATTATTTTACCATGCAATTAGTTATTAGATAAAATTAATATTTAGTATTTATTGAACTTTATAGAATTATTAAGCATTCATTAAAACATTTGTTATATTATAATTTGAATATCTTATATTTAATCAATTGACAATACAAATATTTAAAAAATCGAATGTTGTACAAATAAAAATGTCAACAAGGTTTTAATATTAACCTTTACAAAGCTTGAAAACTGGGGAGTTTTGTTAACAATAATATTGTTATGATTATTAATTGATTCTTCCTCTACGAACCATTTCATATGCCACGGTGATAAAAAATGTTCTCTTTATTTATTACGTATTTCAAATGAACGTTGTGTACTATTTCGTCTTAATGGCTCTAAATTTTCAAGACCTCCAATTTTACTTTTGTCGTTTATATCATCTAAATAATAATCATGACTACGACACAGCATGTTATGAATCCAACATGCAGCAATAGTACTATTTTGTCCTCTGATGTAGGTTTTACTTGTACGACTGTTCTATAAATACTCTCCAACGAGCAGAAAGTATTCCGAATGCGTTCTCCAAAACATGCCGTTCACGCAAAAGTTTATAACCAAAAATGCTGTTCCTTTCATTTCCAGTTACAGATACTTTACTATACGGTCTCTTGAAATATGATTTTAAGGGAAATGCTTCATCTGCAACAACCACGTATGGCATAGGTTCTCCATTTTCTTCGAATGGTGTATCTTCGGGTACATCCAACCTTTTATTTTCTAAAGCATCTCCTAATACAGATTTGGCTAAAACGTTTCCATCCGAGTTTCGACCATAAGATAACACATCAATGGTTATAAATCTATAATGGGAATCCACCACAGCGAGTAGGACTATTGAATTTCCCTCTTTATAGTTACAGTATATGCTGATTTTCCTTTTATCGGACACTTAATATTGATGTGCTTACCATCGAGAGATCCAAGACAATTGAGAAAATTCCACAACTCTTTGAACTCCTTACTAATTTTTTCCAGTCATTTTTAGTGGGCTTTGGCATATAAATAGGACTTAATATTTTCCAAATAATATGGCAAACTTCTTCAACAATTTATCTAGTGGTGCTAAATCCCAAAACTAATGCCTAATGATCTATAAGATTCTCCAGTAGCCAAAAACCTGTAAATATTTAAAGATAATTTATATAATAACCGAACCTATTATGTATTATAGCTGAAAAGTGTAAGTCAGATTGGACGAAATTAAGAAATTGTTTTCTAAATTCGATTCGTAGACGCCGCGGGAATCAAACAAGTGGCCAATCTGCCAATCATATTCCTCCATGGAAATTTTCGCAACAAATGGAATTTCTCCTGCCTTTTTTAAAAAATCAAGGGTAAGCATTCTTTAAATATTCAATTTTATTTTATATAATATTAGTTTAACTTTAATGTAGAACCCACAGTAACATAGAAGAAAGTTCGAAAGAAATGTCAGATATGGAAAACGATACCTCTTATAGCTTACCCGGATCACAGAAAGACCAGCTAACTGACAATGAACTAAATCGCGGTTTATTAACTGCACATAAAGGCCCAATAAAAAGAAAAATATCCAACAATAATAAGAAAATGATTGAAATAATGAGATCAAACGCAACCTCCGGAAAGGAGAAGTATGAGCAAATGGCATATAATATGAATCATGATGAAGTTGAACTTTTTTATTTGAGTATGGCTAGAATTGCAAAGCGCCTCCCGAAAGTCATAGAAGCGAAACTTCGTATGGAAGTTTGCAACATAGTATCTAAAGCAGAGTTGGCTCACTTATTGGAAGTTGAAGCTATACAACAACAACTGCAAGAATCAAACCGAAATCAAATTTCAAGCCATCAAAAAGTAATGCATTACTTAAACCAGTCATCACTTTTTCAACCGCCAATTTCATCGATTTCACCATCCATCAACTCAAATCAGTAAATATGTACAAATTATAGCCACGAAGAACAAAACTACAGTCGTCCACTACCGAACAACTTTTTGCAGCCAATCTTCAGTCATACCAACAATTATACTGAAGAAAGTTCTTCAAATCCGTAAGAACAATATAAATAGCCACATATTATTTTATTCATTTTTTTTTTGTACTAAGCTAAAAAAAATGCATTAAGTTAATTATTTTAATCAATAATTTTGTCCAATGAAGTAAATCAAAACTAAATATAAACAAAATTTTATTAGTATTATAGAAATTAGGTTTTTATTTTATATTGTATATACATTATACGTATATTACATATAATTATTATTGTGTTTTTTATTAAGTGAGTCATCTGATAGACCCGATCTAATTCACTAAAAGGTATAAATATAACATTCATTGTAATTTGCAAATATTAGGATGCACCCAGTAAGAAAGTAGATGTGGTGGATTAATTGTATTTACCTATTAAATTAACGCTGACCAGATTACGACTTGCGACGTTCTATGGTACAAGAGTAAACGAGACATAGAAAGGATATCAATGTCCATTCATGACACAGCTACACACAAAATACAATTTATTATTATTTATTATTATTGTGATAATATTGTTGTCACATCGTCTTATCTTTAATGCTCTGCAAAGGTAACAATATAGCTATATAATAGGGTCGGTACGATTGTACTCTAATCAGCGTGTAATTGTGGATGAAGAGGGGGGGGGCTAAATCGTTTGAAGAAAAATAGTTATTTTATGTTTGAATATTCAATGTCGTCAAATGTTTAACTTTATCACTCATAAAACGTTTACGCTCGACTTTACTAAACCAAATTTTTTTTATTCAACCAGTATAAAAAAAATTATGAGGAATCTTGTATCAACATATAACCGTCAAAATAATTGACATATTTTTGTGATTTTAACGAATTTCGTAAACATTTTATCTTTAAACACTTATTTAAATTGTACTATGACTCTGTGCCTATATTCAATATTGATATTTCTTAATTTCGTAAGAAAACCTTTGAGGAACTTTGTATTATATTGTCAAATCTTTTTTACTCACAAACAAAAATATTACCACACCTACAAGGTACACATAAATCAAAAAATAACTAAAAAAATTGAATAATTCAAATGTCTATAAATAGCAAAAAATAGCAATAATTAAGAAATAAAACATACAGTTACACAAGTTTGAAGTTATAACAAATCAATCATTTATGATCCAAATCTATACATCTCTTCTCCGTTTATGTTTTAATTTCTTTTCTTATTTACAACATCATAATATTGCTTTATTGGTATACAATTTTACCACACCTGATACTGTTGGAGTTTAATAAACATTTTGTGAATTAAATTGGATATAGTTTCAAACAAAACAGTATAGCCACCGTGTACAAATGTATTCAATACAACATAGACCTATAAATGATATTCGTTTATAAATCTATGCAATACAGGTAAAAAAAACATGCTTAATCCTTAATAATTGTTGTCTAAGTTCTATTTTGGTCGACCTTGGCACGAAACAAAAATTAATTTAAAATAAATAAAATTTAAGATTTTAAATATATTATCTATAAACTATATAATGCTGTATATATAGTATAATATAATATACAGTTTTAAGTGTTTTAACTTTTAACGTATTACCTCGAAATACCAAACCATTAAAATAATTGATACAGTATTTAAATAATGATTGTAACCTGTAGGGACATTATTTACAAATGTACATTGATAGGTCGTAGGTACAATGGTACATGGATATATTTATAGTATTTATTTGTATAGCTTTTGCATTTTAGTATAGCGCTCACTATCGTATGGTTTTTTGCATAATATATTATATATAATTGTGTAGTATACCTATAATATTATTATACATCAGTCATATAAGTATAAGTGTGGCTCAAGGTAGATGTATAGATTAATATAGTAATAATGCACTGATTTCATCGATAAAATGTATGTATATGTCAAGCTACATATATGCGTGAGTACACGTTGGTACAGTAATATAGGTACCTACATTATTGGTCACTGCAGGCTTTGGTAATTATTGTTGTTTTTTAAGGTAATGAATTGACGCAGTTACAAGAAGTAAGGTATATTTTTTTATTAGTCGCAGGTATGAGGTAACTATACGAGTATACGACACTATAAAAGTTCCAATAATAATAATTTATTATTTAAATGGTGATTTTTTTTAAGGATGATCACCCAGGGTCAGGCGAGTCTCCCTCTTATTATTTGATTAAAGTATGTATGTAGGCACTTACATATTATTTTATTAAATAACACTATAGCTGTCCCTCCCGGCGTTGTCAGTGCCAAATATTTGTTTATTTTATAAATATAAATGTTTATTGTTTATAAATGGTTGCTATTGGTTACGAATTTACGATATTATTAGTTATCACTTATCAGTTACAGTAACAGTTTTTCCTACGTACATATTATACTCTAAAAATTCTGGATAAACTGAAAGTGCTATTTTTTATGAGATATATTATATATATGAATAATCTCTGTTTATTTATGGGGATGTCAATGGTTAGATTGTCAATGGTTACATATCTTATAAGTTATAAGTTATAACAGTTATAACTATTATAATTAGTAGGAATATTGCATATACATTTTTTACAAATAAATGTATAAAAAAAAACAAATCTTTGGCACATCATTGCCATGTTTTTCGTGTGCCTAATATTCTGATATCATTTACTTACTTATTTTATCTTTGACTCGGGCAAAGCTGTGTGGGACAGCTAATCATTATATGATTAAAGTATATATGTATAGGCACTTGCAATTTGCATATTATTTTATATTTTTATTAAATAGCTAGGTAGCTGTCCCGCCGGACGTTGCTTGTGCCAAATATTTGTTTATTTTATAAATATATTTTTAAAAAAATCTACTTATCGTGATAGTAATATAATAATATTTAACCAATGGCAATCCGTTGGCAATCCTGAATTACCCGTCGTTGGCGGGCTTAAGTAGAAAAATGTATGTATTCTTGTTATCTGGCAAGAATATATGAAAATTATTAGTAAATATTATGTGTATACCGTATTATTAGTCGTCGATCGCATATTATTTTATTACATAGCACACACAATACAAATTATTATAGCTTAGATGCCTTAGAACCTGCAAATAAAATGTGATATAATAATATATTAATATGTACCTAATATGTATAATTATATAATGTACAGTTAGAAGCTCACGGTTTATAAGCGCTTACTGTTCGTCGATGTATTAGGTATACAATTTATATACGTAAAAATATGTGGTTTTTTGTCAAATAATTTTCGATTATAGTTTATTTAAGAATCTAAAAATCCTTGTGTGAGCACCTCTTTAAAAACAAATTTTGAAAAATCTTTTCTTAGTGCACTGTACAATTTAAATTAGTAATTATAATACTAATTATTAATATTATAATTAGTAATTATAATACCATCAAAACTTCAAATCGATAGCTCTTATAGGTTCGGCTCTCCGTTGATTATGAATCAGTCACTCAGGAGTCAGGACACTCTAAGGTAAATTTTCCGATATATTTTAATAGTTATTATTCTATTCGGGGCCGAGACGAATCCAACAAATCAAAAATCATCAAAATCGGTCCAGTCGTTCTTGAGTTATAAATGGTGTAACTAACCCGACTTTGTTTTATATATTTATGTGTGTACTGTGTGTAAATATCGAATACTGAAAAACAACGCCTCCACGAACCGCGCAAAATGCGACTAATTTATCAAAGTTTCAACTTGGGTTTTACAAATTTATTTAGGTGTGTGCACAGTACAGTGCACACAAAACCAGAAGATGTTGAGACCTAACCTTCTCAACTGCAGAGGATCTCATTGGAGATATTGACAACATTGGAGATGGCGACCTTTTTGCATTCGGAGAGTTCAAATCAAGCAGAAAGATAGCCATCATTACTGATAACATTTTAACGGTGGAAAAAAAAGTGGAGGACAGGTCGCAAAAACGGGTACACCAATGACTAAAGAAGGAGAATTGAACGAATATATTATAATACTCTAAGGTATAACTGCAGGCTTTGAACGATGGCCTGAAATGAGGACGATAAATGAAACAATTTTAACTAACCCTTCCTCGAAGATATAATAATAGCGGTAATAGTAATAAATAATTCAAGGTTTTTTATGTATTTTAAATTGTTTTGTTTTAGTAAACGATGGTAGAATAGTAACGATTAGCATAATATTCTGGAGCCATCAATTACACCAGTAGAACAAAAAAAGGTGCATGCACAAATATTATAATATGCAAATATAATAATAATTTCTAAATAACACCAATAGCGACCATATTATTATAGAGGCATTTATAAATAACTGTCAATTATACACACAAGGAACATCTGATCAATAATTAAATGGGTGATAATATTATGTATAGGGGGCATCACCGGCAAGTGTGTTTACTGTTTAGGTACAATGTTTAGTAGCAAATATTATAATATTGTAGGCAAACTGTTGTTATTACTATATAATATGCATCTAAAATTATAATTTATAAATTAAAAGTCAAACTCTCCATAAAATGTATTTTGCACCGACCATTTTAAACGTTTATTTTAATAGGTATCGGATAAGCGATTAGATTATAGTTTTTACATCAATAATATTGTGTAATTAAATGTTATCTAGTTTACATTAATTTATCGTAATAAGATAGTGTTCTTAGTACCTACCTGGCTACCTATTATGAATATTATGATTATTTACAAAAACAAAACTATAGTCCATAAAGGTGCCTTATCGTAATATAGGTAGGTACCATTATTATTTTTATACATAAATTATACTTCTAGACATACCACATACGACTTCCTTGACTCATGATAACATTTACATCATTAAATATCGTTTGACAATCAATTCTAGATAATGTATGGTACATTCACTATGTTATATGTAGTATGTTATATGAATATCGTATTATCGTCTAAGATAATATTTAAAAAATAAAAATGATTTTTTTTCTTTTGCTCTTGACGAAAAGACGTAGAATAATATATTGTTATCAGTCTAAGGCTAAGATTTATATGGATCAGTATGTTTCTTCTGCAACGCCCTCTTAAACATTTGTCTGGCAAAATATTCAATCTAAATATTAATACAGATAATCTATTTTTTATTTTGCATATTTTTGTACATTTTAAGAAAAATGCATTGTTTTATGGTATATAAATGGAAGTAGTAAAATGTAAAAAGCAAGATACCACGTCGTATTATTATTATTATAAGTGGTAGTAGTAGTAGTAGTAGCATAATACAGTTGACACTAGACACCACTTGTAAGACTCATGGATATAAGGTTCAGTCGCTTATTAGTTATTAGACTCAAAATCACCTGAAACGTATCCAGACGTATCCAAATACATTAAAAAAAATTCTGTTATAATAAGACTCACCACTTCGGTTATAAGACTCAAATTTCGAAAGAAAAAACGTAAAAAATAGACTTTGGTTATTATTTATTACTGGTTTCTCATCATGCTGCCTATATACATGTAGGTACAACACATTTTATCGCAATTATTGTTATTGCAATGACGATACAGTAATCGTTGCATTAGACGGTAGAATAGTTGTACAATGTAAGAATTGTTGTTTGTTTTTTTTCCACTTCTCCTATAAGATTCAATTGGTTATAAGTAGGGCTAGGATTTTGTAGCATTTGCATTTTCTTTCATAGTACTCTAGGACATAGCTAATCATAAACAAAATTCGATTCATTCATCACAGAGTTCAAATATGCAATTTTGTTTTTGCTTTTATGGTACTTTTTTGTCAATTTATTAGCTTTTTAATTCGTTTTTGTTAATTATACACATATTTAACATTTTTAGAACATTTACGTACATATTTTTCTAAATTATTAATTAATTTTAATTGTGTTATTTGTATATATATTTAATTGTATATATTTCGTAATTTCGTAGTGAAATATTATCGCCTTATCGGAAAATATTTCTGAAAATAGATTCTTAGATTTTGTCAAAATGATTACGGAGTGGGGAGTAGAGGTTCCGTAATACGTTTGACTGTCTGGAGTCCAGACACAATGAGAACGATATTTATTGACTTGTTTACTATGTCTAAATTTACAATAATATTATTTAGCATTTAATAATTATAGGAATTTCTATGGGTGTTTATATTCGAGTGCTAGTGTACGGAGTATTGTCGATATATAATTGTGAGATATTAAAATATCTTATTGTCTTATTGAATATTTATAGAATAAACAGGTACCTAAAATTTAATAAAACAGTTTTTAGTTTATTTTTTTCAATATTTATAAATTACGCTTAGTTGTTCTAAGAATTAATTTGTGTGAACATATAAAAATGTGATTAATAAATTATTTTTTGATATTAAAAATATTTTTCAGCTAAACTTGAAAATGTTCAAGTCTTTTTTAGTTGCATTTTCCTGGTTAAAATGCTTTTTTTGGAGCATTATTGGCAATTTTTTAATTCCTTTATTGAAGGTTTTTAGTGCTTCATTTTCCTAGCCCTAGTTATAAGACTCACTTTGTGGTGATCTCAATGTGAGTCTTATACGCGGCGTCCACTGCGTATTACTATTATACGTTTCTATTTTTATAATTACAATTTCATAAAATCAGTAATTTTGACTTTGACGAAAACAATTTTAAAGTTTATTGAAGTTGCTATGAATTTTTTTAAAGTAAGACCAACATAAATGATTTAGTGTACCTACATATAAAGTCAATTTATTAAATCTATTTTTTGGTACAATATTACATTTTACTTGATATATTTAAATAATGTTGTATTTTAAATGTTATTATTATATAGGTAACGAACATTGCGAAATACATTCAAGGATGCAAATCTTTGGGTCAAGGTCGTATATGTATATTACATTATATAAAAAACGAATATCACGGCAACAACATTAACAATAATAATAATATAGACGCGGATAGTATTTATAGGAAAAAAACAGTTTTCCATCATGCACCGCAAGTACCTACTTATATAGTATCTGTAATGATTTGCCTACACGTTATATTAACAAAATTCATTGATTCGATTACAGCGTTTTGAGTTTTTTATGTTTTTAAATTAAACACAACACTATAGCAGTGTAACACTTACGTACAGTTTTTAATTTTTCGTACATTTATACCATGATTTTATTTCCCTATCTTCCGCAATAATAGCGTTTCAACTTTCAACACCTGCATCAGTATGGCGGAATATGCCGATGGGAGATCCGAACTTTTTCCGATACATATACAAATAATAATTATTAGAGGCATTCCTAAAATCCTAACTATGGAGTATTATAGAGTAAAATATATTGAACGGCATTTATGTTGAAGACATTATTGACACTGTTAAAAATAAAAGTGATTTATTAGATTAAAAAAACAATGTACATTTTTATATTATAGTTAAATATTATACATATACATATTCTGTTCTTATTAAGTGCAAAATATGAGTTATTTTGTTTAATGCTTAATTAATAATTTGAGGGATACATGTTCTATAAAATGTCTAAATAAGCATATACATTTATTCTCTACAAATCCCTAAATATATACCGGATGAAAAAAATGTCAGAGCGAGACAAATATAATTTTCCCGAGTCGGATTTTGTTCAGAGATGACCACCGCCTATACTAATACATCTATGCATAATATACACGCCTGTATATCTACCTACGAGTTATATATATTTAGGAATATTATTTAACACGTTCGATTACTTACCATGTCGGCGGTGTTCGGTGTATACGCGGGAAATGAGATCGTAAGCGATCGCACCACGCGCCGTCTGCGGTGCACGCGTGCTCCTCGATGACGTCGCGTCACTCTGCAGTCCTCTCGGCAGACATGATGACGCGTTATATTAAGTACCTCTTTACGTATTACGGTAAATATATTGTGATGCAGTTTTGTTATTGTTCAAAATATGGTACACCGACTTGAAGTCTCGTCGTCTACTTGCAAGCCCTCGATCCTGTTACGACAGTTTTCAGCATAATATTATTATGGCAGTATATAATAATATTATAATATATAGTAAAGTGCGCCT
This sequence comes from Neotoxoptera formosana, assembly GCA_022818045.1. NCBI lineage: Eukaryota > Metazoa > Arthropoda > Insecta > Hemiptera > Aphididae > Neotoxoptera > Neotoxoptera formosana. The sequence goes on along the minus strand of CM040631.1, from coordinate 33,510,318 downwards.
ATAAGACTTGATAATATATTGAATATTTTTTTATTATTATTATAATATATTATGTAAAGTGCGATTGATTAGTCGTAATATTAATTATTGTACAGTCCGATTAGTATACGTACACTTCTCCGAAACTGGTGAAACTGAAAAAATAACGTCCAAAACGAGTACGTTTGTATGTTACAATACAAATTTATAATAATATATATAGAGTTCGGGTGCAATTTAAACTTAGAAACGCGCTCGTAATTCGCGATATAATCGTCACGCGTTCTCAGCATGAATTGTGCCTACATTTAAATTGGCGGCGGTGTGCAGTATATAATATAATATTAATATTATATAGTTATATGTTATTATTTTCGGTCACCTTTGCACCAACTTCCTCGCTCCCTCTCAAACACACACACACACACATTAGCGTCTCTCTCTCGTCCGTCAAACGAGATAAACCGGATAATTGTAATATATACGCTAAATAATATTATTGTACAGGGTGTTTCGTAGAGAATGTCCTGGTTTCAAAAAAATCACAACTCTGCGGGTTTTGATCGTATCCCGGCTCATCCTAGTCGTCAAAATAAACTGCAGATGAGTCTCAATATAGTCATTCCACCTCTGCTCACAACTCTTGAACGACTGAGAGAATAGGAATCGAAAGGGACGTCGGACGTCGGTTATTAGTTACACCTGACGAATTTGTGGTTATCGTTGCGACCTCGGTTATGAAATAAAACATGTAAAACAAAATTGACTGTCAAAACTTTGAACAGTTTTGATTGGTATCCACTTCTGAAATCTTGTTAGAGTAATCTTCATTAAATATTATATCGTTTTGAAACCAGTACATTCTTTATGGAACACCCTGTATTATATTCTTCAGTGAGTATTCTCAGTTACTATTGGTAATAATACGTAACATTTGCGGAGTGTATAATATATATAAATATGTACTATGTAACCATATAGGCGTGTCTTGACTCTATATAGGTACCTACGTGTATATATTGACATGTACCAATATCCAATATACGCACTACATACAGGATGAACCGTTTAACGTAAGACACTTAATTTGAATATACGATACTCGATATAAGTGTCTTACGTCAAATTAATGGATCACCCTGTTTATATTATACTATATTTTAGTAGCGTTGGAGAATATTTTTCAGCCTTGGCAAATAATGTTCGATTTTTTCAAACGAAATCATTTTTTTTTAACCATTATACTCTATCGTTATCTCATTTTATTTATATAGACTATAAACACGACAATTAAATTTCCATTCGTGTGTTTTGTATACTATATACTGTGTCACATTACTTACATTCAATTATCATCACAAATTCACAAATCACGATATTATATTATTATAATTTCTAATATTTTATTTTAGTGTACTTTTTTTTATCAATTAGTATTACATAATAAAATAAATAATATTATGTATAATAATTATTGGTTCATTGAATTTGATTGATATTGTTAATATTGTTTACATGGATTTATTATTTTCTGTTTTTATAATCTATAAAAATTCCAGTCCCAGAAAACGATCAAATATGAGCAATTACCAAAATAAAAATATGTAACCTGTTGTTCCATTAGTCATAACTCATAAGACGTCATGAGCTATCGGACATGATACTTTCCCTATAATTGTGTACAACGACATTTGGTAACATTGATGACTAATATAATGGTCATTAAGCAGTATTAAGCAGTATATAAAGTTCTCACTCAGTCACTCGTATAAATTGTTATCAGATTATGTCATTTAGATATTGAAATATGAATTGTATACTTATGTACTTTAATATTTTGTTACCTTTTGTATAAATATACCCCATTCGGTTCCCGTATTTCCCAAATGGCTCCCGTCTTACAAAAAGGTAAATTCCCAAACGGCTCTCGTTTTTTACAACACAAATTCCTTACCACTTCATACAGACTTAATTAAGACTATCAAAGTAGCTTAAAACCTCTAGTTAAGACCTCACAAGAGGCGTGGTTTAAAATATATTGAATTGATGTATTTACGAAACGGATGTATTCCCGTTTGGGAATTAACCTTTTTGTAAAATCTTTTTCGACAGGAGCCGTTTGATTTGCACCGATCTCTAAATACTGGTATTTACTGAAACCAGTACCTTTGATCTTTATAGCTTTAAGAACCGGAACCGATTTTTTTTGTTTCTAATGAACTGAATTGAAACCGAAACGGAACAAATTATAAAGATTCCAACTTTCTAAACCCTGATTATATTATTGATGATTCGTTAATAAAAATTAGTTAACTAATTAATTACTTCCCAATTTTATTTTAATTATTGTATTATAAAATCTATTTTGTTTAACTTTTAATTAAATATTTACTTTATTATAATTCTATGAAATTTTACAAACCTTTAAACTCGTAAATACCGGGAAATCTGTTACAAATTTACAATTAGTAGTTTTTGTCACTTTAATATAATTAAGGTAGCCAATCTGAGACCAATGCACCGCTTTCACTTTCAACATTAACGTATTGATTGACCATTAAATTACTATAAATTAACACACCCACCGCGTGCTTGAAATTGTTTACATTTCACTGTGGTTTATTCAAACTGTAGTACAGCAGTCAAAGATAAGCAGATACAAGGGATGTCTTATAGTGGCTTTTTATAAGTTTGAAATGAAATTATTAATTAAGATATATGAATATATAATAATATTTTTAAATACATTTTTTTTCTAATTTTACGATTACTGCACTTGTCTAAAATTTCATTCTATCGTCATACGACCTTCAATTTACTTAATTCCCCATACTCATATTTACTTATTTAAATCGTTGTTTGATATGATCTGAGTTTGGACCAGCTCAACTTATAAAATACTGGAAAACGAACCCACAATATGTATCTAAATAGCATATCTAAAACGCCGTGCGTGTTCGTAATTGTATTATTTAAAATGCATGATAAAAATCATTCATTTCTTACGATAACTAGATAATCAATGACGAATATAATGTTTATTTTCAACTATACGTGTAATATTATTCTAGAAGAAATTATTCGTTTTTTTCTCAAAAAAACATAATACGTGTAATGTGCCAAAAAAAATTCTGCAAATTAAAAACTATGATTTTTTTTTACAAAATCAACGAAATATTATATATAAAAATATATTTCTTGAAATTACGTAATCTTAAGCTCGTTATTTTATGAAACAAAACGTACTAGTTACTCGGTATTCCACGTACTCGGGTGCTGTATGTCAATATTTGATAGCTATTTTAAATTGTAAACCCTTGTAAGTTGTAGATAATAAATATACCAAGACGTAGTCTGAAAATGCATGACGTATATAGTTTGATATAATAATAATATGCAGTGTAATATACTTGAGCATAAAAATAAAAAAATAGCGTAATATTCTTTTTACCACGAATAATATTGTATTTTAAGGACATAAATTACTATATCAGTGATGATGTACATATCGGGTATTATAAAAGTATGATATATGGCCATGGTGGATATCCTTGCAGTGCTATTTGTGCTTGTCGCGTCTTCCTGCGTTTGTTTTTCAGGTGCAGGTTTCGTTTCAGACGTCACTGCAGCTGTGTAATTATATATTATATTTTACCAATTATTTCGGATTAATGGCGCGTCCCACGCTTCTAAATTACACAACACGCGTGTGTATTTTTTTCACGTACAAAAAATGTACATACCTACCGATGTGTGCCCGCGATATTTTTCTCTTAAAGGTGATGAAATTGTTTTTTCGTTTAACGGTTAATAATATAAATAAAAATTATCCAAACTAAATATTGTAGTGAGTATATTTAATCTATATAGATTTCGGTGTATATACTGAGAATATATGAGAATAAATAGAGTACGCCAACATTATAACGATTAATAACGTTCATGCATACCATGCTCTAGATAACCCCTTCCTTTTTCGATGGCCAACATATTGTCTGCGTGCACTGCGATAACTGTAGAATACGTCTGTAAACATATCACATTATTCTTGTTATTTTCATTATTATTATTATTATTACGTTTTTCATTCCCTCCTTTTCTTGCGCATATACCTAATACCTCGTCATATCCTCTATACATATATTATACAGTCATTGACGAGAAACATACATATACAACATTATTGTTGCCTGCAGTGCACTCCCACCAGTGTAATATATAATAATAATATGTAATAGGTATATGTAGGTACTATGTTAAAACACAGCCGCGACACAGTCCCACTGCGATTGATTCGCAACAGTGACGGAAGCGGTGGATCCTGCTGCAGTGTATTACTGCGTTGATAAATGTGTGTCACAATACGGTTGATCGTTTGACTCGGCAGTCGCAGCCGTACATGCGCAGGACAAACAATAATATTATTATTATAGTACGCAGCTATTGGTCGTCGTTTTACCGAAGGATTATGCCCTATGTACGATGGGCTACCGGCTTTATATCTTATAAATGTGAGTACCTACCTATGTACATATGGGTACTGTAAATATATAATATACAGTACGTTTTGATAGTTGTAAGTTATATAATATACATATATATACAGACTTATGGGCGCGAGAGGTAGGATATAATACGCATTGGCATACCTATAGATGGTATATATTATGTATATATATATATATATAAATATCAATGTATCATTCGTATATTTATTTAGCCTATTTTATAAACTCGAATATATAAGTTATATATATATATGTGTGTATATATGGATATATATATAATATTATGAATGTACCTCGTACCCATATGGTACCAGGTACCAAAATATTTGATCAAATTAAAGCAATTCCTTTAAAGCGACCCCTTTAAACAAGAATATTATGGCATCGATGACATAGTGCTCATTTTCATATTGTTCATTTCAATATCATTTGTGCCTACTAAAAGTAAATAAAATAGCACTACTAATGATGAGAAAAAAAATGATTTTTGATTTAAGCTATAACGTTTTTATGCCTCACTTAAAAAGGTGAGTCATATCAATCATGTCGTTAAAAAATCGTAGAAATAAAATCAGTTACTTTAATCGATGGTATTTTAAACGGAATTCACTTACAGCTATCATTAGTAATATAAAAAAAAATTGTTTAGGTTAATTCATACAAACTATTTTTTTTATTCACTCTAAGAACTTAACACCAAAATAACTTTTTACTATTTTAGTAAACATGTGATTCATAAATAATTATTCTAATGTATATTTAAACTTTTTTTCAGAGGTGACATCAGTTTCAAATATATATTAAGCATAATGACTAATCAAGGTAAGTTACTTTTTTCCGACATTATAGGTATATATATGATATATCATATTATGTATACCGCATTATTAAAATACTTATATGGTTACTAAAGATCGTTGAATATATTATATTTTTAATATATTACCTATATATTGAAATAGAGGACAATTTCTTTGAATCAAACATAAACATAATATATATAATGTATATAGGTAGTTTTACAATTTATAATATTATGAACAATCTCTAAAACAGTCACTATCTCTTTTAAAATCTATTTTTGGCTTTCCTAATTAATTTTGCATAGTTATGTGTGTAGATATCATAAAATCAAATCATATAATTGATGTTATTTCAACCATATAGGTATAGTTTAAGAATTTAATTTCTTATCGTTTAGTTATTATGTATATGTACATACCAAATGCCTAGATAAAATTACTTCAATTTTAAAATAAAAATTTTTCTTTCTTTACTTTATTCTTATTTTATTTTAAAATTGAATGTATTTTAATTGAAAATAATTGTTAATAGTTGATTTATTAACTTAATAAATACACCAAATTAATAGGTTGAATAGGAAAGCATGTATATACCTAATATTACCTATAGTAATATAAAATACGCAGAAATTCTTTTTAAAATGTAAATGAATAAATTTCTATATTCCCCACACTTAATTTTAACGAGTTAGTTGATTAATTGTGTATTCAATATTTTTTTACACACAATAAACATTTTTTTTTTTTTTGATTTTTATTATAACATTACACAAAAATACAGAAAAATGCACGTTGCAACAGTGACCAAATATTAGATACCTGGCAGCAGTGGCGGCTCGTGGGGTTAATTGAAGGTAGGGCACAGATATTTCCCTCATTTTCCACTATCACAACTTTGAACTTACCACCAATTTGTGTTGATTTTTTTAAATAAAATAAAATGTACATTTTGTATACAAAAACGTTTTAATATACGTCTTACACAACAAATAATAATGATAAAAAGAAAATTATCGATTAAAAACAAATGATATAACACCGACAAAATCCCGTAAATCGTAATAAAAATTGTGGGAAAAAGTGGGGGAAATCTAGTACCGTTGATCGGGGCACAACGAATTTTTTTATTTTTCGATAATATTTTTAAAAAATATACCAACTATATTATGATGGAAGAAACACCTACTCAATTCTAATTGAATATAAATTTTTCTCCTTTCTTTAAATTTTGTAGATGGGGCACGTGCCCGTGTGCTCCATAGCACGAGCCACCACTGTCTGCAGGTAGGTAACCCCTCAAGACAGGTACCTGACTTTTAGGAGGGAAAAAAAGATATTTAAATAATTTTGTTTTTTTTAACTTTGTCTTAAATTTATAATCTGAGTCTTCGTATAGTATTTACAATAAGCATATGTGATATGATTTGCTATTTATATATATTGAAAAAAAATCAGCTATAACGATTGGTGTTTCATATTAGTTTATTACGTAACGACGATAATCTATAGGAATTTTATATTTTACAATTGCATCATTAAATCATTTAACTTTTATAAGAAAAATAATAATAATAACGTCTTATTCGAAAATATAATAACACTATTATTAGTTATTACTGCAACCTACATAAAATACAAAAAAATCGTTCGAATTCAAAGTTTGTTGAGCTATTATATTTTCAATATTATAAAAAATAGGTAATCATAGAAAATACTAAATTGAACTATAAATTTAAAACGGTTTCACCGTTATCACAACGGGTTATTTTTTATTTACCCGAAATGTACAAAAATTACTTTCTACATCTTATAAACCAAAATAGCTTATAAGTAAGCAGTACCTACTCTTACACGAAAATCGCTCAAAACATTGAATATACCCATGACTGTTATTATTTTTAAAAAATGTGAGTAACTTTTTTTTTTCACAGTAGACAGAGTGGTTTTAATAACAAAGTCTAAAACGCTCACTTCAACAGTACTCGTAGTCGAACGCCAAGCAGATAACAACAATGAGCACAACGAAAAAAACGAATATCTGGCTGGCGGAGAGCACAGCGGCATCGTGATCAGCAAAATTGGAAAATACGGTAAAACGAATATATACATGTGCAGCGAGAATTAAAAAAAATACATAAAACTATATATAGTTCGTCACAATAGATGTTCAAAACGAAACACCCGCAGACACGTCGGTGCAGTTCTGCGTGTTTCTGGTCAACGGTCAAACGGGTTTGCACACCAAAGAAAGTCGTACCTTAAAATTTTGGTGCAATGGAGAGGAGACGGTGGACGCCTCGACGGTGGCGTCTCAATTCTTTCAAGAATTGGTATTATCAGATCAATTTCCTCTCGGTAGGTATTATTATTTTTTTTTATTGTTATCGATCGGATAATAAATCATTACCAGAGGCGCCGAACACGTGGCCAATTTTTTTGGGTGGTAGGTGGTAGCGATGCTGTGGTGGATGGGTAGTAATATAGTATAAAAATATTATGGGAACAGGGTACCCAATTACTAATTACTTATAATATTACTTCAACTATGTAATCCATTTCAGCTCTAAAATATTAGGCATTAGCTAATACAATAATAAAATTGAAAACTTTAATCTAAAAATGTATTAAAATATAATTTAATGTATTATAATATAAAAATGTTATTCTATTGTGCTCGAATTTATTTACTATATTGTCTTTTGAAAAAATATGACGAATTTGTAATTAGATGTAGGGTGGTATAGGGAGGGAGCTTTGCCCCCACTGGTCTGTTTGAAATTTTTGCCGGGTACGTGGTGTGTTACACTTACATTATTTTACCTAGTCTGCCAGAGCATTTTTAAACTATTTCGGCGTCACTAATTATTACACAAAGCCTCCACTATTACATATTATTTTATTATTCTGTTTGTATGCAGATTACGTGGGTTTTGTAAAAAGATTACTGACTTTAATGCACAAAGGTTACAAATGCGTGACAAAACTTGAAATCGAACTAAAGCAGCTGGAAAGAACAGCAGTAAGACCTGTAAACCAAGGTACGACTTCGAGTGACAATAATTCGTCGATTTCTGTCAATACTAGTCGACCTATAAAATATGTATTTTTTTTTGTATTATAGTTTCTGTCGAAGGCACGAAATTAAATTTGGACATATCACTGACTAAATTACGTGAATTGATCGAATCTTCGTATCCTAACCCACTGACTATTGACGATATCAACAAGTAAAACTTATTTTTTTACTCATTCTACTTTTATCGTTCGACTATAGATTCTGTAATTCTTATTTTTGTCAAGAAAACACGGATGGAAGAACTCCGACATAAAGGACAGTTTAGAGAAATTGCAACAGTCTGGAATCGTTAAGCCCGTCGATGGTGGCTATACCAGAGTCGTCCTCCACGACAAAGTAAAAAAAAAAAACATTTCGTTTTTTTCTAATTTTTCAATATTATTTTGCAATGCTCTGTAAGACTATATTATATTGCTTATTTTTTTAAGATTGTAGAACAAATGCCTATCATCCAGTTCAATCGGCAACCGACCGTTGCCATTATCACAGCGGAGTATTGCGAAAAAGTAGCCGTTGATATTTTGATCGAAAACAAAGAAACGTTCGTACGATACACCACTGTTGGTAAGAACGCAAAACATGAAATTTACTATTTTAAGTTTATCTATTACCAAGTCACTGTGAAAATTACTCAACCTCGACTAATGAAAGTTTAGATATAGCGGTAGATACCTAGATACTACTGAAGGTAAAATCAAGGTCTAACAATAATTATCACTATGAATGCGTGCTAATTTCCAATGTTTTATGAATACAAGGTTAAACTGTTTACATGTGTCAGTAGCGGTACCTTCCTATATCACAACTCACAAGCCTCGCCCACAAGTTTTCAGAAAAGTAAAAAAAAATTAAAAAATGAATAGCTACTTATAAAATATATGTGTTGAAAAAAAAATGTATGTATATTATAATAACTAAAGCTTAAAACAAACTGTAGGTACTTTCTAAAAAGTTATTTTTTCGAATAGGTACTATTGTACTAAAGTATGTACTAAACAGTATCTCTCTATAATAATTAAGACCAGCTTAAAATGGGTTATTACTTATTTGCATTTAGCACGTACGCGAGGTACCTAAATAATATTAATAGGCATACAATTTGGCGACTACACCTGTTAACTACTCGATGGTAATTTGTAACAAAGTAATATACAGATACAATTTTATGAAATAAATTTAAATCTGAATGATGAATAATGATCTCGGTGGTACTTCATTTTTTTGAAGTTCTCCGAACGTAAAGATATTACATATAATTAAAATATATATATTATCATTTTTATATCTTTTATTATTTGTATGTGAAGAACAGATTTGAAAATAAAATACTTTAATCTATCTATTTATATATAATTTAATGTAAGTTTCGATGGGCCTTATATAGACTTATTATAAGCCACTGAACCGATCGAAACCATTTCAAACACTGCCGTGTTCCTTGCCGTGGCGTGCTCAGATCTCGAGAGGGGGAGGGGGTTTGAATTTTCGATTATTCTCGGACCTCGATAAACTTAGAGCTTATAAACTCAAAAACTATACGGCTGATTTTGACAAACATTTCAGTGATTTTGAAATATCGGGAATGTTTAGAGAGTATAGTCTCAACCTGCACGTTTGAAAATATTCCAAAACTATATCATCCAAAACCGTCACAGGCGGTCGCCCATCTCGGTCGAATTTGTTAGCAAAGCGAGGCCGATTTGCCCGAGAACTGTGATGTGGTACATTAAAACTAAAATACACCAACATGGAGTAAATCGTGTAATATTTATTAATTTTTTTCCGGGCGAAGACATCGTGTTATACAGACACAGAATTAATTCTGCGATACAGCTATTTAGTATAATATTATGAAAAATAACCAAATTTTAATCCGTTTATTTTAGGAGAATCAAATGTCTATACAATAGGAAAAATGGGAAACCACAGTGTAGTTTGCACGAAACTTCCTGCATTGGGCTTGAGCAGAGAAGCCACGACGGCAGCTGGAAATGCGATAACTCGATTATTAGGTAATACCTCATCTACCTACCTACCTAATTATTTATTCGTTTCCTCCGAAACACTTTTTATTAGACGTAAATACTTTGCTTTACAGGGACATTTCAAAAGGTCGAACACGTTTTCGTATGCGGTGCCGGTGGTGGCGTGCCGCATTATACGAATTATGACAAGCACGTAAAACTAGGGGACGTGGTCGTTTCTCATTGCGGAAACAATCAAAAGTAATAAATATATTCCTATAAAATATTACGCTACACACAATATAGAAACAGACCTAACGATTGTTTTGTTGTTCATCAGAGCCGTTTATACGTACTGCAAAAACGTCTCGAATGAAAACGGCAACTTGAAATTTCATTGTCATCAATATAGTCCGAAAATATTCGACTTACAGATAGCTGCGATGAAATTACAAACCGAAGTGAGAAAGATTTGATTGTTTGAATGGAGTATATAGGTACAGGGTATTTATAGATAAGTAAAGTTTGACGAAAAATCGTTCAACAGGTAAAATCGATCGACAAAAAGCCTCTGTGGGATGTATATCTAAGCGAAGGTTTGAATAAGATTGAAAAACAAAAAACCGACAACGAAACCGATTTCAATCGACCGCCAGCGGATTCGGATAAACTTCAAATGTACATCGGAGGAACGGAACTGATCGAAATCACTCATCCCGTTTGCAACGACAAGGACAATAATCTGTACATTCAATCACAATAATTATCTACTTTTGTTAAAGTCGTTTTCTAATTATTGGCATCTGATTTTTATAATTTTTAGAGACACGAGAATACACGTAGGTCCCATCGGTGGTGGTCAGAGTGCTATATCCAATGCTTTTACAAGACAAAAGTTTGCTGCCGAGTACAAATTACTGGCTATGGATTCAGAATTTGATTCCGTCATGGGATCCCTGATGGGCAACTATTGTCATTCTTATGCTATTGTTAGGGGAATTTCAGACTACAAAGACGGATCAGTAAAAAACAAATGGCAACCATATGCCTCCTTGGCTGCAGCGTCTGTCGTTAAAGCAATATTATCGATAACCAATGTATAAATTTATTAAAATTTAAAACCATTGGTTATATTCTCAAATATTCATACAAAATAAGCTTATTTTTGAAGACTTTCTATTTAAAAAATATTTGTTTTATAATATGGGTTTGTTGTTCCGAATAAGATATGATAGTGATTATTAGATAATTCAAACTAATTTTACGAATTTAAATATTATATTAAGTAAGTCAGTTATTCATAATATAGTATAAAATATTGTTTACTATTATTTTATTTTTTTTTATAGTTAAAAATGTATGTAACAGCTTTATAACTTATAAAGTATATTAGCCGTGCATCGAGATTTTGGAATATTTACTATAGACATTAAAGCTTAAATACAGATTTTCTTTTATTACATTTTTAGTATTTAACACTTTGTTCCTATATGTTTATTTATTATTTAAAAAGTAACTATTTATAACACTGTAATATCAAATTTAACTTACTATTTTTCAATTTTTCATATTTTATTTGAATATGGAATACATAAAAAAATATAAATCTTATACAATAAATATTTGATTAAGTGGTATAACAACAACAGAATTGTATGATTTAAATTTTAAGAGTTTAGATTTTACAATGCATTTTTATTTATTAAAATAAAATTAACAACGACCAACATTTGGCAACTCAATTATTTTGGCCGTTATTCATAACTGTATTGCATATTTCAGAATTGTTTGTAAATTGTTGAATTGTAATGTTTGTTGTAAAAAATGTCGACCATAAATATTTTTTAAAAGATATATTATTTATGTCTATACTGTAGCAAATAAAACAATAATCAAATAATTGTATGATAAATATGACCAAGTGAGGGAGGGTAACATCGAGATGATAATTTTTGTTCAACATTTATAAAACAAATAGATAAATCCCAATTATTATAGAATCTAATAATTTATTTAGGTATTCAAACCTTTCATATATAATTTTGAATACAAGCTACATTCATTTCATTCCCATTTTTTTGAATTATCAATATATTCTCCATCAGGACTTTGGTAGTTTTCAATTGGAGGAGTTTCTACTGGTCCAGTTAGTTGATACGTCAATAAGGATTCATCAATACCAACGGCTGCTTGATACAAATCTTCAGAAACTTCACGTAATTCGTTCAATGCACGTTGCTGTGAATACTCTAGGTCGTTGATAACTTGAAGATTAAAAAAGTGTTCATTATGCTTATACATTGACCATGCCTTTGCTGCAACTATTTTTTCCTCAAGCTTATCATTGCTATGCACTGTGACTGGTCTCTGACGACTGTCACATTCATTGGACAATAAAGCCATTAGTTGTACCTCATCGATTGGTTTTAATGTTTTGGATACCTTAAAATAAATAGAATGCAATTGTTAATATTCATAAATCGTACCACAATTATGTAAAATTTGTATACATCTAACTTAGTGCCAGCCATTAACCTTATACAGTTAAACATATTGTAATATTAATGTATATTTAAAGAACACGGACAAATAGCGTATTATTATGTTTTTGGTAACAAAATGTTGTGGAAGTTTGTGAAGTTTAGCAATTATACTCGTAATTTAAAAGACTCGATTTACAGAAAGCTGTATGTTGTACATAACCGGTAAGACTTATTTAATATGTAACTACCATTATTGAGCATTGAAAATACAATTGTGTTTATGTAACACAATGTGTTTATGTGTATAATGGGTTTCAAAAGAGGTGTAGATATCTAGTCTAACAAGAATTTATGTTTAAACTATATTTTGAAATGTTTTGGCATGTATTATGGGTACTCAACATTACATCTACTTCACCTTTTCCAATTTCCTAATAGATTTTTCAATCTTTTTACGTTTTCTGTCCTCTCTTGCTTTTAATATCTGTGGATCCAAACGTTTCTTTTTTTTCAATGGTTCGGCAAACATGGGTGCAGATGAACGGAAGAATAATGGTCCTCCACTCGTTGATAAACTCCTCGATCCGGCCAATACACTCGGGTGCATGGCGACAGATGAAAACAATTTAAACATCGCAGTGACTATTTACACGTTCGACTTAAAAGACAGAGCAAATCAGGTAGAAATATAGTAATAATTACTTCAGTCCTTATGTATGATCACAGAATATAATATTGTGGTAGGTATTATACTATTATTATGGACGAAACTAAAATCACCGAACAATTTTTTCTGTGATTATAGAACACAATAAGTGATAACCACGATTACTTGAGATAAGGAGACCACCAATCTGCTATCTAGCAACGCCGGTCACCGCCAAAATTGAAAATTCGCACGGTTGAAAATATGAGAATGATTTGAATCGATTTCATCTATTCTGCGGTTGAACGGTAGCGCGAGTCGTTTGGCGCAAATCGAGGAGGTGCTAAGGGTCCTTAGCACCCTGAATTTTAATGCTAGCACCCCGAATCCCGTGATTACTTACAGTACATTGTTATATTCTGTGCTACTAATACTATAATATTTCCATAATTAAAAAATTATGATAAAATCTCAATAAATTATTTTTTATCCGTTGTAATTACATTAAATACATTTATATAGTATAATAATAACGATTCCATGTTAAAGGATTTGTTTTCAATAAACACCGAGTGTTTGAAGTCTGAAATGATGGTTGCTAGAAACTGTGATGTTCAACTTACTGAAAAATTTGGGTTAAAAGAATTAAAACTAATCAGTAAAACGGTTTATCCAAATGTATTTAAGCTGCTTCAAGTTGCCTTAGTTTTACCAATTTCATCTGCTTCATGTGAAAGGAGTTTATCTGTAATGCGAAGACATCGGAAAAAATGTCTGGAATAAAATATTCTTATTGTAGAAATATTCAGAGAACGTCTCGGCTGCAACTCATTTGCGCACAATTTACGAATTTTTTACTACCTTTCGAATTGTTCATTACTGATAGTGGAAAATTATTTTATACTCAAACATTTTCCTTCACCCTTTTTAAGGCTTAGGACTTTCTGTCTCATCATATTCTGATTTATGTATGTTACTAATACTCGGTTTCCACTGAACAATAAATGACTGTAGGAGTTACTGTTTTATTTGATCCTCACTGAATTTACTTCTTTTAAAGTACTTTCTACTGTTCCTTTTTCAAACTTAAATTTTATTGGACGGCGAAATCAAGTTGAAGAAGTTCGATTATTTGTCCAAATAATATGTTGAAGAGGAACAATCGAAAAAAGGAGAAGATCTTTATCCGAGCATGAGTTATTATTGTCACTATATTTTTGTTTATACTGTGATTGCCCATTACTGCCATCACAGCCCCATTTGTATACAATTTCGAAACATTCTAAAAAAAGTTAATTTATTTGAATGTCAGGAATTAGAAATATTCGTGTAGAAGTATGATCTAGTAGATCTTGCAGTTTAATCTCACAATACGTTTCACACCTAATACAATTTTTAGGATAACATTGTTTTGTTGCAGTAATAATTGAATTATATGGAGGAAAAATGTCTGCATTTCTTTTTTTTGCGGACAATCTAATATTAACAAACCTTTTATTAACTAATCAAACTTCATTGGGTTGATACTAATTTATCTATATTATAGTATTGATAAATTAACATGGTATAAGCATAGAATAGATTAAATAGATTTTATTTATTCTGTGGTTAAGTAGACATTTTGTCATTATCTTTAAAATGCTAAAAAATATTTTTGCATCCAGGGCCTGGTATTTAAAAAATTGTGTTAAGATTAGCAAACCTACATCTATTAATAGTAGATAGAAATAATATGTTGTTGAAATTTTATTTAAAAATTAGAACAAAATTCATTTTTCTATAAAAATATGTTGTATTTTTATTTCAAACAAGTTTACTGTAACCAATACCAACTCCTGTTACTAAGATTTTTGAATCACAGCCTTGGCGTAAGTCTTCATTTTGAGAATCAATAAACGGTTCTAATTTAAATGATATCCCAAAAAATTCTTTCAAATGCCTTAAAAATTGAATCCTAAATTTTTTTTTAAATAATCATGTTAGATAAGTAAATATAATATAAATTTAATTGTAAAAATAACTATATTTACGTGTAAGGTGATAATGGTCCTAAAACAACATGAGATACATCTTTTTGTCGAAGAGCCATGTAAAGAAGTACAATGGATTGGAAAGAAGAGTCTATACAACCTCCACGCCAAATCTCTTCAAGCATAGCTGATACTACATTTTCTGCTACTTCTTCTGCTGTAGTTCTTTGACCAGTAAATGGAAGTGACACGCTATCAGCAGTTAATATTATTCCATTAGATGTTGATGCAACAATATTTGCACCAAAACCTGGAGATTTTCCACATAGTTTTCCTTTTGGATGATCCACCGTAAAATATACATCAGGAATAAATTTAAGCATGACAGATTTAGCTTTTTCCACCATACGATTGGAAATTGATGGTGATACTCTCAATGAAAAAAATGTTCCTCTTATTTTTTTTATTTTCCCAAAATCTGTTAACTATACATTAAAAATAAATCTTTGATGTATATAAGTTAAGGAATATGTCTTACTTGTAATGCTTTAGTATATTTAACAGGTTCACACGAAAAATATATTTCACCTCCACCATCTGGTTCCATGCCTCGCTTTTTAATTTCCATATTGGCATCAGTAGCTAATAACAATATTCTTTGTAAAATTGTTAATGCTCCAGCTTTAAAAGCATCAACTGATGGATCTTTCTTTAAAAAAAAAAAAATGGTGATATTTTTATTTTTCAATCATATGCATAAACAGCTTTTATAATTTACTTGATTATTAGTAACTCCTTTAAGTGTGGCTTGTATTCCTTTTTTACAATAAGGTGCAATCATGATGATCAATTCTAAGTAATACCCTATGCCTCGTAATTTACAGCAATCATGATCTATTACACCACCAATAAGTAAACCCGGTTGAAAATATAAATCAGTACCAGTTTCATTGACATCCAAATTAGTACCATTAGTTAATTTGTCAACTAAACGTAAGAAGTTTACTTCAAACTCTAAAATTGTAAAGACAATTTAATTAAAAATATTTCATGTTTGAAAATTGTATTTTTTACCTTGAAGTCCAGGTTCATTTTCTTGTGACCGAATATTTCGTATTTTAACTGGTTTACCACTTAGAAGTGATAAAATTATTCTTGTACGAAAATTACTGCAGCCTTCAAAAATCATAATTTCTTTTAAACTGAAAGAAGTACAAGTCAAGTCACTATAAAAAAAAAAGTTTGGTCGTGTCACATGTGCATTTACTTTGCTATGATTAAATTATTATTTGAAAATAGAACTACAGATTTTGTATATAATAACGTACATACATAATATCTGTGATCCACGATTTAAAAAAGATATCTCATAAGTCATATTATTATACCGCATGACAAAAAACATAAATTTTCTATACCTATTATCAGTGCTGTAATCATAACTCATGCTTTTTGATAAACAATTTAAATTGATAAAAATCAGACTGCCAACATGAAAGATCAATAAAAGCAATATATATTATATTATTATATTTTTTCACGGTATAATCACAGAATAGATTAAAGTAAATAAATAAACTTATTCTGTGGTCATGAACTAAGATATACAGGACTGGACACAAAAGGGTGGGCGGGTGTGAGGGGTACGGTCAGTAAATGTTACATCTCTCCTCGCAATCTATGATAATACATTTGCAACCTAATTTATAAAACACAAGTATGTGTATTTAGTATGCTAAATAAATACAAATTTCTAATTCGTCACCAGATAGCGTAGGTACCGATTAAAGGAGTAATGCACTAACAATGCACTAATGCGTAACATTGCCTGACCGGCTGATAAGGCTCAGTGTCCAGTCCTGTATATCTTAGTTCATGTCTGTGGTATAATCATAATTGAAATAGAATATACGTCTATGAAATATACAGTATATTTCAACCATGGGTATAATATAATATTTATTCTATTTAGATTTTAGACCGTTATAATGTCATATAAGCCATAGAGTATCTACTAAGTCTTATCTTACTCATAGAGTCAGAGTAATAGCACAAAATATAACAATAATAACTAATAAGGTAATAGACATGAACTAAGATATACCTAAGGTATATCTTAGTTCATGGTAATAGAGTAATAGAGTATATTTCTCTATGGTCTAAATCTACGATATAAATGTACATAAGTATGTATTTGACTTCTTAGTTATTACCACGATTTCAGATTAACCATCTTAAATCGTGCTTATTACTTATTTTTTTTTAGATTCTCTTCGCCGATCGGAGCGACAAATGTATTGATTTTAAACGATGTGTGTTTTGCAACACATTTTTGAGTCTTTCATTGGGGCAGTAAAAATGCTTTGATTTTCGTCATCAGCATCTTTTCTGGTAGGAAAGTGAATCTAGTTGCCAGAAGGTACTTTGGAGGGTCAATAGTATGTAGATTGTAGGCTGACTGACAGTCTTCGCTCAGAATCGTTTTTCGTATACAATGATATTATATCATTGAATTCAAATTTAACATATTATGCATTACAGTGAACAATCGACACCCACTGAACGGTACCCACTTGCCGACCTTTTTTTTATTCAACTAACTTGTTACTAAATATAACATCGACATATTAAGTCAAACACCTGATTTTTTTTCTAAATTGTAATCAATACTACACGTTGAAACTTGAAAAAAAGTCTTACGGTTACGACCACGACTAAAGTCTATGGATAGATTTATCTTATATTATTTAAAATTTAAATAATATAGTCATAGACCTTATACTCAGTATAGTATACTGAGTATAAGAATGTAGTAGGTAATGTAGAATAAATAAATTTACAAAAAAAAAACTGTGTTTATATGTTTTTTAGATTTTTTGGTAACGGTATGAACAATTTTATTTAACTCAATTTATGCTAGAAACGTTATTAGTGAATAACTAAAATCCAAAAATGATAACCACACGGCGTTATAGTTAGGCTATTCCTCTACACCACTGCATTGAGTTAATTTTAGATACTGAGCTGGAGCAAAGAATATATTGATATTCGAAAGTTTTTTTTTTGTGTTTGTTATCTTTTCTGATACAAAAATTGAATTTAGTTCGTACTTTGTACTTTGAAGGGAAGGGGGTGGAGGGTCAAAACTTAAAAATTCCCAGCAGTTTTTAAAAGGATCAATAAAAACCAAAAATAAAATAAAAAATGAATATTTTTACGCAAAATCAGATTTTGACAAAAAAAAATTCCTTTTTTGGTGAAAGGTGTAATTAAATATTTTGAATCTTTTTGAGCCATTTGCATACATTTTCAATATTTTTTAGTTTTTTTCTGTATTAATATCGATTTAATTATTTTTGTTAGATCAATAAGCTCGAAAGTTCAATACAAGGTTTTTCATATGTTGTTTTAATAGCAGTTGAAGATTTTAAATATTTTTTTTTTAACAAGTCAAAGTCCAATTTTTGACAAAATTAATCTAAATCTTGAAAATGAGAAGATTAATTTGTAGTTAAAAATTTATAAAATATTTTTTGATTTCAGTTATTCACTAATTTTTTAAAACAAAATAATAATTATCGTGGTTAGTTAAAAATGAATAAAAAAATTTAAATTTGATACTTAAAGCTTGACAATTTTACAAGATTTTTAATAAATTATTCTTTTAGAATATTCATAATTCATAAACGCTATATAGTATCTATAGCCGTGGTGTTGCGTATGATGAATCCAATATCTTTGAGTGCTCTGTTTACCATCGTATCTACTTGAGGATTAAAACATAGATTATGAGAATAGTTGATACCTACTTGATACCAAGATATTTAATGTAGGATACTGCACGTTCTAGTTCAGTACCATTTAGAAAGTAGGAGGTAGAAATGGGATATAAGGATCTACCTTTTTAAAAATAAAATGTTAATACACAAGTATGTCAATATTTGTAATGAAATTCATAAAATAATAATTTAAAAAACATTGTGCCTTTTTCACACTTTAGGCAATCATCAGTTAGTGCCCATAGCATTGGCGGACTTAAAATTGTCATTAGAACAACGTCAGAGGGACATTATATCACATTTTCTAACCCTAAAAATGAAATGAAGTCATAAGTACAAAATTATTTAGGAATTTTCAGGATTTGGTAGGTATCTACTTAACCAAAAAAATAAAAATAAATCATTTTGTAAAATTTTTTTCATGAATAGAACTGTAGTTCGAGTGATTAAAGCAAAATATTTTTTTTGCATTTTAAGTAGATAGTCTCAAATTAATAGTACTTGATTTCCGCCTATGGCCTATAGTGAAAAATCCCTAATAGGATTATATTGTCTCTGTACTTAACCATACCAAATCAAATGTATATCATTTTTACAAGAATGTAATTAGGTAATTTACCTAATAAAGTATATAACATGTTTTATTATGAAGTATAAAATATGACAATTACTGATTGCACAAACAGTAGAAACTTAATATCACATAAAATAATTAAAAAATAGAATATAAATCAACATACATTGTTTTTATAATTGTAAATTAATACTGTTAAAATAAAGTTGGCCTAAAATTAGATTAGATATTTTGTCGTTATGACAATACAGATTTAGTACTGGCAAATGCCAAATATATATTTACATATATAACCTGATAATGAACTGCATCAATATCAATCATAGAAAACTCGCTATCTAAAAATAATATGACTATACTGTCTATACTATAATACAAAGTTATAAACATACCTATTTATGTAAATAATAACCTACTAATAACCTACCATTGATTTTAGAATAGAAAAATATTCAATAACCAATAATAATACTGTCATAATGTAATATCTTGGTAACTACATAAGTACCTATTACCTTACTATTCTATTGTAGAAATAGTATTAACAATATCCTGCATAAGATATTTTTACATACCCCACCCACCCAAAATGTTAGGTAATTAAAATGAACCAATTGTACCTTAAGTACATTGTTGGCACCACTTCAAATAGGAACATGGTTAATTTACATGTAATTCATGTAACCATATTTTAACAAGGAAATTAATAGTTTCACACAATAAGGATATTCTAGAATATTAAAAATGTCTGTATTCTTTAAATTCATTTTGGAATCTATGAAGCAAGAAAAGTACTTCACAGTTCATACTTAGTCAATTTGTTTTATTTGGAAAATCTAAAATTGAATTACATAGTAAGTAATGTAGTACAACATATGAGTATTACCTATACTCAAATGATTTTAATTTAAAAAAAAAATATATGGTTATATATATATTATTTATATAATATTAACACATGAGGAATTGAACTTTAAAATACAATAGTCATAAATATTTTAAAAACATTTTGAGTACAAATAATCATTGAAGATCATTGATACTTAACAATGTAGAAGATTTGTGCTTGCATGTATTTTTAAGAAGAGTCACTGTCCTGAAATATATTTATCAAATATTATTTTATTATGTAAATTAAAGATACAAATTATCAAGCAAATTACTTAAACCTAAATTTATATTTTTATTTATATTGCTTATGTTTACCAGGTAAACAATGCAATATTATTATTAAATCATGGATTGGCAAGGTAACAAAAAAGCAATTCATTTTAAAATTTGAAATTTTTAGTATTTACACCCAAGTTTTTATTAAAATTTTAATTGTACCATATTCTGTGTATATTACTAATCATAACTCTCTAATGTTTTCCAGAAACACTGTAGTAACATAAACTGAGCAAAACGTGATATTTACACTTAAATTTAGTATAAAAGTTAATATTCATACACCTACCAGTATATTACTATACACTATATACTATAAACATAAGAATAACTAATATATAAAATATGTGTTTTATTTATGGTTAATATTTAACTGAATTAATGACTTAGAAACTGTATTCTTATTCTTTAAAACTTTAAAAGTAATTAAAATTAAATCAGTGGCTTTATGAGCAATACAGAGGTAGGTTGCACTCCTTACAATAATACGAAAAAAGAAAAGTTTATTAAATTATTTACAGTAAACTCTCGATTAACCATGGGAGGATTATCAGTGGTTTTTTGTGAAACTATTTACAGTACTACAAAAATAGTGTTTATGTACATTGAATAATATGAAATTGTGTTATATATATAAATATTATATCAATTTTTAAATAAAAATACAATGAGTACCGGTATACCTACTTATACATTTGTTTAAATAATATTTAATATTATGTATTATAATTTATTTAATATAAAAATAGCATTTTTGTTTCAGTTTTATTTTGCGGATTAACCGTGCAATTTGCTTACCGTGGTTGCTGTGCCACACGATTCCTCGGATAACCGAGAGTTTACTGTACTAATATAAATTTGTTGTTTTATTTATAACAATTTTAAATAATTTTAGCATTGTTAAGGAAAACCTGATTATCAGATAAAATGTGCATAGTATATTTATTCAGTAATCTGATAATCCAATTGGTTATAGAACTTGGAACAGTATCTGAGTACGTATCCTGTATAATATATATCTGTATTAGCATACAGTGACCAGTATTCACAGAAACCCATGTTTATTTTTTTAATATACAAATAGTATGAATAAAACTTTCAGGTCAAACAGGAAACAGTGGCAAGGCTAAGACAGCTGGATTGTGTCAGCATTTATGTCATACGTGCTTGTATGGCTAGGCAACCAACAATGCATCAGCTGTAATCTAATGCTATTAAAAACTAAACTTTTATAAATGTATAAATTAATAACATTATAACTAATTAATAGAAAATAATCAATTATATATAAATATTTACTCTTTTTGTTTTGATAATAGAGCAAATTAAATGTTATTGCATTACGCCATTACCATGTCTAACTATTACACGCCGCCACTGAGTTAAATAGATAAACAATAAAACTAACTTAACAAATTTAAATTTGTAAATGTCAAAGAGTCAAACCAAAATTTACCTTTAACAATTACTAACTTAATAACCATTTGCTATTAATTCAAGGCTCGGAACATTATGCGCTAAAAAATAATAAATGTGCAGTATAATATTACTATTTAATTATTTTTTTTTTGTAAATCGTGCATTTATATGGAAATAAAGTTCAAAAAATGTATAACTATTTAAAGATTTTTATAAAATCCAAAAATATGCAATCTTTTTTATTATTAAAAAATTTATTTTTATTTTTTAATTAAACTTAAAATATTAGCATTAAATAAAAATCAACAAAAAATAATAAATAAATCTTTATACAGGGTGATCTATTTAACATAAGACACTTATCATTTCAAAAAGTATTTACGTTTTTGGAAATATTTTTGGTCCATCATATGAAATCGTAACAAACGAACATTTTTCAAAACTTTAAATACTTATAAGTCATAACTCATAAACTACTCGTCCAAAATTTGATTGTAATGTACCAAAATATTCAGAAAAATATTCTGCTTTTGATTATAAAATTAAAACTGTATGTTGTAATTCAAAAAAGTAAAAACTAAAAAAATGTTGTTTTGTAACAAATTGATACCATGTAATAAAAATATTATCAAAAACATAAATACTTTATGAAATATTGAGTGTCTTACATTAGATGGATCGCACTGTAGTATGATTTATATGATCTATGTGGATGGGGGTGCTCCTCAAAAGCTCTTTAATTTCAAATTTTAGTTCATAAATATTTGGTTTCTTTTTTTATTATTAACAAATTGTTTGTTAGTATGTATAAAGTCTTAAATGGGCAAAAACATTTGAATTTAATAAAATTATGCAGCATTCATTTTTTAGTTTGAGTATTATGTATTGTGAAATAAATTAGTGTTGAATCAAATTTTGAATAATATGCAACATAATAAGAAATATCCAAATGCATGAGGTTCCAAGCCCTGGACTTATTATACTTTGTTTTTAATAAGAATAAACCATTTCAAGTATGACAAATTATTTAAGAAAGGACATCAGACCTCTTTAGTTTGACAAATGTGGCAGTAATAAGTCATTATAATTGGTAACTTCTGGCTGCAGTTTCTACAGTCATTTACAGTTATAACAGACATTTATTTTAGGAGAAATCAAAACTACGACCAGCCTTCCACCAGCTGGTTTATTCTTATTTAAAATGAAGTATACACTCAATGGTGGACAAATGTGTATAATTTTTTTTTTTTAAGTAGAATGTTTATATTCTAAGACTAATGGTAGACTTAAAGAAATGATTGATGTACCGTCGGATCACATTCAGCACAGTGCCATGAGTACCCACGTACTTTTGGTGATTTTTTCACTGGGGGATCAAGACAACAAAAATGAAAATTTTTACTGCATTCATCACACCTGTAAAAAATAAAGTTTATAAATTTAAAATAAGTAAAAAATTTAAATTTGATTATTTTTTCGGCTTAAAGCAAAAACTCATTAACAGCAAAACAACAATATTTAGTAAATGCGTTTTTAATATTAAAAATTGTATTTAAATCGTTAGTGAATTTTGAAAAAGCTATAAAATGTAACCTAAAACAGGTTTTAACTAATATTTTGATGTTTAGTGCCCCCACACAAATTATAGACAGCAAGTTTATAAACAAGCAGGCGTAATAAAAAAAAAATTGAAATTTTGCCGTTAATGAGTTATTGATCCAAGCCGATAATTAAAATTTAAAAATTCATTTTTTTTTATTGAAAAAATGTAATTTCTGTTTTATACTTAATGTGTAATTGTTAAAAACCACTAAAATAAAGTCAACCTATAAAAAAGGTTTCGGTGTTATTAATTTTAATAGAATTATCCTATATACTATAAATAGTTTTAACAACAACACAGTTTTACTGAACCCGGCTATTCCCTACGATTCCCTATTCTTTATAGTATTGTGTAGAAACTAAAAGACAAATATAATTGGAAGTTTTTTTAAATGTGTGAACAATTATACGAACTAATTTTTTATTACTAGTTACTATATTATTATTCTATAACTATATTTAAATGTATATTGTATATTTGATGCTTTTTCTTATAATTCATAAAAAGATAATTAATTAAAGTTATTAATTCACTATGAATTGGGCTAACGCCTGTTATGAAATAAATAAATAAATATACTTTGAATTGCATGTTATACAATCAACATTACGTCTAAATTGAAAATTATAAAATAAAATAATTATTTCTTTACTTTATATTTCAGCTATAAATGAATAACTACAATATTTCTGCCCTTATAAATACTTACTGAACCATTGTAATGCTTGTTCCAGTTGTTTGACAAGTGTCACACTTAGGAGTCAATTTAATATCTGTCAATGTTGTGGTAATTCTGAGGGGTGCAACACTCTTTTCTGGTTTGATTTTTGTAGATGTCTGAGATGGTGTTTCATCTATTGGTGATGCAATAAGTAATTGTGAAGATGTTGTCTTAACTCCACTAGCACTTGGTACAGATTTAATCTAAACAATAAATATAACATTTTAAAATGAATCTGAAATTTTTAAAGTTATCAAAACTCACAAATAGTTTAATTCCTTGTCGAGGAGCTTCATTAACTAAATAATCATTAGTTGGTCCCAATGCTGAAATAATATTTTCCCTATGATGCTTATGTTTGCGTTTGCGAGACTTAGATCGTTTTATTATTTCTGGAGAATATCTTTCCCTGTGCCTCTCGTGTTTTTTTTTCTCTAAAAATATTTAAAGTCAAACAGTGACATTAATCTAAATCATATTTAATATGTTTTAAAATTATCAAGGGGTTCCAATAAGATAATATTAAAATATTTCAAACCAAATTTGGATGAACCACCATAATTAAATCTTAACTTTTAGATATTTGGGACACTTACTTGATACACCGTGCATATTATTCTGTTCTGTAAGATTATTAATATCCTGTAACTTATATATCATTTATCAATTTTTGAATTTTTTTTTTGAAAACTTTGATTTTACTTAATACATACATCATTAACAACAGACGAAGATCTATGACTATCTGATATTGATCGCTCTCTTCCACCATATCTTAATTTTCTAGGTGCATTTGGATCAACTGTTTCTGGTTCTGAGTTGGAATTACTATTATCACACTCACTGCATTGCCTGATTATAACAAATTTTTAATACAACTTTCCTGAAATATTCAACACTTTTATTTACCATCCAAACAATTTTGTTTTCTTAGGCATTCTAGTCAGTGGTGGATTTAAACAACCCAAATGATAGTATAAATAGCATGTGTCACATTTCGCCAGCAAATGTTGATCATTTGTACGAGCACAAATACCACATTTATTGTACAAACCTAATGGTGCCACATTATCTAAAAAACAAAATATTTGAGTTTAATTATATACCATAAAATCGCACATGACATAGTGGACTATAAAACATTTAACATGTCTTACCTGTTATTTCCAAATTATCATTATTTCTGATTGAGATTCCAATACCCCCTTTTAAGATAGCAGGAGTAGGAATTGAACTGTTCATAACTAAATGAAAATTATAAAATTGTATTATAAAAAAAAAAGTGGACTATAACTTAGATATATAGTTTGTTTACAAATTATTGGTTAGTAGGTTTCAAAGTGAAATAAATTAAACTCACTAAAAGAATTATGATCGTTTTGAACTTCTTTAGTAAGTATATCTACATCTGAAAGATTAGCATTAGGATTGCATAAATTAATGACATTGTGGTATGTTGTAATAATATTTTTGAGTTCTAAATGTTTTTGTTTTTGAGTTTCATTATTTTTGGACTCCTACAAAAAAATTAATCAAAATATAAATGTATTACTAGATGTAGGTATGTTATTAAATAATTGTATTACTTGATCATATTTTTTTTGTACAATTATTTGTTCATCATGAAGTTTGTTGTTTTGGTCAGTAAAACTTTGTAGCTGATTTTTCAAATCTGCCAATCTTAAATTTCTATCCATGAAATAACTTACAAATTCCAAACTGAAAATAATAAATAAAATTATTTTAAGTAACAAAGAAGAAAATACATGAGTAATTGCATCCAACCTAAATGTAGCAGGAACATTCCATTTTTTTGGTACATCACGCAATGTTTTTATTTGTGTTTCAATAGCTTCACAGGAAGCCATATTTACACCCATTAAGCTACCTTTTAACCAAAGAGCTCGACATGCTGAAGCTGATGTTGTAATAGGACGAGGAACTTTTGTTTTAAATGCTATAAAAAAATAAACTATGTACCTATCTTAAATACATAAATCATTTTAAGTTACTTACTTGACTCGGTTACACTGATTTTTTTCATTTCATAATGCTTAGATCGTAATTTTTCAAGTCTTCGCTGGTTACGTTGCCATGTAGCTGATTTTTCAGAAGACTGTTGTTCACGCAATAATTTCATTTGCTTTGTTCTTAATTGCAGTATTTCCCAATTTCTTTTCCTTTTCCTTGAAAATAAAAAAAATGTAAATAAATAATGATACATTTAATTTAATTTAATTTAAAATAAGGTTGGGCAATAATTACATCAACTTAGTAAGTTTCAGAAAACACATTATTATCATTAATTCATTTTGCTATATAATAATTAACATAATTTAAAAAATACTGATTTATTTAAAAGACAAGTATACTAACTTTGCTACTAGTTTGTCTACATGCAACTTGCAATGAGCATAAAATGGATCAGTTTGGTCAGTTTCCGGACTTGTTGCTTCTGATAAACTACCTTCTTGTTGAGCACTAATTAATATTATTAAATACTTATAAAAAACAATTTCATTTCAATAGATTATTATTTGTACATTATATATAGTCAACATGTTAAAATCTTAACTATTATATTTTGGAATCTAGTTATTAATTATGACGGAACCACACATTGTAATGGCTTGTTACATTTCATATGGTGAGGTGTGTGTATTATTTTGTGTTTAATAGCTGAGGTGACAATACAATATAACATAATAGTTTTAATGTTTTGTTAGCTAGGAGAACCAGGCAGATGAGTGCTGGTAGATTAATAAATAGTAATATAATTACAAATTAGTATTAAATTAAGTTAGAAATAAACAATATATCTTAATAAGTCTAGTTAAATTATTATATATTATTAAGTAACCAATATCTAGTGCCTGAACTACTGCACCTATTCAAGGTCCATGTCCTGGCCACATCTTTTTAAATAAAAAAAAAATGTTGTAATAGTACAAAAGAGGAAACATTACATCATGATAAAAAATCAAATTAAAAATTAAAAGATTTACAGTTATTATTATTTTTCTTAATTAAATAACAGTATATATGTATCATACCAAGTAACATGAAAATTAGATCGGCACATCCCAGCATCACATGCAATAGTCACACCAGTGCAACTAAATCTCATATCTTTACACAGACTACATTGTTTATTACCCCATCGAGGTGTAGTATTTGCAAATAACATAACTTTACTGAGACTAGTGACTTCACCAAAAGTTATACCAGGTACATATAGAGCACATACTAAATGTACCCATTTTCCACAATCTGTCTCCTTAAATATTCCACCTAAAACAAAATATATTAATTCAAAAGTTATTAAGACGTATAGTCTATAGAATATAAACAATAATTTACAAACCAAAATTAGGACATAATTCACAAGTAGGATTTTCTATGCCTGCTTTACAAGCTTCACAAAACCATGGTTCCATAGAGCATGATGAAACAGATGAACTTACACTTCCGGAATCATGAACTCCATAACAACCTTAAAATAAATATTTAATTATTTAATATATTTACATTATTATTAAAGAAGTATTTACCTTCATGAACTGATATACCACATTCATCACAATCAATCAATTCGTTGACGTCATCACTGGCATCGCCTAAGCAAATACTACAGATATGAATATTATTTACTATGTCTCTTAAATTCACCTGAAAAATAGTTAATATTTTTTAATAGAAAATCAATTATATAAAAATCAGTTAGGTTATACTTTTGTAGAATTATCTTGATTGGGTGTCACAATATCTGTGACATCAGTAGTCATATTACTATCATTACATCTATTATCATCTTCATCATCTTTTTCAGCTTCTTCTTGATTACCATCATCTTATAAAATATGTATAAAAATGTAAATGTTGACACAGAATTTAAAAAAAAAAAGATTACATTATAAAATCAAATGATTTTTTTATTTTAAACATACCATCAGTAAAAGTGAAATTTGAAGCTCTATCAGAATCTGACTCACTATTCAAATAGTGATCTTCAATACGGAAATCACTATCAGATGAACTTTCACCATCTATATCATCTAAATGTACTAATTCTGGATTAGCTGGGGGTTTGACTCTTCTTTTATTGGGATCACGTTCCACTATGGACATAATAAATGTAAAATGTATTGCCTTAGCTTACAGTTTTTAGTATTTAACTCTTAGTTATGTACTAAAGTATAAAGAGCATTCAAAAAACATTACCAGCAATGTATTTAATATTGTGTCGTTAATTAATTTATTACACATCCAAAAAAGATTTATTTATTTGAGACTGCAATATTCTGAGCATACTTATTTGATTATTTTTTTTTCCATTTACCTAATATTGAGATCATAACTAATCAATACACGACTAATCGCATTTGTAAAATTTAATTAGGCATCTCAAATTATCATTCAAGTTTTGTTAATATGATATTGGTCACAATTTACAATCACGCATAAAATAAAATTAATACAATATTAATATTTCTTATTTTAAATTTATATTTCACCATAGTGGTCGAGACTAGCAAGAGTTGACTAACAGTCGATTAATAGTGACTAATGGTTGATGCTAATTGTTAATACCAGATACGAATTGTACGAAAATATTATAAAATACAAATTGCTAAACTTACTTTTCAGTGTTGTTCGTACTTGTACTTGTACAAGTCAATACAATATTCAATTTGTATTTAGATATAAGTTCAATAGATTGATGCACACAATATGTGTATGACAATGTTGCATGCATAGACCTATAAGCTAGTTTATAGGTCTATGGTTGAATGGAGTCCGTGTAAAGTGTAAGCCATGTACCTACACTAGACATAAATCACAGAATATATTAATATGGAGATCTTCATAATAATTAATAATGTAATACACGTCTACCTATGGTGTAAACAAAATAATGCCCAACTTGCCGTGTGTTAACCTTTAACTGTTAACAATTTGACGCACATAAATACATAACATAAGCGACGAGTCATCTGGGTGAGACGCGCAATCTACGCATGTGCGAGTGTACTCGTCGCGTATTTACACTTCAAAATTGGATAAATATGCGACAGTTTCCATTGCACGTCATATATTCATGTATTCATATCATATCACTGTATCAGCCGTCTCAGTGTATATCACGGACGTACATACAGGACTGGGCACGAGTCGTTATCAGTGGAAAATTAGTGTCACGCTCGGGACCATAGAAATACACGTTGCCATCTATTAGTGTTATGTTTAAGCACGAAATTATTTTATTTTCATTTGTATTCACGGACGGTATGTACGTCCGTGTTTGTGTTTTTAACATGGGTAATTGATGTATATTTATATATTACAATTATCTTTTATCTGGTTGATCCAAATAATATGTATTTAAAAATAAGCAAATTAGTTGCTTTATTGGCCGCTAGATGTCAACGTAGTTTATAGTGGGCCCACTAGCGTGACACTAATTTTCTGAAGGCTTATACAACGGACTAAGATATAATGGACTGGCATCGAGTCCAATATCTGTCAACCGAAAATGTTACGCTAGAGAGGAGTGCAAGGGGTTATAAAAACCGACTGATTTTAGCGCCATCTATAGGACGAATTTAATTTTAATATATTTTATTATTTCATATTTTAATAATATTATTAAACAAGTAATCTTTATGTATTAAGTATTAACTAGTTTTGAGAATTTTTTCTTTTTTGCATTGCACTTATTCTGGTCCTTGTTCATAAGAAGAGTGTATTGCCGCATTCTCATAATAATATAACTAGACAAAATATTAGTTAGTACATCAATTTTATGGTCTTTACATGGAAATTTTAACTCTGCGTTTTCCTGAAAAAAATTATACAGAGTAAGCTCAAATACATCCCTTTCATCACAAAATTTGGCAAATGAATTTTCGACCGCTGATAGAAGTTTATATAAAAAATTGTTTGGATGTGTTAAACCTAGTTTAGTTTTTAAGTTTACTAGTGTGGCTTCCGGTTTATCTGAGTAAGAAGTTTTGCCTAAAAAAATTAAGTTTTACATTTTATTAGAGACTAACTTATTAAAATAAAATAATTTATATTCTAATGTTATGTCATACCTATTACAGCACTTCTGCAAACTTCACATGTAATACGTTTTGTGAAATTCTTTGTTATATATCCACATAGGTAATACACAACACATTCTTCAGCTTCAACCTTGTAGTAATTGTGTATACTATTTTCAAAAACATCATCAACTTCTATATCATTAATTACTAAAGCATCCAGCCTTTTTTTTAAACTATCTATTTTTTCCATTCGATCAATTTTTAAAAATTATCTGTTTTTCAATTTGTAATTTATCATTTTTTATATTAGGTTTATAAAACACAATTTCATTTAAACCAACATACATGATCCATCCTTCTGGCAAAAGTATTTTATCTTTATTTTTTATTAAATCATATAATGAAAACAATTCATCAGTTATTTCCTAGGTATAAAATAATAATAATTATAAGAAAAATATTATGTAATTTAAACAATAATTCTAAAATTACAATTCTTAATTTTAAATGGTATTGGCAAATACATGATAGTACCTAAATATAGGCAAATAAAATAATATATTATAATTATTTTTATGTTACCTCAATAGATGGTTTGCATATTTTTTTATTAAATGGCTCTCCAGTCAATTCATCTCTGTTAACATTCTTTAAACAGATAATCAGAATAAAAAATATTAAAACAAAATCTAAGAAGAGATACCTACGCTAAGCTAGTGATATTATTTATAAAAAGTTATAACTAAAGTTAATTGTAGTCTGCAACACTAATTTAGGCACCTTTTCTATAAATAACTGCTTTCGAAATGGTTCAGTATAATTAATATCACATTCCAGAATATTAAGTATGTCATCCCTTTTTTGTTTTTTAGAATCAGTAAAAATTGAAGGAATAGCTTCTTTTTTTAATGTGATTCTGTTTTTTACTCCAGCAACCTTTAAGATATAAATTATAATTTCAAATTAAAATATATAGGTACCTATTATTCTAGTTAATATAAAAAAAAAACTTATACTTCAATAATATCTTGTGGAACTGAATAGCTAATCACTAAATCACAAGGTGAGAAATGATCAGCACATACCAATTTTACAATAGTCTTTTCATTATTTGCTGTACTTATAGCTTCATTCCACGCTTCACTACTATAACTTGGAACTTTAAATAAAGAAACCTTAGGGTTGGTTTTTAAGCTATTGCATTCCAAAACAGAGCACCGCCGCATTTTAAAAAAAAGTATGATTGTTAACTTTTAAATTAATTATTTATAGGTATGTCAAAAACTCATAAATAATTAATTAATGACAATCATAGATTAAGGTCTAAGATACAATTATATCATAGTCTGTGGTGGAGTGTGAACAGAGATAACCATAATAAAATTATTGAATAAATATAATAATAATTTAAATATTGAATAAACATATATAAGTATAATAAACCTATGTATACTATATTAATTGTACAATTAAAAAATAAAGGATTTATTAACTATGCTACTAGATGGCGTTGAAATCACTCGGTTTTATTTGGTTGGTGGAGTGAAGGAAGGGGCATAACATTTGACGCTTATTCCCCCCAACACCCCCAGCCATCTCGATGACAGTCCATTATATCTTAGTCCGTGGCTTATACCCACAGATATAGATAATAAACTAGATTGCTAGGTTCCTTATAGTGACCGTATAAACGTTTGAAGCCACGCATCCGCCATTAGTAGTAGGTCATTTGTATCTTATCATGTTATAATTTTGATAACAAAATTTCTCGGATCTCACTGATTTCTGATTTAGACAATAATAATTTATAAATAAATGTTTTTAAATTTTAAATTTTAAAATGTGCGAAGGTAACAAGTTTCTTTTATTATTTGACGTTTGTTAAATAATTTAGAAATGTTGATCTATTGAATAATTTCATGTTATGTTTATTATTTATATATAAACATATAAATTAGGTAAGTGTATTATAATACTATTCTGTAGATACTATTTTATTATTAATTATATCATTATATTATTATTAGTTAATAATACTTAGGAAGAGCATTTTTCGACACAACACGTCATAGGCATTTTTAACAAAATGTAATATTTTATACTTTATACAGATATAATATAATATTAAATATTATTAAAAATACATATAAATTACACTTAAAACTTTCATGTGTATAAAGTAAATATTTTGTTCGCCTATTATAACATTTACAACAAGTATAAACAGGTCTGTACAGGAGTTAACATATTATGTACAGCGCTATACTGTACACTCCACAACTATTTTCTATGAAAAAGTGTAAACAAATAACGAGTAATAATATATATTATACATAGGTAATAGTATATATTATATATATAGGTAATAACTAATAATGTATAATATAATATGTCAAAGAACAACACACTGGTTTTAACGAATAATTCATTTATTGTTTACAATTTTAAATCATACATTTAAATAATTATATACTACATAAATATTTTATTCAAAAAATGTACTTTTGAATATATACAATCATAATTTATTGTGACAAAAATGAATATAAATGACGAAAAAAATTACATTTCAAATATTTTAAACAAAAATTTTAATTTTGGCGGGATTTCGGCATGCATTTGACCTACTCGAAATGGCGGATAGTAACTTCGCATCATATCACTACTTAGCAATCCAGTTTATTATCTATATCTGTGCTTATACCATACCACGGTCTTAGAAGATATCTTCTAAGACCGTGTACCATACTATATTATACTTATCTATGGCTTATACAGTTATCAGCGTCCGTGACCAGTCCTGTATGTACGTCCGTGGTGTATATAATATTTCTAATTACTATTATAATAATATAATATTATTCATTACACATTTACACTTACACGTCAGACACATCAGATCATTCGCATCGAGACTATAATTATCCAGACTCATTGCTGATAAATCATTAAGTGCTTCAAATTAAGGTGTCAAGGGTCCAGTCTATACACAGGTTTTAATCTAAGAAATAAGCGATACCGGGTACAAATATTATAATTGTATACAATTATTATTGCATATTTAGTTGTATCATGTACGTATCGTTTATTTGTAACAAGTATATCAATTTGGTATTTCAGCATACTAATAATCATGACAGAATAGACTTTATTGCAATTAGTCTATAAAAAATACAATATAATTAAATTTTTTGTCATGGTAAAATGGGATCACTCCCTTTGTTCCACGAATTTTTTTCCAAGTCAACTTATCCAATAATATTAATTTCCAAATTTTACCTTTGTTCCTATTAACATTTGTTTTGACGATGGATAGAAGAAAGTAGCAAGAATTATGTATGACAGTATTATGATCTTAATAGTCGAATAAAAGAAAGAACAGGAACAAGAACTTTTGTTTCAATGCATGTTTGTCGAAAGAAATTTGTTCCGATGGACATTTTTTCCATAGTTTATTTGTTCCACAGGATTTATTATGCAAAACATTTGGAACAAATGTTCATTAGTACATAATGGTCTTGGATTAAT
This sequence comes from Neotoxoptera formosana, assembly GCA_022818045.1. Classification (NCBI taxonomy): domain Eukaryota; kingdom Metazoa; phylum Arthropoda; class Insecta; order Hemiptera; family Aphididae; genus Neotoxoptera; species Neotoxoptera formosana. The sequence continues at coordinate 33,476,051 of CM040631.1, read as the reverse complement.
GATTAATTAAAAAAGTGAATGCGCGGTTTTACATTTGAACTGCATTTTTAGTTTATGCATATTTAATCAAGTAATAATGTATAACTGTATAAGCCATAAGGTATTATTGTATTAAAGTCAATGGGTTTATGGCAAGGTAATCTCAAGATGGGCTGGTTCACACGAATTCCCTAATAAATAAGCCTCGAAAAATAACCCCGTGAAAAATAATTACGTAAAAATTACGTGAACCTAACACATATTCACAAGATTTCAATGTCAGTCTAAAACAAACAAATTTTTTTTTAAATAATAATACAAGTAAAAAATAATATAAATAAAAATAATAATAATATTTTTAATACCTAATAAATTTGTATTACAATTTCAATAATATAAAAAAAAGGATATATCTTATAATATTTTTAGTCATGATAAATTTGTATTACTATGTCAATAATTATATTATATGTAAAAAAAAAAGAGATTCACTTGATCAACTTTTTTTTTAATTTTGTAAAATTTCATATATGGGGGTTATTTTTCCGTGGTAATTTTTTCGGGGTACCGGTTCACAATATTCACACAATGCTATTCTACCCCCCCCCCCTCCCAACCAAAATAAATAAATAAAAAAATAGTGTTTTAAATCGTAATTTTTTGTTTTCATATCCGATTTTGTCAAAAAAAATAAGCATATTATAATTTCAAAATAAAAAAATAAAAACTGAAAATGTTGCGTAAATATTACCGACTTCCGCTGTTTTTTAAATAGTTTTTTAGAAAAAGTTTTGCTAATTTCTTATTAACTTATGATTGAAGAAGTATCACTATATTAAATTTCAGTCTACCAAATATTACCATTCTATAAAAGTTGAAAATTGAATCATTTTTACTGTTCCAAAAAGTAACGTAGGTACGTTAGGTAACGGTACCTATAGCGTGTACACAAAAAAAAACATTAAGTATATAGGTAATAGGTAAGTGCGTCTCTCTACTCAAAATATAAAAGTAATAAAACTGTTTAATAATCAAAGTGGCGTTGATCCCTATACCCAAGTTTGGTGACTGCCATAGTGAGTTATGTGGTGGGTGGGTGGGTAGGTGTCACGTAGCTTGGTACCCACAGCCCATCTGTAAATATATTATGAAAGTATAAAACTATTGAACATAATTATTAATTATATAAAACCACATCAGTTACGAGTTTACAATACGCCGATTACGCCGATAATTTTTCCCTCTGATGGTCATCAATTCATAGGGGTATTAACATTTGATATTCACCAGTGATTTTTTGTAGTTCAGCGACTCTGAATTATCTTACATAATAGATATTATGTCTGCAGCAGATAAATACATCATATTATAATCATTTAATCATTATATAATTTATAATACTCATACATTATTGTTTTTAAATTAATTTATTAGAAAACATATATAAATTAAAATATTCGTACATTATTCGTGATAATCTCCACATTATAATAGTTTAGAATTAGTTTTGAAAAAAATAATCATGCATTAAATCATTATAATATCAATGATTAGTGTATTGCAGATAGTAAATTAATTATTAATTATTTAACCATCTACAAAAAATATATGTTATTGTATTATAATCTAACATCTAACATTTTATGAACCTACTTCATAGTAAAGGTCTAAGAATAAGATTTTTAGCTTTTATTTAATACGTTGTTATTAGATGCGTTTATATATTTTTACAGACCAACCGGCCTGTGGAATGGTTTCACTAAATTAACTAATTTAAAAAGTTAACTACACTGTGATTAAAAATTTGACTGATGCAAAAATATGAAGAACTGACTAAATAATTGTATATTTTAAAGATATCTACAACAAATGAACAAACTAGATATTGTTTAATGCAACACAATGTGGAAAAATATTTAACTATTGAAGACTTAATAATATTATCAATTTGTACATCAATTAGGAAATCATCTATATATTGGCATTATAGGCGTGCAGTTATTATAATATCATAATATAATTAGGTATTTGGTATTGGTATGTCGTATGCCTATACTATCTAGGTCACTTTAAGGCGCTATTATGTCTCTTACCTTACTATTAGGTCTATATGGCTAGAAGTTATGTATGATATGGCTCTACATTTTTAATTAATTTTAAAAGTGAATACGTTTAGTTGAGACGAGTGCTCGGGACGTCGATATATGGTTTTTAGATTCTAAACGAATGTTGGTTTTACACTTTTACGTAATTATGTTTTTTTTTGTGTGTGACTTTGAGGGTGGTTTCTGGTTGAAAATTAAAACTAGTTCATACCTCATACGCAAAATCGATTTTGTTAAAAAAAATAATTACCTAAAATATGTAGACTTGATTTTTTCAGCAAATATTTAAATGAACATTTAACATATTCTGATCGAAATTATATCATTTTCAAAATATTTTGGTTCTTCTTGTCCCATAAGTCCTGATACATACATATATCAAACATTTTAAAAATAATTTATAACACTGTAAAGCTAAAAAACTTGGCAATTTAACATATTAACACATAGTTTCTCATAAGTTGTTCTTACCACAATACCACAGTTCGAGGAACTTTATTCAAGCGATTAAGGAAACGTCTCAAACACGCGCGTATTTCTTTTTTACAAGTTCGATTTCGTAAGTTAAAAAATTTAAGTTCAGCAGATCTCAATTTAGATTTTTCAGTTTTTATATGAGATTGAATTACTTATTACAGTGTACCTATAATAGGCTATAGTAAACCTCGGTATCTCGAAGTCTCGAGGACCGAAAACAAATAATTGACATACGTAAACTTCGAGATACCGAAATGTTACTGTATAAAGCTCTTTGGAACAACATATTATGTGGTTAATTAGAACTTTAGAAGTGCTTTTCAATATTTTAATTTTGAAGTGGGTTATGAGCATTTTTAACTGTAATATTGTTCACACATTTCAAACTTGCTTCAAAATTAAGGTATTGAAAAAACATTTCCAACAACTATTTGTAACAAACATCAAAAAAAAAAGGTTATTATTATTAACTTTACATTATAAATATAATGTACAATCTGTATTTGGTAATAAAACAAATAAATTTGTTGACATATTAATAATATATAATATTATATATAATATAATTACAATTTAATGGCACTCATCGTAACAATGATGAGGGACTGAGGGAGGTATGCTATGATATCGAGTAAATGGTAAATATTATACTATCATTATATTAACAATTAATAATAATGACTATATGAGTTGACTGTATTAAAATTTAAAACAATAAGATATAATAGAACTATTTAATATAGTTAGATAATATTTTAAAATTGAAACACAATTTATTCGATGCATGAAATATAATAATAATTAATAAAAATGATATTATTATATTGAGTAGGTTTAAATAAGAACCTATTTTATTATTATACAGACTATTGTATTATTATACAGAATATTGATTACATCAGGTAAGTTGAAAATTCTAATCGTCGGTTCTGTGCATATAAATAGGTATTATAGAATTTATCCTGCGGGCTGCAGATTTGGCGTTCAGAAGTATAAAGTAAATCATCTATTGTGAATGAAAATAAAAATGTATTTATTTAATTTTGTCTTATACAGGTTAAATACAACATTTTTGAAACTCACCATGGTGAGTTGTTATTGGATTAAATTATCTGTACAGCAGTTGCAATTCCCTTGTAAGTTGTGATTTGATTTTTCACAACGCCATTGGCTGGTTCTACTCATAACAATGCATCTTAATCTACACATCAACCAACAGGTAGGATACGGTTCTGGAAGTATAGACGTTTTCCATGGAAAGTAGCAAGTCTTATTATCATTTGGAACATCATCATAATACTTGGAGTAAACCTCTTCTTTGGAATACACACAAAATGACATCAATAGTACAATGAAATAAATAAAACAAGTTATTTTTAAAGAATTCATTTTACATTATTTTTTTAAAGAAAAAGCAATTGATATTTTATTAGCAATTTACTTGATAGGGATCAGACTTGGTACTGTATTGAAGCGCATCAGTTACCTACTTTTTCCGACGCGAACTTGTTTAAACTTTAAACTGATCCCCGCGGCCCCCACTACGAAAAATCCTAGCGATCCTAGTGAAATCCGTCACAACTAGCCTTATTAGCGCTCCGCTAATCTATCAGAATGTGTAAAATATTACAATATTTTATAATGACAATTAAGTCCTAAAGATATCTAAATACAATCTATGATAAATCTATTATAATATTTTCAAGCTTTTTGGCAACTTAATAGAATATTTAAAATTTGAAAAATTCGTATTATTAGTCAAAATATTTTGAAAATTCTGCTGTGTGTATACAATTATATGTTAGGTAATATAGTTATAGTAGAATGTTTTAAGTGGGTTATTTACGATTAATATTTTTTTAATTGCAAAACAACAAAAATTGTTTGTAGATTATAAAATTAATTATTAATTAATCGTTATTAGGGTATTTGTACCGTTGAATATAGAATATCCAATAAAGTCTTATGTCAGTAGTATGAAAGCCCCCGCCCTGGGTCTGCTGTCTAATTCTGGTTATAATATTGTGTTGAAAATTTGTAAAATATTAAGCGGTGAAGTCCTAGTGATTTTTTATACGTATAGGCAAAACTTAATTTTGCAGCCCCTTTTATCATAATGATGTCAAAAAATGCCGCCTCTTTAACACAAGTGTCTTTAATGCCACCATCGCCTACGCCTTAAGCTGCCCCTGGGTGAAATGAAAAATTTGGAAGGTTTGCCTGAAAATATAACAAATGATGATTTGGCATACTTTAATTATGCTCCAATTACTTATGTAGACGTTGAACGGAGTTTCTCAATTTACAAAAATGTATTGTCCAGTAATCGTCGGAGAATTACATTCGAAAACATAAGAAAGTATTTAATTGTACAAAGTAATTTTCAAGAAACTCAAAATGATGCAGAATTAATGATGTAACTTTTACAAAGAGAACATTTTTTTTATAAAACAGTTGTTTTATTTAAGTAGCAAAGTTATGCCATTTAAAATTATTCATCATTTTAACTAATAACATTTTAAAGTCAAAAGTGAAATTAACCAGTGGTCAATTTTTTTTTTTAATGTATATTTCAATGATTTTAGAAACATATTTGTGTATTTTTTTAAAGCTATAGGTCCCTAAGCCTACTTATCACTATTCACTAATCTCTCACTAGCCACCGTATTTGACACGTCACCCCGACTCTCACCCTCACCCGTTCACCGACACAGTCACTTCGTAAGTCGCCCGCCGCCGTATTTGCTACCACCCTTTCACTGAAACGCCGCCGTCCGATCGCGATATATTTGCCCTTAGATCAGCGTTTCTTAAACTTTTTTATCCTTGGAACCCTTTTTGATGTCCACTTTTATCGTGGAACACTTACCTTTTGTTGTTGTTTTTTTAGCTTTTTAGATTTTATAAATATTAGGTATTGGGAACTCATACAAATTTTCCAAAAATTTACCTTTTTCTTAAAAGCATGATTTTTTTTGTGAGCAATAAAAACATTTACTTGTCTGCCCCAGGCCCTTGCTGAACTGAATTTAAAATATGTATTCAGTTCAGTGATTGGAATTTGGAACATATTATTTTTAGAACAAATGGATTATTCCAAAATTGTTACTTGTATATTTGTTTCAATGTACTTTTTTGGCTAATCATGTCTGTTCGGTGTCCCGAATTTCCGATACATTTTGTTTGAAATCCAATGAACATTTATTCCAATGGATATATAGTATATACTACAAAGACATTTGTTCCGGTGTACCCTTGTGGCCTGTGGCCTTGTAACTTGTTCAAATACAATTTGGCGCAATGATACTTTTTGGAACAATATTTTTTGGGACAAATGTCTATTGGAACGAATAATTGTGGAACATGAAGTACAGTCCGTTTTATCCGTAAGATTCTATTTCAAACCATGGTTAGTACCACGGTTTTGCTTATAATACCGTGGTTATTAGTCGCCTTTTCGAGATTACAATGTTATGATACAATTTTACATAGACCCACAGATATATAAAAATATTTAAAGTATTTTTATATATCTGTGCATAGACCTTTTACTCATAGACCGGCCCTCTTCACGTTTCCGCCGTGTCATGATAGGTGGCGCTTTTCGGTTACTGAGTTACTCTGATACGGTAAAAAAATAATCGTATAGGACCAGCTGCTGTCCTATTTATCACGGATATATTAGCATTATTATAGTATTATTGGTACTTAAATGAACATAGTAACCTATTTTATTCATTTTATAGATTTCCAACAGATAAAAATCTTTAAAAATATGGATGAACATTTGTTCGCTAAATAAATGTCTAGTTTCATATCGCGTTTGTAGTGTACACTTTAAGTAAATATTTATTATTTAGTTACAAATATATTATTATGAATAATAATAAATAGTGGTCGTTTATTTTATATGTATAAATTAAATAAAAAATAAATTATATTACCTATATTATATATTTTCATTGCACAATATTTTTTAATACATCGAATGCATGATTTTATGGTAGCACTGATCCATAAACGGGCTGCATCACTGCGCTATGTCAGCTTGCGACTATCAATGTATTGAGTATAGGACGGGCCGGTCTATGAGTAAAAGGTCTATGCAATTTTACTATCGCAGAACTATCAACTAAGGCCTATGTTATTGTTCTGTTCTCGTTCTGTGTTTATTTTATAAAAACAACAAGTAACAAGCAACTACAGTTTACAAATTTACAATACAGAATTTAAGTGAATACAGACATACAGTATTATTGTTGTTTCCACAAAACTCTAATTAATATAGTATGTACTTAGTTTATTATAGGATTGATTTGAGTTTACTATAGTAAACATCTGAGTTTCATATTTTTATATAGTAAATGTATAATAATTTTTAAATTGTTTGATTACATAGTCATTTGGATTATAAAATGGGTGAAATTGAAATAAACTATGGTTCTACTTTACCGACTGAATCATTAAAGGTGATTGCGGAAAGTGTTGGTATTGGTAATCTATCCGACGATGCAGCTAAAGAAATATCCGATTCTGCCACATATCGTCTTAAATTAGTGTTACAAGTAAGTACATAGTCAAGCTACTCAAGGACAAGATCTTATTTAGAATCAAAAAATTTAAAATATAAAGAGTAATATAGCGCTAAACCCACATTCCATACATTTTCATAGACCATATAAAAATGTATTATTAAATAAAATAAAAGCATAGCGTTAAATTATATAATATTTATTTTAAAATATCTGTCCATCTTTATAACCGAAAAAATGTTTTATTTTTTCAATATCTTACTCATATTTGTAAAGATAGTAGGAACATAATTCATGATCAAATAATGAAACTGAATCAACCATTTTTTAAGTAAACATTTTTTCTTATGCTTCATTTAATGTTAATATTTCCGCTGTTAAATAACCAGAAGCACATAATTGTGCTAATATGACCACCACTTTTTATTATTCTTTATTATTACTTTCTATTATTTGAAGAAATTAAAATAGATAATCTATATTCTATAACTTACAAGATTATAATATGGATTTTTACTTACTACATAATATACTGCTCACCTTTTATATACCTTACATTAATGTGTTGCTAATTTTGATTTTAGGAAAGCAAAAAATTTATGATGCATTCTAATAGATGCAAATTACTTCCATCGGACATTGATAACGCTTTAAAAGTTTTCGGTATTGAAGTAAGTTACTCAGATTACCTATTTTAGCTTACTATCTTTGAATAAAAAGAATAGTAGGTATTTAAATAATTATTTTACTATGAATTGATCATATATTTTACAATTGAAAAGCTATTTACTTTTTAAAGCCTCATGTCAAGGATGAATAATGTTTTAATGTAGACCAAATATTCATATTTTTTTTCATTCAAATTTATTTTAACATGATTACAACTAAATACTACAAAATATACCACATCAACCTGTCCCGTCAAATCAACCCATTTATCACAACTCTAGCCTAAGAAACCAGACAATCCATCTTGTTGTCTATAACATTGTTGGTGCTGAGATCTCAATGCAATTTAAATTATGAAATTAATTCCCAAAAGTTCTGTTACAGGAGTGAGACTTCATTCCCCGTGCCAATTTATGATAAATTTATAGTAAAAATGTCTGTAGATATTAGGCGTTTTTTTGAATTTTATTTCTATTACTCACTCTGTAGTCTGTATACAACCAAGGTACCTAGTATAAGAAACAAAATAGGCTCATAAGTCATTCTATCAAACCTTAATATGATATCTAATTATGGCAATGATTGCATAGATAAATATTTGATCACAGATTCTGTAATATAGGAGTCTGTGTATTTGATTTAAAAAAAAATAGCCATTAATAATGACAGTTGATAACTAAAATAATTAGAATGTCAAAAAATTCTTTGACCTATTTATTGTATTGTAAAATATTATTGTTTCATTTTTAGCCTATTTATGGATTTCATGCTAAAGACCACATACCATTTAGATATGCATCTGGTGGTGGACGTGAATTGCATTTCATTGATGATAAAGATATTGATCTTATTGAATTTGTGAATGCTCCTTTAGCTAAGTTGCCTTTAGAAATCAGCATTCGATGTTAGTCTCATAACATAAGATTAATAATAGTTCCTACTTAATTTACATTGCATTTTTAGGCCACTGGCTCGCCATTGATGGAGTTCAACCAACTGTACCAGAAAATCCTCCTTCTGTATCCAAAGACGTTCAAAAACTTGAATGTGTAGATCCTTTAAACAAATTAAAAAAACCCATTGATAAGGAAGTTTCTGGACGACCGTCTACTGGGTATCTACTTGACTATATATAAGCAGTATGAAAAAGAAAAAAAATTTTAAAACATATTTTTTTTTTATTAGAAAAGCTCAAAAATTACGCAATGTTGAAACTGTCCATGTGAAACAATTGGCAACTCATGAGTTATCAGTAGAACAACAGCTTTATTACAAGGAAATCACAGAAGCTTGTGTTGGATCTGATGAATCTCGAAGAGCTGTATGTATTTTAATATACAATTTATTTTATAGAACGATGCATTTAATAATGTACTCAATTTTTCTCAATCAAAAACAATTTTTTTAAGTAATAAATTACAGTATTCTAAAATGGAGCTTATATAAATTCCCCAATGATTTGTGGTTTTAATGTGTAAACAACTATATGTGCCTCCTTGCGGCCTTGCATAACTGTAACAAATGCAAGTTGCTAAAAGCCAATCTCAGAAACTTCTTAACCGATTTCAATAAAAAAATTATCAATAGATTCTTTGAGACTCTAAAGGTTTTTTAGCTACTTTTTTCAACCCCTAAATGCTGCTATAGGGTGAGTCATTAATGACTTATTTGTGGGTAATGAAAATCAAATATTTCTTTGTATTTATAAATAGCTGCGATTGGTTACAGATTATATAACTATTTTATTTTATAATAAATAGAAATTGTTCCCTTAGTTCCCTGTGGAAAATCAATAGGTATATTTATATGCAGTTTTTTATACTTATATTATAAGTATAAAAATTTTAATTTAATAGAATAAAACTCATTTTTTTTTCAAAAGACAAAACAGACAAAATAAGTTACCAAAAATTGAAATTTACGCTTAATTAACCTTTACAAATAATTAGATATTTACAGATTGTTGTAAAAAAATCTGCATTCCAATCAAGATAGTAGAAGTATACGTTTTGTATTTTGCTAATTATTATGTTTAGAAAATCAAAAACTTAATTTCCTTTAACTTATTCAATTTTCACCCAATTTGAATATTTTTTTTGTTTATTTATATAAAAAATTTGTTTTAAAACTTTTAAATTGTTGAAAAAAAAATAGATTCTTATGCCCTTTCACTAGAATTTCCATACTTATAACTAAAGTACTGATTTTGAAGGCATTTGCCTTTTTTTTCTATTGCTCTAAAATGAAACTATGTCAGCTACAAATTTCATTTATACTACTATGCACGACATTTTATTTTGCTTTTTTTTGCATTTTTTGTGTATTTATGCTTTTTTGGGCATTTTTTTCAAAATGTGTTCTAAATAAACGTATTTGAAATGTTAATTTTTATTTTTATTTAAATAATGTGTTTTCTAATATCGTATATTGTATATGGCTGGCTCAATCAATTTTATCTCGTTATGTTTGATTTATGTATATGTTTATGGATGTAATTTAGATTCGTATATAGTATATTGTATATAGTAGATTATTTTATCTTGAAACGACAATAATCACAAAAATATGCTCTTGCTCTGGAAACTACAGTTTAGTTTTCGTTGCAACACCGTATAGTTCGTATATTCTTACCGATTGTCACAAAATGCCAACAATTATTAATATTGTAGTGCTCGTCTTCTCAATTTTGTAAAAGAATTTGGTAAAGACATTTTTTTTTGTGACAATGCTGTACTTTTTTACAGGCTTGTAAATAAGTTTATTATAATACCTTTTTTTTTAAAAATAATTTAATTAACTAATAAATAATTTTAATACTTTTTTGTGATAAATATTTTTTTAAAAACCTATTTTTAGTGCTTTTTTGGAAGATTTAGACAACTTAATTGCTTTTTTTTAGTTTTTTTATTGCTTTAAAATCCGTACTCTACTTTTAACTGTATAAAAAAAATTGCATTTAAATAATATATCATATTAATTTTCTACAGAGATAATAAGGGTGATATGGGACTTTTGGGACATTCTGTATAACTAGTTAACTTTCCAGTTTCACACAAAAAAAATTGATGTTGAAGATGTTCACACTTAAAATAAAATTAGAGTGAGTACTGACTGACTGGCTGGCTTACAACTTTCTTTTCTTTCTTTCTATTAACCTGAAATAGTTTAACTTATTAATTTTAAATGAAAAATAATAATATAACAAAGAATTTTATACAATCAAACCGATTAATTTTTTCAGGAAGCTCTTCAGAGTTTGGCATCCGACCCAGGCCTTCATGAAATGTTACCTCGCATGTGTACATTTATTGCAGAAGGAGTAAAAGTAAATGTTGTTCAAAATAATTTAGCATTACTTATTTATTTAATGAGGATGGTTAAAGCATTATTGGATAATCCAGCACTTTATTTAGAAAAATATGTAAGTTCAATGACATAAACCTATTACATATTACCTTATAATTTTATATAATTTAACTATACAATTATGGTTTAGCTGCATGAAATCATCCCTTCTGTTGTCACTTGTGTTGTAAGTAAACAATTGTGCATGAGACCAGAAATTGACAATCATTGGGCGTTGAGAGATTTTGCCTCACGTTTGATGGCACAAATTTGTAAAATGTTTAATACACCAACAAACAATGTACAAACTCGTATAACTCGAGTATTTACGAATGCTACTAATTCAGACAAAACCGCTCTTCCGTCAGTGTATGGTGCACTTGAAGGTAGATAAAAATAATCAACTATTTATAATTTAAAATTAATCAAAATAAATATTTTAGGTTTAGCAGAGTTAGGAACAGAAACAATAAAAGTCTTCGTCATTCCAAGAGTACGCATGATATCTGATAGACTAGATTCACCAGAAGTTACACAGAATAATGTTGATAGAATATCGGGGAACCAAATTAAACACTTACTTTGTGTAATTTTTTTTAACTTAAATTGAATTATATTTATTTATAAATATTTTTTTTAAATTTGCTTGTGTTGCTTCAGAAAATATTGACTCCTGTATTAAAAATAACACATTCACTACCAGATAATCTAGAAGAATACAAAAAAGAATTTGGATCTGTTGGTGTACAATTGCATGCTGCTGTATGTAAAGCCCGTATAGCGACTACTATCCCAAGTACAAGCAACCAAACTGTAACACAAACAAGTAAATAAATGTGTTTTAATAAAATATAAAATATGTTTGTTTTATATTTAATTATTAATATTAAATTAAATCTATATAGATACACAATCTAGAACAGTTGTTGGTCGACCAGTTGCAGCAACCACAAGTAACCCTGGAAATCCTCAAAAATATGTTCTCATGTCTCAACGACCTGTTGTTGCACAAGTAAATATTGAAACGCTCTAATATATGATCATGTTATCATATTTTTATATTTTTTAAACCATTTTTGTTTTCAGGCTCCACCAAATAAACCTGTTTATGTAACTCAGCAAAATATAAAATCAGAATTTCAAGATCCTAGTAATTAAATACCAAGTTAAGCAAACTAAATACATTTTAAAAAAAAGTTTATTTATTTAATAAACTTAATTAAAATTAATTAATCTTGTAAATCCTAAAAATGATATAAAATAAAAAGAAAAAAGAAATTGATAATTTATTGATGTAAATTTGTAACAATTTATCAAGGCTTCAAACCTGTTAAAACCAGCTATATTATTAATTGGTTTTATTAGAAAATGTACAAATTACGAATGAATAATTCAAGAAAACAAAACGGAACTACAATTATTTTTTTTATAGAACAAAAACAAAATATTTAACCATAATTATTTTTGTTAGCAAATAAAAATAAACACATTGTTTATTAAATATTATTAATAAATATTACCATTTTTGATATTGGTATATATGTTATGTATAATAGACATCTTAAATTAATATAATATTATAAAATAACAATTTAAATAGTAAAAGCATACGCAATAAATAATATTCATACCATACAGTTATGCCAACAATATTCAAAAAAAGTTACTGACATGTATGACCCAAATTTCCCTGTCTTTTAAACTATACTATGTACTGATATCGTATTATATACCCAGTACGAGACAAGTTTTTTTATTTCTGTTAGTGCTAAATTATTATTATGACATTTATCATTGATGTCTGTTTAAAAAAAATGAATTTCCTGACTCTTGAGCAAATTGACTGATATCATTATTAACACTTATCATTTCACATAATTGTGCACCACACTCGGTGCCATCAATATTCCTTTATGAGCAAATCATATTATTATGACCATTGTTAGTAAATATGTTTCTAGTTTTAAATATTCAACACACTTAACTTTATCCCCAATTACGTTTTTGTTTAAGTATCCCATATTTTGAAGTAGAACTCATTTTTTTCAATAAAACTGCTAATACTTGCAAAAAACATATAAATTACTGGAGTATATAGTATATACTAAATGGTATTTTAAGAACACAATATGTAAAACACACTTACAAAATCAAATTGAATCATATAATCAATGTCATTAAAGTATTATTATTTATTATACATAGTGTAAATATTGGTTATCAATAAATCACATTTTCTATCTACAACACTTTAGCATATATAAGCCGTTTGTCGGTACTACAGACTCATCAATCGCTCATTGAACTGGTGATTGGTCTTGAAAATAGTAGTTAGTAAATACTAGAAACTTGATTTAAATTGTTATAAAAAAGAAAACTTTAATTTTAAAATGAACAAAATTAAGAGGATATCAGCACATTTTTTTCTCTTCATCCAACCCACAAGCAACAAAGTCAAAACTATTTTTAGTCATCTTAGGAGTAGTTACCCATTTTAAAAATAATAGAGAATAATATTTTTGAGTGTGTAACAAATTAATTTGCCTGAATATTACTCAAAATAATTTATATCCATTTAAATTTACAAAAAAAAATAAGTCAAATAATAATAAAATGTAAAACCAATATGTGAAACCCTCAAAAATGGCCTCTATAATTTTTGTGATAGCTGACTTCCCTCTAAGATTACTCAAAAAACAAAAAAAAAAACTGTTTTATTTATATTGCATGTTGGCCTGAAAAAAACAAATATATGCTAACAACCTCTTAACCAATTTTATTTATTTAAAAACCAGTTTTAAGTTCTAAATTTGTTGCTTTAAAGTTTAAATATATAAGAGAAATGCTATCAATTTAGCATATATTGAAAAATAATTAATATTATTGATTTAATAAATGTAGTTATTTTTATTATTTTTCTAATTTGGGAGTAAATATTATATTTACGTGAAATTTATTCTGTTAAATGTTTTATGTTTTAAAGAAATCTACATTTCTACATCTATATTTATTAATATCAACTATTGCTATGACCTAGTCCTAGAATGCAAATGGAAGAGTTTATGGGCAGGTAATCATAACAACAAAAATCAATGGTAACCACTCTGAAGTAAGAGAATAATTTTTATTTCAGATAAATTTATCTCAGAATTAAAAACTTTAAAGCATAAAAGCGGTTTTTGGTTTTTTTTTTTTTTTTAAGGCATTACATTCCCAGCCATAATTAATTTGTAAAATTTTTGTCTTGGTTCGAAAATGATTCTATTTTTTTCTTAAAAATAAAAAATATTAATTAAACTGCTACTGTACATGTTTAAGTATAAACATTTTAGTACAGTACATAGAAAAAAGTAAGGCAAGCCTACCACATTTATAAATTGTCCAATACATAGCTTCTCCCTTACTTATACAATTATACAATATAATTAAAATAGAAACCAATTATTATAACAATAACCAAAAATAGTCTTCTCATCCTATATGTTGTTTGTGCTCACCAATATTTGTAGTAAAAGTACTTTGTTGTAAGTATTTAATCTATATATTATACTATATTATTATATGTTATTAAGCTTTAGAACCTTCGAGTAAAATATTATATTTTAATACAGCAATAATTTATATTCATGTAAGATGCAAGTATTTTAGTATTAAGATAAATGATTTTAAATTAAATATTTAAACTACCAAGTTAAATACTTATTTAACATATTTAACAGTGCCGTGCTCATATTTATCATTTGACTATAGTACTATAGTAATTAGTAGAATAATATAGATCAGTAATAAAAAAATTATGTTGGCACTGACTACAAATAATGATATAAGTCACTTACTATATAGTTACTACTTAGGTATTGTAATATGTAATAGTTACATTTTTATAGTAGGTACCCATTATCCAAGCCAAAGTAGTCTGGCTCTACATCAAAATGAAAAAGGAAAGGCAGAATGTACACTTGTATCAGACATGAGTACCTATAGAAGCAAATGTATTAAGTTATTAAAATAATAGAAATTAAAATTTAATCACATCGGCATTGTTTAATATAGAAACAATATGTAATCATAATAAGCTATAAATAAAAACATACAAATAAAATAACTGTTGGTTACAATTCTACTTTATTATCTTTTCTTGGACACAGTTGCATAACATTAGTACAAATGGAGTGAACAATGTGATCATCATCTTCAGACTTAATAATATTTATGAGATCTTCTTCAATATCGTCAACAATCTCTTCGCAATAGTACTGTAAACTCTTGTTCAGATCAGAGTCTTGAACCACATCCACCTCACTCATCAACGGGTTCATTTGACCATCTAGTATCAACGGCATAACTGTCAATGTGCCATTCTTCTTAAATGTAGCACGTACATAATCGTTCATCTTTTCACACACAGATTCCATTACCTCTGTTAAGTATAATTGTGACCGAGCTAACGGAACAGTCTGCTTTATTTGATCACCATTGCCATCCAATCGAAAATTAGAAACTTGCACAACGTTTGCTGGATTCACAGAACTAACATTACGTTGTATTTCCTCGACAAGACGACAACACACTTCACATTTTAGATGTGTTGTGTCAATGGCTATAATACACGGCATTAATAATGCAAAAAGTATGTACAAATAAGTAGGGAAAGCCATTATAAAAAAAAAAAAAATTGTTTTTCTAAACTCAAACTTAACAACAATCTGTGTCAATCAACAATAAATCGGTGTTTTGGCACTAGGAGATAGCTAATTTAAAAACAAAAACAATAACAAATCAATACTATAGCCAGATACTAGTCAATGTAAATTGTGAATACTAAATGGTAAAAACTAAATTACTCAACACATTACAAAAGTTGTAGTTACAATTAATTAGAAAAGTCGGATAGTCTTTTGAGTTTTGACTGACGTGTTGCAATGTCCCTAAAAACTAACAAGTAACTATAAATTATAAAAGTATAAAGCATAGATAAGTGTAATAAAAAAGTATAAATTATTGCAGATAACGTTTCTTTGTATAAAGTTCGAACTGGTTTTAGCGGTCATTGGTGGGGGTGTGGTGGCAAGGCGAATAGGTTGTATAGAAAAAATATAATCCATGTGGTGGGGTCGATGTGCCATGAACGAGAATCTATCCATTATTCTGTGTAGGACTTGGGTATCTGATATACATAATTACATATATCTTAATATTCATGGCCACGACTCAGGATATGTTTTGCTTTAGGAAATATATTTAAATTTTAAATAAAAGATAGATTTATAATACAAGTGCAGTTATAAAGAATGTTTTTATTTTGCATTCGAATATTTTAGACTTTAGTTTTAGAATATTATACATTTTTTCTCCCTCTAATTTTAGTCAGTTTTGCAATAATGGAATGGTATTGTAAATTAACGTTAATACCATTGATGGAGGTACTTAGGTATACCTAATATACTAATACTATATGTCTATATATATATATACATCATTATAGCCCGTATATTGCTCGGAAGATGTTGCAATTGGATGTTTTTTTGGGGCTATTAGATATATTGCTAAGTAGGTAAGCTTGAAATCAATTTCACGACACTAAAAAAAAACTATTTAAAGTTTATATAGAGTGCATAATTTTGCATATTCAGTGATTTAGTTGTTTTTAAGATCATATTTCTTATTTTACCATTTTTTTTAGAGCATAATTTGATGATAAATTATCATTATACAATTGGAAAATTGTACAATAAAATAAAAAAATACATTTTAATGTATTTTATTTTGTGAATTTTCACTATATATAGGTATATTATATTTCATGTTTTTAAAATCCCTATAGTTGACATACAATTTCCCGTTTTTATTAATAAATATTTTGTGACAATTATGAAGTATAAATTGTGAGTAACAAAAAAATGCATATTTCTTAAAGCATATTTGTTCTTTTTTATGCGCATAACTGCATAAGTGCAAGCATATTTAGTACTTTTTAAGAGCATTAAGTTCCAATAATAGCCCTTAACATCAATACAATGATATAAACCATAATCGTGAGATAATAAATTGGGAAAATGTAATTAAAAATTGTCATGACGAAAAGTAGAAATCTTTATTTACCATAGTCATGTTTAAATGTTTTAAAATATATTATATTGTCAACAGTCATCACTCATCACCATAATTAGATCAGGCAGAGGTTGCGCTAAAGAATAGTTCTAACCAATAATGATGGCAGTTGTAAATAATAAATAATATACATTTGGTATTTTGGTCAGTAGGTACCTAAAATATGTTAGTTCTCGCCGTTCTCGGCGTTATTTAGTATATTTACATATCATAATAAATTTCATACAACTTTTTGTTTAAATTCAAAACAATTTAATATGCATGTATGATGTAATTTTAGTTGTAACAACATAAATAATTATTCCATTCCATTCTTATTAAATTGGGTATTAATTATTATGATGTATGTGATTAATGATTATAATTAAGCTTAAGCCCGTTTTCAAAATTAAAATCTGTCAAATTCATTCGGTTTTATCTAGTTTTTTGGTGTAAAAGCCATTTTTCTTTCATCGACTGCACGGCCCCCTAACAGCAAACCATATTCAATCTAAAAAATGCTTCAGAAAAAAATATGGTCAAAAATATATAACTTCGTCCAGATTTTAACATTAAATGTCTATAATAAAAAAAATTATGTTTACCTATATATTTTTAAGATATTTTGGTTACAGTATGAACTACTTATAAGAAACCTTGTATACCTACAATTTTCAATCCTGAGTTACAAAAAATGAAAATGTTGTACATTTTTAATTACAAAATAATTTGCAAATTTTAGTGAGTTACACTAAAAAACCAAAATTGATTCGTCGAAAACTGTTTTTGTGTAAAAATCCTCGTTTAGTTCCTCATTTTATTTCTCGATTTTTTTTTTTCTAGACACCTTTATAAAAACTAGGTACTGGGAATTTCTTACTTTTGAACTTCCAAAGTAGGTACCAACTATATTCACTTTCCTACCAGAAAAAATGATGAAGTAAAAACCGGAGGACTTTTACTGCCCCAAAAAAACACACACATCATTGTACAATTAATACATTCTTTCGCCTAGTTTAGAGTCTAAAAACAGTAGCTAATAACTATAAAAATTAAGTGGCCAAGTGTGTATAGTGGGTACCGCTCTGCTGTACAGAATATGGATGTCGAGAGGTCACTAAATAATGGATGTGTTAAATTTGAATTAAATGGACAATAATAAATAATAATATATTATATTCCGGCCCACGAGAGAAGTAACCCGTGTCCCGACCGAATCACGTCCGAATCCGCGCATCCCCCACCTAGTCGACATATCGACGTTGCACGATCAAAACCGTTCACGTTCGGCAACGTTGTATAGTCTGTATCATAACGTATATTCGCTAGTCGCTACAGTGTGTCGATACGTCTGTGTCACTATATTCCGCGCCACTTGTACGTCTATACGTCTATACACTTGTATTTACTTCATTATTGTCGTTTTTTTTTTTTGTCAATTTTTTTTTTAAATGAATATTTCACAAGAGGAATGTCAATCAAAACATATCCCTGGTACATGTGCTGAAACAAGCATCGATGTTGCAGAAATTCCTTCACGTATTAAAAAAAATAAAAAAGGACAGGTAAGAATTTTAAATTTTTTTTTTATTTATTGAACTTATAGTTTTATTAAATTATTCTTAGTATTTTAGCCGTAAAAATATTTTTTATATATTATATACAGGATGTAAGAGAAAGAACTGACTAATGCAATAGCATTTGTTATAATCAATATTTTGAATTTATAGTTGCTTGCGATACATGTATAATATGAAAAATTATTTTGATTTTTTAATACTGAATATAAAAAATTTTAAATTTAACTCAATTTTTTTTGATAAGTTCAAAATAATCAATTTGTAAATCTGAATATAAGAACAATTTTGATGGTAAAAATATTTATCTAAGTCGTATAGTTTATTTTTTAGAATTTTTTAAAATATCAATATTTTTTTGATTAAATTCATTTGGAACGCAAAAACTTTTTTTTAAATAAATTTTTAGGACATTTGCTGACATGAGTATATTTCTTAAATTATTTACTACTCATATAGTGTTAAAAAATGTTGTCCTACGTTAAGGTAGCATTATTTTTTATTTTTTTTTTGTCAGATCTATCTGTTACACCTTGTATATGTGTTACTTTATTCGTAAATTCTAAATTATGAACGAATCAAAATCATTTTTATATTTTAACGTCGTTGTATCGTATATTTAAATAATTAAATAATTATGGTTTCAGTTTGTTGGAAAAGGGCAAAAACAGAATATTGTTAATTATATAAATCAAAAAAACATCAACAGCCAGACATAAAGTATAAAGAAATAATAGCATCTATTTCAAAAGAAATAGGGATTGGAAAGCGTACAGTGATAACCACAATAAGTGAGTATAAAAATACAGGACATCTGAAGTCGCCATGTAAAACCAAAATACGCCCAAAAATCAATGATAAAATTGACGATTTTGACAAAAACGCAATTCGTCAAAAAATCCATGGTTTTTGGTTTAGAGGTGAAATCCCAACTTTAAAGAAAATTGTCACTGCTATTGATGAGGATCCAGATATTCCGAGTTTACCTAGAACCTCTTTACAGCGAATATTGAAAGAATTGAATTTTGAATATACAAAAAGGAATCGGAATAGTGCGCTTACGGAAAGAGGAGATCTTGTTGTTTGGCGACAGAAATATATTGAGGACATAAGACGATATCGGAGTGAAGGTCGTACAATATATTTCCTTGATGAAACGTGGGTAAACGCAGGGGAATGTAGCAGTAAGGTATGGATTGACACTACGGTAAAATCGCATAGGGATGCATTCCTGAAAGGACTGTCGACGGGCCCCAAAAATCCATCAGGTAAAGGCAAACGTCTAATAGTTGTTCATATCGGTTCAGCAGATGGTTTCGTCGAGGGGGGTCTATTGTGTTTTGAGTCGAAAAAAAACACAGCAGACTACCACGACGAAATGAACGGCGACACGTTTTATGAATGGTTTTGTGGAGTTATAATATATTATACAAGTATACGAAAAACGATTCTGAGCGAAGACTATTTGTCAGCCTATATTGCTTCGCATATTTTATGATATTATTTCTATTCAAGTAATTTATTTTATTAATACAGTATATCTTTTAGATTTTTAGTTTACAGTGTGAACACTATTTATGAGAATAATTGTTTTAAATTTTCAATCCTTCGATATAAAAATTCAATTTTTTAACTATACACATAGAAGGTTTTTTATTTTAAAAAAAAATGTATGATAAACAAACACTATTGTGTGTCACAAAGATGATAGTTATTAAAAAAAAAAATTAACTACCTATTTATTTCTGAATTAGGAATTCAAGTTAATATAGTTAATACTTGTCTAATTGAACTTAACGTGTGTTTAGAGTTCAATAGAGTATATTATCTATATAGGCTATGAGTATTATTAAGTTATAAATAGCTTATATAGGTAACGTTCTTGACGCTGATTTAATTATAGTTTTTTCTAACTCAATTTAATTTTTTCATTAACTTATCCGCATTTTAACCTTTGCAAAATATACTTTTGGAAAAGTATTGTGTATAATACGTATATAATACTTAAATTGTTGTTAGGTACCTAATAAAATTACCAAAACATATATTTTAAAAATTATAATCTATATCTTTGATTTATTATTTATATTAAGAATTGTTGTCTATTTAGTAATTTACTACTATAGCCTATATAGGGATTGTTTATCTTGGATTATCATTTATCAATTTACCTAGACAACACGCTATAACTTATGGAATTCTATTTAAAATATCTACTAATTTTTAGTCAGTGATTGACAATGATTTGATTTGTAACATATTTCGCAGCATGGATTCTCCATGAAATTATTCTTTAATCTTTGATAACTAAATTCATAAATAAGTATACCTCGCTAGATGTCAGATTAAATTATAAGCTGGATGTTTTGGCTTTCACACTTAATAAAAAAAAAACCTTTTACTAAAAAATAGAAAATACAAATACATGAAAAATGTATTTGTATTATAAACATTGAACGTACTATGTGCAGCACTGCAGCTTATGAAGTTGCCGGTGACAACTGACAACTTGTCAGTTGTCACAACTCACAATGTCGCTACTCACTATTCAGACTTCAAAGACTTCAGAATACAGCCGTGAAGACTGGGAACTGAAAATTGAAATTATTTTTCCATCCCACGCCGCAATAATGCAAATGATATTTGACACAATTATAATAGGTATTAGGTATTAACCTTATTAGTTATTAACTATAGGCTTAGGCTTTAGAGTATAGACAAACGATTGTTGACAATTAACAAATATAAATTTAAATGCAAATTAGGGACCTCAGCTTTTTAAAATGTTTGAAAACAATGAAAACTAAAAAACCCATATATATAGTTCAAAAAGAAAATTGTCTATGACGTGACTAAAAATAATGACGGACGCGGGACGACTGCGCGCAGTGTTACCGTTTGTTCGTTAAAAGTCGTACAAAACAGTTTGCCAAAATACAATTATTGTAGCAGTCAGCAGATAATAATGAAAAACGTGGTTAACCTTGGTGTGACTCATCATTTAAGATAGAACCGTGGTGTAGCTAATAAGTGACGTCGACAAACATGCGGTGTCGGCTGATAAGACGTTGATAACGTAAAACATTTCCATGTCCACCGTCATTCCGGAGATAATGGCACAACCCAATTCGAATAAAATTGTTTGCGCAATTTTCGCTGAAACAACTAATTCGAAGTTCGAACGGTTTACCAATTACCTCATCTATCTCCTCACCCGGACCCGGTAGTTTATTTAGTAATCGGTTTATTGCTGTCCATATAACGATCTAGTTAAATTCAATTGTACTCTGTAAATCATACGCGTACGATGTCAATTTACGATTGACTTGAACTGAATACGTACCTGTAATAATATTATATTATTTTATGCGCAGTATTTTATTTGTTCCGTAAGTATTATATTTTGTATGATTTAAGTACCTTCTTGATGGCATTATAACTCACTACACCGTATTATGTTATTAGTGACGTACTTAAAGTAAATTATTTTAATAAATTTTAATAAAACTAATGCAATAGTGCCATATTTGCAGTAGGTATTTAATATATAATTTTAATATACCTACATTAACATTTTTATTTTTATACCTAGTTTAATTTTTTAAGTTTTAACTTAAATTTGTCTTAGGTATTTAAGGATATAGTTTTGTACAAAATGTACTCTATTAATTATGCTCATAGTTTTTTTTTAAATTCATTTTGATTTGATTAGGGAGTAGACATTTTTTTTATTGATTTTACAGTATGTTTCTAGCTTGTTTTTTTAAAAAAAATGTAGAATAGTTAAAGTGAATTCAGGTACTAATTTAAAATTTTTTATTTATGAATATTTTGTGAAAAACAAATTTTTTATCTATTATATAAAATAGCAATAATAATTTATAAGTAATCATTTAAATAAACTAAGGTATTAAATATTATTTTTATGAACTACATTTTTTTGTTCATAATTTAACTTTTTAAGTTTTGAAATGACTAAAATATGATGAAATAAATGGGATATATTACAATAAATATTTATTAAGAATTTATTATTTAATAGTTTTTTTAATACTTGTTATTGAAACACTAAGAAATAAAAACAGTTAAATTTTTAAATTCAATTATTATTTTTGACACCATTAATTTATAAGTTATTATTTTTGACATATAGTTAACACACAAACATGTCTAAGAAAAGAACACGAGATGTGACTAATAATCCAACAGAAGTAGAAATGCATGTCAGCAATAAAAGTGTATTACAAAAATGTGAACACACTAAGTTACAAAATATTGCACCGGTATGTATGCTATTTAATATATTTTTCAAAATAAATTACTATGTTGATTACTAATATAGAGCTACTTAAGCTTATATAAATATAGATAAGTACAGGAAAAAATATTAGCCTTAAATATACAAATAAGTACACATCTTATATTTTAATAATTGACTAGACAATTTCAAAATGTGTCATTGTATATTTATGGCTTTACAACTTTAGGCCATCAATTATATTCTGTAAATCCTTGAGTTTCTACTGGATGTTAATGTTCAATTTTCAATGTTTGGTATTTGTTAAATATGTAACCATAAAATAAATAGATATTTTTTTTTTGAAATACTATGCTTTCTTAACAAAATTGTATGTGAACTATTGTTCTGGCAGCTAATTATGATAAAAAAGTAAATGGAAACCTTTGTTACTATATAACTATATTAATTGTTATTAAACTGGCATGTCTGCTCTAATTTGTCGCGTTAATGATAAGTTTTGTGTAGTGAACATTGCCACTATAAACTATGTTTGTGTGGTGGGATTGAATGTAGGTTGATAACAATTTGAACGTTGATGTCCATGATAAGTTTTTTGAAATAATTGTTTTGGTATTCTTATGTTACTTAACTATTTTAGTTATCATTTATACAATTTAATAATACTAAAAAAATATGTACAATTTTAAAAACCTTAGATCAGTTCTACATTTAAGATTTTTCAATGTCAAAGAAGCAATAAATCTACAATTATTATTAAAGCTACCTATTTATTATTTACCTTGACAACATTGAATGAAAACCTTCATAATTTATACAAAGATAATATTTTTAAATTTAAGTTGAATAATTTTTGTAAAATTAGTGGTTTGAGGAAACTAGTTCTACTTATTTATGTTTTAAAATAATGGTGTAAAAAAGAGAGGATTGAAATATATAAAATATACTGAATTACAGAATTAATAAGACTTTGGATATTGCTCTGACTCCAAAATTATTAGATATTTATTTATATAGTTTTATCTCCATTAAAAAAAATCTATTATACTTATTAATTTTATAATATGTACACAATTATAGTTTAAATTTGTTTCATAAAATATCTATTAGAGAATTAGCGTATTTTACACTTAGGAATGGTTTCAGTGAATCACGCTATATAAACATACCACTTTTATCAGAATGACCTTTAGTCACATTTGAGAAATCAGAATGATACTAATATTGATATTACTAACATTGCACTTACAAATTGTAAAATAGATTTTATGTGTTAATTTATTCAAAATATTTTATATGATTGTTTGGATTAGGTATATATTTTATAAATTTATTTTAAACTAAATTTGCTAACATCATCATTAAATTGTCCTTGGGATGTAGTAGATGATGTATATACTTAATTGAATGTTTATGTAATATTTATATGTAATTTTCTGTTTCTACTTTAAAACCTTGTAATGATTAATATGTTTTTCAATAATCTGGAGAAAAATGTGTTTAAGCAGAAGCAGGTGTTAAACAAAGCCATTACGCATTGTTCTGACTGATAAAACATAATATAGACTTATGTTATAGGAGGGAGACATTTTTTTTTCTAATTATTAATTCTTGCAATAATAATTGCTTTTATCATATTATTTCACAGTTTATATGGTTACATTTTATTTTATTATACATACAAAACGAGCTGTGTCTAGGAACAATGGGTACATTAAATAGTAAGCGTGAGAAAAAAAGTAAATCATTATAAGTTGTAACAGTATAATATATTTATACAGAAAATATATGCTAGTCATCAAATGAATATTTTGAAAATAATAATAAAAAAGTAAATATTCATGATCATATTAACATTTTCCTGAATAAAAGTATGCTATACAGAATATTTTTTTATTATTTGTAAAATTGTATTGAATACCTATCTAAAAATTACTTTGTGTACATTGCATAATATTAATAAATAATTTATAAATATTACACAGAACCATTTTGGTAAAGTTAAATTAAATTGATACCTTGGATAAGAGAAAAAATAACAATTTATTTTGTCAAAGGTTACCAAAACATATAATATAGCATTATTTTAAAAGACATAACTGAATATTACTCCAATTGTACAACTAAATATAGTAAATCGTATAATTTATGGACTAAATAGCAAACACTAAAATACCACTTTCAGTAATTAATTAAATATTAACAGCTTTCTACAATCTTTTGATTTTAGTCAATTTTCAAACCTGCACCTTTTAGTACAGATAAAGATGCAGTTGAAGAACGGAATGCTTGTGATTATAGTACAAAAATCACTAAGGATATGGCCAATTCTGGCTTAGGTATGAACTATATTATAAAACTAAGTGTATGTATTATATCATTATGTTAGTTCTATTTGATGTCAAATGGCAAACTGTCTATTATCACATTTCAAAAGCTTAAACTGGAAGGCTATACTTTTTGTGGAAAGGGATGTTCTGAAAGTTTTATATTGCTCCTCATCAACATAAATTAGAATCAGAAATAAAATTAAAAAGACCCATAATTAAGTTATTATTTGTTTGTCTCTAACCTGTGACCTATTTCGCTTATTTTACTTCTTTGTTTACCTCTGTTATAGTAACTTATACATATCCTCTTTATTCTTTATTTATAATGGGTGCTGACCGTTCATTGAAATAAAACTAATAAAGACCTTTATAGCATATTGTATTATAAAATTAATATTTAGGTTTTCTGAAAATTGTATGATATTTTATGTATTTTTTACAGCCTATGAATTTTGGACTGTAGCTATTAATACCACCACTATCTTTGATAAAAACTATATTATGCTAGTGATTTAAGGGTAATTTGTATGTGTTTGTGCCGGTATTTTTTCTAAATGTTGTGTTTTGTCTTGGTTTGTTAAACTGTATACGGTTATTGAATTATAATTTGTGTCCATTAGTTGAGTAAACTGATTCATTTCTGAAGAAGTTACAGTTTAGAAATTTGTTTAACTTAACCAACCTTATTACTTCTATTCAATCAAAACAAATTTCTGTGTCCATAAAAATATAACCAAATTGTAGGAGGTGTATCAAAGGCATAACTGAGAAAAAGCTATGGTGGAAGCAAAATAATTGATTTACTAAAATCAATACCATAACATAATTGTTTGTTTTTAGAAACTAGAGTCTTAAAACTCATTTTATGGCTTGGAAACAATTACGCCCATTGAGTATGATAATGTAGAGTAATCCTTTAAAGCAAACTAACATTTCATATTAATAAATAAAAATATAAGCTAAATTTACAATTGTGTACTTGCTAAACAAATGAAAGTGTATGGAATTATGTTTATTCATGTCTATGAAATTTTCTATAGCTGAAATTTAATTTTCATTTTAGACAACACTTGTTATTTGCAGCTCCTCGAAGAATTAGGGTATATGCAGATGGTGTTTATGATATGTTCCATCAAGGACATGCTAGACAACTAATGCAAGCAAAAACTGTATTCCAAAATGTTTACTTGATTGTTGGAGGTTAGTTGATATTCAATAGTTAAAATAACTTTGTAGTTGTATATAAATTGAAGATAATTTATATTCATAAATGTATTTGTTTTGTATGCATTTTAGTATGCAGTGACAGTATCACACATACTTTTAAAGGTAAGACTGTAATGACCGATGAAGAAAGGTATGAAGCTGTTAGACATTGTCGTTATATAGATGAAGTTCTTAAAGATGCACCATGGGAAACTGATGATCAATTTTTAATAGATAATAAAGTAATTAAAAGTGTTACTGTCTTATTTTGAATGGGAAATGTGAGTTTTAAATTCTGTGTAGATTGATTTTGTTGCTCATGATGATATACCTTACATTAATGAAGATGGTGAAGATGTTTATAGAGGACTTAAAGAAAAAGGTATGTTTGTAGGCACCCAAAGGACTGAGGGTGTATCAACATCAGACGTTATTTCTCGAATAGTACGGGATTATGATATGTATGTTAGACGTAATCTTCAACGTGGGTACAGTGCCAAAGATTTAAATGTATCTTATTTAAAGGTTAGATTTTCACATAAATTATCATAAGAATATAAGGACTTGTAGATAATACAAATTATAATTGTTTTTAGGAAAAAAAATTAAAACTTCAAAACAAAATGGAAGAACTTAAAGACCGCAGTAAACGGGTAATGGGAACTATTGGTGAAAAAAGAGTAGACATGTTGCAACGATGGGAAGAAAGATCAAGAGATTTTATTGTTTCATTCTTGTTGTTGTTTGGCCGAGATGGACCAATTGTAAGTCTTAGTTTAGTGTTAACTTGTCTGAATATAATCAAGGTTTTTTTTTTAGTCACACTTTTGGAAAGACAGTAAAGGTAAATTGTTACAAGCATTTTCTCCACCTGGAAGTCCAACTCCAAGTGGACGTAACACTCCTGATTCATCGAGTTCATCTGAAGAACACTTAAGGTAATTTTAAAACTAAAATTGAATGAAATTAAAAATACAAACATATATTATATGAAACACTATAAAAAATGATTTAGGTCTCCACCTAGAAAATCTAGTAGAACTAAACGTTATTTGGATGATGATGATGAAGATGATGATGAAGACGAAGATGAAGAAGAAGATGACTTGTTAAATAGATACAGTTACATAAATGGTGAAAAAAGCTCCAACTCCTAGTAGAAAAGAATGTTATTAAATCACATTAAGAAAAAACCTATTAGTTTAATATTTATTATAATGCACAAATTATTGTTAGTATAAAATTAACAGTAAAAAAATGTTTGGTAATAAATATTCTTACATGATTGTTTTATAAAACAATATAAACATTTTATGCATATTTAGACGTCTGTGTAAAAAAAAAAATGTTTTTTAAGTTAAAAAAAATAGGCATTATACCTATAAATATTTTATATCATTCTAAATTGTTCTTTTTTTATATATATACTATTAAATCAAATGAATCTACTCAATATAGCAGTATATTTTTATTGTGGATTATTTGTTTTATACAAATTCAATATTGCAGTAATTGAGTTATCTTTGTATTGTTTATTTATTATATTCATTTTGATCTGAAATTTGTATAGTTATTAGTTCATAAGTTGAATGAATTAAACAAATTTATGTTTGTTTTACTTTCAATGAAGAATATAAATTATTGAATTTTCTGTATTTTTGACTACTGAAATTAGGAAGTATTCCTTTAAAAAAACAAAATGTATAATAAGTAATTAAAAAATAATAACAATTGGGTTAAGGCCAAAAAAATACATATTAAATATGACCTGGTTAGCTCTTAAAAAAAATTAAAACTGCGATTTGCTGATTTTTAGGACACAAGTAAATTCAATATTATCAAGCAGACTTCATTTAAAGTTTGAGTCTGTTTTCGAAATAGTAATACAACATACAAATATTTTTTTTTTATGGCATCTCGTATGTTTACAAAATATCAATTGATTTTTACAAACATCACATATTAAAATAAAAAAAGTTGAGGAAGTGGGTACATACCGCTGTATATTAGGTCATAAGTGTCATGTGGGTTACTGTAAATTGTAACGAATGTGTTAAATTTTAATTCAATGATAAAAACAATTGTATACGTTAGACGATTCTGATTTCTGAGTGAAGACAGCCGGTCAGCAGATAGTATGCAATTAACCAAAGATGAATATTATCTTTGAACAAGACGTATGCTATTTATAACTATATTTTTTTTCCATCTTTAGACTTCATTTTTTAGTAGTGTTTAAAAATAATTTTATGTTCTTAGTATATTATAGTCTAGCTTCATAAGTTTGTTCTCTTTTTTTTCTTTTTTCTTCTTTCAATGTCATGTAATAATATGTGTTTTGTCGTATATTGTACCATTGGGCTTATGCCCGTTTATTAATTAAATAAATTATGTAGGTTATAGAGAATAGAAAGTAAGGTATACAATCGGAGTCATGTGCACTTCGAATGTCAATCAAAGCCATATTTAGAGAACCACAGTTATCCGAAAACCAAATAGCATATCAAGTAACATGAACGATTAGTGTTCAACCAACAAATCCAATCTAGTTTTTAGTACCTATATTATGTTCTATTATATTACCTTTGGTACGCTGATGAAAGGGCTATTGGTCGATAAGCCGCTGGATTGGTATTGGGTTTGGGTATGAGTATAATCTTATAATGACGCCAAGAATACTGAACAGTAAGATTAGAAATAAAGTTCAGTATACCTCTGAGGCCGATCTCGGGAAGGTTTTTGATGAGAAGAAGTGAAATTAATTGACTACGTACAAGAAAGCAGGAAATCTTCTGGAGTTTATAGAGTTTTGCAACTCAGTTCGTAAAAAAGGCTTGGTCAGCGCCGGATTGGCAAGGTCCACCGAGTTTTTGGATTCCTAACGTTTGATTACCTACTGCTATAAATATGGTGTGATTTAATAATTCGATTCAATTATAATTTCTACTGATGTTTGAAATGATTTCTCATTCCCACATAGAAAATTGTCTACTGTTTTACTCGGTAACTCGCCGGGCCTGGCCCTGAGCTTGGTTAATGTATAAACCCCACCGGGAACTCTGACCTCGGTGGATTGAGTATAATCAACTCCATTGGACATAATATGCTGGGACCGCTTTGAAGCGGAAATCCTCGAACCTGTCGTATTCGTCGCTGAAGAAACGGGCAAAGTGCATCGTCTGATTTTCTTGGATGTGGACCGGAATCTAGATGTAGTAGTACTAGGGTCTAGGGTTTAGGATATGTTCTCTCTAAGATGATAATTTAGCGTGTTCGAGAATTCTACGAGTAATTTCTTATTGATTTTTCTATAACAGAAAATTGGCCTTAGACAGTTAGACCGAGACTGTCTGATTTAGTCTGAACGAATTGAATGCGGCCGTTCTGATATTACCCACAGCCCGACCGCCGTACAATTTTCGTTCCACACATTATAAGAGGCACGGAGTAGGGGGAGAATATGTTTAGATTTGGGTATGCTTGAGTTAACAGCTCAGATAATAGTTCCATAAAAGAAGAGTACGCCTCTAGCGAATCATCGGAAAATCTAGGAGGAATGTGAGCGTCAACGAGAGAAGAAAATAGCAGCCAGTCTGCTATATCGAAATTGAAATCGTGTACCTGTTGAATCCTAATAACAAAGTTACCCTAGGGCCTAGAGAAAGGTAATCTTAGACGGATACTGTAAAGTGTTCGCTGTCATAAAACCAATCTAGAACCAATCCAATTGACCGGAAGAGGATTATGGGCTTTTGGAGAAAATCAGACATATTCACGACTGTGTCAGGAAAAGGATCGGTGCCCGTCATTGAGTACGCAGAGCTACTCAGGAATCCTCGATGGCTGAAGGCGTGAGACAATCTTGATGGTCAGTTATGTTGGATCACCAACATGAATTATGAAGTTGGGGCTAGGTCAGTGGTGAATTCAGGGGAGGGGCACAGGGGCACGTACCCCCCTGTTAATTTTTTTATTTAACTCCAAGTATCATATAAATGAAAAATGCAGTTAATAAAAATAATACTACCTACCTACTATTATAATCATTATTTGGATTTAATCTGATAAAATGAATTACAGCTTAGTGTCTTATCGATATCTATTTATAATTTACCATTAGGTCTACTAGACATGTTTGCTAAAAAACATAAACGAATTGACTTCAATTCGACCTCATATATAAGGCTATAATATATAAGGCTATAAAGTATAAAAATCTATAAAGATATTTTTTCTTATTAATGACTACTTGTTACATGTATAATAATTTAACTATAGGTATAAATTATTATTTTGATGTATGATATTAATGATATTATGTAATCAACATATTAAATGTATTACTAATTTTGTTTAAAAATAAGAGTAGGTATTATTTATTATGATTCAAATTATACAATTTATATGTGCCCCCCCCCCCCTATCAAAATATTCAAGATCCGCTCCTGGGTTAGGTTGTGGTCAATACCAAAAATACAATAATTAGACATTGCATGAAATATAATATAATTTAGTATCAAGTATCAACTGAGAAAGTTGGCAGGAGGAGGAATATAGCAAGACCAGAGGTCCAAAAACCGGCCACTGTTAGAGACGATTTTGACACCTACCAAGGTAATGTAGTAATTTTTTAAGGACTGAGATAGATCGGGGTTTATGGATAGCTCCTGAAAATTGACATTTTTTATAGCGATGGCCGCGTCACCAATTATCTGGTCCATTACATCTATACACTAAATAGATGGAAACCAATGATCCTCTATTGTTTGGATGGAACCGTGTCTCTGATACTGAGATCGTTTTTCCTTAGTTTTTAATTTTCCCAATTATTATGTTTTAAATGTTGACCTATCTAAAAGTTTAAAGTAGGTACCAACTAGATCCAATTTGTTAACAGAAACCAAACCTCAAAGATGAAAATCACAGAATTTTTTATTCTACCTTTCGTGAACACAGACACAAATACGGAATATAATATAGGTAAATAAAAACACACATCATTGTAAAATCAAAACATTCACCACTCACTTTGAATCTAAAATTATTTGATTACCGTCAGCCAAAATGAAATTTATCTGTGAGCCACCATATTATAGTACCTAACCCCAGGCGCGTACACAAAATAATTTTTTTTTTTTTTTTGGTGGGGGGGGGGGGTTAGGGTTCTACATTTAATAAGAAGTTAATACAATTTCTATGGTATTATTAATTATTTCTTATCAAAAACTTTCAATTGTATGTAGGTTATACATTTAATATTTTATTAATGAATACAATTTCTAAAAATAACATAACTGAAAAAACAAAAAAGCATATTTATTAAATTTCAGGGGGGGGTGAACCCCTAAAAACCCCCCTTGTATACGCGCATGACCTAACCTATAAGTTATAGGGGTTAAACAACAAATCAAATAACTCTACCAGCTTTACTGAACGAGTGCAAAATTTGGCACCAGCGTTGGTTCAGTAGTTCCCAAGTCAATAGGCCCTATATAATACGTACATGGTACATTCATTTATATAAAATATATACTATAAAAAAAAAATGGAAATGTAAACTATACAACTGATATTTTACAATATTTCAAAGTACTCGTCATATTATACTGTTCAATAAACTATTAATTATCGTTATGAATCATAACAATATACAAATATAATATTAAATCGTGTATACGGTATAAATGTTTCAGTCTAAACAACTATTGCTACCTGTATGACTTATATTCAAGTGTTGTAAATAAATTATTTTCAGGCTAAAGCTCGACGCATAAATAACTTATTGATTTATACATTTTCTATAATAGTTATAAAACGTGCCCTCGAATATGGAAAAAAAAACATATTATATTTACTAGCTGTCCCACCCAGCGTTGCCCGAGTCTAAGATGAAATAAATAAGTGATATCAGAATATTAGGCACACAAAAAACATCGCAATGGTGGCCTGTGCCAAATATTTGTTTTTTTTTATTAATTTATTTGTAAAAATATGTATATGCTATATTCCTACTAATTATAATAGTTATAAGATATTTAGATATTATGTAACCATTGACAACCCTATAATAAGCAGAGATTATTCATATATGTCTCATCAAAAATAACACTCAGTTTTTCCATAATTTTTAGCGTATAATATGAACGTAATTTCAAAATCCTTGTGTGAGCACCTCTTTCAATTATACTTAAATATACTTTAGATATACATAGAAACATGTAATATTGTCCACATGCCAATAAAATTTAAAATCTATTGTTATTTATTTGTATCATACATATTGCAGTTTGAAATAATAACAAATATGTCCATGATGTTCATCAAGACTCGAGACATATTAAATACTAGTTTCTACTAGAACATAAATATATAAGAACATTTTTTTATTTGTTTATTAGTATATTGATTTAAGCACGTCACTCATTACTCTTCTCCTTTCTCACTGCCATCGCAGTGGTCTATAGTAGGGAATCCAGACCCTATAAAAATGATAGCACTGAACATAATAGTCGCATGAAAATAAACACTGTTTGCACTGTTCCGTCGTATCATGAATAAATCAGATGAATGTAATGTAGGTGACATGATCATCTGCATCACTTTGGCACCATATTTTTATTATTTGGTAATAAATTAGGGTTGGACCGTTTTTCTTAGTTCAATTATACAATATTACAATCGGGTTAGGTTAGTTAAGGTTGGTTCAAAAATCAAACAGTTTCAACATCATTAATGTTTATTATAATAATATGTATTCATCATTACAATAATTTTCATTTTTTAAAATAGTTGGGTATTTTATAAGATTACTAAATAAATGTTGATGTAACAAATATTTTAATAATTTAATATAATTGTGTTATTTTAGAAACCAGTTAAATAAATGTCTAAACTAGTGATTCTCAACCTTTTTTAAGTGATGACCACTAAACTAAACATTAATCCATACATTATTGTATGTGACCCTAAATAATCTGTTGGCCTTAGGTTGAGAATTGCTGGTCTAAACTGTAAGCTGTAACTTTAAATAAAATCCTTGCTAAAAACAATGATATATTTTGATTTGACATGAATTAATATAATTTAAATGTATAAAAATATAAATATATTTTTGTAAGTAATTTTTAACAAATTACAACTTGGATTTTGTGTGTCCAGTAAGCAAAGATGAGGTTGGCAATGCATACAGTTTATGCTTCTTCTTGAAGTCTGTTATGTCCTTAATCAAAATGGTCTGTAAGACAAAAAATAATATTAGTCCAACAATATTTACATTGGTCAATACCAGTG
The DNA here is from genome assembly GCA_022818045.1 of Neotoxoptera formosana. Lineage (NCBI taxonomy): Eukaryota > Metazoa > Arthropoda > Insecta > Hemiptera > Aphididae > Neotoxoptera > Neotoxoptera formosana. Next base: position 33,442,193 of record CM040631.1, on the reverse strand, counting down.
GCGTAATTAAGAATTTGTCCTGGGGGAATAGACATCTTTTTATACACTAAATACTACAAGTACTTAGTACTTAGTCTAACTACTTATCAAGTATCAAAGGGTCGGGGGAATCTATCCCCCCTCATATCTCTTTAATTACGCCCCTGGGCTAATACACAATATATCAAAATAATAATCCATACATTGTTGTTTATTATCAAATTATTATCCACTTCTTTAACTTCTTCCGTGGTTGTATTCTTTAATGTAGATTTCACATGTATTGCCAACTTATGTCTTTCTGGCCCAGATTGACTGATTTGATCCTATACAAATTATCAATTAGTTATCAGACTATAACAATTGAAAAAAAAACTTACATTATAAAATTTAACAATATCATTTTTGACGATTGATTTTAATGCTTCTACTTCGATTTGTGCTCTGTTGAAATTGTAGTCTTGTGTGTCAATTTCTATCTGATAGACAGCAGCTTGTTTCATCAAGCCCTTTGGCTTCTCTAATAGTTTAACAGTTAAAGCATCTTTGTATTTGTCAAATTCCTCATCAGGCATATTCATTAATAATTGCTAGAATAAAAAAAAACCAATTAATTAGAATATTAAAATGTAGCTACTTAATTAAATCTACTTACCTCAATAGTGTTTATATAATTTTCAATTCTTGTATCAACATACATCGGAGTACGATCAGATTGTACAATAATACGCAAATTCAATATTCCATGACTTCTAGTTGATGAACTAAACACTATGTACCCAAGTTGTTCCTAGTGAGAAAAGTTAGTTTTAATAATTTTATTCTATTAAAATATAAATAATTTATTGTACCTGTGTACGTAGGGTGTTAAAACACGACTCTTTGATAATTTCGTTAAATAGGGCAACTATCATATTTCTTAATGTAGACTGAATACCACATTGTAAATGTATATAAACACATGAACTGCTGTGATGATCGCTTGTTGTCTCGAATAATGCGTTTTCACCTTAAACATTAAATGGTTAAATTGAATGTCTTTAAGTTAAACTGAATGGAGTATGAATTAGAGTATAAAAGTATATTGTTTAGCATAATACCTACAATCTACATATATATTTAAAAGTAAGGTGATTGAACCCTTTTGGTATTTACCAACTCCTATTGATTATAAATTCTATAGAAATTAAGATAATCCCAATTGAACTATTCAAAAAGTATATCATTATATATGTATACTAGCGGACCCAACAGACATTGTCCTGCATGATATTTTTAGTCAATTCCTGAGGAGTATAAATGAATAAACTTGACGGTTTTCCAACGCGAGAACACGCCACATAAAATTGGCCATGTGAAAAGACCGGATTTTCTAGATCCAACCCACAAATCGACATTGTTTGACCTTGTGACTTACTAATAGTCCGTAATAATTTTGAAATACATTTAATGTTTAATTTAAAATAACTGACAAAAGAGATATATATATAATTTTGTAGCTATCAAAAAATATATAAATAACCTAATGGTTCAATCTCATTAAAAGACTAAAAATATTAAAAATATAAATACATAGAACTAAAAATAATACAATTTTACTTTGTTTGGACTCAAATAAAATCAAAATATTTAACTCACGATCTTCAAGTTGTACTTCTCTTGATCTAACCAATTGACGTGGTAATAATTTACGGAATCCAATTCGACCCAAAAAAGGTTGTTCTAGTATTTGTATTAGTTCTAATGCTTTCTAAAATAAAAACACATATTTTATTATGTCAAACTAATAATTATTATTCTAATATACTTACAGGTTTATCTATGTTACCATATACTAATGATTCCATGAACATTTGGGAAAGGAACTTTTCAATAAATTCCTCAATGTCTTTAATCTTAACATCTAAAAATGTATATTATAATATAAAATAGATCAAATTAAAAACAATATAATTATTATTCACCATCAATGGTAGCTAGTAATTCATTAGGAGTCCATGCATCCTCTGATAAAATGACAGAATTATACCTCATCGCACTATGGTAAGGTTGTTCCATATCAATATTTTTCAAATCTCTAATTTTCTATAAATGAATTAAAAATTTTAAAATTATAAGTAATTATATTTTAATTTTTTTATGACTTACTTCTTCTTTAAGAATTTCAAAGCGTAGTGGATCAATCTTGAAAGTCAAAAGCTTATCAATAGTTTTCTTCAGCAAAATGGGCAACTTGTGATTAAATCCACTCAATTGCATCTATAAAAAATGATTTTAAATTAATAACATAATTATTTTATTTGAAGTTTTTTATTGTATTTTACCTTGAAACCATAACTACTTGGTTGTATGATTAAATTTAGACTAGCCCTGGTTGCATCCCATGTGTATTCAGAAAAATCTTCATTAAATAATCTCACAAAAAGACTCATAATATTGCAATGGAATGGATCAGTCATTACAATGTGGCTATATAAAAATACATTTTTTAAATAAGTTACAAATCATTTAATAAAATAAGAGATTGCAATACATATAATTGTTAAAATTAATTGCAATAAATTAATAAAAAAAACTAAACTTAACTTATAAAAGATTTGTACAAAATCCATAGTTAAATAATTATAAAATATAAGATACAACATTGATTATAATACTAACATTAATACTTTAATTTATTTTAGTTTTTGTATTTTATAAGCTAAAATATTAATTGTTTACAAAACATATTTAGTAAATAAATCCTAAATGAGCATAAGTCAATAAAAATAAAATCGGCATAGTAGGTTTTAGTGTACATTTTTTTCTAGTATAGAATACTATAATAGTGTAATGAAAATGTTTAATTTGAATCCAACAATAAATCAATATAAATGAAAAAATGATACTTAATGATAGACAGAAAAATTGTACTTCAAATGCTTATAAAAATAAAATTGCTGTAAGAACTTATGAGGAATCTTGAATTAAATTAAATTATTAATGCTTTTTTACAGGGAAAAATACAATATTCTAAAACAAATACATTTCCATGCTCTGCTCAGAATATTTTTGTAAGACTACAAAATTTAATTAGTTTCTCATATTATAAAATACTAGGTATTTGTAACTCTCCCTGTACCGTGAACATTTTCTAAGAAAATAATATTTTATTATAAAAAAAAATCATCTATATTTAAGGGCATATTATAAAAAAATGTTAGTGCATTCAAATCCAAGCCTCTATAGATTATATAATTCTCTATGCACATTTTTTAGAATTAGACCAAGTATCTATCAATGACATTTAAAATAATAAAATGTCAGTTACCGTTGCTTGAAAAATGTATGTAGTTAAAAAAATGCAGGGGTGTACTGTATTAATAATTAAGTATTAAAAATATGTATAGTTATACACACAATTCATTACCTGAAAAAGTCAATTGACACAAATGCTTTAGGGAATCTGAATTTTGTATCAGTTTTAAACCAACATCTCAAAAGTAATGATTCATGAATAACATTTGGATAAGCTGGTTCCTATAGGAGAAAAACGTACCATTAACAAAATGGAGAAACTATATAATAAATAATCGTATTACATTTTTATCAAGTGGCACCAAATTAAAATCTGTAGCAATAAATTCATTCTTTGATGGCATTTTTAAATCTTCGCATAAATCATCTTTTCCCCACTCCTAAACATTCAACAAATTAAAATACATTCATATTAATTATAATAAATAGTTTCTACAAACATATATATTACATTTAAAATATCTGTTGGTATTTTCACAGTTGAGTATGGTGTTCCATAATATTTGTCCACAGTATCTGTTTTGTTTTGAAATACTTTGGAAACTACTGTTACTCTGGAATATTAATAAATTTACATTTTTTGTAATTATCAGAATACATTCAATATTTTATCACTCTTTAAAACATTTTAAAACTTATTGTTAATAATGTGTTCTATTTAAATCATTTTGATTTATATTCTTTGTTCTAAAGAAGATGACACCAGGAAACAATTATTATGTATGAGCAACTATATGAGAATTTCAATATAAATCAATTCAAATATCTTCAGATAATTAACATAACACACCATGACTTTCATATCACAAACACTTTGTAAGACTGGTGTCTTTTGATTTGAAATATATTAATTATTAAGTGATACATAGAATGAATAAATGGAACATCATTCCACATGATAGTCTATAAATTGTAACTAAGTGTATCATGGTTCATATTAAATTAATCTATAGTTAAAGTCTTATAATGTCATATCACGAAAGTCAATAATTTTTGTATTAGCTTTATTTTAATTCTGTTCATAGGTACCTCATGTTATCTGGTCTAAAGTAAGATAAAAGTTCTAGTATTAAATCGGGTCTCCATTCTCGTATTAAATATTCTGCTGTTAAGACATCTTCTAATTTGTAAGTCTAAACAAATACATAAAGATCAAATAACAGAATAACAGACATTATTATAAGTAAAAAATTATTAATATGACTTACAATCAAATGAGAAGACAATCGATAAACATAATCTAAAGGTGAACCTTTATCTTTAAATTGAAATTGCATTGCACTAATATTTTTATTTTCGTCATAGAACCATTCTTGAGGTCCTTCACGTTTTAACATATTCACATACTAAGCCACATAAAATAAATTATTTAGATACATATTACTGATTAAAAATAGTTTAAAAAAAAAATATATTACTTGAAAAATTAATTTAATAATGTCATCAATATGATCAACTCCTTTTTCTGTTAAATCGACATCAACATCAAAAAGCTCAATTCCTCTAGCTTCAAATTTATTACCAGCTGACAATTTGTTAGACCATCCTCTTTTTTTTAAAACTGTTAAAATACTCGTAGGGCCTTCATGACCGAATAAAGAACTCAAATATCTGCTTGGCTAATTAATAAAATATATGTTAAAAATTATGTTTAAATTGTGTACATAAATAATAAATATTTTTACCAGGCTTCTATAATATTTGCTTTGATCTGGAATAAGGAAATTGATAGCCATCACTCTGATATCTTTTACTGGAACTACAACAGTCTTGGTTGCCAGTTGTTCTTCTTTATAAATTGGATCATTCCAATATGGCCTTTCAACATTTTTTTTTTCTATGTCTCCAAATAAAGATACAGCCAGTTCTTCCAAAGTATTTAAATCCTCTAAGAATTTATAACAAAAATTAATTTTAAATGTTAAACAAAAAGTCTTTTATTTAATACCTTTTCCGAGTATAGTCAAATACATCAAATGAGAAGAGTACCATTTAGAATGGAATTCCAATAGTTGATCGCGGACACTAATGTTTTTTGAATTGGGAAGATCCCATAAAGTCTCTTTTGTACCTAAACAGGAAACATAAAAAAAAATATATATTTACAGTAATTTTTTTTTAAAGGATTTTAAGATTGTAAAACATACCACTAGATTTTAACATATCACTAAAAATTATTTATTTATAGTTTACCTGTTCCAAATTGGTTAAAGGGATGATTTGGATCAGCTGCATTTTTTTCCAACTGTGCCAGACGCCAAAAATCATCAGCAACATTTTTTTCATGTTCAGAGTTGACAGCACCAATTTCTCTTTCAGTTGCACTTGTTGTGAACAAAGGTTCAAGGAAAAATTGAGCAAATCTATAATAAAAAATGTAAAAAATAAATGTTCATAAAAAAAAAAAGTTTATCCTTAACCTGTCCAATGCTGGTCTTAGTGATTCTGTCTTGGTGGAAAAATAATAATTTGTATGATCATTTGCGGTATATGCATTGTAAGATCCACCATTTTGTGTTAAAAACTGTGTGAATTCATTTTCTATAGGATATTTTTTTGTACCCAAAAACAGCATGTGCTCACAAAAATGAGCTAAACCTGGCAAATCTTTAGGTTCACTCAAACTACCTAAAATGTGAGAAGAACAGTGATTATTATAATGAGTAATTAAAAATTAAACTCAAGCTACTGCCTGTAAAAAAGATCATATTTGTATTGATTGAAGCTCAGTGAAGCTGTTAAAAAAAAATGTATACATAAAATATATGAGTGAAATCACCCAATGGGGTTTTAACAATAATTAATGTGAAGAATTATTTTAAAAACTCACCGACTGCGACGGACAGAGACGCGGCAGATTTGTCGGTGTCTGGATCGCTGATGAGCAGTGCAGTAAGACCGTTCTTCAACTCCAACCCCCGATAGATTCGAGAGTCGCCGATGGACTTTTCGATGTCATCGATACGTCTCTCGACCTTATCAGACATGGCCAAAGGTTTTGATGAACTGAAAAAACGAGAATATTTGTACACCATGCCATGGCGTTGGACGGGTATGGGTACGGGTACGTTGCTGCTGTGCACGTTGAAAACGGCTATCGCCAGCACGGACAGCAATGAAAACACAATCGACCTCAGACAGTGCATGGTTAGCAATGTAAATAACCAGCATTGCCGGCCGAGTAGTGACGCGGAGAGAGGCACATCGTGCCGCTTATAATGACGGGCGAATTATTATTAAGATGTATTGATAGGATAGTAAGATAAATCATAATCGATTTCTTTGTGTGTGCGCGCGGGGTAACCAACGAGTATTTTATAATCGTTTTAAACCCGTTCGGGACTGCGGGTGCACGTTACGGTTTGGTTTCAGAAAATCGGTACGCACACCCCCCCCCCGAGACGCGGTACGCGTAAGCCACTTACCTTTTGATTTTGACTTTTGTCGAGTACGACACACTTACATTTGCAAAAGTAGCAAGTATAGGTATAGATACTGTATAACAACTGGTCGACGAACAAGTGTACGACAACAATGTACGAAAATATTATTTTTATACAACAAAACGCTATTATCAAATCGGATGACGTTTTTCGTCTTCAGTAAGTTGCCGTGTGTAGTTCACTCTTCACTGGTGTTTAAACGAAATTTAATCAATAAACTATGTATTACTGTTATCACTGAAATTTTCCAAAACCATTGACGCGGGAAAAATTATTTGAACCTTTTTCATGAGTTTAAATAATATCTTAAATATTATTAAGTCGAATCGAAACAACATCATGTGTACATTTTTTCCCCAAAAACAGACATCCAAGTAAAATACGTAAAACACATTCCAAACATTTCGGCAAGTCGATTGTATTGCAACAAGCAGGTACATATTTATACACCGTCGTCCATATTATATTTATTGGAATAACGTTTAACACATTTAAAGCAATGTCAGTCGTAAAATTATGTACAGACTAGTACTGTATTATAGGCATATTATATAAATTATCGAACTATATAGAATTTTCAATTTCAGGCACTCAAAACAAATATCTCAGATCTCAGATCTGGGCAGAGAGCCCAGAATAATAGTGTACAGGTACCTACTTGATTATTATTTAAAAACAACAATAAATAATTTGTAAAACGATTATGTGAATGATATAAAGTAGGTTACTTTCGATTATAATATTTAATGACCGTTTCCAAATTTTAAGTTTTCATAAAAAAAAAAAATAACTTAAGTACACATAATAGTAATACGCACTATACATCAACAAATAATTATTCTTCTCTTTATAACGTAAATTACTCATTTTACTGATATTTTAACTTTGAAAACAATAGACGTATAAATAATTTAAGCAAATATAAACTATTTCAGTTTATAAGAACATAGGAGCAAAATAAATGATTCCGGCTTGGAAATGTTTCTTTAAAGGTGGATTAAAGTATACAGACATAAACAGTTTGCGGATTACGATTACCAATAAATAATATGGATTTATCATTTTCCGATGTCTATACCTACGTAACAAGTTAACGATTAATAATATGGCAGAGTTAAAGACTTATTGTTATTTAATAGGTTTACGTTAAATAGCCATTGTCTGTTTAACTATTTTAGGTAGTAAATATCCAATAAGGATCTATGGTTAAAATATAGTTATAGTAATTTTTATGGAAATAAAATACGTCTTGTTTCTCTATATAATTATATACCTAATATAGGTGTACATTGATTTTCCATTGTTTTGGATTTAAAAAAAAAAATATTACTTGGAAAATGTTATTTGTTAGGTAGTTATTTTACTTAAGTTTTAAGTAAAATAATACTTAAGTGCAGTACAATATGGTTAATAACGCACTTAAATACCTTATACAGAATTTTTAACTTACCTACCTACCTACTTCATCACTAACCAGTATCTGTACTCTGTAGAGGTAGACTTTACTACATATTAAGCTATATTAATTATTACCAATTGAGTACTAAATTAATACGCTTTAATATATAAATACATACACATTAAAATAAATAATTCGTACAATATCTTTTATAGTACTAGGTATATTATGAAACGTAAGTTATTAAAAACAATTCGGTATTTTAACTCAAGAATGTACATGTTAGGTACCTACAACGTACAAAGCAATGGTTATTATTCGTCTAGACGGATTGGAAATGAGTTGTGGGTCGCACAATAGTTTATTATGTATTACAGACCTTAACTATAGTTACCAGTTAAAATTATATTTATTTATTTATTTATTTGATTTAAAAAGTTTGGTGCACAGATATATATAGCTTCCCCAAATATATAATATATGGGTAATAAGTAGGTAGGTATACTACATAGGTAATTGCTAGGCATGGCATGGCGCAGGAGAATGACCATCTGATAATTTAAACAAACACATCACGTCCGTTGCGTGTCCTATACATTATGTATTTATAATAATACATTAATACACACCTACTGCATTTAACTTACTGCTGTTTTGACAGCGGGATACTGTGTAATAATATGTACAATACGATACCTATAGTATTATTGATATTATGTAAAACCATCACTCATCCGTAAGTATTTTACAAATTTGTGAACATTTTTGGACGGAATAAGCCCGTTGGTCGGTGTAAAGGCTCATGTATAGACAAAAGATAGGTATTAGAGCTACAGGAGCGGTACCGAGAATAAACCCATGATGTAAGCATAATATAACAAAGGAAAAATTATTTTAGATTTATTAGATTTATACATACCTAGTTAAAACGACAATAGATAATAAATTATTGTTGGGTGAGGAGCAATGCTGAAAAATGTTTTCCTGGGGAATATTAAGTCTTAATTTCGTTGGAGGAATAATAGGTACTTGTTCTATTTATCTCAATAGGAACTTGATTTATAACTAAATAATGAACAAAACGAAAAAAAAAATTAGTGTGACTCCTAAATTATGAATTAATGCATTTTTAATGTCAGCGGAAAAAAAATTATGTTTGTACATTATGTAAGTGCGTGCTTTATTTTGATACTACATACTACTATTTGATGATTTTGCAATACTTGATTATATGGATGTATTTACTATTTCGTTCTGCATTGTTATTTTTCTGCAATTATATCGTTCCCAACGAGTAGTCATAAAGTATGTACGTGTTTTTGCTGATAAATATTATTCTAAAAATACAGTTACCTATCCAAATTATTATTTTTCAGCAATTATTTTACAAATATTAAATTCAAGGCTAAATATTGGGTACATACTCTTAAAATAAATTTGTTCCAATAATATTTCTCAACATATTATATTTCTCTATCGACAGTATAATCGGTAAATAATTTCATATATAAATCTATTCCGATTATTTCATACTTTTCGAGAAAATTATTAACACACTCCGTTGAAAAATATTAATACATTTTATTTTACGTATAACGTATAAGTATTAAACATACAAGGTGTTTTTGACTTCTGAACGAACAGAGTTGGTTACTGTATCATTCCGTACCCTCTATTGTTTGGCATTTTTAATTTCTCGATTTGATGTTATTAAGTATTAACATATGTTAATAGCATAACCTTTTTTTATTTTGTTTGGTCTTATTAATATTTAATTTGTCAAATATATTATATATTTATACTTATGTTGGCTTCTTGAGCTTAGAGATAAAAAAAAAAACTTTTTATGTAAAAAAAATAATTAGAATCACTTTAAAATTCAACATAAACTTATGAATTTTCTACATTTCTACGCAATCTAGCCAAGTTACTCGATAAATGTTGCACGTCAAATGAATACTAATTATTAATTAACAACTGTAGACGGACTGGCCAGACAAGGGAATCGCATAATATGTCCTTATCAGAGACAATTCTGCTCAAGACCTCAACTTTTATGAGGTTTTTTTACATACCTACTGACTACATGGTGACCCACCCTGTACATTATGTTTTGAATTTTATTCATATTTTATGATAGAAATGATTACAATCATTTTAGAAACAATTTTTCAATAAAATTCTACCCACTACCAAAGCTTGTTTTTGATTGTCCAGTTAAAAATATATTTACTATTCCTACGTAATTTATTTAACACCATTTTATTATATAGATTTAATTTGAATTAAACTAAACATATAAGTATAGCTGCCGTGCCTACACATTGTATAATTAAAATTTACCTACCAAGAATTTATTAAACCAAGAAAAATATTATAATTTATTTTCTTTTATTTATTACTTATTGTCACTTTTATAGTTTCTTAACAAACTTAATTATCAAACAAAACAATTTTTTTTACAAATGATTAAAACAATCGAAAAATAATGTATGAACATTTAAAAGACACAGAATGATTATATATTCAAATTAATATTCTAAAACGGGTCTTGATATTATAACCATTGACTGCCAAATAAAATACCAGCCACAAGGTATACATGACACGCCCTGCAATAACTTCGTAGGTAGTTAATACTAATCTGCACATATCTTATACAATACTTGACAGCTATAATTGTATAATTGTAGTAATTTAAACATTATTCTTATTATAATTTTGAAGTTTAAAAAAACAATGTTAGCCTGAATAGGTTTATTGTGGTAACATAATTTTTCTTTAAGTTAGTGACTATACAGAGTGATTCATCAAACATGGGCACCCCATTTTCTCAAATCTAGTTTTTGGAAGTCTTAAACATATACCTACTTAAAGACCATATTTTAAAATTCTCGAGATTATTTGTACCTACTACTTAAAAAGTGCAATGTGGAGATACAAACTTCTGTTTTTCAAGGAAAACCCCTATTTTCATCAGAAAATTATTAAGCGGAACATTTTTCTGAAAACTTTGACGTATTAAAACCAAAATTTGAACGAATAGTTTTTGAGTTGAATTTGAATTTATTTATTTATTTCTAGAAATCAAAAAAATATAATAGTATACAATATGTGAGTAATATTACTAGAAGTTACTCTACACTGAGGAAGAACCTCGTGTTGTAGAGTAAGAGTACTTATTATTCAGAACTGAACACAGTGGATACTTAGTTAACTTTGTGTACTAAGGATAATAAAGTTCACGATAATAGGTTTAAAGTACCTATATGTATGTGGGCTATGGAAATTTTAAAATTTAGAAAAACTTATTGACTCTAGATATATTTAAATTTAGATTTTCTATTCCCGTTAAGGAGTATTCTGTGGTGAAACAAACTTCTTTTTTCATGTGAAAACTCTAAAAAAAAAAAAATATATAAATATAAATAACTACACGATAAGTATACTTCTTAATTTGAACAATAAACTATAAAGTATTTGAAAATATCGCCAGAATTCAAATAAATGTATTAATAAAGAATATAAATAAAGAATGCTTGCTGAATATCCCTGCGGAAATCCTCTATATAAATATTTAATAATTAATCAAATTATGCGTATAAGAATAAGGATATCTATAATGTTAAGCACTGGACACGGTGATCAGGATTTAATAATATAGTAATTACAAAGACTGTAGGTACCTATTATTACGTTAATAGCATATTTTTTGGAAATGAAATACAATAATTATACTGCGATTAACCGATTTTGCGAATTGTTCATTATAGTGTTTATTTGCAGTATCGAGTAAGTTACTTTTTAAAAGAATAACTATTGAGTTACGTTACAAATAATAAAATAACAAAATATAACTTATAGATTACTATTTTGTTACTTATAGGTATATTATATATCATATACAAAAATATTGCGTTACATTTCTATTTACTTTGTTGTTTATTTAAAATTCACTAGGAATTCATTAGGTTGTTATTGTTACAATGCCGTTACTTTACACATATTATATTTTATAAGAAAACAACCAAATTATTTTTATTTTTCCATAACTTATCTTTGTCCTACTCATTTTATATCAGAAATGTCCAAATTATATTTATCACTCAAACATGCCTTTACTTAGTAAAAATGTCACATATTGCTGGATACTAACTAGACACTTATAGCATTTCAACTCATCTAATAGTCTATACTTCTATAGTTTCCACTAAGTGCAAGTAAAATTCATAATATTACATACCTATATAATTGATCAATTGTAATTTGTAATGAATAAAAGTATAATATTTGTAAGCTGGATAACCTATAGTATTGTCATGAGCGGCGATGCTGTGTCATGCTTACAAATTTGTCAAAATAAACGTGCTTTAAATATAGTAAAAATAAAATGTAACTCGTTATTTTACAAAGTTACTACTAAATAATTAATGTAGTTATTCTTGCGTTACAAAAATAAATATACTAACGAAGTTACTATAAGATTACTTAAAAAAGTAACAATAGGTGCCTAGGTTACGTTTTTAAGTACTTATCCAACACCGAACAGTGTCAATTTGTTAAAAACATTTTAAAAAACAAAAAATAAATAAAAAAATGTTTGAATTTGTTAACCTATTGTTTTTCTGTTATTATAATTTTGATAATTTTTAAGGTAAACCTAGCTATGCTTAGCTTAGAACAGGGTTTTTGATTGATTTTCTGTTGTTTTAAAACATCGATGCATCTATACCTGATCAAGGCTTTAGGGATAAATTTCAGATACTCAGCACACGGCATACCTATCTATATAAAAAAATATTGTGTTAAATATTAATATAATATTATGCAACGAGTCGTAATAATGAGTAAACGACTCATGTTAAATATAATAAAGTTATTCCATTTAATACTTTTCTATTCGCTTGCTATGGCCTATAAATATTTACAAACTATCTTAAAGTATTAAGATCTATATAGCTTAAATTTACACATTCAACATTTTTAATTTTGTTTAAGTAATATTGTTAATGTTGCTAGAACTAAATATTTAACTCGCCTACATAACATATACTCCGTGAACATAATATATATTAATATTGTATGGAAAACGGTACCTTTATAACTGGTTTGGTTGTGTTTTATAGTTCATTGTGCTCATTAAAAGTATTTCTTATACCTATCTAAGTAACCTACAATTATTCTACAACCAAATAAATATTTCCTATTGTTGCTGTGACGTTTATTTAAATACCTAGTTATACACGTTTTACTTGGCCGTGTCGACTCGCGTTAAAAAAAATAAAAATTGTACACTTAGAGTAACCCATCATTATACCCACTATACATAGATCAACCACAATTAAATTGTATCCATTGTAAAACATTATTTATTAAAATCAATTTAAATAGTTTAATCATACATATTATATAATTTATAATGAGATACATTTATTAAAATCATATTTCATGACCAAAAGTTGTAACTTGTGCAGTAAAAAATGTAGTTTTCATAAGAAAAATAAATAAATTTGGGTAAACACAGGAAAATGCTATTAAATGATGGCACAAAATATCTATGTATCTGAAAATATAGTGTTTTTAAGTATAACTAAACTTAAAATCAGAATTTGAATAGATTAATTATAAAGTAGGGCTGGGGGGTATGCTTAATGAATCACTCTGTATATAAATCCACCACCGATATGTTTAATATTATACATTTATACTGTATAGTGTTATAATCTGAGGGAGAAACCAAAAATAAATTTTGAATAGGGGTTTCTATATGCTACAATAATCAGGGTAGAAATGCCTGCTATATACAACTATATTATAAGAGATAAATAGATAATAGCAGATAAATAATATATTTGATTAAATTAAAAATATCAATGGTCGTCAAAACATTCCTCCTCGTTGAATGCCGTCAAACAGCAACTGTTAGAAATCAAAACAATGTCCCCGATGACTGATGAGTACCTCGTTCAGTCAATAGCCATTAGGACAAGACGACACGCGTCACGACCAATAATAGCGTAAGTCCTAGAACTAATTAAAAAAATGAGTATGGATAATTTATTTATAAAAATAAATAACACGTTCATCGTATATTAATATGTATCATAATAAAATAATTATCCTATTCAAAACCAACACCAATGTCATCAATATACTATTATACTAAACACTAATTTTATTGTTCAGTATTAGTGTTTATGTGCGTATTAGGTAGGTACTATATTATTTAAGTATAATAAATGAATAAAAAAAAAAAAAAATTAAATAGACGATTGTCAGCCAATGGCCCAATAGTACGTTTATCGTATAGGCTTGTTAGTTGTTTCTCATATAATTATAGGCATTCTAACTCGGTTAACTCGTTTTAGTAGTTTTGGGCTCACGGGAATTGTATTTAAATAGGTCATTTGGACAAATAACGGAATCTGTATGCGGTGATTTACAATATTGCTGTAGGTACTGCAGGCGTACTGCTGTATAGGCGGTACATCAGAAGTGTTAAACTGTTTTATTATTATATGTACAGCGTTTATTGTTATAGTGGTATATGCTATATAACAAGGTTACCAATAGACAATAGTGTTCAACCTATATGGTATATATATTATATAACATTTGGATGTATTGTATATATAGAAGATGCCCATAAGCGCAACTATGTGAGAGCTTGGGAGGGGGGGGGAAATAAAACTCATGAGAGTTTACCAGTAATATTTTAGTCCACTGCTGTAGCATACATCTATATGGTGATCAATTATAGGAATATGGAATAATTTAAAACGAATTATTATTATGACTTATGATCAAAATAATTAGGTATAATTTTTTTCGAAAAATATTTTATAATTTAAAAACATAAAATTTATGAAATTTTCATAGAAGTGCTAAATTTGAACTAGAAAATTCTAAAAACACTTTTTCACCCCCCCCCCCACCCTAGGTGCGCTAATGGGATCTTCTATCTCAGATATAAAGGCGATCCTATTTTATTTTTTTTAAAGATTAATTTTAGTTTATTACATGCAAAATGAAATAACTGCGGTACATACAAAATTACAAATGCAGCAATTTTAACTTAAATGATGTATATGTAAGTTATATCTTATATTCCTCCAAAAATGAGTACCTACTTATAGACCTATAAAGACCTTATAGAAATATGAAGGACACTATGTCTCTATATAAAAATATAAAAAAACAAAAATATTTCAGTTCCAGCGAGTTAAAAGGATGCATGTATAGGTTCTCTTTTATGTAAAATATTTTCTCTATTTATTTTCAAGAGTTTTTAGGTCATAGCCCATAGGTCTGATTATAAATTTAACCGCAATTTCATATAAATTGTATTCATTCATCAACAATAGGTAGGTATAACTGTATAAGTATTAAGTACCGGCAATAGTCAATACTCAATACCAACAAATAAAAATTATATTTTCATAATTAAATTTAATAATATACTCTCACAACTGATATAATGATATGAAAGTAAGGTTATAATAATATATTACAATTGAATGTGTAAAATAATTAACATAAACGTAGATAAAACCATAAGTGGGTTTATACAAGTAAATTATGATTTTATTCTAAACTTGTGACTATATCTAGTTTGAACTACTTTAACAGTTTAAAGTTCAATACTGAGCTTGTGGAGATCCGAGATGTAATATTTTAGAACAAAAGTTTTTAAAATAAAATACAATACTTAATAAGTAGTATAGGTAGGTAGTTAAATTATAGTTTTATATTGTTAAATATAAATATAACTAAGAATTACTTAAATAATTAGGTAGGTAATGATTTACGACGGAAAACTTTTTTATCTTTCGTATTCTCCATTATAGAATAGTGATAGAACAGATAAGTAATAGCATTGATTATACATAGTACAATATTACTACTATTAATACTATATTATACTATGTATAATCAATGTTAATAGTAATAGATAAGTATATAAGCGTGGTGGTTTTTGCTTAAAATATGTGCCATCCATTAAAAGGTAGTTTAATATAATGTAGGTTACCCATATATGATAAAATATGCTTATTAAGGTGATGGTATTTATATTTTGAATTAATTATACCTAATAACAAATAATAACATCTTAGATTTTTACAAATTTAAATTCTATTAGAAAAAACCGTGGGAACTCACTCTGCTGTACCTATATAGTTAAGGTTTTGAGTGTTCCTATACCAAGACATCATAGACGTCATTAGTAGGTAGGTCGTAGGTCACTGTAATGGATGTGTTAAATTTTAATTCATTAATATATTGTGTTTCTGAACAAAGGAGATAGGCTGTCTATAGAGACTCAGCATTTATTTTTAAGTTTAAGTTTAAGTTTATCAAACGGTATTATTTTATTCATATCAGTATTCTCTTAACCTGGTAGATTGAATTTTTTTTTTTTTGGCCAAAAATATCGCATAGGCATATCAGATTGCATGTATATTATGTTCGTGAAGTCGGTCACCCAACTTTGACCGATCGATTCAAAAAATATACCAATATTTTCAAAGTACTATAGCAAATGATTACAAACTGTGGGTTTCTAGAATTTGCAATTTTTTCGAATCGATTGGACAAAGTCGGGAAGACAACTTTGCGGACATACATAACATCATACTATTTTTATATAACCGCATTTCCACGCCTCCCAGCCCCCAGGCGTATATAGGAGGTAATCGGGGAAAAAAATCCCCAAAGCCATACCTACATGTTGGATATACAGATGTCAAAAATAATAATAAATAATATTAAAATATAATATAAAAATAAAATAAATAATATAAAATATATAACATTGGAATGATAATTAGGTAGGTATTAGACATTAGAACAAGTTAATCAGTTCGCTTGCGTATGTTATTACTTATTACTCACAGCTGTTAAAAAATCTCCAATGGTTACTGGTTAGGTTATTTTCATTTTGTCTTTTAACTAACTCTTTTAGTCGGATGTTGACAGTTTTATTGTGGCCTCTTTTTGTACTACTCTCTTCGGGTTCACCTAAAGCATCCAATGTTAACTTAGCTCGATTGGCGTTAATTTCGTTTTTAATTTTTGTGTCAGTATTACATATTTACATCGTAATCACTTTTAATAAGAGGAGTGAGGACGTTACACCAAAATTTGATGTCTCCGTTTAAGATGGACCACTATGTATAAATGAACTTTGCAAACTCAACAAAACAAATTTTGAGGAATTTTTTTCCGGGGAATTTTTTTCCTAGATTCATAGACGGGTTACCTATTAGATGTTTCATTTTAGGTAATTTACACGTGGTTAAATTATAAGAACGCCTACGTTTTATTTGTCTAGGAAAGTTTTTTATTATTATTATTATTATTATTATTATTATTATAAAATTCAGTATTTATTTTGATTATGTTGTCTGGGTCCGGAGGTTGAGAGATTCGGAGATGTGTCCGAGTACTTCAAATTCTCTCCTCCTGAGACACCATTTGGGGGCGGACGGCAAGATGTGCTTCTCTGGGTTTTATATGGAATGCATACACTAGGTATTGAATATAAACATGTATTACAAAAGTTATTTCCAACCTGGCCAGATATATCGTTGAAACGATAAAATGATGTACAAACTATACGAATATATTTAGGTAGGTACCTGTTTTAAATATTATACATTTATATTTTATGCTATAATGTCGTTATTATATAATAGATACATAATCACCGCCACAAAAACTGGCCAACAATTTTTTTCCGGATATTTGATTATAATAATCCTAATTAGGTATTTCAATACAGAATGTTTATATACGAGTAGATATAGTAGGTACGTATACAATTTTTTATACCACTATATACATATTTCAAAATTATTGTCTTAAAAATGTCATCTGAATTTATTTCCACAAAATCATTATCTTCGTACACATAAAAATATTATATGAAATATGAATACACCAAATCAGTGAAATATGAATACAACAAATCAGTAGGTACCTACCTATATAACCCACTGCTCGCGCTATGCGGAAACGCTACAAGAAGATAATAATAGGTATATTTCTATTATAATTTATACTATATTATTGATTACAATATATCTAATGCGGATATTTTAAAAAGAAAACAATTTAATTATATTTTGTGTTACTTAACACAATATCACGTATCACTAATCACTAAACCGGTAGTCATCAAATCAGTCATAAAACATGACCCATGTACCTATTATTCAAATATTCCAAAATTAATTCTACGATTAGGTCTACAATTTCATTTTTTTTTATCACAACAACATAGGTAGACCTTAAATATTTAGAGAAAAAAATTATTATTTTTGGTCAAATATCTAATTTTGTCAAAATTTGAATTTCAAACGCTCTTATGAGAAAATGGAAACTGTGCAAATGTATTTTCAAAATTAATTTAATTAAAATAAGGGCTAACTTTGAAGAGCTTTGTATTACATTTTCACTCTTTAAACAAAAAACTATATTTTTAACAACATAAAAAAATTAAAAAAATTGAAATATTTATAAATGCAAAGCTTAAAAGAGTCAAAATATTTTGAAAATTTTATCATGTATGAAAAATAGAAATTAAGAATGTTTAGTGAAAATTTAAAATCTCGCATCATACAACCGTATTCATTTCTGAATTACAAAGAAAGAAAACAGAATCGATTTAGTCAAAAACTGCAGGTTTTGAAGTAATATTCCAGTTTTCTGAATTTTGATAATCATTCTGATTCTTTTTACCATAATATTGTCAATATAATATATTATAATAAATATGCGTCAAATGGGGCAATGCCACCCATGGGTCCTCGCGTCCTCGTTCCCTGCAAGTTAAAATATTTGTCATTGCGCCTTTGAATACGGCTAACCCGGCTAACGTATCTATATGCCAATAATAATGATAGACTACAACAAAACACGGTAACAAATTATAAAATAAAAAAAAATAATATTAACTGTAGGAAATAATAGCGAACGGGAGTTATGCGAGGATTAAAACAATGACAATTTGTAAAACATTAGCCGCTCCCCCGAAATACGGCCCTGAATGTATAGCATATAATATGTATCTACTCCAAAACGCGATGACACACAACAATAATAGAAAAAAAACAAACAAACTTTTTCACATTTTAAAATCAATTCATGCCACACTCCGCTCAGAATATTAAAACGAACCCGATCAATGTCAATGTACCTATGGTAAAATATTCGAGTGTGAAGTTTTTTAATATTATGCTCTGTTATTTCAATGCCGATATATTATATTGGATAATGGATTGAATTATCTTCGATTGGATTCAGTACTGGCCCATAAAACGTTCGAAAATACAATTGATAAGACCATGAATACACAATTTATTGTACGAAGCCTAAATGTCTAACAAAATAATATATTGATACATACAGCAGTCGAACAGGTCGAACACTCCTGCAATATTAACCTACTCAATGTGAAAAATTGTGTAACACGAATATTATAATAATAATATTTACAATGTCCGTGTCTCGCCTTGTGTTTGTTCGTGCCAATAGATTTTTTCTAATATTTTTATACATTCAAATAATGTACATATAATAATATATTGTATTGATCGATCATATTTATAAATATTTATCACAACTTTTTATCGTGCCACTTATATTTATCGGAAAACATATTTTCCTACATAGTTTTCCTAAGACGAAACGTAACGCCAGTGTATTCTTGAAAATATGTTTTTTTCGTAGGTACTTATATGTTATTGGATTGGAATTAAAAAAAAATTTAAGAATTAAGCCACATACATTTTTGATGAGCGATTGAATTTGAAGCGATATTCAATAACATAAAATCACGATTTATCCTAAAACGATTTTTGTTATTTTGTCATATATTATTGTTATTATGACTTGTATTAACATATAATTAGGTATAGTATGTGATTACTGATTAGGTTAGGTGATTGTAGAAAGTATGAAAATGTTCGTGATTGACCGGTTTTTGACCTAGCATGCAACCTAAAAGATTTAAATGCCTATAAATAGTATAAAATTAGTCAAAATATTTTAGATTCTGAGAGGAGTGATGGGTATTGAGTTTTTTTTGGTTTCTGACGTCACCTTTAGAAGCAGTAGAAATGCTTACTAATGCTTTGAGGGTGGTTTATAGTAGCAAGTTGGATCTAGTTGGTACTATGTAAGAGGTTAAAAGTAAATGCCTACCCAGAACTTTTCAAAATAATCCAGAAAAACAAAATTAAATGTATAGAAACACGGAAATATTTATGCAAAACCAGTTTTTGACGAAATCGATTGTTTTTTTTTGTTTAAATTGTCATAAAATATTCATATTAGCATTTACTAGAGATGATATCATTTCAAAATACTTTGGCTCATTTTTTTTGTTATTTATAAGCATTTAAGATATCCATTAGATCTATTTTTTTAGTTTTTTTTTCGATTGCTGTACAACACTTTTGATTTTGAAATACTTAAATTAGTACATGGTTTTTCAAAAGTTGTTCATACCCAAATTAAAAAATATCGAAAATATTTAGTCCTATTTAAAAAGCGTTTAAATTCAATTTTTTTATTAATTCATAGAATCACAAAGTTTTTTAATTTTTTTTGTTGGTAAAAATTCATAACATCTTTAGTTTTTAACTTTATGTTTAAAATTTTAATATAAGATCCATGATAAGTTTTATTCCTGAAAATTAAAAAAAAACCGTATCTATATTATTCGTTTTCGTAATACTTTTTGAAGCCAAATTATGACGTTAATGTTTATAATTGTACAATGCATTGCAAATTTGCAGTATTGTCTATTATTGTCTATTGAAAATGTATAATGAATTAATGAGTATCTATTTGGTCTTGGATAGCAACTTCTATTGTCGCAACTATAGGTGGCTGGTGGGCGCCAACTGGATTTACTCTCAAGAAAAATTATGTAGGAAGAATTATGTAGGTACCTAAGTACTTTGTTAAGCTTTACTTGTTTTCTTATTATTATTTATACTGAAATATAGTTAGTAGGTACCTGCCTACATTAATATAGACTTGGAAACATTGAGGAATGAGAAAGAGGAGGGGCAAAGCCCACACGAGCCTGGGAGCTATTTATACAAGGTAGGAGGTATAGGTTAGGTATACAAATGTATATACAAATGTATAGCAATTTTAGATAGTTCTATTTTTAGTCATAATTGGTATGCAACAGATTGATAATACAGTACAATCTCGGTAATCCGACACAAATCAGACCCGGGATTGGTAAATTGAGTCCTAAATGACCCTAACTCGGTAAATTGAGTCCCGGGGAAAAATAGGTAGTAGGGAAGTTGAGTCCCGGCAAAAATGGAAGTATTCGCATCGGCTTCCTCCTTTCATTTGAAGGTGGCCGCATCGGCTCCGACCCGATGCCAGTGGACGTATGGACGTATCGGCTCCCAATCAACATTTTCCTTCCCATGTACAGGCTGAGGACTGGCTACGGTGAGAAGAAATTCTCTGTAGTCATGGTTAAAAATGTTGGCGTTAAAAATAAAAAATTGTGTTGACTTAAAAAATTAAAAAACTTGTAATCTGAACTTGAAGGAAACTTTTTTTACTTATTCCGCTCTGATAATTTTTCAGATAATATTTTGTAATTTCATATAACTGTATATATGCGATTAAGCTATCAAAAAAATCATTATAGAAACCGGACGCAATACGGCCATTCAACGGACGGCAAGGAATAACAACCCGGAGCCGATATGGACTCATTAACTTCCAGGCTCCAGCGGGAGACGATACGGTATCATCCGCAAAAATAAGGTAGTTGGTAATTTGAGTCCCGGGGAAAAACGATTTATATGCATTTTAAATTTAAAAATATGCATGCAAACATGCACTAACGTCAGAATATGCAAAAATATGCACTATACAATTTTTATTTGTGATTTGTGGTGTCGTATACGCCGATGACAGACGTACACAAATAACTAATAATTAACAAATTAAGCACTTTTATTAAACTCTTTACGTCCAGTGGCGATCGAGTCCCACGATCACCACCTGGCTCTAACACTGGTGGTCAGTGGTAGTCGAGTCACACGACCACCGCCAACTGACCATCCTTCTGTTTTTACATCTTTCTTAAATATAGAAGCACTAACAATAATATTGATATTAAATTTAACCTAGTTACATTATACTTACTGACTTTACTTAAAATTATACTAATTGTTAATTGTTATTGTACTACACATATATAATCATATTACATATATATTACCTATTGCAAATGATTGTTTAGTGTTTACTTAACCTAGTTAAATTAGTTATAATATTTTTTATATATTATGCATCTATGCATGATACAACAGTGGACATTCATTGACTGCATGTATATGATTTTGAAAATACCAACATGCATTTTTATTGATTATATAATTATTTTTTTCCCCAACTATAAAATAATGATACACTCATAACAACACCAAAGGACTCACAGTCAATAACTTTGTAACATCGTGTTATAACCCGATTTGAGTTTATTAAATCAATATCAATGAAGTTTTTACCAAGTACATAATATACATATATATAATAATAATGATAATTTTTAACGATAATAATTTTATCCTTATATAAATAGCTTAACATAGGTAAGTCAAAATATTTACTTACTACCAATTTTTTCCCGGGACTCAACTTACCTACTACCTGTTTTTCCCGGGACTCAATTTACCGCTTTCAAAATGTACCAAACTTATCTCGGACTCAATTTACCTAGCCCCATCAGACTACGCTAGTACGCTACTGCCGGATTAAGGAAAACGGCGAATTAATGGGGGTTCACATAAAAACTCATTTTGTTATTGAATTTTACATTTTTACTGATACATATAAAAAAATGAATTACATTATGTATTATTATTATTTATTAATAATTATGTATACAATATATATTATTATTTATTTTTTGTAATTATTATAGAATATAAATATGTAATATGTACATGGTTACTATAAATATAAATTGGTAAGCATAGGTTAATAGCCGGATTACCGAGATTGTACTGTATACGTAAGTGGTACCCAACAATTTTTTTTGAAAACCTCTGGTCTGGAGGGTGTAAATTGTGTTAATTTTGAATTCAATGATATAAAACCATTGTATGCAAAAAACGATTCAGAGCGAAAACAGTCCGTCAGCCTATATTACTAAGTAATAAGTGTATAATTTATTTTACCATTAGATATTAAAAGGTTGAATTAATTTTTGTAGAAAAAATGTCTTTGTGTGTATTAAATATAATAATATACCTACTAGAAATGTTTTAAGTAGGTTAACTAACATTTTTATTCTTTGTTTAAGTATATCATTTTGTCCAAATTTGAACTTAAATAATGTCTATAAAAAACAACCATGATAATTATTTTTTAGACTTTTTGGTTACACTAATAACTGTTTACGAGAAACCTTGTTTTAAATTTTCAATCATCAGCTTCAAAAAATTAAACATTTTATACATTTTTAGCTAAAAAATAATTTGTTGATATTTTGTCAAAATTTAAACTTTATACACTTATAAAAAAAAAAATTGTGCATAATATGTATCTTCAATATTTTTAAACTGCTTGTATAAAATCTGAATGTGTATTTTATTCACTGATTATTTATATAAATAAAAAACCACTTGACATAATTGGTATTTTGAATTTTTTCAACAATATTTAGTATTATACATTTTTTTTAAAATATATTAATAACATTTAATTTTTTATTTCATAAATAAACTGTGAAAATTATTTTAAAAGGTTATATGAATCACTCGGCATTTATATTGTACAATACAAAATAATAATTACACACAAAAATATTTTTCTATATGGTTTTGAAAATCTTATCAAGGTACGGTAAGGTATGTACTTAAATATTGGATGAAGTAATTAACATTATTCCTAATAAACAGTATAATTAAAAATAATTGAATAGATTATTTAAGCTATACAAAAATAATTACATATTTGTGTTTGAATTCCTGTGCATGAATTCCGGTTTTGTTTTTAAGAAGCTACAAGAACGACAAAAAAAAAAAATTAATTTAAATATATTGAATGAACATAAAAAAAAATAATAGTAAATAAATGGTATAATATTGAACTTTTGGCCTATATGAGATTAAACTGAACACACAAACGTGCATTTACAATTTTAATGTAGGTATGTGAAAATATTAATTTATATCAAAATTAAAACTTAAAAAATTTCTTCAATTTCTTCATCGTCATCAATATTATTTTCGTCATTGTTATCTACTAACAAGCTATCTATTTTAGATGTATCACTACTATTATGTGATACTAATTTATGGCCATCTAAATGTTTTGCAGTTTTGAAATGGCCATTGCATGCATCACAGTAGTTTGCTACTCTGTCTTCTAAATTGCGTTCCTTAAATGACCAGTAAACACTATCCACATGCTCATCTGAATGCTGTTTCATTTCTAGCATGTCCAAAGCTAAATAACTGCAATCTGCAGCAGTGCATCTAAGAAAAATAAATAAATTATAATAATTCCTGATTGATAAAATGTTAATATTGTTGACTTACCTTATAAATTTGTTACGTAGCAATTCATCACGCCATTTGGTTAAATGGTTATAGGGTATATCATATGACTTTCGTTTGGCAGAATGTTTTTCTTCATATTCTTCATCAACCTCTTCAATTTTACGTCTTAAAGGCTCTTTATTTTCAGAGTGCAACTCTAAGCCATCTTCGGTTTCGACTAATTTAAAACCACACTCCTCCTCTGTTAAGTGTTTGTAACCTTCATCGTGATGGTGCAAAAGATGTGTTTTTAGTTTATTTGATGATGTGGTTCTACCTCCACAAATAGAACATTCAAATTCATCGTCAAGATATGGTTCAAAGCATGTTGCAAAATGATCATTCATATCGTCTACATCGAATGTCATGAATTTGCAAGAATTATGATTGCAATGAACATAACCATTTTTTAAATCTATTATCCAATCTTTAATTTGAGCTTCAGTTGGATTGTTAACATTCACCTCAGAACAGATAGATTCTGTTTCGGCTAAATCTTCTTGCATTTTCCATTGAGAATATGTTACTATTTTGCTAGCAGGATTTGCAATACTAGATGTTGGTAGTCCATACTGGCCCATTGGGTAAGATTTAATTTTATTATCTTCATCAAAATCTTCGTTTTTCTCCTGAAATAAATAATAACACCTTTTACATAAGTATATTGGTACTTTCAGATTGATCGCCAGAATAATTTTAAATTAAAATATAGGGAATTTTCAGAAATATTCAAATTAAATGTTAGGTATTTTACAAGCAAATAAAATATTATGAAATACATTTTAGGTTTATTTATATGGTAGACACTGCAGGTAATACAATAGTAAAATATAATTGATAAATAATTTGTATGGACCAAACAAATTAAAATAAAATAGAACAATTGAACTTATGAACTAATTATTAATAAGACTGTCAATATGTAATTTATTATTAGGTATATGATAATAAATCAAGAAATATACAATCCTACCTGTTTTATTGGAAACAGTAAATCTTTATGGTGATTGTTTTGGTGGAATTGGAGAGCTTGTTGTGATGATGTGTAACCTTTACAATGACGACATAAAAATTTAGACGATGTGTCTGGATCTTCACCCAGGCACTTTTCATAGTGTTGCTCAAGCTCAGAAATTTTGTAACTGATAAAATGACAATCGGGCATAAAACATTGAGTGTATCCACGAGTCTTGATATCAGTTGTCCACAATACCAATTGTTGCTCAGTGAGAGTGGGTTTTATAATAATTGACATTACATCAGAATCTTTGTGATTATTTTGTTTATGATAATCAAGCGCTTCTTGCGATGTCGTTTGACCACCACACGTCGGGCACACAAAATTGCCGGCTACTTCGCCGCGACATGTTTTGAAATGCTCTCTCATGTCGTCTATGCAATAAGCTATGTATCGGCAATGCTGAAGATGACACCGAACAAACCCATTTTTGTTCAACATGATGGTCCATGATTTGATGTGCACCGGTCTACTGCTTCGTTTTCTGAACAGGCCTTGTTGTACTGGTGTTGTGGGAGTAGTAAGGGTGATCATTACTTCTTTGGGCATATTGCTCTAATTTGTGTCGTTAAAAATATGAGAATATTTTTGTAAAAACTTTTTAATAATTAATTGATTGTACTGAAAATTACAACATGTGAACTAAATTGTAAAACATATTTTTAACGAAACTATTCGTTAGTTACGTTAGGTTAATTTATGTTAGTTCAGTACCATTTGTAATTTGTAAATTATAATAGTTATTTGATTACTAATAGGCATTAGGTGTTTAATAACTATTAACTACTTGATTTAGAATTTGGTCAATTTGGATGGTTGGATATTGGCCATTGGGATTTGGGATATCGTTATTGATGCATTGTTACCACCGTATACCACTGTAAAACCGCTTTGGTATGTATTTTAAGAATAACAAACATGATATTATAAGGGGCTACATAGTGCAGTTCTCCCGATTTTAACATGTATAAAATCCTCCAAGATATCAAATTGTTTATTATTTAAGGTTATATTGCTCTGTGATAATGCTGTTATCATCATTTTATCATTTTATCAACTGTCAAATAACAATCAATATTCATTATCCTCTTATGATTTTTGAATTTTTTAAGGTAACAATGAACAATGAACAATAACTACTATAACCTAACCTTTTTTTATAACTTTATGTAAACTGTAGGAGAGTAGGTGACTAATTAATTGTTGATTAATTAATAATATGATTTACACTGTTCTCAAACTCTCAATCACTTCTGCAGAATTTACTTTTTATGTTTAATATTGTACGGTGTTGATTGAAAAAATTTGAATATTAATAAATTATATTTAAAAAAGGCTCTTCATATTTTTACTTTAAATAAAAGTACTGATTTTATTATTACGCTGTATTTAAAATGAGCTCTACAACTAGTACATTTTATAATGGATTAATTGTTGGTATAATGATTGGTCTGTCTCTGAATAAGATCAAGAATCATATTTTCAAAACAATCAAAACTGTGTGGACAAGTCAACAAGAATCCAAATCATTACTAAAAGAAAATGGAGAATTCAAAATGGCATTATTGGTTCGTCATGATTTGAAAATGGGCAAAGGCAAAGTTGCTGCACAAGTGAGACAATATGAATTAAATTCTATTTTAGAAATCAAATATTTTTAATTTTTTTTTTTAAACGTATAGACGTTGATCTTGGTTTAGGGGTGAATTCATGAAAATATATATTTTTTTGATAGAATTTAGGTCATGGGATAGTGAAATTTCAGGTTCAATTTATATGCTTTATTGATATTTGTTGTACCCTACATAATTCAATATATATAATATCTTGTGTAGATAACTTGCAAGCACTTATTATAGTAATATATACACTTCTTGTATCAAACAGTACTTTTTATCAATTTCATTTTTAGAATTTCATGTTATTTATTATTAATTACCTAGTCAGTACAACGGTTTATAACTTGTCAACATTATTTTCTGTATTTAAAAAAATAAAATCATTAAAAATGGGTATTTATTTCTGTCCAATATCCATTCAAACTAAATTTAATTTTCTAAATATTTGTATCATAAAAATTATTTTAGGATTCTAAAATTTATTAAGTTTGTATATAACATTATAACATTTATAACCTATATAAATTTAATATAGTTTTAAATTACTCTGTATGTGTATTCTTTGGATCATGATATAATAATTCCTACTCTTCTAAAAAAAAATTGCCCCACACTGAAATGTTTTCTTTTTTCTTATATACCCCACTTCACAGTTCACTAAATCCATAGATTAAGTCAAAAGTTATAATTGGGGTCCAGATGTGTTTAAACTCAAAAAGCTTGAAATAGTATGTATAGATAATATGTATCAAAACCCTTAATCTACTTGAAGACTTGATATGCTTTTAAAATGTTTTAATAAATATGCAAATATATACTCTTAGTCTTACCCAAAATGTATGCATAAAACCATAATAATATTCATTAAATATTAAATTAACAAATCATTATTTATTGCACACAATTTTTTTGGTAAACTACAATTGATATTTGATTAAAATTTTACAAAATGCTATGAAATATGCAAAATTCTTCAAATATTTTGTCAACTCTAAAATATGGGTATTACAGATATAAAATTATTTCTATCCATTTTCTGCTACATGGCTACATAAATAGTCCATATTTTTCACTACCTTCAACTGCATACCCGAAATAAAAACAAGTAAATGCATACAAATCCGGATACTTCTTCTTCTTGTCGTATCGGTCTTCATATTCCCTTCGCTTCCCAATAAGCCACATTTGTATTGCTTTGTCTGAAATTTTATGCGTCAAAAAATCTTCCTTTCTACACTTAATCGGTAATTGTGGGCATACAAACAGATGGTCAGCATCTTGCTCCCCACCACATTCGCATTTCCCATCATCTTTCAATCCCCATTTTTTCATATTACTCGCTGTCCTTCCAGTTTCGGTTCGTAATCTATTTAGTGTCTTCCATATCGACCATGGTGAATGACTTCCGGTTGGTAAGCTTTCCTTCGGATCCTTCCATAGCAGTGATTTATGCTCTTTCATTGCCTCCTTCCATAAGTCTATTCTTGTTACTTCAGGTGTTTGTGATAGGCTAATTGTTGTCTTCAAAAAATTTTTCCTTGATTTGAGCCGGCTCCCCATGGTTTTACCTCCATATAAAGGATGTCTTAAGTCTAATTCTTGTTTGGTTTTCTCTACCCTTGCTGCCACCTCTAGCCTTATATACCGGGTGCTATACCGCATAGTACTTGTACTTTCTTAACTGGTGTTGGTCTCAAGCACCCCGTAATTAATCGATTAATTAATCCCCTACCATATCCGTATATTAGTTATTAGAAATAATACTTTTGCAGTTTATTATTTAAATTGTTATATAAGATTACATAGCCTCTTTGGACGACCAACTCAGTTTTTCACACTTTGTCTTTTAAACATTTGATATATGATATATTTCTCGTACACTAATTTGAACAATTTAAATTGGGTTGGCAAAAATAATCAAACATTCATTGTAAATATGTTCGAGTATTGTAAGTAAAAATTGATGTTGGAGTGAAATTATATGAGACTTATAAACTTTATTTTGATTAAAAATTTGCAAGGAAAATGTGTAAATTTTTTGGTTTAATAATCAATTGTAAAAATATTTTAAGCTAATTTAAATATACTTGTCTACATTTAAATTATTTTTTCTTCGTTTTTAAATAATT
The DNA here is from genome assembly GCA_022818045.1 of Neotoxoptera formosana. Lineage (NCBI taxonomy): Eukaryota > Metazoa > Arthropoda > Insecta > Hemiptera > Aphididae > Neotoxoptera > Neotoxoptera formosana. Next base: position 33,412,720 of record CM040631.1, on the reverse strand, counting down.
AAAGAAATTAGGCTTGTTGATCATTTCACTGATATTCTACCCCTTAGTTAGTTTTTTCGAAAAATAGTTTTACAAAGTATAATTTTATTATTGTATAGTGCTCACATGCAATTGTGCACTGTTACGAAGAAGGCTTGAGGTTAAGATCAAGAGAAATAAATAGCTGGGAGTCAAACAATAAACAAGTGAATATATTCAAAGTAAAAGATGAAGAAACTATGTTAGAATTTCAGCAATTGGCCATTGAAAAAGGTCTCAATACCTATGTAGTAGTAGATGCTGGTCGTACACAGGTCGCACCCAGATCTAAGACAGTGATGGCTATAGGTCCAGCTGAAAGTGAAAAAATTGATTTATTCACTCAAAGCCTCGAAGTGTACATTTAAATAACAATCATTTTTATTTTAACTTATGAATGTATATTTTTCTATGTAATATAATTATTAAAAGATAAGTTACCTAAGTTATTTGTTTTTGAAGCATCTACATTATTAAATATATTTAATCGAATAAATTATGGTTGTTTTAGTGTGCAGTTGTATCAGTTATTGCGTACAATAAAACTAAATCGCGCAATTTACCCTCTAAATGTGCTAGAGTTGTTTTACGTGCACCAGATTTAAAAACATTAGACTGTATTCAAAAGCAGTGTAAGTTATTTGACATTCCAACAGCAACTTTTACTGAAAACGATCAAATTACAGTTTTAGCGATTGGTCCAGCTAATGATGCATCTATAAATGCTCAAGTGCACAGCTTAAAATTATACTAATATTATGTTTTTTTCTTTGTATTAAATAATAATTGAATAGTGTTTAAAATTAAAAATGTATTGAACAAGTTACATTTTATCAAACAAACCAAAGTATACATTATACAATATATATATAAAAGTTTGACTTATGTTTTAAACATATTATACAATTAATATTTTAATTGTTAAATACAAATAATACTATTAAACTAAATATTCGTAATAATGACTGACTTTCAAACTTTTCATATTTGTCTGTTGTTAAACACTTAAAATCACCTTAAAATTTTTGATTTCTTACAAAAATTATGTTTAGGAATTGTATTTACATATTTAAAAACAAAGACATTTTTAACTAAGTAATTACTTAGGTGATAAGTAAGATTGATAGAATACACCAACTGACAGAGATAGAAACCATGAAAAACATATCCACCACGTAGCAAAGCCAAATATTCCTCGGTAGACGTCTGCTGTTAATACCTAAAAGATTATAATATTATAATACATTTTATAGTATTAAAAATGTTATAAAATGTTTACTTGTTTTAATGACTGAATAGAAAAATATGCCTGATTAGCTTCGAGTAATGAATGTTGACTATTATCTATTGTTGGAGAAGACTTTGCAATAACTTGAACCCAACTGAAATTGCCTGAAAAATTGGTTTACAAAATGTTGATAATTTATGAACATTATTAGTGTTATGCATATAGGCAATTGTTTACCTAATGTTTTATAAAATAATATGAAGAACAACATCATTACGAGAGGTATAACATATTGTAGGACCACAACACACGTGTAGTAAAAAATCACAGAAACCTTGAAATAAAGTCAAATAGTAAATTAAACAGATAGATATTTTTAAACCAAAACCAATGAATTATACCTGTCTTTGTAAGTCTTTATTAGTAATTCTTCCGGCTTCTTTTTTTTGTTGTTCCAGGCGCTCTTGAGCCATATTAAGATAAGCTTGCATAAATGTAGGCATCAGATATAGTCTTTGAAACACCACTAATACTACTATCCAACATCTTAAGCTCTCAAACTGTTCTAATGTCATTCTTAAAAATAAAAATAACAACAATCAGCAATAGTAAAATATTTATGTTTAAATATATTTACAATGGTTTATTTAATCCGGAAAGATTTTTAGCAGTTAATAAATCCACAGCTATTGGTTTTACCCAAAGTAGAACGAGCAAAAAATGAGTAATTAAACTAAAATTCATAAAGCCTTTGATGAAAGTCGAACTATAGGCAAAATATTTGCCATGTAGCTCATTGCATTCATAATATCTGAAAAAAAGTTATAAAGGTTATTATTTCATTATAAAAGATAATAATTTTAAATTTAATTACCTAAGACAATCCCAATGCATCTTAGCTGTACGTATTCCAGGAAATACAAACATAGCACCTGTAACTGCACACCATAATGCTAGGAAAAATTTTACTATTAACTTTGATGCAGGTCCCCTAAAAAATATAAAACATACATTTATTTAGTTTACGAATTTTAGATCAGATATTATATTGGTAATTACTGTGAAGATAAGCCATGGTTGTGTAAAAATGCTGTTGAAGTTTCATTAAAACTTCTGTAAGCAGTATCTAACCGAACATCAAGCTTAGACTCGTCTATGATTAAAATAATCATAGCAATCACTAAATAAACACAAGCTGCAACTATTACAGTAGAACGTTCACCCGATGATTCAAAACCACCATGAAAGTATTCTAAAGTCAAAGACATAAGAATTTTGCTAAAAATTTAAAAATTCAGGAAAAAGAACCATTTTTAAATATGTATGAACTGATTCAATAAAAGGATACAATGCAAAAACAATGACGATTGAACACCACAGCATACTTAGATTAATTTCATTATCGATTGGTGAATAGTAAGAGTATATTTCAGTACTTAAATAGACTAAGGCCGCATACAAAGAGAAATTTACTAGCCATTGATATTCCATAAAATATCTGAGCTGATAAATTTCATGTTCTTGAATAGGTTGACTTTCTAACTAAAATATACGGCAATATTTAAACAAAAATATGATTATTCGTATTCATTTAATAAATCATCTTCTACGTATTTACTAATAAACATAGTTACACACTTCAATGTCTAAATTTTTGGGTATCTGAAATATATCAATATTTTCATTTTGAGCGTGCGTAGGTCGTTTACTTAATTTTGAATCTTTTTTCTTTAGCCCTGACAACTGTCTAAGTTCTTTATCTGTAGGATGTAAGAAGCGAACAAGTCTAAAAAAAAAAAATATTATTAACAAAACTATACGGTGTCAAGTTCTAACAGACAAAATAAATTCATTTACTCCAATTGATTAAAACAAATAAATTTGAAATAACTACTTACCCTGTGGAACATAGTGTCCATCGAGCAAACGAATAGATAGGACTAAGACGATGTATTAGATTAATGGCGATCATTGTAATAATTAATTGGATACCCAATAAAGTCTAAAACAAACAGATATATTTAAGTTATTGAGGATTTTAGATAACATGCCAAAAGTTAAATAAAAATTCATTAATATCAATTTACTTTTTTTAAACAGTTTATTAGTTTAATTTTATATAAAATTCACAAAGATCTAACAGAAATCAAAATTTCAAAACAAGAATATACCTATTGCTTATTTGAAAATTATGATTTTTGAAATCACTACAAATACTAACAATGTATTATTTACCTTATACCTTCAGGCTTTAGGAACATAACAATTATTATAAAATGTATTTATAATCGTCAAAAGGTTCCCTATTAAACATTTACATATAATTTTTAAGAAAAAACTTTTAGGACTTTCCCTTTGGAAACACCATTCTTCAACTAAATGACTTGTATTATTACAAATTAATGATTGAATGCATCAATTTTTTTTAAGATGCAGCAAGTAATATTTTTATTATAGATACCTTAGCTATATTAGGCCGAACAGTGGTTATTACTTGTTAGTGATTACAATTGATTAATTTATTTACCATGGATAAATTTGAATTGTAAATACTGTCTTTGAGTTTTTACAGTGAATATGTTTTTAAGTCTAGTCAACATTATACAGGACACAAGTACTGAAGTACTAAAAATGATTCACTTACTATAATTTATATTGATTAGAAGTTGGGTTTAGACTAAAAATTCTTTTCCAATAAGAAAAAGATAATATTTAAAAAATATTGTAATTCATTTTCTTATATAATATTATATTTGATTACTATTCCTTATACCTATAACTACGGTTTACAAATATTATTAATATTTAATTAGGAAATGCATACATATTTCACTCTACCATAATAGTTATAATATATTCCCAAAATTAAAATTTAAAAGAATGTAATTTATTTATTTAAACAATATTATATTTGATTACTATGCCTTATTATACCTACAGTACACAAATATTATTAAAATATATTTGTACTTGACAATTGTAATTGTTTAACCTTATAGGTATAAGAAATAATTATCAAATAAATTATTGAACAAGTAAATAAATATATATTTTAATAAATCAAAATTTATATTTTCGAACTTTTAATCTGACAATGAAAATGTTTTGGACTTTTTATCCAAAAGTAAAAAAAAAATGAGTCTGGACTATTGTTCAAAATGGACTTTTTGACCGAATTCCATAGTAAGTATACATATTCAGAAAACCAAAAATGGCAAATACAAAAAGTAGGTGACCTTTAATATGGGACTATTTATTAACATCTGCACTCATAAATATTTAAATAGTATGCCTGAAAAAAATATAGTTTACCGCCATCGTGAAGGAGTCGAAGAGTTGAAAATCGAAGTCGCTGCAAAACGCAAGGGCTCGGAGCTGCCTGGATCAACTATTAATAGACTGACAGAAAAATGCGGGATTCAGATTTTAGGCCGGCTCGAGCCCGAATTGGTCAACTGTTTCGCTTCGGTCAAACGATGGTTTTCTCACGCCTGATATAATAATTGTCATCGTATAACACTGCCTAAGGTCCCATCAATAAGACGATCTATTCGATCTATAAGGATCTATTAATTATTAAATATATATTATCGTATTCGTTTCTCATTGTGTAAGTACGGAAACGATTTTTAAAATTTCAAACACCGTCAGACGATATGAGACGGGGACCGTCTTATCAATATCAATAAAAAATTATTATAAAATGTATTATTTATTTACCATTCAAATGTGTGGTTCCCAAAGTAGTGGACCTGTTCAGTGGAAAATAGTAACCTAACCTATAATACAAAAAATAATATTGTCTCGTTACTAGCTTCATGCAAGTCAATAAGAAGTCACGATATCTGTGATCACGACTGGACACTGATCATCGAGGTTTACTTTACACTTTACACAGTTTTAGTCTTTACACATAACTTTTCAAAATTCAATTTTAATCATTGCTTGTTCTCTTCACATCGTCAAATATGTTTAAAAGTGGTTTTATAAAAGTAAGTAAACACTGAAAATAATAGTAATCGATAACTATAATTTAATGTACGTTTTTACTCAACTAAAAACTAAACGATAAACACTTGGAATTTGAAAAAATTTGAAATTACGAATGCCATGTGTGTATAATTAAATAAGTAAATTTGTTTAATTTAGCTTAACAAGACCGAACCGCCTAAAGAAAAAACTACTAAACCAAACAATGATAGGGGTGTTGTGTATCTTGGACACGTCCCCCACGGTTTCTACGAAAATGAAATGAAACTTTATTTTGCACAATTTGGCGATGTCACAAACATTAACATTCCTAAAAGCAAGGTAATTGTGTCACTTATCATGTAATTCATTAGTTTGCTTAGATTTTTAATAAGTATAATAATTATAGAAAACCGGTAAAGCACGAGGATATGCTTTTGTTGAGTTTTTGTACCCGGAAGTTGCCAAAGTAGTTGCAGAAACTATGAACAACTATTTGATGCATAAGAAAATTCTCGTTGGTAAGAAAACTCATTATGAAGTAATCAAAAGTTATGTTGTATTTTTATAATTTATATATTTTCAGCTAAATACCTCCCTCCAAACCAAGTTAAAAGTAACACATTTTGGCGATGCAACAAGAATAATATTCCTCTAACAATAAAAAATAGGTCTATACAAAGAAAGGCAATGGAAAGGCCATTAAATCCTGAACAAGAAAAACAAAGCAAGGCTGCATTAAAAAGACGAATTCAATCTTTACAAAAGAAATTGAAAAGCAAAGGAATTGATTATGATGTGCAAGTAAGTTGAATATTTAAACATGTAAGCAATGTGGGGATTAGGTGTTGTGTAAATCACTACGATGGATGTTTTAAATTATAATCAATGATATAAAACCAATGTATACAAAATACGATTCTGAGCGAAGATGGTCTGTCAGCCTATATGTATTAGTATATTTTATGATATTATTGATATTTAAGTAATTCATTTTACTGTTAGATATATAGTTGATAAAATTCATTTTTGCTAAAAACATTGTAACTATTGAAAATATTATTGTGTGTGTAATAAAATATAATATACTTTCAAGTGTCAACAAATCATATTAAAGAAAAATTTTTATGAATTTCTAACAACAAAATAAGCAATTTTAATGAGTTTTGACAAAAATTGAACTTGAGACGTTAATAAAGTTTTTGTTCAAGCAAAAAATAATTTATCAACAATAATAATTGGAAAAAAAAATTAAAAATGTCAAATGTCTATAAAAAGTATAAAAATAAAAAATTACTTATAAATTAATAACTACCTATCTGATAATACAATTTGTATATTTTTCAACCTTTGAAGTTCTAATTTTAACTTGAAACTTTTTGCCATTACATATATTATTATTGTTTTGATTTTTCAATGTACAGTTAATTGTTTGAAATACTTAAACTAATTTAAAGTTATTTTTACCACAATCCCATTCAAATTACTAATAGCAACATAAATAAATTACAAAATATTATAGAAATAGAAGGTTTATGACTTTATGTATTGTCTTCAATCAGAATTGTTTTTCTTATGCAATGATTTATCATTGAATTCAAATTTAACATATCCTTCACCTACCCTCGACACCTTCTGGCTTCTATTCAGCTAAGAAACCTCAATTTTTTTTCACAATATTTCTATGACTAGTTATGATCTCCCAATGACGTTCACTTGAAACAGTAGAAACTTACTATCCAGTAAGAGACTTTCTTAGTTTGTTTTCTTGAAAACAATAAATTTGCAATTTATTTAAACCTGGAATTAAATAATAATTATATTTTAATATTACAGATTGAAGCATAAACAACACGACTGATGCTGCTAGGAGAAAAATCATTTTGAAAGAGTAAGCTAATGATTATTAAGTATAAATCTTATTTACTCTTTTTACTGCTTGAAATTTTCAGTGTAATATAATATTTTAACTATGATGTGTTGTACATCTATAAAAAAAATTGTTATATCCATATTTCATCATATTTGGATGATTGTTTTAATGCTTTTTACAAGTTTTTTTGGCTTGTTTTGCAATTTTATTGTCAATTTTCTACTCTAAGACATATAGAGATAAAATCAAATTAGTTTTTGTAGTCTTGAAATAATATACTCAGCAAAGACCCAATCAAAAATCTTGATTTTAATTTTCGGTTGATTTTAAATTAATTAAAACATACAAGGCAATTGTTGCATAACACAATTTAGGTTTGATTAGCGTGAGATGAATTTGAAACGTGCAATATAAATAACAAGAGATCCACAGTATGAAGTGATGTCTATTGCCCAGAATACTGTACAATTTGGCGCAATGCAATTTCTAAGGTTAGGTTAGATCTTAGATCATCTATTGATCACATTAAGTAGATGTTTTTGCATGACAATTTGCCTCATGTGTAAGGAGCTTAAAAAATGTGCTTCACGAACCACCCATAAAAATAAGTTACAATGTATTAGTAATAAAATGTTAAGTTTTTTTTTTTTTCTAGAAATACAATACAGAATCAATATCATAAAGAAGACTACAACTTTAGTTTGAATCAAAAATGATGATAAACAACTATTATATGTATCTCTTGTACATAAAACTGTTTTATATAATATAAAATGATTTATGTTTATATGAGTACACACTCCTATTGTCCTATATATAAGGTGTATCTATTAAAAGTACTTACCTACCATTCAAAATAATTTCTATTATAAATACATATGTATTTTAATAATAACTTTTTTATTGCATTAAAAATTGGGTAGGTAGCTTAAACTATTTTAATTTTTAATCTTGGGATTCAATTATGGCGGTGTACTGTTAAAATGTCCTATTTAAATAAAATTCCAATTGGTGCTCCAAAAATTCTAAGATCAATATTTTAAATAAACTGTGTTTTTTTTGTGTGACAGACTGTATACGAAATAACATAGCCAAAAAAGTAAGGAAGCTATGGTGATGACACACGCATGTAATGGGAGGTATTAGTCTTATGCATACAAATAAAATATTTAGTGTTCAATACGTATAATATATTTATTAAATACTAATTATTTGTGTTCATATGATTCCAAAAATATGTGTACAATTAAAAGAAATCATAAAAATATTTTTTTTTTGTCGTTTTCATGATTAAATGAAATTTTAAATTGAAACGTTAGTGTTTGCAGAAAGCAAGGAACTCCCATAAGCATAAACGAAAAAATGGGTCTGGCTTAATGGTTATTGGGAACTACTACGTTGGATGTTGGATATAAACCTCAATAATCGCTCAATGTGCTTTGGCGCTCGAGGGTATTTCCCCCCCTCTTAGCACAGCCCTGTATTGAACCATAACGACTGGTTGGCACGCTACTTCATTGTTTTGTTTTTTGTTACAACATGTTTGCTTATTGTGTGTAAAAAAAAATTTTTAAATATTTTAAAGAACAATATTAGAGTAGGTATGTCTTACATCTCCAGTGAATCGATACTTACAGATGTTAAAATGCAAACTACTAAACATGCATACGTAAAATATCGTTCAAAAATTATTGTACATTCAAACCCAGAAGTTTCAGCACCATCTTGTCCAAACATGCTTTTGTATCTTACGACTAACGTCTTCTATAACAACAATAGTATAGAGACTTAAAAATAATTACCTCTCGTCCTCTCCACACCAAGATAATAAAATTATCTGTTAAGTGCCTTATTGGTTTGAACTAATGGGCCTTTTCCTGACCTTACACATTGAATATTTAATCACTTTACAGTTATACTTTGCACAACATATCTATAACTAATTCTTTAAAAAAAAAAATCGTTCATTCGTTCATAGCAATAGTTTATTTAATATATTTTATACTATATAGAATGCACCACATCACTTTGAAAATATAACATTAGACAAAAATATGTAACACAATTAAATGATATTTTAATTATTCCTTGTATTATAATAGATAAAACTATAGATACTGCTATTTACGTATATTACACTCTTAAAAGTTAAAACTAAATAAAATAAACATAACATAACAAACACTAAACTTTAATATGATTTATGACCAATGATGAAGTATATGATAAATAAAATGATAATATTTCAAAATGTAACAATGATTGATGAAAATAATAATTATAGTTAAACGATAGAAACTTTATTAATTTTACAATTAAAACTATGTATGGTCGTTATGGCCAAATAATGAAGGTGAAATAATTTATGGCAGTAAATAACTAAAATCAAAATCATTGAAAATGTCATTCCAAATTTTGGTAAAAGCTGAAGCAACAAGGTCATTGATAAGTGGTTTCACGACTGGCAAACCAACTCTCCACGAGGCGTTTATTACTCTGTCCAAAACGTTTTCTGTTAAAAAGAAAAAAGTATTAATATTAGATACCTATATCATTTTAGCGAGATAAATTATAAAATATGTACAAAGCTAAATAGCTTATTAGCATCTATATCTATAAAATTAGGTACCTACTGAATTAAAATATATTTTTAGAATTACAACTGTGCATTGTTCAGTTCAGTGCACAACAAAATGAAATAGGTGGTATAGGTAGATATAATAGGTTTTAAAAGTAAGAGTAAAAGACAATTTTTTGGACGTAGATTTCAAAATTGTTAACTTTTGTCTAACATCGTACATCATGTACCTATATGCTGTATTATAGGTGTATAGTTGTTAATCCAAGCCATAGGCATGGGCAGTATGAGGAAAAAAATATTTATTTTTTCAATTGCTTTGTATTATTTTCATGTCCGACTGGTGGAATTGCAAAGTTAATCGTAAAACAATTTTCATATGGTTTTCACTTTGCAGTGTCTAGGACATTAAATTTCTAACAAAAAAACATCATAATTATTATTGAACACTGCAGATAATGATAGTGTAGGTACCTACCTATTATGTGTATACTGTATAGCTACTAGCCGTTTACGTACCTATTAGTAATTAATTTAATTATCAGGATTTCATAATTTTAAAAAGGTCTAAAATTGTATATAATACAATTAATTATTAGGTACCTATATTGAAACTTAAAATAATTCGAATTCTGAATATGATAGGTAGGTACTAGGTAGCTATCGAAAAACTTACCGACGATAACTCTTCCACGCAAAAGATTGCTAATATGCAGAGACATATTTCCAATTTCTTCGAGCTGCACGGAAACTTTAATTTGATTTGAATTCCTTGGTTTGCTTATTGTCATTGTTTGAATATAATCGTCTAGACAAATTAATTACGAGACAAAGCCCGATATGTCATTTCTTATTACTATTGAGTATTGACATAATACATAGTAGGTAATATATTATACATTTGGAGAAAAAAAAATATATTTATCAAGGATCTGTTACAAAATATTTCAATTATCAACACAATCGATCATAAAAAATAAAAATTCTTACATAAAGTCATATTGAATTGGCCAATTGTTGTAACTCCAGGTCGCAGTATCGTATTCTCCGCCTCGTAGTAACCTTCTAAATACTTCTCGGGGAAATAATGTGTAAGTTTAATTGTATTCGTATTGAAGTTAGTTCTAAAAAAATATACATTTTAGAAAACTCAATTCTAATAACCAATTTTTTTTTTACTCAATAATAATAACACGATGGTATACTTGAATTTCTTAATTTCCGAAAGTCTCCATCCGCTTTCAGTAACGTTGTGTATGGTTAACTTGTAACCAAATACACCAGCTCCTCTGCTTTGTTTGACTTCAGTGGCGAAAAACGGATCAAATGGAGGAATTCCGAGTTCTGGCACACCTATACCAAATTTATTTATATTAATATATTATGTAGGTACCTAACATGTATACCTATATTATATTGCGTGAATCTAATGTACCTAAATCATATAATATATTATTATTTGTTTATTGTTTAATAATTCTATTAATTCTATTTTATAGCACATTGTGTATAATATTAATAGTGGCAGTGATTGAGAGTTATATAGTGGAGTAAAGGGAGTAAATATTTATTAAATTCAAAAATATTAATATCAATTAAATTAATTTTCATTAATTCGACATGATTTTGGAAATTGAATCAAATTTAATAATTACATTAAGCACCAATCTTTAGTGTGGACTGTGGACGTGTATCGTGTATCATATTGCCACGCTCGGATTGGTAAAAAAAGGCACACGGGATGTTACATCATTTTTGGGAAAATAACAAAACATGTTGATGCAAACATATAGGTAGTTAATTTTTCACATCCCTAAAATTTGGCACCCTGGATATTTGCCCCAATTTCCTACCCCGAAATGCACCACCGACATACGCGATAATATTATATTGTACATTTGTACGTATATTAACTATACATATCAGTATATCACATATAAAGTTTATTATGTATACCTACTGCAGAATGCAAGCACATTCATTGCTCATCCACATTTTTTTTCGTTTGTAATGAATCTACTCAAGTTTTGATTTCTGGAACTTGTAAGTATAGATAAGTATACTTACTTTAAAACTATATCATCAAATACAGTGAAACCTACCCTAACGGACACCTCTAAAAAGCGGACACCTCCAAATAGCGGACGTTCTTTTGGGAACAAACTACACATTTTCTACAAACTGAACCCTCTGAATAGCGAACACCTCCAAATAGAGGACACAATTTCAATGACCGAGAGTGTCCGGTATTTAGAGGTTTCACTGTACTTACATTTTTAAAAGAACAATATGTCCTGTGTCAATACAAGTCATGCATATTTTTTTTTAATAAGAACCCCCTTTTTTACTGTAAATTATTTTATTACACTATTTTATTTTTTTATCACACCATCTTTTTAAAAATGTTGATATAGGTAATGGTAAATGATTTAGTGTAGGTAGTCAGGTAGGTATATAACTTCTACAGTATAAATATATATTAAATTTAAAATTCTATTTAATTATAAGAATGAAATGTTCCACCCCCGTAAAATCCTTGGATTTTTTATGCATAAAAACACGAATTGTTCGTAGGACAATAATTATATGCATATTCATTGGTGATACTAGTGGTTGGTGGGAGGGGGGAGGTGCACAAGGGACTATTGCACCCTCAAAAAAATAAAAGGCCTTTCTGATTATTTCGAAGTAAATATCATCAATAATTACAACGATGCAGTACTCTACCTATATATACTGTATATATTGAGGAATATAATAGGTACCTCGTTATTATGCCCCCGCAGCTACAATAAGTTTCCTTCAAAATATTATGAATTATGAAATAATCTTTAGTTTATTTAATGTTGTATGGAACAGGTCACAGGTACGTAGGTAGTTATTTGTGGCACAATAATCATATTATACTACAGTACCTACCTATATATTGACGAAATAACTTTAAACACAGGGTGACTATGTTTTTCTATAGCTGTTGGCTGTGGCGGAATGGAGGACGACCTATGAATGCAAGCCCGTTTACATTGTTTCCTTGTATATAATTTATTATAACATATAACAGTAACCAGGTTAAATGTGTTGTCCAAAAATGTATAATTATAAGTAATTACGTACGCCATAATATACAGCTGGTTTTTTTTTTGTATGAAAATGAAATATTTTAATGTTTATATTATTACTAATATTATTCTATAATAATTAATAATATTAAACAAATAATAAGTCTTATTGTACCTATCTATGAATAGTATTAAACAAAAAAAATGTTTAAAAACACATTGACGATTTAGGTTTTTAAGTTTCAAGCTGCTTTGCTAGTTACAGCTGCTTTCAGTTCAAATCAACCCGATTTAAAAATTCTGAACAAAAATAGTTCTAATTTGTATAATGGCATTATTGATTTGGGTAATCTAAAGAATAAATCAAGTCATCTCTCGTCCCAAACTAGCAGTAATTTAAATGAAAATAATTTTCTGGACCGAAATACCATGTTAAAATAGTCGTGATAATTTTATTATATTGACTCATATTAAAATATATTATACCTGCATAAATATACATTTGAAATTATTGTCGATATAATTATAATACATTACGGGTACAGTGTAAATAGGGTCGGAGAGTGGGAAACTCTTTACGATAATTTGTGCACGGTGCACCCCCAAAAATATTGGTCTAGTTGCGCCTATGTGCATATTGCATATTATTGTTTATGTTATTTTTTATGTGACCCCCACGGGTTAGGTTAGGTTAGGTGACAGGTCGGAAGTTTCTATGTACGCCACATAATAAGCCCACAACAACCTACACTTTATAACATATGAGCTATAGCTAGTACCTATTATATGGTATACCATATTTTATGATAAGTCATTAAATGATGAACAACGCAATACTATTAAAAAAATTAGTTCCTAAAACAAAATTACCAACCGACACGTAACTTATAAAAGTAATGTCGTTACGGTGTAACAAGTAGGAAGGTACCTATAATAATATGTATTCGTTACGCAATACACTGCACTCCATCATTATTTTATACTATGCCCAACACGGCACATTGATACATATCAAATTTATCGCTAAATCATATGTTTACAATTATATGCTGTCTATAATAATATGAATGCAAGTATTATGTAAGATATAAAATTATAACATCAAAATATAAAATACCTGTTGTAAAATATGGTCTGACATTATTGATTGCATTCCTCATACATTCGTCGAATTCAACCGTGTGTGTTTTGCACTGAGAAAAATATTTACCTGTATGTAAACAGAAACACGATTTAATTAAGTTATTTAATCAAACAGTATTTTTTTTTTTTATTCTTACAAGATATTTACAATCTGTTTGTAGGAACAATAAGCAAATTTGATACAGAATTTAAAAATGAAAAGTTTGACGGAAGAAGCCACCTATTGATGGCACTACCTATTTTGAGCACTTAGGATTTGTAGAAACTATATTTCATGCGTCAAGCAGGTCACGACACCAGTTGCGTTTAAGACGTCTTTAACGGGATTACCGGGAATTGTAGGGAGTAGGTAGGGACTGCTAGTTTTTACATTAGTGGGTTAGGGTGATTGGGTAGTCTACTGTGGAAATGCTTGTAGTGAAGTCTTGCTTCATCTTTTACAGATTTCATCCTGAGATCTAAATGAATCATATGGTTAAAGACATAAGGGGGGGGGGAGCATTAAGTAGATCAAACAGTATATACTATATTATATATTATATTGGTACGAATAATATATTATTATAACACGCCATATACAGTATACACTCATACAAAAGTACCAATGGAAATACTTAAAGTCACTTGTCATTTTATCAACGGTCGAGTGGTAAGTAAATATTTAGGCACGGTCGAGTGGTAAGTAAATATTTAGGCACTTACACGCGACACTTATATATTGTTGCACAAATCAAAATTGTTCGATGATATTGGTACCTTCCAATAATTTTATTCACAAAAAAAAAAAATCGAAATTAATTTTAATACATTTTAATTAGATTGCGTGTTGAACTTTATGTTTTAAGCTAACAAAAAAAAAGTGTTTTTTTTTCGATCAAACTGTGGTTGTTATTTTTAGTTTTCAGCGCGCATTCGAAAAAAAAACGGTTAGGGATAAGGAACGAATTCCGGATGAGGAAGGATGGGTCCAAACAAATTAAAATACTTTAAAAATTATAAGTATAAGATGTATTATTTTATTGGACCTCATAACCTCACCCTCCATGGTATGTCGGTATATTAAACAGAATGTAATATATATGTAAAATATATACTATTTATAGGTATACAATATACGTCTGCGTGACGACCTGGTGCAGACCACGACCAGTGATTACAAAAATTTTCAAATACCTCATATAGAAAAAAAAACCTTTATAAATATTGTATGCCTAGAGGCTAGAGGTCACGGTCCTCGAAATGTTTCCAGGACATTGTAAATATAGGGGAGAGGGAGCTTAGTTTAATTTTAGAACCTCGTCTGGCAGCTGGCTAATTCTAAAATGTTAAAAATTAAGAAAACATTTTCATTCGCCTGATTATTAGATATTTATAAACTCTATTTAATAGGTCATAATTGTAAATTGCCTATAGTTTAAACATCTCTAATACTTATTACAAGTTATAAGCAACACAAATAAAATGTTAAGGGTTGTACGAGTGACGAATCTGTCTAAAAGTATTAATACAAACTAATAATGCACAATAATTGTAATTCTTATTTAATAAATATGAAATAATATAATGTTATTTTGTTATAAGTTTTAACATAATACTATAATAGGCACCTGTGGTCTGGCTCTTAAGAAAAATCTTAAGTCAAATCTAATTTATTGTTACATATATGTATGATGATTATGTATAGGTACAACTATCACAAAAAAAAACTTACCTACTTATTTTGGTTTATAATATTTGTTTGATGGGTAAGGCAAAGAGGAATAACAGGAAATAAAAGGTCAATTTGTATTATTACGTATTGTAAACTAAACCCGATTTAATCTGCGAAAGTTGTAGTAAAATATACAAAAATACAGAAATATTGAAAGATTAATTTATGTCAGAATTTATGAATACCGGCTTACTATTTTAAATCAAGTAAATATTTGTATAGTAGTATAACAATAATTTAAAAATAAAAAAAAACAGATTGTTCATATACTATATACAAATTTAACACATATCCTTATGCAGTTATCTAATCAACGACAGGGAAACCTACAGGAGGACAGACAGCAGAAGCGAGATTTCCGATTTTGTAATATATTTTAATAATTCAATTAAATTTTAATATTTTAAATTACTAATTTTCGCAAGAGCCTAGTCAAGATTCAAGAATAATAAAGATAATGAATTATAATTACGCATAATATACATTTGTATGCAATTATTTTTATTTATTTTGTTTTGTTTTAAGATTAGTTTTTGTCCATAAAGCAAACAATTAAGGGAAATGTGCTCAGTCGCGCACCGCTGATGTACCTATATAGTGTAGAATGTATAAGTCTCCGTAACAACTAACAACTATACATTCTACCTGCGGTTTTGTTGCATCGAACCAATTATATATTACATTATTATATCGTATGAATTATGAATTAATTTTTATAAATGCAAATGATGACATAACAGCTCAAAATACATTGAATGTGATACACTGGTACTGGTCTACCTGGTTTCCAGATTAACAAATCCGAGAACATTTAGTGAAAGTTTACCGGTTTTTTACTAAAGTAGGTATATATATGTGTGTGTAATTATATCGGTAATAAACCTTTTTAATACGTATCCGTTTTTGAAACCTATATTTTTTTGATTTTAATTAATTCAAATTATCATCTGAAAATTGTTATACATATTATTGTATAATTATAAAAGTTTAATTAGGTTTATTGCTCGGCTACTAAGTACTTGCTACTAAAAATCTTAAATCATGAAATCAATGAAATAATTATACGTTCACTGTGCTTAAATTAGTGTGTTTATGTGTTTAATTTTTTTCTTTCTACAATTTTCTTTAAAATTATTGAAAAATATAAACACTATAAATTCAAAGTGCGATTTGTTCTAAGTATCTATTTAAAACATCTAAGAATTGTTAATTTTATTGTTAAGCCATACAAAAGAACGCATTTTTTAACTATTACTTCCATTTCCAACTCTATATAATTTTATTTATGACATTAATTTATTAATATTGTTGAGAATATCGGCTAAGCTAATCTTAACTCGTGAGTCGTCAAGTTCAGTGGCGTGGTGAACGACTTTTACCTAATGTAATTGCTTAGCCCTAGACATTTTTCAGGGGGGGGTGGGTACCCCTTGGCTCTTTGAAATTGTACCTGTATTTAGGTCCGTACTCACGGCAGACTGCAGTGGTAGCTAGTTATAGAGTACCTACTAATGTTCTATAAGTTATAACTATAGTATATAGTTATAACTTACAACCATGGCACTATATATAGTGTATACGCCGACTCATTCTCATCACACTATTGATTTTCCAATATTATATATAATTTGTTTTACTGCAGTAGTCTTAAGTTATTGTTATAACTTTACATCATAGACATTATTTCACAGTTCGTAACAGTGTGTGACTTAATAGGTACCTAAATATTTTTTTGGTACACAAAATATAATAATACCTATTTATTTATCATTTATGAACTTATTATTTTATTTAAATAATTAAATGTATTACTTAATTGTAATATTTGTAATTTGTATGATTTATACTAAATTATTGATGACTTCTTATAACAAAAATTCAAAATTAGCATACAGAAAATTATATATAGTTTGGGGTGTGTTGGAGGGGGGGGGGGGGTAGTGGGTGGGTCATTGTATAAAAAATTTGCTTAGGGTTTGAAAGATGTTCGCCATGCCACTGGTCAAGTTATACCAAGTAAGTTCTGTATATCAATATTTTAATCGACATTTTTGATTTTATAGAATAAAATGAATAGTGAGTATCTATTTAAGTACTTTAGTAGTTTGATATACTATTTAAAACACTTTATATAAAGTTTGTAAATTATTAAAAATATATTATTATGTTTAACATTTTTGGTACCTACTATACCTATGACCTATCTATAATTTATAGTCAAAATGTGAATCAATTTGCATAATTTATAGACTTTTCGGCCAGTTTTCTGGTAAATTAAAAAAACCTCTCGAAACTTGACCAATACATATTTAGGCGTAATGTATAAAAAAATATATAATCTATACATAATGGATTGGTCAAGTTTTATAACTACATGCAACTAAAACCTCCTATATCTCAAAAAGTAGACATAACAAGCACCTAAGTCCAAGTACACGTTCATATGTTATTATAAACAAATTGATTCTTCAGAATTTAATACACTATTTATACTTACGGAACTTTCCGACGGCACCTCCATTAGCATTATTTGGGCCAGTTACTGAGTTACTTTCTGGCGATTGAGCTAAAGCTACAGCAGCTAACATCAGTAACAATGTAAACTTGATGGTTACACATCTTCTCACTTCGGACAAAGGCATTTTATATTCGATTGACACCCGTATACAGATATTCATTTAGTTTTATCCTACATAACTGTGAACAAAAATAAACATATAAATAATAAATAGTAGGTAGGTCAATCGAAAGTATAGATATAGGTAGGTATTCAAAAACCCGTTTCATCAAATAAAATGTTCTAACATTTTATAAATATTATGATTTATGTAACAAAAAAATGTAGTAAAATTTTAATTGCATTATTAGTTTATTGTGTATAGTGTATTACTTATTATTAAATAATTATTATAGGTATTATTATTTCTATTATATATATACTACTACTATATATATATATATATATACAGTATACACAGTATATACCTACACATAAAATATGACATCGCTTCTATATATTATATATACTATACACATACAAAATAGATGCATTGTACAAGATTATATAATTCTTGGTCGATAAATACTAATACCCACTGCAATATAACTACGAAACGTCTATTTTACATTTTTTGAATATTTTAAATTTCTCGTCCGCGGGGAAATAGGTGTTAATTTGGAAAAATCTAAGGGATATCTAATCCTCTTTTACTCCTCATCGACTGATCGTGTCCCCGCTCACCCACACATAAACCATATGACCATAATCATCGAAATAAAATATATATAATCGTAGTGTTGTACACAGTTATAGTGTTGTATAATATGTATATATTCACGTACCTAGCTAATCATTTATTTCATTTGATGTAGTAATTTTAATAATATAATCTATATACCATCTATAAATATTGCATAAATTGTCGATGAATATGAGAACATGTTATCAGTACATATAGTTGGAAAAATAAATTATAATGCCCGCTTTAAAAAATGTCCAGTAGGGTGATGGTGATCTACAGCTGCCTATAGGTTGTAACTGAAGAGATTAACTTGAAAAACTATAACCTTCACGAAATAAAACCACCTACAGTGTATTCAAATACAACAATAAACCGATTGTCCATTGTCCATTGTCTACAGTTTTATTATTTTCGATAGGTACCGATTATTAAAAAAAAGTAATTCCCAATGAATACAAATAACTAGCATTTACCAACTTATCATAACATCTTATAGGCTATAGCTTATATATTCTTATAAAAAGGTATTAATAGTTGTATTATTAAATCAAATTATCGAATAATGTTTTAGATACTTAGGTACTATGTAAACCTTGCACACAATATTATATAAAAACAATAAACATAAATACTAATTTTGTAGGGTTTAGAACGCGTCTGAGTCTTTTTTTAAAAATATTCTAAGGTTTGATATTGTTCATATTAATGCAAACGTATTCATTCTCATAAATCGTTTATAATCTGAAAATGATATAATAATTTGGTGTCAATGTCACTGTTCTCTAATCCTTATAAGGATTATTTTTTTCAATGCCCGTAGTCGTGTAAAGTACTAATATGAAATATATTAGATATTACTAATTGTCTTCACTGCAGGAAAGACTTAAAAATATTCAACATCAAAAATGAACACAATATAATATTATCTGTTCTACGTATAGAACGAAATTGATTATTTAAAACTGTGAACTTAAAAGTTATTAGATTCGTGTATAAATTATAGAACAACTCTATAGCTACCTATCTATATAGTTACATTTTCTGACGATATTGCACATTATATTTTTAGTTCTTCTTATGATTTCTTCCAAACAGGGGTATACGGGTATGTCTATAGACGTTTTGTTTCGCTCAGACTAGAAAGGGTGGGTAGGAGTGCAGCCCTTGCAGCTGGTACAGTTCTCTCTATAAGGCCCATTTTACGTCTTTATGATACCTATCACTATTATAGTAATATAGTATAATATAATATAGTATAATACCTTTAGTAGTGTAGTTGGCACCTACCAATATTATAAGCAAAACTGTGAAATGGGCCTAATAACTTATATTTTTTAACTAGCTGACCGCGCCACTACATGCATCTGAATTCGACCTACCTATACTATAGCTTAAAATTAAACTTAAAAAAACTTTTAAAGACATCTGATTTTACGATAGTAAAATCCGAGTAAATCTCTCAAATTGTACACACATGTTACCCTGTACGTTCTTCAGAACCCAAAAGCACAATATGTCGTAATTTAGAATTTGAATATAACTTACTGGCTTTCTGTTTTAGCGCCAACACGTTTCCCTCCAATATATATAATATAATAATATACTTCACAGATTCTTTAATACTTGTATTAATTTTTGGTAAGATTCGAATTGTTTTTAAAAATGTTATGAAGTCTACTGTCTAGCCGTCTATAGGTATATTAGATATTTCTTCGACTATATTGTACATTTGTACGTTCCAACACTTCTAACGTGAATAATATTTTTAAAATAACGTTTAAACTCTATACCTACTATGAACCCAACAAATAAGATTTTAAGAGTACAAAATATTTACTGAATTGATACTATACCTACCTAAATTAATTATATTCCTTACCTAATTGAACAAATTAATATTTAATCTACAATCAAATATACAAATCGTTATTAGAAGATAATATTTCA
This sequence comes from Neotoxoptera formosana, assembly GCA_022818045.1. Classification (NCBI taxonomy): domain Eukaryota; kingdom Metazoa; phylum Arthropoda; class Insecta; order Hemiptera; family Aphididae; genus Neotoxoptera; species Neotoxoptera formosana. The sequence continues at coordinate 33,391,952 of CM040631.1, read as the reverse complement.
TATTTGAATAGAATATAGCAATTATGTAATGCTACATGCTTTTGAACACATTTACACGTGTTAAATATTTTTTATTTTTAAGCTTACAGAAATATTGTATAAAAGTATGATATTATCACTGATATTGTAAGCATAGAATAGTCAGAATATATGAAATACGTTTTCTCTATATCCTGTACTGCAGCTATACGCGAATAGAACTACCTGTAGATGATTTGCGTTTACAAAACGGCCGGAGTGCCATAGATACCTAGGTATTTTTTTTTTAAGTATACAGATATTAATTGAATAAAATATATATAGCTACCTATAGTAAACAACCCTCGTGAACAATTTTAAAATTAGATTTTTGGTTGAAGACTTTCAATGCTACAGTTTAACGCTTAAAATACTGCCTATTTTATAGACGATAATAATCAAAGCTTATTGAATTTTAACTTACCCCGATTTGGTTGGTCTTGGACTTATGAACGAGTAGGTTGTAAGAACCATGCAATATGAATGGCTTGATATTTCAGTAGAGCGAGCGTATTTGATCAATAATCGACCACCAGTCGAATTGTTTGATCTTTTTCTGGAGCCCATAAGCTAAAACAAACACACTACCAACACAGTATACAAAACAACTGGGATCAGTGAAAGGGAATAGTTACTAGTTACGACGAAATGTTGACAGTCACCGTAATAACGGCAAGTGGTTTGGTAAGCATCCTCTGCTGTAACGCACGGACGGGAGGAGTCTGTGACTTAATAGCTTTCCATTACTTATGTTTATACCTCATATTCAATATAATTATAAACATTTCGCCTTCTGTATAGTTAATTCGCCCGTTAATCGCCTATATTTCGCCCCGCTCACTGCACTGAAGTCCAAGAAGTCTAACGCACGAGCCATGTAGGTTATCGTTATATAAATATATTAATTTAAATAAACTTGAAACAAAATGTGGTTTTTTTTTTTACAGACATATTAATATATTATGTACGCATTTTTCTACGCCTATCTAAGATTGTATTTTACATTTTTGATCACTCTTCTTCATTTCTGCAGTCTTGTTATGACTTGTTATGTCTTGTCTTGCTATGTAAACGAGACAAGTGTTTAGATAAGTTTTAAATAAAATAAGTTTCCCTGGTACCTACCTTTTTAGTTTTACCGATAGTTAATAACTATTAACTGAAGGAGCCCGGTGCTGATTTTTCACATTTTCCGCAATTCTATAAAATTTAAAAATTTAATTTTATATTTTAGTTGCCGTCTTAATTTACTGTGGATACCTATTGAAGAGGAGGGGGGGGGAATACTGTGTATTATATCATCAAATATGACTTCACACAGGAAAAACTCACGGGCCTTGTAGAACTGTTGGATTTTAATACATTTTTTTTTTTATCTAAATGATACAGGCCGCATTGAACTATAAATAAAAATACTGCAAATAATTAATATGATGTATTTAAAACACTATTACTTTATTAATAATAACAACAATTAATACGACTTAATATTTTAACGATTGAAGAGTGCCTATGAGTATATATGGGGTTTAGTTTGGTACTCCCACAATTATTATTTACCAATTTACTCTAAAATGTTCCTTCAGTTCCTTGAATTGGTAAATTTGTTTAGGGCACTTTAGACTTCTGTAGCTTTTTTTTAACTCCATGACATAACCTATGTTCTGTAATTAAACATGTGGAAAAAGTGCTCAAATGTTCTTATGTCAAATATTCAAATGTTCTACACAAATTTTGTACTAATCGACGTGGTGGAGTTTACTGCTTTTTTAAATTCTTCAATTTTATTCCAGTTTGCATGCATGTATTAACTATTAATAGTGAGACCCTAGAGTTTACATCATGAAATGTAATTATAAAATAATACACAGACATTAAATTACAAGCCATGCAAATGTACAAATTACATACCCTGATATAAAACAAAAAAACAAGATAACTTGACATCAGTGGCCAGGGCCGTATTTAGGGATTTTTCGCCCCGGGCACAATATTTATGGCGCCCCTTTCCAGCACATTTTTTTTAATACCATAGAAGTGGTGGCTAAATTTTTTTTTTTTTTGGGGGGGGGAGCATAAATTAATTCATTTTTTATGTTTCCCTTTCTCATTGGCAATTTAATTTGCAGTTAATTTTTAGCAATTTTAACTAGGTACCTATACATTTCAATATTATATTTTTAATAGTAGGTAAACCATACAAAAAAAAAAACATAAGTAACTAATTTATAACTTAGGTACCTACTATCTACCTAGAATCTTCCATGATTCAAATAATAATGAATGATATACAATTAATAATATGTACTATAATATAGTAATATAATAATATTTATTGTTTATTTTACAATTTTTTTCTTGATTGAATATCAACAAAATGATCTATAATATCTTCATATTTAATTTGTTTTGTTATTTCTGATTCAATATTTAATATAGCAAATGGGTTTAATCTCTCTTTAGATATTGTTGACCTTGGGTATGTTTTCATTAGGCGTCAAGTTGAAAATGATCGTTCAGCGGTACATAAATAATATAATATTAATAATAATATTTTATTTTAACAATTCAAAAAACAGTAAACTCTAATTTCTATTTTATTAGTTATCACTTATAGAGATTTAAATTATGTAGGTACAAAGTACGTAGTAATAGTCACTGGCATATAGAGTTTAGCAAGTTGTATGATATTAAATGACACAAATGTATTTTAGTAGGTAAGTAAAGTACTACAATATGCAATTGCAACAACGTCTGAATCTTATGTATTAAATATTATAATTTATAATAAACTAAATCAACTCAACACTCCATACCTTATAATAAATTAGAATACAATTCAAAGTATCAATTCAAACTGCATTCAAATCTACATTCTACATTTAAACATTTTACATATTTCTTAGAAACCCGAACATCGACTATTGTTAAAAATAGTTTTAAGTTATACCATACGTCTAGTTTTACAAGTAAAAAATATAAACCCAATAATATTTAATAATATTAGGTACCTAGTACTACCTATCAACTTATAGTTAGTAAAGTTTATTTTTCTTTATTTAAAATGATAAAGTATAGGTAAAAAAAAATGTATGCATATGTGAATTTAAAAAATAATTAATAATAAAATGTATAATCATTTTTTTAAAAATCTTCCTCTTTACAAAAAAAAATTTTTTTTTTGTTTATTTTATCTGAGATAATTTTGCCGCCCCCGGGCAATTGCCCACCGGTGCGGGGGGCTTAAAGGGCTAAGGGGGGCTTAAAACCGGCCCTGTCAGTGGCGCAACCAGTATGTGAAGGTCGCCCCTTTTGATCGTATTATTACTATATAGTACCTATGCGCATAAACCAGATTTTAGATTCTGAGCGGAGCGAAGAATGTATATTGATTTTACAATGTTGTGATTTTTTTTATTTTTATTTACCTTTTGAGGCAGTAAAAGTGTTTCGATTTTCTTCATCAGCATCTCTTCTTGTAGGGAAACTGAATCTAGTTGTTTCTTTGTGGGCTAAAAAGTAAAAAATTCCCTATGGTTTTCAAACGCGACAAAAAAAAACAAAAAAAAAAAAAATAAGAAAACCGGATTAATTATGCAAAGTTAATTTTTAACAAAATCGATTTTGTTTTTGGTGTAACACAAGAGATATGTAGATCCATGTAATTTTTACCAAATGCTTATATTTTCTATGTTCTATACAACATAACATTTTCAATATATTTTGACTTTTTTTGAGCTATTTATAAACATAAAAAATTATCAGTTTTTTTTTTCTATTAATGTCTATAAAAATATTTTTGCTTAGCCAAAAAACTTAAAAACTGAATATACGGTTTCTCATAATTTGTTATTTGTGAAAAAAAAAAGTTGATCGTGAATACACAACAGTTTTTATAAACGTCTTAAGTTAGAATTTTGAAAAAAATATGTCAGAATCATGAAAATTTGCAATTTTTTTTATTTAGAAATTCATAAGAAACTATCAGTTTAATCCTATGATTTGACAATTTAACACTAGATTCCCAATACATTTTTCTACTTTTCGCAAAAAAAAAAATTAACCAAATAACAGTAGACACTTGAAATTTTCACCGAAGGTTTATATAATCATGTTTATACATCATACAATATAATAAATATGTTTGCTGTTTTTCAGCAAACTGTAAGCATATGAAATTTTCAATTTTTTTTTTATAAATATTGAATAAAAATTGACTCTTAGATCAAAAATCTAGGACATTTAATATAAAGTTCCTCATAAGTTGTTATAATAGAAATTGAAAGTTATTATAGATACATAGGTCATAGGCATTTTTAAAAGCCTTTAAAGTTCAAATTTTGACCAAAATTCATCAAAATATTGAAAATTAAAAAATTATTTTATAGTCAAAAATATAAAAAATATTCAATATTTATAGCTAAGAGCTGAACATTTAAAACAAGGTTTTAATAGTAGTTAATATTGTAACCAAAAAATCTAAAAAATATATTTACATGGTTGATTTTTATAGACATTTTAAGTTCCAATTTGGATGAAATTAGATATTTAAATGAAGAATAACAATGTTAGTTATTCCATTGTAATTTTAAAATATTTTTTGTGAGTGCTTCGACATTTGAAACTTTTAAGTATATTATTACATTTTATACATTCAATGACATTTTCTATTTTCAAATGAAATGTTTTCAGCAAAAATTAATTTAACCTATGATAATTTTGAATAGTAAAATGAATTACTTTAAGAGCAATAATATCATAAAATATACTTAGTAATGTAGGCTGATATAACATCTTTGCCCAGAATAGTTTTTTTGTAAACAATAATTTTGTATCATTTAATTCAAATTTAACACATCCATTTCAGTGACCCCACCCGACACCTACTGTACAGCATAGAGATTACCCACTTGTCGATCTTTTTTTCTTTAGTTGAATTCCCTATGTGTAAACAAACATGGATCTTCCCCTTCCCTTGAAAAATACTGGCAGGGTATATGTTGTATAATAATAATATAACATGATTACATTCTACATAATGTAGTAAAAAAAAAATACAATTTATAATTTTATAATTTTATATTTCAAACACAAAACATTCAAATAATAACACAGAAATTAAAAATTTATTGTACATGTATTTATTTTATAAAAGATTTTTTAAAAAGATTTAAGTTAAATTAAAAATACATATCACACATAATGCAATTACATATATGTCCAAATATGTATATTACTTGCTTTTTTTAGTGGAACTTTTAGTAGATTTTTTTTTTGACTTGTATTCACTTGGCTTGGATGTTTTCTTCAAAGCAGCAAGACACAACAATATTACACTTAGAACGGACAAGCCTAACTTCCACGCCAATGGGTTTTCCCTGAGCACATCAAAGCACATGTGTACAAAATCATCACTGAAAATAAGTATTATATTTTATGCATTTAAAATGTTTATATGTTGTGAATTATAGTAACTATTGATTATACACTTACAATATTGATTTTGGTTGAGGCACTTGTCCTTTAACTGTAAATTTGTAATCTTCGTCAACAAATTTAAGGAATGATTCAATAGTATAATCAGTTGATGTATAAGTATACATGACACCACGGCGCAATCTAATGATAAAATTAAATTTCAACAATCGTCATTTAAAAAAAGTCAATAAATGAAAATTTTTTACATACAAAACAAATGTAGGTGATTGACTTATAGCAAATCTACGAGCAGTTATTGATCCTCCAATGTATCTGTTGATACGAGCAACATTTACACGATTTTTCAGTTTAGCACCAACTGTTTCCCAGCGAGCTTGTAATCTTTGACATTCTATACTATCTGATGAATAACTAAAAAACAAAATAAAAATCAGAAACAGAAATTAGATGAGTCAATAGGTAGGATAACTTGAAATTTGATATACCCATTGACCAATGAATTTAAAAAAAAAATTCTACTTAAATTATCTTTCTTAATTTAGTTTTTAACTTATCAGGGCCGGAGTAGGGCACGAGCAACACAGGGCAGCATGATATGTAGTATGATTATAATTATACACTCTATAATAAAGTTTGTGTTAAAGATAAAAAATTCAAAACTTAGCTAATAACAGCTATCTTGTAGAATAGTTTTCTATTTAAATCCCAATATTTTATATTTTTTAATGTGCCAAATAAATAAGTAGGAGAACAAATTCTATAAAAATGATGTTAAATATGATATCATGAATAATTTAATAAACATTGTTTATTTGGATTTATATTTATTATTAAAATTATGACAAAATTCGACTAAATAAGCAGATAATACTTTAATAACTTATAAAAATTTTATCAGAGATGTAGTATAATGCTAAATGGATTCAATCATCAGGAGTCGAGTACAAGAATAACTTATTTTAAGTGGATTAGAAATATCTAAACATAAAGATAGCATATTCAATTTTTCCCAAAAGTGCAAACCAGTACCTCTGAGATAAAATAAATAATGTTAATTATATTTATATATTGTAATTTGAGAGAGAGGTGGCCTTGTATGGGCTAGAGCCTATGCCCTATAGAGTAGGCAGGGATTTGCAAAACAGAAAGGTGGCAAATTTGGATTTTGCCTATGCATAAATATTATCCAGCACCGGCCCTCTAACTAATCATACTTGCAATTTAATAAGCCAATCCCCCGTTGTGGCTCCTGTTGATGCCTGTGTAAGATGCTCAAAACTATTATCATTAAGTTCTTTTACAATAGGATCTCTGTTGTTCAATAACATGTCTATCAAAAACTCATCGTTAACAGCATCTGGAATATAAAAAAATAAAATAACATAATTTCATGAGACATTAAATTAAAATAGCTTATAGTTACCTGTCTCTGGTATTAGTAATGGTACACCATGTCGAAACATAACTAACGTTGGTTCTTTTTTAGGATTATAAATGTGTACTAAATTGCTACCTTCCACTTTTACGACCCAAGCATTTAACGAATCAACGAGTTCTTCTCTAATTTGAGTGAGAGTTTCTTCATACTTTTTACACTTGTCACAGTCTTTCAATGCTAAGGTATGAATACATAAAAAAAATCAATAATTACAACTAAAAAATCTATTAAAATGTAGTAATCAAATACATACTAAATAAGGCAACTACTTGGTTTTCAGAACGGCATAAATCTAAGAGCTCGTTGTCAGTAACCACCTCTAATGTTTGACTCTTAATCGGATCAGTTAGCAAACCACAGTAGATGAACATCAGTAATAAAAAAAAATGTTTACGGAACATATTTATCGAGTTGAAATTAATCAGTACACATAAAATATTAACAAGTTACTACAATATTAAACCAAAATATACTGAAACTAAATCGGCAATAAAATGTCAAATTGCATTTCTCAATTTACCAAAAAAAAAAAAACCCTCTACAATGTAAACAGATTACAGAGATAAAATTAATAATTTTCACTATACAGAATACATTTTCAATTTTTTCGAATATCGAATGATGAATGTTTTGAATTTTAGCTTAGAAGTTAGAAAAAGCTGTGGAACTTGCCCCTTGGAAGTTGGAATTGTGGATTCGGATTATGTAATAAATAATAATGTAAATAATGCTTTCACAGTTTCACGTAGACGTAGATACTACAATCTATACTTATCTAGTATCTCGTTTAAGCACCAGTGTAGCCACAAAACTTTAAATATACTACGGTCTTATACCGCGTTTTTTACGTGTAATTCACAGATATTATATATATAAATATATTATATATCTGTGGTGTAATTATAACTTTTAAACGTTACACCCACGAAGGCACGAACTACTACATGTAGTAATTCGCGGTTACGCCTGAAAAATTACTAAATCAAACCATCAAAGCTCACCAAAGCTCCACGATTTGTTTCCAACAAAACTCTTCGTTCTAACCTATATAAAAACAATAGACGAAAGTACGAAACGATTCCATTTCACTACTCGATATTCAATTTAAAACTCAGATCTCACTCAAACCCTCTTAACGGTTGCTACTATCATCCAAAACATTTTCTGAAAACCCGATCAGACGCCTTAACCACACTGGGTTTCCCATTTTAAAACTATGGTGCGCCCGGCTCGATATAAAACTCAAAATAAAATTAACTAATTACAGGGGCGTCATTTCAATATGTGTTAGGATATGGCATAATAATGACCGGCTTAATAAGTATAAAACTTTTATCCCATACCAAAAAAATAACCATAATAATATTATGAATTATGATCGTTATTGTATAGTTTGTAAGCTATCTCACTTACTTGCTCTTTTCACACATATTTGTGTACCATATTAATATTAGATAGGTACTATCAGTGGCGCCGACTGCCGAGTACGCACTTAAGGTGGTGCATTTGAACCACCTAAAATTGTGGGTGGGTGGGTCTTGGGTGGGTAAGTAAACATATTTATCTAAGATAGTTCATACTATTACTTACAATAGTAAGTATAAAGTAGGTACTAGGAGTTAGGACACTAGATAGTGAGCGATTTGGTGTCGTTCAGTGTTGTGGGTGGGTGAGTGGGTAGGCTTTGGTGAGAATTGAACCACCTATTTTTAGTGAACTCGGCGCCACTGGGTACTATAGTATCTATAAATATAGTATATAGTAACGAGTAACCTATAAATCACGGTAGATTATAATATAGTACTATACCCTTATACTATAATAATCTACCGTGGTATAAATTATATTATAATTTATATTTATTGTACAAATCATAGTCGACATTACGGGTTATTATGTTTTAACATTCCAAATTTTTAATGTTAAATAGCTTATATTTTTTTAGATCTCACATAAACAATGCGAGGGGGAGCTCATTAGCCCCCTCCCCTCCGGGGCCCCCGCTGTTGCTACCCAATGATTTTATTCCAAATGATGCCCCTGGCCCTGGTACAAGTGTATCACATGTGTGTATGTATTTATAATATGTATAATGACGTCTGACATACAAATTGTTTATCAAATTGTTTGCGTGGAAACTGAATATTCGCAAATAGTATTTAATTGGAGTGATTTAATTTAAGTTAACTTAAGACTTTAAGAGTTCAAATCTTGAAGAAATGTGTCGAAATGTATGTTGATAAGAATTTTGTTTCTAAAACAAAATTATAATTTTGACGTGTCATCAAAATCACGAAAACTTGCAAAATATTTTGTTGTTTAAAATGCATGAAATTGTATTTACCAATAATACGTAGGTACACGATGACATTTCAAAATGTTTAGATTAATTTTAAGCTATTAATTCCACAAACTTTTTCACGCCGTTCTACTGTGCCTATATAGAGATTGATTGGTTGGAGCTGTGCCGTCATTTCTGTTTTCAATTTAATATAGGGGGCAAAAGGTTTGACATCCCCATATAATAAGGCAACAGAAAAAAATCTTTATCTCAGTAAAATTCCCACCTTACATAGTGCTAATGTGCTACATGTATTCTCCGTCGAAAATAGCTAAATCTAACCTAGCCTAATATTTAATATATTGCAAAAATTTTCTTACTGACCTCAGAGACGTCGTTTTAAATTTTTCCATAGAGGAGACTGGCGAGAGGTTTGTACAAATTAACATTACAATACTCAACACAAAGGCTAAAATTGTACTAAAAAAAATGAAAAATATAACACTTCCCGGATAGATATAAAAATGTTGTTATGTTTTTAGAATTGTTATTGTGTCAGTACTCGATTATCTCTCGAGTGTTGACACATAATAAACTACAATGGAGAAAAATATCGAATAGGATTATTATGTTATATTATTGTTGTTGTACCATGTCGCATAATATACATCTTTGTACCTTATAATATAGATGATACACAGATCCTTGTCGTTCCATCCGATGGAAGAAGAAAAATACACAATAATATACCTAGCTGGCATATAAATAAATTTAATAGGTACAGACAGGTCGTAAGTTAAATATTATGTTCCTTCGCGGTTCGCAGTTCACACACACACACACGGACACACCAGTACATCACTTAGGTAGGTATACCAAATCAATTCCACTCGTAGGTATATATGTATATTCAAATTTAAAACCATAAATATTAATTATTATTGTGAGAATATAATTTAATATAGCACATTCGAATTCATTACCAATAGTACCTGATAACTATGCAAAATTTAATCTCTTCCGTCATAAAAATATTGTTATGTTTTTTCAGCAACAACCAGCGGCTATTGGGTTGCTTTTAAAATCAGACAGGGGTTAATTCCCGCCTAGACGAATCGCAGATTCCTCAGACTAAATTTGTCGTAATAGCCCAATACATTTATAAATCCGACCCATATTTTTTAAAAATGTAATAAATATGAAACTATTTGACTATATTTACATATAGTATATTATAATATTGTTATTAACTTGTCAAAGAACAATATTCTTGATATCGAGTGTTACATTAAAAATAAAAAAAGTTTTTTCTAGATCAGCTGTATTAAGTTATAATTAACCAATCAATTAGACTTCAATTAGATTAATACATCATAGGTAATATTAAAATTAACAATCATAAAGGCAAATGATGTTTTATGTATTACATAGTTTATTTTTGTTAAGACAAACTTACTGGAATATATGCATATATATGCATACATCCACACAAAATAATCATGCTGCGTTAAAAATAATATTTAATATATTAATAATGTACCGTTTTTAAAACAAAAAAAATACCAAAAACTATAAGATTTTACATTAAAAGTAAAAATGTTACATATTGTTACTAAAAAAAAAATCATACAGATACAATTATTATCATTAGTGATTTTCCCCAAAGTCTACAGTAAAAAAAAAATATATAGTTTCAATTTAACGGAATGTAAATAATTATTTGTACCATTAAAAAAAAATATATATAGAAGTAAATAAAATATAAAAAATTGCTAAAAGGCAGTTTTCTTATTTAAGTACATAAATCAACATTGTTGTTGATTTATTTCAATAAAAATGGTGCAGATCCGATACATTAATACTACATATTTATATACATATGTCCATTATAAATATATGCATATACTTAAAATGTTTTTATGTTCTTGAATGCAAATTTCCCTTGACCCCCCATTATAAATCAAAATGTTCAATGAATTATTGACAATTCTTAGAAAAAAATTACTTCCTAAGGTGCACTTTTATTATTATTTCATAATATTCAGACATCCCTCTATCCCGTAAATCTTAAACATATATAATTATAATTAATTGTATTTACAGTCAAATATTTCAATCATGAAATTACTAAGTTGAATAAGACAAATTAGAATATTACAGACTTAATTTATTTTGTTGTATAAAATCTAAGTATAAAAAAAATATATTTACGAGTTTTCATGTATGAGTTAAAATAAATAAATTGTTGTCCATTTCAAAATGGTGAAATATTTAATTGTATAACTGTAGGTTATAATTACATCATTAAGTCTGATAAATCTGGAGTTTTTTTTTTATAGATTTATTTTGTTTCAAACAATATTTTCTCCAATATTAACTCGTCACTAAAATTATAAACTTATGGTGGTCCATTTGGTTTAATTAAAACTGTTTAACCAATTTAGTTTCCATTGGCTTCTGCAGCCACTGTCTGGCCTTCATTCTTAAATTTTTTTACGGGGGGTTCATCGGGGGCAGGCAGACTAGATGAGTCCTCTGTTAAAGCTTCAGCAAGTGGTGTTTGAGCTGATTCTGATGTCGTTATAGAGTCATTTGTGATATCATCTTCAGACTTGTCACGAGAATCATCTTCAATTGTTAATTGGTGACCATTGGACGGTGCTAATGGCTCAGGATTGCTTTCGTCAGATGTTGGTTCATCCAACTGTAATAAAATATAAATATATCAAGTATAACAAATATAAAATTGTGTACTGAAATAACAAAGCAATAAAAACCTTTGTTTGATTAACATTGCCATTAATATGACCATCGGTATTTGTTGGTTCACTAATTGGCTTCTTAATCGGTTCTGGAACACTACTTAAAAGTTCAGGTTTGAATTCATTTGCTATATAATGTGTCCACAAAGCTAATTCTACTGAATGTGGATTCCATGTATTCTCACTACCTATAACAAAATAATGATATAAAACTTAATAAAAACAGTTTAAGAAATAAAAATACATTTAAATATCTATAACAGGTAAGATTTTCTACTTACATTCACCATTAAGTCTTTCCACTGTGTTCTGAATATGGGCTACAAAGTTCAAATATTCTTTAGCAGTATAATCAATTCCTTCAATAGCTGGAATTGCTTTAAGACATTCGTCAGCCATAAAAGGAGCTTTTTCTGGTGCAGCAGCTGCTAACAAAGCTAAAAATAAAATAATAACATTTAATATTAAAATCAAATTAAAGTTCCATTCAAAAAATTAAATATTTAAAAGTATTTATGTATACCTGAGGCCATTGTGGTTCCAACACCTTTCAAATTACTTAACGCTGTAAGTGCAAGTCCTAAATTGGGTAATTTTTTGAAAGCTTTCTTTGTCTCAGCCATAACAGCACGTGGTGTGTTCACTTTAATTAAGTAATTTAATTGAGGGAATGTTTTTCCTCTCTGCAATAGAAAATTGTTTTAAGTAATTATTCAATCAATATTTGACATAAAATAAATTCTAGTTTACTGTTTGCTTCCATTTCATTATTTGGCAAATTTCTTCATGATTTAAATGTGCATCTTTTCCCCTGGACTTAATTTTTCCTGGTAATTCATTCTGATACCTATGAAAGAACAATATAAAAAAGTTATATAGAGCACTTTTAAAACAAACTAAACAAAATTACTGCTTAAATTTCTATCAATTAGTTTATACGAAATAAGTGACAACATAGCTCAGTGATTATTTTATCATGTAAAAAATGACCTTTAGTATTAGGTACCTATAATTCAATATTTATCCCTTAATGCACGAAGATTAAAATATTTAAGCTATAAATGAATTACAAGATTGATTGTTATCTTATGTCTGTATTATATAGAACATTAATTAAAATTTAAAGGTAAAACAAAATTATATGTTTTGCATTTGTCAATAAAATATGTACCTATATAAATAATATTTAATATTGTTTTTATTTCATTTGTCTACATAGTATATTAATTGTCCGGTCTTCGAAATAACATAGTACTTATTATTACCAATATTTACCCAATCGATAATAAAAAAAAAACCCAATTATTAAATTATATCACTAACAAGATCTTAAAATCTTTAATATTTTGCGCATTATTTTCTGGGAACCATAAAATGTGGTACCTTTAAACAGTACTATTAAAATACACTTATTTGTAAATACAATACTAGTTGTATTTTGTATTAAAGACTAAATAATGTTATTGAAATTAAATGGATCTTATCTCGAAAACAATGAATGGACTTGTTTAATTAACTGTATTGACATCAGTACGAATACATTTATTTCTTATCACTGCCCATTGATAATAATAATAATATTATATTATTCATTTACTAGGTAACCGTAATCGGTATTTAGAAAACGGGAAATGTGTAATCCATATTTTATGGATTAAAGAAAAAATCAGGAATGCGAGTTAATATAAATAATCTCGTTAGGGTTTGTTGCTCCGGTTAAAATTAGCTGCCGTTGTCTACATCGCACAGTATCGCGGTGTAGTTTGAGTTTAAATAATGAATTATTATTATTGTATTTGTTTAAACGAATTTTGCTGTTCAGCGTTCAAACTGTTTGTGTACGCACACGTCCGCCGGAGTAGATCGAGTGATTTATTAACAATAGTCACTATCGATTCGAAATTCAGAAATCAGATAACACAGTAATACATCGCCACAGGGTATGTATAATTTAAGTATTCGCGAACGGTGTGTGTGTGTAAATTGGAAACACGTTCGACACGGCGAACGCCCTGTACATCGTCATTATCATAATATATTTGAAGTTTTTTTTATCGGAATATTACACACAGACACCGCGCCGATTCGGGACCGGCTACGAGACAATCGCCCGCGGGGATGATGAATGACATCGATTGTTGTACACACGAGGTGCACGACAAAACGTTTACGAGTACCCTGGATCGTTATTAGTTTATTACCCTTTAGCGTATGATAATCGAATCGTCGAGAGTTTTTATACACACATCTGTATTACATTATTTTATTATTATTATTATTACTATGTTTTATACAGAGAACACCGTGCGTCGTACGATGTACGCACACGACGCGCAACGGTGCGCGTTTTCTCCACAAAGAAATCGTTAACGTCATCACGGCCTCGATTGGGTACGCGGCGGCGGCGGGGCGACCGACCGACCGACCGACCGACCGCCTTGCCAACCTAACCGACCGCCGCCGCCGCACGTTATACAGAGCGCGTCGAATGCGCGCGTTGCGAAACCTCCGCCGACCGACCGCACGTCAAAAATCAAAATAATTTTAAACCGCGCGCACGCGCGTAAAAAACCACATTATAAATAATATATATTTTAATACATTTTTAATACACAATATACGTAATGTAATACAATGCATAATTATTATCGAGTACATCAATCGTAAGCCCACGATGAATTGTAAAATAGTGGGGAGGCACTCACCAATTGTCCAACTTGATGAGGTCTTCGGGCTTTTTCGTCTTGGTCTCGGCTTTGAGGCGCAACGCTTGCGGGTACAGCGAGAGTACGTGCTCGAACTGATTGGAAGTGCCCTCGACGAAAAACGTAGCAGTGTCCATGTTTTTTAGGTATTTTATTATCGTCTGCGAAACTGTTACGTAGACAAAACGTTCGACTGAGACTGCGGCTGTAGCTGAAGTGTATAGGCAGCGACGACGACGACCGTTTGAAATCGGTAGTCAACGGTTCCTCCTGGTCTGGCTCGTTCTCGTTCTTCTTCCGTCGATGACTTGTGGGGGTCTCCTGTGTAGCGGACTTGCGCGCCAAGTTCACATAATATTTTATTCGTAGTTGTTATGGCAGATTTAGAGCGGAAAAATAATGTATATTATTTCAGGCCGTCTAGTAAAACAACAACGCTGAGTGGTCCCGTCTGAATAATACGATCGTGTGCTGACGGACACGAGTCTCGAGTAGCCGACTAGTGGCGGGGAATTCGAGAGACGGAACGAAAAATACGCTTGTGCGAGAATATAATATAATATAATATAATATATATATTATAAATTGTGAAAAAAAAATATTAAATTATTTTACGATTTTCGTAACGATAAATTAATATTATCATAAATTCATAACATGTATACTACACTGTTATTATATAAAAGAACGTTTATTATCGCGCCCGCGTGTGTGTGAGGTGTATGCGGTGTATCTGTGCTGCGCCGCGGTATAAGCGGTTCGATACGACGGGAACACTGGTGAGCAAACGACGGCAACCGACACGAATGCGCGCGGCCGAGTCGGGGCCCCAAAATCCGGTGGCGATGCGGCGGTGGCGGCGGTGCGGTCGCGGCGGGCAGCGGCAGCGGCGACGGTGTGCTGTTGGAACGCGAACGGCGGCGCGGCGAGGTGAAGGGGACACAACACACTCACGCACACACGTACACACGCACACACACCGTATCAAATGACCTCCGCCGCCGCCGCCGTGTTTGGTGGGAGTGACGGTTATCGGCGGCGCTGATGGGCGGATGACGCGCGCGGGGTCCTTTGTGCGCCGCAATATAGGGGAAAGACGACGCCACCACGCTCGTCGGCTGTCGCTCGCTACCGCCGCCGGTTGGTCGGCTATTGCAGCACGGCCGCCGTTAGCTCGGTTCGGGATTTGTGTTTCTCTCGTACAGACGAGAAAAATATAATCATAATAATATCATTTGAAATAGAAATATTATATATTGTAAATTGTAATCGTATTAACAACGACGACGCGGGATACTGAGTGTACGATTCTCATTATTTCCGTAGACCACAGTCGACGCTGCCCCCCCTCGCACCACCCCCGGCCGTTTAGAGTCGAGTATCTCTCGCCGTCGTTCTGGTTTCTGGCGGTTATTTTCTAGGTACCTGCGTTCCGGGGCCGCTCGACCGAACCGGGATACATTTTACGGATAAATGATAAATGATGTGCTTGGCGCCCCGGTGTTTTCGTGATAAATCGCGAAATTATTCCCGCGATTACTACCTATCCATGTGCCTGCCAGGAGGGGTTCCCAAAACTACGCGACGTAGGTGTATCTAGCGTGAAACATTTTTTTTTTTTAAGATTTTGGACGACGACTGCTTCTGCAGTTTTTTGTTGAGTAGATGTTAGTTGTTACCACTTACCAGTTACCAACAATAATTGTTGTATTGTATTTTGTATAATATGTATTCTTTATTTTTTGTTAATAATAATATATGCAAATATTTTATGAAATTAAAAATCCATCAATAGATTGATTTGTGCATAAATAAATCGTACAAGTGTCAATTCATAAGATGAAACACGAAAATTATTTCATAATGTCATGTCAAATTGTCCACAATGCATTAATAATGAATATATGCGCAATACCCTTGATGAAAATTACATAAGTGATGGTTCTATCGTAAATGTGTTGTCCCATCAACAAATATTACATTTAGTTGGTTGTTTAATCAAATAGGTAGTCTAAACAACAATTAAGTAGAATCATTTTATTCAAAAAATCAATTCAAATGAACTTATAGAAAATATGTACAACATGGCAATATATGTAGGTTAGTTTATTATTCCAGACATATACAATTGGGTGCGTATTACAGCATTTACAACACTACAACTTATATAAGTGCAAGCCTTATTCTAATTAAGAAATTTAAAAGTATAAACGCGTTATTTTATTTCAAGTAATTTTTATTGTTTTTTGAATGATTGTGTCTTAACATTTTACATATACTGATACAGCATAATATCATAACTAATGTTATAACTTATATTATATATTTATATACCTAACGTATATCTCTAATGTAGTTCAACATTTTTCAATTTTCGAGAGCTGTCTGAGACTAGCTGAGTGCTATAGCTGGTATTATATTGATAGTTGACTGCCGTGTATTATTAGCTATTAGCTAGGGCGATACAGCCATACATAATATATTATACGTAGTTTATTATATAATTTAATTAAAGTGGTGTATAATTAATATATTATAAGTCTATAACTAATATTCAAATTTTAAATATTGGTGGTAATATGTTTTTACAAAATATGTTGAGAAATGAATAATTTCGTCATGTTGATTTATGTTTATTGTTTAGTAATAACTATAGATTACTTAGAGTTTTAGAATGTATTTACTAGCATTCAAATAAATTATTGACACATCAGTAAATAAATATTGTAATTCATCAATATATTTTATATATTTAGAGAATTAGGTACGTTAAATACCTAAGTATGGTCGCCTCTATTTATGCTCAAATGATTAAATATTAGGTGTGTAATCCTCATTAAAAGGTCGTATAACAAACTTATTATATCATAGTATTATAAAATGTAGGTAATGGAATTATGGTTCTTTTAATTTATCAGTCTAAGCGATATAATATTATATAATGTGATATTTTGGTAGTATACCATTAGTATTGAAAATACGTTTTTAAATGAAGATCTTTTTTTGAAAAATAACAATGTAAAAAATACAGTTGTTTGATAACATTCTTATCGTGAGCAATAGTTTTTGTTTAAAATGACTTATTGTTTATGTCTTCTTCTTGACAAAATAATATATATAAATATAATGACCGTGAATTCATTACCAGAAGGGCAAGGGTCTATTTCCGTATTGGGTACATGATACAAGTGTGCTCATTAGACAAGGGGGATATTTTCAGGAACTAGTTCTGCTTATTCTGCAGGGTCTCCCAAACGTTACATTTTTAAAACAAATTGTATTAAAAAGTATTAATTTGTTGAAACATTATAAGTTACACCTATTATAGGTAAAATATAATATTTAGTGTATAGTTAGTTAATACATTAGTTAATAAATAAACCTACTTATCTAACAAAATAAGAAAATATTAATTGAACACAAAATTAATGTAATTGTATAACAATAAAAGTGGCATCAATCATTTTCATAATTAATTAATAACTATTATATAGCTGTGTAAAAAATAACATATTTTTATAATCAATAATCAATTTCTAAAAGGCAAAAGCCTCATTTATAGGTTTATATACACTAGAAATTTATTCCAAAATTTGAAATTTCCATTAATTGTTTAAGTATGGAAAAACAATATTATTAAATTTGCAATTTGTACGAAAATCGTTTATAAATTATTACAGCATAACTTACTTTTAATTTTATACAGGGTAATTGAAAATTGTAAGCCACTGTATTTTTCTATTTTCTCATACAACTATATATCGCTGAAAAACGAGAAAACATGGTGGCTCCGTCCTGTATATTTTAGACGCTAAAAGTATATAGAGAAGATATTGTTTTAAATCAGTGATGGCCAACTGGCGGCTCGCCAGGCCTTTTTGTACGGCTTGCTGCCTTATTTAAAACTTGCTAATAACAAAATATTATGTCGCTTTTATTTTTAAAAAAATCAAAATTTAATTTGTGTGCATATTTTATAACACTATGTATCTTTTTATTTAATTAATTAGTTAATTAATTAATTGTATTTGTTATCAAAAAAAAAAAAAATGAAGGTACACTGCAGTCATTATAATTTATAGGTAATTGGTATTTATGGTATAAAATATATTATACATATTATTATTGTGCTAGCTGCGGATGATGTTATATCATTATACTATATATTAAATCATCGTTTAGATCTAACGGACTTTGTAGTCTGCATGGCATCATGCTTGATATCCGCTAACACACTATACCTATATATGGATTTATACCTGAAAAACAAACTCATTTACTCGTCTGAGGTTTTTAATTTTTTTGTGTTTTGTCATGAAAAACTTATTACTAGCAATCGTTATATTATGTTCTTTTACGTAATATCTCATACTCGTTAGGATTTTTCAAATTTGTGCGGTTATTATTCAGAGTTTAGATTGTATTTTTCAACTTGATTATATTAATTGACTGAAATATGAATCTATATTCATAACGGATTTATAATTGGTATACGTAATTAATATATATACCTATTTAGTAATGCTATATATTGCTATATTAAATTATATTAAATTATATTAATAACCATTAGGTATTATAGTTATTTTACATTTAGTGTAATTATATTATAATGCCTTTATGTACCTACTTACTATAAACGTATTTGCATGCAGCTATATACACACATTTATATGTAGGTATTTGGTACACTATTATAAAATTATATGCGGTAAGTATAGCTATACATATATGATATGTAGCGTATGTAGTACTTATATAGTATATATATATTTATACTGACAATACTTTACGTTTATACACTGAGTTATATATATTATAAATTATAACTTAAATTATAAAACTGGTAAATTTACTTTTTTTAACATTATCAACAAATATTAATTTAAATATTAAAAATAAAAAACACCCAAATACATAATTATGGTTTTTTTTAGAAGTTAGTACAAATATCCGTATTTTACTTTCAAAAATAACTGGAAAAACTAAAACTTTTACGCAAAGCCAATTTTTTGACAAAATCGATTTTGTTTTTTGTTTTAACTCAAAAGTTAATGACTTAAGGACTTGACATTTTGACCGAACAGTAGTATTTACGAGACATGAAATAATTTTCAAAATATTTTGGTTCTTTTTGTGCTAGTTGTAAGTATTTCAAATGTTTAACTTTTTTTAGTTTTTTTTTGATTTATGTTTGAAAAAATTTTAATTTAAAAACTTTTTCACTCGGGCAAAAAGATTGATATTGTATAATACGAGGTTTCTCATTATTCATAACTCATAAGTCATAATACTCATACAGTCATACGTTATTTATTTTTATAGTTATTTAAAAGTATTAAGGATACATAGGCAAGATTTTTTAAAAGACATTTTAGGTTAAAATTTGGACAAAACTAGATATTTAATCAAAGTTTAACGATTATAGTTATTTTGTTGTAATTCAAAAATACTTTTCATGGGGTTTTAAAACTAATACGTACAATATTATTTTATTTTGTATTCAAAATGACATTTTCAAAACATTTAGATTATAATTTTATGCTATTGCCTAATTATAATACTAGTACCGCGAACCTATTTACAACGTTCTACGGTTAGTCGGTATATTGACCCAAAAGTTAATAACAATAATATATGATAATATTAGTATATATACTATATACTATTAAAATAATTAAATAATAATAATATAATAATTAATAATAAATGCAATGTTTTTGGCAAACATTAATTAAACCCACCCAGTCCTACCGTTACTAATGGTAAAATAAATTTCCATAGTAATTATAGTAGCGATATAAATTTATAATAAAATATTATTCATACCTATAATAAAGTCACGAGCCAGAGGGTGGGTGGGCCCACCCATTTACAATAACAATGATTTTGATTTTGAATATTGTCATCCAAGTAACTAAAAAACATTTTTCCTAATATATAGTAATAAAGTTATCGTTCATGGAAAGTTACAATAACAACAGTATACCCACTTACCTCCTATAATAATAACATAATATTATTTTTCCGATATACCATAAAACTATTTCTAAATATCGATCGTCGTCCTTCGAACGCCGATAACACTCCGATAAGTTTTCAAGATTCGGATGATAAATAATGATAAATAATAGTGTGTCTACGCTTGACATAATATTATTATTGTTTATTTGTGTCTGATGTCAACTATATCGATAAAGATAACATTTTTTTTCATATTATTCCAAGAACTTCTGGCTTTTTCAATAATTTATTGTTTTTTGGTTTTAAAAACCTGTTTTTTCCAACATTTTCCTGCATTTAAATCCCTATATTGTTAACAAAACTTTTTCTTTTTTTTTGTATGCATTGTGGCGAAGTCACTGTGTTACTGCCAGTTGTAGAATTGAAGGAATATTATACACCTCCCATGAAAAATTCCCAAATACGCAACTGGGATATACATAAGTATATAGGTTAATAATATATATTTATAATATATTAAATAAATAACGATCTACGCTAAGTGTATAATTGTACAAAGTGTAAACATATTACCTATACCTACATTTAATTTTTTTTAGTTTCAAATATTCTATACGTTTTCCAAGGTTTAGCTATTTTGTGTATTAACATTTTAAGATTTAGGTTAATTTATTATGTATAAGACATTTCAAAGTGGACCAAGACTCACCTAGTCACCTAGGTGTCATTACTGTGGTCTGTGTCTGCCCATATATAGTATTAAATATTTAACATATATTATACGATTTATTTTGATTATTTGCATGTAATTGAATTTCAACAAAACGAACATCTCTACTCTCTACCTATATATAGTTTATATCTAATATAAACGATATATACTTAATGTAGTGTATCCAATATTCCAATATATGAACTATTGAACTATATACCATGAGTATAGTTAATCAATCGACGTCTATTTTTTAAGATTTAACAGCCCCCGAAAAAACAATATTGTATACTGCACACATTTTTTATACACTAGTCATTACTCATTAGTAAATGTTTTATAAAATGGTATGTGGAGGACGGAGGGGCGAAATGATAAGCAATTTTTGGAAAACTTGTTCATATTTATGTATACTTAATGTACACATTTTTAAATTTGTATAGATACAGGTACTTGTACGTATTATTACAATAATAAATTACATATTTATTTACACTATTTTACTGCACATCAAAATAGGGGCCGAGACACAATAGTCGTCTATATAGAGCATATTGCATATAACACACAATTACCGAACTATATTATATTGTATTATATATATAACTCAATAAATATTATGGTGTTATGTTTACATCATAATGTATACGTCTATCATATATTAAATATAATACCGTTCGAAAAACGGCACGCGTTCAACACGTGTCTGAGGTTAAATACCTGGATATGTAAAATATATACTATACATATATACCGTCATGGCAATACTCAATTACGTAGGTTGAACGAAAAATATATATCATATTATATTATTATACACGATGGAAGTTGTTAACGTACAATATATACGTGACTCATTCACGGTTTCTCCCTTCTACCGACATCACACGTCTATATAATATCGTTTATATATAATGTTATGAACACAATAATATTATTATCTTGATAGTAATATTTACATGTGTGTATTTTTTTTTCCTTTTCAATTATTTGGATTATCGTCGTCTCGGCAGTAGTGGCGGAGTGTGCGACGGTGACGACGGTTAAGGAGAGTGGAGGAGAAGAGGGTGCCAGACGCCGCCGCCGGGAGAGACAGACAGACTCCTGTCTCCCCCCTAACCCTCCCACCTCCCCCCTGGCCATCACATACCCGACCGTGAATTTTATATAGGTCACCGACCTTGACCGATCACTTCATTATTACACACACAAACACACGTACATATATACGCACACAAAGAGACGGCAAAACGTAAACAAAACGGCGATTTATATATATTATATTGCGCGTAGAGACCGAGGAACACGAGCAGAGGT
Source organism: Neotoxoptera formosana (assembly GCA_022818045.1). Lineage (NCBI taxonomy): Eukaryota > Metazoa > Arthropoda > Insecta > Hemiptera > Aphididae > Neotoxoptera > Neotoxoptera formosana. The sequence goes on along the minus strand of CM040631.1, from coordinate 33,369,316 downwards.
GGCAAGGAGGAGTGTGTATAGTATATCGGTATGTGCAATATACGGATGATACCACGTGCCGCCAAAATTGTATAGGTTTTATATTAAATAATACGATAACGTAATCTAAATAATATGTGTATATATGATATATGTATTTATTAAAGATACATATTTCATATTATTGTATACGTAAGTATATTATTATACGTAGCACGTTACTGCAGTTCACTTAAAACCACGGAGTAAACTTATACTCGAATAGTGAACTTATACCGCGGTATATATACCATTGAGTATGAACAAATAAATATTAAATATTATTTTTACCCAATACTTTAACTTATATATAATACATATAGTAAGAATAGGTATAGTTACATGTACAATTTGTTGATTGCATTTCTGTATTGGTACACATAACCACCATGGGTTATTAAAATACATATTTATATAATATTGAATATAACCTATGGAAGTTCTCTAGGGTTTAATAACAAAAAGGAGATATAAATGCAAGAAATATCATTGTTTAATACCAGCATGTAGTTTGTTGGTAGTTCTATTCGGTAGAATTCTAGAAAACTACTGAAAAGTTACGAAAATTATGTCTTAAACAGCATAATTTACTATAGTATATACAGGTATATACCATACGACCGTACATAATATTATACCATTTGTGTCGAATTTTCAATCGTGATAGGGTCTATCGAATTGAGTATGTCTATATATTTATATTGTAAGACTCTCAGAGCACGCATTTTATCAAAAAAAAATGTATCTTTCAAAGTATTAACCACTGTTTCTATCTACATCAATTACTGAATTATCTATAGTACCAACTCGTCGAGATTTAAATAAACATCACATAATATAAAACGTGTCTGTCGCATATTAAAAATAATGTTATATCTAAATATATTCAATAGCGTAGCGAATTTAAGCAATGTCAGAGCAGGTTAAGAAGTGGGAGGCGAGCATTCATACAAACAATATTGACCCTAAAACTAACCTACCGTAAATTTGTTCGATATTTATATGGTACAATATTATATTATACAGTAATACGTACACTCTCATACTGATACATTTATGTACATTGTATTATTGTCATTTGTCATAGTATTTTGTGTAACTCGTAACTGTTTTCGTGGTATGTCTAGACATTATATAGATACACTTTTATACCAACAAAAATGACGGGCAAGTAGGTAACCGCTCTACTGTACAATGGAGTCGAGTGTAACTATATATCGTCAACGAGTAATCAATTTCCACTGAAATGGATGTATTAAATTTAAATTCGATGATACATCATTGCATATACGAAAAACGATACTATATAATTCTATATTTATTTTATCACATATCATTATTTTTATTGATATATGCTATTATATTAATTTATGTGACTATTAGGAATACGATATACTAACGAACGTAAAAATTGCATTTTTAAATTGTATTACTTCTAAAATACATTGTAAATTTTCGTAATTTTTGCGATTTTATCAACATTTGGACTTTAAACGCTTATAGAAATATAATCGTGCCTATGTATTTTAAATATTGTTAAAAGTAAAACTTATGTGGAATCTTGTATTACATTTTTAAGCTTTTTGATCGAACGATTTGAGCCTAAAACATTATGACAACACTAAAAATAATTTGAAAATCTTGAATGTAAATAAATAGCTTAGTGAAAATATTTTAAAAATTATACTATGTGTAGAAATGATAATGTAAACGATTTGTTGAAAATGTCAAGTACCTATCTACCGCGATTATTTGTTTTTGCGTTACAACAAAATAAGGATTTGATCCTCTGATAAAAAATTAGATATTGTCGATAACTGCAGGTTTTGCGTAAAACTTTTTGTATTTTCCTAATTTTTCCCAATTATTAAGAAAAGTACTGCGAATTTCTTGCTTTTGACACCCAAAGTATCATTTAGAATAATTTTTCTACCAGAAAAAATATTTAAGTTGAAAACCATTTTCACTGCTTCAAAAAGCAAAAGGTGATAAGTGATGACAAACTAAAAAAAAAACATATCGTTGTGAATTTAATATATTATTCATTCCTCCGTTATCCTCAGAATCTAAAATGATAATTTTTATTTATCATAATTCTTATTCTTATTGTTTTAGGTGATAAAATATATATTATATTCAAAAGTATTAAACAATTTGGAAGTACTTGGGTTATAATATAATATGTAATCACGTGTTGTTTTAAACTTTCAAAATAATTTTACAATTAATAGATAGCACCGAAGTAATTTTGATTAATTTCAAGTACATTTACATATTGTTAATATATCTAATTGATATAGAGTATAGACTGTGAAGAGAAATACATTTCCAGGAAAAGTTATTAAACCAAACAAATCTATAAAAACATAATAAGGGCTTCCTCGTTTTCGTTGAATCCGAAGTTTTTAAATGTGTACCTATGGGCTATAGTCTATCTACTACCTATACACGAGTACACGACTTCATACGTATATAATGTCTTTTAAGCTTTATATGCCTACAAATATATATATATTATTTTTTTGATGATTAATTTACGAAATAGTGTTATACATAATTAGTGATAAACACATTTTAATATTTTATTTAGTGATTGATCAGTTTTTTTTTAAAGTTTAACAAATAGGTTAATAAACCTTTCAAAGTACATACGATTTTATTGAAAACAATGAAATATTCAAATATGAAAAATAATATAAAGTTTTATAAGCGTAATAGTATAAAATATGGTTAACCTTAACGTATACGTATATAATAAATATATTATATAAACTAAAATACATAGTACAGGACACAGGTACATGAAAGGTGGTCACACTTGTCTGAACTGACCTCGCTACGGATCGGCACTGCCGAGTGCTGACACAAAACAACGGCTATCCTTGTCAGTTGTCGGTCTCACACGTGTATGTTGAAAAATTGTATCTATTTTTGCAAAACGTACAATATTTATCAACATCAAAATCGTAATTATTAATTCAATTATTATACCTTTTGTATTATAATTATGGTAATTAAATAACCTGTAATAAATATTATAAGGCGCCAAGGCATAGTTTTGGTAGCATTAAGTCGTTAGAATGTTGCAGGATACCTAATATATTTATTTATTTAAATAGTCCGTCCAGTCCAAGCATTGTGCCACATTCGAGCAGTTGATTTTTTTTTCATTTTTCTGATTTCGTGGAAATTCAAGGTATCTAAATAACGTTGTGTACAAGTACAACCAACAACCTCAATACCCAGTAAAAACGACCCAGACAATAATAATTAATAATTCACATTATTTTATATAATTTGTTAGGTTCAACTCAGTATTGTAGATTGGTAGTACTTAGAATGTTCTTATATCGGCCAAGACATAAGTGTATCGGTTCAAACACAATACAGAATACAACAAGTAGTAAAATATAGAGAGGTTTTCGGAAATAATAAGTAGTCTAATATAATTTTAATAATGTAATTGATCGGTATTATAATTTTATATTTATTATTGTATAAAATATGTATAATGTGATTCATTCGTCGAGCTCGATTATTACGAACTTCGCGTATGGTTTTAAAACACAATACAATATGGTATTAAAGTATAATTTAATCAAAATTATTCTAAAGTTTCGAGTCTGCTGCGACTAGGTCGGATGAATTGGAGCATTTAACGTGTGCGTAGCCGCCGCCGCGTAGGTACGTCGTACGTAACGATCGTACAACGCAAAAAGCGAATACGTACGGGGAAACGGTTTTCAAACGAAATGTCTTTGATTTCGAGGGTACAACGATGATAATAATCATGATGGTAATACAATATTGTATATAATATCGAAACGCTGTCGGTGCGTTCGTGATGGCGAACGTTGGGAGCGATATAATATTATATTTATTATTATTTTATATAATAGGTACAACTCCTAAAAGAGAACTCGACGGGCGACGGCGGCGGCGGCGGCGGCGTCGATAACAGCAGCTGGCTCGGCCACCGGGCCTAGCTTTCCCCACCGCGCACGCGCACCGGCCGCCAACTGGTTGTGTCTGTTCGCTGTTCACATTGTATTCGGCTTACTCACCACTATAACAAGCCAGTGATTACCAAAACGCAAGTGTGCGCGCCGACACGGACGTTGCCAGTAAACCGGCCCCGTCCATTGTGTTGTGTTTCGAAAACAAAATATTTCGAGCCGAGTCGCGCGTACCTACGACTGCAACGGCTCGCATTTATTATATTGGTCCGGCGGCGTCGTTATTATTCGTTCGCCACGGTTTTTCGTTACGAGCGCAAGCAGAGGGCGCACCAGTAGTGCGGGTCGATGCGACTACATTCTACGTAGCGATGGGGTCGTTTTGATAAAAAAAAAAACCTACCGCAAGGGCATCCTAAAATATCAACCGTTGGAAAGCGTGACACAAACACAATAATATAATATTATATTATAATATTCTCGCGAAACTATAGGGTCTCGAAGATATTATTACCTACGATTGCTCATGTTATGAAATTCTGTGAAATTAATTGGTCGTTATAGTGAAATAAAAAGTTTAATATTTTAATTAATAATCTTCTATTCTGCCCTGTCATATTGTATGGATTTGTTAATTTTATAAATATTCTAAACGTTTATGATGGTAGTATAATACTATAATGTTCTACCTTCTACCTAAAAAAATAATCCAAACACTAATTTTATTTTTAATTGAAGTAACCAATAAGTGACCTAGTCTAATTTTATCAAATATTAAATAATTTACTTTTACGTTTTACCTATTAATTTTGCTACTAAATAGTTTTGATATCCAAAATTAAACGAAAATTCATTCCTAAACGGATAGATAGGAAAAGAAACTTTTATTTTATGACTAACAGAATAACATAAATAATATTCACAAATCATGAAGTACCTTGTGCTGGTAAAAGTATAAGACAAAAACGAATCCCGGAAAAAAGACCAAGGCAAAAAGAAAATGAAAAAAAGAAAAATAACCTTAAAAAGCAAGTCAAAATGTGCTTAAAAATATTTTTTTTTTGAACATTTTTGTTTTTTAATGACAGATTGTGTGAAAAGAAGTTACAACTTTTTAAAGGTATGAATGGTTTACAATAAAAGTACACTTTTATAATATAGAGCAAAATAACTGTTTATTAACTGAAAATTCAGTATGTAGACCTTTTCATTATATATTTTTATGTGTTAAGGTATTATTTGGAAATGAAATTTAGTCTGTCGACAGTCACCAACGTTTAATTCTTTAATGTGTTATAAATTATTATTTTGTATCCTAATGTTAATTATTAGAAATGGAAATTTTTAAATCTAATAAACTTGGTGAAAAGATGGGTTTTGAAAGATTTACTTTTATTGTAAGGGTAAAAGATATTTTACTAGGAAACGTTTGACAAAAATATAACTATTTGTCTAACAAATTTGATATCACAATTTATTTTTTATTTTTATGATAATAAATGATTTATAGTATATGTATGAAGTTATAATTAAGATTTTAAAAATATTAATATATTTTAAATTGTTGTATTTTTTTTCCTTGGTTTTTTTGTTTGTTAATTTTTTCCCGCGTTCATTTTTCCTTGTTCTTTTTACCGATTACCTACAAAAGAGTAATATGGAATTTCCTAAAAAGTGAAATTACCCTTAAACAAGTGGCATTATTTATTATGAACCTACTTAAATATTATATCATTGCATTTTGTTCTAGTGTCAGAATATTGGTTACCTATATTATGGTATGTAAGAAATCATTTCAATAGGTTTATAGTCCATACATAGTAACTGATCAGGTAAATAATATTTTTAATTAATTATTATGTATGCCATATTTAATCACTACCTACTCACTGCAGTTATGTTTTTAAAAGAAAAATATTAAAACAATACGCGTAAGATGCAGTATATTTATAATAAAGAGAGCTGTTTAAGATTTTTGTATTGCTGTGAATAATGTAGTGCAGTTATTTTTGTGAAATCAAATAAGATACAAACAGTTCCTATAAAATACAATTGTAGTAATTATTATTAATACAATAATACGTAACATTGTACAGTTGATTAATCAAGTTAAAAAATCTAATGCTATTGTCTATTGGAGTATTGGAGAATCTAATTTGGAGCAAATCTATAGCCAATGTTTCATTATAGGTACCCTTTTAAAATGTTATTTTCTTAAACTTATAATCAGCTAAAAAGTCTTAGAGCTCTAAAAATGTCGTTAGGAATTCGAATATAGTTCATATGTTTTTATATCACAAAAAACTACTAAAAAGGATATTATGTTGAAAAAATGAACAAATTTAAGCTTCAAAACGAAGTGCTGTACTATTGATTTAAGTATTTTGAGTGTTTGTTATTTGTCTTATTTCACGCTTTGTAACGTTTGAACTCTAAAGAAGACGACCACTGTGTAGTTCTCATAGCTTTTGATTTGTTATTTGTTTATAATAATATAAAATGAACGAACTAGAGATTAATACAATAACGAGAAATACTGCAGACGTATAAAATACAAAAAAGATACATTTTTTGTTTTAAAAAAAACTACCAGGATGACCAGGGTTATCAAGTGGGTTAATTTTTTTTTGTATTCAATTATTTTATCTTACGCCGTACGGTTGGTGTGCGCAACACGTGTTGTCCGAAAAAATTCTAAGGTCGAAACATATAGAAACGTGTAATCTCATTGATGTACTTCACGAAATCACCATGTCGTTGTGTGTATACACTATAGAGTTTTTGACATTTTATGTGTATGCACAGTGCACACTATACAATAGGCATACGACAGTATATTACCCTTATACGGGGGTTATGGTACTACAGTATTTATTAACATGCACAATAAACTTACGGTACCTAATCATTTCTTTGTGGCGTTTATAGGAGTTTATATATACATACATACACACACACACACACACATGCGAGCGCGTGCTTTTCGTCGTCTCCCTTCATACCTCTCTTCATCCTGTACCGACACCTTCCATCCTGCTTACACCCTGCCGAAGGATCTGAGGTCGAATACACGCTGTTATATCATGTGTGACTGCAGTTTGAGGGCCATCGGGATTATGCAAACAGGTGGCCAAAATATAATATCATATTATTATATAGTCATGCGGCATAGCATGTGCCTTTGTTGTCTAATAATACAAAATATATACACGAACAATTTCACAAACTACCTACCTTCTTTTATTATTTTCTCAATTATTAAAATACAAATTGTACGTTATTATTATTACAATCATTGTCGTGGTTATAATAATATTGTAGTACCTATAGCCGGTAGGTAATAATATATATAGCATATCGATAAGACTGGTTCACGAAGTCATAAATAGGAAGTTCTTACGCACAGAAAACATTTTGTATCTGGACGTCACACCTTTTGGACAAAACTATTACGTACAACGTACCTACTAGGTATGTATACATACACTATATTAAGTTTATATTGTCTGTCGTAATTAATTATACTCCGCAGTACTATAATTCTCAACTACGCTATAGGTCTCAACAATTTGTGTTCGGCCTTACTTATTGATTAGAAATGTAATCCATATAGTTTCAGTTGGTACATTAAAAATATCTTTTATTGATTTCCTCACAAAGGTTCCCGAAGTTCCTCTATTTGTACACCGCAAAATGCCGATGCAAATAACATCTCACAATTAATTATACCCATAATATACATGGGACCATAATTATCAATAAAGAATCAAAATGTTTCTATGTTATTATTTTTGGGGCACGGCTGCCCGAGCCGATATTAGTATTAACACAACTACTTAAACTTATTATTATTATTAATAATCACAATGCAATTATATAAAACACACGTTATACGGCTAGGAATCTAGGATGTCAGGTCACTAAAAATTAGAATTACATTAATTCGCGGAGAACCGGTGACAATCATCTTTTTATTGAAGGATCAGGAGCCTAATATAATACACAGAAATTAGATAGGTAGTTATAATAATAATTATTATAATGTATAGTTAATACAGATCAAGCTATAATTAAGAGCGAAGACATAATATACAAAATACATGATATTATACTATTTTTAAATTTATATCAGGAAGAAATATATTTAAATATCGTCAATGATTATAATTTATAAGTTTATAACATGTGCATAATATACAGGTAACAGTAATATAATAAACATTATATAATCATACGAAATATATAATAACAGTTGGCCTACGACTATTATGGTAGTTAAAATCGTAGAGCCTTATACCCAAAGCTTTAAAAACAAAATAATAACAATAAATTAACAATTTATTCTATAAGAACTTGACATTTTACATTTCTACCAATTATTTATTTAATTATTTATTAGATTCTAGAACAAGCCCTGGTGATTTGACACGATGGGTAGGCACTATAAATAAAAGAAGAACAATATTAAATTAATATTAAGTCGATGTTTATTATAGAAAGCATGAAAAAAGGAATTAAAATTGAAACTTTAATCAAAATATATTGAAAGACTAGAGGTCGCGCCAATGCGCGCGGTTGAGCGACCTGCGATATTTCGTATCCGTATTGATTTTGTTTTCAACTGTACACATTGCTCGTTTTTCATGATTTTATTTTTATTTTTTTCAATATTTAAACGTTTAATACATTTTATGAAGTAGATCTTTATTATATAATTTGTTTGTTATATTTAACATGTAGACGTTATTTTATTTTAATTATCGAGCTACAACAGTATCAACTAAAAGCTAATTTTTAAAAAAAATATGTACATAATTTATTGTCATAATTAAGTGAAATTATGAAATTTTAATATTGTTTTATTTAATTTATTTAAATATTTAACTATTTCAGTGAAAGAAAATTAGATAAAAAAAAAAATAGTTCAAATAACGCATAGGTATTTGTTTTATACGAAATCAATATTTGGATTAAAGTTTAAATTCAGAAAATAATCTCCTTAATTCCTAACCCCTAGCCCCACAGCAGCGGGACTTCAAAATTACGAATGTTTATCACTTTGTAATTACTTAAAGGTTATTTATTTAGGAATACTAACAAATAGTGTTATACAGGGTGATTCATCAAGCATACTCATTCACTTTAACATTTTAATAAGATTATTCTGATTCTTCGAATTTCTTAGTAGAGATTTTCTAATAATTAGATTTTACATGCAAATTAAGAAGTGTCTATAGACTATAGTGGTAATAATACAACCTTATTTTTTCCAAATGATATAACCTGCAGCAATGGTTATTAACCATCCTCTTTTACTATGTTAACTATTAAGCAGATAATTTTCTTGAACCTTTTAATTCGTCTAAATAAAAATTCAAACAGTTCAGGCAGTTTTTGAGTTATTATACATAATCGTGTAAGTATACCAACTATAAGTTTGTATCGCCCTTGTAATATAGGAAACTCCTTAAATGGTATACAAATCCAAGCGTATTTGAAAATACTTTAGTCGTTTAGTACCTATACTTAAAAATTCCAAAACTCAGAAATAATTGAATAAGCTCATCGTCAAAGAATAAAAGGGGATGCCATATGTTTTGTGCATATAATCACCCTGTATGTAAGCGGCGAAGGAAAATAAAATATGTTTATCTGCAATCGATTTCAAATAAAATAACACTCTATTCGCAGTAAAACTATTATATTTTATGAATAAAATATCTAATAATTGTGCAAACAAAGTGCTAAAATGATGTATAAATGTTTAGAAAAGTCTACCTTTGGTAAAACATTTTGTTCGAAATAAAACAAATATGACGTATGCCGCGGTACACCTATAATGCAAAATGTAATAACGCGTTTGACACGTCAATTATATCTTAATTATTTTGAATGGTGGCCAAAAATAATTCCTTTAATATTTTAGTATTATTTAATATAGCGGTTGTTACTTATGATAAATAGGCGTGTAATTTTATGATTAATTATTTCCAAAACTATGGACTGAATATTGCGAACGCCTGAAAGAATACCACACAAATTACAGTATAATTCGCCGTGCAGGTGAATATTTACGTTCAAAAGAAAACATCGATACGCGTAATTTCTCTAGCTTAAAAAAAGAAGTTTATTAAGAATACTGGAAATGTTCGGAGAATATTATAGAATAATATAATATATGGATATTGTTATGATAACATAAGTAAACGGTTAAACGGTTTCCATCAAAATATGTATTATAACCTTTGGTGTTTCTTTATAAAATTGTTGTTTAAATTTCGAGAAGTTTACGTTTTTATAGCTGCAGCTGTGAATTAATCAAATACTTATAAAGTTATAAGGCAACTCACGAATAGGGACAAATGGACGTAAAAATCAATCAATATCAGAAGAAAAATTTAAAATAATAAAATACAATATCAAAAACAGTTATTTATATATTTATTATAATGCGTCAAAAATTAATAAAAAAAAAGTTATTTTCTATAAAACGCCAAAAATTAAAATATGATATTGAAAACGATTATTTATAAAATTTTATGAACTATTTATATTATTTATTATAATACGTCAAAAATTAGTTTAGAATATCAAACAATTTATTTATATATTATGTTGTTATACTCAAAAATGATAAAACGATCTCGATTTTAATCAAGTTATTACCATACCAAATAATAATGAAGTGAAATATTTTGGGCGATTCCGCGTAAAAATTATATTTAAGTTCTAGTTTCATAACTCGGAACAATTATTCGTAGAACTCGTTTATCCACATCAATTAATTTCTTTAATTTTTTTTAGATATTCCATTAGTTATGCTGTGAACATATATAAATGGTTTGTAATTGGTATATTATTTATGCATATACACCAAAACTAAAACATTTACTTAGAATCGCCCAAAGTATTACACTTGATTTGATTAATATTGAATTATTTATTTTTAACATTTCATTTAACTAGATTCTGAGCGGAGAGAAGAATGTATTGATTTTACAATGTTGTGTGTCTTTTTTTGTGTCCGTCGTCACGTTTTGGGGCAGTAAGTGTGTTCCGATTTTCTTCATCAGCATTTTTTATGGAAGGGAAGTGAATCTAGTTGGTACTTTGGAGGGTCAAAAGTAAAAAATTCCCAATGGATTTTAAACGCGTCGGGGAAAACCAAAGAAAAACCAAGTATCTAAATAAAAAAAAAGAATGACTGATACTTGAAATGTCTACCAAATGTTTATATAAAAATAAAAAGTTCAATATATTTTGACTCAACAAGGTTTGTCGTAAGTAGGTCATGTTGTCACCAGTAAATCTAAAAAATATTTTTACATGGTTGATTGTTACAGACATCCTAAGTTAAAATTTGGACGAAATTAGATATTACAATGGAGAATAACGCGATGTGTTATTTCGTAGTAATTAAAAAATATTTTTTGTAGGTGCTTGAAACTTTTAAAGTATATTTTTATATTTTATACACTCAATGACATTTTCAAATGCCATGTTTTCTCCAAAAATGAACTCAATTTACTGTGTTATTAATAGTAAAATTAATTATTTTAATAGTTATATTATACCATAAAATACACTCAGTTATGTAAGTTGACAGATCGTCTTCGCTCAGAATCGTTTTTCGTATAATTCAATGATTTTATATCATCGAATTCAAATTTAACACATCCATTACAGTGACCTAACCTAACCCCACTCGACACCCACGGTCAGCAGAGCGTTACCCACTTGCCAACCTTTTTTATATTCTGTTTGTATAAGATTTAGTCTTATCTCGATCTAATAAAGTCTCATTGTTAATGAAGTACCATTTTTTTTTCAATGTGGCATCACCAAATGGGAAATTTGGGACCGAATTGTTTGCTAAACAAAATTAACAGTTTGTTAGTTTATTTCAAGTACCGAAACAAAATAATTTCAACCATACTCTATATATATATTGTACTCTGTATATTAGATCAGTGTTTCCCAACTTAATTTACTCAGGGAACCTTTACAGGAATTTGAACATTTTGTGGGACTCTCATTATATAACAAAATATATTTTATGATAACATAAGGAGGAAACGTCTCAACGAGAAGAGGGCTTGTGCTGTCGTTCATAATAGTTATCAAATGTTATTTACCAATTTATTTTTTCTCAAATTTCTCACGGAACCCTATTTGCACTGATTTGCCGAACCTTTAGGTTCCGAGGAACACCAGTTAGGAAACACTTTCTGTCTGTAAATTAGACCATATACCATGTTCAAGGACCATGTTATGTAGCACAAATAAAGATCTAACTTAGGTACTTCGCCATAATGGACAGTTACCCATTACCTATATATAATATTATAGGTAAACATATAAATAGTTTATAATATATATTTATACTAGCTGATGAAGTGCACTTCGTTGCCCATTAAAAAAATTAATAATGGTGTTACGTTGAGGGAAAAATACATAACATACCCTATTTCAACCCCTTACAGCCCTTAAAAAGTAGCCTATATCCTTTCTCAGTGTCTAAACTATCTATGTACCAAATTGCATTTAAATCGGTTCAGTAGTTTCGGAGCCTATTCAATACAAACAAACAATCAAATCTTTCTTCTTTATAATATTAAGTATAGCGTATAGATGAAATATTTAACCATTGACAACCCTATAAATAAATAGTACATAGCAGGCACGGATTGGGCCGGCGGGACACCGGGAGTTTTCCCGGTGGGCCAGTCCTCCTGTAGCGTGCTGTTTTTTCTTCAGAACAACAGGTTTTAATTATAAATTTAAACCATACTGTGTAGACGGTATTTTTATCATATTTTATTAATATTGCATGATTTTATCAATTGTAACTTGTAAACACGGGAATAGTTTGATCCACGGCTATATTATTTTCATAAACGGCCGACATAGGTACTGCAGATTTCCCGGGCCGAATTTATATCCCAATCCGTCCTTGGTACATAGCAACCATGGTTACCAATAGCAACCATTTAGAAACAAATATTTCCATCGTAAATCTCAAAATCCCTGTGTGAGCACCTCCATCACCACCACACCTCACCACTTTGTGAATCTAAACCATCCATTCAAATCGGTCCAGAAGTTTAGGAGGAATTCAGTGACATACACACGTACAGTAGAATTATATATATTAAGATATAAACTATAAAAGTATAAACAATACGTTTATAATTAATTATAGTTGAAACTAAATATTTATATATTATTTAAAAATTAATTCGTGAAATATATCATTAATATCTCATTAGTTGAAATGTAGTAAATGTGATACATAGTAGAATTTTTTTAATTCATTCCTACAGATAAAAATAATATTATCTCCTATTTATTTAAAACATATAAATCATCAAAAGTACCTATAAGTATTATAACTATTAAAGATAACACACATACGAATGTTATATTATATAAGAGGACGTCACACTCGCACGTGTTGTCTCCGTATTACGAACATATACTTGTGTATACCTACAACATAAATTTGGGTACAGCTGCAGAACCAATTTTGTTTTGTTGTCTTTAATATTAGCGTGAATCTATTGACCCAGAATACAATATTTAAAGGTAAAAATATTATCTGTATTTGTATATGTTAGTTTCTTACAATATTTGCATTTTCAAGCGTGTAAATAAGTAAATTATATGAATATTCCTAATATAATTATCCTAAAAGAGAACATTTGAAGAAAAAAAGATAAATAAATATTAAATTGTAAATATTTTATATTTATATGGGTATTCATAACTTGCTTAAAAATTTAAATATCACGAAAAAAAACCCAACACACGACATTGTACAAACAATGATAATTTTCTAAAGTTTTTTAACGTAAAAGTAATTTTCAAAGTTTGGCAATATTGGTCAATTCACTCTATTATATCAAAGGTAACAACTCAAACGGTTCTGTTGAACGCAAATTCGACGGTGAGTTCACTGTTTATAAGATTTTGGTGCACTGCTTGAAATTGGACCAGAAACCAGAAACAAAGGCTCAATACTATCATTTTAGGCTACAACTGAAGAGCGTGAGGCCATAGTAGGAATTCCATTAAAATATCAAGAGGGCCAATATTTTAATCACGATAACGTTTCAACAGGCTGCTGTTGTCCCGGGGGCTGATTCTGAGAGGGCGGCTAATTTGTTTTCCAATATTTAATTAATTTATTCGGTATAATAAGCAGGTTTTTTTATGTTGTTGTACCAGGGCGGCAAGTCCCTAAATACGGCCCTGGGTGGAGCCGTAGACTGTGGAAGTTATCCAATCAGAGGCCTAGAGATTTTCTCAGGTAGGTCCGGTAAACTGACGAGATCCGCGTAAGAGTTATGTTATTATATGTAGGCACTTACTGATTTTTTACGCTCAAATACTAGTGTTTATTAGTGGGCAGTGGCTATTTTTCTGATTTTCCGGAGTGCACACTACAACACTTGTATTTGAATTTAATTATCTACTATTTGCTAATGATCGTGAAGGTATTGGAGTGAAATGGTGAATGCAAAATGTATTTTGTTTTACCTTCCTTCTACATCTTATATTATACTTTTACATGTTACATATTACGCTTATTACATGAAAAACGCAAATTAAAATTGTCATTTCTTACACACTTAAAACTAATAATAACAAAAGATATACCCTCAACACCGCGGTAAAATATCAAAAAATCAATTGGCCTCGGTAGTTGATTATAAAGTTTAGAAGTTTGCAATTAGAAACATATTTACTTAATATGGAAAATGAAAAACTTATTTTTGGTTTAATACGATTTTGGTTTTCATCTGTTTCGGCATCAGAAAAAACAACTCGAAAAAAACATTTTTGGTTAGTGGCATTTGGATGTATTATTATTTCTATTATTTTTTTTACTGAGCCACAATTGTGTTGCCGGTATAGTGGATCAAAATATCCAAAAGTTGGCATGTTAATAATTAAAGAGCATCTTTAATTGTATCTCGTTTCTGCCACACTTATCTATTATTGAGACTGAATATCAACTATCAAATATTTATCAATTTATTTTATTTGCTATATGGGTAACTTGCTATAAGATTATCCTATATTTGTCTAGTAAGATCTTTAGCCCGTTTTTATAATTTTATAGTATGAAATTACGAAATAAGACGTTCCACATCGGCACTCTGGGATTTGAGTATTTGACTGATAAAATCTTATGGTTTTTCTTTAAATTAATCCATTATAGTTATATCGTTTTTATTACTATTCATGTTAGTTTATTCAACTGTAATTATAATACATAGTAAGAAATTAATTAATTTATTCAAAATTAAATCAGCACTCGCAAACAATAAGAGGTATTTAAATATCTACGCACTATGCCCACAACTAAAAGTTGACATCTACCTATAATATTTTCGTTGGTACTTTTTTATTATTCTGTTTAGTGTGTCGTAATATGTTTATGTATGAATATCATACATGATTCCTATTGTAGAAATTTTCTTTTCAAAAAACTTGATTTGATAAATAAAAATATTTTCTTAAATCTACAGTATTGTTGCACATGGAACCTTGTCTTGTATAAAATCTCAGGTGGCAGGTGCTATTTTTATTTTTCGTAGTGTACTCTTGAGATTTTATAATGCATAATTAGTTTCATAGTGCACACAAAAATAGCCACTGGACTATTTTTAATCAGTGGTATTACTAAGATTTTTATGATCGTAAAATTGTTATCATAAAATAAAATAACCTTATAGATTTCTATGTTTGACAATTCATTTTGTTGAAAAGCGAGTAGATAGCCTATTTTACCTACAAGTTATAAGTAAGTATATATTGTATAGTTAAATAAAACTTTCACATGGCCTGATTAAAAATACGTTAGGCTACGAAACAATTAATTTAGTTTTAGGCAAATTTAAATTAAATACATTTAAAAAATGAAAATGGTACTAAATTTATTGAAAAAAAAAATTCTTAACAAATTTCTTAAAAAAAAAAAATACATTTTCTACTTATACATTTTATTACTTTTATATCAGACTACCTTACATGTAAAAGTATAATTCATTTAGTTTGCATTGTATACATTATCATTGACCTTCAAGTATATGCTACTATTTTTTTTTAAATTTCTTCAAACCTGGGCTGTCACTAATGGTTATATTAAAATAATATTATTCAATCCATAGTTATGTAAATAGTTGAATAAATACACAATGATCTGTGTTAGAAATAGATATTAGGTTTAATTGGCATCATAGATTGTATAATGTATTTATGTATAGGTAATTATATATTTTATAGAAATTTATTACAATATCTATAAAATATAGTTAATTTTTAATATGTACTGTTAATTTGTACTCACAAAAGATAATTTTACAAGTAAATTAAATTGACAAATACATTTGGGTAGTAAACATTTTAGTTAACACAATAAAATAATTGGTATTTGGCCAAATATTTAACATAGATTAAATAGTTAACTTAATAAACATTTCAATACAACAGTTTTTCTTTTAAACATAAATAACACTAATAACGAGTTTGAGCCAAAAGTGATAACTTTAGTAATATATAATTGATGCTAGAACATTAATTTTAATAATTTAATTTCAAGGGTGGTGTTATATTGACATTAACTATCAGTCATTTAAACAGACAATACAGAAAAATGTTTGTATTTCTTTTACTGTAGGTTTAAGGGCAAGATTAGAGTAAAATCCCATGCTACCTAACCGAAAGTAAAAAACTAAATCTATGATAGTATATCTTTTTTAGATTTTAATGCAAGTTATCAGTTCTATAACTTCTATATATTTTTAATACTTTACTTTTGAAATTGTAACACTAAAATATTCAAATGGTTAATTTCAAAATGTTAAACTACAGTAATAAATCAAGTTAAATTAAATAAAAAAAATCAAGTTAATTCAATATGGTAATAAACTAATAAGTAAAGAGTATTTATTTCTTACTAATTTTGTATTAAACCTGCAATAACGGAAATATGACCCACATTTTTCTATATTTCTCAATGGAAATGATTTGTCTATGTAACTGTTATGTTGTCTTATCATTGATTTGTTTAATAATGTAATCCATAGTACTTGTACGAAAGTTCAATCTCTAGTCTCAACAAAATAAATTATGTATAGTGTGTATGTTCATGACCTAAATTTTCTATACAATTACGGAGTATATAAATGTTGAAAAAAAACATATTGACATATTATTTTAGAACTATTGTAAAAGATGAAAAACATAATAAAAATGAGATCTAATGATTATACTCTGTAATTTCTAAAAGCCAGTAGCACCAAGCATATGGCGTATTTGTTCAAAACTCATCCAAAAAGTTAATGACCAGGGTGCCATTCTTATCCAGACAGGTAAAAATCCTTTGTAAAGAGCAAAAAACCCTTCATTTTCAATAGTCTTAAACAAACAGTCCAAAGATCCTTTGTATACCAAACCACTATAAAACAAACAAAATTGAATCCTAAAGATGTATTTTTTAATACATTTATTAAATAGTGAATGAACTTACATTCCATTTTTGTCAGTCGGTTGATTCATAACACGTGTTTTTACAACATCTGCTGGAGTTCCTAATGTAGCTGCTACTAATCCAGCACATATACTGAAATAATAAATCAGACTTATAAATATTAACAGTTTATGTGAAATAAAAACAATAAAAGTATACCTAGAAAGGCAATGTAGAAGATGTGAATCAGGTAATCCAGTTTTATGCATAATTAATTGCTTAGCTGTATCATAAGTAGTCAAATCACCCAGATTTACAAGAGCAGCACGTTGTACATTGGGTATTGAGCCTTTCCACAAACCACGGACACCACTTTCGGATACTATTTTTTTGAACGCATGTGCTGTACTCAACACTCTTGGATACAATTATAAAAAATATTATGAAAGTTAATTTTAAATGATTGTACAACAATAATTATTAATTATCTATAGGTAGTTAAACATTAACTAATGGGTATACCTAGCAGGCTCTCCCATCAGACGCCGTTTGCCTTCC
Source organism: Neotoxoptera formosana (assembly GCA_022818045.1). NCBI lineage: Eukaryota > Metazoa > Arthropoda > Insecta > Hemiptera > Aphididae > Neotoxoptera > Neotoxoptera formosana. The sequence continues at coordinate 33,351,307 of CM040631.1, read as the reverse complement.
ATCTGTATTTGAACTTTGATCAAATCAGCTGGACTAGCAACATACTGAGCAAGAACACCAGACATGACTCCGCTTATGGCTGATTTCCTGAAGTTAAATAATAAATCAGAGAATCTACCAATTTGTGTTGTTTATTTGTGAATACCAAATCGGAAATGATCCATCTTCGTTTTTTAATAATATTTTATCACGCATAGTTTCGTACGATACAATCCTAATACCAGAATACACTACATGTCTATAGAGTGCAGGTGTCACACCTTGCCATAGTTTTAGGGCACCTTCTTCATTGACAATGCCGATAGCCGTTTTTAACATGCCTCTATACTGTGTAGGTTTACTGGTAGTAGCTACTTCACCTTGTATTTGCAAACGGGTCTTGGTCAAATCCAATGGGTATGTCACTGCACAACAAAAAATAATATAACATAAATATTTAGGTATACATTTGTGATTTGTGTCAGGTAAATTATAACAAATTAAGTATAGCTGTATTGGAGCAAATCACCCAAATCTTTAAAATCTTGGACGCACACCATTAAAATGGGTCAAATAGATTATAGGACTTACCAATCATCCAGATATTATATGGGTTGATAATGAATCAATTTTAAATAAATATGAAAAACAAGTGTTCATTGTAATACATTTCTAATATAATTATATTATTTTTATTAATAAATAAATATAATTTCTTTTGCATAAAATGTTATAATTAGGGCTATGAATTGAATGTAGTAAAAACCTTAAAAAATGCATTTAAAATCTCGGAAAATGCATTAAAAGTTCAAAATATATTAAACGTGTAAAAAACTATCAAGTTGTATTAAGAAAAAAATTAAAAAATAATTCATCATAACATGTGTAAACATTTTAAATTGACAGGAATTGTTAAAAAATATCAAAAAAAGTAATAAAACTGAAAAATTAACATAAAAGGTTAGAAAATGACCTAAAATTAAAAAAAAATCATAAAATGCAAAAAAATAAAAAATTCTTCAAAATTGAGTTTTTTTTGGAACTTAATGTTAAAAAAGCTCTTTTACAAATAGCTTAAAAATAATTAATTTCCCTCCAAATTCATAGCCATTATATAATATTGATAAATCTATTTTATTTTATTAATAGAGATATCAAACGTAACAGATGAGGTATGGTAAATGAGGAGTGCGACTGGCAATGCCGTCACAGTTTTGTATCCTCTAAATTTGTAGTTTAGTGCTCAAGCCCCCTTCATATTTTTGGGTTATTCGCGCCTACATAAGAATTATACAGATCTTGTAAAAGTACTCACATATTTCTGCAACACTGGCGGCCACCACAGACACAATATATGTACACCAGAATGAATCAGCATAGTTGTATACTTTGGTTCCAGGTGCTTTGTCTTTGATGGGAACCACTTGTGTGTACACCATTTTTGGTTTTGTTAAACACTGTTATTATTATCATCAGACACGTTACAGAAATGTAAGCCACCGGTAACTGCTGCTGTATAACAAAAAAGCGACGAACACAATCGATTGTGAGTGATTGGCAAGTGTGAACTGTGTTATGGTTATTATTTATTACAAACTACAACTGTCGAACCGTGAGATTAGATAGAAAATGAAACACAAAGGTAGGTAGATAAAGTACTAGGTTCCTATTCGGAGAATGAGGAAGTCACTGGTGTAGAATAGGAAGGATTCTATTTGTTCTACTAAGTAATTCGACGGACTACAATTTATAAATACTTACCATTTAGAGGATTTGACCCTGTATAGTTTTTTGTATTTTGTAGTTCAACACATTTGACATTCAAAGTCAAACATCATTCTAACGACATCGAAAGAATTTCGAGATTGTAAACACTGATAAGGACAACCTGATGTTCTGACCATATGGTTGTTTGATAACAGTCGTTAAATGCCTAAATAATAAACATCATGACGTGACCCTGCATAAAATATATTTTGGACTATTTTTAGCGGTGCTTCATTTGGAGAAAAAATGATAAGGTGAGATGCATAATTAGTGTAAAAAAACGTGAGTACCTGAATATTTAAATGGCTTATTGATTAAGATATAATTGGAATAGAGACACAATATAAATATTTATTATTTTAAAATAAGATGTACCTACTGGCTACTCCGTTCTCCTCATGCTCTCACAATTCAAGAACTGATTTTTAGACGTTACCTACCTATGTCTATTATTATAGACCAAATTTAAAAACTAATGTATTTAAAATTTAATGGAAATCAAATACATATAGTACAAGCATAGAATAGATTAAATCTATTCTGTGGTACGAGTAGGTACCTAAATGATTAGTATAATATGTATATAAATAGGTACAATATTATTATTTATTTTATCAATGGTAGTTGGTACAAGCTGGTATATAGGTATTAACAAAATTAATATTATAACCTCCTATAGGTATTAAATAATAATAATAATAAAAATGAATTTATCTACAGTTATAATTGTAAAGCATTTACCTATATACGTTTATAAGTATTAACTATTCAGTATAAACATCACATCTCCTCAAAACTCTATGCCTGTGCTTAAGGAGAGAGAGAGCATCTAATTAAAAAATATAATATATTTTGTTCAAGTGGAATTTTTTATGTGAATTATTATACCAGTAGCCGCTATATGTATACGGACAGTATACCTACACTGATACCTGGAATCTATATAGCTTATTATGTAAATCGTAAATGTAACTATGTAAGTACCTACATAGTATTTAAACTATAGGCGTAAGTATAAATGTTCAATGCATAGTATGATAAGTGATTTATGATAATTGATAACCTTTTAGTATTCAAATAACCTACAGACTACAGAGTATAGGTACTTAACATGTATAGGTACGACTAAACAGATTACAGACATAAAGTGAAACTACTCACACTATAGAGAATCGTAAAAAACACATACGGATTACTGCTTAGGTAGTGTAAAGTGTTATAGAATGACTTTGGAGATTCCCGAATTCCGATATTTCCGTACCTACAAATACTTTTAATTATCTATAAGTTGATTAATTAAATATTATTAAGATTTTTCATAATAATTGTTTTATTATTTTATTTTATTTTTATAGTGCTCTTCTCGTTGTCTGTCGTTTCCATGTGTAGAAAATAATAATATAAACATTTGGTGCAAATTTCAAGTACCCATCTACGGTTATGAAAATTACATTTTTAAAGTCATAAAAAATATTTGTGAAATGATTAAGCTCAATTTTATTTTTTAAAAATAGTAATCACAACTTATGAGAAATCTTGTATTACATTTTCAAATCTTAGGTATGAATAAAAAAATGATAGGAATTTTTAACTACAGATTAACTTGCAAATATTTTTAACTTTAAACGTTCATAAAAAGATGCTGCATACAATTTTGGACCGTGGCAGAAAAATTGAACGATATTCCTTTACAAATAAATTATAAAACATAAAAAAATCTCTCGTAAAAAATGGAATTTCCCTTCAAGCCTAAAAACAAGAAATTAAGTTATTATCCGAGTCAAAATAGACCACGCGCGTCTATTCTTCCTTTCTCCAAAGAACCTGCCCCAGCATGTGACATATGCAAGGAAAACCTCTCGATCGACCATATATCGTTACTAGATGTCCAAAATACGCCGAAGTACGAAAAATCTTCAACAACCCTACCTCTCTCCGACTAGCTCTCAGCGAAGAAAACACTGAAGCAATCTACCAATTTTTCCATAAATACCATTCATTCAAGCAAACAATTGTAAATAACTGTAAATATTTCAACCTTGTCTCTATATGAGTATACAGTATGTCCCAGAAGGGGGGAAATACGTTTGGGCGCATTTGCCCAAAACAGAACACTTTAGGGCGTAAATCCATAACACGTTTGGGCGTAATATTTCCCTTCATAATAGTACGTTTGGGCACATTTATTTCTTGGCGTATATTAACATATTTTACTAATTAATCTGAGCCTATTAACGTTACTCAGAAGACACCGCTAGGAGGTTGGCTCAATAGTCTTCCAAAAATATTTAAGGACTTTTTTTTTAAGAAAACCTAATTCAATTTTTTTTATATTAATTTTTTTATTTATCAATATTATTCTATATTATGGTCTTTTATATTTATTAATTAATTAATGCGTTTTCCCTGCAAAACGTAATGTAATTCAATATATTTTTTTCAACTTCATAAGTCTCCCAACATTTTTGTACAAACTTGTGTTTTTCTACAGTTTCTTTTTTAAATTTTTACTACAGATTAAACGATTAAGTAGTTATTAGATTAGATTACGCAAAACGTTCAATTACTAGTTGCAATACCTATTGTGCCCAAAGGTGTTTTCATAAATGCGCCCAAACGTGTTAATAATTTTCAGGTAAATTATGTATACTGCGCCCAAACGGGTCATCCCCCCCAGAAGTCCCATATCACCCATAGTATCACCGTGGAAAATCAATATATTTAAACGTGGTTTCTTTTACAGTGATAACTGATAAGTATAGGAATTCCAATTGAATAGCATAAATTTCAATTTTTTTTTCAAAAATTCAAAAATTTTCTATATTTGTTTTTGAATTACAATAAAATGAGAAAATCGTTCATTTACGGGTTTTTATGGTACATGGATATTTTTTATACCTAATATTAATATTATTTTTAAATTATCATTTTTTCAACCAAGGTTTTCTGGCGTAGTCTATCTCCATATATTTTAATCCATTCGGCGTGATGTGTAGGTACTTAAAATATTATATTTAACAGTACTTAATAAGGAGGTATAATGGTGAGATACTGAGATCAGTAGATCACATGCACAGCTAATTTTTTTCGTACAATTTATGAGAAGCAATATTCTTAAAGTACCTATATTTACTATTGGATTAATTATCAATTACAAAATACATTGTATGATGTACATCAACATCATAATATCATCTATGTATATATTGATGATATTTACGTAGTATACATTTACCTAAGCTATTGCCTATTATATAGTTGTGTGTTGTAACTATTATAGTAATATGTTGTATCTATTTAAATAAAAGAAATATAGCTTGTAAATGAATTATTTTTGGTTAATTATTGTGACGAGTAAACCATGGATATAGACATATAGTTAGGGGTGGTATTAGACAATCGAGTTATTTGGATTTCGCTAGGTCAAAAACACTACTGAGTATGGACTCCACAAAAAAAAAGTAGAGAACATGTGTTGTGACCATACTGTATTATCTAGTGATATCTAGTGAGCGTCTCGTCAGAAGTTTTTTTTTAATATTTTATAATATTTTTTGTGTATTATTTTGCACAATTTGTGCCCATTTTTGTCAAATTGTTTGTAAAATTATTATATTTTAATAATTTATTTTCCATATAGGTACCTGTATTTGTCTGTGTTTGTTGAAAACAATAAAGTTCTTTTGTTCACATAAATATAATCATATTGGATAGTAATGGATACTACAAAACAATATCAACAATAACTGTATAGGTAGGTACAGAATAAAGGCATATATGATTAAAGATGTAAAATGTGAACAATTAGATCAGCGAGTTAATAATTATAATGGCGTGTCGTGAAGTATTTTCGGAGATCGCCGTACCTAAGTACTATACCTGCAAACTGCACAGTGGCCCGCCCAGAGAGTTAAAGCCCCCCAATTTTTTTAAAAAATATACCCAAGTTAAATTATTAAAATCTATTGATTACTGTGTATTTATGTGTAAGAAAGAGTAAAAACATTTGTTAGCCCCCCCCCCAAAAAAAAAAAAATAAAATCCTAAATGCGCGCCTGAATCTGCATTGAGCAATTCGCGTTTGATCACACAATAATATTATTTTGCAGGCGTCCGCTTTGGGGGCGCAGCATCGTTTGAAATCTGCAGCAATGTTCAGTATATCGCATCACATATTTGTTTTGTACGCCATTGGCGTAAATTGGCCTGCGAAAAGGGGCACATGTACCATCACATCATAGATGATCGATATCTAGTGGTGCGAAATTATCGTTCTGCTCCGTTAAAAAATCTGAAATATACGTAAGTCCTACTCACGAAGTTACTAGTCTATAGCTGCAGTGTTTACAACGTGAATATAATATAATAATTTACTTACTTTTATTAAATGGGTAACGTGAATTTTAAGGACTGCTAAGAATTAAAACTTTCCGAAAAGGCAATACTAACCAATATAATATGGACAAAGTCATATTGATATAAGACTGAGTGTTTGACACTCTGCAATCTATCGAAAGATGACGTAGATTTCTCTAGATAATAAACAACCAGTAAAATAAGCACCACACAAGCTAATTGTTTGTAAAAAAAAAAATTAAAATTTTTTTTTAAATTTGCGGTGCTGACGTGTCGTATTTCACAGATTTGTGGAATATTTGAATTTGTGACTGGCGACGTTTTCTTCATAAGCCCATTGAAAAATATTTCATTTCCATTCTTTCTTGCGATAATAGAAACACAGCTAATGTAAATATTATTGACATTAACAACACAAATCAATGTAATATAACATTCAGTACCATCGTTAAATTTATATTTACATAAGTACCTATAAATAGTAGGTAAATATTTAATGTTTGCATATCTCCCGAGTACCGCATTATTATTTCATTTCGAATTCAACTTAATATCGTTAGTCTTGCGCGAAGACAGACTCAATAAGATGTGTATATTTTATCCTTTATTCAGTCTCAGTGTCCAATGCGACGGACATGCTTTTTAACTATTTTTTTACAAATCCATTGAATTAAATCCCCATATATGATTATTATAGTTTTACCATAATTTTAGTCTTAAAAAAAATAAAAAATATCTAAGAATACCATATAAGCGTGTAAGCAATTGTAACTGGATAACTTTAGATAATATAAAGTTCACATGGACTTCCTAAAGTTTTGGTAACAGGGTTAACTTTAAGTCATTTCCGAATGTCTATTCAAGACCCCAAGTGACCTGTAAAGGTTTTTTCTTTGCTGGTAGTCAATAACTCGTACGAAAATTTCAAAGTAAACTTTCAATTTTGTTCGTATCACGTTCGACAAGCATAAAATATGATACACAACTCGATAAGTAATTAAATAAAATCAAAAATATTAAACTAAAAATTGTAAAATCTAAAAATTTGGTTTCAACATATTTCGAACGAAATAATTTTTTTAAGTTATACAAAAAGAAACTAATATTTAAAACTAATAATATTTTATTTTTTAGTTATCTTATTTATTTAAACTATATACAATAAATTAATATTTATTTAAAAACAAACAACCTATACCTTTTGTACATGGTTTTAAATATTCTACATGACTACATGTATACATTTTACAGTTATGGAATACACGTTTATCATTATAATTTCATAAAAATTAGCAACTTATCGTTATGACCTTTGGTCTAAACATATTTAATTTAAATCATTATTTTATTTGTAAATCTTAACGTATTCTTGAAGTCTTATGAATCAGTAGAACATTATGCATAGTTAACAATTAAATCAAAAGTTTTAAAACAATAGAAAATTTTAAATACGATTTTCTTTAATAAAAAACAAATTAATATAACTATTCTTAAGCATTAATTAGTAAATTATACATACTGTGGTTAGTGGTTACGTGTTTATTTTAATTTCTGTAATGTCTTAATGTCTTTGACATTCAACAATTAACATCGTGATTAGATGTTATATATTTAATTTATATAGGTTTAAGTATAAAAAACAATTTTTTTTTTAAATAATCGTAATAATCTTTAATTATGATTTTATGAATCATCAATAAATTAGTACCTACCTGTCCTACCTATATTAAATAATAATAGTTCGCCTGAAAACAATTTATTTTTGGAACATAATACTTATACTGTAGTATTAAGAGTATAATACTTTGAAAATACTATTAAATATGCATAATAATATTATTTAAAATTTTGTTGACCTAATAAATGATTTTCAACACTTATAGGTAATAGATTGAACTCGTTTATAATATATTCTTTGACAATTGAATTCTGTTGAAAACTTTTTTACTCAAATTTACATATTATTATACATTTGTAAAATGATTCATACATCGAACAATAAACAAATTAAGTTTACAAATATTTACAAAAGTCTACTTCTAATCAAAATAAAAAAATAATAATAAAAAAAGCGTGAAAAGTTTTAAAATTATTGTCTTGAATTCTTATTTGGAATCAAAAATTTTAAAGAAAAAAATAAAGCATTATTTAAAATCATACAAACAACTTATTGAACATTTTTACTAGAAAATTCATTAAAAAAATGAAGTTTCAAATGAAATACTTTTAGGTTCTTGTGTAGTTTAAATTAAATTAAATTTTCTATTTAAAAAAAGATGTTGTTTTCTTATTACGGATATTATAATTATTATGAATAAATGTTTTTTTTCGAATTAAATTTTGAAGATTATAGCTAAGAAATGTGTTAAAAAGTTTGGTGCCGGGAACTGTATACTATTATACGCGCTATCACAGATTGACAGTGGGGAAGCAGGGAATTTTTATTCGATTCGCATTACAATATGGTACCAATAATAAATAATTATTAAGACCATCGTGTTCGTATTTGAACCGTTTCAGCGTGAAAATCACGGTTTTCACGTAGGGAGATCGTGTTGCACCGACCGTCCGTGATGACATGGTCGTCGCGGAGAGATCACATACGTTTTGTAATCCTGATAATTTGTTTTCTACTTTAACGACAAAACCTTATGGGTAAGTATCATAGTAGACAATTATGTATATACACAGTATAGGTATGCAATATCGCATTAGTATAAAATATGTACACAATATAAAATACATAAAATTACATAAATTACGTATAATGTTGTCATATAATATCATAATATTATAGACTGCACTGCAGAGCGTTTGACACGCGTGGCATCCGCCGCACCCAGCATATACCTAGGTATAATAGCACGGTATATTATATGACCCACGCCACCTTGGTGGCCCTGTCCGTGGACAAGTGGCTGGGCCCGATCACGCTGACCGAAGCCGTGGGCACTTGGGCCTCCGGGCCGGGTCAATCGGGATCGTACTTGCAGTCGATGTGCATCAGCGCGGCGGTGGACAGCAACGTGACCAGCGTGAGCGAAATGAGTATGGTGGCCAGCACGGCGATCTGCCCGTTGCGGAACAGCGACCGCGCCGAGACGTACAGCAGACAGGCGTGCAACAGACACGCGGCCAGCCACAGCACCGTGAGCGCCACCGCGGACCGGACGGTGGGCCCCAGAAACCGGAACGGTTGCAGTCGCGGGTCGCACAGCTGTTGCGGACGGTAACCGCTGAAACCGTGGCTCGTGTAGATGCTGCCGGCTGTAAGACATACAACATCAATGATAAGGCTTATTAATTTTTTAATTGGTACTGCGACTGTATAAATATTATTAATATTATAATAATATATAAATATTATGTGATGCGACCAGAGTGCGATGTCAACATCGTAGTCCCCCTCAAAATGTCAAGTACTCTGATGCCCCCGGTGACGAGGGCGTAGATTTCGCCCGGGAAGGGCCATCAGGACATGTTTACTGTTTAGTGTTGCCCTTTTGTGAAGTGTATTTTTGAATTTTTACTATTTAAATTTTTTCATTATCATATTATTAATGACATAAATTATAACTCATTGAGGAAGATACGAAAAAAAAATTAATGACCGACCCGGTCTTGTAATTGTGTAAGTCCCCGCTTGTTGAGCCACTGTTGCAGGTGTTAACTAAATATTTGAAAATCTACTGACCTAAGTTCGTGATGTGGTTCGAATATTTTAATGCAGTTTTCATTAATGAAAAATAATAAGACTCATAGGCGTCACTAAGGGGTGTATCGAGGGGTACTTTTGCTACCCCATAAAATGTTTTGGGGTAGCAACAGTACCGTTTAATTAACACTAAAATTTCAATTTTGAAAGTCTATATTCGATATTTATTATTGAATTCTTAACGAAAACGATTCGTTTTTAAAGTCTTACTTGTAGTATGAAGTAAAAATATCATAGTGAAAACATTTTTAATGTATGTATCCAAAATAACATATTTTGTTAAGTGTGATAACGTTAGTTATTTTTCCCGAGTGTTTCTGTAAACTTTTTTTAACCGAGTTCAGTTTGAATTTTAAGTATATATTGTATAAAATATATTTATATCAAACAAAACCATGACACAACCGATACATGTTTTCATTAGATACCTACCTACTTTACAAATACTTAATTAAGTACAAAATCGATTTTGTCAAAACTGGTGTTGCGTATCCTGATTCCCCGCTATTTCTCGTTGGTTTTTTCCGATTGTTCAGAAAAGTATTACTTTTTACGTCCCAAAGTAGGTAACAACTATACTGTAGGTTAGGTTAGCTTATAGATACAATTTAAATTTGCTATCAGACAAGAAAAAACCCTCACACAAGAGAAATCACATCATTGTTAAATCAATATACATTCATCGCTATGTTAAAAATCTTAAATGTGCCTTAAATCAGCATAATTATAATCAGCGTGAGAAAAACCACATTTTATAATAGATGCCATTGAAAATTTAAGTATGATATAACTTATTAGAAGGTAAAATTAAAAAGATATTATACACAAGTATACAAACTGTTAATGATAACTGCAGTAATGTAATAGTAATATACATGTGTAATGACTAATGAGTATTGTAATCATTAATAGGTTGTAAGATTATTTTAATAAGTTATAACTTAAAATCAATAAAATTATGTTGACTACTAAAATAATCGGACCACCCCTATTACTTATTAGTGTATTATATTGTATTATATAATATATTTAAATTAGAAGCTAGTTATGGGGTTAGGTTAAATTGTATAACATCAAACATGTGTTTATCAATTTATTTATTGATTTTGTGTTTTGAGAACAACGAATCGCTTCAGAACCAAATGAATGAATGCACGCCTATTTCGTTGGGTAGTTTAAATTATTATCTGCAGCCCAAAATACCTTAATCATGTAATTTTATTCAAAAATATTACGAATTGTTAACTCAAACAAATGTTCTTCTACTACCTTTACCCTAACTGAAAATTACTGAGAAATTAAGACAACGGCGAAGAGGATAATTATTTAACCTTTTTTTTAATTGCACATTATTTCTAGGTTTTTTATAAACGTGTTATAATATTAGTCAAAAATATATGTTGACATTTAGGTATAACGTATTTATCGGTAAAGCCATTAATTGGTTCATCACAATTCATATAGCATTCATTCATAATGGAACATAAAAGAACATTAAGTAACACGACCCAAGAAATATTGATCTTTGACCTTGTAAAGCTTATGTTCTATATGGACGTTTTATACAGCTAACAGGATTCAACATTTAAAAGCGATTACATAAAACTAAAAGCGGTAGAACATTTAATATCTCTATATTTTACTCAATCGAGAATTTTCGATGTATTACTTAGTTATTTTTATCTTTATTTTTATCTCTTTGAAATATTATAAATGTTAACGATTAAAAAAATAAAAATGAAAACGTAATCAAAAGCCAAAAGCCATAATTTATAAAAAAATATACGTTTCTAAAATTATTTAAACATTGAAATGATTTAAAAATAATTAATATAAAAATCTGAGTATAGTTATCTTCAAGTTATTAGAAAACAAATAAAATACATTTTCAAGCCTTTTGCAGAGTGTTATAAAATAGTATGAAAATTAGGTACACCGTAATAATTTAGTTAAGAAAAAGTATTCGAGTAAAAGTACTCATTCTTTTTTAAAACTATTAATATAAAATGCATCCTTAGACACATAACAATGATTCAATGAAAATGTTTTTAAAAGGAAAATTTAAAATAATATAATATATGTCATCCATAAATAAAAGTATATGAAATATGGTTATTAAAATGTTTATTTCTTGTTAGTTGGATCTTATACCAAATATCTGATTTATATCTTACACACAGTATTATTGTTTGGCAGTCAATTTGCACAATCTTACAAAAAAAATTTGCATCACCGTCCAAAATATGATTTAACTTTAAAATTACTAAAACAACGTTGTTCAGAACTATTTTTAGTGTGAGTTAATAAACTAATATAAAACTTATATTTTGTGGTTTCTTTATTACGATAAGAACGTCGAATATAATTTATGCTTTGTACCCATGAATACTTTCAAACTGCCATAAGCTGGAAGTAATTTTTATTTTAAACATTGGAAACTTAAATTATTTTATCAAAAATTAATTTCATATGCATATTAAATGTACTACAAGTATACAGACAATTAAAATTCATTGCAAAACTAACAATTCAGATTACTTTAGTCTTCATCTATTTCCTTATATTTACATCCCGATTCGTTTCAGACTTAAATTCTATCATTAGCCCGCTCATTTCCCCAATACAAACGGTTCTAAATACTTTTCTGTAGTAATTACTTTCTACTTTCTTCTTAATTATTATCCATAATTACTATCAGTTTGAATTATAACTATTTTTTTATTAGTTACTTGTGTGAAACTATGATAACACTACAATTAAGGTATATATATATATATATGTAAATAATATCATGAAATATGACATAATAATATGAAATATAAAATATAATATATAATAATAAAAGTGCGCGATATCTGAATAGATACGAAGGTCAATAAATAATGAGTTTATGTTATAATAATAAAGATAACTGATCACCCGGCAATATGCATAATTAAAAGTAGAGATGTACAAAATATTCACTTTGAAATGTAAAATTGTTTTTAATACAGCTGTAAGAAGAGTAAAGAGGTGTTAATTATACTATATTTTAAAACGACTTAAAACTATGAATTAATAATTTTTTTTTTATTAAACTACTAATCGTTTTAATAAATTTAATAATATATAATTACTCATAATTAATATTCGTAAACCTATTTTTTATTTCACTTGTACCTATCAACTACGCCTATTCATTGTATTTACTTATTAAAATCAAATGTACCTATCTCATATTTAAATTTATTCTGTGAAAATTGGTGTGTTTAGTATTTAAATACAAGTTTGAAAGTATTTTTTTAAATCTATACACGTGTACAACTTTTACTACAAGTATTATATTGACATACCCAATATTGTTATCTTCAAGCCGTTATTAAGTGTCGAAATAAATAGAAGTTTGCGGACATTTCAATAATAATAATAATAATAATAATAAAAAAACACATTTCTGAAAAACGAATTTACTTAAAAAAAAATTAGTACAGCTTTTGGACGTTTTATGGTCTTTGTGAATTTAAAAATAAAAATTATATAATTCAAAATGTATAGTGCATTGAATAAAGCATAATAGTATTTGTTGATAAATAATAGCTAATTAAATGTTAACATATATTTTTAGATAACTGTCTCGTAAAATCGGCAAGATTATAATTTATATATACTAATGACTGCATACAACTTATTATAATATTATTTTGATACTAATCCCAAAGTAAATCGTAACGATTAAAATCGGTTTTTAATATTGTTGTAATAATAATTACATTTGGTCAGGTATTGCTTTATTTTGTTTGTGTAGTATGTTATAGTGCACGCGGTCAGCTCATATAATCACTGTTACGTATATATAACTACTAACTCCTAATCAGTTTGTTCTAGAATATTGCATAGTGCATTTTAAGGCCGTTACACCATACATCGTATAATATTCATATTCATATTTATATATTATATTTTTTTTTAAGATCAAACTCTGCGAGCGTTTGAAAATATGCATCATAAATTTACTGTGGGAACGATAATATTATTTATCTGCAATATTGGAAACATTATTAGCGTGGATCCTTTGGCTGATAAATATGGACATCTCGTATTTTCCACACTAGTATGTATTATCTATAGTGATATTCATGTGCATGTGCAAAATTATAACAAATAACTTTGTAAATTCTAGCGGTTATCTGCAGCAACGCTGATTGAAATATTACAAAAATTGTATTTATGTTCAAATATTTGTCACTAGATATTATAACCACTGCATGGAAGTATTGCCTATCGTTAAATCAAATTTACCTAATATTTTATAGTTTATACGATTTTTACTATCGAAATACCATAATATAATTATAAAAATAACTGGCGCGTTATAAAACGTATAAATTATGGAGGTAGTGAAATGAGCTTACGACATAGGCATATTTTTACCATTAAAATATTGGATTAGAATAATGATCTATATGTAAAAGTAAAATTAAAATTATATATGCATAAATATTCTATAGATGTGCTTAAAATATATTGTATTGAAACTATACTATTATAGTTTGTATAGTATATTAGTATGAATTTCTATAACTAATATAATATAGTTGACAATAAAATAGGAAAAGATCCGTATTTCACACTTATTTGCTACTACCTATATACTTAAAATGATCGTGCAATTTTGTTTGTATTATTTTTAAGAAAAAATATTTAAAAATTTTTTCTTTATGTTCTTGTGAAAATTAATACACAAATATTCTCATAAACCATTTTGTATTTATCAACATTTAATTATGATTTGAGAATAAATACTGAAGACGATTTCTTTATTATTTATAGTTGTACAGACACGGCGATCGGTCAATTGAGCGTACTTATACAAACGACCCGTACGCTAATAAATCTTACTGGCCTATGGGATTTGGCCAACTAACTCCTGTAAGTAATTAATTTTATTGCGCATTCGAAAATCTAAAAAGGATACCTATAATGAGTATAGTTTTACAATAATACGATTGGGTTTTTTGTTATCCGCGATAACGACTTTAAGCCGATGTTTGCGATATGAATTCAATCGTTTTATAACCGTCTAATTAATAAAAAATAAAAAATTGTAAAGTGTGTTGCGTTTTTAATTCGTAAAAATTACGAAAATCGACTCATTTTGAAAAAAAAAAATATGAATAGTCATTTAACTTTAGATTTCTGATTTATAATATCGCAGTTTATTGTGCACGATAAATGTGTGTGTGGATAATATAAGTCAAATACCCCTAACACGTTAAAGCACACATCGTCTTGTGCATTATAATCAACCTCGAAATATACGATTGGCTCGTGGGTCGTGTTTTGACTTTTTAGTCGGGAATAGAAAAACAATTCGAGTTGGGAAAATGGTTGAAAAAACGGTACAGCGAATGGTTGCCGGAGGTATACTCTGCGGAAGACGTGCACGTGCGGAGCTCTGATTACGATCGGACCATAATGAGCGCCCAAGCTAATCTGGCAGGCTTGTATCCTCCCGCGGGGCCCGACGATTGGAACATGAAACCCGGCAAGCACATCCAACTGGTTCCAATACACACCGTGCCAAAATCCGCGGATAACGTATGTATATATATTGCGTATATTTTGTACTGCTGCAAAGTGGATTGGGGGCGTGTTCGTTATATCAGAACGAAAACGAAATGTAAAATTAATGTTTTGGCGATTTGTTCGTTTTATCGCGCAATAAAATAATAATATGTACCACCGCTGTAGTTATTCAAAACGAAAAAGCGACAAGCTAGAAAGAGGCACTCGTATTCGTAATAATAGTAGGTACTCGAAATGATCGTGCAGAGCGAGTAAAAATCGAGTGTGAACCATACGCGGAGAAAATAGTTATAGGTTAGGTTTCAGGACTGATGCTTAGAGTGCTTTTAGTTTTTTTTAATGTCTTTTTTTTCTCAAGCAGACAGACTGACGCATTGAGGTCATGACGTAATATTCAATTTGTCGCGAAAACTTAAGTTTTTCCATCGTTCAGCTCAGTTTCGTCCTAACGACACTAAAGTTCATTTGGATTTCAGATAACAATAAACTCGAAATAATTGAGTTCATGTAGAAAATATTAAATAGTATGCCATATGACTTTGTTTGTTTTAAACATTCGACATTTCGTATACATTTTCGTGGGGTCTGGTAGATTTTGAATAATTATGTGCATTTTGTTTTCGATTTCATATTTATATTTGATACTTATAGATGGGTAGGTGGATACGCATGGTGTTATATTATAGAAACAAAAGGACGTTTATGTATATGTTTCGATTAATTTTTTGACCATTTTATTTAGTCTTAGCCTACAATTGTATTATAATGTTTGTTTCGAATCTCTTTTAGTTATTGGCAATGTCAGCATCATGTCCACTCTATTCACAGGAGATGGATAAAGTAGTAAACGATGTCGAGGTACAACGATTTTACGCACAGTTTAGTTCGATTTTCAAATACATTGAAAAAAATACAAACCTCGAAATGGGTAAAAAAACAGTCGTAGAATCTACCACGTTGCTATATGATGCACTCCTTGTAGAGGTAAATACTAAAAATGCGATATGTTCTATACATTAATAAATTTTATGTTTACAGTATAATATTTAAATATGTTATATACTGATCCATCATATCCATTCAATGCGATATACATAGTAATTTTAGTATATATATTTTTATATATAAAGTAGATATTCGAGTTTTTTTGGAATTTAACATTCTTTTACGACGATAAACATTATATTATTACATTTTTGTGTGAAATTAAAATAGTTTACCATTTATTTTTTTAAATTCGGTGCTTTATAATGTAATATTAAATTGATGTATAATGACAGCTGCACATTATACATTTTTTTTTTGCTTAGAGTTTAATATTTTCATATATTTTTATGTTTATTAATTATCAGTTGTTTTATTTTATTGATCATCGCGCTTAATAAATTTAAACTTAACACGTAGGCAGGTACATATATTTTTATAACTTTGTTTTATAATAAGACTAGAAACCAACTGTCATGATGTATTGTTCATTAAACTTATTTATTAATATGGAAATAATTTTATACAATTATCATGAAAATATTATGTTTTAATTCTTACATTAATAAATAATAATATAGTATTTTACGATTTAAAAAGGAAGTTTAATTACGGCGATACTGTGACAGTATATTATGTATAATTGATCAATGTCCTATGTTTAGTATACACATGGCTTATATCTGGAATACTTAAATTGCGTAATTGAAATAATAACCTTCATTTACTCTATATTATAGTCTAAACAAGCCCATAGTTTCCGTTAAGCATTAATTTTATACTGTACTACTACTTTCTTATATAATGAATTCGTTCCGTGATGTAAAATAAAATAAAATAAAAAGTACTAAGTTTTTATTATTTACATAATTAAAAAAAAATACAAACGATTTTACCATCAATAATATTATAGTATTTTATCTAGGTTGTTATTAAATATTAAACTAGTGTTTCTTTTATATCTCTATTCGACTGTATTACATATTTTACTGTTTGTTTCTCAAAAAAGTATATTTAATATGGGAATTTTACTTTATTAGTAAATTTTAACCCAAAATAATTTTGTAATGTTTTCTATTTTGTGCTTTCAGAGTAATTACTACACTTAAGTTGTACAATTTTTAATTTTTTATGAAAATTACTTTTTTTTTATAGTCACAGTTCAACTACACATTACCGAAGTGGACTAAAAGTATATTTCCTGAACCATTATTAACAGTACTTAAAAGAAATGTAGAATTGCCAACACACACTAATACTATGAAAAGATTAAAAGCTGGCAAGTGTTTTTCTAAATTATAAATAATTAGTATTTAAAAATCTCCTTTTAAGGATACACAATAATCATATTATATTATGTTTAATGTATATTATTAAATGTTAGGTTATGCCAATTGTAGGTTTTTAATCGTGTTAGTATACCTACCTAAACAATATGAATATCTTGTTGAAATCATTATAAATCTATACATACCTATTCTAGTTTCAATTTAAAACTTCAAAATTTTAAATTCAAAGAATTGGCGTCATCGCTCGTTGCAGAAAAATTATTGAATCACATGTGCACAACCACACACAAATTTTAATATTACAGATATCCTAGAACCGCACAGTGCACGCAACTGTTGCCGGATTTTCGAATGTTATCTATTATTGTTACTTAACCATAATATATCAATATATATAATCATTAATATTATAATATATAATGATCTGTTTAAATGTCTATTATCATTATTTCGAAGAGTTGTAACTTTTTTGAAAATATTCTTTTTACACAATTTGATTTCATTTTAAAAAACATTTCTTAAAAAAAAATAAATATTTGTTACTATTTTATTTTAATCAATTTTTTAAGTTTTTACCTTTTTGAACGATACCATACATTTTTAATTTCATGTTTTGAAGCAGAATATTATTCGGAGTATTTCAATAAATAAAGATCAAATTTCGGACAAGTAGTTCATTAGTTATAAGTATTTGAAGTTTAGATTAGCGGAGAGGTGAACCACATTTTGCGAGGTATCCCTCCCTGTATGGCTGCATCACTCTTCTCCGCTCATCTTAACTTAAAATGCTTATAACTAATGAACTACTTGTGATGTCCGAAATTTGATCTTTTTGAATTAAAATACTTCGAATAATATTCTGCTTCGGAATATGAAATTAAAAATGTACCGTGTCATTCAAAAAAGTAATAATTTATTAAAAAGTCATAACGATAAAAATAGTAAAAAAAATTTTTTTTTTTTAGAAACGTTGTTTTTAAATAACATCAAATCATATAAAAAGAAAATTTTTAAATTTTTAAAAATAATGAGTGTAGACACTTAAATGGATCACTCTGTAGATAACATCATAGGTAGCAGTCCACATATAATTAACGTTAAATAACAAATAACAATAAGAATACTTTATTTTTGAATTAAACAAAATGTACAAATTTCATTACAATTACGTATCTATAATAATATAATAATTAATAGTATATTCATGTGATAGTTAATAGTTATAGGTGGATACGCGTAAAATGTTCAAGTTTTCAACAAATTACTAAATCAACTAGAGAATCGAGAAATACAATTTTGCGATTAAAATTTAAAAGTTGTAAAGAACAAATAAAAGTCCGGTCAACGGTGATACTATATTATTCATAATAAAAAAAAAAATATACGAGTACTTTACTTTTCAACATTATTAAAAAGAAAAGGAAATTCCATATTTATTAAAAACAATTTACAAGTGTATATTTACATGTTTTGGGTTCTGAAGAATCTGCGTGGTTTCGAGCTATTTCGTAAGTGGTATATTAGGTTTAGGATATTGATTTTATGAAATGCAAGCGGAATATCAAGTAAATTTTGTGCGTGGTACCTACTTATAATAGGGTTATGAATTTTCTACGGTATTTGATGGTTATGAAATTTGTGCTGCAACGGAAAGCACCGAAAAGAACCTTATAATAACCTATATTATATAAAAATTGAAATTGAAATACGTGACCCAAAGGTTTACAGAATTAATTTTATGATATATGTTTTAAATTGTATGTATAATATAATAAGTTGTATCTCGTATATATGTATAGTACGCGGTTTCTCGAAAAAATGGATTTCCGATCAGCCAATTATCGATAAACGTTTGTGTACTAGTTTTATTATTCCCAAACGACAAAACAACGCTTTACAGTATATTTTATGAGTTGTGGTAGTTTTGTTCTACATGTAAAATGGTTATAGCGATATTAGGATAATTTTGGTTTGGTTCGTATTCGCAGGTCCTTTACTTAACGAGATTGTAACCCATATGCGCGAAAAGAAAAATGGTACTCTGAGTCCCAACAGAATGCTTTGGGTTTATTCAGCTCACGATACTACTATGGTTAATTTGCTCAACGCTTTTGAACTGTACGAACATTTACTGGTGCCCTATGCAGCTGTCTTGATGATTGAACTCCGGTTAAACACTACAGGAAATTATGTTGTCACAGTGAGTTTTTGAGCGCATAAATATTAAGTACCTATGTATAGGAGTAACCTGCTATACTGTGAGTATAAATACATTTACAAATAAAATAACTATAGGTGTATAATAATATAAATCAGTATAATATGAATTACGTTTTCGTTTTTTTTTTATCGATTAACCAAACCGGAACCGTATATGATATTATTAATCTTCGTGCCTACGGTTTTGTTTCAGTATTTTTTTTTTTTTTTTTTGATTAACAATCTTATATTTTAGATATCGTATCGAAACACAAGTGACCACGAACCATATTTACTACGTGTGCCTGGTTGTGATTCTATCGCTTGCGAACTAGACATATTTATAGATGTTTTAAGACCATTAATACCAGTTGACTGGGATGTCGAGTGCAAATCGAATGAAAAAAATAATATTTTAACATTTTTCAGTGAGTCAAACATATATATTATATTATTTAGTAATAATTCAAACTGAAGCTGTTAAAAATGTATTGATTTATGTTTGAAAATGTAGTTTATTAAAATAATTTTAATTATTATATTATCTATAATTGAATCAATAATAATAACTTAAATTCATCAACAAAAAAAATATCGAAGATACAAATTAAATATTATTTTGAACAAATTGTTATTTATTCCAAATCAAGACTATTCATAATTATAATTTTTATTTATTATTTATGTTTTTTTGCACGTGTCCTATCTGTATACCGCAATGACTTATAAATTATAAGTATAGACACGCCATTATTTTAAAATTGTATTATTTTGTTTTTCAGTTTATTTATCTGACATTATAACTATAGTTCTAATAGTGTTAATATCGTATGTGATTACTAGGATGATATTATCATTTTTTAAGAAAAAGTCAAGATACCTAGCATGTGAGTAGATATTTACTATTTATGTTGTTTTTATAATTTAAAATGTTGAATAGGTATAAAATAAAAAAACTCAAAATCAACTCTTACTAATTTAAAAAAAAAAAATCTAAATAAATAATAATAAAAAAAAAATTATTATAAAGTAGGTATATGTAAGATTGATACATAAAACAAATTTTACTATGCCAACATTTTGTAATATATTAATAAATAAACGAAAAAAAATTATTTTATAATACTTGGCAATGATTTGTCCAATCGCTCTCATATTTCTTTATTATTCATTTCCAAGGCATGTTCAATGCGATAATCATTGATATTAATAAAAGGTTTTGCCTACTTATATAATAAGACCCTTGTCTATTTAACACTTAACACGAGATAAAATGCTGGCTTTATGCTCGTATGTCTGCTCTCGTGATCGATAGCGAACGCTTAATAATAATAATAATATCTCATACTTGGTGGGTACCTTAACGCTTAACGGTACAAAAAAATAATAAATATTTTATATTATATAAAACACACCGACCAGGGAGAGGTTTAGCGATTATTATAATCGTTAACGTTATCCAATATAATTAAGTTCGAATGGGCGTCCTATACATCACAGGAAATAAAAAACAGAAAAATAATATTTATGTTGAGCACACAATATACCCATAATGTATAATAATCGCTTGTTTAAATATGTAAGTTACCTAACAATAATAAATAATAAAATATCTATACAAATCAAGCGATTTAATGAGAAGTATAATATTTAATATCATTGTTATATACTATATTATATTATATTGTATACTTCCATATTTCTATCGCTCATATTCGCTCATATATTATGTCGTTTGACGTTTCAATTAATTATTTCCGAATTAAAGATTTCATAATTTACTCTAGTACGGGAGAGAGTAAACGATTTTGTTTGCATGTAAATAACTTTTGGAAGGTCCATATACCTCTCTCGCTGTTTCACATATTTTATTCCAGCAAAGAAGAATAAAATAGCATGAACAAGTCATATTAGTCCGACGAATCTGGCCCTACTCATGAAACATTTATCATTTTATTTTTGTTCCACAAAGCCTGATTTTCGTTTGGTATTAATTGTTATCGTTTATAGTTTCTACTAAATGACAAATAATGTGATCATTGTACACATTATACCTGGTATTTTTTGTACTTTTTTACAATGTCTAGACATTATAAATAACATCAGATTTATCATATATTTCCGGTAACATAAATAAAATAAAAACACAAACGTGTAATTTACATTTACATACAAAATAATAATCAATATAAAAACGATCAAATTAATCACTATTATCACTATATATTTCTAAAATTCTACTTTTGCAAACGGATTTTCTCGTCTTTAAAAGGTCTATCAATATTTTGTATGGATATAACATTCAATTATGAATTGTAATAATGTAAGCCCCTGTTTTAAAATGCGGGTAAAATAATATGAATAATTACCAATTAGGCACAGCTGGTTGCGTTAATCTTTTATTAAATAGTAATTATTACTTCTTTAATGTCGCTACAAATTATAATAACTGTTATAATAAAAGGCGGATAAAATATGAATATGAATACACCTAATTTAATTTAATTAAAAAATAGGTAGGTATATAATTAAAAGAAATTGAAAAAGTAAAATATTGTTATTATATTTTGAAATATTTGAATATCGTAATTATTTTAAAACTAAAACAATATTAATTATTGTAATGATATTTATGTAGGTTGTAGTTTTAGTTAATTAAAAATATAACCTTTAAAATTTAAAATACAAGTAAACTGTCATTAGTAAAGTAGGTAAGCAATAAACGTACTTTACTAATTAGTTTAAATTATTATCATTTCCTTTAATATGTATTATTTTATGCTCGAATATTTGTATTTGAAGTTTATTGAGTTAATATTTAATAACAACTATTTAACTAATTATATAGAATTACATTTTTTATTATTTATTTAATATTCAGAAATAAATATAAATGTAATAACAGTATTTTTTTAAAATTCATTGTTAGTTAATTTGTTGATATTATATAATGTATTGGCTTATATTTCATAATTTGAATTGGATACGTTTGGTTTTAATTTGTGAATGTTTAAATGTGCAGGATTGCTTAAACATAAATTTATATGTATCATATACTTCAAACCCATTTACCCATCGATTATGTGTTTATAAATTATATTTGTCTGGTAATCTATAATATTATTCAATTAAACTATTACAATCTATATAGACGTATAGTCTAATGTCACATTTTAAACTACTTTTGAGTAACATTTCAATTAAACTTACATAATTTCAAGGCTTGGCATTAATAACTTAAAAAGTTAATGTTAAGTTACTTTTAACTAAGTTATATAACGATGAGGTACTTTTAATTTGAAGTAACTTAACGAGTCAATTTTTTTTATATGATATGTAGTAGAATCTACTCATCTGTTTATACATTTAATGTTGATTACATGTTGAGTACATTTTTTTCCTTATATAAATCCCATAGATTAAAGTAAATTTTGTTTTGTACAAATTATTGTTTTTGTGGAAAAAAGAAACCGGAAATCAGAAACCGGTATTTTGGTATACACCTAATAACCTATAAATTATTGTGGTCATATAGGTAAATACTAAATTGTAGAATGTCCGACTGTCGAAGTGTTGAAATGTTGAATTATCAAAACTACGTGTATAAATAAAATTATGTAAATATCCATAGAAAATTACTATCTCTTCGAAACATTTTAATTTGAAATTTCGAAAACAACGATACCAGTCCGACATTTACATTAAATGTCGGGCGTCGGTGTCGTTATCTCTATAAAACAAACTTGAATATGAATTTTCGATAGTTGTAACAACTTATGAGGAAACTTATTCAACATTTTCAAGCTCTTTGACTGATAATACAATTTGTCATTTACATTTGTAGAAATAAAAAAATAAAAAATATTTACCTAAATAATAATGTATAACTTTAACTGGTTAATAAGATTCTAATATTCCCAATTCTAGCCCCAGCCCCAGCCCTCCTTTTTTGTAATTTATTCTGTCCAAAAGAATGGATTATTTTCGATATAATACAATTCAGTTTTTGTGTATGCTTAATTGTATTAAATTTGCTTATTGTGATTTGGCATACAATGTAAATATTCAGATACAAAAAAAAAATGTAGGAATTTTTAACTAAGTTGAGTTATTCAGCTATTTAACTTGTATTTTTTAAAAGCTTAAAAATTAAAAAAAAGTGATAATATAATATTTTTAACTTTAAACCTAACTTACATTTTTCTATAGCAATTCAACATATGAGTTAAAAAAATTGGTTAACTTTCCCAGCCCTGCATAATTCACTTACTAGTGTGTAATTTATTTACATAATATTATGAGTAGTAGTTAATTGAACAATATACAATCCATCAATACATGTATAATAATTGATTTAAGTATTTCCAATGGTATATGAAAAAGTGTGCATTATTAAATTTAATACTTTTATTCTATACTTTGGAACCTTACAGCGTCTTATATTATTTTTCGATAATTAATAAGAATTCGTGAAAATGACATGCTTATAAAGTAGTAAGTACTACCTATGTTCACATATAGGTAATCGCATTCCAATCGATAGAGGAGTTATATGATACTTTGAGAACACCCCAACGCTACCTACCCGAAAAGTTTTAGAACCAAAAGCCCAAACTCACTAAATTAATTCCGTGTTACTTTTAAAATGTATTTTTATTTTTTTATTTTGCTTCGTTCTAAATTATTTTAAAAATAATATTAAAATATTGAAATTATGCACTGGGATTTAGATTATATTTTGAAAGGTATTTTGGTTCAAGGGTAATACTGTATAAGTGACACATAATACTGACTTATTATGGTAAATAGATTATGGAGATACATTTTTGTTAAATCGAGACAATTTTCAATAAATGTATTGAAAAAGTGTTTAACAATGTAATATTATTATAATAAATAATATAAATACATTTTCGAAAAATGGGTTACATTGACAAAAAAATATTGAAATCATATATTATAGAAACACGATTAGTGCAATCAATGCAAAAGTCATGTCCGACGACTGACGTTTTTTCACACTCAATTGTACACAATTATTGAAAGAAAATGTTATAATTACATATTTCAATATTTGCATTTAAAAAGGCAATATTAAATCTGATGTAAAACTTTTAAAATTATGAATTATCTCATTGTTTATTATTCATTTATATTGGTGGTATACTGCTGAATAACTTTATTTTTGACCTTAACGTATACTTCATTCTCGTGCCTAATGTAAACATTTTATGAGATCCTATAAAAAAGACATTCACGTAAATAAAAAAAATACTACATCGAACTATTATTTTATTTTTCAGTTTAATTTTTGACTATTGGATCTATGTTGCAGAAATAAGATAAATTCAACTTATAAACCGATTTATGTAAGTATTTAAACTTTATGTCGTGTGATCATGTTTTGATTTAATATTATATACTACATTGTGTTGTTCTCTGTTATATTAAATGATATGTTATCCATTGACTTATTAAACTACTATAATATAACTTTTTGTAATAATTCCTAATATCGTTTTATTATTATTATTTACCCATTTATTTGTGACGGTAAAATTATATTACCTATAATAAACAATTATACCAATAAAAAATAACTCAATTTGATCAAAGTAGTCCAATGAATAAAAACAGGACTTATTATTTATAAAATTTCAAACTGCACATTTAATTTTAGTGCTTTAAAGAGAAATTTTTTCCCTTGCTACTCTCGAATTATTATTACTACTGTTTTAAAAAATGTATGTATTATATATTTTAATGTACCTACTTGTATAATAATTTAACAATTCAATAAAATGAAACAACAAAATACTTATCTTTTAATCAAAATTAAATAGCCTATAAGTAATAATAAAAACTTAAACTTAACTTTATAGTTTTTAACACCTAATTAAAATCATAAAAATGCATATTTATTATGAAATATTTAGTTCAAACGAAACTTTATTGACAAAAAAAATATTTTCCATCTTGGTGTAGGTATAAATTTACATAACTGATAAAAATGTTTTAAAATAGATAGAAATAAATTATAATATAGGTAACAATGGTATTTTTACTTAAAATTAAAAAAAAATCAGGAAATACTCATATTTTCTAGTGGCTTGAATATTATTTAATTTTTGTTTCGTGGATCGTAGGCACATTCGTACATTCGTGGTACACATTGTGTGTCGTGGTTCACATAAAAATAAACTTTTAGTACTTATTAATTAAAAAATTTAATGAATATCTTAATTGAAGAGTACTTATATATATTATAATAATTATTAATTATTATTACTTAAGTGTTATTACTGTGTTTACGATAAATAATTTGTATAATAATTTTTTATCTTCTAAAATACATAAATATATATATCAATACACATCAATTACTTATATATGAGATACATTTTACTTAATAATTAATTTACTTTTTACTTATTTTTTAAGTAGAATGTGATTAGTTACATCTTTCTATAATACTTTTTAAAATTTTTTTTTATGTATAGGATAACTTTTTTAATAAGAAACATTCAATGTAGTTTTTAATAGTAAATATTTAAAGTTTAGTTGGACAAGCTTAGCAGTGCATTACAAATTTTACAGGATACCCCTTGTTACTTCAAGTCTATGTCAAGTTTATGAATATTTAACTTAAAAAGCTTATAAATAAAATCTTTATGATGTGATATTTAATAGAAAAATGACTTGTTTACGTATTGATAATTATATTTGGCTTGCGCTGTGAATAATTAATTTGTTGTCTTTAGTTGTCTTAGTTTTTATCTTATATGGCATTTTGTTGATTCTTGTTTGATAATATTTTGTATTCGTATATTGAATATTTATGTTTATAAATTGCACATGCAATATATTTTAGTAAGTATAAATTATATAGAAGTAGGATTTCGTTCAAGTCGGAAAGTTATCGGGTTGTAGACCTTATGCAAGATCTTTAGGTGCTACTGTCGGCGTTTAGATTGATTGCTTGCGTTTGTCAGACAGGTGTAAGCCATTCATTGCTAATTGACTGCATTAAAATATTAGTTAGTTAAATTAGAATATTGTGTCCCAATGAGTAGACATTAATCAAATAATTCACTCATACAGTGTATCAGCAATATTATAATATAGTAAGCGATATAATATTTCTATTTTAATTAGTAATGTACAGTTATTATTTTCGCATATACAATTAGCTGAACATAATATTATATTTTTATATAAAAGCATAAACTCATTGAAATGTTTGCGAAGCTGCGCATGTTTTGGGTGTATTCGCCGAGTAGAAATCAAACTGATTTGGTACATTATTTTAGAGAGCTATTATTAACATGACCTAGCTGGCGATGACATAAAAAGGCGGTTATTAATCTGAATATTGTGTATACATATATGAGTAGAATGTGACCAAAAATATTTAGTCGTATCATAATTTTATAGTCATTTAAATGATTTGTGAATATAGTGTATCAACGTTGGAAATAGAAACAAGGAGAAAATGGTTTTGTGAGTTGCAATTTTGTTTGTAAATTATTTGAAATTGTGTGCTATATAATTTTACATGTAAAAATGATATACTGTGCATGTAATGGTCTAAATGTATTTTAACGACGACCATTTAAGTTGTAGTTTAACAATCTATATTATGTTAACGATAACTTTTGAAACTATATTCATACACAGCAAACACAGTAATAATAAGAAAAAAATACTTCTTTAGTTGACTGGAAATCTAATGATCGTCAAAAGCATTAACACAATGTAATTTATTTAGAACAAGTTCCTCTATCAGTTGTTTTTTTCAAAAAAATGTTGTCTTTATGTAATATTATTATTCTTTAATTTTAAGTTATACGCAACTAAGCGGGGTAATTTAGAAAATAAAGTACCTAATTTCATTTTCCAAAGGTGCCATATGTTTTCGTAGTAATTATTTTTTTTTAATGTGTCATTATCAAAACCATTATACAGAACTGTTTTAATTAAAAACACACGACATACTTATAGCGGTATGTTTACTGTTAAAATTAATAATTGTATTCCATAAATGTTATTGGTGTATATGTTTAAATATTCAATAGAACCTATGGTTTTTTAAATTGTTATGGTCCAATAGACAAATGTCGTTATATCATTAAAATTCCTAGCGGAATCGAAAAACAAATAATTAGCAATTAATTTGTTATAATTCTAATAACTTAGGTTATGTATTGTATTTACATTTATTTCTAAACGAAATATTATGTTAGAGATTTTATTATTATAATGGCTATTTAGGCACAATTTAACACCATAGCACCATTGAGGAAAACAATTATAGACTTATCATAGCATGTTTATTGTTTTGTTCCAATTGTATATAATTATATATTCATAATTCATATAGTGTATACTATGAATTATGATCAACATTTTAATACGATCATATTTGTTATTGTCACCGAATGTCTGTACATTTTGTAAAAAAGTATTGAATTACGCATACGTTTTGAAGATATTTATTTTTAAACACGCTTTAGTCATC
This sequence comes from Neotoxoptera formosana, assembly GCA_022818045.1. Taxonomy (NCBI): domain Eukaryota; kingdom Metazoa; phylum Arthropoda; class Insecta; order Hemiptera; family Aphididae; genus Neotoxoptera; species Neotoxoptera formosana. The sequence goes on along the minus strand of CM040631.1, from coordinate 33,322,935 downwards.
ATAAAAATGTTAGTTATTATTTATATTTTTTTATCACACCAATTAAATCTCAATTCAATACAAATTTTACCGTGCGATATGTTTGTATATGTAACTCTAATTATGGTTAAATAAACACTAAAATAATGGGTTATGTTTCTTAGCGCGTTAAAAATTGACGCCTCTTAATTTTATGTAAAATCATTTATGACAAAATAATTTATTTGTACAAAAAAATTAAATACGAAATCTGCATAGAAAATGTTCTCAGTATGATAATAATTAAAAGAAGATTTATAAATTATACCAGAATAGAAAAAACTAAAAAAAAAAAAATTAAAATGTTTAATTTGATTTGTTTTTATGACGTGATTTTGAATCTCGATCAAAAACATCCTCAAAAAATCTAACCTAACTTCACCCATCACAGGCTTTCTTTTGATAGAGAATGTATATGAAATATTATATTGTTATATTTATGAGTTATGACATTTACATATTTTTGTTTTAGTCGAGCACATTGCGGATATTATAAATACGTTTAATGTGGTACAGAAGCAGCGTGATATTTAATTTTTTTTTTGTATTTTAATAACGAATATTGTATTTATTGTTTTTGTCTTTTAAGGACATTTTTTCATACCACATGTCGTATTCTACAAGCTATATACGCTGTACGTAACTTTTCTTAAATTTTAGATTTTTAAAACATTTTTCTTATGTTATTAGATTTACGTTTACCGGGTACATATATGAGCTGCTCTTTTACGCCGCTACACGCCTACACACGAGCTTGTCATACGCACGCTTTGACAAACATATACCGTAGGCAAACATGATGTCCGTAGGCGAAACTCCGGTATATAGGTAGGTGTTGGTATTGATGTCGGTGTAATACAATTCACGCGAAAACACGAATTTTGATGTGTTAATATATTATAATAACACGATATATAATACGTGTTCTATTTAATTAATCTACCTATAATAAAAATGTTTAGTATATTTCAAACGGATTGTGAATAATAGAAAAAACATTTTTATATCATATCTGATCATTTTATTTGATGCACACTTTGATATTTTTCGGTCATATTTGCGTGCATTTTTTTTTTAGAGTTTCAGATCATAAACATTCTACATAATGTTCATTAATAACTATGATGATAATACATTTATATATATATATATATATACACACACTAACCTGCAGCAATAACTGTCAGGATTCCAGCCGGTATTGCTAAGCCCAAGTTCATTTTTCCCTTTTCTTCTATAGTCGCGACCATACCCATAACTAACCCGGTAATACCGCAAACTATCTGAAAAAAAAAATATAATTATAACTATACAATGATTACAAAAAAACTAAAATTATATATGAGAGCACGTATTACGGTTTTAATAATATATATATATATTATGTGAAGGGTTCGAGTAGTATATGTTGTACTAGATACCGTACATAAATCAAAGGAAATATATATATGTAGAGAGAGAGAGAGAGAGAGAGAGAGAGAGGACATGAAATACTCCTAAGCAATTTATTCACCACTATAACGATGTAAGTGTAAATTATATTTAAACTCCCGTGTACTTTTTTTTAGGTATATATACTCGTATATTTTTATATATTTTTTTTCGCTATTTTTGTATATATAGTTCATATACCATCGAGTTGATTTCTATTTTCATTCAATATTTCTGCTCTGAGTTCCATTCGAGGAACATTATATCGAGTATTTGGTATTGTGGCATTATGGTGCATTTATGCTGCAGTCGAAGTTGAATAAATCATTATTAAAAATATAATTTATACTAATAGGAATACCGAAAAAAATGTATATGTATTTAGGTTATATATACATACAAAATCCACGCAGTAAGACCCTGGGGAATTTTTAAATTTAAATTGAACGTAAATAGTGCATTTTTCTTATGAAAATCAGTAATTTTTTCTTACAAACCAATTAAAGACTATTATACCAAGTTTGAAGTGTAACACAAAAACGAATTCTAATTACAACTAATAACAAACGGAATTTAATTAAAATATTTTATCTTTGCATTATGATATATTTACAAAATGTTTATGAAATTGTTTTGTCAAAGTCAATTATATAATTGTGTGCGCATATATAGCTTTTATCAGACTAATTAAGAAGACACTAATAAAAACATTAAGTACTTCCTGATGAAGATTTTAATGGTTTACCTATTCATTGTTTTTTTTAAAGCTTCGTACTTAAAAGCAGTTTGTAGGAATATAATACATAGACGATAAAAATTGTAATTTCATATTTTTAAACGTTTAATTTAAATGAATGGAAAAAAAATCTTTCGTCTGCGGAATTTATTTTAAAACTTTTATACTAAATTTAATGAATGATTTTTAATTTAGTTTATTACATAATAGCAGAAGTCTGTAGATGATACCATAATATATTATGTATATTGTACCGAGAGGTATTCGAACTATTTATAAATGGAGTGCAATGAATTTCGTAGAAAATGAAAAATAAATAGGTATAGCAATACCGAAAAAGTATTTCCCGAGAAAAAGAGGTCAAATTTGACACTCTTATATTTTTATGTCAATTTAAGAGTATATATATATTTTAAAGGTATGTTGTGTTATGAAGGATAAATCTTTTTACGAGATCACCGTTGATGTATCAACGACATCGCCGACTTTATGAAAATAAGTTAATATCTCAGAAATTCCTTACAGAAAAAAAAAAAATAATAATATACCGTCGCGCATAACGTTCAGTGCGGTGTACAGGGCTTTGTCTCGCGCGGTTCCATTTTATATTGATTTAATGACGAATTCCAGTCACACATAATATTATGCACCGTGTTCTTGATATTCAATTTATATTTCATCTCTGTGTGTATGGACGAGACTGATTTGAAAAATAAAAATATTTCGGACTGTTCGCGACGAATCTTCGTGAATTGTATAGCGCAGTGTTAAGACTTATCTAGATATTTCATCTAGAGAATATGTATTAATCATTTACCTTATCTAGATGAAAATGTGGATAGGTATCTAAGGGTTATCGAAGATAAAAAAAAATCGTTATCTTTTTAGTAATTATCTAGATAATATAAGTAAATCAAACATTTATTTTTTGAGAGCCCTATATGCATGCAAGCTAATATTATGCTCTATGGAGTTCCTTTTATAAATGTCAAATAGTCATAATATAGAACTATCTAGCTTATATCAGGAAAAAATTAACTATCACTCTATAAATAGTCATTACTCATTATTTATGGTATGCTTAAAAAATCTGTATTTCTAATCTTAAGATTTTAATCATTGGTAGATATTATATTAATTTCCAATAGTAAAATATAAATTTAATTGTTGGTTAAATAAAAATTATTTTAAATATTTAAAATTTTATCTTTTTTTATCTAGATAAATTTTGTTTCTTATTTTATTTTATCTGAGATAATTAAAATACATGTTGTCTTATCTTAATCTAGATATCCTTAGAGCAATTATCTTTTATCTATATCTAGATAATTTTTTACTCATCTGGTCTCAACACTGGCCGTGTATAATAATACGAAGAATAATATACGAAGAAATAAGAATATAATATTATTATAATATAATAGGTCTAACGCGTCTAACTTTTCTAAGACTACAAAAATCGCGGGTTTTTTTTTGTACGAGTGCGAGATGGATATTATTTTTTTTATCGAAATCGTTATTTTTTTTTATCGAAAATTTAAATTTATTGTTTGTCACACGCGCCGATCGCCGCGAGGTCGGGTTATTATTTTAAAACGGCTACGATATACCAAACGGACGCTGTCGCCGTCGCACTAGAGAGCTCTGCGACTAAAAATGACCCCCGAGATGATTATTATTATATTGTTATTTTATGTACCTATATCACGAGATGTAATAATACGTGAAAGCTTTTCACGTGGCCGAATTTACCTGCCCGGCGCTTGGACCCCTATGCGTATATTACGCACATTAATTATTTCCGTGTTTCGGCGAGCGTATAATCGCATCTCTCATTCGAAATCTTGTACAGGACATATTATACACTAAATGCTTATAATACTAATAACAACAACGTCGTGTGACCGGTGAGTGGTGAGTTTCGGTGTGTATTAATCAAACGTAAAAAATAGCAAACACCGAACGATGACGAGCTTTTCGCTCTCACACGAGAACTTTTAGAATTAACAATAAATGTACTCGGCGGTCTCGTGTTAAAGGAACCGCAATAAAATATTGTAGTGTGCAATGCAATGCAATAATATATATTTTACTCTCTATAATATATTATTGTGCGATTACAATAACGTTATTTACGGTACATTAATCAATGAAGCTATAATAATAAGATCTACAAAAATATAATAAAATTCGAGTTAGGTATTAAACACAGTGTAGTCTTCGAACACAAAAGTACAAAACGTGTCTACGGTTTAGTTATGAAGATAAACGGTTTTTTTTTTTAATGTCTCGTCCTAGTCAAAATTAAATTTTCAACAACGTTTCGCTGCACTAAAACAATAAATAAACCACCACAATGGCGGAAACATTTCACGCCGCTTTAAGCAAATTGTAAAGTAAAAGTTCGGTTTTGAATGCCTCCGATAACGAGCGAGATAAATACCGCGTAACGGTGCGGAGGATTGTCCGCGGCTTTAACACGTACATGACGTCCTCAATACGCGACGATCCCATCATTTGTCATCTTTTATCTGACACCTTAGTTAATCTTTGACGTTCACCTGCAGGTGGACGATTTTAATTTAATTTTCTCACCGATATTTGTACATCATTATTATTTGATATTTGAATTTATGAAATTAAAATATTGAACTGATGAAATGCGTATAGATATATTGTGTTGTGACACCGAACTCGTGTTAAACCGATGATAGTAATAATGTAAATATTACTAAAGCTTGATAGGCAACAACTGGCGCGTAAATTATCATCGCGTAATATTTTTCAAAAGTATGAATCATAAAATATTATTATATTATGTACCTACAATACTTAAATTGTCATTTCCCAGATGCTTTGGTTTAACAATCATTGAACAAATTACGTAGTTGTACCCAAAGGATTTCAAATGCATAGCAAGCAAGCAAAAAAAAAAAAAAATAAGGAAACCCAAAAAATCAAAAATATGTTTATACTATTTAATTTAATTTTTAATTATAAACAACATCAATATATGTAATATAAATATATATATGTGTGTGTAAATATAATACTTTTCATAATTTAATGGCAAGCTCCGGAAAAAAAGTTATTTTTGGCATGTCGCGTCAGAAAAATTTGCCACCCTTATTAGTTATTGTTATACCTACCCGTTTATCCGTTTAACCGTTTAATTTTTTCAATCTCTTAACAGGTATAATATATATATTATAGGCGTGATGTTATTTGTGATACGAGTTCGTATACATCGCGCTGTGGATTTGTTCGAATTATTATTTTTTTTGGCGTTTATCAAACCCGAATCATAATCGTATATCATAATATTTCTCAGAAGTCCATCTGTTTCAAACCGTATTAATTTTTCAAGATTGTGATGCACACTACCTGAAGTACGCGCAGTCTGAGGACCACAGCGAACGGGTAAATCTTCGGTTGCGACGTGTAGATCATTTTATCGTCTAATAACATGTTGTCTTCGTCGAGTATGATCACTTGATCTTTCCTATGGTTCAGCCGGACCGCCTGCAATCACATTACATAGATATTCAAATACATTTAATACATAATATATTTATATATAATATTATATTTACGTGTATATATTATATATTATATTATAATATGCGTTAGACTACTTTTCGGGGCGACAAAATTCAACCGACGGAATTAATACTAATGTTTTCCACAGCGAAACGTAACGATAAATAATAATAATAATAATATTACGTATCGCATATTTTTTATATTCAAATACATTTAATACATAATATTTATAAATAATATTATATTTAAGTATATAATATATATGGTATATGGTAATATATATGCGTTGGACTACTTTTCAGGGCGACAAAATGAAACCGACGGAATTCATATTAACGTTTTCCACCGCGAAACATAACAATAAATAATAATAATAATAATAATAATATTACATATCACATATTTTTTTTTTTTATGTTATTATATCGTTATTACTCGCCAAGACGTGTTAACGTATAACGTATACGTGTCGTACTATAAAATAAGATTTATACAATTTAATGTACCGATGGATAGCGTATTGTGTAGTATTCGTTCTATTGTAACGCCTACGAGAATTTATTCGACGACAATATAGTATAAAAATCAGAAGTTGTGTAGAATAATATTATATCGAATGAAAAAGAATCAAATAAGCTACCTACTCGCGTAAATTCTCACTAATCCTTTTTTTTTTTTACCTCACTTTTGAAATATAATAAACTAAATAAACTGTTTAAAAAATATGAATATATTTCCGACTGTTTTGAATTACAAAAAGTGGTGTTATATTACTTTACTTGGTTCCATAGTGTAACCGAATAAAAATAAACTAAATATTATAAAATAGATATTTAATTGCACGCAACTATAATATTATAATATACTAGCTCAATATCGCCAATAAAAGGTTGAAACACTAAACAAATGTCTACATTATTTTTTCTCCAGTATATGATACGCATGAGGATTTTTATCGTCAATGGACTTAGAAATTTATGTGTCGCCTTTTTGAAAGGGGGTGGTTTCTAAAAAACATTGTATAGTTTATATCTGTCGAAAATTGCAATACCATAAATCCAATGAATATCTTATAAGGGTTTGTCGTGTAACTATTACTTGTCGTGAATGGACGTGTTTTCAGTAATTTATTTTTAACCTTTTGTGGTTCATTTTATTCAAACGCAGAAAATACAAAAACCAAAACAAGTCAAGGAATACCATCTTTTATATAGTTGAAATAGAATCATTAGTATTAAATGAAACATGCGTAGATCGAGGAAAAAAATAAATTTTAAAACAAAAACAACCCGTCAATAGCTTAACAAATTATAATAATAATATATAATATATTGCAGAATGATTAATTAATTAATTATTTGTTCATTCAATTATAATCAAAAATATATATAAGCACGGTATATTTGTTTTAATGAACGATATTATGAATTATTATAATATTGTGATAAACAGTTGACCGACTAAAATGATTGAATATATTTTTATTATCACATTTATAGACACGTAATGTAATAATGAAATATAACCATAACAGTTAACATAGTCTGTTATAATATTACAAGTAAATTATGCTTGAGTATTTTATAGCAGGTATATAAATAGTTATTATAATATTATAATTGGTAACGATACTTTTGTCACCGAAACACATTATGATTTGTGTAACACGGCGCGTTCAATAGGCAATTTAGGTGACCTCCTGTATGCAGTAATTATATCATTATTATATATCATTATGATATTCTCTATATTATACGTAGTGGTTTTTATTAATTATCTCCCACTCGACCTCCCTTGTTCACGTGAATCCGAAATAGGCGTCATTCAGAATAATACTCATTAATAAAAACTGATATCATCGATTTTACTTCTATGACGTCATATAATGCAATGATATGTGAAGCATGAGCGAAGAAGACCGAACGTTACTGATGGAAAATTATTTTTACACGCCAAAAACGATATTTTTCCTAAACTTTTATTCAGTCGAGTGGCGAATTATTTTATTTAATTACACTTTAATCACAAAATTGTCTGTACTCACCTGGCAAACACAAAACCAATAAGGCAATAACTATATATTGTCAATCGAGTATGTTTTTTAACTAAATAGTGAACAAAAAATTATCGAGTTTGAAGTACAGTTGTTGCCAGAAGTCGAACGTCGTCTCTTGTAGGCTATCCGCTCGAACGTAAGAAAATAATAATAATACGATTACTATCATTATTTTCATATCACATGATTTTAGTGCGGGCACCACTATCAAAAATATTTCATTAAAATTGAACATAAACATATTTCTCAGGTAGGTAGTAAACAATATACATTATTTTATGACAATATTTTTGGCATCCAGGTGGGTCACTCCGTAGTCACAGTAGCGAACCTTTGTTTGTCATACACCCACAAATTATATAATCATTTTTTATGTTTTATTATTAATAAAGTATATATTATGTAAATAGCATATATTGGGCCCTTTTTACATCGAGTATTATTCGTGGTATTATTATTATTATTGATAAAATATTTTTATTTTTTTTAACTGCGATTGTGCGTGATTATTAGGTACGTACAATATATTCATTTGTTCTATAGACCTGCGTTCCTGTGTTAGGCATGCTCCTCTCGTATCACTCGTATATAATATACCGTCGATATAATAATATTGTAAAAAAAAACAAATTAAAATTATGAGTAAAATATATATTATTTATGATGTAGGGTATGATGGGGTAACCCATTTATTGCATCAGCGTTATTAGATTTTTCCGGTAAAGGTCTGTTCTTATAAGATCATAATAAATATTTACACAATAAATATGGAATAAATATATTTTGTTTTTAAACTCGATTTACTTCTTTAAATAACCATTATGACTTAATCATCACAATTTTTTCTGTCAATTAAAAATTAAAATAATTATTAAATTATAACCCAATTAATACAATTATGACTAAACAATACTATTCTTATGCGATTTCAGATTGATTTACTTTCAATTTTGTTTCCTCTCAAAATCAATAACGTAGTTTTTCGTAATTCGTATTGTGATGACCCAATAACCCACCCCTAAAAATATCGAGCAACAAAATAATAGAGTTAAAGTTCAAAATAAAACTGAACACTTATTATTGAAATATTTCCATATATATACGCGTTGTCCTTCAGTGGCGTATCCAGAATTATTATTTTTTTTTGTGGGTGGGGGGGGGGGGGTGAATGAGGTTTAGTAAAAAATATTATAAATTTAATTGTTTTGAATTGTGTGTGGTTTTGCACTCGAACAATACATTTTATTATATTTATACAACACTGATTATGTTCGGTTAAAATAGATATGAAAATCGTACTCGAGGTTAAATTTAATGACAATACGCCGATAACGCCTATTGCAAATCACAACAGTTGAACCGACGGCAATGACATTTCAACGCGGACAATGATATTGCGAAAAACGCTTTCGAAATTCGAAAATGCACCAAGAGTCTGAAAATACACTGGTCGTTGTAAAATATCGATCGCAATCGGTCGGTATTATTATCGGTGCTGCGCTGTAGTGTGGTACTGCCAACAGTCGTCAGTCATATGGGCAATGTACGGTATCTTCCAGAAATCTAAGAAATATTTTAGACGTGTGCAGTGCTGTGACCCCTGGGCTTCGTTCGATTCAATCTAAAACGACTACGGGCAACAATTTCTATCTGAAAATTATTTTATTATTCGATAACAATAATAGTCGACAATACTGCACACTATGCAGTCCAGTTATTCAGTTATTATTTGTGATTTTTTTTAAAAAAAATTGTATGGTTTATTTGCGCACGTAGTTAATTGACATTAATAATGTAGTGTTTGAATATTTAGCAATTTTCAGGAAGGTCACAACCCCTCCCACCCCCTTTTAATACGCCACTTTTGTCTCATTACAATTTCATGTCTTATAAATCAAAACCAAATAACGGCGTAAAGGACACTGAAATATTGTTGACACGTTTTATCAAGACTGTACAATACTAATGAACAGAGCGTTCTACTCTGAGAACCCGCGTTTTTAAGCCCGATTATATTTAATTTCATTACGAACACATAAATGGGGGGAAAAAAAGTTAACAACTAGAAAGTTTATAATGGGCTCGAGGTATGGATATAGTAATATATTGTTTCGTCGAGTTTTTTTTTCGCGTGTTATAGGTACCGCGCGACTAAGTATAATTATTACAAAGAACTCCTTTTAATATAAACATACGCCTCTAATCAAATTATTTTACACCTGCACAAAGAAACTTCTTTAAATGTCATAATTTTATAGGGTCTAAGTGAATAGCATGTATACCGACGCAGTAAAATTTACACTCCGTTAGCACTTCTGACATCGCAATATCAAAGTCAACGTTTTCAACTTCATCATTATCGATTGTCGAGATGTGTCGCCTGACCCTTCCTTTACACGTCGTGCTATAATATAAAAGTCCAAAATAGTTAATATCGCCGTATTTCCGTTTTAATTTTACACGCGTGTATTACACACAGCTGTTATTTTGAACGAATTTCAAATAGAAAAAAAAAATCCCGTACACTATATTATATAGTCAGTAGTTGTGAAAAGTGTACATGACATTATAATATAATATATTTTAAATAAAACTTCAACAAAAAATTCGTTCGAATAGAAATATTTAACGAGCACTCAAACATTAATTTTACATAATATATATTTTTTTTAGGTGCGTGTAGTCGCGATATTAATCATATTAAAAAATATATAATAATATGTTATAGAGTGGATATTAGAGATAAACCGGGACCTAGTTTTACTTGTAACAGACCTATATAGTGTTGGACACCACCCTTTGTGTAAATGAGCTTGTATTACATTTTTAATTAAATTAAAAGTTCGTCGACGTAAAAAAAACGCATAATGATTCGAGTACAAAAACGTTCGTTGAACATTTTTACGACGTCAGTATTATAAAATAACCGATGCAAATGTCAATATTTTCTAGGTTTTATTTTTTTTCTTCAAATTAGGACAAATTAGTAATAAGTAATAACTGACAGTGGTCTATTAAAATCCACGTGACATAAATTTCACAGTTTTTATGACGTATTTTGCAATTTTTATTGGAAATTCTTAAAACGACCTCAATATACATATTACACAGAAAACCGTTTTTGTAAGATATCCGATCGATTGTCGCGTGGTCACATAAAACTTATGAAACAGTTTTTCTACCAAAAAAAAATATGATCAAATATACCAAATCATAAAAAAATAAAAATACACCATTGTATAGTTAAACCAATACATTCTTCGCTTCTCTTAGAAACTTAAAGAAAAAATATAATATGATCTGTATAAAAGATAAGACATTGTATGTATAGAATTTTAAGTAAAACTAAATACATTATTCTGAAGATGACAAAACTGTCGTATCATGGTTGACATCAAAAGAAAGCTGACAACCGTGCGCAGACAGACGTGACAGAAAAAATATATAAAAAATAACAAAAAGAAAAAAGAAACACATTTTTAAACGAAATAAAATAAATCTGTGTTAACTTATCAGTCATTTAATTGTTTTCTTTTCGACTAGAAATTGTATAAAAAAAATAATGTTATTTTATAGGTTTTTTCGGTTTTAGGATTTTAGGAACGTTCAGCTCTTAACAAATTAAAGGTCAATTTTACTTTACATCAGTGCTGCAATTGGGAACAATTAAAGAGTATAGTCCATCGATTTGAAAACTGAGTTCCAAGAACAAAATTATCCAACACAGACTCAATCGTCTTGTTATACGTTTTGAATACAGAATACTACATTTCATAAGTATATATAAATTCCAAATAATATAACGATAATATATTATGTCACTATGTAAGCGAATGTAGATTTATATTCGCCCAATTTTTCAAACTGTCTTCCAATTGAATTGCATAAGTATTCAGCAACTTAAAAAAGCAAATTTTTTGTTTTTAAAATTCCTATTTTGATAGCAATACCTATACATGTTGCATTAGGAAATAAAAATAATAGTTATTATCTGTGGGATATCTTAATTATTCGTGGCTCAGACCATCAAAAATATTGTAAAATTCATTATATATCATTTACAACGATTAAAATCCACATTTTAATAAGAAAATATTACGGGCATTAGTTCGTGCCGTTCTCCCCTCCCCCCCCACCGTCCGACAGTAAGATAAACTATAGTCGGGGTGCGCAAAAGAAAATTAAAATATTACGGAGGATCTCCGTGCCCCCGGTTAAAAATATTTAAGTCATACTCTGCAGGAGAAGACGATTATTTTTTAGACATTTTTTTTTCGTTAACAAAACACGATCATTAAAAGCGAGCGCTACGACAATATTATTGTATTGTAGCTCCGGCCTCCGGAACACTGAAATACAGAGAAAGACGAATGGCTTCCTTTCTAAACATCCGGTATGATACTATTAATACAACTGATATGCCAAAGCAAATGTTGCCTTTAAAAATGAAAACAAAATCGTTGTGAGATTTTCGATATTCGTAAGATGCCAAACTATAATAATTGTTTATGCGGTTATAATAAAGTAGTATAAACTCCATACCGTTATCCAGAAACATTAAATAACACCTACCTAGGTTTGCAAAAATGTCGATCGTCGAAGAAAAACCAGGTTGATAACTCACATTATCATGTCGTCGTTTAAAAGTTTAAAATTATGACCGAAAGCCCCGAAAGCCCCTGATAAATTGCGTATATTTGGAATGATTGTCGTATGAAAAAACTATAAATTAAAAATGATACCTAGGGCTGGACGCAGAGACGGCGGGATCAATACATCACACACACACAAGTTTATCTCGATTCATTCGCCTCATAAATCATTACCTACCTTCGAAGCACGATAATGTTTGCTTTAAGTCTTGATGACTACGACCCATTACACTCAATGCGTTAAACACGTAATTAACGTCAATTGTTTTTTAAAAAAAATACGAATTAGAATCAAAGTGGAATATAATATGAAACGCGCATAACAAATAGGTAATCAATACGTTTAAATAGAGCTGATTCTATAATAAATATATTATATAAAACCGCATAAGATGAGATGTTTTAGGGCACTTACGTTTTATTCCAATGAGTCATTATTTTTTATTTTAGTTGTGTATGAGAAATTGAGAACACACACACACACACACAAATAAAATTCAAAATTAACTTTATATATATATATATATACGTTGTGTCGATGGAGATAGTAAACTATTGATGGTAAATGTCATCTAAATCATAATGTTTTAAAGAAGTTATGATTCAATTTCCATAGTGATTTTCTATAAGCAAAAGGAAAACCTACCAACAAAACTGAGTTTAGTTTTTTCACCCGTATTTCAAGAAAAATATAGATTTAAATATTTAACCGGCTCGATGAGATCTGTAAACTGAAGACAATGTTATTACTTCATATCGTATATTACAATATCCGATATTTAAGTTTAAAAATATTTTACTCTTAAATTAATACTAACCGTGTCTAATGTACAAAATTATTAAAATAGAATATTAATATACTTCAGAACGGCATAGGATAGTGCCGGTGCATTATTATTTTAACTCGTGTGTAGTGGAGCCCAATCCTACATGACAAGCAGTCGCTACACAAAGGAAATAACTGGAGAAGAATATTCAAAGAAAAATATTTAATAAAATAGCTGTTAGGTAGTATATTATATGCTAGATATAGGTTATTTTTATGTTTAAATTCGTGGAATTCAGTCACTTTTGAAATAGCTTTAACAATTTCTAGCTCTCATGATACCTATACCTTGGTACATTAATATTTACCAAAATTAACAACTAATAACAAAAGATAACTCCTTAATGTTGAGTTTTGTAGGAGGGTGGTGGTGGTGGTAAAATTGAGTCATGCTACGCTTGAAAATACATCTTGGACACCACTGCTTATAAGAAAATGTTTTCAAATTTAAAAAGTATTACACAGTGAATGTTTGGATTATATTAATGTTTAAATCGCGTAGTACAAGAAATCTTGTACGAAACAATTAAGTACACAAAAGTAAAAATCCTATTAGAACAATTCTAAAAGTAACTTAGTTAAAAGATCTCCATGATTCGAACTCAAACAAATGTACCTGTATAGTCACAAATTGTTGACTAAGGGGCTATAGTGGTGTTTGAGATTTTTGAACTCGAGTTAAAATAATAGAAAAAGTAGTAAGTTTAAAGATTCTTTGTATATAGGTACCTGCAAACTAATAACAATTCGGCGAAACCATTAAATCGTCTTGGCGGGTCTTGCGCATTTAAAAACATTGTAGATGATTTCCATCAGGTCTGTTATATATTAATATAACAATGTTTGAATAAATATTTGTAGCTGCGAATTTGAAGTTTCGCGATTGATCGTTCATTCCGAATCACAACAAAATAACCTAAATTGATTTTGTTAGAAACCGGTACGCCGTAAATTTCACTTTTTTCCCTCGCGATTGTTAATAGTTTTTCTCCGCGAGTCTACGTGAAACTTTTAGAGTACTTCTTCTTTTTCTATGGAAAAAAAAACTGATAACTGACAAAACTAACTAACTTAGTATAACCAAAAAATAAACACACATAGCTGTAAATCAAAAACGCGTTACTCGTTTCGTTCGAAAAAAAAAAAATTGATAAACAAATTTGAAAAGGTACAGAAAATATTTCATCTCATTTCTTTAACAATGAAAAACGAGAGCGAGTTTAATATGGGATGGGTACCTACGTTTCGTTTAAAATATGTAAAAGGAATGGTGCGCGTCGATTTTATGGTAATAATAAAAAAAAAAACAACAACAAAAAAATATAAATCGGTATTTTTTTCTCGATACAATACTTGATTTTTCGATCAAGTTCAATTTGCGCGTAGCCTGCGATGTTCAAGTATTTCCAATTTCATATTTCCGAATATATACGCGTATTGCGTAGCATTGACAATTGACATAATGTTGGACGTCTATTCAAAATAGTTTAATACACTGTATTGTGTATATTTTGTGCAATAGTGTCATTTATTATGTTATAAGTTACATTAACGTATTTGGTAATTATTCTAAAAATGTTATTTTTATTTTGTTCGGAATGATTTTAATATATTTGATTTGAAAGTTTCGTAATAAGCTTGGCGGTATATCCAATTAGTATATGCGCCTCTTTACACTATACAGCGCGTTTACTGTTTCGATTGCAAAATAAATAACACTGAGAGAATATACTTAAAGATTTCATTACCTGTACGTATAATAATTATGGGTAATTTAATAAAATCTACGACTTTGGAATTTCGTTTTTATATCGACCCCGAGCTACTTAGGTAAACGTTTTTCGAAATTAAATTACCAAAGTAATTTCCGATCAATAACTTCGGTGCCCGGCCACAACAATAATAATACACCGGAATAATAAGGCCAAATGGAACGAGGTTTAATGAGACTGCAATTAATTCAATGTTTAATTAATACAAAGATATTTTTACACTTGAGAAATAAACAAATGTATGCGCGGATTGATTCGACGCTCGCTATATGTATATATTAATTAAAATATTATGAACTGTTTGAGTCTGTTTCGTTGTAAATATTATAACAAGCCCGTTACAGTAATAGGCACCATCGAAATTGACAAACATTGTAGACATTCTTCGCAGGAAACATAATAATAATATGGTATTATTTCAGTGTAATAAACTATGATATAATAGAGTAAGCACCCACATGGTTTGTTTGCCGCCGTGGTAAAAAAAAAAAAACGTGTCGCTATTCGATTGGTATACGCGTTTATGCAGGTCGTGACGATAGTGGTTTAAAAAAATTGTTCATTCGTTTTACGAAAAAAATTATGCCCGTATCATAAAACAAAACAAGAAATTGTCTATAAAATATAATTATATTGTGTTTTATGAATGTAGATTTTCCCACGATTGTTTGTTTATAATATCTAGTAATATTATTTTATATAACGAAATTGGAGTTGTAATTTGTTGTAAAGACGGCGGCGTACAAACGAATATCTAAACAAAACACACACACGTTCAAGGCTCAATGGATGTTTGTTTGTTGAAAGCAGGATATTCAAATTTAGTAAGTATATATTGTAGTGATGAGAAGTGACTAAATATATTATAAACTAAATTAGCAAGAAGATATTCTTAGAAAACCGTGTGGCTGCGTCGGAAGTTCCACATTGGACCACTACCAGAACGTTATATTGTTTAGGTGAACGGAAAAGGGTCTTTAACCCTGTCATTTACATCATCCATCCATCCCTACTTATTATTAATCATACAAAAGGCGCGTACAAATGGGAATATTATGTAAAACATCCATATATTCAAGAAGTTTAATGCGTTTTTAATTCCGTCTTTAAATATAAAATGTTTTTATAAAGTTTGACTTCTTACTGCACATAATATATAGTATACTTTACTGTTGTAGACTCTGAACTTTATACAAATACCTTATGCATAATATATTGTAAGCACATACGCAACATAATATCAAAATACAACTATTTGTGTTTAAAAATATAATATAGAAAAATAAGTATTGGTACCTAACCTATCTCCTAAATTCAAATAAAAATACATTTCTATTTCGACTAGAAATCTCGAAAATATGTGACTTTTAACCCGACATGTATCAGCAGGAAAATAGGATAGTTACGATAAAACGGAAAATAAAATAAGAAAAAGGTAGACATTTTTTTAAAACGTATGCTAAGCTATTCTGGTTCACCAATTTAAAAAAAAAATATCTCACACAGTTTGCTGTAATAAATGTGTGTGTGGAGGTGAAACGACTTTGTGGACATAAAAGATCAGAGAATTACTTTGGAACTGTATTTACTGTTAAATTATTATAATATATTTCTTAGTATTATTTTTTTTTCCAAATTCATTAAAATGCGGTTCACTGAGTGAATTAAACACAATTACCAATTTAAATGTAAACATTCTAATTAATACTGTTTTGCAAAACTAAACAAGTATAAAATTAATATTTTTGTTTCAAATTGTTTTAATAATATGATGTGATCCGATGATTGTGTGTGAATAATTAAAAGTTAAACGAAAACAAGTATAGAACAACATCAAGTCTTTATATTTATTTCGTTCGTTATTTTAATCTGTAACAGACTGTTTTATACTGTGTGCTCGATTACAAAAGAAAACATTGACGGTAGATCAGACGAGTCAAACACCACTGCACCTAACCTATGTATACTCTGCAACTAATTATGAGAATATTCACCAACCATAAACTGCCAACTAACCAACAACAACGTTATATTAAAACTGAAATAAATCTCAATGCTAAATCGTTTTGTCCAAAAATCGACTCAAGTAAATCGCGTATCGCGATTTTGTCTCGCACGGTGTACAATGTCGTGTGAATAATTATTATATGTTATTCAAATGAGCAGTGCAACAGTGCGGTTCATCACACCAGAGATCCGCCGATAAGTCGATAAAGATACCAATAATATTTTTACTAGCCTATATTTAGCAGGTATCTCAAATAAGTAAAAACGGTTAGAGGATACATTTAAAAAAAAAAAAAAAATGTTGAACCATCAATAATAGGCCCACGCAGTTATTATATCATAGCGCTTATATTAATAATATCTAATAAAATAGTTCGAGCTACGCGGTACTGCAATTATGTCGATGATATTATACTTAATAAAACACCCAAAACACAATGGATAAATATCAAAATATTTCTTATCCACAGAACAGACAATGCGTGCAATTTTTATCAATACTGACGTATCCCATTAAATATTGTTCGCACAAAATTAATGTGCAATCAATTTAAATTAACGACACTGGCAGAAAACTACAGACTACCAAATAGTTATAGAGCGTTGGCCGAAATTCAATTATTATTTTATATTAAAGAATTGATTTTCACGCAATTGTATAATAGTTTGTAGCAATTATTTGTTATGGCAAGTAAGTTTTTTTTATGATTCCGAAACAGCAATAAATAATAACAACATTCGCCAACTGCGTGCAATTTATTGATTTTTTTTTTTATTTCGTTTTATTTTTAGGTTATATTATTGTTATTATTTTATTTATATTATTATAATATATACGCGCACATACTGGCCACGTTTATTAAGGCGTATATGGAATAATAATAATATAATATCGTTTAAAATGTGCTTTGTCAAAGTGTATGAAGAGTATATTATGACAACATACACACAATATTATAATAATAATAATAATAATACGGATAATAATATTATATAATATAATATAATAATAATAGTTTTTTATTTATTTCATCGCTCGAACGCCGTCGTATCGTCGTAAACATCGCAGCGATAATTATCGTATAAATTAAGATTACAACCGTTAAAACCGTCGCGCCGGCTCGGTATTGCAATATGTCTAATTGTTTTTTGATCCCGGGCAGAGGGTTTCCCGGCATTTTCTATCGTATAATAATGTAGTTGTTGTCGTTTTCGAACGTGAGCACACCGACCTATGTGCTGCCGGATTAAACGAACGCCGGGAAATGCATTAAACTAAGCAAAAATTGTTGTTCCGACAAATAGAAGTGACTGCGGCAATACATTTAATGACCGACAACGGCGGCGGCGGCGGCGGAAGATTCACGTGATGCTTTTCGCAATCTTTTCCCCTCCTTTAATGGATATACATGTCTTAAAACTATAGGGGATTAACCTACAATGCGCTGTGGGCATTTTATTGGTATCCAGTTTTAACGATGCGGCTCGTGTCGATTTCCCGGACAAAAGTTCATAGACGAAGATCGACAATCGCGAAAAACGGCGGCGGTTGCCCGTTTTATTTTCTCGAAACGATCCGTTCTCTCGACCATGTATCGAATTATACGAGGAAAAAAAGTCTCCCGTTGCATAAATAACAATATATAAAATATAAAATTATAATAAATTAATTAAAAATTAAAAAAATATATATCTTATAATAATATTATTTAAAAATATAAAAATGTATTTATTCAGTTATAAAAGATCTCTTTTTTATATTTTGACCTATTTGTTTTAAAAAATTAGGAATATCTGCGGATTTGTCTTCATCAAAACGTTGACATAAAATGTTAAAATATAAAATTATAATAAATTAATTGAAAATTGTCGATAAATTATCATCTACTATCTACAGATAAGATTTGTCAACCCAATTTAATTTATAAATAATATAACAAGTATAGTGGAAATATCGTTTTATTTATACTGCAACGGGAGACTTTTTTTCCGTTTACCATATCGAATGATTCGTTCAAAACGATATGCTATGTCGTATTAAAACGGCGATTAGTACGATGAATTTTTTTCGTCACGCCGTGCCGTTTGTTGATTATAAAAAAAGTGATCTATCGATAAATAGTGTATAAAAAAAAAAAAGGTCGCTCTGCTGTAAAGTATACGTAGGTTACGAGCTTGACTCGAGCATCACAGGTCACTGTGTCGGTGTGATGGATCTGTTAAATTTGAATTCGACAATGGTTCAATGCACACGAAAAACGATTCCGGGTGGTTTCGGCCACTGTTTCTATAGGTACGGATATCTTATCATTTATTTATAATACCTGCGGCTGTTGTAGTAAATAATGCGGTAGGTATGTTGAACTATATTTTGTCAAAAACATCGCACTTGCAATATTATTATATAATAACTATTGGAGTATTTATAATAATTGTTTTAGATTCCGAGCTGCAAACCTATGCGAAATGTATTGATTTTACAATCATGTGTGTTTTTTTTGTTTTGTTCTTATATTGACTTGAAACTGTGTTGGAAGTTAGAAGTTAGTATCACATACCGTAAAATGGAGTGAATAGTTCGTGGTACGAATTACCTTAAAATTAGACTAAATATTTTGAAAACAGTTTTGTTTAACAATAATTATTGATAGTAGGTACTATTAAATACATAATATGACTGCGCTCATATTATACGTAATGGTGAAAAGTTTCAACTCCTTTTGATTAATATTTTACAAAATAACTATTTTTCATTTAAAAATCTAATTTTTTACAACATTTAAATATCAAATGCTGATTTGAATATCAAATCGTGCATAGTAATTTTGAATTTGTGTAACAAGAACTCATCAGGAACCTTTTATTCAATTTTAAAGCTTTAGCTTCATAATAATTTGTAATAATTTTTATCAAAATTTATTTTATAAAAACTGACCAAATTCTAAAACTATGCATTTTTGAATTACTATAAAATAACAAAATCTATTTTGTCAAAAACTTTAGTATTCCAGAAATATTTTCGATTTTCCTGTTTGTTTTAAGAAGTACTTTGAATTTTTGTACTTAATCGTCTGAATAAAAATATAAATTTTTGGAAATTATTAATTAAGTATAATAAAGTTTATTTGTATCATGCCAGAGGTGTATTCAGTATAATATATAGGCTATAGATAAAATTGAAGAACTTTTTGGTATCCGAACAATTTTTAATGCATAAAAAAACACATCATTATAAAACCAATACATCCCTTGTGCCACTTTAAATCTAAAATAATAATAAAAGCATCGCCATAAAATGATAGCCATCCTGCTGTCTTATATATTATTATATTTTCATGAATATTTCTTAAAATAACAACAATTTTTTCGTTCTTATTATTTTTTAACTTGAAAGTTTGACGATTTTATGGAAATATGACCTAAGTTAGTCATATTCTCTTCTATAGTAGACTGGCGAGGAGTTGTATTTTATATTTTGTTCTTTTCTATAAAATATCTAATCTGAGAAAAAAAATCGTGTCACAGTTAATTGTCGACTCTAAATGCAAAATAACGAATTTGTTTATTTTTTCACAGTTATGTATATTCGTTTTCCTATTTAGAATTTTCAATGTGATTTCAAGAATTTGATTAACCGACACAACAACCTGCGGTCTACTTTCTGTTATCAATAAATTTGGTCTTGTAATAGGAAGTGTTTGAAATACATCTACCTATATATATTATATGTGCCACGCACGTATACTTTTTCCAAAAGTTTATTTCCAGGGGAAAAAAACGTTGTGTACCATTCACATTTTGTTCAGAATTTAATAAGGCCCGTTTAACGATATTGTAATTTATTTATTTATTTAAAAGTAAATAAAATATAACAATATTGCATTCGAGAGTCTGCTCTCGAAATAATTTGAAATAATTTATTCGGATTCTCGTATACTGCTCGTAGTTCGCCTGCGCATTAGACGATAAAACTCCACGAACTCGATAAAATAATAATAATAAAATAATAATCTCTCACCACCCGAATTATAGGATGCTCGTGTATTCGTTTATATATATATTATATATACGTACGTACTGGGATTATTGGTGTTGGGTTTTACGAGGCCCGAGACGATCCTCGGACAATATATAAGTCCCATAGCCGGTGTGTATGTGTGTGTGTGTGTGTGTGTGTGCGGAGAGCATATACTGCCAATTGAAAAGCTAATGGTATTTGTCGGATCAAATCTAGCAAATACTGCGGCGGGACACGGGACAGTGGCTGCAATATAATTTTACACATTGAAGATTGAACGTTTTTATGATATGGTCGCCCATGTTCGGATGTCGCGTAATCGCAGCTGCAGTTCTGTGCTCGTTCTCGAGTGTTCCGATAATAATAATAATAATAATAATAATAATAATACGAATCCTCGGGGGGTCTCGATAGTCGAAGACGACATTCAAATACCGTCGAACGAATGCTGTAATTATTTTATTTCATCGGTTCACGCGCCAACAATTATTGATAAGTACGGTAGTCATAATCGTTTTTGTAATTTTAACGAGAAAATGTAAAACGCCCCAGCTTTCTTAATTATTATTATACTACTATAGATACTCAAAGCGTCCGTCCGATCGTTATACACGTCTATTACATTATCTATATATGCTATATAGTTTGATCGTTATTATTATCATAATTGTTAGTATAATCACGAGTAAAAATAAAAAATTTTTGCTCCTCCAATTGTGTGCGCGTCTCTACTTTATGATTATTTATTATTTTATATATATATTACTTATACTATATTACATATTATAACGCTTCGTTTTTCCACACCACTCCCCTTCCCCTCACACGCAGAACACACCCCCTCAACGTTCATACTCAGACAGATATGTATTCTCAAAGTTACCAATTGTTGTTATTATAAAAATATTATTTTACGATATATGTTTTGTACCAGACTTGTACTATTGTTGAGTATATAATAAATCTTGTACTGTTACTTCGTATAAATTTTGCGCTACACCTATTTCATGTACCAGACAGTATTTCTTATACATTTTTTTTTGTTTTTTTTTTGTTTGCATATACGTCTGGCATTTTAACGGAAAATAATATGTAAATTTAAGCACTTTGAATTTACAATTCGTCGGACAATAAATAATATAATAATACCCTTAATATGACGTAGTTTAAAAGTTCCTATAATTATTGGCTGTGCTGTTGAGTTTGAGCTCATAAATCGCGCGTATATGGCAACCGGGAATAATAATTGGTGTGTTGTCGAGTCGTGACTTCCCTCATTTATTTTCGGATATTTCTCCACAGAAAATCATATCATATAAGTTGGTTTTGTTGAAATTGCAGTCACGTGTTTAAGAGACGAAGACGAATTCTCTCCGTTTGAATTGTCCACCGTCGAGGAAGAAATTAGTTTTTCACTTAAACGCCGATTATGTGTTTCAATATTATATATACGTATAGTGTCTTTTTACTGCGTTCGTGTAATATCGTTATTGAGTAGAGTCGTTGCTATTTTCGTTGCTATAGATGGATATTACCTAAACTACTTAGGTCACCACTTACCTACCATATTGTTCGTTTTATGAAAATAGCATACTGTAAGAAGTTTATCGATGTGAGTTCAGAGCTTTACACTGTGCGTCTCGTTGATTTTTTTCTCATATTATTATTATTATTTTTTATTCAAGAGAAAAATAACCCTCTGCATCATGATGGCCAATGGGAGTTTATTGGTTTTTTTTTTTTTTTTACAAAATATATTGTGTGGCTGACATTTTTTTATACCTAAATCATGAGAATAATACATTAAAAGATTAAATTATAAGTAAAAAAAAATACTATTAATAGTGATGACGAATTTTCGCAGTTTTACGCATTACATTAGTTTATCCAATCGGGTAGAACACGATTCCGTACGGTCCTTATCAGCGTACGGAATCGTGCACATTTTTTGACACACGATTCCGTACGTTTTGTACCCAAGAGTTTAGTGCAATGTCGCCAGATTTCCATAAGGTTACGTAGATATTTGACTATTTGACTATTTGACTTAAGTATAGCGTTTTACGTATTATATTTTGCCGGCCGGTCGCCGTGTTCCTCCAAGTACATGCAGTATGCCGGAGCCGGCACTCGGCGTACTGGGTGAACTTACCGATTCCAGCGAAAAGCGGCACTGTCAATTTACCACAATCTAACTCTATATAGTTAACGTACAACAGCGATATATACCACAATTGATGAATATGACAAATATTTGTTTCATAAAAATATAATAAAATATTTGTCAAGTATTTGTAACAAATACCAAGGTATTAAATTATAATTATTTTTTTACATTTTTACAATTTTACAATTTTTTTATATTTTAAACAATTTGACAATAAATATTAAATGGCAACATTGCACAGATAATCGTACGGAATCGTGTTGTTTTTGGGGTATTTTTGACCATCTATTGTTTGATCAAAATCGTACGGAATCGTGTTCCCAAAAAGGTAAAACGTACGGAATCGTGCTTTACCGATCCAATCCGGTTTTCCGGAAGAAAGATGATAATATGTTAGGTACCTATTGGAAGTTCTGATCCCTTCGGCTTTCGAATATTTCCTCAGATTATTGATTTTGGTTCATACTTCATAGTATTATTGTATTGTGATTACATACTTGGGCGGTATGTAACTCAATTTTATTATTTAAAGCTTGCTAGATTCTTTCAACTATCTTATATCATAAACTTTATGTTTTTTAAGAATCTAGTTATACTTAATCCAAATTGAATTTAAGTGATATTAATTATTTATTTTGACATGATTGTCTCCGTTTGCGCGCTCATTATACATTCTATTATTTTTTTCCAATCACTCAGCTAATATTTATTTATTTTACTCATTTTTTTAAAACTTATATTTCATTAAATATTATACAACCTATTCAGAACTATAGTATGAAAACCAAAATTTAATTTCATTAAGTAGATATATAAGAGGAGTAGAAAGACCATAAAATAGAGGTTTCATTTTAGAGAGAAATACATTTGATGACTGCGGTGTTTGGTAACTTACACTTATAATAATAGTTTTCCTTGACCCTTGACAGTTACCTACTTTATTGTTTTTAAATTGTACATGGTTTAATAATTCTTTTCGTTCAGCAACATTAAACACATTTACTTATGAGGTTCACTCTCAAATATTTTATTCATTAAGTAAAGTACTATGACATTTCGCCAATTATATTAAAAGTTACTGTCACACAAAAAATAAAGTAATTTATCAGTCAACAGTTTAAGCTAAATTAATTTTCAATTCCGCATAAAAATAACAAAATAGACTTGTGTCCACGTATTGTGACTTGAAATATGTCTTATATTATAATTCCGTTGTGACTATGTGCATCGTCCTTTAATCGCAGGTACTAAAAAATATAATATCTGAGATATTACACTACGCAGAAATATTAATGCAAACCAATGAATAAACCTAAATATTTTTTTTGTTTTTTAAATAACAAAGCGATCGTACATTTTTTAAATAAACGAATATAGTTTATAATAAATGGGGGTCAAACCTTAATCGAGTTAATTTTGTTGTGCACTGCAGCACTAGATTAAAAACATTAATAATATATTGTGGCGACTGTCGGGAATAACAGGTAAAAGAGGCGAAGTGAATTTGATATTTTACCTTGAGTGAGCCCCGAGCGTGTTTTATATTCAAGACAAAAAGGTGCAATTGAAATTTCTCATTTTCTATATACCTAATTTTGTCGACTCGCCCGAACGGGTCTCCAAACTGTTTTACAAATATTTACTTACAACAAACATGAAATCATAATTAATTAATAATAATATAACAGCAGTGTATCTACATGCATGTCGCACGCGTAGGTGGTTTATCTTTGAACATGCTGCCTAGCTGTGTTGTTATTCAGACTTCAGAGAAGTTTTTTTTTACAAACTTTAAGAACACTACATAACTAACACACTGTAGCAATCTATAATCATCAAACTATACGAGTACACTCCATAGCCCGACCGCAACGAGAAAGTCTTTATGTAAGTTCTATGTCCAAACGAGTCGTTTGTTCTTTTGTAAATCTCGTACATTTTGTCTTTTAACATGTTACTTGTACTTGGTGTTTCACAGTGTTTGTCCCTACACATTGACTATAAAGTCCTTCCAAAA
The DNA here is from genome assembly GCA_022818045.1 of Neotoxoptera formosana. Lineage (NCBI taxonomy): Eukaryota > Metazoa > Arthropoda > Insecta > Hemiptera > Aphididae > Neotoxoptera > Neotoxoptera formosana. Next base: position 33,297,692 of record CM040631.1, on the reverse strand, counting down.
CTTTAAAACTTACATAGTTGTATTGTTCAAATATTCGTTAAATAAGTTACCTATATGTATAACATGTAAAATAATTTTCATAAATTATTAGTTTGTAAATTGGCAATATATATAATTCTTAAACAACATGATATATAACATTTAATTTTTTTTTTCGAGTTTAGGTCAACCAAAGAATATAACGAATTGTGAAATCAATAATACTAATTATCTACCTACTAAAACCATATTTTTTTTTCAGAGATGTTTTGAAATGAATTCATACTATGTAGATAATACTTTGAAAGTCGTTAAACGTTTTTGAAATAATGAGTTTAATTGTTAAAAAAAATAGCCTTTTATAAACTAAAAACACAAATTATGTAAAATTCTTACAATTGGATACGACATGATATTAACTTTCTTTCATTGTAACGAACCATTGTACCATTATTATAGTAAAATGTAGAAACTAATTTTCAGTTATATACTTAGGTATAGATTAAATAGTCATGTATAGTATTTTAAATAATGTTTAAGTACATTTTTAAATAGTACAAGATAATGGAAATTAAAAGTTAAACTTTATGAGTAGTCGTTAAATTAAACTTTAATGGAGACGTTACTAATTTAAGGTTTTGAGCGAAGCAAAAACAATGAATAGTTATGTTGTAACAATGTTGTTTTATTCTGAAAACCCTTTTATCATAGTGTGTTGGCAGGTATTCGCCATACTTTTGAAATTAGAATAGAATTATTATTTTATGGGTGTGCACCAATTTTAATGGGTTTTATGGTCTATTCATGAGAACACAATCAAAAACTTTATGTTTAAAAGTACCTATTTAGTAATACGAGGGAAACATGATCCGTAATTCGTTGCAATTGTGTTGTAACTACTACTTTGGATGAGTGATGATCTACGTTGCTATAGTTACCGTTTGTGCAATAATTATACTGTGCTCTTATATATCTTAAGCTTAAGAGCAATAATTATCATATTCTAAAACTAATTTTATGTTGAGTTTTTAACGTTTTGTTTTTATTTTTATACCAAACAAATTGAAAACTTTCGGATTTATGTTTTTGTTTTACTAATTTAATAATTATTATGAACTTAAAAAATTCACCGGTTTTTCACATTCTTACAATTTTCATTAAAACTATTATGAGTTTTTTAATATTTCTTCAAAATACCATCTGTGTCAAACTAATAATACAAATAATACATGAAACTTAAGTGCATGCAGTTTTACTAGTTTAAAACTAATATTTTTCAGGAAAAAATACATAATTTTACATTATATTCAACACGTTTTTAATTTGCTTATTTGATAAATCACTTTTTTCTCTATACAAATAATATGAGTTTATATATGATACAACACGTCAGCTCAATACACATAATTCATGGTTAAACGGTCCATTTAACAGTGGACAACTCTGCATTTTATTATATTTTACAATTATTATTAAATATCTGCAATATTTTACTAACGTTAGTCATCATTATTTGGTTATTTTCTTTGAGTGTAATTTATTATTGTATCGTTGTTTGTAAATCATTCAGGTAATATAAAATATTATGTAAATAATAAAAAGTATAAATAAAAATAATATAAGCGTGTTTTTTTTAACAGTATCAATACTTTTTGATCGTCTAATCAATATCGTTCTTAAACAAACAGGAGAACAGGCCTGAGATGAAGAGTTCATTTTTATTTTTATTGATCCGTACGTATATATATATACCCACCTACGCTAATACCTACGCTATACGCTTACACGAGCAAGTCTCTCAAGGATTATATCGGCTTTGCAAATCTTTGGAATATTGTTTTAAGCACCAGTCGTGTAATACCAAGTTCCAACACGTTATCTTATAATATAATGTTTATATTATACAGACAACTATAGGTGTTAACGTCCCCGTATATCGTTTCCACTTGGATGTATTACAAACAAATCAACAACAGCAGACCGTTTGGCGTTTCAATATAATATTGTTTTAAAAAAAGGGGGAGGGGAATCATTAAGTTTGTAACCCTCCTCTGATGTACAGCAGTTGTATGTGTTGATTGAGTTGAGTGGGTCACTGAAATGGAAGTGTTGAATTTGAATTCAATGATAAACCATTGCACAAGTAGGAACAAAAAACTATTCTGAGCAAATACGGTCTGTCAGCCAATATACTACTAAGCATTATGACCAAAACTAATAATGTTAATCGACCTTTTTAGAGAAAAAGAAACACTACAAATCGACATCGTCAGATGTCTATTTATAGTTTAAATATTTTGAGAATTTTATCATGTTGGAAAAATGCTAGTATAAAAATGAGTAGAAAATTTCAAGTTACACAGTTATACGTTTTTGAGTTGCACCAAAAAAACAAAATCAATATTATCAAAATCTGGTTTAGAAATTCCCGTCTTTCCTTAATTTTTTGTTGTCTATCTTAATTATTTATATCTAATTAGTTATATCTAATTTTATACTAGAAATCACCCCATAAAGTTGAAAATTGAAACAATTTTTCAAATTTAAACCGTGTACATATTTGTACAAAAAATAAATCACACATCAATGTAAAATCAATATAAAATGCGTATAAGAGATTGAAAATCAAAAAACATAAATGAAAGAGAAAAATAGCGATTGGGTTAAAGATTAATACCTAAGGGTTGTATGCATTTTGAGTTGTAAAAATACTTTTTTTATATACAAAGGAATAAAAACAATTATGAGGATTTGAAAACGGAATCGGAAATATAATTTATAAATAAATCTCTCGTCACTGGGCGTATAAATGAATAAAAATTCATACAAAAAAAATGAATAAATAATAAAACTGAAAACGCTGAAAATGTAATTTCACTTTCTTTTTTTTTATAAACATTCCATAATTTTTGAAATCAGGGAGATAAAAAGCACACAGTAATATACCTATATATACAAGTACCTTCAGCACATTTGAATTAAAAATATTTTTCTTATTATTATTTATTCGATATTTTATTAATAAGTGAATATTATACGATCCCTGCTCAAAATTAAACACATTAAAGATTATTATAATCATACCAGAGGTATGCGATCTAATCAACATTTACTGCCAATTTCTTATTGGTAAACTTCATCTATAAAAGTTACATTATCCACTTTCAAACTTACCCACAAAGCTTGCTGCAATGAGAGGATGTATACACAGAGTGAAAAGGACTATGTATTAAAAATATTTAGATTTTTTAAATGATTTACAGGACTGTGGTGACGCAAACTTATAGTTTTAAAATAAAAAATATCAAATAGGTACCCTAATTTACTAAAAATTGTTACACAGGCGATGTATATTTTTCACATTTTGATAATTTGATGTATTGAATTGGTATTTAAATGAGTAGTTTTTGAGTATTGTTAAGCTATGTGTACTCTATAATATAAAGATAATAATCCTTGATTATAGGTTCAAGGGTTATTAGGGTTATGGTGATTTTAAAATGGTATTAATTTATTTATTAAATAACGTTTTAAAGCTTAAAAAAATAAAATAATAATTTATATTTTATTTAAAACCATTATTTACTATTGATACTAACAAGTATACATTAACTAACTGAGAAACTATTATTTTGTTAATCGTTTAAACTTTGATTTAGATACATCAACGATAAACATTTTCGACCAAATTGACTGCTCAGCATTTTTACAGTTAATAAAAATAGGTAATTCTGATTTTTATGAAAAAAAGAGGTATACAGTATCCTTAATATTTTCAAAAATCACGAAGTTTTTATCTAATTACGTTGTAGGAAAAAAAATCCATAAATAAGTGAGTCTTAGTAGTTTATTACAGGAAAAAGCTTCGTCTTACAATTTTAAATATAAACTACATAAACAGTTAGATACATGATATTATCAAATATTAATTTTATAAAATGTATAAAACATCTGAAAATTGAATCAGTTTCATTCCCATAATAATAATATATATATTTAAATCATATTTGAAGATATTTCAATAATAATATTGAACATCTGTTCATTGCTGTATAAACATTAATATATCGATCGTATGGAGTTTGTTTTTTGCATCATATCCATTTGTTTTCGATGAACGAATTTGTATATACACACATTTGTATTTCTCGTACATACACATGAAGTTTTACTGGAGTCGTTCAAGAAGTTTTGAACAATTTACACTCCGCTTATGAATTTATTCAAAAAAAAAAAAATAGAATTCCTAATGTTTTTTTGTATTTTAATGTAGGTATTTATTTGTGTGAAACATAAAATGATATTATAAAATGAATGCTTAGTGCACATTAACTTTGAATACGACATTTACAAGATAAGTTAGAAGAGAACATATTATACTGGAACTGTCAACTGGCTCTAAATCATGATTTCGAGTAATACGCTATATAATCTATATCATTGAACCAAATAAATGAGGCATATTCAAGACGAGATTGTACTAAAATAAGGATAAATACACTACTTCTGGGAAAGAAGTACACTCTACTTCTTCTACAAAATAACTCGTGGCAATATTGTTTATAAAAAATTGAACTCGACAAAGCTTTATTTTTGTATACCCCGTATATGTTTGCTTTGAAAGATTTAGTTTTGTCTCACTGCATAGTAGACAAAGGTCTTTTACGACGTCAAGTCGAATGCTGAATGGTACCACTTATTACAATTTATTTATTTCGTAGTAATTTAATATAGAATTTTGTTTTGTCATAAAAGTAGACTTTTAGAAGACTCGGTAATTAATTTGAACAATAATGAATAATTACTACATGTTGTTGCGTGTATTTAAGTAGCACGTATTAATTAATATAAACTATTACTCCAAAGTAGAGCGACTATAAGACTCGATTTTCAATCGATAAACACAGCTATGCGAAACTTTTGGAACTGTTTTACAACCAAAAATTCACACTCAAAAATATTATATCTTAGAGAAACTGATAAATTCTTCACTTCACGTAGAAGTATACAAATTGTAGATTGGTCGTACCTATATCATATATAGTTCAATCAGAATAAAAACAAAAATTAAACCAATTTAATATATTTGAATAAGTTGTATAAGCAAATTACACTAACAACGTAAAAATAATTGTTATAGTAAGATATTATTATGCGTGAAAATTAACGATAATATTATGTTAATACTAGTTTAGTATTAATTAAACACTATAATATTTATTTTCTTAATTATTAATAACAATAAGTACTTATATATTTTTTTTATGAACTAGAATACTTTATCATATGTGTTATTAGTTATTACACACATTAAAAATATATTTATTTTGACTACCTACTTAAGGTGATGTACAGCACAATAGCTAATCATTTACAAGTTTAATTATTAGTTTCAGATTTCTGCTTAAGTCATAACTCAAGCGAAATTCAAAATTACAAAGTAAAACTTTGTACTAGTTATGAATATTTAAACAATAACGCATTATACGCTGTACATCTATTTTGTATAGTATAGATAGTTTAAATTAATAACAATTATAATATTTTACAATTATAATTGAACAATTTCAGCCTTTAAGATATAGAATAGGTATTTCGTGTGTACTTGGAAGTTAATAATTATTATTATAATTATGTCTCCACATCACTGGTCGTATCATTGCCGTAAAGCTTGATTGCTAATCCAGAATATAGGTACAGTTCGTTTGTACATTCGTCATTTACTTGAAATTAAAGCACAAGCAATATGCTTGTCTTAAAAACGTGCAGTTATTATTGTAAACTAAATATCTGTAAACGCATTAAACTATTTTTATTTTTTTAATTTTAATAATATACACCATTAGCCATTATACAATGTATACTAATTAATATAATTATCTGGTTAAGTACACAGTAATTTTTTAAAAATATTTCACTTTACTATTTTTTATCAGTCAAAAAATTAATTATTAAACCTGATTTATATCAAACACAAAAAGTGTTTAAAATAATGTACTTACTAAATTATTTAAGTTTTTAAATAAATTGGTTTACAAATATTTCTAAATCACAATCACATAATTACCCAGATTGAAATAAATTATTTATCTTTTGTATGCCATTTATATTTAAATGAATTACTAAAACTGTGAATTTTTAAATAGTTACGCTACAGTGTTTATCATCATATGTATATGTCTAGAATATATTATGGCAGTTTGGATAATGTCGAACACACTTTTTAATAAACTTAAAACTTTCCAAACGTGACGAAATTGACATTCGTTTCGATGTTTGGCCAATATATATTGCATTAGGTACCCAACAAGTGTTTTTTTCGCCCATTGATTAGTGTTACTTGTTAGTGTGTATAAAATAAATCACACGATTAATATACATAATACATGTTATATAAACTTAAATATTTACTAGGTGTTTAATTATCATCACAAATATATTGGATTTTCAAATATTCTCAAATACTACATCTATAAAATAAAACGCACGCAATCAATAATCTCTTTTACAGTAGCTACTAACTAATAAGTAGGAACCTAATCATTTTTTTTGAGAATACAAAACCATCGTCAATATCATCATATCGAAATGAATAATAAATATTTGAAAACCATATATATGTGAGAAATATCTGACAAATAAATGATCCAACCAAAATTCATAAGGAAAATTAAAAATTAAAACTTAGGCTTGCCAAAAAAAAAATATAAATTTAAATACTATTCCACCAATAAATATAAACGCAAAATTTAAGAGACAATCGAAAACCAATCAATCAATCAATAATATCAAATGATACTATCGATAAAATGTTCTTCTTTTTCTTCGTTCACTTTGCCCTTTGCTCCTAACTATATGGGGTCGCGGTCACCCTTTTCCTATACCTCGGACCTCCGTAGGGCTATATCTATCCTCTATACCCCGTCTTTACTCACTTTATCGATGTAATATATGTTTCAAAATATACAAATATATAAATCGCATGATATAATGCATATATATATAATATAGGTATATACTATACACTATATATGCGCATAATAATATGTCACAATGTGTTCTATTAGAGCATTAGTCGTTACACATCAAATAGGCCAACGTTAACTAATTGAATAGGTAACTAAATGAATAGGTAGGTATAGAGAGTGAGTTAGACATCATTGATGTGGTGGTGTAATTTTCAGTACCAATTAAACCTTCGCCAGTTCAGCGTCGACTACTATTATGATATATATATGTTGTGTTATATTGAGCGTTTTATGGAGGCGTCAGGCGAATACGAGACGACAACTCGTAATTATTATCCAAAATACCCGCTGGGTTTTGGATGTGAGTCAAAAATCAAAACACATACCAACAATTATGAACGTTGTTTTTCGAATCGCTGCTCAATTTCAAAGTCCTGGAATCTTTTTCAAAATCGAACTTAAAATAATACTCACTTATTATATATTATATGATATTCACTTCTCAATATCCTATAGGCCGTCTTGCTAATTATTATATACCAGTGGTGGCCAAACGAACAATCACGCACGTTTTAAAAAACGATTTTTATTTGTTAGAATTTATTATTATACATTTAGTAGCCCCCATAAAAAATCCCGGTGCCCGCAGTTGTCAATTATAGTTATATGTATTTATTTGTCTTCTCAAATGGAAAAAAATATTCTCAGTAGATCTTTATCAAAAAAAGTTTGGCCACCCCCGTCTTATACGATTTCACATATTGTTCCTATTTGAAATGTTACTACCTAATACCTATGTAAGCTTACACTTGCTCAATATTTTGTCCACTATTTTCTCTTTAACATAACATAGACTTTCGTCTCGAATTTAATTAACTCAAAATAAAATATAAATTAAAATACTCTACACCAGACATGCCAAACATCCCTTGACTTTTTTTGCGGATCCTGGTGGCTCGTTAGGCAACTAAATTAAAATAAAGAGCAAAAACAGTTTTAGAAAAAATAAATAGATACAATTTATGTATTGTGCATTTGTGCATGGAAACTACGCGTATGTAGATCAGAGAGAAATATTTGGTATTCATATTATATTATGTATATGTTACCTACGTACTTTCCCTGCAAAATGTTTTATTCGATAAGGTTTTTTGTGCGGCCCGCATAGTATTCTATTCAATATTTTTGGCACATAAACGTCTGATGTGCCTGCTCTACCCTTATCACGAATTTATATACCAACATTATATTCAATTTCAATTGTAATAATTAGTATAATATATTCGTAATAATAAAAATAGGTCGATATTCAGAAAACTCCGTAAAAAATATTAAAAATTAAACCCATCATCCTTACTTTATATAAGCGATTATGATCGAACATTTTTGTGTTACCTAATCTACTAGTGAACATATTATATAATTTATCAAACCAAATATTTCGTGTAATCCCTAAATAAAGACAACTTGCAGCTAGCTAGGAAATATAATTGAGCATCGAACAAATTATTCGTGTTCTATTTTGTCATCACTCCAAAACCATTTTATAAGCAAAATCTGTGCGTAAAGGTGTAAACCGCGTGTATTTATACATGTAGGTTTTAGACTCTAAACCTGTACAGGTTATACAGACCATTGTTTTGGATTGGCCTAAGGTTGGAATTAATATTGTGACACTACTATAAGATCAATATATTTATAGGTGTATATACATTTATAAAGCGTGACAACCAATGAAATATAGAACATATAAAATCGCGGAGTAAAAGATGCAATACCTAAAAAAAACCGGGAATACAGGAGTTCTACTACTAAGGAGGGAGGGGTTGGGGTGGATGTCTGTAAACTTGAAAGCAATAATAAATCATTCTATTTGAAAAACAATTCTAAGTATAGCTGAGCTTATCTTCTAAAAAAATCTAATTTTCTTGTTTTTTTTTGTATTTTTAAATAAAGATAAAATAGCACACGCACAATTGAGATGTATTTTTGATACTCGCTGCAGGACAGTAAGTTGTGTATAGAGTGCTTTCGTATACAAGCAAAGAGACTATTATTAATTTAAACCCATTAATAATATACAACTGAACAAATAAATAAAATATTACAACTTCGAACTGTTAACTCGTCATAAACATTATTATTGGGAAATAAATGTCTCGTGGGAATTGAATAGAAGGTACCAACCTCTATACATAAAGTAATAAGGTAATGGATTTTCCATTTTCCTGTCACTTCAAATTAGTTAATTCACCTGGGACATCATTTATTAACTATTAACGTGGAAAAATAGTCTACAAAACTATACACGTAAGTTTGATGGCTGAACATTTGAAGCTTTACCAAAGTACAAATTTTAGTGTAAAAAAAGTATTTCTAAATTATTTCAATCCTTTAATTGCTATGGTTAATTTATTGTGAACAACTACCTATACAAAGTAGTCTAAATAGTTTTAGTCCCGATCCTTTTTTTTTTAAATTTTTTGTTCTTTTTTTTATTCAAAAATTTTGAAAATTACTTCTCTAAATTCCCATCTGTGTTTAGTTTGCAATCGCTGGGGAAAGATTTATATGACTTTTAGGACGTTCATTCAATTTTATATAAATACATAACCATGAAGGCTAGCGATTCTAAATAAAAAACAAAAAAAAAAATTTTAAAGTCTAATATACCATTGTTAAATATTTAAACCAATATAATATATACAGCTTCCTAGTTTCACTTACAAATCTAAAAATGAGAAAGTAAAGATAGTATTTTGAGTAAAATTTATTGGTACATTAGTTTAAGTATAGGTTTTAAAAAAAACCTAAAAACCTGTTTTTTTATAAGATCTATTATAATTTGTATTATACATTGATTTTATTTTTTATTTCCTACCTTTTACCTATACCTAAATATTATTAATTATTATTATGATTATGAATATTTAAATCTGAACACAAAAATCACAAATTGTTACAATATGTATATTTTGCTATTTCTTTAACGACAAACGAATTGATAGATGACTGTAATACTACCCATACTGGTGGCGTTTTAATGTAATACATTGTAGAAGAAAAAATAAAAGCATACTACTACCAAAAAAAAAAAAAACTGAATCCCGAACGAGGTTAGAAAAGGAGTACATAAAATAGTACTACCGTACTCAATGTCATTATAGACTGTCATTTCTTCTGTAACGGTTCTAAAATAGTCAATATATTAAAAAGAGCTTATGCTACTGATGCTACTTAATTTAAGTTAAAAATAAAACATATTCAAATAGTTCTAATTGACTTATTGTTAGTTTAAGTATTAAGAAATTAATGAACACGGCCATTCATAATTCATTTAATACTACTTTAAATGTTAATATTTTAAACAAAGTTAATGTTATATAATAACAATCTTGGTATAGTCTCTAAACCGTTATAATTAATAGGTAGGATGTATCATATCTTGTCCTTCAAACAATGAAATCAATTTTTTTTTAATATTAATTTCTTTAGTGTTTAAGAATATTATTACAATTTACAACTAATTTGATTTCATACTACCTATGGATTATAATCAACAATCATTACCTATTGAAAATACATTTTAATTCTGTTTTACTAAAAAAAATATTATTGTTTTACTTATATTTCTAAACATCAATATCATGAAATAGTAAATACATCCATTCAGTTTCTATAAAAGAGGATACAATATCTTAAAACAGTACAATTTCCAAATCATTTTAAAACCGTATAAAATGTTGTGTTAACATATCTTTATAAACCATAATACCTACTAATACAATTATATTTTATTTCATAAGTGTTTTTCTAGAATTTTTTTGGAATAGAAGTTAAATTTCCATATAAATTATTAAATTGTCAACCTAAACTACATAATACCTATTCTATTTATTTTATTATTCCCTTGCTATGAATAATATTACAATAAATTGAACCAATATATTTAAGCGGTTACACTGTTACGTAAATGACGAACATATCATTCTTACATTTTAATATTTTTTTATACATAAATAGATACAACCACGTGTACCTATATGCTGATTTAATATTTAAAAAAAAAGGTTAGTGACATCATTCCTACGTTATTTAGGTCCCGGTTGTAATTAGGATTCTGTGCCCCCGCTGCAGGTAAACACATTGATATAATGCTACCTACTCAGTCTTCCTATCTTTTTTTTTCATCTTAAATATTCATAGTGAATATGTATATACGAGTATATCCATTAATAATATTCATTAAAAAGCAAAATTGCCAACAACTGATTTATTCGAAAAATGTACAACCTTTAAAAAAAATGGCCCTCTATATCGCATGCGCTACTATAGTATGATATTGATATTATATATATGAACGATGAACCTACAGTAATAAGTATGTATATACACTAAAACGCTATTAGTAAACATCATTCTTCAACACGATAAATCAAATTTAAAGTGCCATAATCCAGTCAGCAGACGGTTAATTTAGGTCCACTTTGCATACCTATACATTATAATGAAACCTCTAAAGGCTTTAGGCTTAAAGTTAAAACAATTTTAGACCCCAAACAAAACTAGGGGGATCAGGAATTTATTTTATATTTTTTTAACAACTTGCGCACGTTTTTAATGTTTATTCGCAGCAATCGTTAATGCCCATCAGAGTTAATTAAATTTCATCAATCGTATTAAATATTAAACGAGCATTAGCTTAATACCCGAATTAAGCTAATATAATGCGAACAGGTATTAATGATTACCTACATATTATACAAACGTGGAGAGCTACTTGTTTTTTTTTTACCAGAAGTGCTCGCAAAAAAGTTATAATTTTTAAATGTGTAAAAATATTAAACATGGATTACAATACTATAATTAATTATATTTCCAAATTAGGTATCTTCTATTTTTATATGTTACGCCTTATACCTATTATGAGTTTATTCGAATGGTTTAAAACCTCTATTGAATTTAGGTAATTTAAAAGCAATGATGAGCAATAGTATTAAAAAATAATTCGGTAGGCACGCAACGTTAAACAAAACGTTATAAAAAGTAGTACATTCAATTTCAATGCCTTGCAAAAATTAGCGATATAAGTGTTATTATAATAAACCACGGTGTTAAAATGTTATCAACATAAATACTGAAACGTTAATTATATTTGTCAATAATTGTCATTGATGTTTAAATAATCATTTTCACAAATATTTAGTGTTGTACTTTATTTTTGAAAGTATCAAAAATAATAAATAAATATATGTATTCAACTAAAATGTATTAGTTTAAAATATCTAATGTATTTTAGTAATTTACAAGAAAAATATAACATTTCTTTGAAAATTATATACTTGATTTTAGTATTTAAAATTTAAAATTTAAGCTAATTATATTTTAAAATGAAAGTTGATTAAATCACATAAATACAACGTAAATCTAAAAGGAAATTATAGATAAGTATATAATCTAACTATGTACATGAGTAATATTTTAAGAAAAAAAAATAATAACCGACCAATAAAAATGTATATTTATTTGAAGTTCAATCGTTAATGTTTATTTACTAAATCAATCTAGTTTAGTTAGGTATTTCTTGAAAAGGTCAAAATTTAAAAACTCATAAGATTTATTAATCTTAATCCATTTTAATTTAATACATTTATAATATTTTTATATTTAATAAATTTAATATTACATTTACGTTTACGGAAGAATAATTCCTAACACGACTCATTGAGTACCTATACGGCTATACTGTATTGAAGGTAAGGTTCATTATTGAATTTCTTTTATGAATTTTACTCAGTAGTGTAACACACACTTTAATTTCATATCTACGATATTAGATTAGGTAATTATAGTAATTACTTTATTTTATAATAACAGGTATTATTTATCTATGTCTTCGATAATAGGTTTTTTTTTAATATTAAAATTTCAGTTTAATAAAAAATAATATCCAGACGATAACAAAGTGATGTATAAACTAAATATAATAATGATGAACAATATACAAATTTACTTACAAGATCATCCATTTTTTCACGTGGTTAATTTGGCGGGGAATTTTTGTAACTCGACAATTATTACACAATTGTCTTGGGTTTAAACAAATAGAAAAAATTATTTCAAACTTTGTGTCACAAAGAAAATCTTTGTATTGTTAGAAAATTAAAACCTACCCACTTTGATTCTTACTGATTTAAAACAAAAGAAAAAAAACGATAAATTATATCTTTGGACGAGTTTAAGCGGTCAACGCTCACCTTCACACAAACGGGACTGAGAGGAAAATGATACTGAAGGGCTTGCCGTCGGGTGTTCATCATACACCTACACGCACCCTCTCTGTTGCATGGCTCTTCCCACCAAATACCACCCCGACTTGAAAACATACTTACACGAATTCCGACGATTAAAATCATTTTATCGTCTACAACTCGAGGAGGATAAAGAGTTCACTTTTCTGGGTTGTTACTGTATAGCTGAATGTAACCAACTATTTTTTTTTCAAATTAAATTCCTATGACTAAAATAAGTCGTGAATAAAAAAATATTTTATACGTCGCTATATTTAAATAATATATATTTATGTATAAGCCATAGAATTAATAATAAACTATACAATGTGATTGTACCTATGTACCTAATCGCTATCCATACATTTAATCAATGTTAGATATTATACAAACCGTTTCTATTATATTATAATATTGCTGAGTTTCAAATATATTTAATGTGATTAAAATAATTTATGCATATTGACATCGTATATTTTTCAACCAAGAACTTCCCTCGCTTTCTTATATTTTATAAAAACTCAGTTTTCTATATTATATGAATCTGACTATTTGTACCTATATTATAATGTTTCAGATGTAGCAATATACAAAATCAATTATCATTAAATCATTCAATAAACGTACGTGTTCGTGCAACGCATAGAATGAGTAACTATATTTTAATTTTTAATTTGATGATACGCATTAATAGTAGAAGTTGTATAGATTATATTTGGAATTATAAATTATTGAAATTTATCTGTTTTCCAAAATATTACCAGTTAAATTAGTTTACATTTTAAAACGAATTTGGAATTATGTGGGTAGTAGAAAATATAAATGCTTTGTCTAATTAATCTATATCAAACACGTTCAAAAATGTGAAAATAGGCCATGATGTTCAATTAATTATGTAACTATACAGCTGTAAGTTAAGAATGCGTTGACTAGGTATATTATGTTGGCCATAGCTTTTTTAATTCAATGAAATTGAAATGTAAAAAATTATATTTATTATTTATTATTATTCTATAAACTCAAAATGAATTCAAATATGATTGACCTTAGATTTAAGCCTTACAAATATTAAATAATAATAGATGTATAATGCCTATATAGTCTAATTTGTATTAGTATTTATGTAGTTTGTAAGGATACTTGTTAGTGAATTGTTAATATTAGTATAATTTTATTAAATCTCCAATACTATAATTCTAAAAATATTTGGAAATAAAAATATTAAAAGGACATTTTATTTTTGTGTGACAAATTTTATATAGTTAATAAATATTAAGATAACTAGTTTACATAATAACAATTTTTTTTTGTTAGTATTCAATTTTTTTTCCGATACATTTCTAATAACTATATACGTCTATAATAATTTTAACTCTTAAACTCTACAGTTTGTATAGCATTGCACTATTGTAGAATTGTGAGTATTAAAATAACATAGTATCGTAGTATCAATAAAACATATTACCGAATAAATAAATCGAAACATTTTACTATAATATGCTTAATAGTTAAAATGTTAAACAATCACATTCTTTAAAAACAGAACTAAACATTTCCTGCAAAATGGTATACACGCGTGGACAGACAAACGGCGACATTTAAAAACATTTCACTACGAAAAACCCAAAAAAAATATTTGTAAAAAAGTCTGCCTCTCGCGAGTATCATCATTTGCTAAGTTACAAAGTAATCGATTTTGTTAAAAACAAATGTGCGGTAAATTTAACATTTTTGCAGTTTTCCAACTGTGTTTTAAAACTACTGGTAAAATAAAAATAAAAAACCCGTTCTACATACCATCTGTTTTCTATTTCCAAAGTATGTGAATATATATATAATATATATGTAGCCATGTAGGTATAATGTATATGTACGTACGATATATGGGACAAGAAAAACATGAATTTTCGGGGCATTTTTTACTGCCCCATAAATGGTTTTCCCCCCCAAAAAAAGAAAAAACAAATCATTATTATTATACAACCCCGCGACGACCACCGTCAATAAATTGGAACGGCACGGGCTCTCTCGACAATCCAAAATGTCGGTATACTACCTTAATATTTATCAATCATATACCTGTAACAGCACAGCCACATCAGACGCAGTATATCCATATGTATATATAATAATATAACGCGGAATGTATGTGTTTCTAAAATATTCTCGTGGTAAATAATATATTATAAGCGCCCGCGGCCAAGAAAAATGTTGATTTACAATTATTCGGGTTCGCGGGTCCTAAAACAACTACCTACCTACATTATAAATATATAGACCGCGGTACACGCGCAGAGGAATAGAAAACCGCCTCGGCAAAACGTCATAGAATATACCGCGGTATAAACGGCAATTATGAATTCACTGCAATACGCACCGCCGAGATTGTAATTCCGGGAACATTTGAATAGTCAAATGAATGGTTTATTACACTAATGTACACCCGTACGGTGAATAAAATATCGCCCGAATATTATATATAATGTTATAGGTATTATGCTCTCTCCGTTCGACTCGTTAACGAATTACGTCAGCCCGAAGACGATACTAAACGACACGTACAGACGACGCATTACAGGGAGATTCAAAATTGATGTTACAGACTTACAGCCATTTTATCATATAGATAGGACAGGTATTCTAAATAGACAAAAATGTATGATACGTTTTATAGTTGTTTGCAATATATTTTAGGAGGGTTTTGGACGGTCAACTTTAGAAACTCAAATGGGGGGGTGGCTATACTTTTTTTGCAAACATAATATGAAGACGTTTTTTTAATATATTGCTCGAGCGACATTAATTAATCCAAAACTCTATATTATATGCTTGAGATATATTGTAAGTTTATATAAATGTATATAGTCAACCGACCAAACCCCCACTAAAATATTGTAAAAAATCATGAAATTTACAAATCATTTTAGATGTTTCTAAATCAAAAAGACTTTCATATCATACATTTTTCTCTGTTTTTTGAATCAATAAATTTGAGGGCAGGTTAAACCTATGTCGTTAAAATTGAAAACATATTACCTACGGCACAAAATAATACACGATCAATCATGATTATAAATTAAATTTGTATATTATTATTTTAATTTTTTTTATTATTTTGTTATAAACAATAATGGTCACGTAGACTTAGATTTTTTTTTCTGCAGGATGCGGTAAAATCGTGAAAACATGATAACAGCTGTCTATTTTTTGGGGGCCAAACGTAAATCCGTAATAATATTCACGTTTGAGATGATGATTCCGTGCGAGTTTACGTCCACCTCGTATATAGTTTATCCTCTGAAAGACTGAAACGATATCAATACGAAACGAATATAAGAATACGAAAAAAAAGGTACGTATTTTACGCGTGACTTGTTTTTCATTCGTGCGTATGAAAATATAGAAAGTATTTAGAACATCAACAATTCTTCTCCGACATATAATATAAATAAAAGACAATCTTTAAAATATAAACGTAAGTTTGTATGAGTGTATACGTATAGGGGACTAGTCGTGTAAATAGGAAATTTCTGGTCACCCGAAATTTCTTGAAAAATGTTCATAGTAAAAATAAAGGATATAAAAATAAATTGAGTCAAACTAATAAGAAAAATATTTTTAATTTTTACTATACCAATGTGGCAATGTCCAATGACCAATGCCAATCAATAAATTCAAGCTATATTTTACAAAATATGTCATTTTTATACTAAACACATTTCAGAAATTTCTTGACATTTTTGAAAATATTTCCTCTAAGAAATTTCTCAAAAATTACATTTATGATATTTTATATCACTAATTGGGACTGTGTAGGTCTCATAACCTTCTTTTTTTTAATTATTTTTTTTTTTTTTTACTAGAAAAATAGAAACATTTACAATCTGTATTCAAAATGATATATAAGCAAATTTGATAACCTTATGTGCTAACTGCTAGTCGTGATGGCATGATAGAAGGAGGCATCCATTTGACACTACTTTAATAATAATTCTTTATAAAGTTATAACAATATACAGGATGTCCCTGGTCTATTTGACTAATGCAATAACTTTTACAGCAGTAACAGTGATTAGCAAGAAATAATTTTGAATTTTAACACACTTTGAAAATTGTTTAAAAATTAACGACTTAACCAAATTAAAAGTTTTAAACGCCAAAATAGTTTTTAAATACTTATTTATGAAATAGCTACCTTGGATTATTAGAAAAATATTAAATAGAAAATTTAAATTATTTATTTTTGTTGTAAAAAAAAAACTTAAAAATATTGGATAGAAAAAAAGTTATTGCATTAGTCAAATAGACCTGGGACACCCTGTATTATAATAGTGATTAGATAAAATGTATATAATAATAATAATAATAATACATAATTCGCTTGATAAGTAATAGGTAGGTACTATAGCCACTAGGTAGGTATACAATATTATATATACCAATTGAATATTAATCATGTTTACAATTGTGAATTTGGGTGCGCAGATTACAATCTTATTACCCGTTTTTGTTTTGAATATACGGCTGCAACCGCTTTTACCTTTGTACGATTGCCATTTGCCTTGGCAGATACATTTACCTAAAGTAAATTAGGTATACCTATTTCAATAACAACAACAATACATCCAACTGTATTATCTTAAATGAATATACATTAAAAGCTTCATTATTACTATTGTTGATGAGTTTTTCAAACTTACAACAAACAAAAGCCGACTGTAGTGCAAAAATTAAATCAATACCTAACTTATATACAGATGCACAAAAAACTATATCAAATCTGTTCTATTGATAAATCGCTATTGAGTACCTACCTATACCTAAATAAAATTGTTTTAAATATTGCATAAACGGTCACTTAATTTTTGTTTGTTTAAAAAATAAGTAACTACCACAATACCACTTTTACTCGGTGACTAATATTTGGAAACAATTTGTTGAATAGTCATTAGGTATCTACTTATTTTTTTATCAATTAGTTACAAACTCATTTTATACAAATAACTTTATTCATTTCTGGTAAAATTACTGGTAAAATCAGTACGACCACTAACAACTTATAATATTATGTCCTGTCAACGTTAGAGTATGAATATACTCAACGAATACTACTTGCGGTCGGTTATCTTTTTGCCTTTGGCGTCGGGTCCTACGTTTTTGTTTTTTGGTGTTAGACCAATTAACAGTAGATATATGTATAAAATGTTCACCAATTTTTTTTTATAAACAACGCGTAACGTCAGTCGCATTACTTCATCGTACCTGCGTGATGTTCCAGATTGTTGAGTGATGGACCAATCACGGACTCCTGAGAGACGCCGCAGGTTACCAACTCCCATCACTCCACCCTCTACTGACAACAAGAATCGAAAATTGAATACAACAAATAGGTTATAAGTTTATAACAATTGGATAAGCATTTAGCATAGGTACTATATATGTTATATATATATTATATACAGGGCTGGTCCTAATGATATTTTATACGTAGGCAAAACTTAATTGTGCCGTCCTTTTTATCATAATGATGTCAAAAAATGCCACCTCTTTAACACAAGTGTCCTTAATGGCGCTGTAGGCTTGTGCCTACGTCGCCTACGCCTTAAGCTGCCCCTGATTATATATGTATCCGGTTTCAATTTTGACCCTGCAAAATGTTTAATGTTTATTATTGTAGAGAACAATATGGAAATCTAAAGAAATCAAAACCACAAAAATAACTTTGTCCACGGATGAAAATAACCTTTTAAAGACCAGATTTGACGTACATAGTAGTGTTCGATTCGGTTGTGCCGTTTGCGCATAGATATACGAGTTCTTCTGTCCTCCTTCAGTGGTACGGAGACTCGCGTGTGTCAGTAAAAGATAAATACGATAGCCTGGAATCTGGATCCAATATCAGACTACCGTCTACCACGTCTTGCCGATCGTAAGTCATTCGGGATCAAAACTCTTCACGTTCACATAATGAGAAGAAGTAAATTTTTTAAATTGTAGATTCAGAAAAAAATATAGGTACCTGTCGGTCTAGTGCCTACCAAGTACCAAGTGTCCAAGTCATGTGGATAACCTAAAATATATACCTAATAAATACTTCTTAATTTAAAAATATTATGTATAATATTTTCGTCCTGTATTTTATTTTTTTAAATATGGTCACCCTATAAAACCTACATGTATTAGGTATTTTTTTTAAACGAACGAATATTTTCCGCGGTCACAAATAAAATATTATAAATTTAAGTTTATCCTATGCGTAAGGTAAAGTCACTTTCATGTTTAAAAACAAAGTACCTACGTTATTAAAACTCAACAGGGAGATCTATACAAAAAATAATAAACATACAATTAGTCCATTTAATTTTTCATTTCACTATATCAAATTATTCAATAATAAAAAAATAGTAAGTTGATGAGTGGTTGTCTAATTTTAAAAGGCAATTTTTGCTCCGTTTAGAATCCGGGAAATTTCTATAAATATCCCTATATACCTACTGGCATTATGAAGTGATATGCAAAGTTTTCTCATATAGTTATCAATAGTTACAGAATGTACCGATTGTATTACAGCAATTTTGTGTGAAAGAAGTACGCCTAGCATAATAATTCTGATAGGTAGGTAGTTAAAACTTTCTGTTGCCTACCTATACCAATAAAACAAAAGTTGGAATAGCATTGCTTAATAATGTATTATGTATGTACTCACTACCGATAACCAATGTACGATGTTCAGTCTATATATAATATTGATTGATATTTAAGGCTAATGAAAAATAAAGTCTTATAACGAAATGACAATTTACAAAGACGAATTGAATTTATTCATTTATTTTTTCATTGGTGTAAGTCAAACAAAATACTGAGTAACAAATCGGCAATCTTCGTCGAACTGTATAGGTTTAATTTCCCTTGTGAATACATTTTAGGGTTCAAACGAAGACTCCAATATTTCGTTTTAAGATAAGCATAGATATGTAGACATGTACCTAGCAATAAAGAAGTTATACTCCTTTTTATACCTTTTAGATTCTGAGAGGAGCAATAAATGTATTGATTTTACAATAATGTGTTTTAAAAAAAAAAAATTCTGGTGTCTGTCGACTGTCATCATTTTTTAGGGCAGTAAAAATGGTTCAATTTTCTACATCTGCATCTTTTCTGGTAGGAAAGTGAATCTAGTTGGTACTTTGGATGTCACATTATCTCTGACATAGGTACAGTGGGTGGACAATCATTAGTGACCTACTCAATGACAAAATACACTTGACAGTTGACACCTATTCTAGAACAAAATGATTTCTCTGGGCTTTAATTTTTATGTGTTAATGCTAAATATTGTTTAAATATATTAAATCAATGAATAATGATAATAATAACCGAATATATCTGATAGTTTCTTTATAATGCATAGGTACCTACATGGCTACATAATAGCCATGCACCTGACAATTTTTATTTTATAATAATTTTATATACTCAAATTTTAAGAGGACGTCGTACCAGCATGTGTTTTCTTCGACTTACACAAGAACGATATATCAAATTTCCGTTCACTAGTTTCAATAGTGTGCTATTAGTTTTGATATTAGAGTGAATTGACCTATTATAAAATTTAAAGGTAAGATTATTATCTAAGGTAATTTATCGAGTAGGCTTTTAACAATATTTTTATTTTTAAGTAAGTAATAACTTTTTGAAACTGTACATTTTAAAATGATCATTACTTACTTAAAAATATTAATAAAAGCCTGCATGAGGCATTAGATAATAATCTTACCTTTAAACTGTAGAATAGGTTAATTCACTTTAATATCAAAACTAACAGCACACTATTGAAACTGGTGAGCGGAGATTAAATATGTCGTATGTATGTAATTTGTTAAAATAACAAATATTATTTTAAAAAATTGTTTAAAAGTTAAAAATGTATAACATTTTTATTTAGACATTTGAACATTTCAAATTCTGCCAAAATTTGATATTTTAACAAAAAATAATGATTTTAATTAGTTAAGTAATTCAAAAAATATTATTTGAAGAAATTTGAAACTTTTTGCCACTACATAATATTATGTAATTACTTACGATACACAAACAAAATGAACTTTTAAAATATTTAGATGATCTTAGTTATACTACAAACATATTCAGACCTTTATATGGTACGTCGTACTTGGTCACAACGGTATTGACTTATAAGTAACAGCATTAAATTTACAATGTATATTTAATCAATGGCTTTAGTAATATTATAATAAAAATATAAAATATGCTATTTGTTTTTGTCAAAAATTAGTTAAACCTACCATACTATTTATAGAAATGTAAATTACTGATGGTAATATTAATATATTGTAATAAAATATAGACTGCACTACTGCAGTCTGTCCACACAATAAATACATTTTCCATATTATGCAATGATTTAAATTCAAATTTGAAATATCCATTAGTGACCCACTCAATGACAAAATACACTAGCCATTTACTCTACAACAGAGCGACTTCTTTGGGTTTTAATTTTTATATGCTAATGCTAAATATTAATTAAATATATTAAACCAATGTCTGATGATAATAATAAATCTGATTGCTACTTAAAAGTGTATAGGTAGGTACCTATGGCCATGTACCAACTCTCAATGAACTTAATATAATGCACATTGACAATTGCATATGAAAGTAGTAATTAAAAAATAAAGTCAACATTTTTATTTTAATTAAATATTACGACAATTTTGAAATTTTGTATATGAGTCAGAACTTAGAATTACATTTTATTGAAATCTTAATTTATACTAATGTAATAAATAATAAATTGGTTTTAAGTGATAAAGAAAATTAGTAGCTTATTTTCTTTTAAATTATCCTGATAATTTTTTTTATTTATTACTCAGTTTTGTATAAAAAGAAGTGTACATTCATAGATCAGTTCAAGTGTTTAGTAGAAAAAAAAATGATCAATTAATCAACATAATATATTATACACAAGAATAATATTTTTATTATATTATTAAGCTAATCACATAGGTTCAGGCATTTCTATATCTCTACACGTGGAGCTTTCTAATTCACGGCGAATATCTGGTGTAATAGTATGATGTGATTTTGTTCTAAGTAACTTCAACAATGCTTTTTTCTGTTCAGAACTTATATCTGTCTTATAACGTTGAGCAAATGTTAAAAATGATTGATGCCACAAAACTGGTAATTCTCTGTCATCATGCTCAAATCTAATACATAAAATAGTTATTATATTAATCATAAAAAAATTAAAAACACTTTCCACATTATCATACCCGAGAAAATGGAAAACAACTGCATCTACAACCCGATAGGGAAGAGCATATTTTTTATCAAAAAGTATTCTGAGAAATATTGATGTAGCTCCATTATATTCCATCTCGGCTAATTTTAATATAGCTGCTGCTGAATGTAACATAGGGATAGAATTTTTGCCTATAACTGATCCAATAATAATGGCCTCTCGTAAAGTACAAGTACCACTCTAAAAAAAAAAAATATATTTTATTAAATAAAAGAATAAGTTTGAAGTGTCACCATCAAATACCTACCTCACACAAGGGAATCAGTATTCCTTTCATGAAAGCTCCAGGTTTGAACAAAGCTTTTTTCAATGCTTGATAAAGATGAAAATTTAATTTTTTATACTCATCTATATCATCTCTAACTCTAGGTAGCAAAACAAGATTGTAGAATCTCTGAGCCATATTTTCTTTTAAATTAGATGCAAATATACGAATACCTTGATACATTGCTGCAGCACTCCATGTAGAAGGCTCTAAATCAAAAAAACCGAAAAATGAATAATTGTCTTAAAGTTAACCAACTCAAATGTAACTAACCAGTGATGTACAAAATTTGTTCCCAATTCCTCAATTTTGGAATCAATTTGAATGCTTTAGGCAATTTGCCACTTCGGTACGTGGTTAGTACTTGTTTTACACCTTTATACATCTGTATTACACGTGGGTCTACATCTTGCAGTTGTACACCTATAAATTATATTTAATAATACAAAAATATTAATTATTAGAGCTTATTTTAAATTAGAAACCAATGTCAACCCAGCTACTATATAGTTCAATAGTATAGGTACAATTCTATAGAACATTCAAATGTATATGATTATATCCTAGTCTTTAATTAATTAAGATAAATGAAAAATTGTTTGAAAACCTACTTTCAGCATCTGTAAATTGAGTTTGCATTTCAGTTTGTTTTTCGGTAATTTTTTCCATGATCATATCAGCTAGAGTTAATCGAGCTTCAGGTTTTTTAGACATAAACATTTCTAGAGCTTTTTCATCATCTGCATTGATTTCCTAAAAAAAAAAAAAAAAAAACAATAGACAAAAAATAGATGAGAATTTTACTTTTGATTTCATTATATTTACCAGTTGTTCATAATAATCATCATCATTTCCTTCGCCAAACATTGGTTTTTCTTCTTCATCTTCCTCTGAATCAGATCCTGAGCCTAACGATGTGAGTAGATTTTTGTCTGTACCCTCTGGGATAATAGAATAAGACATAGATAATTAAAGTAAACATTAAGCCCATGAAGTTATTTCAAATATTGTCGTTCAACTTACCAATATCAGTTATTTCTTGCTTTTGTTCTCTTACTTGATCCAATATACGTCTGGACAGTTGTGAACCAATAACCTAAGTTATAAAATAATAAATTAAAACTCAAACATTTTGTTCAGCTAAATGTTTAAATTTATTGAATCATTACCTCTTCGCTTTCATCCTGACGTAAGCGTATCTTTGCTTCTTTCTTTTTTGAAACTACCCGATCTCCAACGATCTGATCGGCTAAATTAGGATATGGCTTGTCTACTCCGCTTCTCATATTCTTTTTTTTTGTCTTCCCCATTTCGTTTAAATTTTAATATAATTGAGTATTTAAAATAAAATAAGAATAATACAATTTTGAAATTGTCACGTGTGAAAAATTAAAATACTAAATTGTATCTTTTATCAATTATCAATTATAATAATAACATTCAAAAATGAAAATAATAACATAACGTTATCATGATTTGATGTTATCATAGAACAACTTGTCACACTTGTCACTTTTCAAAGATTATCTTGTAAGGCTGATGTTATCATTATAATTAACTCAAAACCGGATGATTAATCGACGTTTAGGATGAAAACTTTTCAAATTCAAACACTTACGTATACGTTGTACACACTTTTCTTTAAATTTTTTAATTATTTTAATAGTGAAGAGTTTTGAAAAACGTGTTTTCACATTGTTGAACGATAAAATTAAATAAAGGTCGATAATTTATCAAATTGTTTACAATATATATCATTTGGTCACACTGTTTCTGTGTGCAATAATCCTTTTTTTTTTTATAGGGGTCGTCCATATTGTTTTTGTTGTGAAAAAATCACTAAAAATTCTTGTTATTAATGTTATTATCGCATATTTGTTTGTAATTTATGTGTGTTTTCTTTCAATTTAACATTTTAACATGCGTTAATACGTCTCGTGTAGTGTATAATGCTGACTCAGCTAAGCGTTTGTATTCGACGACGTGCAACAAGATCGTCAAAACTCCATCGTATGTAATCTCGGTGAGTGAAAATATAATAATATCTTAACTCCAAAGTGTCCAAAGCAATGTAATACTAAATTTCCCTTAAGGATATTCTAACTAATTATGCATTAGACATTTCCGAAGATTGCTATTGAGTTCGTGCAACGTTCAATCGTAGTATTGTTTTGTAGATTTATTGTTCAATCCATCCATTTGAAGTTAACAAACAAATATTGCATGCATATTATCAAAAAATAATTCTTCCCTAAAATCTGTCTATTTCCCATTTATATCTATCAACAAAATCCCACTGATATTGTTTGATTTGATTATATTCAAACTTTATGTAAGTACTAAACGTTATATATTATTTTGATTACCGAGTAATAAAGTTTATCTTTTCAATTCTTTATACAGAGATTAAATTGTCATTGTCTGAAGTGTTACATAAATCCAACATGAATTGGCATGCAATTAATTTGAACAATTTTTCTTTTTAATTTTCTACATAAGTATACATTCTTTAAATAACAAACCTACCTACACCCAAAACATCCCAAAGGCCAAAATATTAACTTAAATAATTAAATATTTTGGATATAGTTATAGTTATTGATTTAACCTAAAAATATTGTTTCTTCAATAAGAGTCAATTATAACTGTCAGTCAATAACTATTTCATTGGACTTTTACAGTAAGTTTATAATAGATAGTGATAACCATATTATGTACACAGATTGGTATATTGTACACTTGCATAGTACATTTATTATGACTTATTATCAATTGTTTTCAACAAGACTTCAAGAACAATTTAAATAGCAATTTAGTACCTATCTGCATTCTTAGTACTCTAAGCTTTATTAAACTAGGTTATCTTTATTCCTATGAATCTATTTGCAGAGAAATATATCCATATAAAAATGTATTGTTGTTTTGAAACTACTATAAACAAAAAATGACGTAAATCTATTTAAATACAATTCAAAGAGCACTTAAATACAATAAATAACAATAATAACCACTACCTATCAACTAAGTGAAACCAGATTATCATGGATTATAGATTATTTAGTTAATTTCATAATACCTAATCATTACCTATAAGTTATTACTTCATTAGTCTATGATAAAGAATTTTAAATTTTAAGGAGAATAAATTGATTAATTGGAGAGATTAAGTTTTATGCAACTAGATATGAGTATGACAACTAACTTAAAGGTCATATTAAAAGTAATATCATTGAATAAAAACAAAATTTAAAAATATTTACAAGACGATAATAATGGCTTGATATATTTTAGTATCTACCTTCATATTAATTAGAAAAAGTCAAAGGTATAAGTTTAAAATCTGATTTTATACAAGCTTCTTTTGAGACACCTTCATGTTTTTAAATCAAATATTTTGGATGAATATTAATGTACATTGTACCTATATTTTATCTAAATAAATTAAATATAAGTTTAGTGCCAAGAACAGATACCTATATAAATATTTTTTGTATGAATTTATAACTAAACAGAAATTTACGGTACTAATCAGTTATTGCCTGTTTGTATTTATAGTATTGTTAGTTAAATCGAGTTATATACCTATATAAATATAACTATATATTATATATATATGCTTATATTATTCTTTAATTACAATGTAATATAAGTTTTAAATAATCAAAAATTTGGTCAAATAGTTTTTAGTTTCCACTTAAATAATTTTAATCAACCTTATTAATGTTCGGTCTAATTTTCTTTCTATACTCATAATTACTCATCAAAAATTAATCAAAACCACGCATACATCCTAACTAACAGCAAGCTGCTTATTGTAACAATTTTTATTCCTAATTAAAATATTTTTAGTTTATTATTTCACAGCTACAATAGAGTCTTGTTAATCCGGATTTGAAGGGACTGGACCCCTTCTAGATTAAACAAAATCAACTTTAAAACTTTTACAAAACAAGTTTTAGATAGATAATATTATGTTATCAATGTATTTATCATAAAAAAATAACTCAAATTAACTATAAATAGCCATTTACATAGTTAGTTTACTAGTTAAAAAAAGGTATATTTTTTTTTTTGTAAGCCGGTCTGGATGTTGATAAGCGAGACTCTACTGTATATATTAAGTCTATGTAGCAAGTTAAATAGTATTTTTGTTCAAATTGATGTTCATTTTAAATTAAAATTTAAATCTTCAATTATATGTTTTCAGACTATGGAGATTACAATTTTTGAGTAAAGATAAATTGTAAAATCATTACTGAAAAAAATTGGAGGAAACAATGGAACAAAAATTATTGATATGGATGTGTAGTGTTTTATTTCTTGCAACTATATGTAATTGTGCTAGCCGCAAAAAATACGAAGAAGTTAAATGTCATTATTACAACTATACTATTTGTGACAGTCTTCCAAATAAGAAAGATTGTACAAATGATATTCAGAATTGTAGAACTGGAGAAAATGATAAGCCAACGTATTGTTATGCTGTTTGGACAAATGATACTAAGACAAATAAACTAGAACTTAAGCATAAGGTAATACAACCTAATTTTTATAGAATTGTGTTTAATTTTATCATGTTTTTATTTTAATAACGATTTATAGGGATGTTTTTTAAACAATGTTGAATGCCATGGTCAAAAACAATGCGTAGAGAAAAAAGATGAATTCACAAATGGCTATATGTTTTGTTGTTGTGAAGGAGATTTTTGTAATGCTGAAATTTATTGGGATCCTATTCCAACAACTCCTCGAATAGAGACAACATGTAAATAATACACATAATATATTAATTCAAACAATTTAACAATAAATACATTTTTCTATTTTAGCTGCAAAACCATTTGCTGACGATAATGAATTAATACATACTATAGTGTTTTCTACCATACCTTTGGTAGCTGTAGCAAGTATGTTTCTATTTGTTTATTGGGTTTATAAACGAAGAAAAATACCTCAATTTTCTCATGTAAGTAAATACAGTATAATTATTTTTTTTTTTTTATTGTAGTAATTACTATTTCTTAATAAATTACTTTTTAAGTATAATACTTTTATTATTCAATAATTTATTACCTTATAAATATGTTAAATACAACACTCTAATAATAATAATATTATTCTCACTGTAAATCAATATCAATTATGAATATACATAATCCGATGCTGGTCAAAATGACGTATTTTTACCTGTTATCGTATAGCTAAAAAAAAGTAAATTTGAATTATAAATTTCACACATATATTATATATATAGTAATCTACGCTAAACAACACTGACAACCTAAAAAAAATTAAAACCTAACGCTGGCTGAAATAAAACCAATACGATACAAATTTAGAAATGATGATTTAGTGTCATCTGCAGCAAATTAGTTAAAAATAACATATTTCGTAGTTTCTAATACATTTTGAAGTACTATTAAATTGATCTAATTTATAGATTCAAAAATATTGCACAAATAACCTTCTGTTTTAATTAATTTAATGTTGTGGTGGTAAATCAATTATTATTTTGTGGTAAAGATATGCCTTCATACCTGTATGGTTTTCTAGATTACGAAACAATTAAAAATAGGAAATTAACATACACATTTTAAGCCTTTTTATTAGGTCTATATTGTGAATAAAAAAATATATTCAAATAAATATAAATAAACTAATTCGCTCAAAACTTTCTGCTCTCTTTAATTAATTCATAACATTTTTGTTTAAAAAAGTTTCTTAAATTATTTTATAGTTCAATCAAATTTACTTAAAACTTCATGAAACAATATAAAAATTATTATTTTTTTATAAAATATCTATGTGAACTATTTAAATAAATTAAGATTTAATACGTTTTAA
Organism: Neotoxoptera formosana; assembly: GCA_022818045.1. NCBI lineage: Eukaryota > Metazoa > Arthropoda > Insecta > Hemiptera > Aphididae > Neotoxoptera > Neotoxoptera formosana. The sequence continues at coordinate 33,269,018 of CM040631.1, read as the reverse complement.
CTTAATATTTAAATGTTTTATTTTAAATATTTCTTTAGTAACAACATTGTATTGATTATTCTATAATCATTAAATTATCTTTTATGTATTTATTCCTATTCTACAATTCATGCATAATAAAAAATTATATTGTAATTTACAATTGGTTTTTTTTTTTTTATCATTACTTTGGAATTTAAATCTTTAGTGGGTGAGTTAAGCTAATGATATACATTACACAAACTGTTAGATTTATTTTTTAATTTTTTTTGTTATTACAAATATTATTTCTTGGTATTTAGGTTCCGTCGTCTGATAGCTCCCACTTGGGGAATTGTTCTCCTATACTCAGTAATCGTCCAATACAATTAGTTGAAGTAAAGGCAAGGGGTCGCTATGGTGCTGTATGGAAAGCTCTTCATAAGAAAGATACAGTAGCTGTTAAAATATTCCCTCCACAGGTAATAATTTCATTTTAATTTTTTTTTTCGACTAGTGTATTTTATTATTATTATTTTTAAGGATAAAAACTCATGGTTGGTAGAACAAGACATTTATCAATTACCACACATGCAACATGATAATATGCTATCTTTCATTGGGGCTGAAAAACATGCTAGTGTTATAGAAGGTGCCAAAAATGAATATTGGTTGATTACTGCTTACCATGAATATGGATCATTGTGTGACTACTTAAAATCTAATATATTAACTTGGGATCAACTTTGTCATATTGCCCAGTCTATGGCAAGGTAAATTACAGTACTGTTTGTATAATATCTTCAGGTATTTTAATCACTATTTTCTTTCAGAGGTTTGATGCATTTACATGAAGAAATTCCATCAGAACGTTCAGATCAATATAAGCCAGCCATTGCTCATAGAGATTTTAAAAGCAACAATGTTCTACTAAAACATGATTTAACTGCATGTATCGCTGATTTTGGTCTCGCTTTGGTTTTTCAACCTGGCAAGTCGTGTGGTGATACACATGGGCAGGTAAATACCCATTATTACCTCTAACAAAAAGGGATAAAATTAATTTAAATTAATTATTCAGGTTGGCACAAGAAGATACATGGCACCAGAAGTACTAGAAGGAGCGATCAATTTTTCAAGGGATGCATTTTTAAGAATAGACATGTATGCATGTGGATTAGTACTATGGGAATTGGCAACTAGATGTACAGCACAACAAGGAGCTATACCAGATTACAAGTTACCTTTTGAAGAAGAAGTTGGACAACATCCATCATTGGAAGACATGCAAGAGTGTGTAGTACATAAAAAACTAAGACCAGCTTTTAAAGATAGCTGGAAATCACATCCAGTAAGAAATAATTAAACTACTATCTTAAAATATTGCATCTATTAATAAATGTCACTGAATTATTTTTAGGGTTTAATAGCTCTATGTGATACAATGGAAGAATGTTGGGATCATGATGCTGAAGCTAGATTATCGGCATCTTGTGTAATGGAACGCATTACATGGCAATGTCGTCAATATAATGGAACAGCAGTGACAACGTTAGCACCATAAAATATTTTATTTGTATAATAGCATAATAATATACATCAGCAACCTAGCTTCTGCAGAAGAAGGACGGCTGCATATTGGTGTTTCCTTTTATGTAAGTTAACTATCTAAGTAACCTTGTAAAATCCTTAATAAGTAATTTGATTTTTGATGTACATAAGTAGTAAGTGCATACTTACGGACCCATCCTTACAATGTTTTCTTTTAAACCTAACCTGTATAGATTACGTTTTGTATGTTATATATTAAACCTGCAGCCCTAACATAAACAATATTTTCTATAATTATAGAAAAATAACATCATCTATGTTATGGTAAGGTATAATCATATACAAAACATTATGGGGGGGGGGGATTCTCAAAGAGAAGGATCACTTACTACTTAAATATGTTTAGGTATGTATATTTTTTTTTTTATTAATTGTTTTAAACAATCCAGAGATTACATTAAAGGAGGATCTGGAGTACTTGTATTCTGCGTATTGGAAAAAATCAATTTTGTTGGGATTTAGTTTTACTGATTTATACAATATTATTAAATACATTTTGAATAAAAAAAATGTAATTATCAGTTATTTGATATATTTGTCGTACTGTTGTTTATCTGTTTAAAGACAGAATACCATAATTTCAATATTTTAGTTATCAATATTTGTCATGAATTTTCTTATTTTGTCATATATAATTTATGGCGTACAAAAAATATTTTACTGAAATTGATTTTCTCTATTTGTATATGTATCTTAAAATAATACCATTATAGTTAATAATTATTTTATTCTTCTACCTCAAGTTATCCACCCTTATAAACAAAAAAAAAAATGTGCCAATAATCTTAAGGTGGTATTTACTGAGTATAATATGTATATTGTACATAATATTAGTCAAAAATAAGTTTTTAATTGTATTTATTAAACGAGTTTATAGGAATAATTAATAATTGTAATAACTCAAAATCCTAATGTTTAAGCTAAAAATAATTACTTAACAACAATACTTTCACGTCCTAATTTATCCTTTACCTTACTTTATTTACCCCATAGTTTTTGCAAGTTAAATTTTTAGTTACTAAGAATATAATAATGCTAACAGAGCGCTTAGTTTTGATGTTATAATAATTATTGTCTATGTATAAAGGGTGCCTCGTGTAATTAACAGAAATAATAAAATGGAAATGTACCTGTAAACTCCTCTGTATAGGTAACATAAACCTAATATATTGTTACCTATGCCACTAGTTTCATAAACAAATTGTATGGTATTTTTTATTTGAACTACCTAAATTAGTTACAATTTTTATGGCATGTTAAATAAAATATATTAATTAACGGAATGAAGAATAATCTATTTTATCGAGCACCCCTTATTTTTTTGTGTGGGGGGGGGGAAATGTTTTTAGCACAAACTCAGTGTGGTTTTCTATAACAAATTACTAAATATTTTTGAATTTGATGACTTAAATAATTCACAAATTGTGTTTTAAAAGAACCAACAGGCAAATGACAACAAAACAAATTTTTAATTACAATGACAATTTAATAATAAGAATACAGTTTTTCTCATGTTATAAATTGTACATTATTTAAACTATAGATAAATTGTAGCCAAGTAACTTTTTCTCGTCATTTTCATTTTCTCTCCCTTGGACTCGTTTCATTATTGTTGCCATTTTATATTTAATCTTAATTTAATCTGTAAATGTGCTGTATTTTGTTTTAAAAAAATATATAAATATATTATTATAATAAGTATAATTATGTTTAAGGTTTTTAAATGTATATATAAGCCTAAAACGAAGTTAATGACACAGGTATTGAAATATATTATAGCTAAGATATTATTGTACAATGTTTAGATATTATATAAGCAGGGCCGGCCAGCAGAAGCTATGGGTATTGTGAGGAACTGCCCAGAGTGTCACTCCCAAAGGGGCTCCAAATTCAAAAAAAAATATTTTAATTTTAGTTTACTTTAAGATTTATTAAAATACATTTTTACATTTTAATTGATTTTTTTAATAACATTTTGTAAAAATGAGTTACTTCTAAGTTATAACAATATTAATAATATTTAACAGATATCATATATCAAGCTATTAGTAAAGTTATGATGGTTGATAGGTACTTTGAACTTATTGGTCTTGATAGTTACATTATAATGTATGTACCGAACCTATCAATTTACTTAATATGTATAGTCAAATTAATGTTAAAAATTATAATTATTTTTGGAACAAATAATGTTTAGTTCCGAGTGCCTTAAATTTTTATTTGTAGCCAAAGTCCTGTCATGTATTTAGCCCCAAAATTGATTAAACATCTTAAAAGCCCAAAATTAAAAATAAAACAAAGATAATTAAGAAATGAAATCACTCATGGACTAAATTTAATTATTCTTATTGGCGTATGTTCATACAAACAACAGCTTATCATATTAGAAAATTGGATTAGGACAGGGGGATCGGCCCTGAATATGCATATTTAATTAACTTGTTTATATTTGAGATTACATTATTATAATTACTTAAAATCAAAGTAGTTTAACAATTTTAGATTGTATCTGTCATTGTTGTTTAATTTTGTATTGTTTTTATTTGGCTATAGTTGTATAATTGTTTCATAAATTACATCTAGGCACTAATATTGTATAAAATAGTTCCTTTATTATAAATAAATCTCTCCTTTTTTTATTTGTATTTTATAATTCAATTTATAATAATTTTTTGTTTGTTCCTTACAAAATATTTTATATAAGTTAGTACAACTACAAGCAAACTCCAAGACTGCTGCTTCATATACAATAGTTGTTTACATTCAAAAATAAATCTGCACATAATTTTTTTACAAAACTGACTACATAAATAATGTACATAGAAAAACAGGATAAATTGTAAAGTATTTACATTTATATTTTAAACATTGTTAAAGAGTGTTTAATTTTTATTTTTCAAATAATGCAGACTTTATTTTAATACAACTATAATATTTATATGACGTGTAATACTGATATGTTTTCATATGTGTGTACCAGTGAGTGTGTGTGTACGTGCATTTATGTTTATGTGTTTAATATAATGTAAAGCTTATAAAAGTGTTTGTTCTCCTTTTTTCATGGTACAGGGTGTGGATATTTTGAAGGTTTTGTTTAATGGATGGTTTGTTGCCAATTAAATTTAAAAAAAAACTAAATACAAATTTGTGAAAGAGGGCAAAAAAATTATTTTAATCAAATAATTTTTATTTTTTAACATTTTAGTGAGTTTTACCTTTTTAATGACTCACTAACGTCCTTGTATCATTTAAAAAGACATGTAAATTTGGATAATTATATTCCTTAATTTGTCTAAAACAATATTTGTATACAAATGTAATGTCATATTTTCATTAAAAGCTAAAATAATTAGTATATTTATTTCATAAATTAGTTATTAAATTTTTAAATAGTTAAAATTAAAATAATATTTACAGATTTATTTGTATAATCGAATTGTAAATAAATTAATTGTGTGTGTAATATAATTAGATTTAAATACCTAATTTGTTATTTTTTCAAATCAGATCATTGTCACTTTCCGACGAGCTAGACTCACTGCAGCTAGAACCTGTACTATCTGATTCCTCATCCACTACAAATTACAATAAAAAATTAAAACGTGTTATCTTAGTGAGGTTACACCAGTAAATTGCATTGGTCTATCTTTTGAGCTAATCTGTATGTAAAAAAAACCAATCGCATTTTGATTACATGATTGAAATCTTAAGTATCAATATTATACATAATATTTATCTTTTTTAAAATTATCGAAAAGAACAAATGCATATTTAAACACATGCTGTATTTCAATGTACAGATTTTTAAGAAAGTTATTGTCCGTTCAAAACTTTCTTAAAAGTCAAACATATATTTGTGTCAGCATAAACATGCATAAACATTGTAACTAATTATTTTTTTTACAATACATTATGATTGCATTTTGCACAATGCAAATTTGCTCCTCAATTCCAACAGTGTTTTCTAAGTCTGTTCAGTGATTGGATTTAATTTGATGTGTGTTATAGATAGCAATTTACTGTTGCATGGTCTAAATATTTATCAGTATTTTTAACAGATATACTGCAGACTGCAGAGTACTCACTCATGTCTAATTTTTTTGTAAGTAGTTCATGAAATATCATCATTGTCTCATTTGTCTGTTCAAAGCTCAAAACTAAAAATAAATAATGTAAAACAACATCCAAATATGTACATTAATGCATTTTAGTATTTTACTTGTGTTGCAGTAATTTAACGCAGTACTATAGTTTTTAGCCACCATTGCACTATGCATCTGAAATATTATTAAATAACGTTCTACTATTAAACTTTTTTAATTTTTAATAATGAATATAATTTATTACTTTTATAAAGAAATCCACTGGTGCTCTATTTTGTTCAGACATTTTTACTGGGTAGGTAATGTTTATGCATACATAGTTTTGGGGTTTCTATAGAAACAAATGACCTCATAAAGTCTTGAAGTTAGTTCCGATCTTTTTTATCTTCCTAATTTTGATAAAGGATAAGTGTATTTAGTATTACTTTATAGTATTGTTGTACGTAAATTCTAACTTAAGACGCCCCATGAAAAATTATTGTGGATTAACGGTTACCTTTTTTTTTTGTTATATTTCACTAAAAACCATTTATCAGGAACCTTATAAGTACTAAATTTTCAAGGAAAATAGCAAAAAATTATTGATCGACAATAACTTTTTAAAAAATCGAACATTTCTCATGCCTATAAATAGAGTTAAAATTTTATGGGTGGAAGACATAAGCGTCAAAATGAGATAAGAACAAAAAAGTCTTATTGTACGAAAACGCCAAAATCCTAGGTAGGTTAGGTAGGCTAACAGATATTAAATTATATTTATTTGTATGTATACCTATTATTGACAATTTTTATAAAATCGAAAAAAATCAAATGATATATGTATACCTTTGGCGCTTATGTTGGGTATAACAGGTAGGTAATAGGTATATAATATTAAATTGGTTCTTATGTCCTACAAATTTTAGCGCAAATGATATGTAATTAAAAATCGCCTTCATTTTTTTTTGCTTTTTCCCGACGACTATGAAAACTTTTTACTTTTGACCCTCTCAAAGTACCAACTAGGTTTACTTTTCTACCAGAAAATATGTTAAAGTAGAAAATCGAATCATTTTAACTGCCCCAAAAGGTGATTTAAGACACAAAAAAGGTAAATATTAAAAAATAAACTGGATTCATGTATTTTTTAAGTTTTTTGATAAAACGAACTACTTATGAGAACATTGTTTTAAATTTTTAATTCTTAGCTTTAAAAATTAAACATTCTATAATTTTTTAACTACAAAATAATTTGCACATTTTTGAGATTTTGATGGATTTTGTCAACATTTGAAATTTTAATGCATATAAAAAAACAATTTATGAGGAACCTTGTATATACATTTTTAAGCTTTTTGACCCAGCGAAAAAAATTAATCGATATTTATAGAAATAAAAAATTGAAAATTGTAATGTGTATAAACATCTTAAAACGAGTCACAATTTTTTCTTGAATAGAGAATGATAAAATAAGCATTTGGTAATAATTTTAAACACCTACAGTTATTTGCTTTTGAATCAAAATAAGAAAATTATTCGATGAGAAATCGGGCGTAGGTATATCAATTGCACCGAAGTTACCTTTTTACCTGTAAAAAATCTATCGATTGCGCCGCGTATTAATTCCGACGAACTTTTTTAAATATTAATTCCGCCGGGCGCTGTTTATCAATCCGTTAAATATTTGTCAATTATTTATTTTAATAATAAAACTATATATACACAGCTATATATTTATTGATAATCATTTAAATTACAAATAGATGATAGGTAACCATAATTTTAGGCTGCATACTAATTGCGGTCATGACGATTTTTGAGATTAAACAGATATAACAGTTGCGGTCACGCCAATTTAGGTAATATCTTAGTTGCGGTCATAGCTTTATTATACTCCAATTCCAGGCGAAATTTATATTATACGATAAACATATTTTTATATAATGTTGGAAAAGCTATATTTGATTTTATACAACAAAAATGCTGTAGTTTAAAATGGGATAGTCAATATATATCATTAAATGAAATTTTACATTTTTCTTTGATACCGCTATATTATCAAGAAAACTGTTTAAATCGAATAGGGAAGTTGATAAATTGTATACAATTAATGATGTGTTTCTTACTAAATTTGAAATGCCTCAATATATTTTATTATTTACTTTATTGTGTAAAAATAATGATCACTAGGTATTTGAGTTATATTATCGTATTTTATTATTTAAATAAATATTGTCCGTTGTAAACGACAGTGTTTGAATAATTTTTTGAAATGTTTTTATTTAAATAAAAAAAATATATTTACTATTATGGTAAACTGGGTATGATAATATGATACGTAAGTTATTGTTTAATAAACAGTCGGCGAAATCAATTTAAATAAATATCCGGCGGAATTGATATTAAAACGGCGGAGTCGATAAAACCCCTAGAAATCATTAATTTAATCGTGAATTGAACAATGTCTAACTTATTTAAATGTTAATAAAATAATAATTTGACTTTCCGGTAAACTTTGTGGAAAACCGGAGAATTTGGTATTACATTTTCAAATCTTTAAAAAAGAAACAATTTTATACATTTCTAACTCAAAATAATTTACTTAATTTCCTGATTTTGACGAATTTTATCAATATTTTATAACTTTGGGCTCTTTAGTTTCCACTTACGTCTTACAACAACTTTTAAGGAGCCTCGTATTAAATTTTTGAAGTATTTTTATCAACAATCATTAAAAAAAACTAATAAATACCAAAATTTTCTTTTGGCTATAAATAGCTTAAAAAGAGTAACATGTTTTAAAAATTGTATGGTATGTAAAGAAAATGTTTATACAAACATTTGGTGAAAATGTCATGTATTTACGGTTAATTTCCTTAGAGTTACGCCAAAAAACAAAATCAAATTTATCAAAAACCGGTTTTGTATAAAAATCTCCGTATTTCTTTAACTTTTTAGTTTTTCCCGACGCTTTTGAAAACTACATGGAATTTTTTACTTTTGACCCCCCAAGTACCAATTAGATTCATTTTTTCCACCAGAAAAAATGGCAAAGTAGATCATAATTATTATTATCATTATTATTACATATCTATTATTATGTAATTCAATTTGTAATGAAGTTGATTTCTTTTTCATGTCTCGTGAATCTTTTAAAACAAAAGCTTTATACCTACTATTTAATTGAAATTTAATTATTTTATATATATGTAAATTTTTGTTATAATTCCCCTTTCAAACTGTATTAAGTATTAATTAATTATTTTGTATATGTATGGTTGTTCTTGATTATTATGTATTATATCCTATGTAAAAGGGCTTGTCCCGTTAAACTTAATAATAAATAAATAAATAATGAAGAGTAAACACATCATAATAAAATTAATACATTTATTGATCCGCTCAGAAATTTTAAAATACAAATATATCACCCCGCTCTGCAGAATCTAAAATATAAACTATATTCTGCACTGAATTAAACACTTAAACGCATCAATGTACGTCCTGTCCAGATTTTTATCAGAAAAACGGTGGCAGTAAAATTGTTGTGGAATACTTGAAGTACCTTTACACCTCTATAAATTGAATATTGATAATGTAACACAAACTTCTTTGCATCCAGTGTGACAATTTTTCTCATTTGAATGAGAAACACATCTTACATGGTGCATTGGACTTGGATTTTCAAAATTCCATGTCATAAAACCATATAATACAATTTTGAATATGAGTAATTTTCACAAGCTTTTGTTTTTTATTATTTTTGCTTTAAGTTACGTAATCAAAAACCAAAGTCCTGAAAGCGTAATGCGCCTTGTAAATCGTCTTTTCTAACTAAAAAAAAAAATGAATTGAACCTACGAGACGTGAACGTTTTTCCTGTAGAGCCTGTTTTAAACAAAAAATCAGGCACACTTAGCTATTACACTAACCATCACTGACTACTAACATAAATGCCATACAGGCAGTTGCGACGAAATTGCATATTGCCCCTTAACAGTTAACACGCGTCACTGCACGAGTAGGGCCCTTAAATTTATTTCTGCTGTTAGATTTAGTAAAACCATTTACATTGAATTACAAATTTACAAACACTGTGTTTAAAATTTTAAATAGTCCGCGGTTGATAAAAAAAATTAAACATCAACATAATACATTTTATTATAATGTATTTTAAATGTTTAAAAAAAAAAATTAATTGAGTGTACAACAGTAGGGAGTAGTCGAAAATAACATTTAAACATGAGTTAATTTTTTAGGGGGCTTAGATTTAATCAGGGGGTGACCCCCCACTCTATTTGCGTCTATGATTACTATGCTCGCCAAGTATACACATGAGTCCTGTGGGGCAGGCTTTAATATAACTATATTTCTACTATATTTTTGCTATTGTTTTCGGTGATAATCGATAAACTCAATTGTATTACTTTTCTAAACCTTATAATACCTAGAACAAGATAAACATTTAAAAAAAAAAAAAAGAAGTTACGTGTGCACACCCGACCGAGCAACACGCTTATCGTTATCGCGCTCTCGCATTTATAGCTCTCGTAAGCGTACTGAAGCCCTACGTGTGTACAGGTAATATAAATAATTATTTAACCGTTGATCCATATTCACATTTTAACACTATAAACTAATAAAACTCCCAAAAAATGGGTGAACCACATACCAAAACTAATAAGCTTACTGAAAAACTTATTGCCTCATCCAAAGTTTCAACTAACAAACAAAATGTCACAATAATAGCTAAAACCGGGCCCTCCGGAGACATAGCAGATAACACGACTAATGAGCCTCTTTCTTCTCAACACTCCGATAACGACTACAACAGCGACGCAATTAAATCCACCGATAAAATTATTTCTAATCACGACTCCATCAACAAGACCAACCCTATACAGAGCGTTCATAATATCAATTCCTCATCGCATCAAAACAACATTAATGAACCAGAAAATCACGCTTTTAAAGGTAAAAAAATCTTTCGCCGAAACCACTCTCAACTCTACACTACCCAAAAAAGAACACGCAATAGTCTTCGATTCAATCGACAACATACCCCAGATTGATTACATAATTGCAATTAGTAAATTAACTCCACCAAAAAACATAAAATTTGCTTCTCGGATAACCAACAACCGATTCTGTATATATCTCAATGACAAGAACACGGTTGATTTTCTTGTAGATAACCATCCCTACATCATAATAAACTCACATACGACGATTAAAATTAGACGGTTAATAAATCCGGCTAAAAGAATAATCATATCTCATGTCTCACCTGATATACCAAATGAATACATTATATCACACCTAGAATATCATAAAATCCAAATATTATCACCAATTACACATATCAATGCGGGATTCAACATCCCAGAACTAGCTCATATCATAAGCTTCAGACGCCAAGTTTACATCAAACCCGATGATTTCGAAAAACTACCAAAATCCATCCTGATCAATCTCGAAAATACATCTCACAGAATATTCTTGGACGACGACTCTATCCACTGTTTCCTATGCAAACGCAAAGGGCACACAACAAAACAATGCAAAAACTCACCAACAGAAGCCATAAATACAAATATAAAGGAAAACGCATTCAATACGTCCGCAGATACAAATGTTGACACCTCTACAAACTTCATCTTACAAACCTCAACTCTAATTTCTCTCCTCGATGACCCTGTCCCGATGGAAACAACATCAAACGACATCACATTATTGACTCCAAATACAAATGATACTAAAAAAAGATCAGCTCTCTCTTCAACTTCATCAAACCTAACAAACGATTTGCCTACCACCAAATCTCCTTCTCAAGATAATGTACCAAAAGAAACCATTTCTAAACCAAATACAATCAAAATATCGCAACCAGCAACCAAAAAATTAAAACGAAATCAATCCATAGAAAATATAGTTTTAAAGCTCGACGAAATTCTCGAACCCACCAAACCCAAGTTTGAAAAAATTCCCAACAAAAAAATTAATTATGAACAGTTTAAGTTCATAATTGAAAACTCTCTCTCGGCGAAGCCAACCCTGCCTCAATTTTAGTTGATTTTAACATTACTTGTCTTGAAATGATCGAGGTCATAGAAATAATCAAGCCTGCAATTAAAACTTCTGGCATAAAAAACAGATTGATGCGACTTTGTAGTTCTCTCCTAGATAAAGAGCTGTCCACTAAGCCCAACCAAACTGAATAAAAATAACAATTAATAATACGAAGCCACACAAACATCTATGCGTTAGTAGCAACATCTAAGTTAACAAATAAAATAAAATAAAAAATTAATGAAAATTTTGCAATAGAACATGAATAGCTTCTATAAAAAGCTAGATGAACTTAAGATTCTAATATCTGATATCTCACCTGATATAATATGCCTTCAAGAAACAAATTTCACAGATTTAAATGCCGCCAAATTACCTTACTTCAATGAATATAGTAAATTCAGAACCTCCGGACTCAGAGCCAGTGGCGGAGTAACAATATACATTAGTTCTCTATACCCCTCCAAACAAATTTGTATTTCAACTCATCTTGAAGCAATAGCAGCATCAGTTAAACTTAATGATATAGAAGTTAATCTATGCAACATATATCTCCCCAACCAACATACCTTTTCGGAAAAAGACCTTGAAAATATAATTAAGCAATTACCGAAGCCCTTCATTATAACAGGCGACTTCAACAGTCACAATATCATATGGGGCTCTCAAAATACAGACAATAGAGGAAAAGCAATAGAAAAAATCCTTGAAAGTGAAAACTGGTACTACTTAACAGTATGGAACCTACGCGCATAAACCCAATTAACGGTAACCTTTCAAACATTAACCTGACATTTTCAAATGCCTCCCTCGCTCAAAGACTCGACTGGTCGGTATCAAACAATATTACCAGCAGTGATCACTTCCCTATTTTCATACAACTCGTCACCCGTCATAATGTCAGTACCCCCAAACTCGAGAGATGGAACTTGAAAAACCCCGATTGGCTACTTTTTTCCCAATTGCTCGAAGACAAAGTAACTAATATGAATTTATCTGAGATCAAAAACACTGAAGAACTGGTCGACGAATTCACAGAATAAATAATCTCAACTGCTAATTTAAGTATAGGAATATCAATATCCAAAACTCCAAAACCAAAAGTTCCTTGCTGGAATCTAGACATAAAAAAAGCAATTAAGGACAAAAATGATGCACTTAAAAAATTCCAAAAAACTAATAATCAGAAGGACTTCATTCAACTTAAACAGCTAAGAGCTAAATCAAAGTTCTTGATAAAATCAAGCAAAAAGTTGACATGGGAAAAATTCACTAGTAGCATCAATGAAAAAACCGACTCCAAACTAGTTTGGAATAAAATCCAATCACTTAAAGGACTCCGTTGACACCGACAAATTAATCTAATCAACACCAACACAAATCTATTATTAAACAACATTGATCAAATTTCCAACAACCTAGGAGAATATTTTTACAACAACAGCAGCGATAATAACTATAAACCCAACTTTCTAGCTCATAAAGATAAATGTGAGAAAGAAGTTATAATTAATACTGCCAATCAAAACCATGCAGACCAAATCCTCATCAACAAGCCAATTAACATACAAGAAATAACGAATATGCTAAAAAAATGCAAAAGCAACAGTCCTGGACCCGACTCTATCCCTTACTCGTTCATTCAAAATTTTAGCATTAAAGTATATATAATCGGATATGGAATGAGGGACACTGGCCAAAAAAATGGAAAGCAGGGACTATAATACCAATACTCAATCCCGAAAAAAACCAATTTAAAACTGAGGGATACAGACCCATCACTCTTCTCAATACCATGTGCAAACTATTTGAAAAAATAATAAATCACAGACTTTCATGGTTTCTAGAGAAAATATCTTTTTTCTCCCCAAAACAAAATGGTTTTAGGAAAAATAGATGCACTATGGGTAGCCTACACGAAATTAACGAAGAAATCAAACTAACACTAGAAAACAAGCAACTCATGGGCGTAATTAACCTAGATACAGCCAAAGCATATGACACAACTTGGAGGCATAACATTATCACCAAACTAAACACAATCTTATGCCAAGGTAGACTGCTCAACATTATAACCAACTTTACCTCAAACCGAAAATTCCAAGTAAAAGCCAATAACCACTTATCCAGGGAATTCACCCAAGAAAATGGAGTTCCACAAGGTTCTGCTCTTTTAGTAACACTTTTCCTGATTGCAATTAATGACATCACCCAAAACTGCGACCCTCCAGTAAAATGCAACTTATTCGCTGACGACTTCAACTACTGGTACAGGAGCAACAAAGTCGAAACTGTTCAAAATTGTCTACAAATAACCTCCAACAACTTAGAAAAATGGGCAAACAAAACCGGATTCAACTTCTCTCCTGAGAAGTCCCCTTGTTCAACTTTTACAAAAAAAAGAGTCAATGACCTAGCTATTAAACTAAACGATACCCCAATTGCCAACAAAGATACTGTTAAAATGCTAGGAGTAATATTTGACAAACATCAAACCTGGTCACCCTACATAAAACACCTAAAAAAAACCACAAGCAGCTCACTAAAAATAATTAAAATCTTATCACACACTTCATGGGGAGGTGATTCCAAATCTCTAACAAAAATATACAACGCAACCATTCAATCCAAAATCAACTACGCGTCAATATTATACAGAACAGCAGCCAAATCTACCCTAAAACTAATAGATACAGTTAATAATAGCGGACTAAGACTAGCAATAGGAGCCTTCCGGAGCAGCCCTACACTTAGCATTTATAACATAGCCGGCATACCCCCTCCTACACTGAGAAGAATAGAGCTATCCATTAAAAACATCGCTAGACTAGCTAGTCGCAACGGAGACAAATACAGTAACATAAACAATGAAATTGTCAAGCTGAACAATGAAATCGAATTCTCCTCAGTCAAAATCATCCCTCATGAATCGTACATAGCCCCACCTTGGGAAAACAATTACCAAACCAATACCGAGCTAAGCGCCTTATCCAAACCGAACACAGCCCCCGAGATATTTAAAAGACACTTTCAAGGAATCCTTGATGACTTCAAGAACTTTCAAAAAATTTACACCGACGCCTCAAAGTCACGCAATGGGGTTGGAATTGCAATCATACTCAAAAATCAAAAGTTAACTTTCAAGCTTCCCAATGATTGTTCAATATTTTCCGCGGAAGCTCTGGCAATTCTAAAAGCCATAGAAGTAATAAACACCTCAACACACACCGATTTTTTAATTCTCAGTGATTCCCTTGGCGCCATAAACAGTGTTAAAAACAAAACCCACCCCGGTGACATTGCCATCCTCATCCAAAATAAAATTGACGAAGCTAAACAAAATAAAAAACAAATTATACTAACATGGATTCCAGGTAACGAAACTGCGGATACATATGCCAAAATGGCCATCTCCGACACGAACACGCCATTACTAGACTTCATAACCTACGATGACTTTAAAAACACATTGAAAACATATATTAGGAAAAAATGGCACATATCCTGGAATAGCCAGAATACTAAATTAAACCAGATCAAGTCAACAACTTTCAGATGGGATAATTCCAACCTCAATCGAAAAGAAGAAATCGCCTTAAATCGTTTAAGAATAGGACATACTAGACTTACCCACGGATATCTCATGTCTAACGACGAACCCCCCTTCTGTGAAGCCTGCGGCCAACTTCTCACCGTCAAACACATCTTGACTGAATGTCATGTTTACGACCAGGAGCGAATGGACCTCAACTTGACCGAAACCCTCGACTCAACTCTCGGACCACATCCTGATCAGAACAAAATAACGCTGAAATTTCTTAAACTTACTAATTTGATTAACAAAATATAATTGTATCTATGATGTATATAATCTAAATTGTCATTAATAATTGTGAACTAATGGCCTTTGCTGCCGAGTTGTTTTTATAAGATCAATAAAAAAAAAAAAAACATTTTATGAGAAAAATATAACCGTATTACCAATCTGCCGAAATTGTAATGATGAATAAGGAAATGTCATAATATGAGTATAAAATGTTAAACCATTTTCCATCATGAGTAATTATAGTTAGTAATTTGAAAATAGGAGCTTTAGGGCAGCGCCACACTTCGGCAATTTCGCTGTTGAGCCCTAGCGGTTTTCACACAGTAGAATGGCGCAGTTGTATTAAAATATAGATGTTTAGAGGGTAACTTAAAAATCACAACGGCGAAATTATCGCAGTGTGGCGTTGCCCTAAAGCTCGGGTGGTGTACATATAACAATATGTGTAACTCCAATTTTCAAATTATTAACTATAATTAGTGATGGAAATTATTAAACATTTTTTTTTTTTTTTTTTTTTTTTAATTAGCTTTTAGTATATAACTATAATAGCTCAACAATTATTTAGTAAAACAAGTAAATAAATATGACAAAAATATAGTAAAACATATAAGGTAGTTAAAAAGAAAGAAGTAACAAATTATAATATCTAATTAAATAATATTATGCGTGGATGCCACCTTAAATTACAAAGCCAGCTTCCAATAAAAAATTTATTATTTTTTTTTATAACTGTTTCGACTTGGGTGTTGAGTATAGAAGGGAGAGTGGGAGGAATGTTTATATTAAACATTTTATACTCATATAACACTTCATATGGCGCTGCCATCTACGTGGTCAAATTTCTTTGAAAAAAACGTTTCTATTGTTCGAAAATTGTGCCCAATTGAGTTGTGTTTTTGTTCACAAGTAAGTATTGTAAAAAAAATGTAAATGTGAGCAAATGAGTCGTAGCCATAAATTCTTGACCTTTTTTTGGATAAACCGAGTTTTACTCGGAATCGTTTTTCGCGTATGCAATGATTTATCATTGCTGTCACATTTATAGGCGCCTGTCCCATTGGCTCGCCCGACCGCTTATAGTGCTGATCAATAATAAATGATATAAATGTACCTTTATACCACTGGAAGGGGATAGGTTACCGTAAAGCCGTTCCATCCAATTAACCCAAAGGCCAAAACCGCATAGATTACCAATAATAACAAACCTATACCTATTTATAATAATTTAATTATTTATTTATTTTAGCCGGTATTTACATAGTGCATTATAAATTCTATGCCAAAACTAATATCTGTTCTTCGTATGTTTATTATTTTGCTTTCAGAATTTTATTATATGAATATATGATTGTTTAATATACTGAGCGGCACCGTTTTCGGCCAAAATGAACCTTTTCCTTTTCGGCCATTCTGAAATGACCGTTTTCGGCCAGTACACTATTTTGATCACCAATGAAATATTCTTTTCACGTTTTATTTTTGTTAAACTATCAAAAAACTACTTTTTTGAATAGACTCTATAAAATAATAATAACAATTGTCAATTATTAATTTATAATATATTGAATTAAGTTAAAAAGTATAAAAAATAAAAGTTATATTATTTTATTAATTTACACAATAAATATAAAATTACCCTCATAAAGTTAGCAGCACAACTATGACAGACACTCATGAAACACATCCAACAAACTTGTTGGAACAATTTCAAAATTTGTTGGACATTATTTTCGCCGGTAGGGCTTTCAACACTTTTGTGCTGCCAAATATACTACAACAGCACAACTTCATGTCAGCAAAATTTCACCCCTATAAAAAATGTCAAGAGGGATTTGTTGGACATTGTTGTACTAATCGGACAATTTGTTGGACATTATTTTCACCGGTAGAGCTTTTTCAAAGTTTGTAGTGCCAACTACATGTCCAGCACTACATATGCAAAAAAACAAATTAAAAACCATCCAACAATACTCAAACAATATTGTTGGACGTTGTTGGGCATTTGTTGGAATTTGTTGGAAGCTATTTTAAAAGTTAATAAAGTTCGAAGTTTGTAGTGCTAACTTCACATGTGGTACTGCAAATTAAAGTAAAAAGCTCAGAACACATGAAAAAAAATTCTAATAACCATTACAGACAATGTTGGACATTTGTTGGACAAAAATAAACAAAACTTTACAAGTTTTGAGACAAAAAAGTTCAAAAGTTCATATGAAAAAAACTGTATACATTTTATACACTTTAAACTAAAAAACATAAGCGACCAAAAACTTTTGATAGTGGTCCAACAAACTTGTTTATACATTAGAGTCCAAGAAAATTCCTTAAAATAATTTTTCCGAATTTTTAAATCAACATTTTCACCTAGCATTACATATTTTCAATATAATACATGATATTTGCAATAATAAGCTTTTTTTTTAAATATTGATGTTTACTGTCCAACAACTTTTGAAAGTGGTCCAACAAACTTGTTTAGACATCATAGTCGAGGAAAATGTATTAAAATAATTTTTCTGAATTTTTAAATCACCAATTTCACCTAGCACTATTTTCAATATAATACTGATATTTGTAATAAAAAAGTTTATTTTTAAAATGTTGACTTCTGAGGTCCAATAACTTTGGAAAGTGGACCAACAAACAAGTTTAGACATTATAATCGAAGAAAATTTCTTAAAATAATTTTTCCGAATTTTTAAATCACCACTAGAAAATTGAAAATATGTAGTGCTGGTGAAAATGGTGATTTAAAAATGCGGAAAAATTATTTTAAGGAATTTTCTTGGACTCTAATGTCTAAACAAGTTTATTGGACCACTATCAAAAGTTTTTTGTCGCTTATGTTTTTTAGTTTAAAGTGTATAAAATGTATACAGTTTTATTCATAAAAACTTTTGAACTTTTTTGTCTCGAAACTTAAAGTTTTGTTTATTTTTGTCCAACAATGGTTATAAGAATTTTTTCTCATGTTTTCTGAGCTTTTTACTTTAATTTTCAGTGTCACGTGTGAAGTTAGCACTAAAAACTTTGAACTTTAATAACTTTTAAAATAGCTTCCAACAAATTCCAATAAATGCCCAACAACGTCCAACAATATTGTTTGAGTATTGTTGGATGGTTTATTAATTTGTTTTTTTGCATATTATGTAGTGCTGGACATGTAGTTGGCACTACAAACTTTGAAAAAGCTCTACCGGCGAAAATAATGTCCAACAAATTGTCAGATTGGTCCAACAATGTCCAACAAATCACGGTTGACATATTTTATAGGGGTGAAATTTTGCTGACATGAAGTTGCGCTGCTGGCAGCACAACTTTGAAAAAGCTCTACCGGCGAAAATAATGTCCAACAAATTGTCCGATTAGTACAACAATGTCCAACAAATCACGCTTGACATTTTTTATAGGAGTGAAATTTTGCTGACATGAAGTTGTGCTGTTGTAGTATATTTGGCAGCACAAAAATGTTGAAAGCTCTACCGGCGAAAATAATGTCCAACAAATTTTGAAATTGTTCCAACAATGTCCAACAAGTTTGTTGGATGTGTTTCATGAGTGTCTGTCATAGTTGTGCTGCTAACTTTATGATGGTTATAAAAAAAACAATAGTATACCGTCTACGAATCTATACGATATACTATATTGTCACCTCCCTCCATCCCTCCCACCCTGAATTAACGCCCGGGACCACCTAATACTTTTCATTCTTTAAATTTATTCAATTAGATTTGGTTCAAAGAAACAAGACCTAGGTAGGTACCTATGTCCTATACATAGTTGATACCTGTTACCTATATATATACAAAGTGATCAATTTAAGTGCCTACTCTCATTATTAAAAATATTTAGAACTTTTTTGAAAATATTTTTTTTACATGATTTGATGTCATTTAAAAACAACATTTCTGAAAAAAAATTATATTTTTTCAATTTTTTATCGTCATAATTTTTACTTTTTTGAACTAATCCACGTAATTTGTTTTTAATTTCATATTCCAAAGCACAGTATTATTCAGAGTATTTCAATCTATATAAAGATCGCATTTCGGACGAGTAGTTATCATTAGTTTAAACTTATAAGCATTTAAAGTTATATCGAATGAACTACTTTTTCGAAATTTGATCTTTATATAGATTGAAATACTTCGAACATAAAAAGTGAAAACTTAAAAAATTATAACGATACAAAATAGCAAAGAAATATTTATTTTTTCAGAATTGTTGCATTCAAATATATTCAAATTATCTAAAAAAAAGTATTTTCAAAAATGTTTAAACTTTTTGAAATAATGTGTGCAGACACTTAAATGGATCACCTGGTATACCGCACGGATACGTTATACCTATACGTTGTAAACGATGATTCAGACGTAAATAATTTTTAGGCCAAGTACACTTTCTAAATTACGTTTTTACCCCGACCTAAAATTGTATTTACAACTATAATAAAATAGTATTCACTTATTCGTGTTTAATATATATATATATATAATATAATGGCAAAAAAATTAGAAAGTGATATTTCTGGGAATTAATGTAGTCTCTTGCTCTCTCGTCACTGGTAGAACTACTTTTTTAATATTAAACCATAAATTATTGACCGAAATCATTCCTATATTCATCTATTCTTTTCATTATACTACCTATCTTAATGTACATCTTACCAAAAACCCATTAGACCTTTTAAAACTTTTTAACTAAAGATTTAATCGTTTTGTCCTGTTATTATTACTACCTTTAAACGGAAAGATATTTTGTCATATAATACTTTAATTATCTACTGAATTCCATTTTTTTCTGTATAATAATTAATATTATTATAAGATGACGTCACACCCTCAGACGGCCTCAGAAACGGTAACCATACAACGCGTACAACAAATTCGCGTTCATTAGCACTCATTTTGTGCTGTTACCTTTGATATTATTGAGTTTATTAACCTTTAAATGTTTTGTAATTTTAGGTAAGGACCTTTTCTTTGTTTGCATGTCTGTTTTCCTTATAATATTTCAATTTTTAAACGAGTTGTGAGTAAAACATTGTTAACAAGAATGCGTTAAATAATCATTAAAATAATTTGTAAGTAAAATATTGCAATTAAAAATTTTTCAAAAATCGCTTGAAAATTAAAATCTTGTACAAATCTGACGTATAAACATCATAGATCACATTATTACTTTTAAGTTTGGTAATAGATCAGCTAACTTTAATATTAAAGTTAACAACACAGAATTTGCAAATTTGCGATTTTGTACGGTTGAAGATTAGAGATAATACATGTCATGCTGATATTGCGTCCTCAACATCATTGATATAAATTCTAAAATAAATGATATTATTTAAACTTATATTATGTTTTGTATCATATTATTATTATCTGTCACACGTGTTTTTTCCCTGTCATTATTTTTTTCTATTTAATATTTTTTTCAATGTAAATATGGATAATTATTTACTCATTATTTGTTAAGTTATTTTTTGTGGTACTAAAAGTAGTATGGGCACATTTTTATCTAAATAATTATTTAAATAAACACGTATTCTAATGATTTTTAAACACATTTAAGTAATTAAGTTGCTCTGGCCACTTGGGTCACACAAATAATTTATGCTCCATGGTCAAACACATTATTTTTTTATGAAACTGATTTATAATCGAATAAAGAATTATTCTAATAATCAAGTGATAACTTATATACAGAGTGACTCACCGCATGCTCTCGCTCTCTTTTTTCTTCAATCATGCAGTTATTCTAAACCTGATTTTTGGAGTTTTTAAATATACATAGAGACCATATTTTAAAATTCTTGAGATTTTTTGTACTACTCAACGATAAATCTGTGGACTTCTTTTTATCAACTGAAAACCCCTTTTTCTACTGTATATTATTTAGCGGATATTTTTTCTGAATACTTTAACGTATCAAAATCAAAATTCGAATGAGGTATAAAAAAGGATAAAACTAACTAACTACGCATAAAAGGTCCACGATGATGAGTTTTGGAGATATGTGAGGGCTATTTATATGAAAAATGTAATAATTCATATTATTATATTAACATTTATAATTTGTAAAAATGTTCCGGGTGTAATAATTATTAAATACTAAAATCCTCTACGAAGTACATCTTATCATAGCTGTAAATCCGTAAAGGTACTTATCTAAACTCTATACAGCCTATATTATCATTTATGATTTTTTTTTCAGTGGTGGCGTTTTTTGAAGGATGAAATCGGGCAGCAAAATTGAACCTTGCTTGAACCATTATCGATGTGTGAAAAAACTGTACTTAGAGCGTTCTAGCACCACATAAAATAAATCGCGTCGTCATTGATTATAAAATATAAATACCATCAATATAATTGCCACTTCTCGGACTGGGCGGTGTTTATAAATTCACTTATAGGTTACGCTTCTGGTGGATACTGGACGCCTTTGTGAAGCGATAATAAGGCTAGTTGTGACGGATTTCACTAGGATCGCTAGGAATTTTCTTGGGTGGGGATCAATTTAAAGTCTTAACTAGTTCGCGTCTGAAAATGTAACTGATACGCCTTAATACCGTACCAAGTATTATTCCTACCGAGTAAACTTGTAAAAAATCATCGCTTTTACTTTAAAAAAATAATGTAAAATGAATCCTTTAAAAATAGTCTGTTTTATTTGTTTCGTTGTACTATTGGTGTCGTTTGGCGTGAATTCCAAAGACGAAGAGCCTTCATCCAAGTATTATGGTGATATGTCAAATGACAATAAGACTTGCTACTTACCGTGGCAGACGTCTTTGATGTCAGAACCGTATCCTATCTGCTGGACGTTGTGTAAAGTAAGATGCATTCTCATGAGTAGAACGGGCCAATATCGTTGTAAAAAATCACATCTCGGCTTAGTAGGCAATTGCCACTGCTGTTTAGATAACTTAATGCATTAATAACACATACAACGGTGAGTTTCAAAAACTTCGTATACAACCCGTACAAAATTACAAAATTAAATAAATACATTTTAATTTTCATTCGCAATAGATGACATTTTATACTTTTGAATGCCGAGTCTGCAGCCTGCAGGATAAATTCTATAATACCTAAACACGGACAGTACCAACAATTGGAGTTTTCGACTTACCCGATGCGATCAACATTTTGTATAATAATACAATATAGGTACTTACTTAAACCTACTCAGTAAAATATATTATATATTATATTATTATTATATTTCATGCGTTAAATAATTCTTGTTTCACATTTAAAATATTATCTAACTATATATTAAACATTACTATGATACCTTGTTATTATTTTAACAAAATTGCTATTAATAATAATAGCATAGTATTTAGTATTTACTAGATAGCATAGCGCATATACCTCCCTTATCATTATTACGAGTGCCATTAAGTTTTAATTATTATGTATGTCAACTAATTTATACTTGTTTTATTACCAAATACAGATTGTACATTATATTTATAATGTTAAGTCAATAATAAAAAATTTAAAAAAAAATGTTTCAATACGTTGTGTTAGTTACAAATATAAAAAAAAACCGGTAAAATCACTCCACTATGGATGTAATAGACATATATAATGTACGTAGTACAATCAAAGTATCACAGAATAGATGAAATTTCATCTAATCTGTGGTACTATTATGTTAGGTGTCGAGTGTTCCTTGTCAGCGCGGAAATAGATATTATACCTATGGTGGCACAACGAGCAATAAGTTAACGGCTCCAAATGTTCTTATCGAGTTACTCGCAGAGGCGAAGCTTCATAGGAAACAATATGAGACAACGTTTCTCACCAACTTTCGATTTAGAATACAGACAAATAATTTAATTAATTAATTAATTTGAATGTCGTATAACATCTATAATTTCGTCAACATTTGAACACGTAATAATCTGTATAAAACAAATTTCAGAAATGTATTTTTAATATTTTTAGGTTGCCGCAAGAACTCATGAGAAACTTTGTATTACATTTTCAAGTTTTATTTGTTCAAATGTATGCATTTTTAACCACAAATGTATTTTACATATTTTTGTGATTTTGACGAATTTCGCAAAAATGTTAACATTAAGACGATGTCCCAGCAAAAGTAAGTTCAGCAGTTCTCATTTAGCTTCATGAGTTTTAATATTTAAGTGAATTTACCTATTATCCATCTGTAACAACACATTTTGTGGTTTGTTAGAAATGTTTTTCCAATAATTTAATTTTGAAGCAAATTTAAGACGGGTAAAAAATATTACAATTTTAAAATGCTCATAACCCACTTCAAAATTAAAATATTGAAAATGCACTTCCAACCACAGTATATGATGTTCCTCTTCTAGCTATAAACCCACAATGGAACCTCGGTATTTTGAAGTTTCGCTGTATATCGATTATTTTTTCCAGTCCCGAGAGACTATTGCTATAATTTTGAATAACCGCGGTAACTATAAGAGTTTCGATTATATGTTGAATTGTTTTTTCGGCCCCTTAGACTTCGATATACCGAGGTTACACTGTAATATAGATAATTCACTGTGGAATAAAAAATCAAAAATCTAAATGAGAACTGCTGAACTTAAATTTTCTATGTTACTAAATACGAACTTGTATAACAGAGCACGAGGGTGAGACGTTTTCTTATAAGCGCTTCATAAAAGATTCTCGGACTATGGAATCGTGGTAAGAACAACTTATGAAAAATTACATATAAATCAAAAATGTTAAATATCTTTACCAGCACAATAAGAACCAAAATATTTTTAAAATTATATCGTATCTGAAATATGTTAAATGTTAATTTAAATATTTGGTGAAAAAATCAAGTCTACAGTTATTCATTTTTTGTTTAACGAAATCGATTTTGACAAAATTTGGTTTTGCGTAAGGTATACCAACTAGATCTAATTTTCAACCAAAAATCACCCTCAAGGCCTTAAGTCAGACACGAAAAAAACATGATTGCGTAAAACCAACAATCTAAAAACCAGATATCAACGTCCCGAGCACTCGTATCAATTCAACGTATATAGGTACCAATATTCACATTAAAAATAAAACAAAAATTTAAAGCCATTATAATATATAACTTATAGCCATATAGAACTGGTAGTATTGGTAATAAATAATATCATTATTGTTGGTTAGTACCTATACTTATTACTTTTAGTAGTTTGATAATTACTATAAAAAATAGAGGTCGTATATATAAGCATAAACTATATAAAATATAGCCTGAGGTATTATATAGGTATAAGGGACGTATACGTATATTATAATATAGCGGTAAATACCTTGGACTTACCATATATACCTACCAATACCAATTACCTAATCATATTAATATATTATGCTCGCCTAATGCTAATTTTTACGATTTATATTAATTGATGTACATTATATTATTATAAATAATATCAAATCTTCAATAGTTATGTATTTCGCCATTTCGTGTCGCATCAAACAATATATAGTTTGTTATTTGATGTAGGTATTTTTAAAGTATACAGTTCTTTAGACAGTTTTTCATTCCTATTTTTGCATCAGTCACATTTTTAATCATATATAGTGTACTTAACTTTTTTTAATTAGTTAATTAAGCGAAAACATTCCACAGACCGGTTGGTCTGCCAAAAATACATGTGCGCATCTATAATAACAACTACGTGAATACAAGCTAAAAATCGTGTATTCTTAGACCTTTACTTTTAAGTAGGTTCGTAAAATGTTAGATTATAAATTATAATATAATAACATACAATTTTTGTAAGTAGTTAAATAATTAGTATACTTATCAGTAATGATTAATTTAATGATTTAATGCATGATTATTTATTATTTAAAACTAATTTTAAGCTATACTATTATGTTCAAATTAACACAAGCGATTTAGATTTTAGATACGACAATTTTAATTATGTTATCTATAATATAATAATTTTAAAACAATAACGTGAGAGTATTAAAATGATAATAATATGATATATTTATCTGCTTCAGGCATACCTACCTATATTGTCTATGGTTATTAAATAGGTAGTTTTAGATTTTAAGTATACGCACGTACCTATTTTATTGGTTTTACAATATTGTGTGGTTTTTGTTTTGTGTACACCAACACTTTTTGGAACCGTAAAAATAATTAAATTTTCAACTTTTAGGATAGTATTTACTATTTGGTAGAACATTTAATTTTGTTGGTAGGTACTCCAATTATAAGTAAGAAATTAGCGAAACTTTCTTTTCATAATGAGGAAAATTAAAAAACAGTGAAAAACGGTAATATTTACGCAGCACACAGTTTTATATTTTTATTTTGTAATTCATAATATGAATAAAATTGTAGAGAACAGTAATCATATTTAATTCAACCCGTAGTTTATTGACTTATATTATTACTCATTGTAATTGCTTTAATCGTTTCTTAGAGTAACAGTATAATAATCAGTTATTTTATTAATTGTATAATATAGTATATGTTATATGTATCAGTTTATAATAATAAGTAATTTAATGGTTTCATAACAACATAAAAATTGTAATAAATTATTTAAAATGCGATTTAGTATAGGTACTTACTTATTAATATTAACTAGGTATGTATGTAGTATGTTTAATGTTTTTCACACAAGAATGTTTAGTCTATCTATTTTCAAGATAAACGTTATCTTTATATCTAATATATTTTTATGTATAGGTACCTATTATGATAACGCGTTATTTTTTTACTGTTTATAATACATTTAAAAAATGTCATCCGAGAAATGTACAAAATGTGTCCAATAGTCTTATTTACGCAAATTAAAATACGATTAAAATATTATGTTTATATCTTATTTTCTGTGGAATACTGCAAAATTACTAAAATACTAACTGGTCTAGCTGAAAAAAAAATATAAATACCTACCTACTTATATTTACATTTATTATATATTATTGAAACTTTTCACTGTAATGGCACTACGCGCGTAGGTATATTATTTTCTTTTAAACACAATTCAATTTTAAACAACTTATAAGTGAATAAAAATAACATAATATGTGCATATCATGCTATCGATTGCTTTATGATATAATAATATTTAATGACAAAGGTAACATTATATGTGCAATGGGACGATGTTGTTGGCAAAAATGAGATCAACCTTGCAACTTACCTACGATATGGCATATTACCAGTAGAAAAATAAATGATACTAACCGATATATAATAAAAACATATAAACACAATATACCTACGTATTATAACATAGAGGTAGAGGTAATAGGTACCCTAAGAAATAAAGGCTGACACGCCGTTCCAGCTCGGAATCCTTTTTCGTATATATAGGTACAATGGTTTATCGTTGAATTCAAATTTAAGTTGTGACCCATCCATGTTCCATTCTTAAACGAAATTTGAGTTTTTAGCTGGGTAGGGCTGAACAACTTTTTAAGCAAAGCCCTATTATGTATAAAAAAAATGTACAAACCATAATTTATTTACAAGCGGCAGGGACGAACCGAACAGGGGTTCACACCACTACAACACTCGGTAGCAATATTAGACTTTCAGTCAGCAGTCAGCACTCAGTACTTTGTTTGACATTTCAACATTTTAAAGACAAATTATACTGAAGTGAAAACCAAAGCATTATTTCGACTACTTATCGTGTACACAGACAAAAAAAACACACAATTGTTAAATCAATACAATCATTATGGTTCATTTTTGAATAACAGCAAAAATACAATATTGATTTTATTGAAAACTGCTAAAAAGCAGATGGTAAAAAAAAAAAGAACATTGTTGTAAGACGAAATAGCTCAACTTAGAATCTAAAATAAATAATGATATATACAGATGTTAATAATTTATAAACAATGTCTATGTAATATGTTAATCATTTTTTATGAAAATAAATCGCTCTTAACTACGTAGTTTTTTGCAAAGCAATATAGCTATATTAAATGTCATAATATTTATATAGGCACAAAATTACGTTTTAACTAATGTGTGTTATCAGTAGGGCCCGGAACTTGATGACCTAAAAATCTTTAAAAAAAATGCACACAAAAAAAGTGTTAAAATGACTTATAATTTTATAAATATAAAAAAATGACACAAAAAATAACAAAAATGACTATAATGACTGTGAAAAATATTTATTTTAAAAAATTTACGTTTTTTAATAATTAACTCATGTGTCAGAACTCAGAAATCATAATTCATAATTATATTTTTTAATAATTTATTTATTATTTTATTAGTATGAATTTAAATTACACAATTTTTTGTACACATTAAATATGTTTTTATTACTTAAACAATTTAAATTAAAGTTATGTACTAAAAAAAATGTGTGATATTGTTTAAGTACTACTAAACAATAAATGTGTTACACTGAACTATCAAAGTGTGTTTAATATTTTAAAATAAAAAAGATTGTCGATTGTCCGTTAGTAAAGTCTAAATATAGTCTATAAATCTATTCTGGATAAACCAATCAAATCAAAATTACAATAACACAGGGGTTTCTCACACACGTCTGCACTGGGCATAAAAAAATTTGAAACAAAGATACAAAATAATATCAATAAGTAAATAATTGAAGGATTCAGCTATACGATATAATATGTTAATTTTTTTAAATATTTAATTTTATCAAATAATATGGAATAAAACATATTTTTTCTGGAAGAAAAAAGCAAATATACCTACGAAAGTAGAAAAATGCATAAAATGCACTAAAATTGTTAAAAAAATAACCTTACAACTGAGAATTACCAGAAAAATGCAAAAAATGCAAAAAATGCAAAATAAAATTTGTACCATTGAATTCTGCATGGCACAAGTCAAATTTCTATAAATAAGGGCCTCAAATACAAGCATTAGATAAAAAGATGCAAATGCATCAAGTTCCGGGCCCTACTTATCAGTGTGTATTGTATTTACAAATAAACGTATAATAGTCTAATAGACGCCTAAAAATATAATATTAATATAAATACGATACAAGCCACATTATAGTGGACCGGACCCACGGTATAGCTGGTATCATTAATAGGAATACATTATTTATACAATCATACCTATTAAGTATTAATTATATGTAGGTAAGTAATAAATACAAGACTGTGCCCTACTGGATAGTTGAATGGTTTCTTCGTTCCTTCAAACATGACTTCTGTCAATACATCATACACAGTAAAAATAAATATGAATGACAACAACAACAACAAAAAGTAAAAATCAAAACAATGGTAATCGTTATACAAGTAAACATAAGTAATCGATGTATACCTAACATTTTATAGATTCTGAACGGAGTCATGAATGTATCGACTTTACAATGATAGGTGTGTTTTTTTTTCTGTATGTAGGTAAACACGATAAGTTGTAGAAATATTGCTTTGATTTTCAACTTTGAGTTGGTTTCCGAATTTCTGATAGCAAATTTGATCTAACTGGTGCTTTTGAGAGGTCGATCTTTTAAATTCACCGTACTTTCCAAAAGCGTTGGGAAAAACAAAAAAAAAACAGGAATTTTTATAAGCAAAGTTTTGAGAAAACGATTTTGTTTTTTTGTAGTAACTCAAAAATAAATAAACGTAGATACTTTAAATTTTCACCAAATGTTTTTATAACCATCACGAACCATTTTCTATACCTACAGGACAACATTTTCAAAATATATTTCGCTGGGTTTTTCAGCAAAAATTAATTCAACCTACTGTGTCGCTAATAGTAAAATAACCTACTTTAATTGCAATAAGTAATATAATACGCCGACCGTCTTCGCTCAAAATCGTTTTTCGTATACAATAGTATATTGATTTCATATCATTGAATTTAAATTTAACACGTCCATTACAATACCTACTTAATGGTACAGCAGAGCGGTATCCACTTCACACTTGCCCCTCTTTATATTATCGTCGATATGTTCTTACCTTAGAATTTGACAAAAGCTGAATATCTAATGAATGGACGATATATTATACAACTATAATAATATAGTAATACACTATTTAGCAATTTATATTTTATTTAAATTATATAAAATTTATATTTTCGACAAACGTAGCTGCGATGATAATAATGAATAATATATATATATAGGTATACAATAAGTATAAATTATTTTAATAAAACTGAATATTACTTTCATTAAAATTCTCTATTGGCGCATGGCTTATTACATATATATATGTGTTCTATTTTCTGTATCTTTTTTTTTGCCGATACATACCTATGGTGATAGCAGCTAGTAATATTATACTATTTATTATATGGGCAGGTGGTATACCTATATGCGATTTGTTTTCGGCAAAAAAACACTGTTTGTCTGTCCTCTGTGAAAAAGATCTGATAACCTATATCATACCTAAAACTATTATACCTATATATAATATTAACCAATAAATATAGTTAGTCTAGTGTTTTACTATTGCCTAATTTATTTTCAACAGAATGTAAAATATATATACTTTATTCCTTTATGTATCTATATAAGTTATATAATAAAATTGTTGTAGACCGTTTTGTAAGGTTTGATGTATTGGACATTTAGACATTAAACCCTGTCCCTTAGGACATAGTCCCCTTAGTAGATATATCATACCAACGCATTTCGCCATAGCGTAATTCCGTATCGCCGCCGTTCGTACAGCCGTGCTGCAGTGGGAAAACTTCGGCCGCGAGACGGCGTCATATTTTGCTCGAGAGTCGATATACTATCTACGCCAGGGGTCTTCAGCCTTTTAAGGCGGCGGGCCACATATTATTATTTTTTAATCTCGCGGGCCGTACACAGTTAAATTATTTGGTAATAAACAAAATCAAAATTCTCATTTATACATAGAAAAAAATACACGCTGTACTTGAAATGTGTTCACGGGCCGCAAATAAAGACTCGGAGGGCCGCGGGTTGAAGACCCCTGATCTACGCTATAGAATATATTATAGATAATAGTCGGCTATACCCGTATCCTAGTCCCTGGACTCGACAGAGTTGGTCTGTTGAACGCAAAAACGGTGTACATCGATACACGTTTTTTTTATTAATGTGTTGCATATGTGTGTAAAAAAGAAATAAAAGAACAAAAAAACCTTCACGTATTGAAAGGCGTATAAAAAATTTTTTTAGCACTTTTAAGTTGTGATATCATATTGCGTACTGCTCTAACCTAACCGGAAATATTGGTATTACTATCTACCCACTCAGTACTCACTCGATACTATAATTATTATCTACTTGCAGACAAGAACATTTTTATAGTACAATTTAAATATTTATTAGTTATTAATATATTAGGTGTTAACGGTGTCTGTAACAATTATGTAACTCAGTAAAAATATTCTTGCCTAGAAAATAATTACAGTATAGAGTAACTTGTATTTTCAGTCTACTTAGCACAACACAACATATGTTAATTCAACTTTACAGCGCTAAGTTTTTTTTACTCTATCCATTTTGACGTCGGAAAAGTGTGAAGAGTTTTTGTTGTAATTATATTATATATTATACTAAAAGATACAGAGAGGGTGAGCGTGCTTGGTGAATCACCCTGTATATATTAGCCTTGAACATTTTATGACCTTACCGATCACGACTAACAACTACACTTTTTCTGCACGACCAAGGAAAAAAATATTTTGCATTATCAATTATTATCCTACATATAAAAATTGAATTATGTTTTTTATCTGTGTTTTAATAGTCATCCCAATTTCCGGTCATGGAAATACAAGTCGTATTTAAAATTTAATATATGTACCTATAATATAGTAATGTAACCGTAGTAGTGCGTAATTAATATAAATGTTTCACTACAAAATTAATGTGAACCTGTTCTACAGTTAATTTCACAAAAAAATTGGTGATCTTACTCGTGATCTCAATATTTCATAGCCTCACGAATTTATTGTTTATTTGTAATACCTCGATATAACTAGTATTGCATCTGTAGCCATAAGAATATAAGATAGAGAAGAGTGTATTATATTATTTTTTGGGTTTGATTATCGATTATTTCTACACGCTATTTCTTCACGCTTTTATGTTATCTTAATGGCATTAGATATTTAGATAGTATTCTAATAGGCGACATTTTAGGGGGACTTGAAGGGGCTTAGCCTCTCCAAAAATTTGTATTTTAATTGAAGTATTAAATCCTTCATTAATTTATCTAATCTACATAATACAGTCAACGTTGTTTGAATATATTATTTTCTTAAGTTTAAACAGTGATTCATTATTTGTGTGTTTTTCGCATATAGTAGATATCGAATCCACCCACTGAACATAATGTAGGTTTAACATAACAGTATTACAAATTACAACAAAAATTGTTATTTGTTTAAATAAAAATAATTTTCATATTAGTATAATAGATTATAATAGATGTATATTAAGTGTATTAAATGTAGGAAAGTGGGTGAGAAAATAATTATAAATATATTATGTTACAATGTCATGTTATATAATGTTATTATGTTATATTATATAATATTACCTACACAAAGTAATGTATTTTAAAGGTATTTGAACAGGCGAGCAGAGCCCCCGCGGGTCTGTTTCGTCTAAATATGTAAAGCCCATCCACATAGGACATAAAAAACTGAAATTGTGCCTATGATAGTATTACAGCCGAAATAGATTGGAGATATAACCACTAGTACATATAGGTAGTTACATGTTTATTAACAAGCTTATAGTGAGGTTTTCTAGTGTAGGACTTTATTAAAATTATTGTAGATGAGATCTCAAAAAAATCCCCTTGAATCGTCTGGAGAAAAAGAGATAAAACTTCGAGAAGCAGTAGGTTGTAATAGTTTTATGGGCACACGTGGTTATCAAAGATGTCACTGTAAGACAAAGTTTAAAACCAAAAAATGCACCTGTCGAGTACCTATAGTTGCAGGGATATTATGCAATTCAAAATTCCACAGTTCTTTATCATGTGAAAACAAATAGTTAAAATACAAATATTGAGATACATTTGAGATCATTAATGATAGTTAACATTAACTAGGTATAGTATTGTTTGGAATGAACGAAAATCCTTATTCCTTAGTAAATAACGTTAAATAAACCTTGCAAATTATACCTTATTATCTATATTAACGTTAATTGCTGGACAATAACGTTAATATAAATTTAACGTCTTTTACTGTAACATATATATACATAATATGTGCGTGTGTGTGTGTGTATGTTGGTAAAACAAAATTTCAAAATATTTTAATATTTTAATTATCAGTAGCTTATATATAATATACGTATTTAGGTACCTAATAGGCAATAGTCATTACTAGGTAAACCAGATGTCTAGTTACCTAAATATATTTAAAAATGTTTTTAAAAATAAAATACATCCCATATTTACTTATATTATGTATCTATGTAATATTGTACCGTTTGAAGTGCAAGCTAGAAAAAATAATAATACTGTATATAGTGCATATTATACTGTCTGGATAAAATATAAAATCGGGCTTACAAAAAAAAAACTCGGCGGGTCAATGCAAAGAAAAAAAGGTCGGCAAGTGGGTACCACTCTGCTGTAAAGTAGGTGTCAAGTGGGTCACTGTATAATGGATTAGTTAAATTTGAATTCAATGATAATATGATATAAAATCATTGTATACGAAAACGATTCTGAGCGAAGACGGTCTGTCAGACTACATAACTAAGAGTATTTCATGATATTATATTGCTATCTATTAAAATAATATATTTTACTATTAATAATACAGTAGGTATTGAATTAATTTTTACAGAAAGCATAACATTTGAAAATTTTATTGAGTGTATAAAATATAATAATATACTTTAAAAGTTCAAGCACCCACGGAAAATATTTTTAAATTACAACGAAATAACTAACAACCGATATTCTTCATTTGAACATCTAATTTCGTCCAAATTTGAACTCAAAATGTCTACAAAAATCGATTTTGTCAAAAACCAGTGTTGCTTCAAAATCCCCGTTTTTCCTTAATTTTTATTTTTATTTTTCACGACACTATCAAAAACTTTTGTGAATTTTCAAAAATGACCAGCTTGAAGTACCAACTAGATTCTCTTCCCCCCAGAAAAGATACTGATGTAGAAAATCAAAGCATTATTTTGACAACTTATATCGTGTATACAGACAGAAAAATACACATAGATCATTATTGTAAAACCAATACATTCTTCGCTCCGCTCAAAATCTAAAACTTGCTTGAACATTTTTAATATTTAAAAACACATTGTATGATAGCAGTGGCGGCGTGAGTGGGTTTTTGTGAGACAATTGTCTCACAGCTAAAAGGAGTCTTGGGTCTGTAAGTACCTATAAACCAGTGTTCTCAAACATAATTATCTACGGGCCATATATTTTTTTCAAAAAAAGTTCGAGGGCCAAATTTTAAGTGTCCTCTTTTTTACCCACTATTACTGCACTTACGCCGAAATACAAATTATATTTATCTTTGTAGATTAGATTTACCGCATTTCAAATACTTTTTTCGAGTATAATGGATTTCTGAACGATTCATTTAAAATTAAACATTATGGACGTCAGATAATATTCTATGTATTTATAATGACGCCTAAAATAAAATTAACGTTTTACCAATTTTTTAGTATATTTTTGTTCAAAATGTATTTTTATTGCGGGCCACATGGAAAGGGTACGCGGGCCGTATGTTTGAGACCACTGCTATATAGACTATAGTGGCTAGTCAGTACACAAAAGTGTATTGTACAGTAGTCAGTGACACAAAATGACACCAAAATGATACGCAAATTAAATAGGTGGGTCGTGTGTACTGCAACTAACATTTTCTTGTCTCACTGTCGAAAAAGTTCGCGTCGCCACTGTATGATAGTAATATGCATGTTATACAGGTATCAAGCATACAATCTATGCGGTTTTACATAAAGATATTATATTATTAGTAGATTAGTAATTACAATTTACTGCTATACACATAAATTAAACGTATAGTTTTTGAAATACATTTACCTTCTTAATTTGATTATACAGGTAGATATAGGTAGATAGATATTTATAGGTAAACATTATGAGTAGGTGCTATACCTATGATATAATATTGTATAATAAAATAGTGAAAGCTACACACAAATAGACAATTATTAATAAAGATAAAAAGACAATTAGTTCATAAAAAAAAGGTGGAAAAGTGGGTACCGCACTGCTGTTCAGTACCAGGTGTCGAGTGAATCACTTTAATGGATCTGTTAAGTTTGAACTCAATGATACTATATTATTGTGATGAATGATGATTGCATACAAAAACGATTCTGAACGAAGACTGTGTGTCAGAACTCTGCAGTCTAAGTATATATTTTATGTCTTTATGATATTATTACAATAACTAAAGTATTTTCTTTTTCTTTTAGTATAAGACAGTAATAGGTAGGTTGAATCATTTTTTTGCTGAAAACTTTGCATTCTATTAAAATATTACATTATAATAATATACTTTAAAACTTTCAAATACCCATGAATAATATTTTTGAATTACAACAAAATTACTAAAATCGTTATTTTTTGTTTAATAATAC
The DNA here is from genome assembly GCA_022818045.1 of Neotoxoptera formosana. Taxonomy (NCBI): domain Eukaryota; kingdom Metazoa; phylum Arthropoda; class Insecta; order Hemiptera; family Aphididae; genus Neotoxoptera; species Neotoxoptera formosana. The sequence continues at coordinate 33,233,905 of CM040631.1, read as the reverse complement.
CTAAGTATCTAATTTCTTCAACATTTAAACTTAAAATATAAACAAAAAAAAAAAACTAAGATTTTTTGGTTACAGTCTGGATTGCTTATGATAAACCCTCTTTTAAATTTTCAATCCTTAGCTATAAAAATTAAACATTCTATGATTTTTTAACTACAAAATAATTTGCAAATGTATGTAATTGTTTTTTAATTTTGTCAAAATGTGGACTTTAAATTCTTTTAAAAAAAATTGTGCCTATGTATCTTTGATATTTTGAACCTGCTATTATAATAATAACAGATACTTGGTATCCAATTTTAAATATTTTTGACTGAGCTAATTAAAAACCTAAAATGTCTTATACTTATAAAAACCTCAAGGAGTCAAATATTTTCATACACAGAAAATGTGAATATTACCATTTGGTTAATTTTTCAAATATCTATGGTTATTCTTTTTTGAGTAACGCCAAAACAAAATTGGTTTTGTTAAAAACTGATTATGCGTAACAATTCTTGTTTTGTTTTAATTTTTTTTTTTTTGTTTTTCTTAACTATTTTGAAAACTACTTGGATTTTCTATTTTTACCTCCCAAAAATACCCCCTAATTTCTTTTTTCCACCAGAAAATATACTGAAATTGAAAATCAAAGCATTATATCGACTACTTATCGTGTATACATCTACAAGAAAAAAAAATGTCATTGTAAAATCAATACAGCATTCATCACTCCGCTTAGAATCTAAAACTATTCAGGTACACACTCCACCAGAACATGAATATATATATAATATAGTGATTACTAAGATTTTTCAACTTGCACTTTAATCATTTTGTAATTGTACGTCAAATTTGTTTACAATTTGAAGTAAATACTATATTATGTAAAGGACATGTGTAAATTAAGCAATAAATTAACATTCCAAATTAGTTCAAAAACATGACTTTAGCAAAAAATTGAATTTTACAATTTGCAAGCATAACCTGTAAATGTTTTTCGATAACTCTCTTCCATCAATTAAAGGGCTTAAAATTATAAACAAATACTAGATAATAATACTATACAAATAAATCGTAATCTTTCATTATTGTTTGCAAAATTGTAATTTTATACTTTATAGTTTATATCTTATAGATAGATAATATCGTACTTTATGATGATGGTTAATTAATAGCTAAATTATATATATATATACGAGTATTTTAAGAGTCATTGAGTCAATATATGATATTCTACACTTAAAATTATTCTTAAAATTACCTTATAATTATAAAGCTATTATTTTTATCATCAACATTCAGTGCCCGTATGGCTCCCTAAGTAAAATAATTCCAAAAGACACTGCAAAATTACGATATTATATTACTCACTACAAGATAAAATGAAAAAAAACGTCATAAATATAAATATAATATAAAACATATTAGGTAATAATATATTATAAATAAATATTATATAATGATATATAATAATAATTCGATTAGATATAATATATGTACATATATAATATATATAATATATAAACTAATTGCCTTAAAAATATATTAAGTATAGGTAGGTATAGTATAGGTTTACCTATATATGTATACCTAAATTAGATTTATTTATTGAGACTACAGCCAAAATCTAAATACTGCGCATATAACTTCATATTAGGTACCTATATAATTTAATTAAACAAGCGAAATTCATTACCTAATGCAGTCAAAAATAATATAATTTATAGGTAGGTACCAACGCGAATAATTGTGTAAACATAAATAATCTATCAACTAAATTATAATATGATATACCTACGTCCTACATATTATATTATATAGACATAATAGATAAGTATAGATATAAAAAAGGTAGATATCATATTTGCTGCAGATATCTATAATATATGTATTTTAATTTTAATTTTAATTTGGATAGTGTATAATATATGTGTATAACTAATTTTTATTTTTTAGGCTTTAATACAAAATTCTTTATTGTGAGGTATGCGGGCTATATAATTTGTTTACCTACGTTGCACACTTAAATAACATATACAATTATATACGTGGTGAGAGGTACTGAGATCTGCTGCCTCGAAGAACCCGATGTTTATTTTACTATTATATAATACAAAACATTTATAAATTAACTACTCGTCTATATACCTATATTATAATATACTATTAAATTTTAAATAACTAATAAGGCATAGCCGTATATACATGATTACGATTACGAGAGTATCAATCAAAAAATATACCTATTTCAATACATGTTGTTTTGTTTTGTAGCATTTAAAATTTTAAATTAATTATTATAATTATTATAATATATTTTAATTAATTTAAAATTTAAACATCCTAATAAAAACGTTTGTATATTAACAAATAAAAAAAAAATCGGAAAGTGGGTACCTACCACTCTGCTGTACAGTGGTTGTCGAGTGAGGTCAATGTAATGGATTTGTTAAATTTGAATTCAATGATTTAAAACCTTTGTATACGAAAAACGATTCTTAGAGAAGGTAAGTATATTTTATGATATTATTGCTATTAAAGTAATTAATTTTTTTATTAATAATAAACAGTAGGTTGAATTAATTATTAACTTAAACTTGAAAATTGAATACAAGGTTCTTTAAAAAGTGGTTATGTATAATACCAGTTCAAAAATATTAAAAATACATAGACATATTTTTGTTAAAAGCATTTAAAGTTCAAATTTTGACTAAAATGCATCAAAATATCGAATATTATGACTTTTCAAATGTTTTCGTCAACAATTAACCTACCTACTGTATAATAATAGCAAAACTAATTACTTTAATATCATAAAAATATATACTTAGTAATGTAAGCTGACAGACCGTCTTCGCTCAGAATCGTTTTTCGTACACAATGATTTTAGATCGTTGAACTCAAACTTAATACATCTATTACAGTTACCCTGCACTTGACACCTACTTTACAACAGTGCGGTACCCACTTACCGACCTTTTATACATTTTTAACTACAAAATTATTTGCAAGCATTCGAGATTTTGATAAATTTTAGTCGAAATTTGAACTTTAAATTCTTCTGTGATGAAACTATAGATTTCCACGCCCTGTCCCCGGATTGGTGTATAATATTCTGTTTATAGTGTATAAATTATTAATATTGATAAGTGCCTCTGCAAGATCGTGGTAACTGGTAAGTGCTATACGAGTAGATTATATAATATTATAATATGATAATAATATAATATACCAACATTTCCAGTATACATTTAAATTACAATATTTATTGTACATTATAAATATTATAATCATATAGGTCCCATCTTTTTTTAATTATTACATATTTTGTTACTTTGTATGATGGATTAGTAGGTATTCTATGGATTTGTATACGTAGTATATACAAATAACTTGTTTTTTTTTTGTGTCAGTTCGATGACAGATTAATATAAAAATAATACAAAATACAGCTATAGTACAACAAATTATCTGCAATTAATGTAATAATCTACGAGTATAATATTGTTAAAATTGTATTGAATATATTTGAAATGGTCAGTGATATTTATAGTTTATACTACAACATTTATACTTCACATCATGACACGTTTTATTGACACATTTATGACTTTAGTATTTGTTGACAATATTTACAGTGATTATTTAATTTTTATTTTAAAATTGACAACTTTTTTGACGACTCACTGACTTAGTCAACTATTTTTAGTAGTTTTGAGTTGACGTGGTGTGGAGACTTGCACAAAATCTGGACTTTTGCGATCATACCATTTCGTTTAAAGGTATATAAAGGTCTTATTACAATTAAACGTCGGTATAAATGGTTAGTCCCATGACTATGTACCTACAGTTGATAATAATAATTTTTTTTTTCGAAAAAATTATTTTTCATTTTTATTTATTATTTTACATCATATTATGCACAATGCACTTATACATTTTACGAAGGAAATGTTGATAATTGATATTATATACTATAATTGTTAATATTACGACCAATTATTGGGCAGGATGTGAAAATAAATAATTTCACGTCGGACGTCTGCGATACCCACGACTGCGGTCTGCGACTGCGTTCAGCGCGTTCGATATATTGCCCACGACCTCCTACTTGGGTTTAATTTAATCGACTAAAAAGTCAAATAATTACAATTAATCGATAAGTTTATATATAGTTTGAAACTACCCTCTAGCCATATAACCGTAAAAGTCTGAACCGTGTGGAAGCTGCAGCGTGGTAAGCTGAGCAATACTTATATATAGTACCTATATACCCATTACCCATGCAGCAGTTAGCAGTTACCCTATAGCTTAGATCATATTATTAGACACAAAAGTGAAATATTTTTCGCCGAAGTGCTGCAGAACGAAATGACGAATACTACGCGTCAATATATAGGTGGTTGCTAGGCGGTATCGGGGACGTAATTAAGGGTGAGGGGGTGAGGAGGATAGATCCCCCAGAGCCTTTGATATTTGATAAAATAATATTATCAGTATAAGCGTGCACAGACCTGAATTTCGGGGGGTGCCTATACAATATTTTTGGCCCTCTCTTAACAAGACATGTGCCTACCTATATTAATCAGTGGTATATACCTAAGTATTATTAGTACCAATTTATATAATATTTCCTTGGATCTAATATCTATTTCTAAGATAATTGCAATGTTCATTTATTATTTTACTCGTACTCTTCTATAGTCAATAACATCTAGCTGATATAATCATAATAAGTTATTCCACGCAGTTTTAAAATATTTTCCGTTTTATTATTTTTTTTATCACGAAACATGATTTATTTGTTATCACATATTTTAGAAAAAATTGCATTTTATTCTATAGTAGCATCATATTTAAAATACGGGCCCTATCCCTATGCTTTGGAAATCAAATGTTAGGGCCCCAATTACAAGATGTCGGGGGGTGCTCGGGCACACTGTACTCGGAAATATACCTATTAAAAAATTAGTATTTTGTGATGTGTAAAAAAATGTCTCTTCCCACCCATGGCGAAATTCCTATAATTACGCCGCTGGACTGTACAGATATATAAGTGCGGTAAACTGCGGGTACCCAACTATATGCGTTATACAACGCCTGTCCTTGAGAATCCTTGATTGGAATTTCATTCACGTGCGAATGAGGTTCCGTTCGGAGGTCATACGGTTTTATGTATATACATATACAATAATATAGGTAGTACTATTCGGTAGGTACATAATAATATTATATTACGCCGCGCGACCTCATTCAGGTCCGCGAGGGAGAGCTGCGGTGGAAAACGTCTACTGCTAAAAACGGAATAGGTACGCGGCAATCCGTTTCTCGGCACAAAATAGCCATATAAGTATAATAATGATATGTTTTTTTAATAATAGTAATAATAATAATATGTCGTGGAAACGACGCGCGCACACGAGTACGCACGGACGCACAGTAGGTGTATAAAATATAAGTTTATGACTTTACGTACGTACGTAACCCGTCGATGGCGGGCGCCGCGCCGGCGGCAGGCGTAGACGAACACGCACGGCGTCTCGGCTTTGCGGTCCGGTCGCCGGCCGGTTGGCGGGAGGGTGGCGGCGGTACGTAATTGTTACGTGTTGCCCCACCACCACCCCCCTCCACGCCACCCCCCCCCCCCCCCCGCCAGGGGTCGTCGTCGTCGGTGGGGCGACGCGACGGACGGCCGTGTCGGCGACCACGGTTGGCGGCCAATGACGTCACCGCCGGCCGTCGACCAATGGCGCGCCGCGTCTCGGGCTTTCCCGCTAAATTCCGTCGGCGCTGTCGTCGGCGCGCCGGAGCCCGAACCCGTTCCCTCGGCCCTCGCCCACCCGCGCACAATCGCCGACGACACCGACGACCGACCGCGGACCGCAGCACCGCTCATTAGTCATTACCAGTCAGCCCACCACCGAACGACCGCCAGTCGCCAATTCCGCACCGAGAGCAGCACAGTTTTTTGGATTTTTTCGCACATCGACGTCGAACGAGAGAGAAATCATCACACAAACGACGACGGTTGCAGTACCGACAGACGTTTTTGTTTTCGGCGAATCTTCCACCGGCCCGGCGTCGAACGTTCACCGATTTGCGTCGCAAGTTGCATGCACATCTGGTAAGTTTGTTTTTATAGAGTCATATTACGGGTAGCCGTGTCGCTTTCAAAGTCATATTATTTTATTACACGGTCTCGTCGCTTTTTTCGTTTCGAACAATATTGCCCCGCGACGTTTTTTGTTTTTTAAGACCCGTTCGACAGGAACATGATATTATATTGTAATTATTGCGACTTGGTTCAGATTTCTCGTGTTTGTGGATTTGACAAATTTCCCGTTATAGACCGTCGCAGGAGGACTATTATAATATTATTATTATTATTATTAGTCAATGTCACTCATTCTCTGCAGACGAGCAATCTGCTCGATAAAAGTTGTCTTCAATACTCTCGACTGCGTGTTATCATTCAATCCTTATTTCGACTTACCAGAGCTTAATCGACGTGTGAAAACATGCTTCTTGACAAATATGTCTTTAGACTTGAATGGACCCAACGGTGAAACGATCGATCGATATGAATTAAATATTTATTTTCAAGTAAAATTGTTTGATTTTAAATTTTTTTGGTAGGTAGGTAAGTAAACTTTAAAAAGTTTTTGACAACGTCTAGGTAGGTATTATGTGGTAGAGAGACTACAAGTGACATTAAATAACCTTGAAATTATTTTCAAGGCCAAAATAGAATTCTATAAATTATATACATACCTAGTATAGTATTATTATAATTTATAATTATACATATTCGTAGGTAGAAGAGGTTGTTACGTAACATACCTACCTATTAGATTTATGAATATTTACGGAGTTGTTTATCTTGGAGTTTAGAATTAAAAAATTTTATAATATTATAATAGGCACCTCGCCGTAATTTCGTCGATTTTTGCTGATGCTAATTTAAATAATCATTTGCAACATCCTATAGGTATTACAAGCTTTTAAATTACCCAATAAGTATTTACCTACAAGACCAATCACTATGCTCACAAAATTAATTTGTCCTTTTACCCAGATAAAGGGGTAGTATTCCTTTCAATATTTGTACTAAATAACATTTATTTTAAATGAATAGAATGCTTGGCATATACTTATCTGCTGCTCGATGAGAAGTGGTAGTCGTGTATGTTGAAAAATGACCTAAACTATTATACCTCAAACTCATATTATGAGCTATAGGTATCTAAAAGTATTTTCTTCATTTTGTGGCCTCTCAAGTCATTAAGTTATTCTTATAGTCCTATCTATAAACCACTAAGCATAAAAATAAATAATGAAATTTTAACAGAATCTAAATACCAAAGATGACTTACATATAAACGTATTATCTTCATCGTGAACGCCTACGTTAAAAATGTATAGTTGGTGGAACCAAATATATGCTCAAGGTCAATATTAGAGATCATTAACCCATTCTAAAATCTATCGATGAGTATTTAAAAAACCTATTTCATGTCGTGTTTTTTGATTATTCAATTTTATAATGAGAACTCAACCCAACATAGATTATCATCAAATTTGATGATTATTATAAATTTATAATATTTACTCTGAAGTTGTATTTAGGAGTATCAGTTTTTTTAGAAAGTACGTCTCTAATATAGGACAATTATTCAATACAAAGAAAGAGGTTTATATTTATATAATAATATGGCTTTATCTTAAGAAAATACTTAATTATAATATTATTATCAGTTAAAAAATATATTATTTAATATTACTAATAAAATTATGTTTTTTTTTTTAACAGGTGAGCCCTGAATTATTGTCTCCTGTAAAAGGGAGGTATTACTGTTGTGAATCAAAAGCACCATTACTTTTGTAAGCACCAAAGCGAATTCAAAAGTACGTACTATTTTATGAATACAGGTTTTACCTATAAATTTTATGTATCACTAAATAATATTGTTTTATATAGACCAAGCCACCATGTTCTACTGCATCCAAAACTGTGTCATCTTCATGTCCTGCCGAGAAAACCGGCACCCCAAACGTGAACGCTCAATTGCTCCAGCCATTAACACATCAAACGGTCTTGGAGACCAATTCAAGTTTACTAATGTACGATGCACCCACCAAAATGGAGGGCTTAGTGGATGAATTTCTTAATATGTGTGCAAACGGTAACAATCAATTATTATTCATTAAATTTTAATCCGAGTTGTTAAACTAAATGCGTGTGTTTCTTGTAGAAAAAAATAAATGCGATAGACAAGCACCCGGGATTATAAACTCAAGTAACAGCACTAATGACATAACTATGTACAGAGAAGACGAGCCGTATTTAGACATGTTTCAAATGGACGCGCCTGCTTTGATGGCGCCATTCTCAACACCTCAAAATGTTTTCACAATCGATGACGAATTTCAAAAGATAAACAAACCAGAGATAGAACTAATTATACCTTTAGAGAATACAGCTTTTAAACAACCCATATCTATGAGAAAAAACTCCACCCTCAGATTAGATGTTGGACTACAACAAGTTCAGTCAACTAGTTATGGTGACATTTTAAACACACCAGAAGTTGTAAAAACGCTGACTGAACAAGAATCTGCTTTTAATCTTTTAGCTTATGTTTTTGACGTAAGTTCATATGTTCATAACTAAATAATTTTATTCCGTTTTAATTTATAATTATTGTTTTTTTATAGGAAAAAAAAACCGACAATTTGGCTGAAGTACCTACACCCAAAGATGCAACAACTGTATCACCACCCTCTCAGTGGTCTCGAAAACGACGTAGTAGTAATTCATCAGCTTCAATACAAACAGACGATGATGACTATCCTAAGCATAGAAAACCTAATGAAGATTACCATTCGTCCGACGATAAGTATAGACAACTGAGAGACCGTAACAATGAAGCATCCCGAAAGTCTAGGGCCACTAGAAAAGCCAGAGAAAATGATCTAAACGGTAGCGCTAGTCAACTAGAAGCGACCAACAGAAGGTTGACTATCAAAGCTGAAGAACTGGAGAAAATGGTCAACGATATGAGACAAGCTTTATTAAAAATGATGACAAAGAAAAAATAAAAAAACTACTAACCTCTTACCTCTTCTTTCTAATTATGCTGAACAAATAATCTCAGGCTCATGATAGAGATTTATTTTACATATTATAATCTGTGTGCTTATTTTGTAAACATTTCATTGCAACAATTTATAATAAATAATTCCATGAAAGTATATAAGATAACATTAAGTTTTGAATTACAGTAGTATTAGTAATTATATTAATTTATGTTTTACCTTTTGAATCTAAATATAATTTTTTTTTTCAATATCTTAGAGCTAGTAAAATATAATTTTAATTTTGGATTGTGGTACATTGTGCATTTATCATTGATTTGTTATTATTTATAACCTTATATTCATATAGGACTGGTATTGAACGTTGTTATGGAACAAATTATTAAACTTTCGATGGAAAGTGCAAGTTAATACAAGTTTCTTATTAGCAAAACATCATACACATATTATATTCTAATCTTCCAACCATATAAGCAATAACCATAGATTATAAAAATAATTAATAATCAATTCTGCTGTATCATTAGTTAAAACTGTTGTATTTATCTGTTGTAATTGTACTAGTAAAATTGTATAGAATTTCATTGATACAAAGGTTATATAAGATGTTTAGGATTGACTTAACTCCTAACAAATTCAAATAAAATAATGAGGTCAGAAAAAAACTCGTTGTTCGACTGTATGATGTATTTATGATTTTTACCACTAATTGACGTTTAGTTTGGCATTGATAATTTTAATTATTAGTTCACTGATAGCATACTAGTGCTAAGATTAGCTGTAATCGAGAGAAAAATTCTCAGGAAAATGTATGACTTAAAATTTAAATGTCTAATCTTTGATAATCAAGCCAATACATGTTGATAATTACATAATGATGAACTTAAAATTCAGTCCAATATAGTGAAAGAGATCGCTTAAAGTAGAATGATATGTGCGGACCATGGCACCAATGTGAAGAAAAAATTGTCGGCCACTAGTAATTTTACTAATTATAAATAAGATTAGTATGAATATGAGTATACAATGTAACATCATTCAATCGATATTTTATTATTTTACTTGATAGTTTCAAGTTCAAGCTAAAGCTAATACAAAAAAAACGCTTAAAGTTAAGGCCCCTGTAGATGGGTCAATTGGGAGTTGTGTTTAGGCAATTCTTTCGTTCCTTGAGATCGCTGCTTGGTTTTGTGTGTGTATAGTAAATGATCATTGGTATATGGATTTATCCTCATCCATCACCCGTACCATTGATAAAATGTTTGAATGCATCAACGAGTTTATTTTGCATCGGTTGAGGCACTGTTTCAATTTTAGCAATTTTTTATAAAAAAAATTAAAAATACTGAATATATGCTTCCACTGATGTAAAGTCAACTCGTTTACCAAATCAAATATATTTACCATTTTTTAAATCAAACCACTAAAAGTACCTTAATTTGTCTCAGACAAGTTTAGGTCAGTTTTGATAAAAGATTAATAGGGTTTGCGCAGAGACCTTATAGATACAAAGATGTATTTGTTTTAATTAATCACAACTTGAAAGTACAAAACAATAATGACTAATCAACTTGATGAATTATGGACTATTTTTTAATATTTTAAATCAAATTCTGTGCAAACAAAATATTTGAAGTAAGCGTAAACGTTGTAAGCGACAACAAACTATGGTAGAGCACTTAAAATTTAGCTTAGATTTGTTATAGTTTTAAAAGAATATAAAAAAAAATATTTTTAATGCATTTTTTTTATTATAATTATTTGCTATTTACTAGGACTGCACACGCTGCAGACTTGGCGGTAAAATTCTATTGTCTTTGCGGCGACGGTGAATTGTGTCCGGCTACATTTTACCGCCACCGATGCAGCAAGCGGGGGACCTTAAAATGTTATTCTATCATATCATGAAGCTTAAAATGTATTCTAATTCTCTAAGTTGCCACTATTATTTGCAGGAAATGTGAAATTCTTGATTGTGAATCGAATATTGACGTAATACAATTATCGGTGTATATTAGGAATACAGTAGTATGGTAAATATAAATCATTTGAATTGGTAAAAATAATTTAGTCATGTTTATGTGGCTTTTATCTTAAAAATGTCTGTTTGAATATTTAAAATTAATATCTACAGAGTATAGAAATGTACCTGTATTCTATCATATGTGATGAAATAATATTTCATATTTCAGTTCCTTATAATAATTATTTAAATTTGTATTTTAATTGTTGGACTGATTAGTAAAATTGTGCAACTGCAGCAAATGGAGGCTCTGTTTGTACATATTTTGATGTTTATTACAAAAATATGTTAAATAACGTATTTGATTGAGTGAAAGGTACATTTGAATTAGCAGCATGAATTATTGCAAACAAAAAACCACCTATTGAAAAAACTTTCATGTATTTAACAAATTGGCTTCAAGCCATACAATGCCTGCAGGTATAGAACTTACCAACGTTAATATTTAAGTATTTATGTGCACATAACTAACTTACAGGAGGCACGCAGGGATAAATTTCCAGAATTTTCAATTTGAAAATTAAACAATTTTTTAATAAGAACACAAATTTAAAATAACAGTATATTAATTTTTTTATTTATTTTAAATATATAACTTTATTGTTAACAATATTTGACTCTTTTAACAGCAATCAAGTCTTTAAGGTAACATACACTATACACAGCTCGACATAAAACATAAAATACGAATGCACAAGCTTTAAAAAGGCTTTAGTCCTAAGACGTCCAACTACATAAAAACTGTACTAAACATATTTTCTGAATATTACACTCTTGAACATTCGTTTTTATTTATTTATTTTTAACAAACAATGTTTGTGTAAGTATAATAAACTAAAATAATTACTTCAAATAAAAAAAAAAAAAAAATCAAGCGACAAGACATTAAATATGACGACTGACTTTTGGAACTCCTGGTAATTTTTACTATATATAGGAATACGGTTTTCATAAACTTCCCCTGCATTATTATTATGATTCAACAATGGGAGGTTCAATGTTGGACGGAGGAGGTTTAGTGATGACTAATGTTTTAGGCGGCAAGTTTGAGTCCGCAGTGGTGCGTGGCACATGTTTCAACGTGACTGCACGCATGGGCACAGTGTCTGGCGAAAGTGGCGTGGCAGGTACCTGAATAGTTTCACCGTTGTGCATTGTTAGCCATGTCATCTTGGTGCCAGCATGCATACCATTTGCATGCGATTTGAGTCCTTGAATAGACACGTAACTTTTGCCGCAGTGACATTTGTACTTCTTATGAACTCTAAAACAATTTACATTTTGTAAAAGAATTTTTTTTTTGTAATCTGTAAAACAGAATTTGTTAATTATTGACACAACTCACTTGCCGTTTGTATGCCCATTTTTAACGTGATACTTAATTCCATTAACGTTTTTATACCTTTTAGTACAACCCGGAATCGGGCAAGCAAATGGTCTTATTGGCTGCTCAATTTTAACTTTTTGTTGTGAACTAAAATTAAACGTTTTTAATATCAACAGATCAAGTGTTACTTAGTAATGAGACTTACTTGGGACCATTTTTATGAGCGTCGTCGATTGCATCGGATGTAGTAGACCAAGAGTCGCTGCTGTCACCAATATGATCAAGGGTTTCAGCTTCTCCTTTATCAGATTCATAACCTAAGAAATATTGCAAAGTGAAATTATACATTTCATACATATAACATATTGTTCTTTTTATAAATTACCAGTTCGTAATGGTCGATGGAATATGTTGGGCGCTGGTGGTAAAATACTGGTTTTGGGCTGAATGACAGGTTCTGCTGGTTCGATTTCGGTTTTGTGTACATTCTCGCTGAAAAACCGCATAACACAACTGAGCGGCAAGCATTGTTGTTCAGTGCGATCAATCAGCTCAATCGGTTTAGGATCAGTATCTATTATGTGTTAAATCCAAATGAATATTATACAAATCTAAACATCCGAAATATTAATAATACATTAGTTGATGATTGTATTATTATATAACTTGAAATACTTTATTTATTTAACTCCCAATTAACATTGTCACATTACAATTAATTTTAATTTTAACTATTGATTAAATAAAGTGTTTAGTCTGAAGATGTGTCATAACTTAGCAGGCACATTCTATATACAACATAAACTTTAATGTCATATTTATTTAACACAAATATTACTTATATATATATTAAAATATATTAAAATGGCAATTATGATAATTAAAAAAATAATATTTCCTAGGAAATGTCAAAAATGCTTTGAATAAAATGAATTGTTTACTATAACAAGTTAATTAATTAAGGATTTTTAAAAATATAAACATTATCTAAACTATTGTAGACAATGTTATATAGTAAGTTTTATGAATGTTTCTATGCGACTTTTAAACTCTTTGATGAGATAGTCTATGGTTGATTGGCTTGTTTCTTGCACATACCTATGTTTAAGAGTATTATAAAATTTGTTAGATACAAAGAGATAACTCTTCAGGAAGCAGTGAGTTTAAACTGGACACACAACTCAAAAGAATTTCAAAAATGAAATGTAAGACTAGTTTCTAATAGATAAGGTGGGCCTGTCGTGTGTTAGTAATAAACTATGTAACTAAAAATGTTTTAGAAGTTTGTCATGTAAAAATAGCTTTGAATAATATGCTAATTAATTGAATAAATATATTTTCCACATTATTATTTAATTGCCTAAAAGATATCAGCCATTGGTTATAATGCCTAGTAAATATTCATAATCATAGAAATCTTAATATAATTTCCTACATTTAACAATAATAATAATTATTATTAAGTTTATTGTCTGTAACCAATAAAATATATACAAAAGTAATCAAATGATATTATCCCATAGCTGCTTGTAATGTTGTAGTAATGTTGAGTTTGATTTCAAAAATAATTATCAGCGAATTTAAAGATGCATAATAAATAAAACAACATTATTGAGCAGGTATAAGTTTACAAATAATTTTGTTTATAAATACAAAGAATATATAATATTTAAAGTTAGGACTTTGATTAGGTAAGATATTATTAGATGCATCAAAATAGTTATTAAATTGTTTTATTAAAAATATACTTGACTGTCTATGGACAGTAGATTCTAATGTTAATATAACTAATAATATAAGTGAAATGCCAGAGTTCAATTTCAAACACTAAAATAGATTGTATACCTAAATGATATGTAAAAAATGTTTCAGTTTAAGATTACATATATATATTTAGCCATATAGGTATGCCTATCTAATATAATTAAGAACATAAAATTATTTTCTCATTCTTCTTGACAAGTAGAAACATTCTATTTAAGTTTATCGTCACAATACAGTCCAAGATATTTAATATTATCTTCCTTTTCTAATAAATAGCAACTTAAGCTACAATTAACGCTATTGCAAAGTTAACATTTATTAGGCAGTCAAAAATGACTAGGAAAGAATATGAATTCCTGCATAAAATAGGCAGTTTTATCAATGCTTTAACAGTGCCTAATCATTGCCATAAATATTTAAAGGACAATAGAATTTAAGGAAAAAGAAAAGAAACTAATATTTGATCACACGCTAATGATCTTATATAACTGTACAAGAGTTAATGTGTTTTAAAATCATTCAGCTATTCATTCATCATAATACTAAATAAATACTTCTTCTTCGATATATATTATTTAATGGTTTGAAAGCTTAAAATAAACAATTTTCAAATAGCAGACATAGAGTAATATAAAACCAAAAGTAATTTATTGTGATTAATTTACTGAGGTTTTTCTTAATTAGACTAATTAAATCATGGTACGAATCCTTTTGGAATTCTGTAGTCAGGTAGTCGTATAACATATTACAATGTCTGCAAGATTATCAACTACAATTAATATCATGAAAAGAACAGCTATCAATAAACATTAGATTAAATTAACAAGAACTATCAGTTTAATTGCATTTATCGAATTTAATTAAGAAACAGCCTTCAGAAATCAATTAGCATTAATCTCCAATAATTTGTAAGCAAATAAATGTCTGAAAATATCTTTCAAAAGGTAGGTACTTCACTTTTCAATTAGTGAAAATAAAATGCATTCATAGGTAGGTATAACATTGATCGATAAACGAAATCGTAACCGGACGACACATTGATCAAAAGATTTGAATATGAATTCATTGCAGAGGACGGTGGACAGAAACTCATATTTTGGGCTAAGTGCAAAAAAAAAAAAAAAAAGAGCATAAGGAACAAAAAAACCGGGGGCTCCGGCCAAGTGGCAAAAAAATATCTAGTAGAGTACCTCTACACGATACACCGGGGAGGGGGACCTAGAATTTTTATTTACTCTAGGATGGGTGGAGGGGGGGGAGGATCTAAATTTAAATCTATGCACAATTGGGTCACACAAGACGTCTACTGCGGACGGGGGGCACATCGGAGGTGGAGGTGGAGGCGCGGAAAGGTCACCGCGGGCGGACGGCATAGAGTCGGGAGGGCGCGAGGAAAACGGGCGTAGAGGCGAAAAATATAATAAAAAGGTCGCCGGCGTAGGAAAACACGTTCGCCGCGCCGCCGACCCGAGAGGCGGTAAGCGACGAAAATGTTTATTTTTGTTTGTTTGTTTTTTACCTATGTGTTTGTCTTCGATGTGCTGGATGAGATCGTAAAGGTTTTTGAAGCACAAACCGCAGTTGTTGAATTTACATTCGTTTAACAGGAATACGGCCATTTAATATATCCAGCAGCTGAACGAAAGTCACAAGGATCTCTGGGTGTTAACAGAGCTGCGTGATTATCAGCTGATCGCGACTGGCCGACTGCGCGCGCGGTCCCCCCCGCCCACCATGGAATCACGGGCGGCGGCGGCGGCGGCAGCTGTTTCCGATGGGTGTGTGTGTGCGCCGTGCGGGCGTGCACCGTGCAGCGGTCGTCGGTCGTCGTCCGCGCCAAAGTTCGCCGCTGCCGAGAGATCTATATTTGTACGGCGGCGGGCGGCGATATAATATAATAAATATATCGTTAATCGTTACTGCGCCGCTGATGTCGTTAGAAAATCGTTGCCGTTCGCGCAGACGGGTCGATGATGATGGTCGTCGTCGTCCGTGCGTCCATGGTGGTTCTCGACGGTCGCGTGTCCGGCTCGGCGGGACTCACTTTTCTCGCGACGAAAACCCAACGCGCGGCAGCGATTATTCGGTCTTCTTCGGGGGATTACGAAAACCGTGTTCGCGGTCGAGACGTCCGTGACTACCGTAACCGCGGTGACGTTTCGCACTTTGGGTCTCACTGATGGCGGTGACCTCAACCGATGCACTGCTGAGACGCGTACCGCGACCGCTGTCCCGCGCCGTGTCGGTGGGGATTACACGGAGTATGGGTTGGGCGGCGGTCGAATCGAATGCCTCTACAACTACGGCCTACCAAAATTATTTCTGTTACTACTACTATAAACTATTTGCCGTTTGCCAACGCGTTTACATGTATAATGTAATTACACGTTATTTCGTTCTGCGGCTACGATAAAGTCGTGCCTACTTGACAGACTTTCCACTCTTTTCATCCTATCGATAGGTGGTACGCGCGACCACGAGTTTTCTAAACTTCTTTTCTGTCGTTTACCTGACATACAGGCATAATAATTAAAATATACTATAACGTGTCTAAGCTCGCAGATCGCTCGTTTCCGTGACCTCGATAGTTCGGTACTCGATCGTAGGTACATTTGAACGTTTCTATAATTAGTGACTAATGATCACAGATAAAGCTGGTTAGCATGGGTATATATTATAATACGTATATCATCTCATCTCAACGATGATGGTCTCTACAAATAATTTAGGCCTATTTATTATTTATTGAGATTAGGATTTACGACAATATAAAATATTATACCACTCGTACACGTTAATGTCTCGTCTTATCTCAACGCATAATATGACGGTACCATAGCTATATAACTGTTGAAGGTTGTGAACAGTGACCCTTTTTATCGATTTATTACAAGCATAATATTCTTGAAATATTATACAGTAGCTACTCGTACGCAACTTTGAACTGTATTGTAGTACAGGCCGTACTTTTGTAATATTATACAATAGGTAGTAGGTACTATAAACTTGTACTGAGTCGTACACAACTTTGAACTTTATTGCAGTACACTAGTACAGGAAGTATCGTTGCAATATTATACAGTAGGTACGTCTTGTACTGAGTCGTACGCAACTTTGAACTTTATTGCAGTACAGGCTGTACTCTTACAGTATTATACTGCAGTAGCCAGTAGGTACTTGTACAACTTAGGCAGTCCGTCCTAAAAATGTGCATTTGCACTTAATACTTATTGTTAGAAATCATTATACAGGGTGTAACAGGTCTATTTGACTAATGCAATAACTTTTACAGCAGTAACAGTGATTAGCAAGAAATAATCATACATTTTAACACACTTTGAAAATTGTTTAAAAATTAACGACTTAACCAAATTAAAAGTTTTAAACGCCAAAATGGTTTTTAAATACTTATTTATGAAATAGCTATCTTGGATTATTAGAAAAATATTAAATACAAAATTTAAATTATTTATTTTTGTTGTAAAAAAATAAAATAAAATATAAGATATACAAACTATGGCGCAGAGCTCTACAAATCATTACAAAAAAAAAAACTTAAAAATATTGAATAGAAAAAAAGTTATTGCATTAGTCAAATAGACCTGTTACACCCTGTATATGTATTTAAAATGCATATTATTATTGCACATTTGCGGAGAGTCGTGAATAAGTTTTATACGTTATAGTTATAGCAGAATATTGTTGATTGTTAACGCCAGGGCACACTTTTGAATAATACTGCTATAGCACTACTCGGAAAACCGACCAAAAAAAGACACGCTACTGTTATGGCAGTGGAATTTTCAAATTTCAATGGTACTATAAATGAAAGACCAAGTCTTTACTGTTCAGATAAATAGATAATAGCATAAACTATAAAGGGACATTGTGCGGTGGGCACTGACAAAATAAAACAGATAACGTTTTTCTAAAATAAGTATACTATAAATAGATATTTTATTTCCAAATGTCAGATAGGTTAGATATTTATATTGATAAATATATTTAGACTGGATTTTATATCCATTACGAATATTACGATACGTATCATTAATAATAATATACGTGTTTTTAGGTATTACAACGTTTTTGCCATACGACCATACAAAATTTGATGTAATGGGACACTGCTGCTATAATTGATTAAAATATTATGCATGCTATTTTTATGATTATTAATAATCCTCACTGTCCGTCAATGTGTTTAATTATTAACTGAACGAGTACCTAAACCACATAAATTCACAAAAAAAGTAGTATAATTGGCCATTAGATAGTGCACGCAATATTATATGGGGCGTATAGAAGGGGGGGGGGCATCAGTGGCAATGTGGGGATCAGATCCTTTTTATTATCAGGAGCCATTATATATTATTTTAATGTGCAAGTGCCAGGTACTGAATATTATACACCTATACGGCTATTATACGAACGCGTAGTAACTCGTATAACTCCCAACTGCCAGCGATGTATGGTTTCTGAATAATTTGTCAGCTGAACTTATTATATTAATATTTTAAATTATATCCTTTAAAAAAATAGGTAACGTTGATATTATTTTATTTTTTAAACAATAAATACTAAATAGGTACAATAAATCAATATTTAATTGCAGTTTTAAAATGTAAAACAACTTAAGATAGCTACCGTGAATTTGTCATAGTATTTTATTAAGATACTAACGTTTTACAAATATTAGCTAAGTATTATAATATATAGTAGACAACATTTTGCGGAGTACTCCTGTACCACTTTACACCGCTAATCTACACTTAAATAATTAAATGCTTATAAGTTATAAGCTATAACGCCTATAACTAATGAACTATACGTCTATACGTGTCCGAAATTTGACCTTTATAGATTGAAATACTTTGAATAATATTCTGCTTATAGGAATATGAAATTAAAAATGTATTATGTAATTCAAAAAATTGTAAAAATATCAAAAATATAATTTTTTTTAGGTATAAAATATTTAAAAAAAAGTTTAAACAACTTAGTCACAACTCGTTACTACATCATATTACATATAGATACTATTAATCCTATTAGTTATTAGTTTATTACCTATTTTATTTATTTTATTTTATCACCTATTATTTTTATAATGTATTAATAAAGAAAACGAATATATAAATACTGAAAACTCTACAAGTGATTGTTATTACATTTTACATGTTTATTGTTGTTTAAATAATACATTTTGGATCATCCAAAATAAAATGTATAAAAAAAAACTATTATATTAGCATTGAAATTGTTTTCAAACGAGCTCATCATTGTGAATAACAAATTTAAAGCTTATAATTATGTACTTAGTTATTGCGATTGCCAGTTACAGAATACTTTTGTCAGTTAGATGCAAATATGATATTATCTTAGATCCAATATTATCCAATCCGATAAAAACAAATAACAATATTTACGGATAAAACTTGAATGATATTTTATTAATTGACTTTTTAAATATCAATCTTTTTTTTTCAACAAAAGTTTATACTTTTAGTCTGGAATATTATTATAAACAATAAGTAAATTTAGAAGCTTAACTAATGATAACACAACGTGAAATTACGTGAGGAGGTAGGACCACCAGTGTGGAAACCCTCTAACTTCTTACGTATCGATATGAAAAAAAAAATATAAATAATAAATAATTATATAATATATTTAATATGTTATATACTGTTTGGTGTAAAATGAATCAGAATTCAGAGGACATTGATGAATGGTTAGTATTTTATTGATTAAATTATTATTAAACCGTAACCATGATGATATCAGGTGACAGAAAGTAGGTACAATTTGAAGGGCTCTCTATTTAATGTATTGAAATAATTTTTATTTTAAAATAAAGAATACACAGAGTCTTGTAGTTTTATTGCTTATTGTAATTTCAATGAGAGATAGAGTAACTTTAAAAGTGAGACTCGACTTAACTTTTCAGAAATATATATTGTATTCGCGACCAATGCAGGTTATTGGTGTTAGTTTAAAAATGTGTATTAATTATCAAATCTAGAATACGTCCATGAGTCCACGAGAATAGTACATCACACAATTGGTAGCCATAGTACGAAACCAAACTAAATAAAAAATAAAAAATGTTAACTTTTATAGTCTGATAAATCGTATTTTGAAAAACGGCGGGACGTGTTCCATGGCGCGCGTTATTCGAAAGCTTGCCGGCCGGCCTGTCGTCGCGAGTTTTGGTAACCACTGTAGTCAGCTGTTGGATCGGCCGTCGGGCCTCCGTCCGACGCGTCGCCGATGTTGCCGCACTCACGAGCGCCTTCGCTTCCCATTGGTCGACCGCGGACCCGAACCTCGGGCCGCCGCAATGCCGCACGACCCGGTCGCATACTCGCACAGTATCCGTGACGTCGTGTCTATCCGTCCCGTTTGTCTGTCATTCTTTCTCGCCGCCGCTTGTCTCACATCCATCCCGGTCTGTACGGCTCCGCGATCGGTAAGTAAAACATCAAATTGATCTTTGCTTTTATTTCATGTCTCGAAAACCTGCCGCCGGCCGTGGCCAACACGCCGCGATGTGGCCGTAGCGTCCACCGCTGCCCAACGCCAGGCGGATATGGCGGCGACCGTTCGGCGCCGTCCGCCATCTTTACGGGTCACGCCTCGGACGGCGGCCCGAACCGAACACTTTGCCCTTTTATTTTCTCGATTTCCCCGTCCGTCGCGACGGATTTTCGATCGCACCCTCCACGACCAGTGTAGGTTTTCTCGCCCCGTCGTCGTCGGTGTTGTTTTACACGCCTTAAGTTCTCGTTCCCCTCCAGATTTGCCCTTGCCAAAGGTTAAACCGGCCGTGCTCGTGCACGAGGTTAATCGGTCGTTTTCATTAATCGTGTGTGTTTCTATGATTTCAGTTCTAACACTCCATTAGCCCGCAACAAATCAACAACATCTACAAACATGTATTCCTTCGCCAAAGCAGTCGCACCCGCTGTCCGCTCCGCCGTAAGTATAATAATAATGTGTGCGGTGATGTATATTTGGGGATTACACCGATCCGAGATCGATTGATTTAGAGTCAGTAGTAATAACGGCATGTCTGAGGAATCGTGTGTTTAAACCCAAAAAAGGGTTGGTTTGAGGTTAAAAACAGGTAATTGGGTGAAGGTGATTGCAAGGGCGATAGTCTTCCAAACAAAATTTCACACTTTTGTCTGTGACACTTTAATATGGGTAGGACCTATTTGTATTACATTAGTTCATTTGACTATTAATTGTATTGTAGGTTTTTATGTGTTACGACTTGTATTGATTTAAATATTACTACATACAAATAAGTTATAGTGTTTTTTTTTTTGAAAAAACAATTGTTTTAATAGGTACTTCATAATTTCATGTTTTTTGAGATTACCGTCAATGTGTACATTATATGTTCTCAACATTCCTTACATTTTTAACTTATTAATTAAAATTTTTATGTTAGTGTATTATGTAGGTGCATTTGTATATATATATATATATAGATGTACACAATTTGTATTTTTTTACCAATTTATTAAATTAGTTGTTGTTAGTAATAACTTTATCTAATGTTAATTTAATAAAGTTTAAAAACTAAGAAAAACCTGCTTGAAAATTAAGTTGATTACAATGACACGAATGTAAATAGTAAAATAAATTAAGTAGTACATTTATAATTGTTCTATGAAGTTTTTAATAATTAACTGTTGTAATTCTTGTAAAATTTAAAATAATATAAAATAAATTTAATAATTTTATTATTATTATAATATTAAATTTCAATGTTTGAAATTAAAAATACATTACTGTGGGTACTTTATTTCTTAATTACGTTTATTAAAATGTTACATGTACAAATGATCTATTTTCATTCTTAGATCCTCTCCAACTCCAGGGCATCCATTGCCAGGCCAATTAGCAGCATTGTTTCAAATGGACCCAGCACACAAAACCAACAAACTCCCAGTGCCATCATTTCCAACGGAAGCTTGGTAAAAAAACATTTGATGAGTCTTTAAAATTAAATATTGATCATATTATATAACAAGTAATATTTTATTATTTAATAAATCAGGTAAATGCTGTCAGAGGATTCCAAACATCAGCTGTGTCAAGAGATATTGACTCTGCTGCCAAATTCATTGGTGCTGGTGCAGCCACTGTTGGAATTGCTGGATCAGGTATTTAAATTAAAAATTATGAACTATTTTTAATTTGTTAATGTGTTCTTAAACTGCTTGAAATTGGTGTTTGCGCTTGTATGAGTTTTTACCAAACCTATGTTTGTTTTACCATAATTTTATTATTTATATAGATTAATAAAAATTATGGGATGCTTAATAACATTCCATATTTATTATTCAAAATCTTTATAATAAGAATACAAATTATGTATTTAGTTTTCATATGCAAAGTATTAATTTTTATTTTTCATTGGTCCTATCCAATTACAAAATTAAGTGCAACCATCTTTTCCATTTTTTTTCCCCTAACGTTTGTCGCTTTTTCATTCTCACAGGTACTGGAATCGGAGTTGTTTTTGGTTGCTTAATGTTAGCCTATGCACGTAACCCATCATTAAAACAGCAGCTTTTTTCATATGCAATTTTAGGATTTGCTCTTGCCGAAGCAATGGGCCTCATGTGTATCATGGTTACTTTTTTATTGTTATTTGGTGTTTAATGGAAGTATATTTAGTATTTCCACTTTTATTTTGCTCATCAATTAACCATACATTTTCCATTGGAAATGTATGTTATGATTAATTAAATATTAACTATTGAATAGTTTTTGTGATGGAACCCGTTTTTTTATATGTTAGTTAAAAGGATAAGTCTATATACTACAAATTAATTTGAATGCTCTAAATATTTCCATTGTAAATGTCCAAAATAAGTTTCATTGATTTTATTGTATAACTTATGATTTTTTATCTTTATAATAAAATAGTTTTCATCTTATTTGTTACTGTATCAGACAATTTTTAGTATGGGTATAATTTATATATTAGGGTAAACTAAATTCTATGAACTATACATTTATTGTTAACTATTTTTATCATTAAGGAGTTCTATTACTAATGAGTAATATTATTTTAAGTAACAGCTTTTGCTATTTTCAAACAAATTGCTATTTCATTTTTAAGCTTTTGCATGATATTTGAGTTTTGGAATTGTGTTGGTTTTTTGGTACAAGGGATTGAAGCATGGTGATGGAAATGTAAGTTATACATTTTTTTTTTTTAAACTTTATACTAAAACCTATTTTAATTTTTTCGAATGATTATTAACAATCTTTTTATACAATTATTATTCATAAATATTAAATTTATTTTGATGATCACAGTGTATTGTACAGTAGGCATTACATTTTGTTTTACCAAGAATAATACTTTTTTATTTAAATTCTTTGAAAAATTAAACAAGTATGGTCCCTACTGTTGTTGCTGCGAGCATATTAACTCAAATCATTTTTGCTCACAGTTTTACTGTAATACTATTTATTTAATTACACAAATTTCAGTATAAAAGATATACTAAATTTAATGCAAAGTCAAATTATTTTTTGTCAGTTAAACGTTTTGTCGACATGGATGTTAAAAGCTGTTTATTCAATACACTGTTGTTGTTTTTTTATGTTCAAAACTGTTTACCTCATACTCTGTCTAGTAAGAGATTGTGCCACGGCCCGACAAAAATCAGTTCTTCCGTGTCGACACTTGATCGACAGAGTAAATTTTTTTATTAGGTTTTTAATTTTTGTTTTTTTTTATGTTCTCAGGAGCTGGAATTGGAACAGTATTCGGTTCCCTAATCATTGGATACGCACGTAACCCATCACTCAAACAACAACTTTTCTCTTATGCCATTTTGGGATTCGCTCTGTCTGAAGCCATGGGTCTCTTCTGTCTCATGATGGCTTTCTTATTGTTGTTCGCTTTCTAAGTCGTCTCACGATGTCTTTCGTCATTCATTAAGCAAAAAATAAAAAACATCCCATAACATAAAACCAACAAGGATTTTTTTTAATTCTGTTCAAAATTGGCACGATCGAAAGAATTGCGAAAGACTGTTGTCTGTGAAATACACTTTGATAGGGAATTTACCTGTAATAAAATAGATAATAACTTTAAGACAGCACTTAGGTGTTTATGAAACTGCCTCATATTGTAGACGTATTGAATGCCTAGGAATACTGTTGTTTTTTTTTTTGGTTTTTCCTATTTTGTATATTTCACAGATATATAAATAGAATAAATACTTATTGTAGAATCCATTTATTTATTCCTTTTTTTTTAACTGACATTTTTTTAAGAATCTGTTGGTGAATTTGTCTCAATTTAAAAATTATTTTTTGCTGTTATCAGTTTTGGCTTTAGGTACCAATGTTACATGTTTTCTATAAAACGTAATATACAAAGATTAAAAAAAACATTTGTTTCTTTAATTAATTAAGTTTATTACTATAATTTTAAATTTTGAATCTTCACATAATTTTAAAAAAAGGATGCTTCAACAATATTGTATCTAGGTATTGTTAGTGACTGTAAGCATCTGTTTTCTTCACGGACTAAGATAAACCTATATATTAGTCTGTGGTTTTCTTTTTTATGTTTGACTTTTAGAGACAGTTACATTCAGTCTGAACCCGAGCTTATTTAGAAGATGAATATCTGCTAACTGCTGACCTACACGCATATAATATAATGTAATTATGATAAGCAATTAAAAAGTAGTAAATATGATATTCAAATACAAGGCTACTATTTACTGTAATCTGTGAAGTGACTATTGAGTTAGGTAACTTAAATCATGATTCATAAAGATAAGTTTTAGATGGTTGTGATACTTGAATAATTAGCTCTTCAAATATTCAAAACATTTTAATTGCACAAATCTTAAGTTTTGATCAACACGATCCAGGATTTCTATAAATCACTGGTTATTTCTGGTGTTTTTGTTGTGTGTTACATAATATTGTGCACTTAGCATTGTAGACAGATATTCAATATACGACTGTAAAAATCGACTTAAAATAATAATCATTGGTTATACCATATAGTGTGACGAGTGACTGTAATATTATAATGAATCCTGAAAAAAACAAAAATCCAAAATATTGTTAAATAGGTTTTATATGTACTAAAGTACATAAAATAACAATATGAGTATATGATCACAAATAAAAACTGGATCATCATTCGCTGTACTCAAAAAAATAATTGATTGTGTTTTAAATATACCTATTAATTAAAAATGTTAAAGGAAAAACATTACTGCTTTTTAATGTTTAACTCCCTAAAGGTACCAACCAGACAAAACAATAACAATTTAAGTTATCTTATAACTCATAAATATTATATATTATGTTGATTTAGTCTCCTCGAAATCGTTTTTGGTGTAAGTACCAAAAATGTATTTTGATCATAAAACTCATGATGTATCATTGACACAAATGACATCCACGATCTATCACAGTGACCTACTCAATGACGACCGACGGACACCTACAATATTTTTGGCCCTCTCTTAACAAGACATGTACCAATATTAATCAATGGTATATAATTATTAGTACCAAGTTATATATTATTTCCCCGAGTCTAATATCTATTTCTAAGATAATATTGCAATGTTATTTATTATTTGTACTTTGACTTTTGTAGTCAATAACATTAGCTGATTTAATCATAATTAGTTATTCCACTCAGTTTTAAAATATTTTCCGTTTTATTATTTTTTACCACATATTTTAGAAAAAATTGCATTTTATTCTAGTGACATCAGTTAAAATACGGGCCCTATTCCTATGCCCTGGAAATTAAATGTTAGGGCCCCAATTACAAGATGTCAAAGGGGTTCCCAGGCACACGCGGAAGCCCCCCTGCGCACGCCCATGCTACTGGTACTCTTTTAAAATTGTTTCGGTTGTACAAAGCATTTTAAGCGAATATGTCATTACGATATCATAGAATAATATTATGAATAGTGCAGATAGATTCTAATCATTTTATAGTGTATACTGCTGTGATTAAACTAAAATTATTATTTAGATTTAATCATTTTGGTTTTTTTTTCACTACACCCTTGTCCCTTGTAACTTGTAAGTGTATAGGAAGTAGTAAGTAGGTACCTATATAATTTATATACATTGCGATTGAAATATTGAATATACAATAGGTTCAAACGCCTATACAAATAATAGATTAGAAATTAGAAACTATTGGCTTTTAGAAGATCGTTTAGCAGAGCCGGAATTGGGCCACGGCTGCAGTTTCAGTATTACCAATTTTATAAACTATTGTACGGTAATAGCCAATCGGTACTTCAAAAATGTAAAGAGATTACAAATGATAAAAATAGAATTTTTCTATTCTAGATCGGTTTGTTAAGAAATAATAACAATATTAATGTGCATTATTTCAAGTTTAAACTCTAGAAATCTTTATTCAGCTTTAAAATCTAAAAAAAGCAATAACACTGTTCCATAATCCATGGTCTGTAAAATTTCAACGATCCCTTTTCAGTTTTCGTTTTAATCGTATTCAAGAAATGTATACTTTGAAGGGTAGTTGCTTTATTGTTTTTATTATTTATTATTTAATATTAAATACTAAAATTAATAGTAAAAATCATAATAATACTAACTATATGTCTATATAGTTTTATACTATTAGAGCATGCTAAATACATTTGTACACGATAAGCACCTGTGCGCTTTCGTAATGTTTAAAAATCGTACCGAGACTAAAAAGCTATTCTGAAACTTTAATTTCAAAAACTTCCAAGTATCTCTGTGCATGTCAAGTTGTGGGCTGTGAGCCTTGTACGAGTGTCAAAGTATCTTTTTGATCGGCTTGCAGTCACAACGAAACGATACAATTTTCGAAATTTCCCGCTTTCACACTTGGTATAGTCGTGGTTGTCAACTATTTTTTTATCGGATTACGAGCACGCACTGTCTAGTTCTTATCACGAACGGTGTTTTCCGTTTGGGCCAATCGATGAAAAAAAAAGTCATTCACCTACCAAAGAGTGAAGGGCAAGGAATCCTGTCAAATTTTTACGGTAAAGTACGTCGTTTTTGCCGTTTGCCCCAAACCGATAGCTACCATGACCAACTTAGTCACCAAGAGTTCGTACGTGCTGGAGAAGTTGGGCAAGAAGAGCCCCAAGGTGAGTGCATCAACCATAGTGTGTATTATTTTAGTATTGATGGTCCTCTTAGTAAGATTTAAAACTGGAACTTTCAAAAGTCAAAAATTCCTAAAGTTTGGCCCAGATGTAAAGCGACGTCAACGTCTGTCTGACCGGTTATATGTTTCCAATAGCTTTTTGCAGCGTCATTGCCTGCATGCCCTCTGTGGAGTAACAGTCAGCAGCGTCGTAATCTCAATGTACACGAACATGTCAGCTATTCGCTGCTGAAAGGTGCTGGTATACCTGTACCTAAGTTTGGGGTAGCCAAGACTGGTAAAGAAGCAGCCGAACTAGTAAGAGGTCTGGGACTTACAGACATTGCAGTCAAGGCTCAGGTGTTGGCTGGTGGTCGTGGATTAGGTCATTTCAAAAAAGGATTCAAAGGCGGTGTAAAAATGGTTGATACGTTAGTTACAATTAAACTCAATGCTAACATAATTGATGTGTATGTATACAATACAACTTTTATAAATCCAGGGCAGAAGAAGCCGAATATGCATCAGATCAGATGTTGGGAGATTTTTTGATCACTAAACAAACTGGAGAGAAAGGCCGTATTTGCAATGCAGTTATGGTAGCTGAACGTGTGTATGCCAGAAAAGAATTTTATTTTGCTGTCATGATGGAAAGAGCTTTTGGTGTAAGTGAATAAATCATTAAAATAATTAAGTCAAGTTATTAGAAACATTAACTGTCTATAGATATTTCATGAAATGTTTGTATTGTTAATAGGGCCCAGTTTTGATCGCGTCTTCTCAGGGTGGTGTAAACATAGAAAAAGTTGCTGAAGACAATCCTGAAGCAATTTTATACATGCCAATTGATATTACAAAAGGTAATTATTTGTTATTAAATTCATCAGTTGATATCATGTTTTTTTTTTTTTTGCTGTTATTAACATTAATTTGTTTGTATTGTGAAATAAGGATTTTTAAAATGATCCATTAAATATTATCTATTTAATACAAAAAATAATTATAAAAATAAAAATTTAAAAAAAACTAAAACAATATCATAATATACTTAATTTAACAACAACATTATTATTGAAAGTATCTATTTTAAAATGATAAGACATTTTAAGCATTTAAATTTAACCTTTAAGGTCAATTAATTATGTAGAATGAAGATAATAATATTAATCATTGTATTTATAATATAAACTTTGTATTTAAGTTCAAAGTGTAATGAATACCAACAAAAACACTCCGTATAAAAAAAAAACATACAAATAATTGATTTAAAATGTGTGATATTAAGTAAAATCTAAGTATATAGTTGAATATGTAAAATATATTCAATAGTAATTAATCCAAATTTAATAGAAACCAATTATTTTTATTCATGATTATATGAATTATTTTAATTGAAATTAATCCAAATTTGATTTGGCTGGAAACAAATCTATTTATTTTAACAGGGTCTACATTATGTTTTATACTACATAGTGCATTAGTTCTTAACAATACAATTTTAAGCTGAATCTTCTTACCAAGTAAACTAAATTTGGATTAATTTCAGTTAAATAATTCATATAATCAATAAATATAAATAATTAATATTTAATAAATTTGGATTAATTACTTGGCAGTTGAATATATTTTACATATCGACCATATACTTTTATTTTACCTTATATCACTCATTTTAAAGCAATTGTTTCTATGTTTTTTTTTCTTAGCGTTTTTTTACACAGGGCAAAGCAACGCTCAAATTTCGTAGATGTATTGTCATATCTTACCCATTTTTTTAATGTTTTGTGGTAGGTAAAATACATTTATGATTTACATGGGCTCGGATATGTGTGTGTATGTGTGTATTCTTTGCTCTATGGTGTTGTGTATGTGTGTAACATGTGTTTCCAGGCGGGTATCTTGCGGTGGGAGAATGCAATAGAAGAAAAAGTATTGTCTCGTTCTGTACGACGTAGGCACACGGGGAAACATAAATTGCGGCGGCAAAAAAATACTACTAAAATATTGAGTATTTTTTGCTTATAACTGAAACATTATTCAACTAATGACTTTGAAAATTACAAAAGCACATAGGCTATGCCAATCTTGATACATCGATGCCTTATTCTAACAATTTGGTTCATTCATAAAGTCTGTAGGCTTAAATAAAGAACAGCAAAATATTTACATTGTTTATGGAAATGTTCGGTTTACAGTATATATACATGGTCATATTGCTATGCTTCTTTTTTTTTACTTAGCTTCGAAACATTTTCTTGTGTTGCTGGGTTATCTTATTATTTTATTCATAACATACATATTTATTATATATACTAGAATTTAATAGAATAAGAGTTGAATTAAAAAATGTAATTTAAGTAAATTTATAGTTTTAATGAGTAAATATAATATATTAACTCTTAAATAAAATGACCAAGAATCTTAATCTCTTTATCATAATATTATAATATTATTTTATGGTAATATTAATATTAGGTATATAGCATATACTTATTAACTTTTTTGTTTATAAAATATATTAAATAATATATTTATTTGTATAAGGTATATCTAGAGAACTGGCCTTAGATGTAATCACCAAAGTTGGATTAACCAAAAAGAAAGATGAAACCGCAGATGTTATATTGAAGTTATATGACTTATTTCTTACCAAAGATGCCCTATTAATTGAAGTTAATCCTTATGCTGAAAGTATTTCTACTGGGGGATGTAAGTAAAATATTTTTATATTAAATTAAGCTGCAAATTTTTTATGCTAAATTGTTTTTTTTAAAAAAGATTATTGCTTGGATGCCAAATTCCGATTTGATGATAACGCAGAGTACAGACAAAAAGAATTGTTTGATTTGCGTGATTGGACTCAAGAAGATGAAAAAGAAGTAGAAGCTTCAAAGTTTAATCTTAACTATATTGCACTTGATGGTAATTAATTTAAGTTTTAGAATAATACTTCAACATTTGTTGTTACATTTTTGACTAATTCTGTCAGGTACCATTGGTTGTTTGGTAAATGGTGCTGGTTTGGCAATGGCTACTATGGATATAATTAACTTACACGGTGGATTCCCAGCAAATTTCTTGGATGTCGGAGGTGGTGCTACTGCTTCTCAAGTGAAGGAAGCTTTTAAAATCATCACATCAGATCCTAAAGTATGAATTATGTTTAAATAGCAATTATTATAAGTAAGGCCTTCTTCAATAAAAAAAAAAATTGTAGAATTAATAGCCAAATTTATATATTGTTATTAATATACTTAATCTGTTAATATTAATAATATTAGCTTAAAATTTTAAAACCGGATTTATTATTAATTTTTTGAATAATTTTAGGTATGTGCTATTATGGTGAATATTTTTGGTGGAATAATGAGATGTGACATCATTGCTGATGGAATAATTGCTGCAGCTCAAGAGCTAAATCTTAATGTACCAATCATTTGTCGCTTACAGGTATATAGTTGTATAATTTTAAATCATAATTAATAATAAATGTTACATTAAGATATTAACCTTTTTTTTATACATAGGGTACAAATGTAGATGAAGCAAAACTTCGCATTGCAAACTCTGGTATGAAAATTTTGCCAGTAGACAATCTAGATGAAGCCGCTCGTTTGGCAGTAAAATTGTCTGAAATTGTGAATTTAGCTCGTGAACAACACTTGGGTGTTAACTTTGAAATGCCAATTTAAAATATTAATTAAAACATCTAACAGTAATTATTAATATGTTAACTAATACTTGTTCTCAAAAGTCTATTGCACATTTGTCTTCTAATAACCACACAATACAGATTAGTAAAATACATTTTATATTCTTACTCAAAGCTTTAATAAATTATTTAATGGAGACATGAATATGCTTTAACCTTTCTCTTTCATTATTTTAATTATTGTTGGATACCCTTAAATTAAATTATTTTTGGTTTCTTATATTAAAAATGTCAAGATAAGTATGGCTATTGTTTTAATAATATTTTCTTTTGATGTTTTTGTCAGGTTGATTATTTGATATATCAAATTTATAATATTATAAATTAATTTATCCTTTTAATTTATATGTCCTAAAAATTTTACTAACAATGTTCTTTTGTATGATAGTTACCTTTATGATTAAGTGTTACCTATTGATTTAATTTTGTGACATAATTTAACTAATGCTTTTAAACCAATTCACTGTCTGGTTTAAATTTTAAAATAAAAAAAAAGAAAGTATTATTGCTGTTTAAAAGTCTCCTTAAATTATAAAATGAACAATTTGTAAAGATTTATTCACACTAACAGCTTTAAAAATGAGAAGGCGCATAAAAAAATTAATGTTCATGCTATAGAGTTAATCTTATAGTTAGTTGTGAATGGCATGTATGTTACCTTTGTTTGTATTTCATAAATTGTTCCTTAAAAAAAAAATGAAAGTTTACTTATATTTAGCTAAGCTAGTTTAGGTATCTTTTTAAATTATTAAGTATAATTAAACATAAACGATAATGGCTGAGGATATTTAGACTACCATTACCTTATTATTATTATTACTTTATTGTTGTTGTTAATTCTACATAATATTATTGTAAATTGTCGTGAATATAATAAATAATATTAAATAATTGTTATAACGTGAAGATTATTATTGGGTCATTATGTGTAAAAGAAATAATTCCAAGTACCCGCCACCCCACCCCCCCCCTCCATAATACTCGTGAGTCCACGACACACATTCACATATCAAATATCATGACATCATCACTTTTGGGCTTTAGCTAAATCAGTAACTATCTAGTATTTATATAGAATAGATTAAATTTCATCTATATGGTAGGTACATTTACAATCATAGGTTGGCAGATGGTTTAGCAAGTAGAAGTGTATGTAAAATCGGGGACCATGTTAAATATATATTTGGGTTGACGGAAAAAAAACCTAAATTTACAAATTTTTAACTTTGCTATTATGCCATACTTTATTAGACATTAGTTTTAATTTTTGAATTACAAATTTAGATCAATAATCCAACTAATGTCGTATATGTTTGTATTTAAATTTGCATATTTAAAATTGTACAAAAACTATTTTGTATAAGTTCTCTCATTATTTATAAATATTTTTAATATTTTTGTTTTGTTATTTTTTGTTCATTCTAGAGCAGTATTTCTGTGTTTTGAAAGTTTAGTTTCTGTTTTGTTGGTATGTTTGTCTGTATAAAAATGATTGATACCTTATACCTTATATTTTTATGTATAAATATAGGTACTATTTTATACTGCAGGGATACTATTATGCCAAAAAAGGTACATCCGTAATTCATTACATTATTATTATTATAATTATGTAATACCTTTTTGACACAAAATCGGACCTAAAAGCTGTTAGACTTATTTTTGTACTTTTAAGATAAAATAGGTACCGTGTATGGCGTATCATTTTACTGTAAGTAATAAGTTATCGGTCAGGACATATCCTAATTCATTAAAAAATGGAATGGAATTTTAATGTTTTTATAGATCAAATAAAATATCAAATATCAAGACTGGGGCAACTAGACCAACATTTTAGGTGCTAAAATTATGTATACCTATCTCACTAACCCGTGGAGGTACAAAGGGAAGATGGTAAACTGCGGCAAAATTTACCTTTTTTTAAAAGTCGATATGTAAACTGCGGCAAGAAAAAAATTAAGATTATACAATCTGCGGCAATTTATTTTATATACCTTCTATATATACCTACTATATATACATATAGTTACAATAACCAATATACACGTTTATCGTTTAATTAGGTATAACACATGATATGACAGCTATTTATCTAGAGGCTATTAGAGTATTAGGCGTAAAAATAAAGAAAAACCAATTTTTAAAATTGAAAAATATTATTATTATTAATAAAAATTATTTTAAAATATAGTAGAGATCTTATAATCAAAAAAAAAATTGTAATTTAAAAAATAAAATAATAATAAAATAGAGACCTAATTAACATAATATATGATTATGATTTAGGTAGTATGATATGATATATATAGAAGGTATATCAAATAAATCGCCGCAGTTTGTATAATGTATCTTATCGGTTTTGTCGCAGATTGTAAAATCTTAATTTTTTTGTTGCCGGAGTTTACATATCGACTTTTAGAAAAAGGTAAATTTTGCCGCAGTTTACATACAGCCGTACAAAGTACCTAAATAATTATCTTATTATGACACAATATAACTATATACCTACCTAATATTTTACAAGTTTTAACAAATATAATCGTATAAATATATAGGTAATTTAAACTAATTTTAAAATTATTTTCCTTGTTTTTACTTATTTAACTCTGATTCTGTTTTTATGTTATTTGCAACCTAATCACTTTAAATATTTTAAATACACCCCTCAGCCAATAATTAATTCGTTGCATGCTTGGAAAACTTCATTCACACGTTGCAGAACTTATTGGAATTGGAACTACAATTTGAAATAACTTGTTAAAGTTAGTAAAATCCTTTTTTTTTAATAACTTTGTTTAATAAAAACATCAAAAAGGAAAAAATCCTATATAAAATCATGAAACCTTTGTTTTCTCACATTATTTTTAGTGTTTTATAACTATGTCCAGGGGGTAATAAATTAATAGAACTTAGGGGTTGCCGAAGCACCCCCTATGAATATCAATACAATAATTATAAATTATCATAATATTTATGTAATAGCATTATTAATTATTATAACACAGAATAAATTAATAGGATTTTTTTATATTTATTGTGTGATCATAATGCTATATTATAATGTATTTAGATTTAAAAAGATCAAAAACAATCAATTTTTTAGTGAAAATACGAGAATAACTGTTAGAGAATCTGGCGACTGGCAACCCTGGTTCTGGGATTTAGTATTATTTCTAGTTCTGGGTTTTATTGTAGTATTATTTCTATGATGAATGATGATATGGCCTGCGGGCGCCGGGCCGTGACCCTTTTTTGTTGGTATAATTTTTATAGTGAGGAACTGAGGACGTGCAGAGGTTTTAATACTCGAATCCGACGACTAATTATAGCCCCGAAGGCCCGAACAAGTATATACCTTCAAAACCCAACCTATAGGCTATAGGTACCCACTACCCACACCACATAGAATAGATGAATTTTAAATTTAAATCGTGCCCACACTATATTTCCCAAGGATCCACGTGGCAACTTTTTTTTTTTGCGTCAGGACTCTGGAACAATATTCTTATAACCCCTCACGAGGCCACAGCCCACAACTATTGATATAGACCATAGTTTGTGTACAAATGTACAATCGATCGTTGTACGTGAACTAAGATCCATAGACCCATAAATTACACATCCCAAATTCCCAACCCAAAGTAACCTACTACGGATTTTTACAAAAGGACAACAGCTTTTGCCCTATAAGTTTTTATACACTCAGTCGTAGAAACAATAATGCACGGTATGTCGATACCTGCTTATTAAAGATTTATGAAATTTTTTCCGCAGAGCAGAACAATACGAGTTTAAATTTCTTCCAAATGAACGGTTGTTTTTGATTCTTGATATTAAAATCAATCATCGTCCATCAAGTATTTAGTTTCGTATGGAATTAGGAAAGCCTCTTTTTATTCTCAAGGCATTTGCGGCTTACACATCTAACAATACCAATATGGCAATATAGACGTTTTACAGTCGACTGTCGAGTAAAGATAGTCAACGTGGTATTATATAATTATATTTGATTCGTAGCCATACTACTTATCTAATAGTAATAAATAATAATTTGTGTGTACTGTGCAGTAGGTTATATACTCATATAGTCATATTCATATATTATATTATGCTGTTGGATTGTGGACGTTTAAAAAGTAAACACATTCTCGACCGGTTTCAAAAAAGGGCCAAGAAACTAACGTTAAATCATAATAATAATATATTATGTTTAATGTCGTTTTACACTGTCGTAACTCGTTACACAGGTATGTTTTCGGGCTCTGGACGTTTTCTGATTTTTTGTGAAACCGCGTCCGAAATTCTAACAGGTGAGAGCGTGAGACGCAATAGTCGTAACTCGAATAATGGTTTTTTTCATGGAGACATGAACAGATTTTCGTATCCATGCTCGTCGTTATCGCGGCTGTTATCAGACCCATTGTTTTGGTATTTACTATTTACAAGACAGCAGCCGTGATCCGAACAAAATAATATTGTCTATCGCAATGTTATTAATTTTTAACTGTTTAGTCTAGACGACAAGTCTGTCTGTTTGTGTTTTTTTTTGAAAACTTTATTTTTGAATCCAAATCCGTATGTGAAGACCGATCGAAGGCGACCGCGTAAACGTAAGTACACTTTCTCAGATTGGCTTGTTCCGGCGACGACGCTACCGAGAAACCGTAACATATGTCGTCGGGATGCGAACGTTTTGCGACTTAAAATCTGTTGGAAACCTTTGAAATGCTAATGGTTTATGGTGAAATGCCCCAAAGGTCAAAGTGGTTTGACGTTTTTGTGCTGTTTGACACTGTTGACAAGTCCATTGTTTCGCGTAGAAAAACCAAACAAGTAATAACCTTCTGGTTGTAAGTCATATTGCACTACAACGGCTATGTTTTTAAATTAATATTATTGCTGTATACAGTCGACAATCGTAAACTTATTCAATAATGACCAATGCGATCGGTTTGTTGACGGACGTAATTTTTTTTTTATTTTCTCTTTGTGAATTTACTCGGTCAATTTATAAAATTAATCAGTTTCAGTTAAATAAATTCTGTTAGATCTCTAAGTATTGCACTATATTATTGGCTCTACTTAGGTGCTGGGCTGACTACCAAGTTGCATCATTCCTGTTACCGCAACTTGTGTTCTTGCATGGTAATTTACTTATTGTCCACTCGTGTAATATATTAATGCAACTTACATTTTTTACATATAATTATTTCGAGTGTTAACATTTGTTTTTATTCACCCTATCACCTGTACAGCATAGTTTTTCTTAACAGTGACATTTTCAGCATTCGAAGCACAGCAACAAGTGCCAGTTGAAAATTTGTGATTGACTGCCGTTTAATCTCATTTTTTGCCATTGTTTGTCCAAAAGTTATAAATTATTCATCTGCATAATTATTGCCATGCTCCTCAGTACAGTTGTTTTATTCAGTTTATCAAAAAAATGTATCTCTTATTCTGAAAAACTACTGCTTGAAGGTTAGTAGTAGAAAAAAAAAGTATAGGAAAGTAATTTAGTCTAATTAATAGAAATGATGCACAAGGGTAGTTAAATAGAACCAAATTTCATTAAAATTTCAATTATTTAGTGATGGGGGTTTTTTTTATAGATTATTTTATAATTTATGGTTTAAATTATTTGGTTAATCGTTTTAATTTAATTTCTAGTAGGTATAAGTACCATTGCCATGATGTAGTTTGTTACTTCTGTAACAATATGTATATTTGTAAAATAATAGTTTATATAAAAATATATTCTTATATAAAAAATTTAATTTTTAATTTTTTCTTTTTTTTCAGATCTAGGTAATTCAATTTTTGAATGATAATGGGTGATGACTGATGAGTAATAATTTCTGCACATTGTCAAGACTTCAAAGTTCTTTCAAAGCTATGTTTTCATCAGGTAAACTAATTGTTTTAATAATTTAAATGTGTTGTCTTCATCTTTTTAACACAAAACAAAATTTACAATTCTAAAATGCCCATAACTTGTTTAAAAATTTAAATATAAAAAAGCTATCACAGACCCCTAGATAATAGTCCTACACTCCTAAGTTTAAATTAGATAATGGGACAATCCACTTAAATATTAAAATTAATTTTGTAAAATGGATTATTCTGAAAGTAAAATTTGCTATGATGTGCATTTGTAAGACAAAGACAAAACATGCACGTCCTCTAAAAATGTAATTTATGTTTAAAAAAAAATACCTTTTTATTTTTACTGCTTAACAATTTTGGTAATTACTGCAAGGGTGGCAGTAAAATGCAGCAGAAAACAATTTCCCGCCACCGCTGCAGCGTGTGACAACCTTTACAGTTATATCATAGCATTACATACTATAATTTGT
The DNA here is from genome assembly GCA_022818045.1 of Neotoxoptera formosana. Taxonomy (NCBI): domain Eukaryota; kingdom Metazoa; phylum Arthropoda; class Insecta; order Hemiptera; family Aphididae; genus Neotoxoptera; species Neotoxoptera formosana. Next base: position 33,196,477 of record CM040631.1, on the reverse strand, counting down.
AAATAATGAATATTTATTTATTATTAAATCTCCATTGTATGCATCTACGCAAGGCGGTCCATATAACTGTCTACACTTATTATTTCAAAACAACATTCTGAAAAAAATTATATTTTTATCATTATAATTTAGTAATTTTTTTATGTTTTTAAATGACACCATATTCTAAAAAATAATATTATTCAGAGTATTTAAATCTATTAAGATCAAATTTTGGAACAAGTAGTTCATTAGTTATAACTAGAATCTAGAACTTGATGACCTAAAAATCTTTAAAAAATGCACATAAAAAAAGTAATAAAATGACTTATAAATATCAAAAAATAATATTATTCAGAGTATTTAAATCTATTAAGATCAAATTTTGGAACAAGTAGTTCATTAGTTATAACTAGAATCTAGAACTTGATGACCTAAAAATCTTTAAAAAATGCACATAAAAAAAGTAATAAAATGACTTATAAATATCAAAAAATAACAAAAATTAATATAATAAGTGTGAAAAATATTAATTTTTAAAAATTTACATTTTTTAATAATTAACTTACATGTCAGAAATCATAATTCATAATTATTTTTATTAATTATATTTTTTAATAATTTATTTATTATTTTATTAGTATGAATTGAAATTATGCACATTTTTGTACACATTAAATATGTTTTTGTTACTTAAACAATTTAAATTAAAAATATGCACTAAAAAAAAATGTGTCATATTGTTAAATACTACTAAACAATAAATTTGTTATACTGAGCTATTAAAGTGTTTAATATTTTAAAATAAAAAAGATTGTCGATTGTTCATTAGTAAAGTCTGAATATAGTCTATAAATCTATTCTGGATAAACCAATCAAATTGAAATTACAATAACACAAGGGTTTCTCACGCACGTCTGCACTGGGCCTAAAAAAATTGAAACAAAGACACAAAATAATATCAATACATAAATAATTGAAGGATTCAGCTATACGATATAATATATTAGTTTTTTTAAATATTTAATTTTATCAAAATAATATGGAATAAAACATATTCTTTCTGGAAGAAAAATGCAAATATACCTACAAAAGTAGAAAAATGCATAAAATACACTAAAATTGTTAAAAAAATGACCTTACAACTGAGAATTACCAAAAAAATGCAAAATAAAATTTGTACCTTTGAATTCTGCATGACACAGGTCAAATTTCTATGAAGAAGGGCCTCAAATACAAGCATTAAATAAAAAGATGCAAATGCATCAAGTTCCAGGCCTTAGTTATAACTTATAACTTTATAAGTATTTAAGGTTTAGATAAGCGGTGTCGAGTAGTACAAGGGTACCCTGCAAAATGTTATCCACTTCTCTGCTAATTTAAACTTAAAATACTTATAATAAGTAACTAACTAATAAACAATTTGTCCGATATTTGATCGTAATAGAATGAAATATTCTGAATTGGAATATGAAATTAAAAATGTATGCTTAGGTTCAAAAAAGTATAAAAAACTTAAAAAATTATAATGATAAAATGATTAAAACGTTTTGCATAGGCCCGAACTCTAATTATAAGCATTTAAAGTTTTGATGTGAAGTGGCAGGAGTTATTAACAAATTTGTGCTAGACATGCCTATTTAAATTATTCCAAATTTAAATGATTACAATTTGTAAAAATGATATTTTTGTTAAATTATTTATAAATTAACATTTTTTATGCCTCAAAAAAGAAATTTAAAACAAAAGTTTAACCATAATTTAAAAACCTAAGAATCACTTTACCATAGTCAGAATTTGTGTTTTAAGTAATAATATATATAGAATATTAACAAATTGTTAAAACATATTTTATATTAAAATAAGATATTTCATCTGTGAAAGTCAAAACAGGTTCTCAAAGATTTGCTTAGATTATTGAATATTGATGTTATATCTTGAATAACTATTATACAAATGTAAGATTTAATAACAAATTAATATTATTTTATTCAAAAATAAAATTTCTGTCAAAATGTTCAATAGGATTAATAAAATAAAATAATAATACAAATTAAAAACAATTAATATATTTACATTTTATAATCTATAAATTATTTATTTTATAGGTTTGTAGGGATGTATATTTTTTAAATTAGTATTTAGTAACAATAAAATGTAAATAAATATAAATATCAATCAATCAAGTAATATATGCAATATATATATATATATTTATCAAATATTAATAAAATTCAAACCTTCCTAAGCATTTTCATAAAAAAGTTATCTAATGCACCTTCCTATGTCTCTGTTTGTCTCAAATTCCACACTACATACAAATTTAAAACTAAAGACTATAAACAATGAACCCAGATGATTTTATAAAAGATTTCATGATCATCTAAATACTCATACTAACCCCCTAATCAAATATCTATTTACCTCTACAATACTAGGTAATACTCCTTGACTCTTAAATCTCAAATTATGTCGTAATCATATCGCTATTATATATGTAAAAAAAAAATATATATGTAACTAAAGTAATTCACTAGGAAAGTGTTATCATTGGTTAGCTTCTTTCTTCACAAATTATGTAAATCATGTCACTGTTACTTTTAGCACATATTCTTATTGTATCAAGATTGTATACATCATGAAAAAATAAAACTATATAAAACATAAAGAAATGAAATAAATAATAAATATTAAATGCACATATTTTTACAACAGTTATTAAAAACAAATTTTAAAAATATTTAATGTTTATTTATTTATTATTTCGATAAGATAAGGTCCCCACTGAACCATTTATAGATTATCTAATTGTTAAAACTACATTTAAATTATTATCATTAATTGTACAATAGAAAATTATTAACTTTTAAAATGGTCTATAATAAAATCATAATATCATGCTATAAAGTTTTATTATGTTAATTAATTTATTATTTTAATAATATAATGTCAATAGTGAATATCTTTTATTTTTATCTTTCAGTTCAAGGTAGTGAAATTGCCTGTGATCATTAAACTTTGACCTTTTTCACTGAACAATCTCCAAGCATTCCCAATGAAAAGTGTAGCTGTTGACGGTACATCAGAAAATTTACGTCAGTTAAACACAACTTGGGGAAAGAGTAGAGGTGAACAACAAACAGAAATAAGTGCAGACGCACGGAATACAGTACGGAGAACATTGTTTGTTGAGCCGTCCGCTAAAGTAGAAAGCAATGATAACGTTTTAACTGACAATAACGAAAAAAATCCTAAGTGGCTATCATACGTATTACAAAGGTTAAGTGAAGATACTAAAAGTATGCCTGGTAATAGTCAAACACCACCAGCCAAAGAGGTAAAAGAGAGGGAGAGGGAGAGGGAGCGGGAGCCGGAAGTACAAACTGTAGTTGGACCTGATTGTGGTATTAAAGATGTTTGGGCTCATAATTTAGAAGAAGAGTTTACGTCAATACGAAAACTTTTGCCAAAATATTGCTATGTGGCTATGGATACAGAATTCCCGGGTGTTGTAGCCCGACCAATTGGTGATTTTAAAACAACTGCTGATTATCTGTACCAGTTGTTGCGGTGTAATGTCGATCTGTTAAGGATCATTCAATTGGGCCTCTCATTTTTTGATGAAGATGGTAAAACTCCCACAGGTCCATATACTACTTGGCAATTCAACTTTAAATTCAATTTGTCAGAAGATATGTATGCCCAAGACAGTATTGAATTACTGACAAATTCCAGGTAATATTAGATTTCTATAATTGTTGTGATTAGCATAATACAATTAAATTGTCTTTATTTTTCAGAATACAATTTAAGAAGCATGAAGAGAACGGAATCGAACCCATAGTTTTTGCTGAATGCATAATCACATCGGGTTTGGTATTGATGGATAATATAAAATGGATGACATTCCACAGCAGTTTTGATTTTGGCTACTTAGTCAAGGTGTTGACCGATGAAAAATTGCCACAGGAGGAGTCAGATTTTTTTGATATGTTCTCTATTTACTTTCCGTGTGTGTATGACATCAAGTATTTGATGAAGAGCTGTAAAAATTTGAAGGGTGGCCTGCAAGAAGTAGCTGATCAATTGGAACTAAAGCGGATTGGACCTCAACACCAGGCTGGTAGCGATTCTCTACTAACTGGCATGGCTTTTTTTAAAATCAGGGACATGTATTTTGAAGGAATGATTGACAGCAAGAAATATTGTGGTCATTTGTATGGCTTGGGCATTACCACATTGAACAATGGCCAAATTCGTTATGATAATAATGAAGGGCCAACCAATTAAATATACCAGAAATACATTATAAATATAATAATACATTTATTATTTCCAATGATCGTACAGTTGTTAACCACCAATAAATGGTACCAACTATACATTTTGACTTAAAGAAACAAATTTTAAAAAAATTATATGCCTCAGGTGTAATTTTTCTCTTCTCAATTTATTTATTCTGTGTACAATTTTGTTTGCCAACTGTGAATGAAATTAGAAAATGATAGAATTAAATGTAGCTTAGAATTATAATGTTAAGAAAAAAAATTAAAGAAAAAAAATGGTCTGTATAATATTGTTGTGTAATTTTTTTATATTATTTTTTCTTTTAAGACAATTGATCTATATGCGTTTTGATTTAAGATATTTCCATTATATATTTAACACAGTTTAAAAGCATGCACACTACAGTTTTATTTGTTTTGCGAAGTGTGGAATTTGGTCCAATGTAATTTAGGACATTTAAATAAACTAGCTACATTTCATTTTCTGGTACCTGTAAATAGATCAATAAACAATTTTACTGAATGAGTAATATTATGTCTATAAATATTGTGTTAGTATCTGAATAGTTGGACAGGAAGTAGATTATGTTCATAAAAGATCATGGGCATGTGGTGTATGTTGTGTTATTACAACATTCACATTATTGTATCTTAACATAATAGATTTTTCATCTTATGTGGTAAAATATTTGATTGTTGACAACTAGTGAGAGTTTAACCACTTGTAATGATTGGTGGGGGTATGACAAGAGAAGGGAGTTAGTATATATAATAATTTATATTTGTGTTTCTATAAATAGATTTAACTTTTTAATAATATTTTAGAATAATTGTCAGTGTTCTATTATTTAAAGATTTTAAGTACAATTTGAAGAAATATGAAAACTAATGGTTATATTTATATTAACAAAAAATATTAAATTAATTTATTATAATGATTATCAATGGCCAACATGGCAACAATCTGTACTACAATATAGTTCATGTATACTCCGGCCCATGAGAGAACATTACCGTTTCGCGCTTGTAGACTGATGGCAGTGACCATAGTTTCCCCTACTATGTGTCGAGACAGTGATGCGCTGCAACGGGGATGTGCGGAATAGGACACGTTTTGATCGAGACACAATAATGTTCTCTCGTGGGCCGGAGTATAGTATTTTAACGTTTATAAATATATAACCAAACCTATTAATTTAATTATTTTTCATATCGAAGAATTTCATTCTGAGTTCAAAATAAATGAGATACAAAATTGATTCAAGACTTTACCATTCTAAATATGAAATTTTATTTTGCATATTTCCTTGATGTCAGTGACTATGAATGCAAATAACTGTTGTTTTTTTTTTAAAATGTTTTTATTGTTCTAAACCAATATATAATATTTTAATACAAACAAATTATTTTTCTTAAAGCCTTACAAAATAATTTTTTTTATAAAGCTTTATTTATATACATTTTTAATATTTTCCTCATATTATTTTTCAAGTTGTAAGCATAATAACTATGAATTTATTTGATTTAATTATTTTGTATTTATTTTAATTGTTGGTTCTTCGAGTTTATATTTACACAAGAGTTCCAAAGTGTATGCATATTTCTAAGTTTTTTAGTGAATTTTATTACATCCCTATTCCCTATCATAAACACAATGTCTATAATTTTTTTAACCAACATTTTAGCATGTTACTTACTTTATTAGTATTGTCAGCATTCGACCATTTGCTTTGACTTAGTTGATTGTTATTTATGATAAAATATTAAAATATCACAGAAAATCATAAACTATATAGTAATAACTAATATTGTTGTTCATCCTAATAGGTACCAATTTAGTATTCATATATTTGTATTGTGTACAGACGAGTTTGTTAGAAATATTTGAGTCATTAAAATTAACTATCAATAATTTAAATATCATATTATCCTACTATATAATAGCATATAGTATAGAAGATGTTTTTTTTTTCATAAGTTATGTATTTTTATTACTTTAATACTATTATAAGGTATTAAATAACAAATATTAATTATTATATACATTTAATTTGTAAACAAATTATACATTGAGTCATTGAGTGAGTCATTTGAATGGTATAAAAAATTAGGTATGATAATCCAACCCAAGTGATCTATTATTATTTCTTTATGTACCTACAAAACTTATTTTCAGCTGGTAGCTACATAAACGCTAAATTATGTACCTATACGGCATTTACGATCATCATACATTCTGATATTTTATCTATGGTTATTGATAAAGCCAATTCATTACATATGCTTACATATCTGCAACCTACATGGCTACATCCCAATCACAAACTTTAGTCGTGGTAGTTAATACTTATTCATAACTTATAGGAATTTAGTGTGTAAACTTGATTTTTTTTAAGCTTTCTGTGTTTTGTGGTTTTGTAGAATAAGACAGTATGATAATTGTTTTAAAACATTAAGAGTTACTCGCCGGTCCCTGACGTATAAGTAGATAATTGTGTTACAAAAGTTTGTCATTTTGTAAACAAAAATCATATTGTACATTTTATTTTTACGAAATAAAAATATATATGTGTTCTTAATTCTTACTTGTATGAAATTGGTGAAAAAAATTGTTACCTACCTATCTCCTAATTTATTTATATTCTCAGGAAAAACTTTTATTCGGATTTCAGCGATTAATTTATTAGAGACCCTTTAGTCTTAAATATTTCAACTTTTCTCTTTGAATGAAAACAAAATCAATTATTATTTTTATTTATTTAAATATAATATTATATTTTTTGTACCTACATCGTAGGTAGGTACCTATAATATATTTTTAAAGTTTCGTTTCGTAATGATTGACACTTGACAGTATTCAACTATTAATGTATTATATATAACACATAAGTATTTATCCATTTTTAATTCATTAAAATTAGGTAGTTTATTGATGATCGATGAATATTAAATCATACTGAAAGGTCATTTAGCTGCATTTTTAATTTACTCGTTTCTATAATATATTATTATTCTCGTATAAAAATTGTTTGGTCGAGATACCTACGTTCTAATATGTGTGTTCTGATTTGTTATTATTGCTGTATAATGAAATATAATTGATTGACTTAATATTATTCCGATTGCGCTTGGCGATCGGAATTTTCAATAAACGTACACACCACGGTTATCTACACCGTGTAGATAACCGCGGTACACACTAAAATATGATATAATATTATAATTTATACATGGTGATTCATCCATCAAACATGCTCATCACCATTTTGTTCATAATGCATTTATTCAAATTCTGATGTTTGAAATCTTGAAATATACTCGAAAGTTGAAGACTATATTTTTAAATTCTTGAATTTTTTTGTACTAGGTAGGTACTTAAGAAGTGTTCTGTGGTGATAGGAATTACCTACTGTTTTTTTTTTCAAATAAGAACCTCGCTTTTTTACTGTAAATTATTTAGCAGATAATTTGTTTGAAAATGTTGATGTAGGTACTCAATTCTAAATTCAAAAGAGTAGTTTATCAGTTTTTAAAATATTTATACTGAGGATAACAGTCCTTAAAAATGGTTTGACAAAAAGTAGATGTAATATTGGCTGTATAGTACCTACTTATCTATTTATTATACTTACAGGTCATGTGGACCATTTAAAATTTTTACAAATAATTAGTGTCGATAGATTAGTATTAATAATTAGGTAAACACTAAAATTGTAAGACACCATAGCTGTCATATCTTCCAAACCCATTATTATGGATTTTAGAAAAATTAACAGTTTAAATTTACATTAGGAAAGGAGTGTTCTCATTTGAAAAACAGATGTCTGTATTTCCACAGAGCACTCCTTACGTAATACAAAAAATCTCGAGAGTTTAAAAATATATTATTTAAGTATGTTTAAAAATTCAAAAAATCAGATTTAATAAAGTGACTACATTATTGAAGAAAAAACGGGGTGGCATGCTCGATTAATTACCCTGTATAATAATAAATTGTGAAACTGTGATACGTATAGGTATTCAACAGTTGTGATCGTGTTATTATATATATTTTATGGATCCGACATTCCGCCAGTGAAATGTAACCTATAATATACAACAACGCTGACTAATATGTTTTTGAATTTTAATATTTTATACTTTATCATAATAAATTAATAACCTATATATATAATATCTAATATTATATGTCATAATAATACACTCGAACAAATTGGTTCATATTATAATATTATAGTAGGTAATAAGTTTATCGTATAAACCTATCGTTTTATATTATTTCTATATAATGTACAATGTACTTACTATGTAGACAGTTATGAGTTGGTTAGGTTTGAGTTTTAATAAAAGCTTAATCTTAAATATGCAGGTATTCAGTATTAGTGTATACTGTATTACCTAGGTACCTATATTAAATTTACATCATTATGATTTCTGTTTTTTGTATACCTCTAACAGTCTAACACTATAACTTCTATAGATATGTACCTATTTTACAGTCTTACTATAGTAAGTAGTAACATCTCCTTAGTTAAAATTTCAAATCTCTCGAGATGTGGGTTGACATTTCGAGTTGACATTTCTAAACAGGTAATTTACTAAAAAAAATCTTAGGACGTCCGAAGATAATGATCATAATGATTAATAATAAAAATATGCATCTTAATATTATAATAATATTATATATGTAAGAATTATTGCGCTAGATAACGTCCGTAGATGACCTTCAAATTACAATTGCTCGAGCAATAATTATGTGGTATTTATTTTTGTGTCAATATTTGTTTTTTATCAAAAATAATCAGTTTTGTAAATTTATAATAATTAGCATAATTTTAGGTTTATATATATACAGCGATGTCCAAACGAGATGTCGATAGTCGATTATAGTATATTATATTATATAGGTATCTAAATTTATAAATATTAAATATTATTATTTTACGTATTTTTATATAAAATACACGCGTACCTACCTACGCGAGCGGCGAATTCGTTTTATAATGAGAAAAAATGGCAACGAATAGGAGGTAAGTGCTTATACTTATATATAGTCATATTGCATTAAATGCGATTTTCACAAAACGTTAAATTTTGGCATATTTTACCTCAAACACGTGTGTGTGCCCAAACCGCACGACGTGCTTGTAGTTGTACTCGTGTAGATATTTATGTTATATATTTAATATCATTATTATTTGTTCATTCGAAACACAGTTGTTACTTGTTGCTATTAGCACGACTGCAGCAGCAGCAGAGTTACACTCACATATAATAATATAATATAGCCATATAGGTTTTAGGTACGCGTTCTCATTTATACAGCAGCACCCATGTTCCATACAGAGTAATTGTTTCAACTGTATATTATGACCTATAACAATCAAATTATTTTATAACAAAATATTTTATGTCATTTTTGAAAATAAGTTATTATTTTTATTGTTGTTCGAGTTTTAATAATATACTTTTTTGATCGACATAGTACGTTTTTAATTTCATACTCTTGTGCCGAATATTTTGTTGAGAATTTTGATATACCCGTACAAATTAAATATCGAACGAATGGCAGTTAGGTAGGTTATTAGTTCATTAGTCTTTGTTTTAGCTTAGAGTTTTTAGAGCTTAGATTTTTAGACAAACCGAGTGGAGATGCTGCACAGCCGGAGTATTACGCAAAACGTATACACGACAGCACCAGTCGAGAATAATTTTCGTTGCTGATCGAATTCGACACGTTAATAGGCTGAAACAAAAGAACACGAACGCTCGCCATTGTCATCGTCTCATTATAAATAGTACGAAAATCTCGTCGGAATGCGTCGGACGGCACGCGACGACGTCATAATGTCTCTCAGCTGACTCAACTATAAACTTGTCGTATTATAATAATATATATGACTGTAGATGATCACAGTATATTTATGTTCTTTTCAAGGGAGCGTACAGGCTCGTATAATATAACGATGACATCACCGTCGTGTCGGCATGACGATAGCAACGCGACGGGCGAGTTCCTACAACAGTCATCGCCGTCGTCTGTTTTAAGATGGGACTGAAACATGAAACAATATGTTTGATCTGTCGCAGACTTTCGTACCCGAAAATTATAAGACCTTCGTGGAACTGAGAAAAACTACTATCCCTACAACACACGATTAACCTAGGCTTGCCATTTGTCCCGGTTTGACCGGGACAGTCCCGGTTTTAACAGCATGTCCCGGTGTCCCGGCCGGTCATTCATTTTGTCCCGGTTAATGGAAGCCGAGAGAAAATATATTGAATATTGCATTATTAATAATAAATGATGGGTCCGCGAGAATAACGTGTTAAGTAGAATCAGAAAATTCCAGAATATTTTTATTGTACACAATCATTAGAATCCGGCGATTTATAGATAACTAATATATTATCTAAATTTTTATAAATTATTATCTAAAAAAAAAAAAAGGTTATCAATATGATGTCCCGGTTTGGTGATTTTAAAATCTGGCCAAATCATTAACCACGACGTGTCCACGTGTATATAGCTAAGTCACACTTCTGTCGTCTTGTAGCCAAATTGGGAACTATATATAAGTATAAGTATAAGTATATACACTGCGCACAACCAGCAATTAAACATAAAAAAAGGTCCAACAAGAGCAGTACAGCTTTAGGTCAAGGGTGGACTGGGCTGGCGGGATACCGGGAAAACTCCGGCTGCTAAAAAAATATTCATTATTATAGGTACATATACAAATACAAAATAGGTAGGTTTATACATTTTGTATTTATAAAACATTTATTTGTAAAACATTTTGTATTTACATATATGTATAACACGTGAGTGCTAAAAACTGAAAGTTGAAATTTTGTTTACATTCGAATTACGGCTTACCGCTTACGTATATATGTATATCTATATTCTTTATGTATAAATAATGTTGAAAAATCGAAAAAAGGCATTACGTAAAGTTTTCGTCGTTTTTGAACTCTGCACCTATCATACATATAAATACGCTATCGATTATAGTAATCGTTTTCATTTCACCACGACAATTAGCTTAAGATAAGAGTAAAGATAGCTATTTAGCAGTATCGTAAAAACGACAAACTTCAAATAGTTTTAACATCGAAACCAAGTCTGACTGCACAATTTTGACTTCATCTTCGTTTTCAGTGGATATATGATATATCAAACTACATAGGTACCTAAGGCCACTACATAAATAAAGCCAAAAAAAAAGTGAATTAAAAGGTTTTTAGTAAAGTAACAACCAATAAGGTAAAAATATACCTATCTACTTAAATAACTACCAAATGATGTAATACGATTTGTGCTAGGTACTAAACATGTAGGTACTTATTTATGTATTTTATTTTATTGACGCCAAACAGCAATTTACAAAATGTATGTAAAGTACACATTAAATTAGAAGAGCGATAACAGTTCAATAAAATTAACAATATTTAACAGCTTAAAACTAGAGTAATTATGAACAAAATATACAGTATTAAAGGTATGTAGTATGTACCCAATGTGGAAATGTATTAATACTAATATGAGGGTTTCGGTCTCCACTCTTCAACAGTTCAACCTATCGACCGATTCCGGTCCGTCAAGCTTTCGAACCGGCCCGTCAATCTCACTGATTATTGTGTTTTTATCAATAAAACACTAAAAAGGAAATATTCACGATAAAATAAAAGGTGTTTATTTAGGTTTTGTCGAGAAGACAACTAATAATAGCTAAAAACCCGACGATCGCGTTCGATAACGTCCTCGCGTGTTCGGCGTGTCACAGACCACAGTAATATACGAGTAGGTACTTAAGTACATATTATAGATTAAACTGATTAAAGATATATGGGATTCCTGCACGATTATAGCACAGAATAGATTTTAAAAAGATTTAATCTATTCTGTGATAATAGATCTATAGACTTTGTGTCTACGATAAACGAATTTCCGAATGTCACACATAAAGTCGAGTTCTCAGCTACGAGGCCTAGTGGTTGTGTAGGTGGTGTACTTGACACTTGTAGTTGTGTCCAAAAGTCGACCCCAAAAATGTCGAAATTGTCGGATAGATCATAGTTTATAACACAATTACTTATACTACGGCTAATATCTGCAGATCACGATAAAAACAGTGACAGACGACGCAGATGACTGCAGTTAACCCGGCCTAACCCAAAAAATGTTTTTGCACGCCACCACCAGTATATTATATACTTGGAATCAAAAATAATAACTAAAATACACTTTACAGACGGGGCGACAAAATATGAAAAAATAACAAATTTTAATACTTACGATTATAGGAAAATAGATCATATTATCATAATATAATTGTATAAGATATTTGTATAACCATGTCATTGCGCGTACATAGATTATAGAATTCGTATAAGAAAAGTGTTCAAAAAATATTTAAATATTTTGAAATCGATAACGTATTTTTATTGAAAAAAAATCGGCATTATCCTAACAATATCTACCAGCGGTCATTCGATCGTCTCGAGCACCATTCCCTCCGGGACACAGGGACCCTCCAATAACCACCAAATCACGTTCAGTGTACTGTCCAGTGTCCCAGGAATTACGTGTATAGCAACTTTCAACTTTGTAAAAACTGAAAGGTACCGTCCAAAATATATTGTCGGAACGCATTATATTATCGTAGACATATTTTCGTTGTGCTTGTACTTTGTAGGAAATAAATCAGTTTTGCCGTTTTGGTAATTTCGGTAATATCGCCGTGTGATGGACTTTGAACACGGTATGTGCGGTTTTGGATTACTCCCACCACCAAGGACGCCGTCTTCAAACGTGGTCGTTAACACAGACATAGAGTAATAGCAGACCGCACAAACAGAGTGACCCGCTGCGCCGCGCACGCACACTCATCGTCGACAACAACAACAACAACTACAGTCAACAGTCAACAATAACGCAACCGTTGCAACCACTGTGGCACAGTAACATAATATAAACTCCGCCGACCGCCGTCAGTCCGACACTCTGCCACAGACCTTCTCTCCGTCAACGCGTCAACGCTCCTATCGGTAAGTCTATATTTTCTTTTTTCCACAAAATCAAAATACGATATTATTAATGTTTGATAATATTTTATTACTATCGCACAACACGCGATCCGTACCGTTGGTTTTCTTAAATTCAATCACATACGCTTACTACAATAAATTCCCTTTGTTTTATATTTTTTTTCGAATCTCTGTCTAGACTATAAATTTTGTTTAGATTATTGTGCACCTAAAAATGCTGATCTGATGATGGTTGAAATCGATAAGTATACATTTCGAATTCAAGTGTTACCATTGATTTTATAACATGAATTATAAAAACAATTTATGGTGTTCGAAATATGATATTGTCGTGTGCATTTTTTATTTTTAACGCGATAACACGCGACAGCGTCCAATAAATAAATTCCAGACTTTTTTGGGTTATCCGTTTGTGGATAGGTCTCCGTGCAAATTTAACTTTTTATATGTACAGCATCATTTAATATCATAATATATGTACCCAGTGCATAATATTTGGTCGTTTTTTTAGAACTACAAGCCCATTAGTAGCTATAGTAATAATTTTAAGTATATTTTTATTTTTTACTTTGTGGATATAAACTCCATTTTAAATAATGTGCCAGAGCTTTTTTTTAACTAGCGTGATTCCAAAGAAATATTTTTATTACTAGTATTTTTAACAATATAATATATAAATAGGGACCCTGCGTGGCTTAGAAGCTGTAGTTTTTTTATGGCTATTCGTTTCGGGTCTTCTAGCACTTAAATATATTATGTAATCATGCATTTTATAACATTTTTAACAGTACTCTAAGTTATAAAATTGTATTCAAATTTTTGTCTATTCGTGTTCGGGTGTAACTATTGTTTTCTATTCTTGTTATTATTATCTTAAAAAATGTTTATGCTTCCACAGACAAAAGAAATTATTGAAATAATAAAAAAAAATAGAAATTACATTATTTCGTTACTTTTAATGGCTAATATAATATTAATATATATATATATATATACATTTATATATATATAAATGTTCGTTGAATATACGGTTAAGTCACCGATTAGTTTTTAATATTCTCGTATTACCTACCATATTACCAATATATTATTATATATTTCAGTATCTCATTCGTTTGCTTATACATTTTACTAATTTTTGAGAGCCTGTGTAGAAACTCACTATTTAATCGTATAGGTATTATTATTATAATATAGCCATATAGGTGCTAAATATACCGATCAATTATTTCAATATTACGATAATGAAAATGTAGTGCGATTGTGCGAGTAATATCTAACAAAGTTATGTTTTTAGTTATGAAGTAATACCGGCTATAATAATACATAATATCATGTATACAAAATTAATTAGGCGTACCTTCTTATCAAGTATTCACCTATTATTGAATAATAATATAATGTAATTACCTACTGATTTTGTGAAAAATAAAATACTGAATCGCGCGTAATAATTAATTTAGTTTTTTGTAATCTTATACGTTTATTTTCAATGTAGTATTTTAGTGATTCACATTATTTGACTCGAAATGTTTATTGCAATTTGTAACCAGGACTATAATGATAATATAGTGTTTGATTATTTATACATATGTATGTGTATCTTTTTACGTCTATTATACACACATGTGCCTTGTATACTGCCTAACCGCACCTTGGTAATTTCCGAAGTTTATCTTACGCTATAATGCCAAAAACGTTTTTTTGTGTCATTTTCTATCTTGATTATTTAATATTTTAATATTAAGCAATATTTCGTTGAAAATATAATTGGTACATAATTATATGCCATCCATTTTTTAATCTATTACTATTTACTATTCAAATTTATACAAATTTGTAGGAATGCATTTACTCTAAGTATAAAATATTTTTACTGCCGTTTTTAGTTGTTGTTACATATACGACTATCATTTCGCCGAAGGCCATTTTAAGAAATGTATAGATTGCGAGTAGATAACTTTATAAAGTTTGCATACATCAAAATAAAATTAGGTATGCCGAAGTAAATAACATATTATATTATTATTGTCAAATGAATCCAAACCTACTAGGAATGGGATTTCTGTGATTTAAACTATTTGAAACCCATGACCCTTTAGAAACCGGTTTATTTGTTTATAAAGTAAAAAATATGTTTAAAAATCAGATATTAGTTAACGACTTCAATAAATGTGTTCATGGTTAGGGTGACAGGCCAAGGGATATTTTAATAATAATATAATATAACCTCAGATACGTGATATAAATATATTAATTGATTTTCCAACTCATTTTTTATTTCAACTTTCAAGTGAATATTAATTGTAACTCATTGTAGACATTGCTTATTTATAATATCGTTTGTATTTGTACCCGTCTAATAATAAGCATTCACAATGTACATGTACATTGTACAATGTATACAATGTGTATAATGTATATTATACATTATATACATAACTTCATAAGTATTACAACTTATAAGTGCAAAGTTAAATTTAAATTACTTATAAAGTCTTACATTTCTCAAAACATAAATCATTCTTAACGTTTATAGTTCACTTCAACATTCAAAATTAAAATCCAATCCAATTACAAAAATAACTTTAACATCGAATATTTTTTTTATCATCTAAGTTGAAGTGTTTTTTTAAAAATATTATTTTAAGTTAAAACCATTATTATTATTAACATTATGTTGAATTGGGTTGAATTATAAGAATTGGCAACTTATATCTATCTAAACTTATTAAACAAAATAATGGATATTAAATATTAATGAGTGACAAAACAATTTGAATAGATGTACAATAACTAATAATTCTATAATTTTCTTATACATTTTTCTTGAACCATATGTTATTATTAAATTAGTTTTATAATTAGTAATGACTTAGTAGTTGTATGCGCATACTTGCCAGTATGTTTATTTATTCTATTATTTTTATTTTCCTTTTAAAATAAAATGTTCTACCAACGGTATTTTTTATTTATAAAGTAACTACATTCTACAATCTACATGCTAAAAAACGGATGTTGTGCAATTATAGATTAAACATGCATATTGCCTACGCAAAAATGCGCTCGAGCTAGGACCAGTCATTTCAGTTGACCGACATGTTATTCACTTTAATACTACCTAAATTTTTATATTTTTCTGTATTATTTAGGTATAGCTAAATATATTATACAGTTTTTTATGTTATGATTTCCTTACGATAATTAAATACGTACATAATAAACGAATTAATAATTATATAGATAGGTTGCCATTAAAATATTAAAAATCAACTTTGATCGTTAAATGTGTATATTATTATCATATTAGGTAAATTCGAAGAATAATTTAATGTACATATAATAATATATTGTTATATTGTATTATCTAACGTCGTTTTAGAATTTAGTTACACAAAACAAATTACATTTTCTTAGGCTAACATATTTTTTTTTTAATATTAACAAAAGTTTTAAATAATAATACTTAAGTCTTCTTCTATATTATATGTGCCTACTTATTAGTTATATACGAAATGTTTCTTGTAGTTGACTGTATAATATAATCTTTAAAACGATGACATAATGCACGTGAAAAACAGTTGTTTGGTTGTAAAAATAAAAAATAATAACGAATCCGGTACCTACATGGTAAATAATATGATTTATCACAGTATAGCCTCAGGATGGAAGCAACCACACCTGGTTGTCCTTCACACAGGATGACCCAAATGCCGAAAGTATTATTAATTTCCTTTCTTTGACACCTAGCAAGTTCACGAGATATTAATTACGAATCATCAAAACAAAAATTTCCCCGATTAAACAAAATATAATACTTGGGGCTCTGGGCATTTTAAAAATTAATTTACGATTTTATAAATCATTATTATTATTATTATTAATATTTTTAACTACAATGATCTAATCTGTGCTGTACGAAGGTCAGGGCTAGGTACCACTCCCATATTTGAGGCACATCAGAGCCAAAGCCGCCTACAACGTGGCCTTATTACTCTAAAACAGTGAAACTTACCAAAATGTGTTATTATATATTTTATTTAATTATCTAATGTATTAATTTTGTGTCAACCATTTTTTTTTTCAGTTGCCTAAAATAAACAAAAAGTAAAAACCAAGACTCCAAATCATCAAAATGGCAATCACCAAAATTACCATGATTAAGTTTTTGGAACTCGTGAGTATATAATATAACATACATATCTTAATAAATTATATCATGACGATTTTTACTGTACCACCTACCACTACTTATAGCATTGTAATATAACAAGCAGCTGCTTTTTAAACATATATCGTAAATATGATTTAGTATTTTTTTTTTTTTAATAATTGATTTTCATAATACGTTAGCTACGTTTTTAGCACCGCGTGAATAGCATGCACGCGTTCCATTAATATTGTCTATTAGGTGCTGCTATTACATTTTTTTATGGCCACAAAGGTATTATTTAGTACCGGTGGCACGGCGATAATATATAATATACTGCTGCAGTAATAACTGTGATCAATGGTCGAAAATTGTATTATTTGTTCGAAGAAAGTAGGTACTTTTTTTAAGCCTGTCAACTTGTAAGTATCTATGTATAGGGTGTGTACCTATTATATATATATATAATTGAAACGCGTTCGGGTAGGTGGTATTTTTTTTTTATAGCAAAATTATGGTTTATTTTATGTTTTGTAAACAGGTAGCTACGATACCTAGTACATACCCATTCGAAAACGTTTTAACCTGTTCAAATCCGTCGAGTGTCGACCCGTTGGTACTTTCTAAATTCTAAATTCTAAATAGCTGCGAGTCGTCCTTCTCTAGTCCTTTTAGAGATAGGTATCATAAACCATCACTTAGGAATATTGTGTTCTTATGAACTGTATGTCTGTATGCATTTACTGAACAAGATGGTAAAAACTATTTTGGTCGGCCAATCGTAACCATCCTTAAATAGTAGTGTATTAAGTAATAACTATTCATAATATAAGTGTCGTTCTTGGTATATGCATGTATTATTAAAATTACAGCGCGTATATAAGACATGCGTGTGTAATAGTATGTAGGTAGTTAAATAAAAATTGCGTGGTGAGCTATAATTACAATTTTATTGTACAGTTTTAGACTTTTGTATATTCGAGTGTGTTAGTATTTAATAATTCTACGTATAGACTAATGGTACATTACATATACTTATATATTATGCTCTGAAACGTATGTATAATCTTTCAATTACTTATTTTATACTTACATACATAATATTATTATCTTGATGCCATAATAAGCCTAATATTCGTATTTGAGGCGTCCTACGACTAACAGTATAATTTATTGTTATTTGTAGGTGTACTACGCATACGTGGATAAAAAGTGTCACATAGACCGGTGTATAAAAAATTAATTGATTGATTGTTGAATGTTAATAAACCAAGAATATTAGTAATGCAGCAATTTTATTTTATTTGCGTTCTTTAACATTTAAGTCCGCACTGCGAATGTATATAATGGCTATTCAATCATGACTAATGATTAATCTAAACCAACTTTTCACATAATAAATTACTGTTAATATAAGCATAACACTTTTCCCCTTTTAAATAGTTTAAAGCCAAGTACTTAACATTCCAGTATAATAAATTGTATACGCTTGGTATTTTACAAATTAAATTTTTTAGGGGCTTTTAAAATTCGATTTTAACGAGATGTTGAAACTGGAGGTACCTGAATACTAGGTGAAAGAGATTATGGTTCTGCTGTTATGGCCCTCGGAACATTGTTTACATGATGTTTCATTAGAATTGTATCGTTATTATGCCTACTTTAGCTTTCCCACTTCAATAAGTTACCTACTTTCTGATCAATTTGAAATATTTCACAAACTGAAACATTTTATCACACAATTTCTGTTAAAGTCACATTATAATAGGTACATCATATCCATACGTTTTTTACATTATAATATATGTATATAATATTTTATTACCTTACACCGAAAATCAAGGTTCATTTTTACACGATTTCGGTTTACACATAACATATAATATTTGACGGATAGACCCCACAATTGTGTGTTATTTTTAGCCGGTATGGTTTATATATTTTTTATGCTGTTTGAATTTTGAATACCTTTCTAGCGTAGTATTATAGTTCTGGGACAGTTTAGTTAAACGAAATTATTGTAGAATAAAATTATAAAAACTCTGATTTCTTCACAGTCACTCGTTAAAAATTGGATTTATAAACTTGTCAATTTCAATTTATTCGTATTTTGTTAAATTTTGAACAAACAATATGAACAGACGAACAATATATTCAATTTATACATTTACGTTTATTCATTTTTGAAAAATTAACTATATTACAATAGCCGGGCGTTATATTTAATATTATAATTTAACACCCGCTCGCCGCATACTAAGATTCAAAATTCGGAACGGAATATATATACATGAATTTTATGTTTTGAAATGGAGAGGCGGTAGTATTGCATATGAATGAAAATAATAAAATACAGACTTCACATACATGAACTTTATTATGGTATATATTTATTATATACCTATAATTTATAGCTTTGTGTTCAGCCATTATGTATGATTATAATAATTAAATTAATAATCATATGTCTTATTTTCAATATATGAGTTTTTAGCGTGAAATTGAGATTTTAAACATGATGTATATTATTATCTTGTGACTTGTGTTTAATAAACAGTGGAGCTACACCCACGTGTACTACATTTGTGACTCATGTTTTTGACTTCAGTTTCGCTTCTTTAACGCAAAGAACGTCGTTATCAGTTTATCACTAAATTATTCAGTCGTTAGCCAAAAAAATATTGATCCAAATTTCGTATTCATGGTGTGAATAAATTAAGTGAAATCGCCTGAGAGTCAATAGTTGAACCATATATAATATAATGTTAGTAATTTAGTATTATGTGTTGTTTTGAAATAATACACCGGTTATTTAAATATTTGAATAACTATTTTTCATTTGTATGTAGCAATAAAATATGTTGTTATAATGTTCTCGACGAACAATTCAAAAATACGTAGTGATTCATCAAGAATGCTCACCCCTAAGGCAGTAAGCCCCGACTTTATCCTTTAATTATGCATTATTTTTTTTATTGATTTTATATGTCATAATGAGTATCTTGTGTCGATAGGTACAAACTTTTTTTTTTCGAATGAGAATCGCCCTATTTCACTGTAAAATGTTAAGCAGACGATTTTTTTTTGAAAATGTTATCCTATATAAATCCAAAATAGGATGAGTAGTTGTTCCGAGTTTGAACTTATTCTATTAAAGGTGATCATCAACCGGTAGGTATACCTAATTAATTAGGTTGTTCTATAGTAGGTACTTGTTATACTCGGACAATTTTTACAAATTATAAAATATGTTAATAAATTAATATTAATTACCTATTATAATTTTCAGATAATCATAGTCCCTATATTTTCCAAACCTATTATCATTGACTATTATCCATTTCACATTAATTGTATACATTCATTTAATAATTTACAATTTTAAAACATACCTTTATAATATGCAGTCTATACAGGTACCTACTGCAATATTATGTAGCTTATCAACAAATTCAACTGATTGTCTATGTACATACAGCTAGGTGTGATAGCGCGACGCAGCCATACTTAAATAAAGTGACCCCCTCACCTCATTACAATATTGTGGGAGGTTTTTTTTTGAAATTTTAATGTATTCCAAATTGGTTGAAAAACGCCTACTGAAAGTCCTTGCGGTCTGATAGCCTCAACGATAATAATAAAAAACGTCGAAAGAATTTCGAGTGCTGAATTGCAGGGTCCAAATAAAATTGCAATTCGGACCACGTTTTAATTCTACTGTAGTTGCCGACTTTGCCGAGTATAGTACACTATTATTACGCCTAAAGACAATTTAAAACGTGGGTATGCATTATAATATTATAGGTACATGTATTTTTACTAAGGAATCGTTTCATTATATTCAAGGGCATTTTACAATGATTCATTCTAAGAATGTAAATATGAGGTACATACATAATACAGTATGCCTAATAATACATATATTAGTAAATAGTAATGACTTATGTTTGTAAACACTATCGTGTGCCGGACCGTGCCCCATCCGATATGATAATATGATTATGTGAACCAGTGTAATAATAATCGTTTCGATTACGACACTCGTAAATTAAATGCAAAATAGGTTTACACGAATCAATTTTCAAACACACATAGCAATGACCTTGAATCGTTTCGGCAGCCGGCACATTGTTTTTTTATATATTATGTACTGCTGGAAGTATAATAATTATTATTATTATCGCCGCTGTCTACACAATATTTATGTGTATTTTTTTTTGTGAAAGCTGCGTGGTATGAATTGAATTGCGGATGGATCCTTGACACTATTCTACTTATTTTCTTAGTTTATTCTACTCGCATTTTAGACATTTTATAGTTGACATGAATAAGTACTTACTTTGTCATACCACTGGATCACCGTCGAAAAGTCTATGTATGGAAATAGAAACACACCGCCTGCACTGAATGGGTTATTAGTAGGGTTCGGGTCGTTCGGGACTTCTTGCACTTAAAATGATCGAAATATGCATGCAAAAATGCAGTTAAAATCGTCAAAATATGCTTTAAAATATGCAGTTAATTTTTATTTTGTTTTTAAAAACGCATATATTATTAATTATAATTATAAAAATAAAAATCTAAAAATTAGGTAGGTACTTAATATAATAAAAATAATTTTTACACTGGTTACTCATCTGTATCGTCGTCATGTTCATCTGTAACATTAAACAAAAAAAACATTAATATAGGTATTATTACTTTTAATAAGTTTTTTCGTAATTTTACCGATAAAATTATTGCATTGTATGGTAAGACATTTTCTTATGTTCTCAAATTTGAATGCACGGTGATTATCGGTCAGCATATTTTTGTATATAGAGAAAGAACGTTCAACGTCCACGGAAGTGATCGGCGCGTACTTAAAATATATTAAATCGTTAATGTTCATATCTTCAGGTAATCCGTCAAAATTTTCTTCATCTCCCGACAAAATGTTTAAAATTTTTATCAACAATTGATAGCCTTTATTTTTATTTAACACATTTTCTATTTTTGTTTTTATCAACATTCCGTGTTCACCGTGTATTTGGGTTAGTCTTAACCTTGCATCCTCGACTAATGAAATAGAGCTAGCAAGTGATAGTCCTTGCTTTTCAAGACTCGTTATTGTGTTAGGCAAAAAACACTAATTGATTTTTAATGTTTTTTTGTCCAATATATTTTTGTGCCATTTTAATAGAGACCGCATCATTTTCATCGAAAGAGTTTAAAATTGACTGTATTAATTCAAAATGTTCACAATAATAGAGAGAAGCTTCAATCCATGTACCCCATCTCGTTAAAATTGGTTCAGGCGGGAGTGTTAATGTTGGAGCCATATTTTTAAAAACTTGAATGCGAGACGGAGCTTTACGAAATACTTTCTTTACATTTGCAATAATTTTATCAATTTTAGGGTTATCTATACGTACTGTTTCAGCCACTCTATGAAAGGCATGAGCCAAACATGTCACATGAATAATTTTTGAATATAGATTTTTAATTGCATCTCCGGACTTTACCATATAGGGTGCAGCGTCGGACAAAAACAACAGCACATCATCGTGTCTTACTCCTTCCGGCCACAAAATATTCATCGATTTATCAAATAATTTGAAAATTGTCGTATGGTTAGCTTTTTCCATCTCTTCTACGTGTAACAGAAATTGTTTACCGTAATTATTTTCTTCCAATGTACCTACAATGACATTTGCTACATATCTACCGGTTACATCAGTCGTTTCATCAATGCTAACCCATATTTTTTTCCCATCGACGTAATTACGAATTTTGTTTATTGTATTTTTATAGACTTCATCAACGTAACCTTTACGCAGAGTGGACTCACATGGTACTTCTTTTCCTGTATATTTTGTTAGAAAATTTCTGAAACTACAGTTGCTTAATTTATTTAATGGGATATTGGCGGACAACAATGCTTTGCACAAGTCATGGTTAAACGTGCTTTTTTTAATGCATTGAAGTAAATACTAACTGCTGTGACTGTTGTGCGATACTATTAATCCGATCTTGTTGGCGCTTCACTGCTAGTTTATGTTTTTCTGTTTTTAAATGTTGTAAGACAATAAATCGCCTATCAACACCTACCTTCGTTTCACATACTCTACAAAATAAAATAATTCCATCCGTAGAAAAAATATTTTTTCCAAATTCGGATGTATATTGATTAATTTTACCATTTATTTTGGGCATTTTTAAACACAAATTGATTGTAAAAAAAAAATGGCACAGTTAATAAGAAATAATGGAAGCGTGATGATATGATTAACGAACGAACACGTACTTCTGCTTTTCATTTCATCGTACAATTCATACCCGGCTAATAACTGATTACTTGGGAGAGTTTGAATTTATATTTGTTTCATGATAAGTCTGTAGGAGTATAGGATTCATTAGGTTTTACCACAACTATACAATTGTCGAAATTGTCGATAAAAAGGTTGATTATTAAGCGATAAAGAAACTATCATCGTAAACAGACGTACGTGTTAGATACGACAAACTACGACGATCCATTTATGATTTTTCCCGACAATTTTACGTTTATAAAAATATAAAAATGTGAAATATGCCCAAATATGCTAAAAATTGCTCAAATATGCGCTTTTCTTAAAATATGACGAAATATGCAAAAATATGCAAATTCAAACTTAGTATTTAATTTCGTCATTTCATAAAACAAATTTATAACTCACTTAGAATATACTACGACCACTACAAAAAAACATGCAAATGCAAGAAGTCCCGAAACCCTAGTTATTAGTATAGGTATATTATGTACTTTCGACGACTATTTTGGAATCATTTCCAGATAAAAATAATTTCTGGACACATGTCACTTTAATATGGAGTCGAATATACGCGTCAATGGGAGACTAAGATCAATTATTATTAATAATATTCATATTGCAAGACGTCATCTCCACATTCTCGCAGCAGTACAAAAAAAAAAAATATATTACATTTTTTTTACATTGTATTTTAAACAAAACATAAACTATCATAGAAATGTTTGTATTTTATTGCGTATACATAAAAATTAGATTTAACACAGTAAAAACTATTTATCGATCTTAAAATAATGTTAGACATCCATTCTGCAGGCTGCAGCAGTTTTATTTCATATTTATAAGTAAAATCATGGATAAATAAACGCTGGGAAATAAATCGTTTCCCCTTCATGTTCAGTTAAAACTAATTATCAAAATGTGTTCAAATAAAAAAAAAGTGTGTTCAATTTAAACAATAACGAGTACGTACTACATATCTACGTGTTGCTTGTACATAATATAATGGGTGACTGCTCAATACATAGGTATATTGTTCATCAGACTATATAATATAATTGCATTATTTTTTGTGTTTTTTCTAACATGATAATTTATATGACTTATAAAATATGCAAATGTATAGTATTTCACTGTTTGTATATATTGTAAATGCTTGAATCTATTCAAATTTATGGACCCACATCTCGTTTATTACGGGTGAATCTTTTGTTGTTTATTTAATGGTTGCCATTGGTTACAGATCGCATTACTATTATAATAAGTAAAAACATTTTAGTTTTTACGCATTATAAATATAAAAAAAACAAATCTTAAAATTAAATACCTACCTACTTAGTAGGTACTTATAAAAAAAATCACGCAACGATAACTTTTTTGATATTTTGCGTTCTTAATTCTGGACATATTTTTGATGAAAGTGCATAAAGACGATAGACGAATACCAGTCTTAACGATATTGGATTTACTCTGGCTTTTAGTTCAATCTGTCTCCAGTTTTTTGTGTTTTCATCAAAAATATGTCCAGAATTAAGAAGTGGAAAATAATAAAATTAATCATTGTAATTGTGTTTGATTGTGTTATGTAATTGAATCAAAACGGAAAACAATAGAAAGATATAATACAGAGTTTTAAATGTCTATACAAATAATGGTACATACAAATTTATTTGAACTTCAAATTCTTACAAAAAATAATTGTGCCCGTGTATCATTAATATTTTTAAACAGCTATAATAACTACTTATGAGAAACTTTGTATTACATTTTTAGGTTTTTGGACCAAGTGAACAATTATTATCGACAATTATTAAAAACTAAAAAGAATCAACAATTGTACGAGTCTATAAATAACTCATAAAGATTCAAAATATTTTGAAAATTATACCATTAATGCTAATATCAACATAATATATCGTTAAGTTTTTCCCAACCATTAAAAAAGTACTTGGAATTTTTTACTTTTGACCCTCTATAAAGTACCAACTACATTATCTTTTCTATCAAAAAAGTTGAAAATCCAATAATTTTTATTACTCCAAAAAGTGATGACAGATAAATAAAAAAAAATGAAAAAACACATAATTGTATAATCAATACATTCATCGTTCCGCTAATGATTTAAAATGTTAATACTTTTCAAGGTAATGAGGGGTTGCTGCTAGAGCGTTAAAAAAAGTACATGCTGTATATACTAATTATTAATAAAATTTTCATTACTTGAGTGTATTTTGACATGACCGGCATTTTCATAATTAATTATTTAATGTACCTACCTAGCCTTCAATTTAAAAGTTTTTTTTTTTATTTATTTAGAAAATTTACAATCTGTATTAACAAAAACACAATAAGTAAATGTGATAATATGTACAACAAAACAATATAATATAATGACAGAATGACAATTTAAAAGTTATAACTTAGAAGTTAGAAGAATTAATGCGAACATTGCATGATGAATGATATTAATCGTATGGTTATTTATTTTTACAGGCTCTAACCATCATCATTTTCGTCCTGCATTACAACAGTTTCCCGGGTGGTGATACCACATCGATCATGATCACTACCGGTACTTACGTCGGTTATGTGATTATTTTGGCTGGAATTTTCATTGGACTTTTCACTGGAACGCCGATTAGCGCTCGTCTGGTAAGTCTAATCAAATGAATTTGATATTTTTTCATAAATTTGCGAAAAAAACAACGCGGTTAGACACTTACAGTTTTAGTTGTAATTTGTAAGTATAACCAGCTGCAGTATGAAAGGGTAGAAATAAAAATAGAAGTAAAAATTAAATTATCTACATAAAACATAATAAATCTATAACCTATTATACTTTGTTTTGTTATTATTTTAGTTAGCGTTTTTTAGTTTATTACAAAATCGGTTTGTTTTATTTGCCTCATACATTTATTGTGCATAATATTTCATTTTACTTAAAACAAGTTGCCCGAGTTTCTCTGGTATTAAACTTCGAAAATACTGACTCAATGGGACATGCGAGGTATATGGACGTAATTTTTCAAAGATAAACATAGGCTATAATTTAGTATAATATACCTACGACCATTGATTTTTTAATATACTATATTATTATAAAATCAATGGTACGACCGACTTGACTCCTGTTACCGGTTAAAAGGGCGGTGAAAGAGGAATAGACCCGTGGCGCCATCTGTCCTGTTTTCACCACTTCTTAGAAATACATTTTGTCTTACAGAAAGCCGTGCCAGACGAATCTGGTACTACCTATATGGCTGGATATAATAATGTTAATAACGGTTGTGATTCTATTTTAGGACATGTTCTACGTGTTGATTGGTGCTGCTCTCTTCATTGCATCCGGAGTCATGTCGTACAGCTATTACAGTGGTTATTCATTGAAGTCGTCCTATGTCAACACTGGTTTAACCAAGGCTTGGTTGTCCATCCTCAACGGAGTTGTTTTCATCGTCGATGCTGCGTTCACATATCGCGGCGAATAAGTTATATTTTTTAAAGAAATATGATATTATTATTAAACTAAATTTTAAAGAAATAATATTTATTTTGTTCAACGATTTGTTATAGGTAAATCAACTGATTTTTTTTATACAGAAATATAAATGTAATGATGTTGCTTCTTGTTGCGTTTAAACTTAAAATCTATAATTAATTTTTATATGTACTACAGTAAATAATTTATTTTTATCTATATAAATGGAGAGCACTCCATAATATTTAATTCAATTCATAATTTGTTTACTTGTTGCGACTCTTAAAATTAAATTAAATTTGCTTTAATCATTTCTCAGAGTAAAAATAATGATATACCTTATCAGTTACTTTATTGTATTAATTGAGTGTGCTAGCTTATACTTTAAAATAATATAATTCAATGGTTTTAAAACAACTGTAAATAATTTAAAATGTGATTTAGTAGTCACTTATTATTATTTATTATGTCTGTATAATGTGTTGATGCAGGAAATGTTTAATCTTTTTATTTTAACTATTAAGTAAAATATTTACTACTAAGTTATTTATCACATTTTAACTATTGTAGTTTTCACAAGTTAATATTTGTATTATTTTTTTTATTTTTATTGTGCAGTTTCTAATTTTCTATTGATACGTAGATTTACTTTCATTTTAAAATAATTTTAACTCTTTAATCCGTAAAATGTACAAAATGTAGAATTAAAATATTTTTCGATCTGTAAAATGTTTTGATTTTGGTTGCAATATCAATAATTTTTTCATACATTATAATTTATTTTATACTATGTTGCCTCTGAAATTTTTTATATAATTAATGTGTATTATAAAAGTTTTATCTGTGCATTAATTGAGTGTTTGTAAATACAGTCGAGTCTTGATAACTCAAGATTTTTTTCCTTGCCCCTTGAAGTGTTTCTTAGTTTCTTAGAAATATTTAAATTGAAAAATACACAAGTTGAACTTATTTTCATTCCCTTTGAGATTCGAGTGATCAAAACTCGGCCGTACTAAGCTACATATCTTGATGTCTAAGTTACTCAATAATATAGGTAATAATACCACGAAAAAAAAAAATAATTGAATTACAAATTTCAATGATTTAGCAGGTTAATTATCACTGAACTGATATACATTTCTCACAATTCACATAATTCTTTGTTTTTCTTCTTTAGGTGGGTGCCTATTAGTATTGATAAAAGTACATTCAATACATTAATTTATGGATTGACTTTTGTAGTGAAATGTATTATGATATGACATAATGGCTATTGAATATTGATGTTTTTATTATTGTCCTTGACATGCGCCATAATATTTTTATGCTGGCAGTTTGGCACACGACCATCAACAAATTAGTCTGACTATTAATATTTATAGTTTATAAGCTGCTTGTAAGTTTGTTAGACTTATGTACCATAAAATGTCAAATATACAATTTCTATTCAAAAATAAAAATGTTTAAGAAAGCGTAATTTAAATAAAAAAGATCAAGGCAGTTCAAAAATATAGTTGTAATAGATATCAATGTTATTGTGAATGTCCACAGTTGGTGAATGCTGCAGTCACCGGTCGTCGTGCACCAAAGTCATTGGCGAATGAAGGCATATTGATTAAATTTGTACTGTTTGTAAATATTTGCTAGAGAATGTCGACAATTATATAACGAAAGTAGTGAATGTTGGTAATCCCAGTATTGTTTTCTTTAAAATATGTAATCTAGGGATAACTGAATAGTCACAATAATAATACAGTATTATTAATATAATACAATTAAAAATCTTCCAGTACAAGCCGTAAAAATGTGGCGAACTTCAAAACAAAAGTTTCTTCCAGCTTAAGTTGGGAAAACTGTCTGTATTCAAATTCCAGATGTTGACCATAGTATTAGGTAGGTATAGTAGATAATGATTTTTATAAATTAGCTACCAAAAATGATGTTATAAATCAATTATACACTGGAAATCAGTGTTCGGTATATAAAGAAAATGTATATTGTCAATTTAAAGCAAGCTTCTGCATCAAATGTGCCAAAATACTTGGTGACATCCGACAGATGTTTTTCACATGCTTTCAAAACAATTATCAACCGTGTCATGATCAGCTAACACTTAACTTATTCCAAAATTATTAATAATTGTCTTTTTTATTTTTATTTTAGCTTTGTTTTTGCTTATGAAATTGCTCACTCGATAGACTTTTCTGGGGTTCGCTTTATTAGACCAGGATTTAAGATTTAGTACAGTTCTTGAACAAGTTAAAAAACATAATTTTTTAATAAGAGAAAATAATGAATTTAATAATGTGTTAAGTATTTACATTGCCTTGAAAAAGATTCAGGCGAATCAAATGAAACGGTACTTACGTGAATTAAATTCTATTATAAGATTGTTATTAATCGAATAATCAAACATATGATTTATGAATATTTTTCGTAATCTAGGTACAAACTACAAGGTTAATAACTTGGCTATTCGCATAAAACATGAAGTACGGATAAATCACCAAAAATATTATCTATGTTTAATGAATAATGGAGAATTAGAGGAGCCAACATTTTGACGGAGAAGGCTAACACTTCATTATGTGTTTTAAGAGGTGATTTTCAAATGCAATTATTTCGGCAAAAATTAATTCAATCTACTTTATTACAAATGAGTAATGTCTAACAGTTATAAATAAATTACTTAAATAGGTAGCAATAATATCATAAAATATACTATAAGTAATATAGTCTGACGGTCTGTCTTTGCTCAAGATCATTTTTCGTATACAATGATTATACATCGTTGAATTCAAATTCAATAAATCTATTTCAGTGACTTACTCACGATATGTCCTAATGAACAGCAAAGTTGTACCCACTTGCCCACTTTTTTGTATACATAGTTAATAGACACGTGAGCTAC
Source organism: Neotoxoptera formosana (assembly GCA_022818045.1). Lineage (NCBI taxonomy): Eukaryota > Metazoa > Arthropoda > Insecta > Hemiptera > Aphididae > Neotoxoptera > Neotoxoptera formosana. The sequence continues at coordinate 33,166,332 of CM040631.1, read as the reverse complement.
AACTATCCTACCACTAAATATGAAAGGGAAACTAAAAATAATTTACAGTATTTTATAAATCGAATAAAAGTATTATGAATAAAAAAATATTAAATTGCAGTATGTTTTATTATTACCGTTCACTAATTCACAATACATGTCTGAATATAATATGTACCTATATAACTTCATTGCCCCAGCGCTGAATTTCATTTTTTAATTTTGGTTTTAAGGGTGGAAAATAATCACTGTATAAAATTGTTATACTGTGGTAAATGATATGTTCCGTTGTCGCATAACTTTGATATTTTTATTATGCATTTCAATAATTAAATTATGATTACACGGCGTCCTGGATAGGCTATTTAGCTACATAGTGAGTTTACTTTTAGGTAATAATAATATTAGGTACTATGTCCTTTATAAATTATTAATCATCATCACAGTAAATTAGTTAAAACATGAACTAATATTTTTAAATGTTTATTTGTTCGTTTAAAAAACCAATAAAAAAATATAAAAACACTAATTTTTCACAGAAAAACATACACATTTTTATTTTATCAGATTTATCTTAAGTTACGCCTTGATATATATGTATATATATTATATTTATATATTTTATAATTTTTTGGAGTATACAAAATCCAAAAGTACATCAAAATTGAAAATAACTAATTTTAATGATTCTTTTTATGTTTAAGCTAAAACCTACATATAGCAATAGTATGACAAGTTATTATTTGGTACTTATTTAAATATAGGTACCTACCAGGGTATTTATCACCTCCGGACACGGAAGTGACCGTTCACTCTTTATTTTTAGTTAATTAATTAATATTATTTTTATCTTAAGTATAAAGTATCTAATATATTATACTCTGTCCAGGCAGAGAACACGCCGATTCTGCGCATTCCCACTCGACACCCCGTCATCGATACCGGTTCCTCTTATCAGGGGTCGCCAACCTTTTCAAACAAGTGAGCTACATTTGAAATTTTTAGTCCCAGGTGATCGACATCTAGGAGAATTTAGGTCTTTAGCCCACAATAAAAGGATACCACAATAAAGGATACCACAATAAAAGGTCTTTAGGAAGAAATTTGTTTTATGAGCAAAAAAAAAAAGGTCTAAGCTCTAAAGAATAAATATTTATTGTTTCTTCATGATAATAATAATAATTCCGAAATAATATCCAATTATTTATTAGGCGATCGACCGATAATGGTAAAATTAATTTTTATAACGATCGACCTATATTGTTAGAAAGATCGACTGGTTGGCGACCCCTGCTCTATATGACAGGGTGTCGAGTGGGTATGCGCAGAAGAACATATTTTTGTGTTCACTCGCTGGACAGAGTAAACTATATCTGGTCTATCTATGACATGTACTACTAATCATACTATTAGATTATAATATAATACACCCGATCTCGCAAATCAAAATGTATATTTTTCTCTCTATTTCTAGTTTCTAGTCTTTTACGATCTGTAATTATTTTACATTGAGCAATACTCGCAATGATTTAGGCATTTAGATGGCGCGTACCAATCGCGTAAGCGACTGGATTAATTCCATGCAGGCACACAGCACGATGGACTTCTCAATAAACAAAATACATTATATGCGCACGATAAATTAATTAGAGTAGGTACCGAAAAGTTGATTAATACGATTTTAACGAATTTATAGATTCAATCTACAGGATGTAAATGAATAACATCTATTATATCATCAAATAAATTGTTTTTCTTTATTTTTTTTATTTTTATTTTTGACCTTGCGATAAACTAAGTGTAAGAAAAAAACATTTATTAGAATAAATGATGAAACATTATAAATACCTATTTTTTCAGGTCGACACTCGCCGTACGCATAGTTAAGTTGTATATTTTGTATGATGTTTGTTTTTATTTACAATTATTACTTCTTAATAATTTAATGCCACATCATGACGACATTAACGACCGGTGAACTGTGAACATTATTCTCAGCAATATACCCTCGAATAATATATATATAGCTATGTATCGCTCTCGGGACCTCGAAATGCATGTATGGCGGCACCGATTAATGTCGTACGATGATATTATTATATGTACCTAATATTGAAATATAATACCGGTACGCAATATGTACGATATGTACCGCCTACCCACATCAAGCACGATACCACATAATTCCGAATTTGGTACAAAATTACTCGTTCACAGTGATGGCGAAGTGTTATACATTATACAGGAGAAAACGTCTATACCCACTTGGAACGCGGACGAATAATTGGTAATAATATGGTTGGTTATAATTGGTTTTATTGTATTTAAATAACATATTTTCTTACAAATTTAAATGTAGTAAATACTAATATCATATAGGGCGACAGCAGGGTGATTCGCCAAGCACGCTCACCTTCTTTTCTTCTTCAATAATGCAAATAACTGATTTTTGGAATTTTTAAATATTAGACCATATTTTTTAATTATTGAGATTTTGTTGTACTATTTCTCAGGAGTGTCCCGCAGTGGACATCCTAACTTCTGCAGTTTTTCAAATGAGAACCCCCCTCCCCCTTTTTTACAGTAAACTATTTGCAGTGGATACATTTTTGAAAATGTAGGCACACCAAGGACTAAAAGACTACCTGCTTGAATTTTAAATTAAGTATCTATACTAATTTTTTAAAAAAAATTATCCACTAAATAATTTACAGTAAACTAGGGGGGTTTTCATTTTAAAAACAGAAGATTGTATCATTTTTTTTCAACGTCTCCCCGACCTAAAGACTCCGGTGTTTCCTAATTGCTCGTTCATTTCGACGGGCGATGGAGGTAATTATTAGACCTTTGTCCAGTGGCGTGGTGAACTTTTTCTGAGGTTAGTTTAATATTTTCCCCACCCCGGAGCACCGCAATAACCCAATCAAGGCATTCACCGTAATGAATTATCACATATATTCATTATTTCCTATCCGCTCACCAACCACCCCTTAAAAAACTCAGAGGCAGGCGCCTCTCGATTACCCCCTTCACCACGCAACTGCCACGTTGTCCGTCATTTGTTGCAGGTATTAGTCATCGGTCATTATTATATTGTATATAATATTACGACGGGTGTCCGTTAAATTATTACGATCGCGATAAAAAAGTGACAGAATAAACGGAACATTGATTGATACTTCTGCTACGACTCGTTTACACGCTGTTAACTGTACATATAGGTGTATATACAACGATACATCGTATATATATATTTGTATAATATAATATTATATGCTAGCTTACAATTTATTATATTGCGATAATGCGATATCTTATTCGTTCTAATTATGGCCGTCACGTCATAACAACTGAAACACATTTTTTATGATTTATAATCTATAATAATTATAAGTTACCAAAAAATGTTTAATTGTTGATTATTATTTAATTTTTTCAGAGCGATTAGGTAAAGAAACTGGAATTTATTTGAAACATTCTTTGTGTAGATATTTTAATACCGTGATCGCAGTTGCAATTATATCATCCACATATGGAAAAGTATTAATATTATTACGATTATATAGTTAGATTTTAATGTTTTAGTTCTCCATCAAATTTAGTTAGATTTTGTCTTGTTAAAGAAAATTAATACATCTGTATACGGTATACCTATTCCAAAAAAATTGTTGCATTTGTCGAGTACTGAAAATCCATTTCTCCCGTGAGTCCCGTTTTACATGGAATAAGTAAATGCTTTCGACCGTTTACTTATTGGATATTCGATTTTTGTAAGCAATTAAACTGATAAAAGTATATTTTTAAAATTTTTTTTATGTTTCGTATATAGTTTTGTACAACTATACTTTATTACATTATAATAATTATATCCAGACCTGCATACAATAACGATACAAATTTTTCCTCATTACTCATATAAATATAAATTACCTATATTGAGGGTTATTACTTATTAGTTATTACTAAGTCACTACGTACATTGAATAATTAAAAATTAAATTTATGTTTAAATAACTGTTGAATAGGTTATAACTTCTTGACTAATAATATGAAAAAATAAAGTACGGAAAAGAAGTTTCAAAAAGAATCATCGCAATCATCATTATAGTCGAATGGCAAAAAAAAGACTTTGTCCCTGAACAATTATAAATTATTGTACAGCAGCGTATAGGTAATAAGGTCATGGCTAAATCATTTAAAAAAACAGTGAGATTTGCTGTAGTGTTATGTCCGCTGATCTGCAAATAATAAAATTAAATGGCTAATAAAATCAAAACAAAACGAAAACTTAACTTTCCCATTAAAGACAGCACGCATATTGTACTGTGTGCGGTCTGTATATTTAAATTATATTTTAAAATACAAAAACACGGTTTTGTTTAATTTTTGTTGTCCCTATGACTTATAATATTATATTGACAGAGGTTTATGTGTTATAGATATTATATATGTATATATGTACCCTAAATTATAGGCTATAATAGGTTTTCAATAATTTCACATTTGACATTTATTTCGTACGATATTATTAAATTCGTCCTTTTTATACAGTTAGATATTTTATGATCGTTGAAGCACAGTTCTAAACAGTATTATTGTGATTCATCACTCGTTTATAATATTTATTTATCTTTCATCTTATCTAGATAAAATTAATTTAAATAGTTATCAAAGAGAAATATCACCCTTAGGTTTCTAGATAAAATTGATTCAGATAGAGATAGTTTGATTTATTCAACGGTTTTATTATTATTATTTTGCTGCGATACGAAAGGGCTCAATCGTATTGATATATCACGATTTGTTGGTATACTGTTTGACGATTTTACTGTTATTAATAAATTGATTGTGATGACATGTGAACCATATTAATTAATTAATAAATAAATTGCATTTATTTCATGACGTATTATATGTTTTTTAGTTAAAATAAAAACAAGCATTTAACCATTTTAACGACATAAACATATTGAAAAGAGATTATCCTACATTTTATCAAGGTATAGATAAAATATTTTTTTTTTTCATTTGTGGATAAAATGTTAATCGACTGAGTTCAACCCTTTACGTATAATAATTGTATGAACTAGTAATTATAGGTGCGACGTGTGTTTTTTATTTTAAAACTTGTATTTTTACAAGAAAATATATAATTGAATAGATTTAATAAATAATATAATTCGCTGTCGGATAGAAACGTCTGTTCGAAAGACGCGTTGACATTGCAGCGTTGACGACTGCGATGAAAAACGGATTCAGAAATTAATTCACAACGACATCGGGAAAAATCAAAAAAAAAATCCAGAAATTGATTATCTATATAATAATAATAATAATAATAATAATAAATTAACAAATAATATCTGCACGAATTCGCGTCGCACCGCAACGTGGGAACCGAATTTCGAACGGACCCGTTATTTCGTCACGACTTAACAACCGTAGGCGTTTCGATGCGCGTACGAAAACGATTAGCGTTTTTAATAAAATATTAAAAATCCATTATTTTTTTTGGCGCTTTATAGGGTCAGTCAGCAGTAGTGTTGCCCGCTTATATATACAAACGGCCACTGCACGCAAAGGCGTGCGCCCGAATTGGGTGGTGGTGGTTGGCGGCGTTGGCGGGGTGGGCAGCGTCCGCATATATTATTATTATACTCGAGTGACGATAATAATAATATAACGTCGTGATGGCGAAACAATACTTACATGACACATAATTTAAAATAAGGGAGGACCGTCGACTCATTGATATTGTATAAATAATACGGTCTATGTTAGGTATAGTAAAACGTTTTATTATTTTTATTATTAAAATATTAAATATAATATACCAATTGTATTTTTATCGCAGCGGCTGGTCGCGTGCACGACGAATAATTATTTCCACGGGCGGCGGAGGCGATACAAGTGATACGACCAATGTATTTTATCGTATATACTATTATATAAGTAATAATATAATAAATAATAATATTCCTACGAAACAATATCATATACGACGACGCGTGCTTGCGACATTATATCCGTATTAAACACATCCGCAGACCGTGGTGGTAGTCAAACGGCAATTAGTCATGGGGGAATATATTGTTATTGTTGTTGTTATTGTATGTACTGTTGTTGTATATAATAGTGTAATTATTATTGTTGTAGGGCGTAGTACAACTGCAAATAGGTGGCACACGCACGCATTCAAAGTCGGAGCGGTGCCAAATGACCCTTGACGAATTAAAACGAACGCCGCCGCCGCCCGAAATAATCGATATTTCGCTTCGATTTGACGGCCTGCAGCAGGAACGTGTATCGCATCTGCGACAGTACCTGAATCATAAAATAGGTGAGACTAGACTTCAAATTTGGGGAGGGGGAGGTGCTTAAACTATTGTAAAACGCTCCCCCGAAGACTATAGGGTACCGCGTATAATTTATCGACAAGACTTATTCATATTCGTCTCGAGCACGACAAACTATGTACATTAATGAATATTAAATAAATGTTTAATATTATATTGATCGATAAAATCACACGAGAAAATAATATACAATTATATTAGACATTTTTTAAACTCCACAAACTTCCTATCGTCACACAAAAATTAATTTATAAACAATTAAACACATTTTTTCTTCTCGTCTTTTTTTTTTTTAGCTAAATAACCAATATTGCAATCGGGCATATTTTTTTAAAAATAATTTAGTACTTGAAGTCTGGAAAAATATATTTTGATAGCTTTGTAAATACTGCAATGCAAGGCAAACAAGGTTGAGTGTAATATGATTGTTTTAACAGCCAAATAGGCATACGATTTCGAGTGGTAGGTATCAAGCTTAAGCATGCTTGCACAATGTACATGTCGGGTTTTAATGTTTGAAATATTTAAATTATATTATATTTGTTTAGATAATCTACAGTATAATCCATATTGTGTTATACATCTATCAAGCATTTAGAATTTTTTATAGTATGTCGTTATCCCCAGAATTTTGGTTAGTATATAATTTATTACAAAATAAATGTAAAATTTCGGACAAGTAGTTCATTAGCTAGTTGTAAACTTAGTATTTAGTGTTTAAATTAGCGGAGAAGTGGACAACGTTTTGCGGGGTATCCTTGTACCACTCTACTTCGCTTATCTATACTTTAAATGCTTATAAGTACCAATGAACTTCTTGTCCGAAATTTGATCTTTATAGATTTAAATACTTCTAATAAAATTCTGCTTAGGAATATGAAATTAATAATGTATGGCTAGGTTCAAAAAAGTAAAAACTTAAACAATTATAATGATAAAAAATATATTATTTTTTCAGAATTGTTGTTTTAAATGACATTACATTTTGTAAAAAAAATATTTTCAAAAAAGATTGAAACTCTTTGAAATATAAATTAGTCTAAACATTTAAATGGATTACTCCGTAAATTAAAATATTGATGTTCAAAATATTGAGCTAACTATTATGTTTATAAGCATTTAAAGTGCTGATGTAAAAGTAAAACACTTAAAAAATAATTATAACAATAAAAAATATTTACAAAAAAGTTAAATATTTTCGAAGTAATTTGTGTAGACACTTAAGTGATCACTCTGTATATTATGATTTTTTTTCAATAATTCCGAATTGATTAGAGTACGAAATCATGAAAAGTTAACGAAAAGATGAGAATTATATACCTATAGTCACTATATATTATGATTATTGTGTTTAACAATAAATTATTCGTAAGTTATTGCTGAATGTACACGTATAGTATTATTAGGTTGAAGATTATTTTGAATATATAATATTTAATTGGTAGGTTATATCGGCGTACTATTTATGTGTTAACGTTATCGTAAAGCTTAGATTGATAATTATTAATTAATCACAATTACTTATTCACCATATTATTTATAGACGAAAAAGGATATCGTTTGATGTAATATTTAAGACGCAATGTATTTTTACTACCCAATAAACCAGAAAAACGTATGCAATAAATTAGTTAGAGATGGTTCTTACATATTATGCTTAAATGCATAATGCGTACCTGTGTAATAATATGATGTCTTATAAAATATTTTATCGATCATAATATAATAATAATTCTTATATTATATTATAATATGTTCATGTCACCGCTAATAGTGAATGAGCTCGAAAATGCTCGACTGTAGTGCGTACTAAGACAACACATTTAAATGTCTTCATTGATAAATAATTAGTACCGCCGTATAATAAATAATGAAATAGTTAATAGTATTATAACGTGTTTGTATGCGTATACTTCAAACAAAACGAATAACATTTCCAAACGTGAGACGTACAATGTACATATATAACGATAATATTCGTCGATAAAGATAACGTGTCGTACTCATTAAAAAGAATAGGATATTTAGGTATTCGTTTAGATCAATAAACTCGAGTTGTTCACTGATTATCAAAACGACTATATGGCCTTATGGGTACATAATAATAATAATAATAATAATAATAATAATAATAATAATTGTAGAGTTATTTGTTTTATACTTTACCTATGTGTTTATTTTTTAGTCGTATCTGCCAATTTATCGAATTGGGTATACATTGTTTGTGCATTTTAAAATAATCCATTTTTAATATTTTTTCAATTAAATTATACACATTCGATTTATTTGGTTTTTATAAAATATAGAAATGTTTAGAACATATTTTATAATATAATATTATTATTTATCGCATTGCTCTACTATAGTTGGTTATAGGTGTTAAGATTTTAAGACGTCATAATTATTAATAATTTTGCATTACTAATATACACACGAAAGATAAATTGACAACTTATAAAGACGACGACTGTGTATATATTATAATACGATCCGTTAAAAAAAAACGTTATTAATTTATAAAATATTACGTTATTTCCGTTATCGGTTAAAGTTTCAATAACTAATACTTTAATAGAATGGGCAGGAGGTCCTTGCTGAATTATAATAATATATGTAATATTTCCATAAATATTTTATAGAAAGCATATTATTTGGTAGGTAATAATTAAGTGTGTCTTCATAAATTACAAAAAAGAAGAATAATATTTATATTATTTGATGATCTATATACTTTGTACTTTATATAAGTCTATAAATACATAACTGATTGATGAATTGTACAAGTATGAAACTAATCTTTTTTTCAGTAATACCTGTTGATTTATTCAATCCAACGAGACGTTTGGTTATCACGAACTGCATTAAAATCAGATATTTTAGTCCATAATAATAAATAATTATTAAAGTACTTACGATATCGTAAGCTATAAAATTAACTTTAACAATGACTTATGACTTGGGCTGAGTAGGCTGTTCCACTATACATTATTAACTTTCTTGAACATAAAAATGTTTGGTGACCGTCCTATTGTTAATTCGACTAACCTACCCATTTATTTTTTACTTGTTTTTTTTTTTAATGTTATAGAATATGAGTGTTATAAATGAGAGTTTAGTATAAATTACTATGCTATTGGTCGATATGTAACATACATTTTTTTTATGACATTTATACTTTTCACTAGGTAATAGAATTTTTTTAAACTTATCATCTATTGATAATGTTGTGAACGGCTGTTTCTATAAGGCATAGAGGGTACTTTTATAGTTTTGAGAATCCCTATCGTATAGCTTTCTGATTATTTATTTATTTGTTATTATTATTTATCGAGAAAATATGATTTGTTTTAGGCTGTACTTAAAATATCAGTCGTCTCCGGGTTTAAATCTTTACAATAGTTTTTTTTTATGCATTGTGAGGCTCATGTGTTGTCGTCTTATAAACGTACAACATAGCAAATTATATACGATCAAAATAGTCCATTTTATTCTGTTTTTTAAAAAAAAATTATAGTGAATTTTGAAGTATCATAAAATGTTAAGGCGAGATTATTATCCGGGACATGTTGGAGGATTTATTGATATTTTGACTTCAAAGCTAGCGATGATCATTTTAAACTTTACAAAAAATGTTTTAAAATATAATTAATAAATCCTCCAGCATGCCCTGGATGATAATCTTACTTTTGAATTGTGCGATAAGTCAATTTAATCTAACATTAAAAATAATAAAGTCAAATTGATTATTTGATTATTATTTATTTTTTTTTAGGTTATATTTGAGTAAAATACGCCATATTGTATGTCTGTGAAAGACTGAGACAACCTATGCGGACGTGTAGCGACTTCTTAACATACAGCCCGGTCAGCGGTCAATGGTTGTAACGCCTTAACGAAATAAAGAGGTATGTTTCAGTGAAAATGTGTTCAATTCGGAAAAATTAATTTTTCTAAATGTTTGTTAATTTATAATTATTAGGTACCTATTTTAAATTGGAATATACTCGATAGATGCTTGTAAATTAGACAGAAATGTGGCAAGACATTTACGTCATGCATCATACATTTCTTGTGCCGTGATTCATGAGTATAAATAAACAATTTAATGTAATACAAGTATACATATTATTATGTATAATTTAAAAATATTTAATAAATTAGCTTATTTATTTAAATAAAGCAAATTAAATATTATAATATATTTGTACAGTTGATGTGTTTATTATTATGTGGAGTTTAATTGTATTATGCTCAGTTGTGTCATGCTTATGTAATTTTAAGTTTTAAGCACCACGGAGCTGTAACCTGCGAGGGTGTAAATAAGTTTTCCAAATAACACTGAAACGTAAAGTTTTAATTAACCTTGGTTCGAACCTGCAAGTTATGTTCAAAATTCTGTTAAATACAATTTTATTACTCTTAGCAAACGTATACATTTCAAGAGAGAGTAAAATATTAAATGTATATAATAATATACAAATAAAAATAACAATCTTAAAACGTTAAAAAAGTTGTTGATAATATTATATAGTTATGCACTGCAGTATGGAGCTCACATTACAAAAGTAGATAATATTTAAATAAGATAAAGAAATTTTTATAAAATTGTCTAGATAAAAACTAGATAAACTAGAAAATCGATATCTGATTGACGTTCAAATACCTGCCCAAAACAAAAATATATCTAGATAGATTAAAATAAGACTATTCTTGAATTTTCCTCATTTTGATTAATTTACTATTACATTAATTAACGTTATTATGTTTTATGAAATACCATCATTATATAAAGTATTACGCTGTTCCTAAAACGGGAGTAGGGTTTTTTATTTCTGTTAAAGCTGTAAAATGTAAATAATACAATACTTTCGGGTGACAGGTATCAAGTCTTAGAAGACTGCTTGTGCTAAATTAATTAATTAAAATGTATAAATTACTTTTATTTTATTTCAACTCGGTGGTGACTAATTTAACAAATTGCTTTGGCGATATTGTTTACTGCGATTGTTTGATAATTTAATGCTCTTTTCGACAACCCGGTTGTCGGATTTAGCCAAGATTTATATAGATCTATGTCTTCTCTTAGATATTCTTAGAAAACCAAAAACTTAATTTGCTTTAACTCGGTCGATTTTGGCTCAATTATAATATTTTTTTTATTTTTGAACAGTTTTAAAAAATATGATTAAAAAAATGGCCATTTAAGTACGCATATTAGTTATGATTATTATATCGTTATCAATCGTATCAATTATTTTCCCGTCTCTCAAAAAAACGTAACCGCCGACAATGATGCACGCGTGTATGTGTGTAAGTATGCGATGCAGGTGGTATACAAGTATATAGGTGGTACACAAGTATAGTTGGTACATAAGCGTAGATGGCACTTAGGTGCTAATATAATAGTATATAATATTATATCGATGCGTAAGTATCGCATGATATTTGCTCGCTCGTGTCATAAACATAATATACGGTTTACAGGCCATATATAGTATATATATAATATATATATATACATCACAAGCATGTACTGCTGTCACCCGAAAGCTGCAGCAGTGTATATGTATATGCGTGCTGCTGGGTTACGCGGCGTTTAAGGGTCGGCGGACGTGTGGGGGGAGGGGGGGGGGGGTAGGCGATCGCGGCGGCGAAGGGACGAGTGGGGCGGACGGACGTGTGCCGCGATTTACCGGGGACCGACTGCACACATATTATATACGCGTATATTTCTCCTCGAGGAGGGGCGCACGCGCTCGTCTTCGTCCCTCTCCCGTCCGCGGTCCAACCCCGAGCTGCGCAGCACAGCATCCCACCACCCGCCTGTACCGCGCCGACACAGCCGCAGAGCGCAGTGTTCGCGCGCGGTATATCATCGAGCAACCCGGTCGCGTTTGCGGCGGGACATCCATCACACACGCATCATCTGCGCCCACACACTTGCCCACCCGACCCGCGCGCGTAATCCCCCGCAGATGATGGTTTTTATCTTCCTCCGTTTCCCGCGCGGCGTCTCGACGGAAACCGAGAGATTTGCCGATTTGCCTGCACGTTTGCCGCGGGATCTGCGACGACATATTATCATTATTATAGTTTCCCCGGCCGCGGCGCGATACGCACTATCAGCGTGTAGTACAACTACTGCACACGCAGTAAGCCCAAGCACGGCCGTACGTTTACGTGTACGTGTGCTGTACTTGCAGCTGATCCGTTTGAGTGCCCCCCGCATGCACTCATTATTTCGAAAAGTTTGAACTTTTTCGGAAAAAAATTATGATTTTTTACCGGTTTTCCCGTATACACGATGGAGTAGTGGACAACGTTTTGCGGGGTACCCCTGAAGTGTATACCTGCACAGCTACACTCCACTCCACTCATCTAAAACTTTGAATGCCTATACTATACAACTACAACATTCTATAACGAACTTGTCCCAAATTTGATTTTTATAGATTAAAATACTCCGATAGTAATATTATTCTGCTTCGGATTATGTATGAAATCGAAAAAGTATGCAGTATTTAAAAAATTTAAAAAACTTAAACAATTATAATGATAAAAAATAGTAAAAGATATATGATTTTCAGAAATTCAGTCATCAAATTATGTGAAAAATTTTTTTATGGAAAATAAAAATACACAAGACCTAAATCAAATTGAAAGTGTCATAATCACTGCAGAGTAGCTATTCTTTCCTCAAAATATGTTCTATTCTATAAGGTATAATCTTAACTCATGTTCATTTTGTCTTCTCAACCCACATATTATACTTATTATGTCTACAATATAAATTGTATATTTTCAGCAAAAAAAAAGAAGTTTATTACGAATTGCAATCGATTTGATCTTTCTTACTGCTATATTATATTGTATTTGGGTACACTTGATCTGGTGTTAAGGGATGATGATTCTCGGATGTTTCATATTATTATATTTGCTGTTGTAAATATATATTTAATATGCAGTATCATCTGATACTTCTTCGCAGTGTTGTGTATATACAATACGTAGGTATACTAACAGTCGACACAGCATGTATATATCGTTACCAAATTGTTTTTTTTTTTTAGATAATTTACAATCTGTATTTATAAACACGATATGCAAAAGTGATAACTGTACATAAACATATATATATTATATATAAAACAACACAAGAAGCACACGACGAGGAGCGAATTGTTGTAAAAACAATTGTATATACCTACACCAATAGCGAGAATATAATATAATTATGTTAAAAATGTGCTGTGTACTGAACGCATATCGTGGCAAGAAATGTGTTCCAAAAAAAAACATATTAAAAAACGTCAGACTTTTTCGTGAGTACCTATAGTTGTTAAAAATTAAAATTATAGATAGTTATCAGAATATTATATAGAAATAAGAATTCATAGTAATAAATAATATACATTAACCCAATCTGCAGAAGTGTAGTGTAATAATTACTGTCTAACTTTTTCGGTTATAAAATGTAAAGTTATACCCCCTAGATTTACCGCCCTCCTCCCGCATTGCGTGGGTCGTGGGTGATTTATAACCGAATTTTTGAAAAGCAGACTGTATATCGTAATCATTCCCATAAACGCGTTTATCTGAAATTAATATAAAGTGTGTTTGCGTATATATTATATTATTTTTATCTGCAAAACCTCCGCGGCTTCTGCAGCAGCGTTGCAGCTCTAAAACCCCGATGTATTTCCGCGAGCGTTCGAGAAAAATGCGATTTTAATAAGGTATATACGACGCTGCGACATACCTATACCTACCGCAGCGAATAATTTATTTTCGAAACAATTATTATATATACATAATATATATATATATATATACCTATAGTGACCGAACCGCGGACTGTAAGATACCACGCTCTGATCATATATACGTGCGGTGTAACAGAAAGAACTGATTAACGAAATAACTTTTGTCTTAATCAATATTTAAAAAAATAAAACGATTTAAATTTGATTCAATTTTTTTTGGAAAAATGTATGATAGCCAATTTGTATAACTGTTAATAAGAATAATGTTGGTGGTATAAACATTTTTCTAAGTTAAATGGTTTATTTTATACAATTTTTTAAAATATCAATTTTTTTTTGAATTGTAATTACTTTTTTCAAAATATTATTTTATTATTCAAATATGGGTAAAAATTCAATTATTTACTACCTATATCCATATAATTTTCAACATTTTTTTCATTAAAATTAAATCGTTAAATTTTTTATCAATTTTCTATTTTTGTTCGTCAGGTCTTTCTGTTACACTGTGTATACCTATGTATACAGTGGCGGCTTGACATTTTTTTCCTCTACTCAAATTTAATATTTTTACACCCTTATCGTTTTTCTCACCTCACTCCTGCAAACAGGGAATTCATAGGTTCATTGGCTTTAGTGGTTAAAAAAATAATGAGGATTTCATATCGGTAGGTCAATATATATAGTCGATTATGGATGCCCTTTGTATCAACCCTTAACCTATCCTTGTGTGCAGGCAAATCACCCACCCATTAATATTTTTGTGAATCAAACGTGATTTGAATATACCTCCGAGCCCCCACTGCCTACTAGAACGAGTGCGTCTGTGCTGTACAACCCCCCCCCCACGCCAATTTGTCTTTATTATTATTATTTTTTTGAAAGTCTTATTGATGATTATAAAAGTGCAGCATAGGTACGGGTATTTACAGCCATCACATGATATTATTATAGTAATAATAATATTATATACGCATATAGTACGCGATCGAGTGGAGATTCAATGACAACGGTGTGGGTAGGGTTAGCGAGGGCCGAGGGGGATGTGTAAGGGTGGGAAGATGATTAGAGACGGGCAAGTGGGTGGGGGTGAAGTGTACGTGGGTGTGTGTGCGCACGAGGAGTTTCGGTGTTTGGTTTATATATGTTACTTAATTACGAAGATAAACAAGAGGGGTGATGAGGGGGCGGTGGCTGAAGGTGTGTGTGTGGGTACTGGGTAGCGGGGCCGGTCGGGATGGTGGCGCGCGCTGAGGGGAGGCTCGTGGTGCGAAGGGAACCTCGAAGCCAATTACACGATAACGCGACAATAGACAGCGGCGGCGGCCGGAGGGGTGGGCGCGTGCGTTGTATATATATAGGGATAATCAAAACGCCACCACCACCGCCCCCGTCAGCGGACGACGAGGGTAGAGCGAATAAATCAGCCCGGAGACACGATTTTCCCCGCCACCGGCAGCCCCCTCTACGCCACCGTCCAGTCGCTCGCGAGTCTCGAAGGAATCGTCGAGTCTGACCGGCAGATGGCGCGATCGAACGCAATAATAATAATAAGACCACCGGTGGTCGGTACCATCCTATGTATTATTATGTTATATTAATCTGTATGGCCGTATGGGTACCATTTACCAATAAGTATTAGGTACCGGTACCTATTATACCCGTAAATAACGGAGCTCGGAGATGTACTGTGATGCCTCGATAAAAATCTCTGATCAAAATAGGTATAAGTGAGATGATCCAAATAAATTAATATATATTATTTATAAAATGTATCATTTTTTGCCAAAAATTAAGAGGTGAATAAGAGGTTAACTTTTTGGGATGGCAAAAATCTTCAGTCCCACATCAGTTATTTTTTTTAGCCAAGTGACTTACCAATCGGCGCGCAGTCTGACTGCAACGAAATTGTGCACAGCAATAACTGTTAATGCGACTTGAACGTACGTTGTACAATACTTGGACGAATAAATATTGGATTATATAGTAAAATATTGTTTAGAAACTTGAACTAGTTAAAAAAAATAACAAAACTTAATAATATGTTGTATTGAAATAAAGAATATAATATATTATAGAATTTGTATATAATTATACAAATTGAAATATTGCAGAATGTCCTGAATCCCAGAATCCTGTCTATTCGATGTACCGACAAAACGTATAATATTCCTTACCTCCCATCGTTAGTTGATATTGCTTAAAGAATAATACACGATAAATTCGTGATTATAAAAGGGCATTAAAAGGAGAAATACTATTGTGCAATATCTAAAACATTGACATTTTAACATATTATACATAATAATATATAGTAATGAATTTGTGAATTTGTAATAACTTTTAAAAATCAACGAGTGATTTTATAGGACCAATATATATATATATTATTGAGTGGAGTTATTGCGTGTCCATTAAAGTCTTAACCATCCTTCGTGGGATTTTCTCATCAAGAATATGACTTAATTTCATGTTGTGCGTTTATGATCATCATGACTTGACATTGCGTTGTTGTGAGCGTAATATTAACTCAAATGATTTTTCTAAAAAAAAAATTAAGTATTTTACAAATAATCACCACCATTAACATGACTATAACATTTCACATTTCATTCATAATAAAAAAA
Source organism: Neotoxoptera formosana (assembly GCA_022818045.1). Lineage (NCBI taxonomy): Eukaryota > Metazoa > Arthropoda > Insecta > Hemiptera > Aphididae > Neotoxoptera > Neotoxoptera formosana. The sequence goes on along the minus strand of CM040631.1, from coordinate 33,149,607 downwards.
ATCAATAAATCTGCAGTATAATATTACAGTGTATATAACCTGAAACCTCTAAAAACTGTATATATTTACACTCTATCGGCCGCCGAAATTTTGTCCACTATTCGAGTGATCCTGTGACTGCTGAACGCCATACCCTCAGTTTTTTTCCATTTTTTTAGTTTCATAATTTGTAAAAAACGAGTTTATACCTGCCGCGTTTTATTCTTGACTTTTGACTTTGCCCCTCCTCCCGTTTCGATTTCTGCTGGTGCCCTTGCCGCTATATTCAGCTGTTTCATTTACTGTGCACAAAGTTTGTAGTTTGTTCTCAAAAAAAAAAAAATTTTCCGCTATTTTGAAGTGTCCGTTAGTGGAGGTTTCACTGTATTATTATACGTCTGTCAGGTATATTGAGGAATAAGGATAACACTATTTTTTTTATTAACTATAGGTATTTAATCGATATGGTAATTAGCTTAATTTGTTTTATTCAGTAATAGGATGTATATATAGGAATATTATAATAAATAAATACACATATTTTATGTAGTATTGACATTCATTTATACTACCTGCAATATACTGCAATTGTATAAAATGTGTTTTATTTTTCTATAAACAAAACGTAGTCAACTATAATGTACACCAATAAATTTAACCAATACCGTAAGCCGAAATCATTAATATCACACATATACATAGTCCCGAATTCCCAATAATAATAATAATAATAAACGCGTACATATTTTATCGACGTGCCGTGCTGCGGCTGCACAGTCAACTGCTGAATTTTTCATTTATCTTTAATTCCCACACCGATATAGTAGGTATATCTATAAAAGTAACAACAGCAAACTATATAGGCAGCAGTGTAATAATCATAATGTAGAAATCGGTGTATCTATATCCACAATTGGCTGCATCCGAGTTGGGTCCCGAATTAAAAGTTGATATACTAGTTGGGTCCGGGACTTTGTCAGGTACTACACTAGTTGGGTCTTTAATTTTTAATTTTAATTTTTTTTACAGTTTATTATTTTTAGTTTCTTTGTCATTAAAAATATAAATTATTAGAATTTTAGGTAATATACTAAATAAATGGCAATATCATGCTGCAGGTACTATACCAAGAAAAAATATTAAAAATGTTATAAATCGGTTATAAGAAATACATATTGTATAAAATAAATAAATAAAAATAAAATATTGTTTAAAAAAATCACTTGGGTGTTGGTAAAAATGTATAAGACATTAATATTTTTCGTTTGTGCGGCTGCACAGTCAACTGCTGAATTTTTCATTTATCTTATTAATTCCCACACCGATATAGTACCTATAAAAATTACAACAGCAAACTATATAGCAGTGTAATAATCTTAATATAGAAATCGGTGTCCCACAATTATATAGTTGTTGTACGTAGACTATGTCGTTGTGAGCAATATTGTTATTATTTTTACGCTAATATTGTACCTACGCACTGGAGTACAATACGCGTTTTTCAGAACGATTGTATACAAATGCAATATAATATTATATCGTATTGTGTAACACTTTGTATCAAACGGACTTGGTAAGGGCATTTAAAAAAAAATGCAATAAATAGTAATAATATTTACCACATTCGAACGAGCAATAATTTATATAGCGTGTGGAAAGACGCGGATCTAGGTGTTATATATTATATTATTATTATATTATGTATATTATAGTAAATATAAGTACCGCGCCTATTTGTCGGTTTACCCTCGTTTGCTCTTTTTTATTCGTATGTACAAAAGGGTGGCGGTGGTGGTGGCAGTGGTGGAGGTGCTGGGGGCGGTGGTGGTGCTGATTGTCGGATGCGTGTGGCTTTCGCGGTATTATTATTACACGTCGTTACATACATATAAGGGTGCGCAGCGCGGTGCTTGTAAGTATAAACGCGTTTTTAAGCATTTGCCGCAGAAAAATGCGGCCCGCAAGAATTCCGAGGGTGCGAAAAGAAAAACGTCCCCAGCGAGAAATTAGTTTAAAGGTCTGCGGCGGCGGCGGCCGTTTTATCGTCACCGCCGCCGCGGTTGGTACATGGTTTATGGTTGACCATTAAATTATGTCAGCGCGTAATATGGATTATTGCATTGTTGCAGTCGATTTACCGCGTGCAGGAGGAGGTACGCCGACGGATATAATATTGTGTAGACGCGCTCGAGCCCTGCTCGTTGTGCGTCGTCGTCGTATTCGCAGTACAAAAAAATTGAAAAAATTTCGATATTGATAAGTTATATCGTGACCGCATAAAAAATATCATGACATCGTATAATAGGTATAGGTATGAGGCATAACTGCTTTATTAGTCCAAACGAATCGGTTTTATCTGATCACTCAAAACTATATTTTATATTATGATAAAAGCGTATACCTACACAACTGCAGTGTGCAGAGTTCCGCTTAATATATTATGATTACGCATTGGTTAAGGTTGAATTCAGTGTAATAAAACGTTTTTTTATTTTGAAATGATAATTTGTTAGTATATTATATAAAAATATACTTAAATTTAAATTTAAATTACAAAATATAACACACATAATAAAAAAGTACATATTTTTTAAATAAAGAAAAGAAAATCGATTTTGAATTTGGCTACTATAGTGTAGAGCTCCTTAGTAATTTTTAATTTTTATTTTATGGCGAAATTAAAAAATATTACGTAAAACAATACTTAAAAGTATTGTTATTGCCATATTTTTGAACAGCTCCTTTATTTTTTCCATGATAATATTCTTGTATCTTTTTCAGTGAATTCGGTTGATTTCATCTTCAATTATAGATTATTTAGATTCTTTTTGATTTGTTGATTGTATAAATTAACTAGGTATATTTTTTTTTATCAGATAATTGTTTTAAAAGTAGATTATTCTTGGTAATTTAAAATTCAATTTTAAAAATTTGTGTCTATGGTTTCTGATTTGATGTTTCTGCAATTATTTTTCGTCGGACTTGGATAGAATCGTTAAAAGTGATTCAATTATATCCGATACACAGTGATTCCAATAAATGGTCAATTTAATATTAGAAACATTAGATTTGGGACGGATTTTTTTTCTCAGTTACAATCAACAGTCGATTCTTTAAACCAGTGATTGCAGCAAACTCACTGTAGTCATTTTACGAAAAAATGCAATTAAAAAGATTATAATAATAATGTACCTAAATTGTTTCTAATAACTATAATTAATTTTTAGTAAATAACGCCAATCTTAAAATGTCGAATCTCTATTTATGATAATTTACAGTGCTGTTAAAATTATTACGATTTGTTATCTTTGTTTTAATTTTTTTAATACAATTATCCATGATAATATCATTGATTAAACCCACCTAATTTTGGTATTTATAACTGTAATCGCGAGTAAGTAAATTATATGTATATTCTTTCCACATAATGCGTTATAAACAAATTTTTTTTTAAGATACGAGTTTACATATCATTATTTATCTTTCAAGGATTTGTTTAATTTTATATATATGCACTAAAAACAGTTGCAGTTTTGTACAACACGAGTATAATACAAGTACAGAATATATATAATATGATGAAATCGGTAGGTATACCTCTATAATTATAAATGTGTGCTAACACCTTTTTCCAGGTTTTCGATGAAGATAAAGAGTACATCGTAAACACGTCTATATATAATTGATGAAACCGAACACTTTTTTTTTATGCGCTTTAAATAAGAATTTGTTGTGGCTTTGTGGTTTTCCGTTGTACCTCCCCAATGCAGACCGCAGTGTTGTCAGCGGGGTCAATTAAACGGGGCATGGTTAGTGCGAGTTGTTTAGTTTTCTACTGGTCCTTATATATTAACTACTTATGGCCAATGCACTGATTAAATGTACAAAAATAGTAAATAATATTTTAATCAATGGTCGCGGTGAATATTGTTTACATATAAGCGCCGCCGCCGTATTGCTAAGTGTAAGTGTATCCTAAATCTTAATAAAATCATAATACAGTAGAAATCGGTTATAACGAGTTTCAAGGGCCAGCTAGTTTTTCTCGTTATAGCCGGTAGCTCGCTATATGCGGTTAGAACGAGCATTCGTTGTAACCGATTAAAAGCGGGAAATACAAAATACGGTTGAAATTGTTGACGAAGAGGTGCCAAATTCTTTTGCGATCACGCTGTTTTTCTCGCCATTTTCTAACCGCCCGATTATTCCGATTTTTTCGTCCAACGTAAACTGACGACGCGACATGGTGGAACGTCTTCACACAACTGACGCTATTTATAATTTTTATTAACTTGAAAACATAGTGATTTCTACTGTAAATAATAATATATGATAATACATTTTTTTAGGGGTCATGACGAATTGAATTACAGTAATTTATACACTCTGCAGCAGCTTTAGTATGGGGTGAAGTATATAATGTACCTATATACGATAGTAGATAATTACTAAATAACAAAATATGATGTAAATAAGAGTCTATAACGGCGTTATTTATATATTATAGAAATAACGTTACATAAAGTATAAATTATACGAAATGGGGTGCCAATAATAATTAGGGTTGCACTTTATGATACTCAGCTCGTGTCTATATATATAAACTTTAAATGCCAATATTACGGGGATGACAAAGGGCAATTCGTATTCGATATAATATGCGCGACGCGTATGTTTTTCGAATGAAATATTATTCTGTCGTTTCAGAGCACGGCGGCGCGATCGACTTAAATTACGGGTGTCGAGCGTAATAGAGATTAAATTAATAAAATATAAGCGAAGGTTGTATAATAATATGCAAAACCGTCGTGTTGACACGAGCGTATATAGAAATAGCGTAGCTCTCTAATAATAATAATAATAATAATATAATATTCGCCGTATACGCGATGAAGACTATTATTTTAATATTTTATATACCTATCGAACCGCCTCGCAGCGCGCGTATATACCGCGGTATAATAAATACCTATAGGCAGGAAAGTGTCACGAAAATGAAAACCACGAGAAAACCAGTGGGAAGGGAGTGGCTGGTGCGGGGTAAACGATACTTAAAAGTGTATCACCCTGTACGACGGGTCGTATATATAGCCCCGCACGACTCTGCGCAGCACTCAAATAATGCGTGTATATATATATATATGTACATTACGCTTGTAAATCTTTGTCGCACAATCACTTTATATAAGCGCGCGGGGGGTAGGTGAACGCTCTCTCGGGTGGGTGGCGGCAGGGTATACGCGACGGTATGGAGGCGGTGGACGAGCGCGCGGGACGAGGGCTGCGCGGGGACGACGAATAGCATCGGTCGACTTGTAAATCCCGCTGCGAATCGCCATGGAAACCGCAAAGCTCCTACCACCGGCGGTGGCGGTTTTATCTGCGTGCCGTCTCTCATTGTCGCGGCGTTTTGCTCTCGGCGCACACGTGGAAAATGGCCGAAGACGCACGAACGCCGGCGCGGTGGAGGCGGCGGAGGTGGCGGGCCGCCAAACTTTTCCATTGGCCTCCTCGTCGCCGCGGCGTTATAACCGACGACGACGCGGGGGAACGCGTTTTTTTTCACCGTCGTCGGTTCCCATATATATATATATATATATATTGCTCTCGCTCTTCCCCGTCGTCTTTATATAATATATATATTATTATATGTTCTATCGTCATCGACCACTTAGATAGTTTCACTCGATCCTCGCAGTATTGTCAACCGATTCACCTATATAAACCATAATATTATAATATTATGACGTGCCATAATATAATATATTATTACCGTGGTGGTTAATATTTAATAATCGCGTTATTTATCTTTATACTATCATATTATTTATTATATTGTACGTTTTTTTTACCTATATAGCCCGTGCCACGTTTCCAAATTGTTCACACAATTTTATCGTATATCTGTAATTTGTTATTCATAAATAACGTTGTTCGTATAGAATGCAGATAATAATTATTCTTATCAATATAGTATTGAACTGCAGCTAAATAATATAAGCTAATAAATATATAGGTTTATCGGATATCCAATACCGTTATATTACCTATGTAGTTACCTATTTTGTCGTACCTATCAGTATTTTATCGTTTCGCTCTGGCGTTGAATTGATTATTTTCATGTTTTGTCGTGCTTAAAAAATGTCCGCGAAAAAGCGTAAAATTGACGATGAAAATAGAACTTTTAACAGCTCTCAGGAGGGCGAATATTTATTCATTCAAACAAAAAAGCAACCTCAATGTTTAGTCTGTTTAAGTGTTATTACAGTATACTAAAAGAATATCATTTAAAACGACACGCATATAACATGACAAATCATTCGTCCAAATATGGAACATAATATTATATAGGTGTTGCAAGAGAAAAAGAGAGAGAGAGAGTTGCTAATTATAAATAGTTATTTTGAATGACCTTTTTTATTGCCTCATTTTTTATACTCTAACATTCTAAATTTTAAATTTCTAAAAATTGACTATCCAGTAACTATTTTCCCATCTCTGTTGCAGTATGAATATATTATACCGAACGTTTATAATATATCCATATAGAATATCATGATTGTAGTATCTAAAATCAAAATAGCTAAGAGATTGACAAAACTTTATTTTTTTTATACCCTCGTTTATACCTAAATATTTAGTAACTGACAAATAGCATTCTGTACTTAATATATGCGTCATTTCGAGGCAAAAAGACGAACGCTTTTTGGACGAAAAATCGACATAATTTCAATATATTTTAACTCAAACTTATGCGAACATCCGCGCGACGCGTCTTTGTGTCCGAAACCTGCACAACGCCAACTGCTGCAGCAATTGATCGATCGGCAGGACTTGGTTTTACGCATTATTATCAAGTCCGGATCGAGATTTTTGGGCCCCCGGAGCCAGTTTTTCGTTTGGAGATTCCGATTTAAAACAAACAAAATTGTCAATAATTTTATTTTTATTACCAGAAAACATTAAATATTAGATACTCACATATACATATTCAATTTAAATTTTTTTTCTAGCTCTTGCTGTAGGGCAACGTTTTTGTGCATATCGCCTAAGTGTAGAAATATATTAAGTGTTTTATTTTCAGAATCTATATTTTGTCTCAAAATATATGTTTTTTTTTATTCATATTAAGGATTAAAATATGTTAAATATTTGTCGAAATATTTAACAAGTAATAATTACAGTATTATAATAAATATGTACGAAGAAAAATTAAAGAAATCTCTTCATCATCCAGATTCCAGAGTCACATATTATATAGAAATTAAATTTCAGAAAAAAAAGTAAGTTGCGTTCTGGACTTTTGGTGTGTGCAGAAGTAGCAGCAGGTCATTCTTAGGCTTGAAATTATCACGACTAAACGTGGCGTTTGTATGCTGCAATATTCGGTTCAACCGTAAATGCGATGGTTAATTTTTTTCTGTATAATAATAACGATAACGAGTCGTCAAATAAAGCATCGTCATCATCGTCTGCAGCTGCTGTTTTCAATCCACATTAGATAGGCGATGTTCGCGTAATCGTAACTTTTTGTACTATAACTATCTATACCGGGAAAGCGAAAACCAAGGTCGTCGTATCGTTATATATTAAATAATAATTTTATTAAAAATAGTATATACCTACAAACCGCGGTGGTCGAGAGAGGGTTGGGGGTGGGATCTGACCACCGGCTCGTATATATAAACCACCACAATTTATCAGGTTCACTTCGGACAAGATCCCGAGAAGAACGATTTTTACCATATATAATATGATAATAATAATATATATTTTTATGCGATTAACATTTTTAAAATAATATGCAAAAAATTACTCTAATCTAATTATGTAATGTTGTAATGATAATATTATGTTGTCTGAAATGAACGACCGATTGCGTGGAACGCGTATAGAATAATCGATTTATAATGATTAAAAATTATTTCCACATCGCACACAATAATATGTTACTGGAGTATATTTATAAATGACGCAATTCGTCACAGAGTATAAGAGTAATATCTTGGGTTTCTTCTTCATAATATCCACCATTTATTGTATATTTCGAATTTTCAAGTGTTTTGAATCCTTCGCTTTCTTCTCTATAAAGCTAGAGCCGCACTTTGGTCTGAGCCATCATTCTCCCGCGGTTACAATATTATACTATAGGTACTTACATTAATGCTCATTAAATAAATCCGTTTTTTTAAACAAATGTTCAATAACTCTAAATATACCATTCTATGCGTTTTTTCCTAAAAATGGAAAAGAAAAACTGTACCATTCAATCCGCGATAATATAGGCCAGATCGTGGACATAGCTGATAACTACAATTGATCTGGCAAAAAGGAGCTGAAAATGCATATAGAAATCCTAGCTCTAATAATATATTATGTACCTATGCTTTTTTTTTATTTTTTAGGCCTCTCCATAATGCGATTGCTCTTTGCCGCTCCCTGTAGCTGGCGTACCGTTTTTTTGAGCAACCTGCACGATTTAAAACGACCACCGATCGCTAACGCCGTTATTGAAATAATAATTTACAACCACTTGCGAGTGTATTCTGTGTCCCGGTGCAATCCACAAATTATTATAAAAATATATTTTCGTCTACATCGCTGCCGACGAGCTCACATATTATATTTATGCAGCGGTTGTATATAGCCTAATATAATTTTATCGAGCACTGTAATAAGTGGATTGCTGTTTCGGTTTAGCCATCGCGAACAACACTCGACTGAAAAGAAAATCTTACATCGATACGCGTAATAATATAATATATTATAAACAGGGCGATTCTATAATTTGAAGGTAAACAACACACACACCCATTTTATAGTCAAGTACCTATAATATAATATAAAGTTCATTATCCACGTCTATATATATATTTATTTCGTTTTTTATTCTTATATTTTTCGAGATAATGAACGTGTTTCCTGATAAAATAATCGCCCTACATACGTGTTGAAAATACTGCTATTCCTATCATATGTCTTTGCTGAATGATAGATACGTGTTTTTTACAACTTTGCCGTTATATGCTCACTTCGGGTCTCCAGCAGCAGCCAAAAACAGTATCGTTTCGTGTAAGACTATATACAGGAAATGTATATTATACACTATTAAATCATTTGATTTTATCATTTCATTCGATATAAATATAATAATTCGTCTAGTTCTAGACTTCTAGTAGGTACTCGAGTGCGTTCGTATCTATTAAACATATAATCTGCAAACGTATGTACGTAGTATATTATCGATAGACATGACAATAAAACGTAATTAATAGATTGCTGGTACTTATATTATAAGAGTATAGAAATGACGCAATAACTCATAAGTCGCTAAAAGGAAGTTATTGAAGGAAATACCAGGACGTTGTAAATATAGGAAGTCGGAACAAATAAAATAAGTATATAATATCAATATTGCGATATTATAGATTATTGATGTTATTATTATGTGTTGCTCCGTCGGCAAATAATACAAATTTACAAATAATAATATAAAATAATAATTGGTATGAAAATAATATGTTTATTTTTTGACGAAATATCAAGGCATAATTATGTATAGTATTAACTATTAATTAATGAAAACGAAATCTATAAAGTATATAGTCGATGAGTTAATTTGTATATTAAACATTAAAAAAAAAAATGATGTTTTATACGCTAATAGTGAAGTCGCACAAGACGTGTGCATAAACTGTAATTTATCATATTATTATTATCTTACGGATTATTGATTTAACTATATAAAATAAAAACATTAAAATATATAATATTATATTATATCGTACCTATGCAGTAATAATAATATAATAATATGTATGTACGAAAAATAAAAGTACGAATAATAAGACAATAAAATATTACGTGGTGCTTGTATATTTGATGTTATAATATAATATGCGGATACACCGTTTTCGTCGTCTCGGAGAGTACAAGACTACAAAGGGCTTACAAGATCATGTGCTTGGCGACCAGCGCCAAAGACGAGACCTGGACGAGCAGCAAGCAAATCTCCGTGCTGGAAGCGCCGCTCTTCGGGGCCTCGGTGGTCGCGGCCGTCGCGGTCGTCGCGGGCGCCGCGGTCGTGGTCGTCACCGGAGTGTCATCCCCCGCCGCCTTGTTCTCCAACGCGGCTTTCGGCTGGGCGTCGGAGCTGACCACGGGCTTGGCCACGGGTGCACCTGCACTGTTCTATATTATATATAACACACGAGAGAAAAGATTAAAGATTTTTAAGTCTGCCTGCACGTGTAGCGATCGAAAAAAAAATGTCTTTCGAACGCTCGCTTGTGCGGGAACCCGACCCGCGACGTATTATATTATATTCGTACGATTTTCACATCGTACATAGAATACGATAATTAATATCATCGAATATTATGATCGTCGAATCGCATCGACCGAAAAAAGACTGGCGATGGAACGGGTACAACAATAATATATTTTGCGCAATATATTATAATATGATGCTCGTGTTAGAAAACCCGAATATCGGCCAATATAATATCATTATTAATATACGCATCAATGGGAGGGAAACATATTTTATAATATTATATTATAGGTGATATTTACGTCGGTTTCGGAGAGGGGGCTGCCGAGAGAACCCTGGATCGCGAAAGCGAACACGGCTACGACGAACACGATTTTGTACATGATGATGATGATGATGATGATGCGGATGGCGTTGACTGGTGAAATTCGGCTGTGCGAGGTTGTGTTTGAAATTCGACTGGAAGAACTCTGATCGAAGACTAAACGCCAAACGTCCTTTTACCGACTACCTAGGCGCGATGACGGGCGCGTATCTTATCTGTGCGCGACACTCCACCGCGAGGACACAACACTCACACGTGACTCACACAGATAACGGGCGCGAGTTCGAGTGCCTAGAGTTTTATTATATTAAAAATATGATATACCGTCGTCCTACCCGCAGGGCCCCGTGCTCTGTACGACGTATAATATTATGATATTATAATATATTATTATGTATATTATAATATTATGCTCATCGTATCCACCGCGGAGAGGCCGTACAAAACGATATTTACAATTATTATTATTTATATTATAATATGTGGAATATAATATAGTACGCGTTATACGACGGGTTCGATAAATTCAACACGATATTTGGTTATAGATTCGAGAGTATTTAGTTTATTTGCACACCTCGATTATACCCGGAGTTAATGCGACGCGCCCGCAGCTGCGATAGTTTAGTATTAGTCACATATTATATTGTCGTCACGTTCGATTGATTGTAAAATTTAATCGAATAACAATGATTAATACACGGCGGCGATTCACGTCGGATAGCCGAGAACGTATAATAATTATTACATTTTATATTGGGCGAACATTGTGCAGTATTGTATTTTTTATCATACATCTTATATATGTGTTAACTCTTTTGTTTTTTCTGCGATTCTAATAATTATTGTTGTAAGATTTTTGTTATACCTGCCGTGGTTACTACCTACTACATTATTAACACGTTATCACTTAATATTTATTGTTTGCATTAAAGTAGATGCATTAATACCTATACGTTTACTGCTACTTAACCGCCGCGGCATAAAACTTTTTATTTTTAAACAGTCGTAAAATATTATCAAACACATTTTTATAACTATAATACTGTTAATTATAGAGATCGGAAATATGGTTCAATAACCTGCAGCAGAAAACGAGGAAAAAATGTGAAATAGTATACATTTTGAAAATATGATTTGCATTTTTTAATCAAAAAAGTTTTGATATTTCTTTTTTCGGAATTTTCATAAATGTGTGATTTGTAATTAATATATTTTTTTTTTCTAATGATACCCGAAAACCATCACAAACACATTATTAATTTAACTCTTGAGCTTATAGATATTCTTATTATGCTTGCCGAATGCCGAGTATGTAATTGTGAATACATACATATATAATATGTATAATAGTATGTCCCCATATTATATATTTTAGACTTCGAAGAATGTTTGTTTTTGGAACTATTTTTTTGGGTCAAGGACAGCTCTTAAAGTTTTGCGTAACAATGGCATCTTTACGATTAATTACAGACTAGAAATATTATCATATACATAACCGCGAGGAAAAAATTTTCGATACAATACCGGTGAAAAATATCCAAACATGTAGAAAGCCAACCGATTGCCACCCAGGATTTATCACCCATAGGCACGCGTGTAGGCTAATTCAAATATATATATCGCTATTTGTTCAAATCTAAGAAAATAAGCCCAGGAAAAAAATCACTGGATAAAAATCCCCTAAATACAATTTTCGGAAAAAAGCACCGTCGTAGAAAATAATCCCGTTACCAACAACATCAATAGACATTAAATTATGAGTTACGCTGTAAATATTCCAAATTTTTAATTGTTCATGAACCATCGGAAGTATCGAACCTTATTTATTATACTACCTACTTACTATATTCAGGCATTTTGTTAATTAATTTTAAAGAGAAAAACGACATGTAGTAAAAATACAAATTAAAAAATATCTATTTACACCACCGTTAAAGAATTTGAAACTTAAGGCATTCAATTAGAATTGACTTACAATAATTACTATAGAAAAAACCGCATATAAATATATTGATTAAAGGTAATTTTTTTCCGGGGCTTTAGTTTCCTTTAGCCGGCGACGCATATTTTACCGTATTTTTATTCGGGTGTTTTTTTTCCACGAATACCACATATTGTTCGTTCTGCGCCGAGGTGACCGAATAAGCGAAGTTAAACCACAGAATACAATAATGATATCGTTAAGTCGGGCTCGTGTGCGTATACGGATAGATAATATAATCAAGCGGCGCCGCTGCATCAGCCGTATTTAGACGATTATTTCATTAGCTTATATATAACATAACATAATATAACTATATTATATATATGTTATAAATACTACTGCGAATAATATTATTATGTATATATTATATAATAATAATGATTATATATGTGCTGCAGAAAAATGTTTTAAACCCCGTCGGAAGTCGCGTGTGTGTAATGTGTATATAGTATATATACACAGTATTATTTGTAGAGTGTCCACCATTTATCCCAGGGGACTTTGTAGGACCCCTTCTATTGTGTATATACATTATTATTATTATATATATACATATATTATATAGTTTCAGATACGCACATTATTATATACGGAATTTACAACGATATTATCTCGGTGCGTATATATATAATATTGTTATATACAGTCAATGTTATGCGGTTTACTGCGCCAAATCGAATTACATATAAATTATTATCGTTTATTATAAATTATATGTAGATGATAATATGTAAAAATACTTCGAATCAAAAACTAAATTTAAGCTGTTGATAACAGATTCTTAGTGAACGGAGGAATGTATTATTAGTTTTACGATGTTTTTTTTTTTGTTAACTTGTTTTTTATAATTGTTAATATTATATTGTCTAGGTACCGACCGCTTATTATAATATTTAAGTCACAATTTTTTTTACATCCATTTTGAGTTATCTTGTTGTAATTCAAGAAATATTAAGAAACGTGCGTCCGCTCTTACTTATATTATAATGTTCGACTATGTTTTCAAAACATTTAGACTAGGTATATAATCTTAAGCTTTTAATACCACGAACCTATATTCACACTATTTTGCGGTATTGACTTATTACGTTGTATGCGATGTTTTTGTCGGAAATTAGTTCAATCTGCCGAATGAAAAAAGCAATTATATAATTATATAAATATAATATTACGTACATTAATACAGGAAAGTTATAAGATTATTTTTTAATTTAAAATAGACATATAATATAACTCTTTTGCTCAAAATCGTCTTCAAGGATTTATCAATGAATTCAAATTTAATACTTCTGTAACAGTGACCTGCTGAATGACAAAGTTTAGAAAGGTCTTAATTTTTTGAAAATATTATTTTCTCATAATTTGACACGATTGCAATACAACATTTCCGACGAAGTTCCTATTATATTTTTTAGAATGTTTTTGTTGTTATCATTTTGAAAGTTTTTAATTTTTGAATGCAAACATCTGAGGACTTTTAATTTAATATACCAAAACAGAATATTTTCGATACATTTAAATTGATTTTCGAATGAGTAGTCGATTAGTTATGAATGGAGCAGTGATTTTGATACAATGCCATTTTTTTCTGGTGTTTTAGACGTAGATGGTCAGTATATGGAAATTGTGTTTTAAAAAAATTAGACACCAAAATATACGTTAATACACTAATTATTTGTCAAGTTAACAATTACAACGTTAGCTATAATATATATATATATAAATATATAAATGACAAATATTAAATGTATTTACGGAAAAAAATTACTCACAGACTATTAAAGTTCAATTTTTTTTCATAAAATTCGTCATATGATTACAATCGTTAGCTTATAGCCGATGTGAAAATAATTATTTTCAATGTGATAATGTATAATATATATATATATAATGAATTAATGAACATTAATACTATCTAGTTTCAGAGTTATAGCTATTAGCGTTTTGACAACTAACTTATAATGACCAATTATAAGACTATAGTCGTTCAGAATTACTTCAAAAATTATTCTGCTTTGCAATATGAAATTACAAAGTGTATGCTGCAATTGTTCAAAAAAGTAAAAATTGTAAAACAAAATAATTTTTTAAATGTTGTTTTGCAATGACATCAAATTACGATTATTGTGATTACTTTTTGGAATAATCAGCGTGGCACTTGAATGGATCACATTGTACATATATTCAAATAAATTCAAAGTTAACAAGGTGCAGCTAACGTTAAAATGTAGGTATTTTTCTTGAAGAAATATTGCTATTAAGTATTTGTACTAATTGTATTTTTATTAATGCTGTACTGTATTGTGCATTAACGTTTTTGCGATTAAAAAATAAACACGTTATGAAATGTTTGTTCAAGTGTTTTATGAGCTATATTATACGTTTCATCATAGACATCATCGTGAGTACGTTGATAATTAATATAAAAGAATATATAAGTAATTTGAAATGTAAGTAGTTTTTTGTTCCACCAACAACTTATAATCGAAAAGATTAGATAAGTGAAACAATAAATGCTCATCACATGTTCGTGTTATAATATGACTCACGGGTATTATTATACAGTTATTGTGATTTAGTTTCGTAAAACTTTTTTGACTAAGCACAAATTATTCATCAGACTCGAACTATTTGCTTTAATTCCAAAACTAGGTAAGGTTTTAATCAGTTCATCATGGTTAACCATGTCGAATGCTTTTGCTAGGTCCAAGAAAATTGCTAAGGTCTTTTTACCGTTATCAAGTTCATTTTCTGACCCTAAGCCAAGTCTAAAACCAAATTGATTTTTAGACAAAAGTTTGCTATCTTCTAAATATTTTATGAGTCTATTTTTAATTATTTTTTCCAGAATTTTTGAAAAATTATTTAGCATTTAAATCGGTCTATAGATACTTAGGTACATATTTATGATCACCATTTTTGTTTGAAGAAATTACTATTGGAATTTTGAAAATATCAGGAAAAGTACATTTTTCAATACTTAAATTATATAAATACGTTAGAGGTCCTATAATAATTTGCTCAATATACTTTATGAGTTGTTTTACCGATACTTTATCAGATCCAGCAGCTGTTCCATCTTTAAGATTCTTAATTATTTTTGAAACTTCAGATTCTGGAATTTTGCATTAAAAATATCATCAAACGAGAGATTACATATTATATTATTCTTATGTTCCTATTGTTATTAATGTTATATTGTTTTTATGACCTTGTTATCTATTAATACAGATTATATTTCTTTAGATGAGTATTTACTTCAGTTATCGTAATTTCCTTGATAAATTTCCATTGAAATTTATGAATCGTGAATATGAAATATGGAATGTGAAGTATGAATTATGAATTTGAACATTTAATAAAAAAAAATTAAAATAATGATATAAATGCAGCTTGGAATGTTTATTCATGATATTGGTTTTATAACTACATTATTAACACGTGGACTGCCACTGGGGAGAAAGAAAAGGAGCTATTTAAGATAACAAGGGTGTAAAAAATAAAAACAAATACTTGAATAATAAATAACTTCAGATTGTATACCCGCAATGACATTGAGTATTTATCTTAGCTCTGCTTCAGTGGCATCTTTTCGAGTTTTACTATACGGGGGGGAAACTTTGACCGGTCCTTTTACAAACAATAAAATATGTTTGTTCCTTCCGTGGTAGTTGCTTTTTACAATATTGCCTATAGCCAGGTAATGTCCCGGCCTCCACCACGCCTGTTTCATTGATCTGGTGTTATTTATGGTGTTTCTCACCCTTGTAGGCCGCATTATTAAATATGTATTAAATTAAAAATCTGGCTAAAAAACACAACGAGTGATTACAACAATGACCAGAAGTAAACTACAAAATGTTTTTATTTATTTTTTCAAAATGCGTAAGAAAAATATTAAACTACACATAAAATATGTTTTTATACGAATT
This sequence comes from Neotoxoptera formosana, assembly GCA_022818045.1. NCBI lineage: Eukaryota > Metazoa > Arthropoda > Insecta > Hemiptera > Aphididae > Neotoxoptera > Neotoxoptera formosana. The sequence goes on along the minus strand of CM040631.1, from coordinate 33,133,111 downwards.
GTTTTCCTTTTGTTTTTGGACCACGGGCCCATTCCAAAGATCCCGATATCCCGTACTCCCATAACAATCGGCCCGGAAAGCCATCAAAAATAAGGTAGAAGAAAATGCCCCTTTGTCTCCGGCCCAAATAACGCCTTTGCTTGAACCACATAAAATAAACGGATAGGTAATATGATTGGTATTAAATGTTGCCTAGTTTATATAATCGACATTTCGTTTTCAATAATACATCAAACTAAACTTATAGGTATAACAGAAATAGCGATAAGTTATTCTGAACAACGTGTCCTATTTTGCCTGATTATTGTCTTGACGATTTATAACAATATTGAGTTTTACTATTCAAATTGGATTACACCATAACATTGACCCAATATACTAAATGTTGAATAATATCTAAAATATATGATCTATATATTTAGTATTTTAGTTAGGTATGTAATATTTCAAATTTTTTTTTTTTATTTTTTTAAAATGAATTTAACGAATTTAATTTTCACAATATTTTGCTCGATTAAACATGTTTTTGTAATTAATTTCGTACGACAGTGTATTATATTATATCATTATAAACAGTGTACCTACATGTTTATTATACACGATGCGCCCAATATTAATGTATAAAATTGTTTTTATGTCGTATTTATAGCTACTCCATTTTGGTTGAAACGATGTCGATGGCAGCGAAATCGTGACGGACAACATTTTTATACATAATATAGGAACATAATATTTTAATATGTTAAGCCCCGGAGTACAGACACCGTTCGCCCACTTTATATTATATTATAGTACCTGCTATATACCTGGTATAATGTTATAATTATACGATGACATAAACGTTTCGTATAAATAATTATAAAAAGTGTGATCGCGATACACTATAGTATTATAATATGTATATAATATTATTATCATAATTTCGTGCGGCTCGAGGATTAGACGAGAAGTGTTCGAAACGGTTAATGGCTGCGATACGACTGATATCGCGGCGTATTATTGTATAATATTAAATCAACAACTAAACGCACTATACGACTGCGTTATTACCTATAGGCAGAAATATTAAAATCAGTCGCACAAATTCGTCGTAAACAATATTAATCCCCATAATACGATGGCCTTCGCGGCAATATTATTTGTCGCGTATTTAATAATAATAATAATAATAATAATAATAATAATAATAATAATAGAATAGGTGCGTACTCTTTGCACAGTATAGATTTGAGCCGCTAAAACCGTGCGCAGTTCAAACCGTTATATTATTATTATAGAATTCGTTTAATCGCGACTTCTAAGCTCGACTGCAGCAGGTACGACGATGGTGACGACGACGACGACGACGATGATGATGATGGAACAATAATAATTTATTATATTATAGTAGACGTTATGATATTACATAGCTATTATATTATATTGTTTTTGTTTTAAACACTTTTAGCCTGCACGGTCCGGATCCGGCGATGAGCGCATGTCAAACAAACACACGCGCCCGACTTATCGGATTACTGGCACTCCAAAGCCATTATAGATCTGCTTTGTATTTATAATATATGGTTACAGAGCAGCGTTCGCAGAAAACACCGACGCCGCCGCCGCAAACTCCTTGCGACGGCGTGACGACCACACTCGTGGTTAACCGCGGTCGGCGTGGACCAGTGTTTGTATACCTGGGTACTGGTCGAAAATCCCAAATCGCCGACGGACGATCTACCTGTATAATATGATACGCAGGAATATAATAATATATGAACACGCGTGTTGACAAACGGCCGTGAAATCCGAGTTGTTCCCGCAAACGGTTTGTAAACGCGACGTTTTCCGCGGCGCCCGTTTTCATCAACTCTCTCTCTCTCTTAAATCAACGATTCCACCGCGGATTAATAACATTTTCTTCGCAAAATTTCGTTTCTCGCATATATCATTATGTCATTGCACCGATTTAAAGGTATACATTTCAGTTCACTAAAACCCGTATAAATAATAATATAATATAGATAAAAAAAAAAGTATTTACATATATTATTGTGAATTTATTGGTATACACGGCGTGTGTTATTATAACTCAAAAATAACCCTGTGAAAATCGTTTGGATTTGATATGATTGCAAGTAGTTTGGAGGTATAGTTTTTTTTAATAATATAAATGTCGGCAATCTAACTTAAATAATATCAAAAGCTGAAATTCCAAACCGTTAAAGTCTAGACCAAATAAAACGATAGTGGCAAAAAGTGTGAAGTACTTACAATACAATAACCAATATTAATTTATATTCTACTAAGATAATTTCGCAAATATGCGACTGAACTGATTTTGTAAAATATTTACTGGAGAGAGAGAGAGAGGAAGTGTCGTGCATCATTTTTGTTTTCAATAAATAGCGCAAACTCATCTGGTCGTTTATTGATAGGTAATGCAATTGATGTACAATAGGTACCTTTTATAATTTTATCAATATATGTCATGACGTATTCGTATAGTATGATAGCGTTGGACTTTTGCGAAGAAGAAGACTGCACGATCAACGATGCCAGGAGGGCGACGTGTTTATGAGAAAATCATACGTGTGTTCCCTAGAAGTGGTCAAAGGCTATATATTCTCGAGTTCCCGAGTAATATGGCAATCACTTCCGGTTCCAATCAACGGCTCATGAATTATTAACGAATCGAATTCATAAATAAGCTGGTATATTATTTGTATAGATCTTTATTTGAAAGATGTCATTATAGAAATCGAATTTTCTCTATATAGATTATTATACCATAATAATTTAATTGAAATATTTTATTAATTTGTATGAGTACTTAATTTTTTATTTTTAAGTAATGCAGTAATACTAAATTTGTATTTATTTTTCTCGTACTATACCTATATGTAAGTACATTTCATTCACTGAATTTTGATAAGTTTTTTACTTGGCTGGTTTTTTTTTTTTACTATTATTATAATAAAAATATCGGTACCTATAATAATAGAGTAGGTATATGGGTGCGTCATAAAATGGAATTTCGTCTAGTCATAATTTTATATTTAGTTGATTATAAACGACTGATGAAAAAAATTAAACGTTGACGACCACACAATAATATAGTCACGTTTTTGGGTTATATCGATGATAAAGTGCGAACAGCGTATAAAAAATCGGTTTACATTCTTATAGCTCTGTCACGAAAAAAAACTACTCGAGCAATAATTCGACCAGAATAATGATTTTCGCACTCAATATTCGGATACGCCGATTCTTTATGCCCACCGCCAGTATACAGAATACCCACCCCAGTGTTATGTACGGTGTATTATATATAATATAATATTACAAGACGAATGTCAATATATAATATGACAATATGACAGGTTTGAATGTCGTGGTTGGCCGCACAGGGAACAATATAATATATAGTCGAGGCATTCGCGGTTGTCTGCTAAACGACATAATAATATACGCGCGTTAGGTTCACTACCGGCATTATGTGTAATAATAAATAGTATATTATACTCTGTATATATATGACAAACAAATCGAGCACCGTCTTGGTAGGTGGTTTTTTTTGGTTTAAATCCAACAGAAGCAGATGTCCACCGGATGTCATATTTTCATAATTTAAATTGTATAAGTCCTCGAGAAGACGTATAATATTGAGTAATGAATACCTACTCCTCTTATTATTATACATACAGATGACAAAGTTCCTAGTGTGGTATTATAGGTACCTATAATATATACCTACCCATATTTGTTTTCAAGTGGCCTCCGGTCGGTTGTCATTTTACAAATACTTTTGATGCTCAAAAATGGAACACTTGAGCGTTTACCGCGGAATCCGAGTAGTATAATATCATAATATATATTATTATATAATATTATAATGTACCCTTTAAAGAACGACATTCCAATAATGGGAACTGCAGGCGAATATATGTTGATAAAATCGATTCATTTCTGCTGTCATTCATTTGAATAATACATTACATAATACGTACATAATATTACCATCCACTGTACTACGCGGTAAGTTCTTTTTGACAAAAAAATAAAAAATGTTTTTGTGCGATTTCGTTTTGCTTTCATATGAAATCGCTTATACGAGTTTGCAGGCAAGCTGCACCGCGGTTTTTTAAATGGCTATAATAATTTCGAAGCTTGTTTTGAAATGGATATTTGAAACTAAATTCGAAAACTATACTCATCTCGAATACAGAAAAAAATATTATTCATTTTTGTGAGTATATAATTTTATATATTATAAGTGTAATACCTATGTATACTCTGGTGAGTTTTTATTATGTTCATCATTTGACTTCACTGGTTTTAATAAATTTAGTTTGATTATAAAATATGAGAAAAAAACAATAATATTTAAAAATGTGTTTTTACAATAAATTATGTTAGAATAAATCAAGATAAACCACTGTATTGTTATTGTATATATTGCACACCTAATATAATATACCATCTCGTCCGTCTATATAGCAGACTCGATAGTCACAATATCGCAGGTTGACAATAACATAAATGTCTGATCACACTTTTATTGAACTCGAAAAGTTTATAAGAAATATATGTTGATGGAAGTAACCAAGAAGCAATGAGGTCTATTTAATGACACCTGACGTCCCCTATACGATCCCTCGGGGTGGTGTAAACATCCTGCTGCAGTTTCGATCACATTTGTGGGGTTAAATATTTTACCGTCCGATATGCATCTATATATAGATATATATGAGTATTAGTTTTCTGAATTACTCGCTTATAAATTTATAGCAAATTTTCAAGTAGATATTATGTAGAGTTTTGAAATAATAAATAATCGATCGGTTTAAATGTGCGCGGTACACAAACAAGTGCTTAATATAATATATTCCGTTCTTATAGCAGCTTTTTTTTTAAATAATGTAAACATATTTACCATTACTGATTCGATATTGAACGTTTGATTTATTTCTTAAAAACCCTCGAGTTGTGTTTGTATAGAATTATCTAGTAATACAATTCGGATTATGTTCGATCGAAAACCTATCGGAGATTGAGCATTAAAATGCGCCATATACATATTATATGGTTTGGCATACTGCACACTAAGTCTTAGTGTGTCTGACAACACTATAGATATATTTACAATGACAGTGGCGGTGGTGAGATAATAAATAAGTACCTTGGCGCGGTATCTCGAATTCGTATACGCCGAGTCAATTTAATTTTCCATTATGTCCGATAATGGAAAACAAACCCCTCGTCGTTACCACGCCGCTACCGTCCGAGTTTATATACTCTCTTTACAGCGAACGTTGACTCTCTCTGTCTCTGTCTCTCTCTCTCGAAATATATATAGAGAAATAGAGTGAGTGCGGGAGAGAGTGCGCGACGAGCAAGAGAAATATAGAAGGAGACGGATATAGTGAAAAGGGGAGGGAAATACCCGAGAAAACTAACCCGGTGGAGTCTCATCAGCGTTTGTTAATTCTATTAGTTTCCATTATGAGCCGCCCAGGAGCAACTGGTAGAGGGGAGGTGGGGGGACGGCTTGGCTCCGCGGCTCCGAACTTGGTCCGAATGGCCCACCAGAGACCCATCCTCATAATTACTAAATAAATTGTATCAGTCTCTCGGGCCAACGGCGGCGGCAGCGGAGTGGTCTACCCTCCCCCCGATCGCCATATAGTGCTGCGCCTCCGCCGCTACTGCCGTTGCTACCCCTCCGTCAACCCTCTCGTTCCTAACCTCAAAACGACTACCGGACCCCTTTGATATGCCCAAAACCCCAAGGATAACCGTTGTGAAATTTATAACTACCGGCCGTTACGGCGTGTATTCGTTTGAAAAAAAAAGACCGGGTTTATTAAAAGGTTTTTTTTCCGGAGGTATATAATATATATACTCGGGATTTAGGTAGGTATGCAATCTGCGAAACAATGGGGACATGAATGCGATTTCGACTGTAAAACGAGTTGATAATAAGTATTGTTTTTGTTTTCATTTACCTACTCTTTTCGTTATTATTTTTTGTCATTTTCCCAAGCACTATACGTAATAATATAAACTCTTTGAATCGTTATACCCGGATTACGTTCACGCATTTCGGATATAGATATAATATAGTTTAAGTAAAATAAACCGTATGTTTGAATTTAATATAAGGATAAAGTTGTTATAATTAAAATACATTTTCCCGATTAATATCAATAACGCAACATTTTTATTATATTCCTATACATATATTATATTGTCGTTCATACTGAATTATAATACGTGTATAATATAGGTACGATTCGACATAAGTACAGTACTGCGGTTAATATAAAATTGTGTACGGTTAATTAAAGGTAAATTAGCTAACCATATATTTCGATAATAGTGGTATCTATATAATATGGATTAACATAATCTAAATTAAATAATTAAATACTAAATAATTTATGTAACAATAATGCGTTTAATATATAAAATTGGCGATTAGAAAAATTAATACTATAAAACTTTTCATAAACATATTGTTATTGAAAACTATTAACTTTTTTTTTTTACTTTTTAAGTTTTAAATTATAGTCATACCAACATATTTATACCCGTCTCCTTATTAATTTTCTAAACATATTGCATTAAAATCAAATTATTTTTATAGTTAAGTAGTTTTATAGATATAGCAAAAGTAGTAATTATAGTTTAAAAAAGTAAAAAATAAAATGACATTTGTTATTTTGTAATTTATAGGATTAAGATAAAAATATATAATGAGCATGATTTAATACATTCGATATTATTACACACATATACTAAATATATAAATATATATTACACACATAACTAAATATATATATTATACGTCATATTATTGATAAGTAAGTTAAGGTATCTAAATTATGGACATAAAATGTATAATATAACTACTTCAAAACGATAGTATGTTAATAATATATTAAAACGATGATTCTAATAAAGGTGCCAAGTAACCATTACCATTACCAGTATCTGTATATTTTTTTAAAGTGAACATAACAAATAAAACTATTAATATTAATAATTATTATGCATTATATTATTCATGGGCTGTGTGACCCATAGTCCTATTCTACAGTTTAGTAATCACACAAACATGTTAAACATGTAGAAGTATATATATTTTTTATTTTAAAAAACAATTAGATTTGTTGTACAATAGTAAGTTAAATTTTGATGAGTGTAATCGGGTAATGGGACGTGGGCGAAGCTGGTATCCACAGTGAGACGACTTCGGCACGGTTTATATTATTTTATTATATAGAAAGGGAAAGAAAGTAAAAAAAAAAAATGTTAATTATGTAATGATATGATATTAAAAGTAATTATTGATAATTTTTGAAAAGTTATAAAAGTGTCGTTGGTGTAACAAATTATATATTTGAGTAGTTGATATTATAGTAGGTATATTGGTTATAGTTTAGTGGATAAAATCCTCAGACCATTCTCATTTTAATCTTTTCGGGGGATTTCCAGCGAGACAGGAGCGTTTTTTCAAAAATAGTGTTTTTAGAATACATTGTGAATAGCGAAATACATTTAAAATTATTTTTCATGTGTACATTTTGGCAACGTAAAAGAGAGATAGGTAATATTATTTTAAAGTTCTTTTTACGTTTTTTATATAAAAATATTGTCATAAATTTGACAGATGGGCCATGTGATTTATTTATTGTCAATCAAAATGACAGAAAAATAATCAAGTCTAATCAAAAATGACGATCCAAGTAATGTCGCCGTTCAACTGTTATTTCATTGTACAAACGCGTTCAACCGAAAAAGCTCATTTTTTTTACATTTAGGAGTGATAATAATAATATTAATCGTGTTTCCAACAAAATCTGTACTTATTTATTTATATTTTGTTTTAATTTTGTTTACAATAAAAGCGCTAATACAAATTAAAAACTGAATAAAACTAAAGTATAATTTTTATTAAAATTAGAATTGAGAGCCCGGAAAGTTTGAAACAACTAGTCATTAATTCAGTTTTAATTTAATCACGGGCTGAAATGAAATTTTAACGTGCCCAACTTTCTGGTCGTTTCGGAATTATACTGTGTACTACACAAACAGTGGCGTACCCCTTTTACAGGTCTCCCGGGACTCCTTCCCATGCTTTTGTTTTATGGGATTATTATTGTATTAAAACGATCTCTGCCTTAAAATGCGATTAAAAATTAAGCTGTTATCGTGCGGAATGAAATAAAAACTTCGGATAACGTTAAAGAAAATTGGTACCTAATTAATTATGCCGAGATTAAACTCGAATATTATTTTATTGTCTTTTTAAAAATATCTTAAATCGATACTTACTTTTTCTTTAATTTATCTATATACTTCCATAATTTATTATTTATCGAAAGTGATGGGTGTTTTATAGTTTTATATACTTAAATCCTCCGTTTTTTTCCAACGGTAAATGCGAACGATCGTAAGTGCACGTTTTGTAGATACGTACTAACCTATGTATAGTCGATCATACAGATATTTTAATATTATAATCAGACACTCTAAATGAAATAAAAAATACAAAAAAAATGTAATTGAACGTTAGATTAATTTCTATACACACGAATATAGGTTAGGCTAACCATAGCTGTGTGGGCACGTACTTCTGAGTCAACACGGTTTTTCAAGGAAATGATAATAGTAAAAATACATTTAAATATAGGTCGTAGAAATGATTTTTAACCTATTTAATAATGACACGCCGAGATAAAACGTTATTTTCATCGTCGAGTTTAGCTGCACCTATAGCAGTGGGCGCGATTAACCATTTTTCTCGTTTGACGTACTTAAAGCCATATCGTCCGCGAAAATCTGCGGCATAATTTCCTCTCGTATAACGCGCAGCTTAAAACGCGCAGCAAACATTTTTTACTTATGGTTTTCGCGCGGATTAATGCGGACGACGCCCGCCCTCTCGAAAAAAAAACAAAAATATTGACCGGATCAACGGACGAGGGTATATAATGATAATAATAATAATAATAATAATACTATATGTATGTGTACTTTGCATATAATATGATACAAATCTGAAAAGGACTTTCACCCTCGCGACTTGCCCCTTATTGGTACACACACGTGCCGGCGCACGTGGCCCACCCAATAACACCGTAGGGAAAACCCACCGGCGGCGGTGGCGTATTAGCGGATCAATCAAAATGTGCCATCGTGTTTTGCGTTAAACGCACGACGCTATTAATAATCCATAAATGGGCATCGTATAACGACCCCGCCGGGGTCGCGCCGTCTACCGGAGATCGAAGATTTCGCCAAAACTGAAATATACGGCGTAATAATAATATACCTATATAATAATATTATCGTGTCGGTTAAAAACGATTATAATCGCCTTTTAAACTACAAAATATAATAGCCATTGACAATAAGAGGTACGTACCTAATATCAGTCAAACATAATATATTATACTAACTGCAGAGTGCTACTATGTCTATATCAATGATGCACCGACGACTTGAAAAAAATACAACATTAATGTAGAAATTGTGGAATTTCACCCAACGCTACAGACGAAGCATCATTAGGACCAGACACCGAAGAAATCACAGATATTATATGATCATACCTTCTTGAGAAAACCCGACTTATCTAGATGAAAAAAGTAAGTAAGTGATATCAGAATATTAGGCACACGAAAAACATCGCAATGGTAGTCTGTGTCAAAGATTTGTATTTTTTTACAAATTTATTTGTAAAAATATGTATATGCCATATTCCTACTAATTGTAATAGTTATAAGATATGTAACTATTGACAACCCTATAAATAAACAGAGATTATTCATATATATCTCGTAAAAAATAGCACTTTCAGTTTTTCCAGAATTTTTAGCGTACAATATGTAAGTAGGAAAAACTGTTACTGTAATTGATAACTATAATAATTTTAACCAATAGCAACCATTTATAAACAAAATACAATTTTTCAATCATCATGAATTTCAAAATCTTTGTGTGAGCACCTCTTTAAATTATATTTAAATATACTTTTTTTGTGACCTTCTCCGTGATATAGTCTTTCATTAAAAAAAAATTAAGACAATAGGTTGAGTAGTTTCCGAGAACATTAGCATCAAAGGTGCCAACCAAATATTAAGCAAGATTTAAAACCAAAAACTGATATCTTTGTCGTCTATGTTTTTTTCAGCTCAATAAAATAATAAATAGGAGGCAGGTAGGTCGTAGCGGTGTCATATAAGACATCATTTTATGTGCTTATATAGATACACCTGGTGCGATGGCGGTCGATAATATTATCTACTCCGAGAGACCTAATGTCGTCTATTTAACGCGCCTGACGAAAACGCTAATTAATATGTTATTTTATTCGCTCGACGGTCGGTGAAAACTACAACGGACCATAATTATTATACGTGTATGTTGTCGATGTTGAGAAAGGCCGAGAAACTAGACACAAAACAATATTAAATTGTATGAATCGAGTTTTGACACGGAAAAAAAAGTAATTTTAGTTGAAACTCAGCGTATAAGTATATAGTGTTCTGACTATTTTTTGTTTACTATACTTCGTAGATAAATGAAATGTTGAAAAAAAATTCTGATGAAAAAATGTGAAATGTTTACTTGCATTGAGATAAATTTAAATGTTTTTCATTTTTCCCATCGCACTATTACAACTCATTATATTTATATTGATGTTTTTACATTCTCTTATTTATGATTTCTGCAACTATATAATGTACGAAATAATTAATACTGACAAGTATATTACATTTGGTTAACAAAAAATCATTTCTCAAATTACGGTAGTAGATTAGTGATGAATAACAAAATATTAATAACGATATAAGGATCATGAATAATATTGCAATTTACTGCAGAATATTATAGGTAATAATATACCGTTTAAAACGCCGAAGAAAGTATACTTATACTCATACACTTTGGGCATATATAGGTACATTAAAGTATGTATGTTTCTGAATATCGCGTGTAAAAAATTATGCACGTACTCGTATTTTCTTTTGCAATTGTCGGGAACGCCTCGTATTTGGAAATTGCCCGAAAACGAGAATTTGACCTTTTAAGGTGTTCGTTCTCGAGTCAATTTTTTTTTTTAGAAATTATACTTACCTTGTATCTTATACGTCTTCAAACTCGGCAGCAGTATAATTTGCAAAATGGTTAGATTTAATTGGACAAAATTAACAACTATACTTGCCAGGTACATATATATTATACCTACTATTATGCTGTATTATTTGTAATAAATATGATGTTTCACAAAGCACGACGCTCACCCCAATTTTTCTTCAACGTGCAGTATAGTTGCATAAAATCTGATTTTTGGAATTTTAAAATATACTTAAAGACCGCGGCATACTTTGAATTTTTTGAGTTGTAGAAGGAATAATGTCTTATGGAGATACAATAACTTCTGTTTTTTATTTTTAGTATATAAACATTTAAATAACTGAGAAACCACTCGTTCGAATTTTAACTTTAATAGGTACGTCAAAATATTCAGAAAAATTATCCACCAAATAATTTACTAAAGAAATGGGGGTTCTCATTTGAAAACAGAAGTTTGAATCACTACAGGACACTTTTCAAGTATTATACAAAACAATATTATAATAAGAATATGAAAATATGGTCTTTACAAGTAGTTAAGTGTAATTAAAAATTCAAAAAAATCCAAATTTGAATAAATTTATTATTAAAGGAAAAATTGGGCTAAGTCTATGTAAATTACCTTGTATATCAGCCGTTAATTTTTTTTAAAATTGTTTTTAGCAGCTATTATAGTACTAGATTAGTAACTGCTCGACAATTAGCACCATCAATATGTACAGCGGATAATATTACACAATATTGCGATTTACACGCCTATTTAATAATTATATTATAAATTGGCGATGGCCATCTGCTGAAATCGCTACGGTTTAATGCGGAACAATACGGTGGGACGTGGGAAGATATTTTTTAATATCGTTGAAAATTCCATACCATCGGTATAATATAGCGGCGAGTCGGCCGGTATAGTACAACTGAAACACAATTTTCGCGTTTTTGATTAACAAGTGTGGTACACGCAACACGGTCGTATATAATAATTTTCAGTATAATATAATATATTATAATATTTATAGTGGACGGCGTGGTCTGGCGTGCCTGCGATGTAATATAATATACCCGCGCGGCGTAGGTATAGTGTTTCGAGATTATATATATATGACTATAATATAGGTACCTAAATATAGCAGCTGCGCGCGGCCGGGTTTGAAAGTTTTGACGTAAGAAAAATTACGAAAAAAAACGTTAAGTATAATATGATAATGACGATAATCGTTCGAGGCGAATCGTGGTGGCAGCAAAATATTATGTACGCACGCCGGCGAGCCAGTTAAAAAGCCTGCAGTGTTTTCCACGGCTCCGACACCTTGCGACCGTCCGCAGCGCATACGTATAGTCGAGTACCGCGCATAGTGCAGCGCGCGTGTTATAATAATATTATCGTTTAATGAGCCCTTTGTCGGCGTCGCCGTATAATAATGTTATAATATAATAATAATAATATAATATGAATTACGATCGTCGATTACCCCGCGCGGCCCGCGATGACGTGTGTCTCATGACGTGTGTGTGTGTGTGTCGAGTATAACAGGCCGAATAAAGCGCGTCCCGGGGAATTAATTATCGCCCGCGTATATATAATATAATAATATTCAACCCGTTTAATATAATATAATATAATACGAACGTTTCCAAATACAAATACACACACACGGACAGACGGCACATCACACGCGAGTGGTTATTATGCGCGCGTACATGAGGACGTGCCCGTTTAATAATGATAATATGTGATATATTATTGTGACGTCCGAAAACCGGGTCTTCGTGACTTTTTTTTAGCGAGATCCGTCGCAAACAATGCGACGATTTTAAACGCATTTATAACGTCTTTGTTGTTGTTACGATTTTTCACAAACGTCCGCGACCGGCTTGCGTCGTCGTCACTCGTCGTCGTAGTCGTCGCCGGTGCGCCGCCGTGTTCACCGGAGCTGAAAACTAAAACGGAACATATTATTATCATTATTATTGTTGTCGTATATAAAAGCGCGATCGCCTATTATTCGCCACTATATTTTCAGCCCCCGTCACTACCCCTCCTGCAGCCCCGCGCAGCCCCAACAACCCAACATCGAGAATCGGTGTGCTGCGGGAGAGAAAACCTTCGATAATATAATATATAGGCCAGTGAGCGCATATTATACCGCGTTATAGTAACCGTCGTCGAACGCGGGGACCTGTAAAAAAGGATATAAATCAGCGATTCCGCACTCCGATGCAGCGAAAGGGACGTCAAAAGGGTAACGTCACTCGTACTGCTGTTGCTGCTGCTGCTGCAATACACGACCATTGTCTGAGTGTAATAATATTATACACAAGTCGCGTTGTAGGTACGTGTGTTCTGCACACAGCACGGTTGCCGTATAATGTGTACGAGCACGATGTGTGTAATAGTCGGCGGCAATATGATATGTTGTATTATATTATATTATTATTATTATAGCTTCCGCCGCGGCCGTTTTAAATAATTTATTAAGAACTGCCGCTGCAGAGTAATAAAATATAATATTCGAATCCGTTTAAGCGTGATGCATATTATAATATACGGCCGAATAATAACAATATAATAATATATATGTATATGTCGTGTATCGCGGAGAGAACCGCGTATATACAGTCGAATTATTATTGTTATCAATTTAAATGGCATAATATGTATATACGTCATATATTGTGTGCGCGTAATGTACGAGACGGCTGACCCTCGAGGACAAAGGATTATGGTCATTGTAAACAGGGTTTTCGGAGGTCAGCGCTCGTGTGTAGCAATCGATAAACGCATTGACATATCCGATTTGGGCTTCAAAGAGGTATCAGTCCCGTCAATAAACTGCTGCTGTGCATCGGTACAGGAAATCATTGTACCCTACAGAATAATAATAATTGTATTGCTACATAATATATAGCAGAATATTATATGGTTTAAACGCGACGTGTAAACGTGCAATATATATAATAGTCCTGCCATATACCTACGTACGTCGTAAAGTTATATGCACCCGCGTATTGTGTTGGAATCATCGATGCACCTATAATTTAAATTAAATTAATAACTGCTCGGGCTATACCGCAGTTACCGCACCGATATATAATACAGCAGACTCTCGGCAGCTCAAAGTTCAAGTGAGGTATAAAAAATTCTACCTTCTAAAAATGTCAAGTCAATCAAAATCTAAAAAAAGGATTCATTTAAATTTGTATGTGTAGTTTAAAAATAAGAAAATTAGATAATAACCTACTTACAATTTACATATTATGTTATATTTTCTATAGAATTGGTCTATAATATAAGGTTAATTGTTTTTGTTTATTTAAAACGTTGTTCTCGATTCTATCTTCCAAGCAATTGAGTATTCTCCTATATAGTTTCATTCTTTTGCAAGTTGCCGAGTTTTCATCGAAGTTTTTAAAATTACATCTTTATTTTTCATTATTGCAGACAACGTACTTGATAGAATTCAAAATTCTTTGGCTAAATCTTGTTGAAACATTTGCTAAATTTGGATAAGAAAATTTGAGATATCGAAAACTCGTTCACTTAATTTTCGAGTTGACGAGGTTATTTTAACATTAAGACGCCGCCGTGTTATTGTTATTTGAAGGGGAATTTATTATTTATTCGAGACATCGAGGATTTCGAGTTATCAAGGATCGAGTTACCGAGAGTCAACATTCTGTAAGTATTGCAGAGGAGTATAATAGTACGGCTTTTGAAATATATTTACACCCTATAAAACAGAACCATAAAGATTTCGACATTTTATACCGTTGTGACATTATACACAATGATTAAAATTTAAAAGCGAGTATTCGTATAAACAGCTGCAGGGTTTGATACGCATATAATATGGCAGCATTACTGCAATTCCACGAAAATTCTGACTTACAATTTATATTACTTAATACACGATACCGAGAATTCAATTCATTCGGATCATTATTTCCTATACACTAAATTGTAATTGTAAAAAATTGAAAACTAAACAATTATATATAGTGGTTTTCCGCCATTGTCGCATTTACGCATCTATTGTAATAAATTATAACACATTATTTGAATTCACTTTGAGAATTTTTCACTAAAATGTTTAAAGTCATTTGATTAAAATACACAACCTTGATATTTAATAGCTTTAATAATATCTTCAATTAGTCTAGGATAATGATGACAATAAATGAAAATACAATATAAAATCTCACATGGCAACAAACGCGCGTGGTACTTAAAATGTTTATAACGGCGCGCAATTAAATTCGTAAACCTTATACGAGCGATATTAGGCTAAAGCAGCCTTAGGATTTGAAGTACTTTTTAACGTTTAAAACACGATCGAGTCGGTTAGATTTCGAGGTCCGGTAATTAAGTGAAATTAAACATATTTGTTTATATCAAAAGGTCAAGTCTTACCTCTTGCAGTGATTAATGGTAAGTAATAATGGAAGTTGCGTGTACGTTTTCTTACTAATAATTTAGTGTGCACTTATAAGGTTAGGTACCTAAGTGTAATGTTTCTATGTGTACATGAAACATATTATATATACTGAATTGGAAAGTTTGTGTATACAGTTTAACTCTGCACTGCTGCAGTACTTGACGAAATATTTTAAATCTTGGGCAATTAAAACTTTGCAACGTAATTCAAATTAAATATAAATTCGCCGTATGTGCCTTTCCGTCATATAATATAGCAATACAAAATGAAAATAATGATAGTTACCAGAGTTACCTATCTGGTATAAAAGGTGGGGTACTTATAATAGATATCAGCTGAGTGTATACCTATATTTTATCAATCTTATATACTTATATATTATAGTTCATGTAACGTTTTATACGGATAATTACTTTTCAACACACTTTACACATATATGTATAGGTAGTTTTTGTGTAAACAGTCGCGGTGTTGCGCGTTAAACAAAACCCGTCGCGTAAAAATTTACAAAAAATATATTATATTATAATTTACAATATTTGTACCTACCACTAAAATTTTTCCTCGTAATGGGGAATCAGTTTTAATTATAAAATAAAAAAAACACCCAAAACATCGACTGGAAAATGAATCCGGGAGACTGGGAGAGTACGCTATATTTAATGTAATTACATTTTTTTATCACGTGTTTGACCTTTTTGATTCGACTGTTTTATTAAAACATTATAAACTAGTCATTATTAACGGTTGGTTATATTTATCTTTTTTTTTTTTTATGAACAAATTATTGTACACGATTTTTTTCTGAACGCTTACTTTTTTTTTTATACATCATTAGAATCAACGAGCTTTTTCATATTTAACTTCCCTTGTATATATATACGTATATTATACGTGAAGTTGTGTAGTCAATAAATTTGAATTTATAGACGACATTTCGGGGGCCGCGCATATTTTTGGTGAAAAATCAGATGTATACACATAAGCTTTTAATGAAATATGTTTTTACCGTAATTTAAAATAACTACTCGCACGTTTGATAGAAATGTTTATGTAGCCCGACGAGGAGAAAAACCACGCGGTTCGCCCGTGATTTATGATTCTGGAATGCCCACGGGGTATACTGAATAAAATCTCGTGTAATTTATCATTGAACCATTTGTCAGGCGCCCCACACCATTATCATGCAAAAACAAAATAAAAAAACCCTTAAAAACAATGTTATTCGAAAACCATTGATACCTACACGAATAATTCAACGTACAACACACAGTGTGTACATATGTATACATATATTGTTTGTTGTTATATGTATAATAAACAAAAATTATATAAAACTGCACATTGTGCGTTTTACATAATATATGTAGATAAACATATAGTTTTTCTATGAAAACACTCAAAATTCCAATGAGATTATTAAACATCAATATACCATATACCTATATGAGAAGTAAACGAAAGCGTGAGTGTGAAACATATAGTTGAATATGGTTTTACTTATTTTTTAAACATGGATAATTTACGATTAAACCGTTAAATTTATCAAATTGTATTAAAGTGCAGTCATAGACTATTTTAAGTTATTTTTTTTAGGTATCTCGATGACCCTCGGTTGACTTGGTGATAAGTCTTGGGCAGCACGTTGCAGCTTAAATCCGTGTTCTGATGACCAACCGTCCGGAAACAAAAGTCGAATGTTGCATAGATACTTAGCATTTTCCGCCAAGCCACTCTTTAATTGTAAGTATTATGAATAGTGTTAATCGAAATAAGAGTTTTGCGATTTCGCTTTTTATTATTGTAAAATCACTGCAAAAACAGAGAATATTTAGTCAATTATTATTCCGCACAAAATATTTAGTAATAGGTACTATACTATATATTATATTACTTTTAAAAGCTAAAGAGAAAGCTATATAATTATTTAAGTGTGTTTATTTTTAGACCAGTAAAATTATTTAAAAAGCAATGAGTATCCACACACGAGTTTGTCGTCGAAGCATAAATAAATATCAGAAGCAATACATTACGAGCATACCGTCGCTCACGGGAACAAATCTCCTATGTGAAAAAAGCGTAGTTTTCAGGTAAAACACAAAAAACGTTTTTAAAAAAAAATCACATAGGAGTTTTTTTTATAAACGATTTATAGTTGGTAACACATAGGAGGATTTTTCTATGATAAAGTAGCACATAGGAGATATTTCATAAATTTTTTATTACGATTTATTTTAGATACCGCATAGGAGCATTAATTGATTATTTTTCATTAATTTTACGATGCAGATAGCACATAGGAGATTTTAACAATAAACAGCTTATTTTTTTCTGCATCCAGGGGATACCAAAACCTCAAAATCATAAATTTGCACACGGGAGGTTTATTCCCGTGAACGACGATACGCTATTTGGGCGTAGTAAATATATTTTTGACCAATGAATGATGTACGAAATAAGAATGTCATCTCAATTATTTAACTATCATACGCGATAACATTTAGTCGAAACTAATAATAATGTTCTCACGTATATAATCTGTGTTTAACCGCCTCGAGAAACAAATAAAATTAATTTCATCGGAGTCATAAAAATCTGTCGGTTTGTCAAAGAGAAAATTACATTGTGTTGTAAACTGCTGCACTGCAGCTGATTCGTCTTTCAATTCGGACACGCGGTATGCCATAATCATTACAATATATATACGATTTGAACGCGAAAACCACATTGCTGCGACTAACCGTGCAGAAGATTGTTAATGTTTTCGTCAAACGCGCGCGTATTTCGGCTGATAAATGAAACGAATAGCGAGACTGCTGCTAATGATAAATGTGAGATTATTAAACAATTTACTGACTGCAGTTACTATATACATATAGTTTATTGCTATTTAAAAAATATATTGTTTTTAGTATATGTCAATAATTACTGAAGGTTGTTGCGATTTCATTCATTCGAAAAAATGAATAGAACAATAAAACACTACCTATTCAAAAATGGAACCTCTTTCTTTAGCCACAACGCAGTAAAGTTGTTAATCCTTTATATTCTTTTGTACGCATAAACGTGCAAATTGTTTTATTCTCCGTGGCCAATATCAATTATTATCATCAGCGAGTGTTTGAGCGTATACCTAGTGCATAAATATTATTATTTCTGGTTGCACACAAAATTATCAATGCGACGTTTTGTCAAATATTTCTCGAAAGTTCGACGGTAACGATAAAACAAATATTACATTTACGGCGTGGTAGATGATTATAAATCAGTTGGCCGATAAACTTGCACTGACACGCGTGACGCGTTGGTTTTCTAACCGTATAATATTAAAATATTTACAATTAGATTTTGTTAGTTCATTTATACGAATACATATATAGAATATTAATATGAATTGCAATAAGTTCAACATTTAATGTGCACAGAGTGACCAAAGGACGACGAAAAAAAAAGGTTGGCAAGTAGGTACTGCTCTGCTGTATAGTTACTGTAGCCGCGTAGGTCACTGCAAAAATGGATGTGTTAAATTTTAATTCGATATTGTAAATGCTAATATAAATATTTGGTGAAAATTTCAAGGGATGTTCACGGTTATTCGTTTTGGGTGACACCTGCACAAAACTAAAATCGATTCTAAAACTGGTTTTGAGTAAGAATTTCAGTTTTTCCTTAATTTTTTTTTTAGTTTATTTTGATTATTTTAAAAAGTACTATGAAGATTTCAATTTTGACTTCTCCATAAGTACAAACTAGATTCAATTTGCTATCAAAAACCACCCTCAAAGTTGAAAATCAAAGTTTTATTTTGACTAAGGACTTATCGTGTGTACAGCCCCCCCCCCAAAAACAATTTCCATTGGAAAAACTTAACCTTCATCTCTCCGCTTCAGAATCTTATAACATTTATCATAAAACCATATTTAATACGAGAGAAATTTTATCGTTCTTTTTCAATACTTTCTGTTTGCGAGCGATCAAACTATCGGAAAAATCGTTGTCCGAACTCACTTCATAATAATAATAATAATAATAATACATAGATACGTAATACGCAACATATTATTGTTGTGTATTATATATATTTATTATGTCCGCAAGACAATATTGTCGTTGCGCTGCTGCAACTTTTGTAATCGGTAAACTTTGCTGCGCTCTGCACTGCTGCAGGTTCGAGCGGTGCATTTTAATTCCATGTTTACGTGATCCTCGTCGGATACATATATATATATATATATAAAATAAAACCGCGTGCATAACGACCTGCAACCGAGTCTTGCGGGGGACTATGGGGGGGGGGGGTCGATACATACTGCACATAATACGCAAGAGAGCAAACGTCACGGTCGTATATTACAATATTAATCCGAAAGGAATCGTCGTAACAACAATAATAATATTATAGCAACTATATACAGTGTAACATCAACATTATATATATATATATATACAAACAGACGGGTAATGGAATCACTACTATATAATAATAATAATAATACGCTTTGGAGTGCTGGGACGATATTTATATATATATATATATATAAATAAACGCTCGGCGAGGACGGGATTTTTAAGGGGATTTGGCGTGTTGTTGTTCTTAAGCCCCACGGGGAGGGGAGGAGGGGGTGGTCGGCGTTCGAGGGGTGGCGCGCAAATAAACTCTGTAAAAAAAAGATTACAGAAGGATTGGACACGGTGTTTGTGGCTACGGTGGCGGCGGCGGCGAGGGTTGTCGCGGTGGCCGTCGCCCGCGACGTTATATTAACGTTATATAAAGAGGGTGGTCGGAAAAACGAGCGGAGGGTGTTAAACGAGCGGCAGATGGATTGATCCGTCGAAATGTTAATCAGATTTTGGGGTGGTGGTCCGTCGGTGGCGGTGGCAGTCGGTTTATCGCCCTTGTTGCATTTACATGTTTATGCGATTCGGAGCAGACGGAGAGGAAACAATCGGAAATGACGACTACGACGACGACGACGATTCGACGTGCACCGGCGATTTTTAATTATTTACCGGTCCCGGGCGGGGGTGTCGACGTAATTACCGATCGGCCGTGCGATACCGCGGTACACACTGCACACATAGCGGTTAGCACAGATGGCCGTTTTAACGACGCAATAGTGCAATATTATACTTGTATAATATATAATAATATTGTGTCTGAATAGGAGCGGCAGAAGCAGGAGCAGTATAGCGACGACAACGCGGACCGTTTTATCGCGGACCCTTTAACGACAATTATAAACGAAATTTTCGATAGATAATAATAATATTATCATAAAATGATCGATGGGCCCCGGTTCCGGGAGATCGGAAATTGATAAATATTTCGCGCACAAAGCGAGCTCGCAAAGGTGCGGGCAGCCCGCGCGCGACCGCTGGAAATATTTCCTATTTTTTGAACATTTGTCCCGAAACGATCGCTACGCGGTTCTGATGGATCGCATTCAAATCGATTTCGCACACATGCTACATATTATACTTAGAAATTAGCATATATGCGCGCGTACGTGCACGATTTATAATAATAATAATGACGGCCCGGGAGTCGAACGAGTCGCGTTACAGATTTATAGCCCAGCGTCGTCCCGCCGCGCTGCACTGCTGCAGTTCGCTCGCAGACGCCACCTTAATTGGTCATAACGTGTCGATAATGACCGGTTATATACGCACGATGTCGGCGGTGAATATTGTACGTACCGGAAAACTCGTTTCGGCAAACGAAAATAATAACACTTAAAATTTTTTAAGTGGGCTTATATGCGCATATAGGCTGTCGCGACGGTAGTGATATCGTCGAGATGATAAAAATATAATGATAAGTATAGATTTTTGCTTCACAATTATTGGTCTGGGTGGGCGGCACTGTGATGCATATTATTATTATTATTATAAGTACATTATTTTCCATTGACGTGTTGTTTATAAATTATGTTGTTGTATTGAATATATTTTGTAAAGTTATTGTCATATAGTCAACGCGCGCGCGAGTAGTGAAAATCAAATGTACCTCGATGCTCATTGCTGCAGAAGTGCCTGTATTAAAAAATAATACTCCTCGTATGGTTTCCGATTCGGTACCTTTAGTTTAAATCGAAATAACAATAATCATTTGATATTTGAAATTTAATTTGAATTTATATTATTATTATGACGATGACGTTGACACTGCAGCAACTATTATAATAATATACGTATATTATTTGAATATTTTAAATCTTGTATTTGTGACGAGTGTATTTATAAATAATTTTGAATCAACTGCAACTGTAAACATTGTAAAATATTATTATTATTTGGCGAACTCGATAAAAATGTTTGGCGCGGTGTTAAACGGTAACGCGTGCAAGTATAGATAGCAATAATTACTATATATAGGTAATGGATGTTTGTAAAAACATTAGAATAATATGATTTAGTCGTGAGTAATATTATGTAGGACAATAATATAAAACACAAATGGAAATCCCGTAGAGTAATCAGCTTGCCGTCCGAGAATTTTTTTGAAACTACTTGAATTGGTGTCAGACACTTCTAAGCTATTGAATGATGGGAGCTGTAATTTATAAGCTATAAGTAAATTATGCAAAAAAAGGAATGTAATATATTTTATTTTTCACCGATAAAATTAGTAAAATTGAATTAATTTATTGGTTGATAAGATTATAGTGAGATTTTAAGAATTTTTAATAAACAAAAATTGAGCGTTGAGCAACATGATGTTGTTATATTATGTTTATTTCGGTGCATATAGTGATTATAGTGATGTGTATAGTATTATTTCAAATTTAATTTAAAACCATGTATGAAGCATTTAAAAATGATTGCAGCAGATTTCGGTTTACAAAAAAAGTGTTCAAGATAACACAAAACTATATCAAGCTTTTTCACATTTCCTCGTGATTAAAACCGGAGAAACATCAGCTAAGATTTGTCGTATGTTCATTTTTTTTATTCGTGACGTAAAATCTTCACCACCTCGCTGTGGTGAGTAACTTAAACTAATAAATGCGCAGAATGCAGTATAGAAATCGACGAAGGTCGCGTAACGGAATCTATAATCAAATCAAAAAATAAAAATAAACACTATAAATCTATGATTAAATCTACGATGCCCTGCCGTCACTGCAGTCGTATAATATTATATATAGGTATAATTAATTCACTGAAAAATATAAACCAACCGTGAAATTATACACAGTATGTATATATACGACCGCGCATTTACTCATACGGCTTAAGTGTCATAACATATAATATGCGTTTTGAGTGGGCACCTACTGCAGTAATGATAATAAAAAAAATAAAAATAAAAAAGGGGTGATGCATTGTCCGTACGTCGCACTGCTGCAGCTTGTGCATCGCTCGGTCTGAAATTGATAAATAGTTTTAATAATCTCGTCGTACGAGTACGAAATTCGAGTTCATTGTTCGACGCGCTCTCGTCCCTTATAAATAATATACGAAACACACACGCACACACACACGCATATATACGCACAAACTGCCGCGCGGAGGAGTCGAGTGCGCAATATTATACATCATTACGACGAGTTCATTTCGATTATCTGCCGCTCATAAAAAGTTTAATATATTTTTATCTGATTCGAAACCATATCGCAGTCGCGGTGGCGGCCGCACACGCACACACACACATAGGCGCGTACTACAATTTAAATGTTTACATTCCCAACAGACTCCAGCCTTGCAGTGCATATATACATATATATATATATATATATATACCGACTTCGGGGACATGTGTTATTGCGGGGCAGGGCGCGCGTATATATAATAATATAATGAAATGTCGTCCGTAGCCGCAATTGCGGGGCGGGCGGGTACGGCGCATACGGCGGCGGCGATTTATCTATCGGAGAGCGAGCGAGAGTGAGTGGGGGGGGGGGAGAGAGAAAAAAGGCGCACTAGACTTTTGGCCGCCGCCGCCGCCGGGCGAAGCGAATCAAAACTCGGGGGAACCGCCAGATGTCACTGGGCCAAAGCCCTGCGGGTCCGGTACGAGGTGCCAAAGAAGAATTACGCCCTTGGGACCCGTGAGCCGGTTGTGTCGCGGCGGCGGGTGCGCGCGTGGACCGACACGTCCGTATTCGCGCGCGCGCGTGTGTGTGTGTGTGTGGCGAGCACGACACGCGGAGACGGAGCGCAGCGGCGTCGGGCGGGGGGAGCCGAGGACTGAAAAAAAACTACGTTATTCGCGCAACGATAATAATATATATTATTATATAACCCGCGGGGGCGGAAAAAAATATGATATTTTATAAAAAACCGAGTTGAATAAACGACGACTTGGCGCGAATCGTATTGTTATGTGTACCCATCATATAGATAAATATATATTATAACGGTAATATCTGAAAGGGTTAGGTGTGTGTGTGTTTGTGTATGGGCGAATTTTTTTGTTTTTTTAAAACGTCCATCGATTAATTATTTACGTTTTTTTACCGGACCCAGCTCTGACGCGTCGTGTCGATGACGAATCGGTATCGCGATTTTATATAGTTTTCGACCTTTGACGGAGAAAAAATACACATCTATACATTAAATATCGTATATTAATCATTATTATAATATATGCGACTTGTCCAAAAATGTATACCTATACGAATTAGTATATTATTATTCAAATATAATAAACGCGTTCTATAATGATCGAAAAAATATAATATGACACTAGAATGATTGTCTCGTCGAATGTTAACTATATTAATGCATCATTTTTTTTTTTTTTGGAGCTGAATAATATCGTTTTATCATATTTACAATTTATTCGAATAAGCTTCAGTTATATAGGTACTATTAGGTAAAGTAAACAATACTATAGAAGAGAGAAGAGACAATGAGAAATGTTGTGGTTATCAATCATACATCTATATCCTATAGGTACCATAAAAATGTAAATACCAATGTATAGCAATATATAGTACTATAGCTGAATACCGGCTTCGCTCGTGTGTTAAAAAATCGATTCGTACATACATTGGTTGGTTTTTTATTGTAATAATTATTATTAAACTATTTTTAATGCCTAGCCATGTAATATATAATACATTTTATAATATATGATATTTACAAATGATTCCATACACATATTATTATTATTAATAACTCGATAGAGTATTTGAAACAACTTAGTGAAAAAAAATCGTTAAAAAGTTCAATAGTGTCGTCAGAAAATTGGACCATTTCGAATACAATACACCCCAACTCATTCCCCCTCAAACAAAAAATTAAAAATCGGGAGACGTGGTGACGCCGATGAAAGTATTTAGAACAAATCTGTGAAAAAAAATTGTAAAAAAGTTCAATAATGTCGTAAGAAAATCGGAACATAAAAAATGTCTATTCTTTTATACAATCTACAAGGATTATAATAATATTATAAGAATGAAACTATATATATATGAACTTATGAATCAGCCACCCGGTGAAACAGTACCTTATTGCCCCCCTCCCTAAATACGGCCCCGAGAACATATAAAATAGTGAAATAAAAATGATATTTTTTATACGAAAAATTGTCTACCTAGGTAGGTAGGCACTTAAAAAACGAATAAACTGCCGCAGTAGTATAGAAGAAACAGATAGATATTATATGGTGCTATTATACTACTGCGTAGGCGACGACTATTTACGTCATTATATTAATATAATATATTTATAGTCGTTTCAAGCGCGGTGAATAAAATAGCGTGCAACATTACCGCTCGCCACTGCCCACTGCGGTATACAGTCGTACCAATATTACCATTATATTACGTAGGTGACTTGCCGTATATTATAATATATATATAATAGTAAATATACCATAATATAATAATAATATGACATATTGGGCGCGGTGGCCGTCGTCGCGGGGAACAAAATCGAGTCGTCGTCATAGTCAGATACACACGAGGTGTCGGGTACGATCTCGGGGTATTATACCTTTATAATAATAATATTATAATATTATCGTGTATATCGTGTACACGCACAATAACAATAATAACAACGTAGTAGTATTATATTATACAGGCAGTAGTCGTAATAATAATAACGAGACCGACCTGTCATTTGGCCGTCGCTTCGGTCGATTGAGACGTCGTCGTCGGTGTCGGTCGTAATGATAGTTTAATGTGGTCCCGTATTAGCGTGTGTCGGCGCTGCGGATTTTTCTCTCCCACCGTTTCTCCTCGGCCGACTATATAATATAGAAGACGTAAATAATATAATATAATAAACGTATATTATATTTATATACGAGTTTCGGGGAGCGAATAATAATTATCCGAAACGCACAATACGCAGCGCGAAGGATAGAAGTGGATCCTGTCGGCGGCGGCGTCCTTATAATTACAGACACACACATAACATATAATAATATAGGTATAGCGTATTTATATATAATACCTACCTGTGTCATGTCTTACGCGAGCAGTGTATGATATTATATACAATATTATCTCGCTAACTATATTATGTACGGGTAATAATATACGAATAAAAGAGGTACCCATAATATGCGGGGTGTCTTAATATTATATATTATACTTATTATGTATACAAGGTCTCGAGCAAAGCGAAGACGGGGGAGAAAACAATTTAATCGACTTTTACAAGTAGCCAGGAAATCTAAGCGCGTAAGTGCTGTATACTAACCCATACCTACTTTTCCGAGCATCACGACAAACCAATAATAATAATTGTAATAATTAACTTCTGCACCTGCGGTACGCTCAGTACCTATTATAGCTAGTGCGATTATAATATTATGAAGGTACGCGGCGACTCTGGTAAAAAGTAATAGAACCGGTAATTTTTATTTTTCCAACACCGTAATATGATATCATTATTATATGATTCCACCTAATCGCATTATAACGATTCACGACGTTTTGTCGTTATAATTGATGTCAGCAGGATACCGTATAGTTTTCAATTCAATATTGTGATCAGTAATTTAATATTATATATGTTGGGGGTAAATGGAGCATAATATTTTTAATTTGGATTTTTAAAACGTGTCTAATACACTCGAACCGGCTTTTATTTGCGTACTAGCTGTCCCACCCGGTGTTGCCCGAGTCAAAGATGGAATAAGTAAGTGATATCAGAATATTAGGCACACCGAAAACATCGCAATGGTGGCCTGTGTCAAAGATTTGTTTTTTTTTTTATAAATTTATTTGTAAAAATATGTATATGCCATATTCCTACTAATTATAATAGTTATAAGACATGTAACCATTGACAACCTTATAAATAAGCAGAGATTATTGATATATATCTCATCAAAAATAGCACTTTCAGTTTTTCCAGAATTTTTAGCGTATAATATGTATGAAGGGAAAACTGTTACTGTAACTGATAAGTGATAACTAGGGCTAGGATTTATATGCATTGGCATATTTTTTTTTGCAACTTCTGAATACTACTTTTGTTTGAAATGTCCACGGACCACGAATTACGTCATGATGAAGCAAATGGCGGTTATTTTATTTTGCATATTTTTGCATATTTTGAAAAAAAATGCATATTTTAACAATAAACACCTAAAATGCATATTTTATGGTAAATTTTAGCCACGGTGGTTGGTAAAATACAAAAATAGAATATTATAAGTCCAAAAAAAAAAAAAATACTCAAGTATTTATAGGTACAGGTATAGTAGGTATGTTAAGTGTAAAATTGGAAGTAATCTGGATGAAGATTTTCATTACAATCTAACTCCATGGGAAAATTGAAAACGCAAAAATGTCTTCATGTGATGTTGATTGTAGTCTTAGCAAGTATAAAAACATATTAAGATCTGAAAGAAGGTCTTTTATTTTTGAAACATCACATCATTGTTTTGTGTAATACTTTTAAATAACATTAATAGTTTATAGAAGTATTTTTAATATTTTAGAATTTAAAAATTGAGTTTTTGTATTTTGTGTCATATTTAATCACATATTTTCTTTGTTGCATGTTTTTGCATATTTTTAATAAATCAAATGCATATTTTATCATTTTTTATTGCATATAAATCCTAGCCCTAGTGATAATTAATAATTGTAACCAATAACAACCATTTATAAACAAAATACAAATTGTCGATTTTCATCATGAATTTCAAAATCCTTGTGTGTTCACCTCTTTAAATTATACTTAAATATACTTTTTTGCGATAGGAACTTTCTCCGTAGTATAATATTTCATTTAAAAAAAAAATTAAGACAATCGGTTGAGTAATTTCCGAGAACATTAGCATCAAAGGTTTCAATTTTCGGTTTTATATATTAAGATAATTTACCTAAAACGAAAAAAAGCGTCGCCACATAAGGGTTATTGCGTTTTTACTTTTTATCGGTACTCATACCTATAGATACTTACTTTTCAAATGAACAGAGTAGGAATAAATAAAAATGATTTATAACGATTTGAAGAAGAGAATTACAAAACGAACACCGATAAACAGAACAAAACTATACGGTTAAATGTAGTAGGTGCGAATACTGCAAGTGTTTGAGTACCTGGTATACGTATTTAATTTTATTTTCGTTATAACAAGTTTTGTACCATAGAGTCAGTGTTATTTTAGTTGCAAAACTCGAAGACGTTCCTGTAAAATATGTTCCACCAGTATATAAAGAAAAACCACAACATTTATAAACCGTTTTATATTCTATGTGTTGTCATAGATAAAGGCGGTGTTATTGGATTCGAGTGTTCAGAGATGGAAGTGCTGTTTTCGAATCTCTTCCTTAACCCTATAATATATGTAATTCGTAGGTCAAATCTCTCCATACTTCTTCCAGTTTTCATCATAATATATATATATATGAAGCGGCATAACTTAAAAAAACAATAAAATAATATCATGTTTTAATCCTCGGGGCGATAAATTACGTAGAGATTTATCTAATAATAATTTTGCGATGGTGCAGGTACGATTAACTTTTTCTAGAATATCTCGGGACGGTTATGAATATCTAGCGACGGCTACGGAATGTCGGGACCGGTTCTGAAAATCTCGGCACGGCTCTGAAAAACCGAGTTCGGTTACAAAATGTTGTTACCGGATCAGAAACATAGGTTTTTCTCGGTGACGAATCGTCTGTAATAAACTTTTGTGCGTGTATTTTCCCAAAAAGTAACGGAACCATTCACTATCCGACGTTTAATTTTTTGGTATTTCAAAAATGTTACGAAAAACAATTAAATGTGTGACGTATATTATTCATTACTATTACAGAAACAAGAAAAATAACGACTATAATCGACGATATAAAAATCAGATACTACCTATTACTATAATTTTGTAGTTTGAGATTTTCATTCCTATAGCAATTAAAGTTATTGGCGTATCGGCTGAGGTCGATCGATAAAAAACTATTATTTAATTATTTAATAAACGATGAAAGACACGATTTAACAGTGGATTTTTCTAAAAATAGGTTTTTAAACACATACTGAGTGATATTTTAGAAAAATATGATAATTATTTATTCAACTAGTGGAAACGGAGTAAAAATTACCCTAAAAGACTAAAAATATCTAAAAAATATAATTACCTGAAAAAATAAGTAAAAAAGCCAGAAAATGGAAAAAAAATTCAAATATAAAAATTAGGTATTTAGATTAATAACGTGGTATTGAAACTTATTTTTAGCAAGAAAAGCACCGTCTAAGAAGTTCCGAAAATCATGTAAAATGGGTCAACTTTTGAGCTCTACTAATAATGAATGGCAGTACCTTCGTTTCATAATGTATACATACTTATAAGTGCATTTAATATGAAAGAGTTTTCAAAATTCGCATTTTAAAGATGCGCTTACGCAAGGATTAAAAAATAAACTGAAATATGGCAAGCTAGTTGCCAGTATTATAGTATAACAAGTGAACCAGTGAAAACATTGTTTGCCACGTCAAGTTTGGTCGGACTATTTGGCTCGGCTGAAACCATCCAGGTAGATGATGATGGCTCCATGATCTCCACACCAGACGTCATCACTATGCAATACTTGGAATCAAGGTGAAAAGCTTCGTCAGTGGACCAGAGTATGACATGATTAAAATTAATTGATAATGCGTTAATACTTTATAATAATATGTTTATCTATGACGTATACTTTATAACTATTTTAGACTACAATGAATTAAGCTCATTAACAATGATGAAATAATTGTGAAACGAATATAATAATTCAAAATTAGCTGACCAATTTACCATTTCCATGTCGACAACATTTTTATTGTTTTTGTGTCAGTCAAGAATACATTTAAATTTAAATTAAAAAAAATCAAAAATTTTAAATATTTATAAATAGCTTAAAAAGAGTCAAAATATTTAAAATTTTACCATGTATAGATAATTTGTTGAAATTTCAAATATCTGTATGGTTATTCATAAGTTCCAATAGGTATCAAGGTAAAATAAGTATCTATAAGTGAAACAAATTTTATTAAAAACTAGTTTTGCATAAAAATTTTTAACTTTTTTTTATTTTTCCTAATTTTTAAGAAAAGTATTTGGTATTTTGTACTTATGTCCACTCTAATTAGGTACTGACAAGATTCACTTTTCTACCAGAAAAGATATTGAAGTTTAAAATCGAAGCATTTTTCTACTATAAAAAGTGGCTAAGGACATAAAAAAAAAATAAAAAACATCATTGTAAAATCAACACGTTTATCACGCTCCGCTTAGAATTTAAAAATCGTAGAACTCGCACTGATTTTTATAATAATGTTTATATAATATAAGTTCCTACGTGATATTGTGATAATATAGTTAATAACAAATATATTGTTTTTATTTTTAACGCATAAACATCTGTACGCTCTCCACTTTAAAATTTGAGACTAAAGTATTTAGTAACTCCGTGCAAACGTCAGCTGCTATCACGAAAATGCGTGATTACGTAAGTACTAAACTGGCTTACATTTTTTTTTTATACATGTATTAGTATGGAAATGAAAAAAAGGCCAATATCAAAAAAGACATTAGAGGAATCTAAGAAAAACTATTGCAGGGTTTTCAAGTTTTCATAGACTGGTTTAAATTAATCAGTAATCGAAGCGGCGTAAAATGTTTACCGATATAATAGACAGAAAATATACAGTTGTGGTGCACTCGTGCATTATTTTAGAAATTTGTCTTCCAGTTAATATCTACTTGCCTACATTTTGATACTGTCGAGGTGATATCATTCGTGTCTAATTCCATAATATAGTCATGATTAATCGATGATATATATGACTTCCATATGACGCAATATGTCCTCTACCATATGTCGTATAAGGATAATGGCGATGTCGAGAAAAGTTGACGAGTGATTGTGCCCATAGCAAACGGTCATCCTCACGAGACGAAATCTCTCGAGGCCCCACAGCTGATCCTGCGTACGTCACTCGTAGCCTGCCAACGTCTTACACAAATATCTATAATACAATATTGAATATTGTCATGATTTATTTTGCAATAAAGAAAACATCAATTTAATGTATGTGCAAAAACTTAACAACAATATACGTAGCATAACGATTATAAATTTAAAAATACTAGTTATATAGTATAGCTGCTATAATTATATCATACATTAAAAAAATAACTAATTATAATTATTATATTGATTATTGTTGAGGTAATAATTAATTACACAATTGCAGGAAAATCTCCTGTAGTAAAATTTTAATTAGTAATTACGCTATTGTAACTGGCGAATTATGTTTTGAAAACATTTTGTTTTGTATACAGTTATTGCTATTGACGAAAGTAGGTATACTAACCTTATTATATTTGAATATTTCTTTGTACTCATTATCCGTTATAGTTATACTTATACAATATATCAATGTGATGTATCAATATAGGTAAAATGTTCGATTGGAATTAACATAGGAAAACCGATTTTTGTGAAATATAATCTCTAACGATTTTAGTTCTAAGATCGATTTTTGAAAAAACAATTTTTCTGTCGTTGTTGCAAGGGCAATTTTATATACGTGTATTTTATAAACATTGTTAACCTAATGATCTGTAAATTAAAGAGCGAAAGAGATGATCATCCGTGGATCCTTATATATTAAGTAATAGGTACCGGATTGAACCGGATTGAACCGGCGAGCTGCCGAGAAAATCTCGGTGGGCCTCCTAAAATTTGGGCCGTTATTATTTTTGGACAAAAGTAGTCTAGTATTTTTAGAGTGATATAGTAAAATATAGATCCAAATACACGGTTAAAACAATAAATGCGTCAGATGTACATAGGCACACATTCAGTCTTAAACTTGGGAGTGGTAAAACGTTTTACCCCAAAGTGACTCGTGGGGGGCTTTGCCCCCACACCCCCTACACAGTTATACATACCAAACATAAATTAATTTAATTTTAAATAAAATTATTAATTACAACATTAAAAAAAAAATCGAAGTAGTGAATAGTGTAGTGAGTAGTGAATCAAATTTTCAATAAAGAATTTTTTCATCCAATATATAATCTGTTAAATACCTTTCTTTAAAATAATAAATCAACTAACACATTTTTTTACTAATTTATAAACTGTACCTATATTATTATATTTATCTAAAATGTAACGCAAAATTACATTTAAAACAATATTTTTAGCTCTATAAAAGTTGGGCCAGTTGGGGGTGCTAATTCAAGACTGGGGGGTGCTAAGCAACGGGGCCCCGTCTATGCGCCAATGCAGCTGTATAATACTGATGTATATAGTGTATATTGGACATTGGTTATTTAATTCTCAAGAATTGTCAATCGGTAATACACGCTATAGAGCAGTAGAGCCTAAATAAATAAAGCCTAATAGATGCAAATATGACTAACCTCAAACAGATCCAAAATTAAAATATGAAATAAATGTTTACAATGTGATTTATGATTAAATAATTAGAAGTTTAGAAAAACGATTTAATACTCATGGCAATATATGGCAATATATATGCTGTATTACACAAATACAACTTACATTCTTCAGCTTATTATCGTCTGTATATAGTTTATAAATTTGTATTGACACTTTCTTGTACACAAGTTAGGTGCGAAACTACTTTTTCAAAACTTAAATATATTCTTAACCGCTTAAGAAATTGTCTTTCTCAACCAAAATTAGAGACATTTCTTTTAATGTCTGTTGAAAAAGACTTACTTCAAAGTATTAATAATGAAGATGTTATTGACTTAATTTCTAATAAAAGCCAGGATTTAATGAAATTGTTGAAATTGTAATGAAAAGTAAATTATAAAGCTTATATACATATGATGTACAATGTATGTGTTCATTTTTACTATTATATTATTTAATACTAGTATACTTTTTTTTTTTTTTTGGACCATAGGTGATTTCGGAGGGGGGGGGGTGGCCCGAAAACTCTCAATCCGGCGCTGACAATGGACAATGGGTAGTATTGGTATAATGTACCAACCTAATTTATAGTTTATGACGTTTATGTAATAAAATAAATTCTCATACTAAGCCAAAATTCAATTTCTTAGTTCTTAGAATTCTCGGATCCTATATAAACAATGGACATTCTCCAACGTTTTATATTCTTTTCAAATTCAAACCACAAGTTATATGATAATATTTGAAGAAACAGTATAACTTGGAAGACGTAAACATATTGTGATGTCTATATTTTAATTAAACAGTAAGTTAGATTATTATTATTGCTATTTTTTATTTATATTATTAATTTTTAGTTAAGATAGATTTTGGTTAGCGAGCAATTTATTTGTATCCAATTTTTATTATTAGTAACTAATAGCCAGCATACATGAACAAATAATGTACATTGTACATATACCTACTACTTCTAAGTATTTCTTTAAACGATGTATATAGTTACTAAAAAAACACTTATATAAGTTATAGTCTATTCTCTATAGGTAATATATTATAGCTGTACGACTGTAAACGTCGTGCAGGATCGCAATGATAGTGTTTTGATTTTATTTAAACTATGTTTAAAGTTACTTTTTAACTGGCTCAAAACAATTGTATATTTGTATCTACTTCAAAAATATATTGTTTGGGCAATATTGATTGACCACATATTATATATTATTAAAACCATACTTATGCATGTATTAGCTAGTTCATACGTTTTTCATATTGTATCGTCGCTCGAAACGTTTTTGGTACCAAAATAATAACAATTTGTCAAATAATATTATATTTTGTGACATAACTTGTTATTTTGATAGTTAATTTAAATATTTTTGAAAAAAAAAATGAATTGCTTTTTTTATAATCTGTACCATTATTTTTTTGGAAAGAACCGACAGGATTCTGAACCTGAAGAATATCGCACAGAGGATTCTTTGGTAAATAAATTCACATGAGAAAAAACTGCAATTGTCTATAAAGTCAAACATTACGATTTAATAAAAACATAATATGCGTACTAAATATATTTAGAACAACATTATGATGGCAGAGTGGAATTCGATTTCAACATCTGCAAATTCAACAAATTCGAAAAATTCAATTGAGATACGTCGTAATCAAGACGAAACCGATGCTTTCTCTCTGTGTAAGTTCTATAGATGTTTAAGGCAGTTTTTTTGAAGTCACTGTAGAGTGCAAAACAGAACAGGTAATTTAATGGGTATGTATAATAGTTTATGGCTTTATGCGCATAGACGCAAAAATATACAAAGTAGAAGTTTTTTTGTTCTCAGATTTAAAAAAAAAACACAGATTTTGTTATTGTTTAGTATAAAGTGATATTGTGGTTGATAGTGCTGTTTATTATACAGTACTAGCTGATCAAGGGCACTTCGTTGCCCATTAAAAAAATTAATAATGGTGTTACGTACTGCAAAATACATACCAATCCCTATTTCAACCCCTTCCCCAGTGTCTAAACTATATATGTACCAAATTTCATTTAAATCGGTTCAGTAGTTTCGGAGCTTATTCAATAGAAACAAAGAATCAAATCTTTCCTCTTTATAATTTTAAGTATAGTATAGATAAAATATGTAACCATTGACAACATTATAAATAAACAGTACATAGCAACCATGGTTACCAATAGCAACCATTTATAAACAAATCCTTCCATCCTTTCCATCGTAAATCTCAAAATCGCCGGAAGCCATAATTCCGGAACCACATATCGCACAGCGTACAAACTTCACAGAAACCATCTACATATCAATCTTAATATGCCCTGAAATTTTTATCGAAATCGGTTCGGTGGATCTTGAGCTATACAATTTATTCAAAATGTATACTTATTTTTATATATATAGATAGAGGAATTATTATAGAAATTATTTTGGAGAAGCTTTATATCAGAGAGGGGAATAAATAATCCACCCACCCACAGTTTTTAAGTTTTTGCGTGGCCGGATCTTGAGCAGGAATTCCGGAGTCGACGGCAGGAATTAACAGGAATGTAGTACTAAATATTAGAGTTGAAAAAATTTTAAAAAGTCAAATGGGTGGGAGTGGGGAAATGTACGTGATTATAATTCAATATTGTATTAATATTGATGATTCACAAAATCTGTTTTATACAGACGAAAATCCTCAATCACAAATAAACTCGCTGACAACAAAAATTCAAGACATCGAAAACAAATTTACAAATAAAGGTAAAGTCGGTAGGTACTTATGTGGCTATGTCCATTTATACTTAATGCTATAAAGTTTATAGCATTAGGCATACCTAAT
Source organism: Neotoxoptera formosana (assembly GCA_022818045.1). Lineage (NCBI taxonomy): Eukaryota > Metazoa > Arthropoda > Insecta > Hemiptera > Aphididae > Neotoxoptera > Neotoxoptera formosana. The sequence continues at coordinate 33,097,863 of CM040631.1, read as the reverse complement.
GATTTGATGATTCACAAAATCTGTTTTATACAGACGAAAATCTGCAATCGCAAATAAACTCGTTGACAACGAGAATTCAAGATATGGAAAACAAATTTACAAATAAAGGTAAAGTCGGTAGGTACCTATGTGGCTATGTCCATTTATACTTTAAAGGATTAGGCATACCTAATGATAACCATGGCTTAAATATGATGATAATTTAAGTTAAAATGTACAATATATATTTTTATATTTAAAATAACTAAACAACTAACGAGTCTTAAATAAATTGTTTGTGTTGAGACGTCGAAGACAAGTCGAAAGATACTACTCCGCCATAGGCGCAAATTTACTAAATTTTTTGGGGGGACTCAAGCCCCCCTCCCCATATACCATAATATAAGTAATACAAATGTTGGAGGGAAACGATCTCCATAAAATCCAGGTTCATTATCATCGATAATGCAGTCAGTGTTAGGCTAACGCTAACATCAGTAAGCAATGAGTGAGATTAATTTTCTTCTTCAACTGGTATATTATCGTCACCAGTTTTAGATATTTTTTTTTTCTTGAAAATGTCAAAAAACTTACTTATAGTAATTTAATTTAAAGAAAAATACACAGAACATTGACTTAAAAAAAATCACGTGGGTTAAATACAGAAATAAGAGAAAATAGGTCTATAATCTATATATAAAATAGACTGAGTCATAGACCATATTCTACTTAACAAGTAGGTAACAAACTAACAAATAACAATTATTAATGATAGCAACGTGATCCGTTCGAAAATTGGAACGTAAATCGATCACAGCAACCAAACTACAGAATAGATTAAATTTAATCTATTCTGTGACCAAACCATGATTGAAATATACAGTGACTCGGATTGTTATCATCAGAAACAAAATTGCTGTGTAAAGGGATATCCGTAGATTTTAAATATCTATGGGGAATCACAATCAATATCAATTTTTCTTATCATCAAAAATACGATGACAAAGTTAACAAATTCAAAATATTTTTTTAAAAAATAAACATGCTTAGTACCACAGAATATAAAAATTAGTACTAATTACTAGATTTTGAACTGAGGGGACTTGACCGAAATTTGGGGGGGACTAAGTGCCCCCAAGCCCCTCCCTATTTGCGCCTATGCGAGTACTCCCATTGAAGACCAAATTCCGCAGTGTACAGAATTATATCAATTTCTGCAAAATACTGTAAAGGAACTAAAAGGTGATACTGATACTGTGATATAGTATAATTTTTTAACTTAAAATATAATATAATTTGGAATCCCATGTCTACGTATTTAAGAATAAGGTTCTAACTAACCGTCAATTTTCCATCCGCTTAGATCAAAAGTTCATATTCGACAGACAAATCAAAGGACTGACATTGCATTTAAACAACAATAATATTCGTTTGATTGCCGTCGAAAGTATTAATACATTATAATTTAAATATAGAACCTATTAGATATTTTAAACAAATAATTGTACGTTACGATTATAATATGTAAATGTAATTTATTGTAATAATACATTTAGACGATGTCAAAAACATAAGCCTTGAACATATGAGTCTCTCTCAAATGTTCGAAACACTACGATACCGACTTGAAATGGTTTCGGGGGAGATCGATGCGAAGTTCGACTACTGGGAACAAATGTTAAGCTATAATACAGCGGAGCTCGCAGCGGAGCGTAGCAGAACAGGTGATACTCCCTATTCTCCAAGATCAGTGGTTGACTTGGGATTAAAGTAGTAGAGATACTCTAGCTACTTTTAAAAAAGTAACGTCCCTAGCATTTTAATCAAACTAACGAACAAACTATAAAGAAGTAGGGGTACGCTTGAGTATCATACAAATTAGTTGAGGTACTCAGTCCCCCGCGCCCCCCCCCCAAGTCAACCACTGCCCAAGACCTGTAGCGCGTCACATCCTGCAGTGGCACAGTGCTGTAATATAATAACTGTATAAACATTATTATTTTCGCATTTTACATTTTATACTAAACAATTTTTAAACTTCCAATTATTGCGTTCGTTTTTAATACTAATGCAATATTATAGGTATTCTTATTTATTTTTTTATTTTTATAGAGTGCAGCTTAGCTGCACTTTGCGACAGCTTAGCTCACCGGACAGCGGACACCGATGGCCAGCCTATGATGTAACCACCGACTGGAGGCTTATCGATGCTAGAAATTATTCATAGTGTAACACTCTTTTCTTGTAAAATCATACCGTTGAATGATAAACGTTAAATAAAGAAATAATAGAAAATGTAGTTGTATAGAACGATGTTTTTTTGAAACTATTGCATGAAATAGTTTTCAATCAAAAACACAATTTTCATGCATCCGAGTTTGCCTTAAATCCCATTAAACTCGTTAATGAGATTCATACTATCGAAATCATATGATTTTCATGTAAGAGATCTGTTAAGTACTTTTAATGTTAAAAATCTCAATGGCTTATATATTTAGAATATCCTTAATTATATTTTTAATGTTGATTTAAAATATTATTCTCCAACACATAACTATCAAAAACGTCTAAAACAGTCTGTAAATCTGAATATGCCTCTGAACCAGTAACCCATAAGGAATTTGGTAGAAAAATGGTTATTAATGACGGTATTTGTCTATGAATTATGCTTAATATTAATTTAATATTGTATGAAAATAAATATCATAAAAAATATTTAAAAGATCTTAATCTAAATCATATTACATTAATACATTATACTAACATTAAAAATTGTTTTTTACCTTTTCATAATTTATAATTGAGTATTCTATTTTATTATGTTAACATTGTGTTGTACTGAACTTCCTGTACCCACCACAAGCTATGCTTTTGGGGCAACGTCATAAATTGTATCTACTTTTAATAGTATCTTCATGCAGAGCCGGATGGGCCCTGCGAGTTACCGAGTAAAACTCGGTGGGCCGGTTATGAGCGTTTGGTCGTAATTTTTTTTCTATTTGGGAATGATAAATTATTTCAAACATCAATAGAAATTATAATTGAATAGAATTATTAAATCACACCATATTTATGGCTGTAATCAAACGTTGGGAATCCAAAAACTCGGTGGGCCCATACCTTGCCAATCCGGCGCTGGACTACTACATAGTGTTTATAAATGTATATATTATAACTTACCTTATACAGTATATATACCTACCAAATACCAATGTATATATATTTATATAACACTAGCCGATCCCATGCACTTCCTGACACGAAGTGTCAGCTATGATAGCTGTCTTATCCTAGCTGTCCCTTTCAGCGTTGCCTGAATCATATGCCCATATATTATGTTAAGATTAACCTCAAGTGATTTACATACATCTAAGCCACCTAGGTAGGCAATCCACTGCATCGAAACGTGGATAATATATGCGAGTAGTAGTAAATTATCAGGTAGGCAATCCACCTGCGGTCGATTGCGGACCCCATGAGATGCGTAAGTAACTGAAATCAGAATTAGGTACATTAAAAAAAAAACAACAACCAAGTTAATAGATTGTAATCAATGGCAACCATTTATAAACAAATATTTCCATTGTAAATCTCAAAATCCCCGTGTGAGCACCACTTGGGGCTAGACCTCTACCTTTTTAAATGATCCTATCTTCTTCCCATTTGTCTAATCTATCTCTATCCCAAATTTAATCGTAATCAGTTAAAGGTTTGGGAATGCATAAAGGACAGCCAGACAGACATTCATTTTTATATAGGTATATATAGATTTCTACTAATTATTTAATAGTAATAAAATCTATAACCAATGGCAACCATTTAAATAAATACAAAAAACTACTGTGTGAACTACTGTTATTGTGCACTTAAGAGGCGATAACTCCGGAATCACTTATCGCACAGCATACAAACTTAGATAGTAGCCGATTCTCAGACCTACTGAATATGCATATACAATTTCATAAAAATCGGTCAAACCGTTTGGGAGGAGTATTTTAACTATAACATTGTGACACGAGAATTTCATATATAAGATAATATAATATTTAGATATAGATAAGCAGTATTTAGCTAGTTGAGATGAAGTTGATAAGATGTTAACGATATACATAAAGTCGAAATAATTTTGTATTTCCAATATTTTACTATAGGTGCGTACACAAAATATATAGAATTAGCAACTAGCCATTAGCCGTCAAAAACAAGAAAGTGTCTTTCGTATTTATACGTATATAGTGTAGCTGTAGGAAGCACCTTAAACTCAGACCACTGCAGTATTGTCGAGCTATAATAACGAGACTAAATAGACTAAACGATCTAAATATTTCGAAAACACCGGCAGAGAGTCATGTCTTATCGTATAGGTAAAACGAAAAAAAAAATTTTGTGGTTGTGCAAGTTTCTATAAAATGTGCACCTCGCACCAAGTCGCAGGTTTATAATAACTGCACTCTGTAGCTGCAGCAGCATAACACTCCGATACATATACGGAAATATTGCAGAGCGTATATATATATATATAATATAGAGTCATTACGTACATGGCGATACGTCTGGGCGAAGACAGTTCCGAGATAGTGTGTTGTTAAAGTCGAAATCTCCTCGTACAAGACGACGAGGTTTAATTATAATAAACGCCTGTGGTTAATTATTATACTCGGCCCCCGCCATCGTCTCCTCATAAACTGGGCAACACACAGACACAAAATATAAACTATCGCCACTATACAAAGACGCGCGCTGTCGGTGTATATAATAATAATAATAATAATAATAATAATATAATACAAATATACATAGTCCTTGTCGTCTTTATTACATGTCGTTGTCGAATTATATGTACTCGTATATATATATCGTTTGGGAGGGGGTCGGCGGTGTATATAGTCGAAGTAGTATATATAATACGCGGCCGCCGGTAAGGTGCGTAGTGGTGGTGGTGGTGGAGGTGGCCTACGTGCGCATCCTTAATACGAGCTACATGCAAATAAGGTCTTAACGGTCTAATAATCGTGTGCCGCATAATTGGCTATGCAAATGACGTATATAATACACTTAGGAGACGCCGCCGCCTCCGGGGACTTTGGGCGAAGGATGCGCGAGAGAGCTCGCTCGGTCGCTGTACGCGCGTAGACTTCCGCGCCCTAATGAAATATATCGTCGGCCTATCGGCTTCTATATTCGACCCCCTTCGCCGCCTCCACGAGTTTCCACCCCCGTCGTCTTGCGCGATAATATTATTTTCTCGACGATATAATATAATATTTTAATAATTATTATATGTTTTCGGCGTGCGATGCGTGTTACGCGCCTCCGACTTGGTGAGAAAATATAAGTTAATCTAATATATATATATTAAATTGTGCGTTCCATTACGACGACTTGTACCTTGCTTTATTTTTGGCAATATATATTATATGACGAGAGGTCACCGACATCGTATTGCTCCGCCTCTCTACGCGCGGTTTGGAACAGAATAAAACTTATAATATTCGAATCGTAGTTATTTATGCAAGGTAAACAAAATATTTGGCAAAAACGTTCTTATTATTATTGTGTATAATATATTATGTTTATGTTATATTGTTTTTAGTTATATATATATTATGTGTTTACACGTATTTATTATTAATCGTAAGTAATTTAGTTTTGAGAATATACTTATAATTTATTATTATCATACGTATATTGTTTGATGACAATATTTCGTATAATATATTATTATATTATTATATAATATTACATTATTGTTGGCTTGTAAATAATTTTAATCGACAACCTGCAGTGTTATAGTAATTTTAGATTATTGAATGTTCTCTCATCACGTGCGTTTAAATTTTTTCTATTCACGATAATAGGTCGGGCACGTACCGTCGTACCCATATAATATTGTATTTGATGTGCTTTTCATCGCGGTGTAATCGTTTTAATCGTCTTTATTTTAATCGTATGTACATCGATCCACCTGCAGGGTAGAACTGAGGAAATCGCACACAAAGGCAATTAACTCCATATCGAGCCAAAACAATATCAGCTCGTCATCGTAATTAAATAATGTAATTATTGCGTGCAAGTTCCGAAATACTGCAGGTCATGCCGAAGTTATTAAAAGGGAATAAATCGCGGGCGACTTACCCAATCACAAAAAACCATGCCGCTCGGATGTAAGGGCTCAATAATATTAATAATAAAAATAATAATAATAATGATGATGATAAATGACTCAAGGTTGTCCGTTAAATCTATTCAATTTTTTTTCAAAACAAAGCGTGCAAATCAATTGTTCCTGCATTACTCTGCAATCTGCGGAGTGACGTGTTTATGCGTATTGCAGGATTGTCCGAGCTATATTACGTATTATGTGACATACCTACACATCATAGGTACAATATATATTGTATTATATCGCTTATGGTTTCATCACCGACTTGAATGGGAGATTGAAATTATAAAATAAATGCGATTTCGCTTAATGCAATCTTTTAATGTTTTACGTAAAGTATTATAGCCTCTAAAAAAAACACTTATACCCGTCTAGATCCATGATCTATGTCGTTTACGGAGTACCAAACAATTTAGTGAGATACATTATCATATATACTTACACTAATTATTATTGCGATTGTTTTTATTTGGAAAATTACTCAACAATAACGTTTTAGGTCATTAAAATCCTAGCTCTAATAATAAGGTATCCATACCTTATATCGAGTAAATAGTATGTGTTACCGTTATTACAACGATATAGCGATGGCGAAAAAATAAAAACAACTTCTAGAAGCTGCTTACTTGATGTAGCCCGGTCTTCCTAAAAGGTTGGACACCCCTGGTATATATACTCTAACTTGGAACCATTTACAACTATAGTCGAGGAACTTGCCAATCCCCGATAGTGTAGGCCCATATATTATTATTATGTACTAATCGTTCTAGCCGTTCAATTTCACACTGGAAATGTTTATAATTTATCAAATATATAAAGGTAAATACCATTTTAAAATTTAAGCAATAATAGAGTTCAATACAATATATAAACTCTTCATGATTTATATAATTTAATAAACCGACAAACATATATATTATGCGCTCGCGGTGCAGTGTGATAATAATAATATATTATATTAAAGATGTGAATCATTAGTTAATATTTTATTCATGTTGGCGCTCTACACCTATTTAATAATAATAAATTATAATATCGCGGTAAGACTACAATAATAATAATTATATTATTACCGTCCGACACATCTTACCCATATTTGTGTAGACACGTCGTCCCGCAATAGTGTATAGTTGTAGTCTTCACAAGTACCTATATAGTACAAGCTCGACATGCTATCCTGCAGGCGTCGGTAAAGTAAATTGAGTTTTCAATTCCTTTTAGCCGTCCGTCCGCTTTATACATCATCAGTCATCCCAAGGCGTGACAGTGAATCCCGATTGAAAATTTCGTCATTGCGCATTATCACGCGCGTTTGCCGGCCGGCCGAGTGTATGCGGCGCTGCTGCAGCACGAACGGCACAAAACTAATATTATTAAATCGAAATATCGAATATCGTATAAGTACAACGATACGTTAATGTCATTGGACATATATTTTCCTCAAAGCATTCCGTTTAACCTTTGACACGATATTATTACGTCATAATGAATATTATATTAATAATATATATAATAGTATAATCATGTACACCTTATAATATAACGTCGATAAAATACCATTATTTTAGAAAGCTAAAAATTGTGCAATAAATCAGCGAAGTTCACCAGGGGTACCTCATTATATATACTTTCAATTGTTCAAGTATAAATGTGTAATATTAACCTTTTAGAAAAAAATTAAATACCTATAAATAATAATAATATAGCAAAACGATATTATAATTATTTATATTTATATTTAGATAAAACCTAATTATAAATTGAATCTTTTCATAGTCATCAATAAGTCTTATTATTGTCAAAAATATGTCTATATCTTCAATTTTAAGTATTAATTTCTTAAAAAAAAAAAATTGCATTCGAAATAAACTATATATGGTTAATTAAAAGATTAAACTAGCTAGCTAGTTTTGTGGATTTAATATAATAATAAATTATATGTATTGTATTTGTATAAATATTAAATACACAAAACGGGTTTCCAGCAGATTTAATCATTTTAAACTTTAAAGATATTGTACCAGTAAAATCATTAAATGTTAATATCTATCTATATTAAAGTGATTATCTTGTACCGATGAGGTATTATTACGGTTCTCGTGGTGATGTATATTTGGGTCTGAAATTTGCGTCAGTTCACAGTGCTTACCTCTACCTATATACTAGAAAATAAATAAACCAAGTGCAGTGCGATTTGATATTGTTACGATTGCGGGCCGTTTGATGCAAATGTCGTAAAGTGAGATAATTTTTTTCGCTCTCATGCACAATATTTCGAAAAGGGTTGTATATAATATGATGTTTTGATTAAAAACTTTTGCAGAATGATTTGCCGTAGACAAGGATAACATTACGCACCGGTCTCCAATTATTTTTTGAACGAGACTCGGCGCTCTCGAAGTTTTTGATGAGCAAGTGAATAATATACTATCAGACACTCTGCCGGGGGCGTGAGGGACTCCGTGCCAATTTTTTGATTGACAGCACGGAAATTAACTTCGTATAATGCCGAAGACGGCGGCGGCGGCGGCGGAGGCGGCGGCAGTCAAGGCGAATTCATCATTCCAACCCTCCTATAGCCGACCTAGCTGTCAACACGCGACGGATTCGAATTATTATAGGTGTTTCGAAACGGCTTACGCATTATAATATTACTCTCAGTGACATTTGAAATTGTTTTTATTTTATTCATTTTTCCTCGGGAATTAAAAACACGAGTGAACCGAGTGAAGTATAAAGCGGTATAGGTACTATATAGGCATATACCCACTGCTGCAGGATTGGTGCTGTTATGTATTTTTAAAGTAACCAAATTCTCTGCACAGAATTTAATCGTTATAACTATATTTATTATGCACGCATATCTATACAATTTTCAATCATCTACCTATATTTATAAAATGTATAGCCATCATACTAGTTAAATTATAAATAAAATTTATATATTGTTACACTCTAAAAAAAAATAAAAAATTTTGTAGACAATCTAAATACGTGTATAGGGGTTCACTGATATATACCGTCGTCTTATGCACAATAGTTCGTGCCGTATATTATATTCAATTGTAAAAACAATAATATAACGAAGGACTATAGACACTCACATACGACAAGCGGACACAATCGGTGAATTTATCATAATATGTTTCTTGTAATATTATTACGATTAAAAAACGGTACTCGTATTTGGGAACGACGTCGTCCAACATGTCAGAGAAGAAGAAAAGCGAGAGAGAGAGAAAGAGAGAGAGAGAGTGTGTGAGAGTGAGAGTGTGTGTGAGAGAGAGAGAGAGAGAGAGAGAGAGAGAGCTACAATAAATCAAAAACTTCATACCGTCGCGGCCTAGGACTAATGAAGTTTGACATGTCACTATTTTATTATTATTATTATTATTTATTTTTTTTCACTCCACCGAGATCAAAAGACTCCCCCCGGTAATCTCGTATATACGGGTGGATAAGGTCATCAGGGCACCGAACACGTTTTCGATACACACACAATTACACCACACCGACGTGTTTATGTATATCGTACGCGTGTGTGCGTGTGTGCGTGCAGTGTATACCTGTTAATAACGTTATTACCGAGCCCGGTTAATGGTGTATAATCGTTTTCCAATCCGGTGACAGCGACTAATTGTATCCGACGCTATTAATAATATTATTATTTACTATGATTATTTCTTCCTCCTCGCCCAACCCCCCGGTGTGTCAGCGCCGCCGCCGCCGCCAGAACCAATTGAGATGTCAATCGGATAACCTTTCGGGGCCACGTCGTCGAACAATTCAATCGAACACGCGTGAGAACTCGCGATCTTATAAGTCGCTCGGAGCTGCGGCGGCGGCGCGCCCTGCAGTGGTTATAATAATATTATAATCGTATCGCGGTGTCAATTCGTATAATATCACGAATCCGCGGCATTTGGACACGAAGAAAAAGGTTCGGTATAAAATGAATTTTTAAATCCGTAAAAAACGCACATTACGCTTGCAATAAATTATTATAAACGTATAGGTATATGATGTCATATTATTATAATATTATCATCATCGTCTACGCCGCGGCGGTGGTTGCTGCGCAGACGTATAACCTCGATTGACGCGATGATTGATTTCGAACAACTCGTAATGAAACAATTATAGGTACACGAAGATTAAAACTCGTATACCTAGGTATATTGAGAAATACGCACTAATACCATCGCCATAGGTATATACCGTGCAGGAGATTCAAGAATGATTTATTACTATACAGCTATATTATATATGCATTATAAGTATATACGTTAGGTCTCAATAATTAATACAGACATATGGTATATATTATGTTATATCTAACTAATTAATAACAACAAGTATAATTTTGTTTCAAAGTGAAAATTAAATTTATTAGTGAAAAACAGGATTTTTTCTCTGTAGAATAATATCCAAAGGTGTAATTACCTATATAAATTAAATGATTAAGTCATGTGCCACTTTTGTTGGAAATATTATAGAAATGTAAAATCATATCTTAGAATAATTGATAACCATTTTTTTTTGTATAGGTAGTTGATTTATGATACCGAGTAATATGTTTTATCGACATTTAGTCTAATTTATGTGGAAATTAATAATAATTATTGTAATACAAACATTTATACTATTTTTAGACATATATATATTATATATGTATAGAACTTGAACTGGCAAAGATTTTATCTAAATATTTCCATTAATCTCATAAATAAAATAATTTTATATTAATATGTTATTGGATGTACAGTTCCGATCGTCCATATTATTATTTATTATAACATCGGTTTTACTCTTAACGATAAGTCGAACAATTATTTACAATTGCCTACACCGGTTACCATTCACATAATAGTATTATATATTTATATAATATACCTGTGCAAACCATGTCTAATATGATTAAGGCGCAGTAGCCAGTAGGTATAACTACTTAATAACGGCCTATAATAATAATAATACAACAGATGTTTTGGCGTCGTGGCATCCTTATTATATTTACCCCTCTGTCATAAAAAAAAAAAAAAAAAATGAAAATAAATTATAAACAAATAATAAGATTAAACGAGTTTACCTGTTTCGAGAACAATATTCTTCTGCAGTATAGGGTGTGGTAGGCGCACACAAATGTCGTTTTCCGTTCCGGTAATCTAATCTGATCCTCAGAAGATGTTGATTTACTATGTGCAAAAACTTTTCTAATTTCCTAACCACTTGGCATTCGCTAGAACAATAATAATGTAATCGTACTCACAAGTCACAGATAACACTTCTCATTCTATCACTCACTCTCTTTCTATCTCTCTCTCTCTCTTTCTCTCTGTCAAGCCATAGGGATGATATAGAGGGTAAAAGGGTCCGTCCGAACAGCACAAGCTTTGGTCGTATTTTACTCAGAGTTTATGATCGTTGTCCGCAATCCGTAATGTCTGATGTACATTTGTCCCGGCCGAAATAACTCCCATTCTGTCCGAATCGATTGACAACAATAAAAATCGTTACACATTTTACAATTCACCAATCAAAATCTATACTAAACATGTTCTTTGAATTCATTTGAATCAGTTATCATTATTAGGTTTATAATTAATTATTATAATTTATAATACAGACTAATTAATCATCTTACTCGATATAAACAAAAATTAAATCTAGGTTTATAAATAATTATAATACAGAATAATTAATCATCTTTTTCAATATAAACGGGAATTAAATCAAATAAGAATTAGTATTAATTGTAAGATTGTTAATAAATTAATCTATGAAATAGATAATATTTGAGAAGTACCTATACATCAATGAACGTTTCTAAAATATTTCAAATGCTCCTTAAAATTGCCCCTCAACCTTTTAAACCAGTGGTCCGATTTCGATTTTGTCAAAAGATTTGTATTCCTTAACACTAGGTTATGCAAGAAAAATATATAACAATTACAACTATTTATATATACCTACTAAAGTGGAATTTTTTTTTTTTAAGGTTTGATAATATGTTAAAAATAAAAAATATTTTAGAAAAGAAAAGAAGCTATTAAATTCATACCTATATAGATACATTCAATATAGTAATAGGGAAATCCAAAACCTTCTCTTTGGTATAAAAAACACTAAAAATATAAAGTGCTCCTATAGTTTTATAGTCATACAAATTTACTCCTCAGATTCAGAAATGTTTTTTACAAATTTAATATACATATTTTAGTATTTAATTTAACTCATTAAAGATTAGTTTGAAATAAAGTTCAGGCTGCACAGACATAATCTAAGTTACAGGTTAAAAAAATTCAAAATTTCTGATTCGAATACTATTTTTGTATTCAATTATAGACAAAATTGTTTTGAAAGACGCATGGTATAGTTTCTTTAACAATCCACATAACATTTCAATTTATTTGTATACTAATATACATTGTCATTTGTTGTGTGTACTACGAAATCATTTGTACCTATATGATATTATATAGAATCGCAGATATACATTTCGACGAGTTAATTATTTTCAATATATAGTTTCCTGTTCGGAAATATCTCGGTCACATATTATTAGGTACTACACAACAGCCGTACAGCGTGTTCCAATTGTTACGCGTCTCCGTATATCGATCCGGAGGCATCGCTTAAATATAAAAAGAAAGAAAGAAAGAGAGACAGAGAGAAAAGTACCGTTCTCATTTGGCCCGTTGATAAATCACCTGGAGCTTCCTCTACACACACACACACACACAAGTTTTGATTTGATATCTTCATTATTATTGTTATTATCATTGACAGCCGAGACGGATTCAATTCCGCTACGACGGCGGCACCGTTTCTGCAACAAATCTATAACGCCGAAATAAAAACATCGCCGCTAATAGAAATATCCGTACGAGTGTCTATATATATATATATGTACATAATATGATGTATGTAAGTATACATATATGTGTTATTATTATTTGGGACGAGGTGCGAGGCGGAGAGAACTATAGAGAAGGAGGAGGAGAAGGAGAAGAAGAAGAAGTCATTATTGTTATTATATATATTTTTTTTTTCATCACTCTCTTCACGGGTGTCTCATACTATAAATCGGGATACACAATAGAAAACAATAATTTTTGTTTTTTCTTTTTGTTGTTTTTTTTTTTTTTTTACAGCGTTATTACCGACACACCGCGGCGTATATACCCCTCTATAGAAGCGGCGGCCGCCGTCTTCAATTTCCGTTTAGGACCAAACACATATAAATCAACCGATTGGGTTAGTCCTATATCTCTTTTTAACCGCCGATTTTGCTCCCAATCCCGTCACCGCAATCGGTCCCCTCGGGGAATCGAAAACACGCGGTATACACATCGGTTACATACAAACATATAACTAATACGGCGGACCATCGTTTTCCGAGTAAACAATGCTTTAGGAGTAAAATATATATTGTATTCTCTTCTACTATTTGGATTTTTTATTATGTTTTTACAACTCGAAACAGCCAATAACACAACAAGATTCCTATATACGTATTATGGGGCCTTCGAATTTATAAAAATCAAAAACAGTGTGTACTTATTAAGAGGACACCACATTTTGAAGTGAGTTATGTGTGTATAATAAATATAAATTAAAAATGCTCATAGCTCACTTAAAAACTGAATTATAGTAAAAAGATTTCCAACAAAATACAGATAAAGTTCTTACCGTCAATTTTTATTATAGGTCGATTCACTCTAATTTTTAAGCTAATGGCATAAAACGTGAACTGCTGAGCGTAAATTTCGTATGTTACACGTTTGTAAGACGGAGACAACACATGCGGGTGTGGCGTCCTCTTAAGACATAAATATAAAATTCAATATTTTTTATTCATTTAAACAATCGCACTATAATGTCTGAAACACCGAATAATTTATATACAATACTAATAATGTATATTAATATAGTGGTTATGCGTATTATTTCATATGATAATATACGTGTTAAATGCGTTAACCAGGTTGAAATAATATGTAACAAGACCGCTGCAGAAAAAAAATTCCATTAAAATATTTATTCACCTTATAGGAGAATATGAAAAATGAATATTTAACGACTCGTGCGCAGTATAGAAAAATATAATTCTTTTGTTCTTTATTAATAACTTAAAAAAAAAAGATACCCGCAGTTGAAAATTGATCTATACGAGCATATTATATGCAGGAAAGACATCAATAGTATATATAGTTTAATTGTAGGTTTAGTCGGGCGCACAAAAGACAAATAAAATATTATAAAACAGGATTTCAAAATATTGGCTACTTTTAGTTCATCCCCGGGCCTTAATTAAAACGAAATAGGTATACTTTACTAATGTGTACAAATATTTATGCACATAAACTTAACGTGCTACTCTATATTATACATAAACTAGTATTTCTAATCGTGCTGCATTTAAATAGAAATACGTATTTTTTCAAACACACATACATTTAATAAGCTATAATTTGTACCTACACGTACCTATATATATAATAATATGAAACACATATACAAATATATAGTGTATCATATTATATACATATTATAATACACGTTATGATTATATACATTTAATGTGCGTGCGAGCACCTCTCGCCTGTTATAGATCTGCGTACGTGATTAATAATATTGTAAAATATTATGTTTTTTTAATATCAAGCTATTTAATACAATTTTTTTTTAACAAAAATCTTCACAACGTTTATGCTCTCAGGAATGTAAAAAGTATAATTCAAATTTTTCATTTTAAAATAAATTAATCATGTTTTAAGTGAATATATAACTAATGAGAAAAGTCAAAAATGTAACGCGAAGCATAATAATTATTAGGTTCTTGTAAACGTAACAGTAAAAAATTGTAATATTTTTATTTTTTTTATTTTTATTATTTCAACGCCTGGCCAAAATTTTACAAAGATATTAATATAAATAATTTAAATAATAATATGTAATTATATGGTATTATATCAGCTAGGTGTATATAATATGTATTCTAGATATTTTTAAATATTCAATATTATGGCTTAACAATTTTTAACCCGAGGGATAATGATTTTGATGTTCCGAAATCGTATACTGGAATAATTGTGTTAATTTTAAAAAGTCAATAATTTATTATTATATAATATTTTATCTATTTGCAATTTTTATATACAATATAAACAAATGAATGATTTACACTTGCAGTTATATAACCCTTTGTGCCTATGCCAAAACGACTATTTATTTTTTTAAATATACTATACAGATTTTATAGTAAAAAAAAAACATCACATCCAAACGATTATCGGTGAATGCATAAACCCGCGTTCTTTATAATAAATAGTAGAATAAACAATACCAATCAAATTAAATTATATTACTTTTTGAATTCATATAAGTTTACAAATTATACATAAGTAATATATCTGATACCTATATATATAAATATAAATTATAGTTTTTTTTATATTTATTGTATTTTATAGTTTAAAAAAAAAATATTGACAAATTGACAAAAGACGTTAGCAATAAATATATTATATGTTTCCAATCACGGACTTAAAATATGACGTTTATTGGCGTGTACTACAGTACTTTAAATTTTTTATTATTTCGTCGTTGAGACAGTGATTTACCAATAATAACTGGCTATATACTTAAAGTAAATGTATAATACTGTTTGTCTGTTTATATACATCTCATTATCGCATATATATTTATATTTGATAATAACTATTTTCAATTCGACGTCGTCGCCCTGCAGTATAATAAACAAATAAGTCTTACTCCCATAACATAGTTAAATGCGACAATTTAATTTGTGGTTGTTATAATATATATACCTAATATAATATGAAAACAATAAGATTGTGAGTAAAAAAAAGATAATTTTGAAGCGTGTATACTGTATATATACGTATATTATACACCCCACGTCAAAATGGTAAATTTATTTTCTTACAAAAAGTGATAATAATTTAGACGAAATGTCCTATATATAATACGCGTCATACGTCATATGTCTATAATTTTATATTAAAAAAAAAAATGAAAATAATAATATAATCGTTGCACGTGCTCGGGCCTGGAGACGTATGAACACTGGCGGCCTGCAAGATGGGGTAATAAATTATATTCGTATGTACACGCCAAAACTCCGAAAAGTGGCACGTCACTTTATATAGTAAAGTACCCGTACGCATATATACTGCTACGTTTATTATCGTAAAAAAACAAAAAAAAAACCGTCTATCAATATAATAATATTGAGATATCATGATATTATATCGGTACGATATAGTTATTATTTTAGGTATACGCATCGATTACAGTTATTACGGCGGCGGCGATATTATACAAGTCGCGCGGTATTATATTATCAACATTTTGATTGATTTCCAATAGTTATCATATTATATCCATATATAATTATTACAATATTCCGATGTGGTTATAATAATTTGTCCGACAGTATAATAATAATAATTTATCGTTTACGGAAAAGCTGTCCGAGTAAATTGTTAAATAACTCCATACCACAGAGTGAGAATATACCATACTATTTACTATAGGTACTTGTATAATAATAATAATATAAATAAATAAATATAATACTCTCCGTCTGCACAGGTGACCCAATACGATATAACGTATTGCAGCAACTACACTACACATATAAAGCAATATATATATATATGACTTTGTTATCATTTATAACTTTTACACACGTCCGTTTATCTGTTTACAACCAGCACCCTTTTATGCGTGTGTGTGTTCTGCACCCTCGTCAGTCGGGAAAAAAAACCAACGGAATTATACAATATAATATTATATATTGTACATGTAATAATATTATAAGGGTCGTGTATTATTTCGGATGTAATCATCGTACACGAGAACGCTAATGGTAATCGTTGTAATGATAAATACGACAAGACTGCAGCAGCAGCAGCTCAATGACTGTGTAATAAACACGTTTAATGTTTATATTATATTATTATAATACGAAACCTTTGGTCAGCGGCGCGTTCTTTATATTTGGCCCCGTACAGGTGTGTGTGTGCTGCGCGTCTGTTATTAAAACAACATCAACCGACTTATAATAATAATAATATGTGTAATGGTTTTTCACAGGTACTGTATTATTACACTCGTTTATACGTACGTCGGATATGATATGATATGACTGATTTTTTTGAAAGTGAATTATAATTCATCTGCAGATATACCGCGTCCGCTGCAGTGCGGTAGTCTTGACAACAGCTGAATAACAGATAATATAATATTACTATACTAAGTGTCTAAGTCGAATCGTTGACGAATAAAAAAGGTAACTACTATATATAGGCACATGCGATGTAAAAACGGGTCGAGTGCAGTTGGCCGAAAAATGATAAGGAAGTTTATACCACGAACTGTATACCATCGTATACCAACGATCCATCAGTGACGCCGAACTTGGAATTATTTAAAGTGATGCCGCGCAGTGATGCCCACGTGGCCACTCGCTCGCTGCGCTGCGCTCTGACAAAAAAAAACGAAAATATCCCTCGACTTGCTATGCAACAACACCACCTCAAGTTGGTCACAGGATAACCACCGTATAACCACTCTTATCATTTTTCGGACAACTGCCAGCTACCTTATAAAATATCGACTCGTTAATAATATGATCGTTTTTGAAGAACGAAATATCTGCGCGCGCTCTTGTAAGCGAGTTTTCTTGTAAGTATTGCAAACAAATAATAACAAATTATTATACTTTCGACTAAAACCCCAAAAATTGTTTCCATATCGATTTTATAATGCCACGAAATAGGTAATACGACGCATTAATATATATATTTTATTATGAAATATACTTCAGACGTGACATTAAAATGACTATAATTAATAATGATGTTATAAGCGTATACGTATACTCAAAATGACAAAATACACGCGTCGACGACATTTTTTCGGTCCTCGTAACGTTATATGACATGAACAATTTATATTTTTAATTTTATACAATATTTTTTATATAAAGGACTGCCATAAAATAATTTTTTATACATTTTTAAAACAATGATGTTTACCAAACGTTTTCCATATTATATTTTTATGGCGTTTGGCGAACATGTGTTAGTGTCACTTCGGAATTGTTATTAAAAAACGATTAATCAAATACACGACGCTTTTAGCGATTGGTTTTTTTTATCATATTATTATGTATATTATAATTATTAATGTACATAACACGCGTTAATATTCAGTCGTTTATGTTTCGCAGCAGTTTTCGCCTACCTACCTATGCTATATCGCAGCTAGGCAAAGTCATAAATATTATTCTAACAAAGGAATACCTTGTCGAATATCAAGAAAAAATTGAGAAAAATTCACCAACAAAAGTTATTTAAACGATAGTTGTATACAATTTGTCAGTATTTCCGTAGATTTTTAACGGGTTATGCGGCCGCATGTACCTATATATGCCGGCGGCGGCGGTTTTCAGACAGCTGCTACAGAGAGATACTTATACATTGGTGAATATAGTGTGCTGGGGTCATTAAATACGCATTTAAGGCGATCTAATAATTAACAGCTTGTCCGACACTAAGACGGTTTTATTTATGTCTCTATTAAGGCGGTCGTAAATATAACAAGTAACCGCAGAGGATATTTAATATATATTTTACCGGTCCTTTAGTTTTATTTTTCTTCTTCGCCGCCGCCGTCGGTTTTCGCCCGAAATATAATAATAATAATATTATTATCATTATATAGTATACGCCATGCAACGACCGTATTAAAAATAAAGACCAGTCAAATAAAATTCCTGAGAAGCCGTGATCGGAGTGCTGTTTTTATAACATATAACTCATCATCGCGTGTTTATTATATATTATAACATATTATATCGTTAAAAACACAAGAGGAACCTCGATAATTTCGGTCAACACGTTCGTAATTGAACATCGGGACATGATATAGGTATATTGTTACAGCTCAAAATGTAAGGCTTTTTAGATATTATATATATTGAATTTGTTAGTTAGGACCATTTACGCGCATCGTGTTGATATATTTTTTAAATATAAAAGTAATTATAAATAAACTAACGAGAGAGATAATTTGATTTAACGATTTTAAATATTAAATAAATACATTTTAGACTTTTTATTATTTTCAATATTGAGTTGACTGCGTATACCTACTGCAGGCTACTATTACTATATTATTATATAAAACCAAAAACTCAGTTTAATTTAGTTTTCAGACATACAGGAGATGTGTACACTACACAACTCTTAACATTTTATTTATAAAAAAATATTTAGATGAATAAAACAAAATATCAATAACGAATACCTAGGTATAGTCTAGTGGGTACCCTCCTTATCGAGACGATGTCAAAGTCCAACCACGTCATACCGAAGGCCACGTTTATCGCATCTTTATAAACATATTCTGTAGAATCGAATACAATTAATTATGATTAAATAGTTATGGTTATCTGAGAAAATGATGTTTGTATGTAAATTTATAAACAAAACTTAATCTAATATAAATTATATGTTAAACCGTACCTATACTGTATGTAGAATACGGAGAGGTGTCTTATGTTTATGTAGATTATGTATATAGTAAATACTAAACAGTAGATTCCTATAGTATATAATAAAATAATTTGCAAAACATAAACATAAGACATATATATTATTCTAATAGTTGGATCGTTGGGTGACATTTTTAATAATTAATATGATAAAATATATATTTAATTATGAATATTGTTAAATTATTCAAGTTCGTATTTAAATAAATTGTATATACTATAAATCAATTAAACCAGTTTTTATACAACTATATACAACTAACCTACATACCTCAAATGAAAATTATAGGTTAGGTTAAAGTGGAGTAGCCAAGATTTTACTTTGTGGAAGGGGGCTGATAATTTTTTTTTTAAGGAAGTTTTAAATATATTGGATCTCTCATAAGATTGGTATGCTGATGTCATGAGTATAATATTATAAGATTTTAGATTTTTGGAACGACCTTTAAAAATATTTCAATTTTAATATATTATGGTTATGTCTTATACGCGTATACGCTCGCAAAAACTGAAAGCATTTTTCTGAAACTCCTTGGACGGCTACAGCCCTTCAACCCCCCTGGTCCCTGGCCCCTGGCTACGCGCCTATACTTCACTGGGTTACTTAGGTATATTGTATATTTCAACGCTACGTCTTGGCTACGTATAGTATAAGGTTTTTAATGATTTTATTTGTAAAAATGAGAAATTAATTATTAATTGTGTATACAATTTTCCATTATACACAGCTGTACATATTATTATATATATACAATAAAATACGAAATTTTTGTATATATATATTAGAGATATAATACTAATATTAAAAATAATCGAAATCATAAATAAAATATTTATTGTGAAACGTTTTTACATTATTAATAGGTATACTATTGCAATCAAAAAGTTGTTTTACAATGTTTCATAACTAAACCAATAATACATGAGCATCATAACTAAAGTTTGTAATATTTACAAATAAATAAATAAATGATAATATAACGCTCTAACTGCTCTAAGTTTGTATGATTTAACCATTTATACATTATACAGTATTTCATCATCTAAGCAGAACTACGAACCTTCTGGTTTTATAATGTTGTATTTTTTCTTTAGTAAATCATTTTTTGGGTATATCGATATGTTTTAAAGTTTGAAATATCGAACGTATAGCATGTATGAAGTTAATCAAAAGTACAATTCCTTACAATAAATCAATTAATATTTGAGGTATTTTAAAATATTCGAATCAACTATTTTAGGGGAAGAACGAACAACTCGTATAATACAATAATTACGTAGGAAAACCGGAAATTCAAGCGATAGGTGGCTACTGAGCTAGGTACCTATGGCCAGGTCATGGTGTCGATCGAAGGATGATTTGTCAATTTTTAAATGTATTTTTATGGCATTCGAAAGTCGATTTTCTACTAATAGATTTAATTTGCTCAGACTATATATTTTAATTT
Source organism: Neotoxoptera formosana (assembly GCA_022818045.1). NCBI lineage: Eukaryota > Metazoa > Arthropoda > Insecta > Hemiptera > Aphididae > Neotoxoptera > Neotoxoptera formosana. Next base: position 33,076,685 of record CM040631.1, on the reverse strand, counting down.
TATGCGCGGTTTACTCGTCGTTAAAATAAATCAAATGCGTAAAACTGGAAATCTGGTCGAAAAATGTAACGAAATATCACAAAGCACACACGCCAAACGAATGCAATGTTAATTCATCAAATTATCCGGTTAATTGAATTCAACTCGTTTTGGCAACCCGGCGACAACGCAATTTCAAATTGTTTCCCCCTCGCCAAACGCCCGATCGACACACGGTCCACGGATGCAATGCGTTACACATACAATTCAACGAAAATCGTTATTATACAATAATTGGATTCGGGGACATTTCCATTTAGAAGTGTAACAATAATAATAACAATAATAATCAGGTCTCCGAGGATTATTATTACGGGCATCGCTGGTTTCCATTACGGCATGTAAATCCTTGGTTACAACAACGGAACACCGCGCGCGTGATTTGTGCGGATATCGTCCCGTCGGGGGAACAATATTATCCACCCGATAATGGCTGCAGAGTTATTTATTCAACTCCTCCCCTCTTTGCTCTACAACCGCGTCGCGTTGCAGCGTATACGTGATTATATTATATACAAAAGATACTCATATATATATATGCGTCGGTTAATTTGTAACGCGTAAAAGTATATACTATAATGTGTGTCAATTATAATAAATTAAAAAGTATAATCCACAAAATATAATAGCGAGGACAATATTATTATTATTATCTTTTATTTTCATAACCGGCGCACAAACAATATAATATTTAATTATGATGTAGCAGCGCCACAAAACCGATCGCACCGTCACAATAATATATCAATAATAAGCTCATCGTCGAGGACAGCAGAAACCGATTGTTAACTTTTTTTTTAACGGTATACGTCGTACTACTATATACCAATTATATCGATATTTTATAAGTAGGTATCTAACATAATATGCATTGTAGTAATCAGTATAAGCCAACTACTATAATATAATCTAATAATAACATTTACTGCTATAAGAGTATAATACCATATTTTGCAACATGTTTTTTTCAATAATACCTACGTTTATTACGTTTATATAAGACTTAATCTAACGTTTGAAATAATATATTGATATGTATCATCATTCGAGTAATGAGCACATTATTTGTTTAAACCTCATAATAATCATCTACGCTTTCGAGATGCAATATACAGAAGAAACGATGATGAGTCAAATCGTAAAACTGTACTTTGAGCAGTGTTCATCAGGAATTACCTAATGAATAAAAACAGACCAATATATGCTCAAACCGAGAATACTTAGAATTGCATTTTCTAATTAATTCACCGTTAAAAAAAAAGAATAAATAATGATTGAATTTGAATGATAAAATCTCAAACATATTATAATATTGTATATTTTCTTAATTATAATTATTTATAATCGATAATATTTATATTATATATTGTATACATATATAGTATAGCTGGTTATACCTACCTAATAATTATTATAACCGTTCACACGTCATGTGGGTACTTTTTACGCGTCTTAATATAACTAGCATTCAATATTCTGATTTCCGACTTATTTCGTACAATATTCAAAGAATAAATTTCATTTTTAATGTGATTTTCGGTGTTTGATTTTGGGGTATCCCTTCCTATGGTGAATTCACTGCATGCATGCTAGTATACACATCAAAACTGTATAATATATATACCATTGTACCTATATAATAATATAATCACTGTATACATATATATTATACCATATGTTAAGCTTAATTATATTTATAGCTGTGTGTTCATTGTTCGACATTCACAGTGGGTGCGTTTGTACTTACTTTTTTTTTTTATAGAATAAGAACGAGAAATCTCGACCCGTCCTTGCAGTATATGCTTAGCAATCATAATTTTAATTAGCAAAACTTTTAAAAACCATATCAAATCAAATTTCGGAGAAAGGTTATACCTAATCAAAAAAAATGTTACCGTCAGAGAAAACCCAAGACTTAGATAAAATGGTAGACCTTTGAATTGATTTTTATTAGACGCTTCAGAAAAATCTAAAAATATATCTTGATTCATTATAACTGCAGTTATACTTGGCCAAGTGTTTTTTTGTGAAAAATTATCGTCGCTTAAACACCAATGAGGGTGAAAATTGATTGCACTGTATTTTATTTTATTCTCACGATTTATAATAACCACATTCTATAATTAAAAAGTTATCAAAAGTCTTGTGACCAATTTTCACTGTGTTAAAACATTAAGTACATATAAAATCAAAACGATCGCATTATAATTTGCTTTTTACATTTTTAAACTTTTCTCTCCATTAAAAGATAAAGAGACAGAGAAAGGTCAAAATGTCAATGACATATGTAGACATATATTTATAGTTCCTTATTATATAACAGAAAGATAAAAAGTCGTTGGGTCGTCATGTGCACACGTTCGTATGTGGATAATAGAGTGTACATATAATATATATAGTATAATATACTATATATAATATATATTATGTACACTTGATTATAATAGTAAATGTATATAATTTATATACATATATATAGTACTTCTTACTATTACTATTACTATTACTACTACTACTACTACTACTACTACAACAACTACTACTACTACTCATAATATTTATAATAATAATAACGATGGGCTTTTGTTCTCTAATGTTTATTAATTATTTTTGTTGCTAATTAATATTTTACAGCCGACCGATAACCAGGCATGATTTTTTTACCCTGTTTATTCATACTAAATAGAATTATTATTTACATATAACGCGCAACACCAGTAGCCGTGAAAAAATCGTTGATGTACCTACCTAGTTCGTAATAAAAATTATAAATTCGTGTTATTATTAAAATTCATAATTATATGCACAAAATGTGCAGTAATTATTAATAAATTGTACATCGTTCAAAATTATTGAATCATATTATGTAATCACACATAAATATATATGATAAATTGGTTTTGGGTATAAATGCGTGAACAATAAGAATTTTTAAGTTTTAAATCAATTTAATTATTTCAAGGTGTAAAATGTTACTTGTAGATTTTAGAATTATAATTTTTTTAATGAAATATAATATAATAGCTTACCTACTTGTGAGTGAGCAACTTTTTAAATTTTTTTTATCGAGTACACATAAATTGGATTTTTTCTGCAGTATTAAAAGTATATATATTTACCTACAAATACACAAGTGTACGTCTGTTTATGTAAACGAACAGCAAAACAGAAAATAGCTTGTTGACCTGTTGTATTTTAGTTGTCTAGTTAAAGAGTAGGTACTCGAATGACTTGAAAGAAAATTTAAATTTATTTTACTGATGATTCATTACGTGCAGTACAATGTAAATTACGTCATAATATAAGTAATATGACGCCGTTAATGAAATTTACTCATTAGTTGTAGACTTATAGTATATAATATAGGTATCAAGGTTTATGTATATTATTGTAATATTTATGTATAAGTAATAATGTTTCAACGATATTCAGTTATTCGAATAAATTAAATTTAAAATGTTTTTAAAATAAGAAAATGTATTGCAATCATAATGCCAGTTTAGAATTGGATATAGAACGAAAATATATTTTATAGTATCTAATAAAACGTGCACTGGTAAAGAAAAAAAAATGTAATGCGTGTTTAAAAAAAAAAACAATCCTGTTTTAGTTTACCAGTGAATAACATACATTTTTAAAACCTATTATATCGAGATAGTGGTACGAGTAGGGGTTTTATATCTCTATAAAATACAAAAGTGGGTCAGACGTATATAAACTAAAAAATAACCGGTATTGTTAAAAATTGATTTATAAAAAAATGCTTTGCCGCAGTATAAACGCGTACTTCCCAGTAAGTACCTACCTAGTATATAATAAATTGCAAATGTATTGAAGAATCATTTTTTTCTCGATATAAAATTATATTATTGTCTTATTGAATGACAATACATAAGACAAATTTATTGGCAAACACAAAGAAGGATCTACTTGTATGCACTTGTACTAAGTTCTGCAGGACTCTTAGACCTGTGATAGGGCGAAAAGCACCTACCCTTCTTTGTATAAAAATAAATCAAAAAATTACTTATTCATATTGTAATATCTAGACATGATTTCCAATCGACATAGAAAGAGATCATGACTAATTTTTTATAATTTATTTTGCTAGAAAAAGTGTTCATAAAATAAAATAATATTGAAAAAAATAACATTGTATTACCAATATTTTTCCCGGTCCACATGTGACAAGTCTGATATGATTACATGAAGTTGTAAATTATAATAAACGTCAATGAGTAACCTATACATTTTTGAATTGCTTAGTAATTAGAATGTAAGTTTGAGGTTAAAATTGTATTTACCTAATTACTAAAAAGTACAGTCTCACGAAGATGAAAATATTCTAATTTTAGTTTTTTTCTTATAGTAAGATAATAATATATTATTCCCACACATTATAAGTCTTCAAACAACATTAATGAAAATATTACATTTGTGTTAAATGTATATTATTATATTGAATAAGTATTCAAAATGCATAATATGCAATATGTTAAAATGAAAAAATGCATTTTAATAATATCGTTGATAATAATAACAATGGTGCGTAATCACACTGTCTGGTAAAAATCATCCAGTTGTAACTGTTCTTATGGAACAAGTAATTATAATTTTCACTTATTGGTTAGCTCACTTTTTACAAAAATTCATCTAATAAATTTGTGGAAATTCGATAGTTTAGTCGCATTGAACTTTTATCAAATCATAACCCGTACATGCACCTTGAGGAATTTTCCAGAATTTTCGAGATTACGAGCTAATGGGTGAAACCTGCGAAATCTCCTATCCGTGGGATCGTTTAATGGGCCCGGCTTCCTCTGCCAACCGCAGCACTTCTAATTTCTTGAATTTTTTGTATTTTAAGTGGCAGAGATCAAAATGTACTCAATACTGTAAAAATTAATTTCTGGACCAGTGTAATAAGTTATTACTAATAACCTATGAAACTGCAGTTGTGGGCAACTAATAATTTATTTTGTTTTGGCAGGATGTACGTATAACTGAAATAGTATATATATATATAATATGGTCGAATAAAGGTATATCCGGGCGACCAGGATGGTTTATTATGTATACCGCTGTTGCTGCAACCAGACGATATGTGTTCCCGCACTATGGATTCAGTAGGTACAAACGTACATTTATACAGCTATTTATAGTCAATATTTAAATTGATCTTTTTATTTAGGCAACCCATACTATATATATACACGAGTAATGAGTATAAACGTTTAGGTGGTCTTCGTGGGAAATTCGGTGTTGACAAACCGTCAACTTAATATAATATAGGTACCCACGTTATACATAGTAATTATTATAATGATTTATGTCCTATATAACCTGTAGTGAATATAGTTAAAATATGAAATGAAAAAAAAGTAAAAACATACCTAATTTAATATTTAAAACGTTTAAACCATATTATATCTAATATATATTAATCAGTCTGATTTAACTTTGGTAATAATGAATAACATACATACGCATATTTAGCATACCTAATATATTATATTTTCTTATATATAAAAATAAAAAAATAGGTGCCTACCTATAGAACAGAATGCAGAATAGTGGCCAGTATAATATTTATAAATTATAGTTATTTGTGAAATAAAAGAGTGACAATTTTGTTCTCATTATATTTATTATATTTTTTTTTATTGTTTGTTCCCATAGGAAATAATAATCGATAAATCAATTTTACACACAATTTATAGGTACTCTATACCGGATGATCAATGTAATGTAAGACACTATTATAATTTCAAAAACTACTTAAGTTTTTTAAAATATTTTTTATCCTTATTATTTTTTAAATTGTTTACTTTTTTAAAGACAACATGCATTTTTAAAACTTCTTATTGCAAAGCACAATATTTTTTGCAGTAGGTACCTACTTATATTCAATACATAAAAATTGAATTTTTGACAAGTACCTACGAGTTTATGAGTGGCGTACCCCACTACTCGCCGTTCATCTAAACTCTAAATACTTATATTACTAAACATAAATTATATTATATGTCCGAAATTTGTATAGATCGAAATAGGTACTCCGAATAATATTCAGTTTAGGAATATGAAATCAATAATGTATGTTGTTATTAAAAATATTAAAATACTTAATAAAATTAAAACGATAAAAAATAATATACAATTACATTTTTTTACCAAAGATGTCTTGTAAGTTGTTACGACTCAAAATTATGCAAAAGAAATATTTTTATAAACGTTAGTTTTTTCTGAAAAACTGCAGAGTGTCTTATGAGTGTCTTATTATGTTAAATATATTATTCATACACATATACAATTTGGATGATAATAATACACACATTTTTTTAAAGTTATTAATTATTATATGTTTATAATTTAATTATAAAATCATATAATTATTATGAATTTATAAATATACCTAATAATAATAAATAAACTTTTTTTGGGGGATTTCTGATAAGATTTCAATGGACATTATTCCACTGCTTAAACTGCTTCCACGCGCGGTCATTCAATTTTAAAATAATACGCTAAAATGTAAAAAATATATATCGTAGTAACTGCAGTATATATATATAGTTAAATATGGAAAACGTATTATCCCTATACATCCTGGCATCCTGCACATAATACAATACATACATCCACTTAATATATTCTTTTAAAGACTGATGTTTTCCTTTCACGACAATCGAGCCGCGTACCTATATATCTAACGAACACGAAGTATATAATATATATTCTATACATATACCTATTATGATATACGCATCACATAATAATAATATGTCATATATATATATTATATCGTGTACTTATATATAATATATGTACACGATCTAATATACCTACCTCCAACAACAGTAATAATAATAATAATAAAATCGTAATAAATATAAAAAAAACGTGCCGAGTGCGTGCGATACAAACCGCCCCGAACGAAAAAAAAAAAAAAAAAAAAATGAAAATAGGGTGAGAAACGGCGGCCGAAACGTACAAATATATAATAATATAATAACAATAATATCGAAACAGAGACACAGAGAGAGAGAGAGACCGTCGAACGCGGCACGTGACTTCTCACGCGGCGGCGGCGACGGCGACGGTCGTCAGGAATATAATATTAGACATGTATATATAATATAGGAAAAAAATACTGTGCCGAATCGTCACCGCCGCCGCCGCCGCCGCCGCCGCCGCCGCCGCCGCCTGCAAACGCGTATTATAATATTAATTACGCATAATAAGACACGCCCGCCCGACGACGGCGGCGTATTGTTGCGCCGTACAAACATTTACACGGACGCGCGCGAGATCGATAAATCACGCGCGCGCGGCCACTCCTCTGCTGCAGTCCGCCACCCCCGGCACGTCGCGGGGCACACACCGCTCGAAAACGTATTATCATATTATTATTATTATTATTATTATTTTACGCGTGTCTCGATTACCATTTAGAATGTTTTTTTAATCGGACCCGTTTTTTATTCTATTTTTTTTTTTGTTCCGTTTCGTTATTTCTTATATTATATGCGCGCTCGACCAGTTCGCGTTTCGGACTTGTTTATATAAAATATACACTACGATACTATATATACCACATAACCCGCGCCACCACCGCGATTACTCTTCCTCCCCCTCGCGGACGTTGGTTAAACGTTTCGCCGGACGACGACATCGCCGACTATAATACCACCTGCAGTTACCAGCCATTTTCCTATCCGAAAATATGATATAGGTAATATGCATATATGATTATAATATTATATGGTCATTGCCGCCTACTTTTAATATAATCTAATAATGCTCTAACAGCGTTCTTAAATACTAAATAGTATATACTTATACAGCCTATAGGAACCTACTTAAAGATGTATGATGAAGGGGTTTACTATATAGAAGAAAAATAATATTGTAAAACGTCGAATAGGCTACATAGTTCCCGCGGACCAGGCTGAAATCGCGGTATAAAGATCTCGTTACCAAAACAATATAATATATACATTATACATTGTATAAGGGATATAAATAATCCAATAAATGTACAATACCATATATTATTATAATAACCGCTCACTATAACGCGTGTATCCATTAAATATAGGGATAATCTACAGGTAAATCGATAATTATCATTTTAACCTCTATATAGTCACGACTATTATTGTACAATTAACATTTAACAACACCTTCCGGTTTTGACATACATACACAGTTAGTTATAAAAGTCATATTATTTCAAAGCTTTTTAAACTCAATGGGAATAATATGACTTGACTGAATGTATGCGTCTCACCTGGATTTTATTTCATGTTTAGTTTATCACATATTATACTCTTCGTTAGGTATTGTTATGGAATTGTATTATATTATAACCTTGGTTAGGATACTGTAAAATAAATGCTCAATAACTATTAATAATAATATACTATAATATATAAATAAATAAATAATATGGTATAAATTGATATAATAGACTTATCATGCTATTTGTTATTTAATAAAGAATACAATTATTTATATACTATGCCCCTGTATAACGACAGATAATATAGACTGAGATTATTCACTGCATAAAATATACTACAACTAAAACATTGTTATTAACGCATCATGGACACAAAAGTTAATATATTAACTATCTCATTAACAAAGTAGATTTTAAGTTTAAAACAAAACTTAGGGATATTATTATTTATTAATAAGCAATACACAATATGCTTGTATATATTATTAATTTGATTTTTTTATGTTTTAAACTATAGAAATTGACTTTAAAAATATGATATTGTAATTCTTTATTAGTTAAATATGTAATATGTATACATATAAATATATTATACCGGATAGGTAAGTAATAGGTATGTTGCAGGACGGCAGTATATTATAATGTGCTAACAATTCCCTCCCGGCTATATGTTTAACTCCAGAAAAAGAATAATAAGTAGGTATAAAGGGTTATAAATGATTGCAAAAATTATAAAACATATTTTTCAAATAATTATTATAGATTGTAGATGCCAAACGTATATTGCAATTATATCTGTTTTATAGTGTATAATAATAATAATTCTTTCTGAGAGGTTGTCGGATTACTGTAGCATATACACAGCTGAGGCACTTGTTATATATATAAAGCCCTATCCTATGTAATACGTGCCAATCTGCATAGTAAAAATTATATAATTTTAGCAGACTCCATAAGTACTCTATCAAGCATTATAGGAATAACAATAACGATTATGTTATCGTTAATAAAATAATCAACTTAACTAACAAATTCGACAATAATATAATTTTATCGTGGATTCCCGGACATTGCGGAAATAATGAAAGAGCGGACGTACTTGCTAAAGAAAAATCAAATAACCCACATTAACGACACCTCTGGAATACAAACCCCGATAAAAACTTAACGAAAAATTATCTACCACCGATTTAAAAATAAATGGTAAAATGAATAGTTCAAAATGAACATTAAATCAAATGAAATTAAAAGAATGGCAGAAACATGGAATAATCCTAAGTTTTTCAAATGAAGGGATGAAGTTATTACTAAATTGCCTCAGGATAAGTTTTATACGCACTACTCACATCATGCCCATTGCCCATCTTATGAAAAATGATCCACTAAGAACATGTCAAACATGTGGCCATCTTGCAACTTCAATAAAACACATTATCACAAAATTTATAGAGACACACTCAAGAGGTCCGTCAAAAATTCTACATACCCGAGCACCTCCACGGCGCACTTGGCCCCGACGAAGACACCATTCAAAAACATTTTATTATTTATGAAACATAATCTGTTCATGATAATGTGTACAATTTAGTTAACGTAATTTGTAGCAATACAAGCTAATGTATCCTGCTATCGAGGCTTTGACTTAAATATAAAAAAAAAGATAATAATAAAAACAATTGCCATCTGCAATCTAACGCAATGATAAAATAATAAATTACGTTTAATCGAATTTTATATACTATATCATATTATATTATGTACCTATATAATACATATAAGCTATTATATAGATGCATAATTATACCAATTATAAATGTTATAGAACTCGGTTATATTTTATACGGGACTCGCGCGTGTAACATAAAACAAAATGGCGGCCGAATTCAATATTCTGCCGTATATTATAAAGATCTCCCAGCGACGGTCTCCCCTGCAGCAGCAAGTATAATATGTATTATTTCATAATATTCAACCCCAAGTCTTATACGGAAGAAATCACACGGCGGTATAGGCTGGCGAAATGTCTGCAGTAAGTAAATAAAAATACCAGGAAAAACACACCCCACCGGTTCTGCGTCTATATAGGTATATTATATGGGGGACGCAGTGGTGACGAAAACCATTTTTTTTTTTTTTACTTAATCCGCTACCCAACGAGCGAAGAAGGGCGGCGGTAAGGGTTCCTGGCAATATTCCACAGGATTAGCCTATGTATAATACATAAGAAAACGGAGTGTTTCGCCCTTGTCGTCGACGTCGGCGGCGGCGTTGTTATATAATAATATACATTTCGGTCACGTAAAAGGGGAATTATTATTTTTTTACCGGCTCTCTCGGCATATTCAACCACTTCGCCGCGGTGCCCCGCCGCAGAAGCGCCCCTCGCCACCCGATCTATTGCCGAAGAGGTTTTAGCGTCGTCGCCGTATCTTATGCATATTTCATGAATTATTTCCTCTCGTCCGACCGCGCTACAGACAGCTACACACACACACACACACACACACACACACACACACACACACACATATATATATGTATACAGCTATACAAGTATATACCTAGAAGAGTAGTCGTGGTGAGGGGTGAGCACGAGGAGTAGTGCCTTGGTTATGTATACGAGGGAGGGGGAAGGGGAGGAGAAGGAGGGGCGGCAAGACCATTTTTCCTCCAACGAGTTCGTGGACGTAATAATGATGGAATATCTGATGATGAAGATTTAATACTCGTAAATCCAGATTTACATAATTGTATTGTTTTAAGCGTGTGCATTATATTATATATCTTATACATAATATATATAAGTATTATTAAAGGTATATACTTAATAATACGTCGTACATGTATACGAATTGTAATAAGTGACGTTTGATATATTATCATGTAAACATAATATGTAGATATTATTTTGTTTTCGGTATACCGTCCTTTTGAAATATTTATCGAAAACTTCTCGAAGTATAAGCTTATGTGTAGCTAATAGTAATATATTTAGTGTACATTTTTCTTTTTGTAATCAAATAGTTTATTTTCTTGCAATTTAAGTACTTACATTAGAGTATTAGACATTGCGTATAACTACCGTTTACACGTTGATTGCACGATGAAAATAAATATACCTACGACACATAATCGCATTCATTATATAGTGTCACATTTCATTCATTACTCTGTTTTACTCAACATTAAAAACACGAAATAAACATTAAAATTAAATTTCTTATTCGAAATTTCCTGAGTACGTAGTTTGTAAATATAAGTGTATAATTTCTAGTATTCTCAATGTGTCAATGTGATATAATATCTAAATATTCTTGTAACGACGTTTTAACGAGCTATTCCAACGTTACGTTATATTATTAAATATTAGGACGTACCCTGTTTCATCATTATTTTTTACTCATTTGTAGCATACCTATATATAGATGCTGATATTTAATTGAGTCAACGTCGAATATATACACACAAGTTTATAGATCGAGGCACTATTAAATGGTATGTAGGTACTAATAATATTGTTTCATTATCGTAGTAATTTTTACTTGAACGAAATTGTTTGCTATTGTTTATTACGTATTATAGGTACAATGATTCTAGTAATCACAAATCACGTTCATTTTTCTTATTTTTAAGTAATACCTATTGGGGTTTTTATATAATATTAAAAACTAAATACCTATATATTTTGTTTTTAAAAATAATATTTACAACATCATAGTATAGATTGTATAACACTTTATGGACAGTGCAATCGTTTATCACTCAGTATTTGGATTTTATACAATTTGCAGGATTTGAATCACTATATAATATAGTGGTGTATTGTGGCTGCAGGAGTCGAGTAGATACTTATTTCCCACCTCCTGCCCCCATAAACGATGCGCCGCACTAGTGATGAATCAAATCCAAATTAAAATAATGAACGATGATTATGCATCGGAGCCGTTGCTTCATAATTACATACAGCGTTATATATTTTAATCTATATGATAATAATATGTGTTCCGAATCGTTATCAGACGTTATCAATCGCAGATCGGATCGCACTATATAATATAGCGTACGAATCGTATGTATAGCCCGGTATATAGGCACAGCGACAAACTGCATTTCGTCATTAAAAAATAAAACATTTTTTTTTTTTCGCAGCTTAATGTGTGTGCGAATCGTTTTCCGATCTCGCATTCTACATATATACGTTTACACACACACACACACTCACACATACACACACATAATATATATATGCACGCGTCGAAGTCCCTCGTCGAGTTTTTCTCTTCGGCTAATGGAGTCCGCGCGTTATCTGGACGATGCATCGCGCACGCTCGCAGCTAATCCTATGCACAAAGTCTCTCCCTCGTGCCATATATATATATATGCTTTTGGACGTATTATACCATCCGAAAATCGGTATATATATATACGCAGACATCGGCCTGAACTGCTGCAGTTTGTGCGCGCACGACGTGAATATATAGGCGTATACGAATACGATGCCCCAAACACTATAGCGCGTGTTTTATCGTATATATATATTATATATATATCGTATATCATATATGTATTGTGTTGTGTTTGTGATGTACTGCTGCCTCATCGTTATATACATATTATCATTATACACATACTATACTAAATATCATCTGTGCTCCACCGCATGTATAGTGTTTGTAGCTATTATGCAACACGAGTAAACCGCCACGTGTGTTGTATATATATATATATATAAACGCCAGCTATTATATACATTATATGTTATGATATATTATCCACACTATATTATAATATATGTTGTATTATATAATATAATATAACAATCGCGGGCCGCGATAAAATATATATACACGCGCGGGGTCTGCGGCGATAATCCGAGGTTTGACGAACAAATAAACGCGCGTATAATAATATAATGATAACAATATTATCATCATCGTAATAATAATAATAATATGTATCGTATCACATAATATTATAATATCTCCGCCACACGCGCACTCGACACTTCATATAAAATGCGCTTGTGCGAGGTATTAAACGACGTCGGTGCACACTATATGGCATACGACGACGTGTATTATATCTAATATATTACACATCGGTCGGATCTTCGACCAATAAATAGGCGGAATAATATCATATTATTATCTATACTCAGCTGTTGTCACCGAGCAGACCGTGGGAATAATAATAATAACGCACCGCGTGAAATAATAATATGTGTACATAATATATACGCTATATTATATATATACTATATATATACCTACTGTATAATACAATATATCGTTATCGCTGCAGTATTTGTGTTTGAAATATTATACGCCACCTATAATATCATCGTCGGTGCCGTCGACCAATAAGTATATATTATTATATTGTATATCGGTGGATAATTTATTAAGCTGATTTTGGCGAATCGAGTTTCGCACTAGGATTTCAAGTTTGTCACGTGCTCTGATAATCAACACCACCAGTGTGCATACTGTCCAGTGAAGCCTCTAAATACCAAACGCACTCTTTGTCACTGAAATAGCGTCCGCTACTTGGAGGTGTCCGTCAGGGGAGGTGTCACTGTATATGTTTGTGTGCGTGTGAGCAGGCCGGATTTACGCCTAGGCCCGTGAGGCCTGCAGGGTCTATGGTGACAAATTTTTGAGGCGGCAAATTTTGAAAGAAATTGAAAAAAATCATATAAATATTTTATGCATTTATGTAACTGTTATATTGTAATAAATTGTAATAAATAAAACATATATGTAACTGTTATTATAACTGTTATATATAATATTAAATTTATTAGTAATAAATACTACATTTTTTTTCTCGGGTAGGGGCTGCATATTTAAAAGGGCCTAGGGCGGCCCCTTGTTCTAAATCCGGCACTGTGCAGTGTGAACTGCAAGTACCAGGTACCTATTACGTGTACCTAAAATACTCGAAAAGCTCTAATGTAATGTCGACGTTTTAAAAACAACTATATATATATTATTGCTATTTTTTTTTTATTCTATAGAACATATAATTTTTTCTTTCAGCCATCACATTACAGGAGATTCGTCGTATAGAAAACGAATATTTTCTCATCCGTAAATGTATAATTATTATTTTGCTCTCATACCATTGAACCATTCCCTGCTATATATAGTATAACTTTTCAAAAACAAATTTCAAATAGACTTTTGATGAAATACTTACAATGTGTGCAATTAAGTACACAGTAAATACATCATATTGTTGAAAGAAATATCTTAATGCAATTAAAATTGTTGTACTGTGAATATAATAAAACACATATAAATTATAATAGAACATTTTAAACCATATCGTGACAATATAAGATCTATTAAATCAATATATTATATCTAATAACTAATAAGTAATGAGTAGACGAGTAGTATAACAATGATGCGGTATAGAGACACGACTACCTACGTTTTAAAAATATTACCTTTGTATAAAATTCGACGAAATAATTAACGCCATATTTACGTAGGTTATGGGTCTATAATATATAAGTGTTCAATGAAAATAAAACGAAAGCATCCCGATCGTTATAAATATCGAGTTAAATGTAGGCATACTTAAAATAAGAGGAGAAACTTTCAGCTACTTCTCGAACATTCGCGGAGGGAAGAATTACTTATTTATTTTCCGTCTTTTTTTTTTATTATTTCATCCGATTATACGGTGTATTGGAAGCAATAATATAATATGAACTTTAAAATAAAATTGCAGCGATATTTTCAAATAATCATTCATAATATTTTTTATGAATCGAATAGGTGGGTACTTATACTCCAATCAATCACTTCAAAAACTTTGTGATTTTCATACGACTATAACAAAATGTATATCAATCAAAATGTATACAATCGCGATAACTGCAGTATAATATAACCACAAAGAGTTTTTGTTTAGTTTCTACCTGATCAATAATTACTTTTTTTCTAATTAGACGAAGGCAATCATGCCTAAAATTATTTGATTAAAGAGATATATATAGGTAGGCATAGCCAGGTACTCAAACATATGCTTAACGCGGATATATAGGTACCGCACACATATATGAAGTACAGTCATATAGGTATATGATAATATACAGAACGTTTCACATAGTGCGTTTCTACTTTTTAATTCGGTTATAATATAGCTGCATTATAATATATAAAATGATGTTAATTTTTCGGGACTGTTATTACCCATATATATTTAAAAATAAGTTAGATACAATATATATTAAAGTACAATACAAATATAATATGCTGAACGGCACATATACGATACCTGATTCGGTTTGGGTACTAAACGTGTATTTCAAAAGACTACGCCGTGCCGTCTTTTTATTATTATAAAAACGTGGCCGCCCGTGTGATGTATACAAACGGCAAGCCTGCACCCGTCGCTTGTTCCACTATTGTATTCCTATATGATGTACACCTGTTTCCGCATATATATTTATTTCGATTTCGTATAGTCACTCAATTATAAAATATATAGTCAATGAAAATAAAAAACGTCTGATAAGGTTAATTAGTTTTTAAGATGTTGACAAAAACTGTGGCAGATCGACGCGATGGAAATCGTCGCGGTTACTACCAGCTATACCTATATAGCAGCAGCAGTGGGCGAGTGACGGAATACGATAATCAGTGGCGGTTTTGATAAGACGTCGAGAGGGGGGGGGGCGATTTTAAATTTATTGGGCTCCCACGCCCAAGTTTGAACGCATATATATCGTGGAAATAATATAATATGACGTACAGACATAACAGTTGTCAAAAAAAAAAGAACCAGAGGGGTGATTGCCCCCATTGCCCGTCCCCTAAAAACTGCCACTGAATACAATTATACGAGACAACCGTAACCACTTAATAACCAGTGGTCACCTCGATTGCGGTATATAGGTACATATTTGCAGTTGACCGCTGTATATACGGCACAATTTAATAGAATAATATGCTGGCGAGCGGGTAAAAAACGACGACGCAGACGACAATATTACAAACGCTATAGTTTTCAACGTATCTATTTATAATTACCATAACTTCTTTTACAAATCTAGTGCTTATATCATATAATACTTCAAGAAAATTATGTAATCAAATTATATCACTGAAATCACTGCTATAATATAATCAGTTCATTATTGTTGTTAATCGTTTATACGTTGAGCAATAAAATAATGAATATAATAATTATATAATATTATGTAAAATATATTATGATTATGCGAAAAATCCACATACGATATAGTAGTTAGCGATAAACCAAAAGGCAAAATCTATAGGTACATATATATAAATACTAAATAGTAAATATACGTCTATATGTACATAATATATATATATTTTTTTTTATTTATTAAATTTGAATTTTTTCAACAAAATCTTTTTTTTTACAATGTTTTAAACCTATACAATATTATGAATTGGTAAATGTGTGCACATATAAAGATATTGATGTACGCAAGGCACCTGCCTATATAAGAATGTTTGGTGCCCTAGAAGACGATGAATAATATATGGATATAGGTACCAAAAATTATTGTTTAAGTATATTACTGACTAATGATGGTTTGCTATATTTCGAAGTGAAACGTTCAAACTGTGTATACATATTATATATTATACCTACTACAGTACTACAACTGCATCTAATAATAATCTATACATTTAAAATCTCAAATATAGACACTTATGGTATAATATTATTTATGGTAATGTTATAAATATAATATATCGAATAGGTAAATGTAATTTTAAGACAATGTTCATTTAATTTTAAGTTTTATTTTTTAGTATATAACAATATTTGCGCTTAATTTAGTGTACATTATTATCTATTTATGCCGGTATATTATATAAAATATTATATTTGAGTGCACAAATATTTATACTGAGTGTTGGCACATCGAATCTTATAAGATAATAAATGCAATTTTAACAAACAGTTAGATTTAAAACGATTGTATAATCAATGCGTTTAGCAGTATCATGATTGTGAAATTTTTACATAGTAGCGTGTATATAATATAATATAACCCCTCTAACTTTAACACAAAATATTAATATAGCAACATCGAAAAGTGTTCCCATCAGCCATCAACTAACAAATTTAGTACCCGCATACAATTTATTTATTTTTTAATTATCTTGTTTCGTGCCACGATTGACCAAAACAGAATTTAGAAAACCATCATTATAAGTATTAAACACGTTTTTTACCTTTATAGAATACATTTTTACGCGGTGGCTACTGTTTCGCTTGAAACCATATCCAATTTAATTTCACAAAATGTTAATTAGAAGCCAACTGCAGGCGTAACAAAATTATATACCAATATTACGATGTCGTAAATAAGAAAATAAATTAAAATATAAACGGAAAAGAGATGTATAAATTTGGGTTATAAATATTATTAATTCATAACAACTTGTATACCTATATGTTTCTTAATTAAATGGAAGGCGGCGGTTTAAATTATACTCTTTGATGCCGATCAGTATTTTTCTTCTGAAATTGTTTATGGCTTTATTAAATAAAACAATCAATTCGACTGATTTTGTATGCACGCTATGTCTAAACACTTCAAATTTTACCAAACAAAAATAAAATAAGACAACATATTTTATAGGTATATCTAATTCATAGTTAATTCAATCAGTCGTAGAGGTATTATAGGTACTAACGAATTGAATACAATACAGAATATATGTGCCTATCACTAATAATTCACCCATTTCACTGAATTATATTTTATTCATGGAAAAATGGGGTGATCTATGTAATTAATGTACATTTTTGGATATAGTAGGTAATGTAAACCTTCAACATATATGTTGTCTGCCAAATGAAATATTATTAGGTATATTTGTACAATTTACATTTTTAGAAAATCTATAACACTATTATAATTAAATTATTGTTTAATGTATTAAGCAAGCAAGACGTATATACCTATATGTAGTACAAATTGTAAGTCTTGAAAATTACTAAATGTAATATAATATTAATTACATGAAATTATTTATTTTATTTTATTTTCATAAATTATTCACTGCAAATAAAAATACACATATTGCAGTTTTGACTTTGTAAATAATATAAAATTTCTGTTTTAGGTCATTATTCATTATATACTAGATTAGAAGGTACATGTAAATTCATAAGTATAAACAACAAAGATATCGATACTGTTTTAAGATAAAAAAAAAACTGCTTATTATTATTACTCTGAACATTAATTGTCTGCATAATGAAAATATAGGTAATATACTAAATACACTTTCATTTTTCCGTAGGAGGTATGATGTACAATCATACACAGTGTAGGTACCTATATACTGCAATGTACAACGTAGGTAAAATTAAATCATCTTGATTTATAAACAAAATATCTATAAATAATAAATAAATAATTTTGAAGTAATTTTAAACAAAAAGCATTTTAAATAAAGTATTTTGAAATATATTTTGTATTTTATACTTCAAATATAAGCTGTGGAGAACATTTTTATTGAAATAATAAAATATATCTATTTGGGAATTGGGATCAATTGAATATCGTGAGACGATGTATAAAATCTAGGTACACGTTTTTATAATATTAACATTGTTTATTTGTAAATATAGTAAAACTAATGAAATGTTAGGGTTAGGTATAGCCCTGAGTATTAAACCAAATATAAAAATAAAAATGGTAACTGTATACTAGTCTGGACTTATTGGTTGTGGACAGAGTAGGTCTTACATCTGAAATGAATAATTAAATATAAAATAAAATATAAAACACATAAAATTGTTAATAATTAACATACAATAAACCATAAAAATCGAAACACATAAACATTTTTATATTTTATTTCATGTTTAATTATTAATTTTAGAGGTGTCTTGATGATGGACAACGTCCGAAACTAGTAAAATTACCATTTTTATTTTTCTATTATAATACTCAAGGCTGTAGCTTTTATCATAGAGTATTAACCTGCACAATCTATTCATTTGAGCTTGTTACTGATTGGTGTGTTTCTTTCCACGATGCTTACCACATCTTGCAGGCAGCCTGCGTGCTTGTTTTTATGCTCGGTACAGCTGGAGTGCGTGGTTATGGTTGTGGATGATAATGTAGAAGTGATTGCCTCGTTATTGCTATAATGTGTCGACTGCTTCTTCATTACCCGTATGGGAAGAACCCGCACATAAATTCGAATGTTTTTTTAAGTCATGATAATAATGATTTTGTGGATTTGTTGGACTATCTCGTTTGAAGAATGAAGGATGGGGTGATTCAATAGCTAGAAGGGAGCTCAATAAGAGTCCCCTGCGATGAAGATTGTACTGTCGTCGTATTGGTAAAGATCAGTGCTTCTTTAATTATGGCTAATTATTTGGTTAAAGTTCTGTAATTTGGTGTTTATAGTTTTGTTGCAGTTAGCTAAGATAAAATCGAATGTGGAGGGATATTCTTTTTGATAAGAAATTTTGTAAAGAAAAAAGAGGTTTCAGTGTTGTTGAAGCAGTTTGATTTGATGCCTATATTATAGTTTTATGTATAATGAGTCTATGATTATATCTTGTCCTTTGATGTTCTAAGTCGAGGAGAAGTGATGAGTATTTGAGATGTCATTATGCTTGGTGTTCGAGAGCTTTTTTATACTATATACTTAAAGATATTTTTATATAAATATTTGTGAAGCGTATAATATGAAAATTAAAGACGTGAACCACATCACAAATTAATATAATATTTTTGATATTTAAACATAAGCTCTTACCTTTAGGTATACAGGGTGTAACAGGTCTATTTGACTAATGTAATAACTTTTTTTCTATTCAATATTTTTAAGTTTTTTTTTTTTGTGATGATTTGTAGAGCTCTGCGCTATAATTTGTATATCTTATATTTAATTTTATTTTTTTACA
Organism: Neotoxoptera formosana; assembly: GCA_022818045.1. Classification (NCBI taxonomy): domain Eukaryota; kingdom Metazoa; phylum Arthropoda; class Insecta; order Hemiptera; family Aphididae; genus Neotoxoptera; species Neotoxoptera formosana. The sequence continues at coordinate 33,056,473 of CM040631.1, read as the reverse complement.
GCAAAAATAAATAATTTAAGTTTTGTATTTAATATTTTTCTAATAATCCAAGATAGCTATTTCATAAACAAGTATTTAAAAACCATTTTGGCGTTTAAAACTTTTAATTTGGTTAAGTCGTTAATTTTTAAACAATTTTCAAAGTGTGTTAAAATTCAAATTTATTTCTTGCTAATCACTGTTACTGCTGTAGTCGATTTTCAATTGTTTTTTTCCAAGAAACAATAAATTTGTTATCATTAAAAGGTAGATAATCAATATTAAATACATACACATACTAATACGTATTTTATCATAATTTAACATAATATGATTATAATTTATAACATCATGTTCCTACTATTACTTATTTTAAATCATCATCATTCATCAATATTTTATTGTTCAATCATTTAAATACGTTTAAACAAATTTAGAACATTTTGATTTTGAATTATGAAACAAATGACATGTGGTTTGAATATTAATTATAGTTATTCTTTAAGTCCTTTTTAAATTTAAAGTTTTAATATTATTTTATGGATCAAACACATTTTGCCGTAATCACTAAAAACCTTAAGACTTGTCTTCTCATATTTTAAGACAATTCTATTATATTAAATTGATGAGAAATACCTAGTAATACCATGGAATTATCAGATTGAACATAATTCGTTGAAAATATTTTTGGAAATGCCTTTGAACACAGGTACATATTATTATCATTAGTTTGCAAGTTAAAATTTTTTTATTTTAATATCTTTATAAACTTTTGGTAACTAGATACAAAAAAATCAAAAATTAAACATACATATAATACAATTTTAAATTCTCAACACTTCAAATTACTTATCAAGAAAAATATTCAAAATCCATTATTATGTAGTTTACCTATACACAGTACCTACTACAATTGAAGATTTTAATTTAATTTGAATAGCAAAATAACATTTTTGTTAAAATGTGAGTATCATTTGTATTAAATTAATTTATACTTCAATCTAACCATTATAATATTAATATTAATATTCTCACTGTTAATGAAAATAATCTAGGTGTATGTCAACATTAAAATTATACATATTTGGTGAGAGTTCAAACAATTTCATTTTCAATCACATGCAGTTAGTTGTATAATTAATGCTTAGAGTACCTTGCTGTTTTAATACTACATTTGTACACTTACTATAGTTACTATTGTAACTAGTTGTATGTACCTATACATAAAACCACCAGAAGTCCAATTGTAACCAGTTCATCTTAAGTATAAAACAACATAAATCAAATGTTTCATTGTATTTAAAAAAATAATGTAAATGGTTAAATTGTAGATCATAAAAAATATTGTTAGCTGTAAGTAGATGAGTAGATATCTAATATTAGTGTTTTTAATGTAGTGATTTAGTTCATCAGGAACTTTATGTATTCAATATTAACCATATTTATAGTTCTCTGTTTATGAAAAAAAAAAAAAAAATATTAATATAAGAATTTAATAAATACTAGGGGTATGCTTGAGTATCATAAAAATTAGTTGAGGTACTCAGTCCCCCCGCCCCCCCCCCAAGTCAACCACTGCCTATAACAACTAACTTAACAGAAAAATAACTAATGAGGGCATTCTGAAATAGTTTTGATTGGCTTGAAAGTGTGTAGATAAATGTTATTAATAAACACAGTACTAACCAATTTCTTTAGTATTTTTCTAAATATTTCATAGTGTGTTAGTATGTTTACATAATTACTAAGAATAAAAAATAACCCATGAAATAATTAAGTTAATGATTTGAAATTGTTCGAATAGGTATTTAATGTCAACTTGTCATGTACTTTTTAAGACTAGGGTCTTCAACCTTTGAGGATTTCAGAATAAAAGATAAAATACATACTAATTTTCCTTAGTTTGTTATTCATTAATAAATAAAACATAAAAAAACATTTTCATACTATAAATTAAAAATATAGCTAACATTTTTATTTAAAATGTAAGTTGTAATTTATTATATCTATTTTTATTTTTACTAGAAAAAATATAGTTGCAACACTTAATTGTTGTTTTATTGCAGATCTCCTTGTATTAGAAAATTAATACAAAGCTTAATTGAAATCCCTTTTAAGATTTACATATTGCCAGAGTTCACGTTAATAACAGATAAAATAAATAATTTTCTACATGACATAATATGTGACATTTAATATCCTTCTGATGGTTAAATTGTTTGAAACACTTAAGAGTGTATTGTTTTATACATGAATACTCTGCTAGTTGCAAACCGTTGCGTAATATTATAATTATACTTTTATTTGTTTTGAACATTTAGCCAACAAATTGTTAACTTATATTATTAGGTGTCGGTTATTTTTTTTTTCTTCAGTTAGTGAAAGAACCTTATACATACATGTACAGCAGAGAATGTTATTGAATGACAATAAGTAAATAGCTGAAAGTAAGTTTTTTACTTAGATTGGAGATATGTAGGTAACAATTAAAAAATAACTCAACATTTTACTTTAATTCTGTTTTTTATGAATGGTGGCTAAGTCTGAATGCTTAGCACACCACCATGATTCACACTAGAAGAATAATTTTATGTAAATAACTTATCATAATTTATGTAAAGGAATATAGGGTTATGTTTACTTTTTTGTCATATATCTCTTTGTTATACCCATGATTTTTTATGTCAGTCATCATCTTCTCATTCACATTTTTTGCCAGTTGAAGTTCTTGCTATAATAATATAATTATAAACAACTTCATAATTAATTCTTTGTTAGTAAATATTTTAATTTTAAGTTTTGTGTTTGTAAATATTTTTATAATTTGTTATTTATTAAGTTTTCTAAAATTAAATAATGTAAATTGTATTTAAAAATGCAGTGTATTGGGGTTCAACTTGTTCCTGAAATTCAGACATGATTATATTGTATATTTTATTAATTAGGTACACCAATTATTTATATGGTATTTAGATTATTATTTATTTGTTTTAGCTTAATTTAGTTTATTAAATGAATATTATTAGGAAAATTTACTATGTTATGTATTATAGTAGTAAAAAATGTTTTTTACTCTCAAAATTGTAATGTGCATGTATTGTAAAAAAAATTTTACCCCCCCCCCCCCCTCCTACAAATATGTTCAGTTTTGACCTTGTACATTTTTATTGTGTATATGATACATTACTGTTTTTCATATTAATGCCATTATATCTTTTTCTAAAGATATATATATTTCTGCTGACAAATTCAGCTCTTTTTGTGTGTCTAGTTTCTTTTTTGGCTCTTCCTTCGCCAGAACTTGAAAAGCTCTTAAATTAGTTGTGTATTCTTTTTTTTGATTTCCCTATAATTTTGTTTTAAAATATACAAGTATAATGAAGTATAATTTATTTATTTATCATGATTTTATTATAAATATTTTTAGTTACCTGAATATCCTTCAGTTTTTTAATATCATCTGACAACTGACTATTGTGTAATTCTAATTCAGTCTAATTCAGACCATCACATTGACCTAATAGCTGTATTAGGATCACATCCTCGTTTACAACATTTATGACTATGTGACATAATTGAACGTTAAGGATAAAACAGTTAAAATAGAGGAGAATGGAGAAAGTTAAGTGTTCAGTAAATTAAATAATTTAAGATATTTAGCTGATTTGGTTAATAAGGTTACATGAACTAATTATATTTATAGATGCTTTTACACCGATTTCATCAAACAGTGTTAATGACACTCAATTTAAAGTACTATACAAGCTACTTCTGGTTAGAGTTAAAGTTTTAGTGTGACAGTATTAAACCAATGGTGATGAATACATAATATTACAATATATAAATAAATTAAATAATAAATATTATCAATAATTTTATTTGTGTCAAATAAATATTTTACAATTGTTTTTTTATTAGTATAAATGTATAATATAATATAAATATACTTATTCAAATATGAACAAACTAAATTTATATAATGTTATAATTATATGACAACTGTATAATCAGTGATGCAACCATAATAATATGAGTGACAAAGTTTTGGACAATTATTATCATTGATTCTTATTTATTATGAATGTAATATTGATCATTGATGTAAAAATAATTTTTAATATACCATTTGAATTTTGGCGGATAATGAATTGATATCTTTCTAATGTCGTTCTGTTATATGGCCAATGCCTCATAAAACTGAATAACGCGGTATCTTAAATTTTCCCGGACTACTAGCGCTCGTAGTGGTATGCTTCTAGAACTAAAGTTTGAACGTCTGATAAGAGTCGTTGAGAATCCTGTTATTTTTATCCGTGGTAATGACTAATGACCAGGGCTCGGGACTTATAGCACTTAAAATCATTAAAATAAGCGTTTAAAAAAGCACTTAAAAACATCAATATAAGCACTAAAATAAGCATTTAAAAAACTTAAATTTAAGCAAAAATATTTATTAAAAAAAAAACAATAAAATAAATAATAAATCTTAACTTTATATAAAAAAAAAAATAATTAAAAAAATATTTTATTTGATAAACATGAACTCAATTATATTAATTTGTTTCCTCGAAATCCAATTCTATTTTGAGCGTTGGAATATTTTTGTTGACCCTGCAACGATGCCGCGGACGGCGACGGACTACGCGACAACGTAGATAAGATAAGAATTATTTTTAATTTTAATTCAATCAAAAACAACTTTGCAGGAGAAAATCATAAAAAAGTATAAAAACTGGTAAAAAAAGCAATAATTATCAGAAAAACTTGAAATAAGCATTTTTTTGAAAAATCACTGAAAAAAGCAAAAAAAAGCACTCTCAAATTTCAAAATCGAACGTGTTGTAACATGACATACACTTCTATAGCACTCTGCTTCATTTTAAGTCAATCCATAAAAATAAGCAAATGCTTTAAGTCCCGAGCCCTGCTAATGACCATAGACCTTATACCTTATACCTTAGTAGAAGGTCTATGCTAATGACCTACCTTTTAATGATAACAAATTTATTGTTTCATGGAAAAAAACAATTGAAAATCGACTACAGCTGTAATAGTGATTAGCAAGAAATAAATTTGAATTTTAACACACTTTGAAAATTGTTTAAAAATTAACGACTTAACCAAATTAAAAGTTTTAAACGCCAAAATGGTTTTTAAATACTTATTTATGAAATAGCTATCTTGGATTATTAGAAAAATATTAAATACAAAATTTAAATTATTTATTTTTGTTGTAAAAAAATAAAATAAAATATAAGATATACAAATTATAGCGCAGAGCTCTACAAATCATTACAAAAAAAAAAAAAACTTAAAAATATTGAATAGAAAAAAAGTTATTGCATTAGTCAAATAGACCCGTTACACCCTGTATATGTACAAAGTTGTGGTTCATTTTTATTTATTTAATCTATACCTGCTATATATCATTATAATATTTACTATGAACTGTGAATTATTAATACATTGATTGAATTTACAATTTTTTTTATGAATAATAGTTATTCATTTTGATTTGCAATAAATTAGGAAGGTATGTTAAGATTTAAAAGTCCATCTATTGAATATATAATGTAACTAATTTAAATACCTTTCACTGTTATCTATACGCTCTAGATACTTTAGATAACCGTGGACCTATACACATGATTTTCACTCAAAATCTATTTTTATATAGAAAAATCGATAAATTTTAATTGTTATTTTGTCTTTACTTTTTATCATATATATTTAATCTTATGATAAACTATACTTGATATAGGTATACCTTCAGCTTGTATCTGTATATATATATACTATACATATATAGTATCATAAAAGAAAAATATACAATTTATTATAATCATGCAAACCGAGTGTCGCGCATTCCTTAACCACCGTCTCTCGGGGGCTGTCCCAAATCTGAGTGCGTCTTTTGTGGGGTTCCTCACTATATATATATATATATATACACAGCGTATACAATATACATATATTTACATATTATATACTATACTATGTACGAGCGGAAACAGTGTGGCGGCGCGGCTACTGCTCTCACGGATAAACGCCTAATGCAAACCGTTATGCGCGCTCAACCGTTAGTCGCGTGCATCCTGCGGTTAATTTCGCGAACGAATGGTCTTTGGTAAATGCGAATCGGTTTTATTGGTCGTTTGAGGGTTTGTGGCTTGAGCGAAGAGGGTGGAATATCATCAGAGAGAGAGAGAGAGAAATAACAGAAACGTAGTTGTGTATACGCCAGCACACATATTATATTATATATAGAATATACTAACTGCTGTCGTATATATATGACATAACATATATATGTATGTATAAAAAGCCAAAACCCGTTTATTTCCGATCATAGGTTTATATTTCGTGACCGAACCGGAAACGCGGGAAAGTAGGTGCCGACTCAGCATCAACAACATATCAGAAACGGCGGTACACCCAAAATGCCCTTAAAGCTCATAACGGTTTATGATTTCGTCATGAATACAAATCGACCAAAGGAACTCGCGGAATCGCGAAACCGCGACCCCGAGGACCTTATATAACCGTTATTGGAAATTTATACAGCAATAATACAATTTTCCGAGTGTATCAATAAAAAAAAAAAAAAAGACATCGTGTAGTTATGCGCGCAAGGGTTTATTCGGTATATATATATGGAAACGATTGGCGGGCGCACATCACACACACGCACACAAAGTCGTACAGTACAGTATATATATATATATATATATATAGAATGAAAAAAAATAAGACCGATCAAATATTTTATGTTATTTTTATTGTTGTTTTATATGTTCGGCAATGATCGAAATTTGACAGGGTTTTATATTCCGAATAACAACTTTTCCCACTAGTTTTATGGTTCCGCCAAAGTAATAAAAACAATGGGTGAACGCTTTTTCCCCTCTTACATTATCTAATTTTCTAATTTCATTCCTTGTACATAATGCACGAGAATAGCTGCGTACGAACGAATTTAACCATACGACGAGTTCTTTTATATGTATAAAACTTAAAAAAAAATCCTCAAATGATTATTTTTAACAGCACTCCTTCTCGGCAATACCTTTGAAATAATATTATGATTGTCATAAAAAACAAAAATCACTGGATTATCTCTCTGAAATATTGCATGAAAATAAAAAACAAGGTAGTTAGTTTTAAAAATAGGTGATGTTTTTGGATTTTTTTTTTGTATTATCACTGACACATTTATATTTTGTCAATTAAAGTGTTTATTATATTTTATTTAACTCTATGACTATATTTAATATTGATTAATTATAATCATATATATAATATAGTCTCATATATATATTTGAATTTGATATTAGACTAATGCAAGATATGTTTAAACGGTTCAACAAATACACGTACGAAAGCAATAATAATAAAATTGACATTTACTACTCTAGTATAAGTAGGTACCTACATTATTTTTATTAAGGACTAAATGTTATACTTAAAAAGTATACAAATTACTTATTTAAGCAAATTCAAAAATAGTTTTTACTTGTTTTATATAATAAATAGATTGAATGGGTAGTTATAATTAAGTAATTTGTAAGTATGTTTATAGGTACGTGACTATATAAATGTACCTATATATAGGTGTAGGTTAGGTATGCGGTGGGAATAATAACTTAAATTATAAGGTGGAAGTTCTAAGATTGTTTAAGGAAAACAAATATTTTATCGTATAATTAAGTTAATAAATAATATGTTGTGCGTCGTTAATACGCATTTTTTAAATTAAACCCGAATGGTGTTTTAACTATGTATGAAGAAAAAACATGATTTCCAAGAGGTATACATTGTAAATAAAACTAAGATATACTTTAAAACTAAATTTAGGAATAATATAAAATCCTTTTGGATACATTCAGTGTATTACTGCACTGTACAATATGTATACCTATAGTATAAAATATATACTATATACATTATCCATATATCTTCTAATTACTTTAACACATACACCTATAATTATATACAGCGTGCGTATAATAATATATTAATTGTTTTAATTCAGTAGCGAATAAGTGTTTTCTTCTACTCAAATAAAAAGGCAATATACTGTTCAGTAATATTATTATTACGCCATGGTGAGAAAAAACGCTATGAACAATAACGTCAAAAACGATTTTATTTTCCTTATATATATATACCTATACGGTACCTTATATACAATATACATAATATATGGCAATCGTATGTCACCTATATACATGGCTATACATATTCCATTTGACTCGGAGATAATATTGTATATGAGAATATCGATACAATATTATCAGAGGTCAATAAAACATATTATACAGGGTGATTCAAAATGTATGTTACGGCCACTTTATTGTTTCAAAATAGTGAAAAATGTGTATATGATAAAAGAAAGTTTTTTGATTTAAAAACGTCTAAAATGATTTGTACATTTTGTAATTTTTTACAATATTTTAGGGGGCTTTTGGGCGGTTAACTTTAGAAATGTATTAAAACTTTAAATATCTCTCAAGCATAGAGTTTTGCATTGATTAATGTTGTTCGAGCACTAAAAAATGTCTTCATATATTATATGTTTGCAAAAAAAGTATATAGGTTCCCATTTGAATTTCTAAAGTTGTCCCCCTAAAACCTTTCTAATATATTGAAAAAAAAATTTTAAAATGTATATACAAATCATTTTAGATGTTTCCAAATCAAAACACTTTCTTATATCACATACATTTTTCTGTATTTCAAATATTTATGTGATAAAATGTGCAGTCTGTAAGAATTAAAGTTTGAATCACCCTGTACCTACATGCAGTATATTATATAAAATTATATATGGGACCTAAAAACGTAGCAATAGTGATATTATCAACATTTCGACGTGTTCCGATATACAGCGTAATAATAATAATAATATTATGACGTACACAATAATATCATATATATATATATATAATATATAATAACGACAGCCCATCATCGATGTGTGTGCACTGCTGTAAAGTCGCGGTGCGTGTAACCATCATTTATATATATATACCTATACGGCGTGATGCGCGTACACTGCACACGGCGAGGGTGTGAGGATGATATTTTATTTTATTTTTTTTTTGTTAGCATCCGTCTGCGTGCGTATACGCGCGCGTCCGTGTTTGGTCTGAAAATCACGTGCTGACTGAAAAGCGAAGGAGAAAATAAAAGTGTATAACGCACACACCGCGAAATCATATTTATAAGCTAGGAAATTGGATTCCATTCACGTGATGAGAAACGGCGGCGGGGATGGAAGGGGAGCGATGGGGTGGGGTGTTGAACAACGACGACTGTAGGTCATATAGTATATATATATATATATATATTATATACATCACACAACGCACACACACACACACACACTCAGAGTTGCGGTGCGCGACGATAAGAATACCGTTTCGTCGTGTTCGACAAAAAGATAAACCCCGCGGACGTGAACGAATTTCCATTTTCACCGCCGCCGCCGCCGCCGTCTTTTCATCCCTTTCCCTTTTGCGCACCCAGTGCAGCAGTCTCTTGATCGCGGCGGGGGCAGGGCGTGTGCGTGTGTTTGCGGCGTGTGTGCGAGAGTATTTCCAAATCCCACACGGCGGTCAATCGTTCGTAGATAATGCCCTGCGGAGGTGCCAAGTGGCCGACGCCGCCGCCGCCGACCCTCGTCCGTAAATAAAGATTCTCGCTGACCCATCAATAAACAAAATGGCTTCTCGTATATTTTTCCGCCCCGAGTGCGCGCGCGAAGGAGGAAAATAACAACGACGAGAGAAAAAAAAATATCTACCCCATTTCTACACGTCTATGTATATATATATATATATATAAGTTCACCCACACTCGCTCGTATATTATATAAACAGGTTATATATACACACAACTCAATATGTTCGCGACCCTTTACACGATCCCTGGGAAAAAAAAGATCAAGAACGTCTTTTACGCTCGTTTGTTTTCCACGTAGACGTATAGTCCCTTCTCGGACCTCGCGCGTCCCCGCTTTCGTCCCGCCCGCCCGGCGAAACACTTTACAGCGTTTTTATACGCCGTAATACTATACACACGAAATCCGTCCCCGCCGCCGCAGCGTGCTTGTGTGCGTGCGATGCGTGATATACGGCCGCCCGCCGTATACCTATACTCTGTGCGCCCCGACAAATCGCTTTTTATATGCCGCGATCGAGATTCGCGCGCGCACTTTCACCTGCGTTTATTCGTATTGTACGAGGTTTAGATAAAAAAAAAAAAAAAAAACGAAAAAACGAAAAGAAACCGTATTTTGTTTATCGATATATAGCCCGCTATAGCAGATGTACGCGCGCGTAGGTCATCACAAAAGCTACCTTCACCTACCGCTGGGTACTGCAGCTATGTAATATTAAAGCGCAGAGTATATTATTGTATACAAAAGCCAACACGACTTTAAAAAAAATATATTATTTGTATTGAACTCGGAATTCCGATGGTTCATATAATATTATGTTATATACATGACGCGCATATCAAATACAATTTACACAAATAATACATAATATATATGAACATTATTATATTGTGCGTCGATAAATATTTCAAACAATAATTTTATACGACCAAATTTTTATTTTCAATTTTAACATACATATTATATATAGGTAGTAAACATTTTTTTCATTATTTATCCCGTTTTCTATATACTCAGAATATATATTATATATTGGTAATAGTACCACGCTGTATCAGCTATTTAATTTTAATGGCTACTATTATTGCTGTATAACATATATATACCTATTTTATTATCATTTATCAATCATAAAATACACATTCATACGATAGTATATTATATTTTATGTATTATTTTTATATTTAATTATTTTTATTATAGAAATATTTTTTTGTATATAAATAGATAGGGCTCTATTAAAAAATGATTAAATCTTAAATAGAAAAAACTATAAATATATTTAAAAACCAGTATTATAGGTATCCATTACCATTGTCCGTTATTTTATATGTAATAGTGGGAACCTATACCGATACATATTATATAACTATAGATGCCTATAGATTTTAATTTATGTACCTACATGTTTATTTATCACGTTATTATAGGCACATATAATATGGCAGTATTGTATCTACCATCGTTCAGTCACAGTCGTATAGGTACCTAATAGTATATATTATTATACAGTGACACGTTGCTTGCAATAATGCTCATTCCTATAGTTTATCCTTTAATAATTAATTGATTCTGATTTTTGAAATTGTCAAGTATGATGCCTATATATATTTAAACAATATATATAGTATTTCTAGATAGGTATTTAGATTTTCATACCATACCAAAAAAACTGCAGTTATTGGATCACTCTTTAAATGCATTTCTGCAGCAGAAGTGTCCTGCCGTTGCGATCCGAACATTTTTTTTTTTTTGGTATGGTATGAAAATCTAAGTAAACCCCCATTTTTACTGCTGATTTTATAGTGATCAGTAATAATATTTTTTTGAAGACTTTTTTTCAATTTTTTTAATTTTATTAATAACTATATTACAGAAAGTTTTGATACATAATATTATAAAAATATGTAAATGATGTTGTTTTAATACATATTAGGTATATTGCTATAAAACCATACGGTAGTGCAGATAGCCGCGCACGAGTGCAATATAATAAGTAATTAAAATAAATAAACATTTTTGAGGGGAATATAAACGCTATTTGAAACTGCCCGATCACATAAATAGCTGGTAATACACCATGTGTGGTAATTATATTTATAGTCTATATATAAATAGGTTCTTATCGAAAAATAATATTGCTCACGGAAGCCAGACGTTCAGTAGTTACCTATATATAGTAGCTGGTAGGTAGGTATATATATGCGTACAGGTTTATACCGCAAATTAACGCCGTTTGCGCAATGGGCGTATATAGTAATACGTGCAGCCGGAAGTAATTGTATTATTTTTCGCCCAACCGGTTAATAGACTATTGACGGGCTAATTTCGGCGATTGTTTGAGTTCCAGAGTAAATTAGTTTTTTACCGGGATGGTCGATATGTATAATAGTATATATATATAATATATTTAGTGTCCTGCTGTATTCGGAGACCATCGTCATCATCGTGATGCGATGGTCTGCAGGCGGTGGCCAAATTAGCCTTGCCGCGAGAATTTCGACGTCCCTTCCATATTCCAACGCGCGCTGCCCCTAAACTATATATATTATTATTATTATTAGGTACCTATTATATCAATAATTCACTTTCGACTAATCCCAGTTAGTAATATAAATATATGTGTAGTACTTAAATCCATAATCACGAAAGCGATTGTATTTATTATTATATATACCTACACCACATCGTTTATATCAACACAAATATCTTTACTATAATAATAAAGATACTATATACATATATATATAGAAGTGCCTACATATTTTATTAAAATTATAACGATATGTCTCTGTAGTATGGCTGCAGAGAGTATATGATTAATAATCATGCTGTAATTGAAAACAATTTGGGATTTAAAACGATGAAACATATTTCAAATATTTTGGAGGGAAAAGCAACATCTCGAAATAATACAATATCTGAAGAACTAACTGCTAATGACATATGTCTCATATATGAAGATGGCACCTATATGACGTCAGTTGACGTGGAACGAAGTTTCTCGAGATACAAACAACACCGGTCGATAACCGCCAAAGATTTATGTTTGAGAATATTAAGCAGCACCCGATTATACAGTGCTATTATATGAAACACGAGGTAAAAGTATTATAACAAATATAGGTACTTACCTAAATTGTATTTCTATTAATTTGCTGGAAATAATTTTCAGGGGAAAAAGAAGTTGGACAGATGATAATTGAGAAAATAAGAGAGTTTTTATTGTATTTAATATTTTTTATCAGATAATTTTTCATAATAATGTATTTTATATAAGTTTTAAGTTAAAAATTGTGTTTTATTGAATTTAAAAACATTTTTAGAGTACCTATTTTAGGACATTTTTTAGTGCATTTTTCTAAGGCATTCGTATTTTTTTAGGACATTTTTCTTATTTTTTATGGCATTAAAGTCCGTTCCCTAATGATTATATAAATACTAAATATATACCCGAACATATTATATTATATATATATATAAGCATAATACACAGCAATTCAATATTTTAATACTATGAATATAATATAATCTATATATATATATATGTTTTTTGTTTATTATAATGTTACAAATTTTAATTTTCTAAACTCATATTATATAGGTTTATCATTGCCATAGTTTGTAGGTACCTGTACGGCTGTACATAAGTATATAGAGCGAGGGAAAGGACAGCCGACAATAGGACGAGGTACCTATATACTTCGGATACCCAATGCAGCTATATATATCATCATCGTATATCACCGCGATGATTCAAGCACAACAATATTTATCGGAGTTAATATAATGATATTAGCTTAATAAATGTTCAAACATTTTGACTTTTTTTGGGACATTATACCTATTTAGAACAATTATCATTAAATGTTTTAGTTATATACATATTATCATGTTTATTTAAAAAAATGTCTTTCAGTATAGGTTTAATCTAATGTACAATTATGTAATACGCATCAGTACCTATAATATATTATAGGTACCGCATATTACCTAACGTTTTGGTCTAATAATATAGAAGCTTGTACAAATTTGAATGAAAATTCAATCTTTACGAATTCGGAACATTTTCATATGGCCCTAGAAAATAATGAATATATTATTATGTATCACGTGGCATGCTCAATAATAAATATAGCATCATAAATAATAATCATCATAATATTGTTGTAAAAACAAGCAGAGTTCTCCCTCCAATAACAGAATTTAAATGTCATAGCATACTTTTTCATCGAGTATAAAATTAAAATTCATTAAAAGTAAACATAAAATAAAAATAATTAATGGCGTAGGCCCTTTATAGGGTGAAAATATAGCGTATATATTTTTATTTTGTAGCGCCTCAAATATGTGCACTTTATTTTATAATCGATTGTAGGTTTTTTATTACTCTTGTATATTAACCTTTGCATATTAAACTACAAAAAAAACACATTTTCAACAATAGATATATATTATATTATTTAATAGGATTTCTATTGTTGATATATACATATATATAGTTCTATAGCTCGTACAAACCAATAGATACCTATATATTATATATACCTTCTATACCTACATATATAATATAGCGCTGGTTGTATATAAGTACATGAAATATTGTACTACATATTATAAAGTCGTTAAAATATTTCTAATGTTTAAATGGCAAAAGTCAAACATTCTGTGTTATATAGGTAGGTACCTATATTATTACTTATATATAGGTTTATTACTTATTCATAGCTTATTGCATATTACAGATATATTTTTATTTTACTTCTATATTGTATACAATTTATATTATATATAACCACAACAATATTCTGTTATCACACATTCGAAAATAGGTAGAAAGATTGCAGCGGTAGGTATGTATATGATACCATATTATAGCCATAATATATATATATATTTGATTTTAATAAATCTTAATTTATCTGATTGCAGGAAATCGTATTTACTCATATATATATAAGTATATTAAAGAATTAGTTTTAGGAGTTTTAGAGTTAGGATGTTGATGACTTAAAAAAACACACAAAAATGCCCTAAAAAAATGCAAAAATGCCCTAAAAACTTCAAAAAATTACCTTAAAAATGATTTAAAAACTAATTAAGTAAGTGAAAAAAATTTATTTATTAGAGATATGGGCGTGATAATGGCTTAAAATATGAATTATAGATTATAATATTAATAAACAATATAGTAGGTATACATTTACATTTTAAGCATTATATAAAATTATTATTACTTGTCCAAATCCAAAGTTAGATTTTAAATTAATTAAATTTGTTTCCAAACCTGGGTTTAACACTTGCTCGAAAATCTAAAATTGCCCCACATTGTACAAAAACTACAAAAAATGACCTAATAGATGAAAAAATGACTTAAAAATGTTGAAAAATGACGTTAAAAAACAAAAAAAATGCAAAATAAAATTAGAATATTATCATCAAGAGAGCATGAATCAAATTTTTAGCTAGGATATAGCATTATATAGAATCAAAGGAAAAAATAAGCAAAAGTCATCAACTTCCTAACTCTTATTATTAATAATTATAAAATAATGTGTACCTATAACCATTGCAGTAGATTGTGTAATAATAAATTATAACTATTGTTTTTCAATGTAATTTCAGTATAACAAATTTATATTATATTAACTCGCATTATAATATGTGTATTCAAATTTTTTCCTGAAAATTGTATTCTTATATAAAATGTTTAATATACTTTAACAGCAGCGAGGGGCGCGCGGTAGCGCAGTGGCACATCGCGCGAGCACTATTGTTTGCACCGAACAGTTTTTTTTTATCGGCAGTATTAAAAAAAAATCATTCCCTCTCTGCTCTCTTCTACCGCAGACTTTTCCCGTGATTTCGCTCGGGTATTGAATAAAGTGGGTAATATTTTTCCATATATAGTTTATTTATTTGCTTCTCCGCCGCCGCTCGTCGTCCGCCGACTGCTCCGGGCAATAAAAACCAACCACCATAGTATTTTTATTTTTTTTATTTTTAGTCAGTTAAGAATTGAGAACACGTAACCGCTGCTACCGCTTTTGGGGTTATAATGGTGTGCGGGATGTGTGGTGGCGGGGTGGAAGTACCCAAAAGGCAGTTTGTTCTCATTAAACTTTCTCTCCTCCCGCGGCCCTTCCGTTCTAAGTTTCAAAAACAGTTTATGCTCATGTTCTCCGCTTCTCTGTCTCTTCCCATCTCGCTCTTTCTCCCTCTCTCCGGTTCTCGCTATTCTCTCTCTTTTTATATAAAACTCTCACACACACACACAGACAAATGTATATATATATATATATACTTTCGCTTGCATGAAATTGCTTTTTTCTGCCCTCTACCCCCTCCGGCTGTATAAATATTATACGCGCGGCAGTCTGTACACATATTTTTATTTATTGCCCCGTTTACACGAGAGGTCTATACTGAAAAAACTGCGATTCCATCCACTTTCAACTTATCACGGAAAAACCTCGACTCAAATCTAAATAAATGACGAAATAAAACGGATATTTATGTGCGCAAAGGTGTTTATTATTGTGAGATGAGGAGATCAGCTTACGTGCGGCGTATATAGCAGCGTGCACATAAAACTTATGTCCCAAAGTGGATGAACAATGACTCTCAAAAATCGTTTTACTCTTAACTTTATGGTAGGTATTTACCACAACGTTAATTTAGTGCTCACTGTTCAAAAATGGTCAGTGTTAAATATAACGCACATACAGGGTGATTCAAAATGCATAGTTACGGCCACTTTATATTGATTTAAAATAGAGAATATTAAATTATATATCTCTCAAGCATATATAATATAGAGTTTTGCATTAATAAATGTTGTTCAGGCACTAAAATGTATCAAAAAAATGTCGTCATATAATAGGTACCTATTATGTTTACAAAAAAAGTATAGATTCCCATTTGAGTTTCTAAAGTTGACCCCATAGGCGGAAATTTGGTGAAATTACTGGGGGGGGGGGGCTGAGCATTATATTTCTCATTGCACCCAAGGCCGTATCCAGAAAAAATTTTCGGGGG
The DNA here is from genome assembly GCA_022818045.1 of Neotoxoptera formosana. NCBI lineage: Eukaryota > Metazoa > Arthropoda > Insecta > Hemiptera > Aphididae > Neotoxoptera > Neotoxoptera formosana. The sequence continues at coordinate 33,039,774 of CM040631.1, read as the reverse complement.
GGGGGGTCCAAAATCTGTAATATTTATGTTGGTATTAAAAATAAATATTTATTTAGTTAAAAATTTGTACACTATTTAGGACATTTTGGGGGGTGTCCGGACTCCTTGGACCCCCTTCAAATACGGCCTTGATTGCACCTATATAGGCACTAATGTCCTAGTCGCTCACAATTATTTATTTCAACAAGACAATTTACAAAGTTTGACCTACTAAACAATTTAACCATAATTCAGTATAAAAACAATAATGTGCCTTACTTTTAACATTTATTTCTAAACAGAAAAAGAATTAAAAGTAGCATAATATTATTACGTAATTTCATCGAAACCGGGACGACGCGCGACGCGACGCGGACGACTGCTAATAAACAACCAATGCGGGTGTTAATTATACTTATTAGTTATTATTAATATTACATTAATTACGATCTTTCCAAGTTATGACAATTGACAATAAGTTTGTAAAAACTTATTAATTTAATTTAATTTTTATCATAAAATATTTATTTATAATTTATTTTGTAATCCAGATTTTAAAAATGTATTTTTCAATTATACTAATTATTATATATTTAGTCACATTAAAATTGTGATGGCCAGGGGGGCGGGCTAAGACCTGTACTTTAAACTTCTGGGGGGACTTAGTCCCCTCTAGCCTCCCCCCCGATTTCCGCCTATGGTTGACCCCCCAAAACCTCCCTAATACAGCTATATATTGTAAAAAATTATAAAATGTTCATTTGAGATCATTTGAGATGTTTTTATATATCAAACAACTTTTGTACTTTAAGTATAATAATAGGTAGGTACAAGCAATGTCAACACCTGCAGTTCTTTCCCCGTTTCTCGATAACACGAAAAAAAATTTATTATATAGCCTGCAATATATAGAAACATTTTTCTGTATTTTGAATATTTATGATGTGATAATAAATGCCTGTAAAATAAATTTTGAATCACCCTGTATATATATTATAGGAACCTATCTATATATTTATTATCACCTATATATTATTCGTACAAAAATCAAATAAGTATATACCTACCTTCAACGCGGAATTTGAATAAAAATATCAGTGATATATATTATATACACAAATATTTTTAAATTGGAAGATATTTTATAGGTATATAATATTATATATTCACTAAATATTTAGTAAATAACAAGAAGATCATTAAATTAAAAATTATTTATGTCGTTAATCGTTATACATACCTATTACCTATAGAGTATATAGGTTATTGGTATATACCGCTATGCAATAAAATATATATGGATAATAATATATAATTCCGCATCTATATATTTACGAATAGTACCTACTACCTATATCTAATGGCGTATTATATATATTGCCATAAAAAATAAGAATTAATTTTTATCGAATATATAATAGAATACAAGCGAATTGCACTTTGTAATTATATTTTTCTTATCGCTATATATATTATTTGAGAACATAATATTATATATATTATAGTTTTCTATTATCAAAATATTATATTATATATATACAGTTATCTTATAAGATATACCTAATATAATTATAGTTATCACTTACCCACATAAATTATATATTATAAAATAAAGTCGATAAAAAAATTAAATAAAGACTACGCGTGGGGAAGAATATAAAAAGCTCTCATTTTATATTAAACATTAACACGACCAGCAACTTTGCAGACCGGAAAATTAACAACAAACTGCTCGCAAAAAGAACACCGCGGCGGCTAGATTTGGTGCGCGCGTGCACGAAAATAAAAAATTATATTTTATACAAATCAACTCACTCGGGTAAAACTTAAAAAAAAACTTTTGCGTTCTTATCATTTTTTTTTTCACGTCCATTAATTCAACATAATTATATACCGTATAACACTATATATAACACTATATATTATAATATTGTATACACGTCTAATAAATAAAACAATATATGATACTTTTTTTAAGCTAACACATCATAATAATATATATTATATATAGGTTTACCTACTATAAATCACCGCATAATTATTCAGTGTTTGACACTGGCATATTACGCGTGACAACAATGTTAAACATTTATATATATGTAGGTAGGTACCTATATGCATGGCTATATCTATATATATATAAATATAATGAAGGTATATTATATAGGTACCTACTTATATATAATATATATGCACTTATACATATTATTTATTATGCAAAACTCAATAAGAATAATCAGTTAAAATAATTTTTCAATTATAATGCATATAATATAGGTACCAATATATTATTATTATATATTCTATAATAAATATTTATTATTTGTATACCGGCGGTGAGCTTATATATATATATACTACGTGTAGTACTATACCTATAATATATATATATATATATAGGTAGATACCGAAAATATAATGTGCAACGTATAGATATAATTAATTATAATTTATCAAATAATTAAACCTGTAATAGGTAGGTATAATATTTTGGAAAAAAGCATAATATACTGCAAGATTGATTAGAATATAAATCTAATAGAGTTTATTATATATAGCTTATAAATTAAAATAAAACAATAACAATATATTGTTGGGAAGACGCGTACAACGGTATACGGATAATTATATAGATTTGACATTTATTTAATAAGGTCGGACCGCGTTTATTTGCGCGTATATATCTCTAGATACGCGCAAATAACTATTGCAGTAACCAGCAAACCTCTCGAGAGAGCATATAATAATTATTGCATTTCCTATTTACAGGAAGACCTACTATATATATAGGAAGACATAGCACCAGTGAATACGCGTCTCATTATTGGCTCGTTAAAGTTTCCGACAAAGACGCACATATATGTAGGTATATAGGTATACTATAATATTATACTCATCAATTCGTCATAATAATATTATTATAATAATTAAATAATATATTATTATAAGTGATATTGTTTATATATTATAATACCTATGTAATACCTATTATAGGTATATATACTTACTAAATGTATATATTAAGTACTACCTACTATTGTGTGTTTTGTGGGTTTTTAATAATTTTGCGCGTTTACCGAAAAGTACAAATTGAAGATAATTATCATATCATACAATAATAACAATATTATCATCATCATAATCATAGCGCGCGCGCGGCGACGCCGGTCCCTTTGACGGCGGCAGAGGCGGCGGCGGCGTGGTGCTATATCGGCGGCTGTAATAACCGACGCGTCGGCGGCGACGGCCGCCCCGGTGTCCCGGACGGCGGCGGTGGGCGTGTCCTCCGGAGGCCACTCGAGGCGTGTGTGCGTCCGGAGCGAACGAATCAATGAACGACGGCGTCAGCGGTGGGGGAACCGCTCGCCATCATTACCCGGCAATTTAGTCGGCGCGCACACACACGCACAAAATATATACGCTTTTAGCGTTACCGTGCGGCGGTGTATATGGGGTTCGCGGTGCCCGTGGCGTCCGTCTGCGGCGGCGGTGCTGGTGGGGCGGCGGCGGCGGCGGCGGCGGCGGTGGTGCGCGCGTGTATTGGGGCGGGCCGGGCCGGCGCGGAGGCACCGAAAAATAGGTGTTAACTATATTTAATAGCCGCGCCGATGCCGTACCGCGCGCTCGTCGTCTGCAGCAGTCGCGCGCCACATCACACAACCGTCCGGTCGCCGTCGCCGCGTAGTAGTCGTCCCAGTGTCGTCGTCGTCTCGTTATTCGTGTTCGTCGTCGCGTCCGCACGGGACTCTGTGATCGTATAATATAATATATTTTATTGATTTTATTATATTATTAATATACTAATTATTATACACTGCTGCAGTCGTTTTTTATTTTTTTGTATAATACAAGTGTTGCGCACGTATAATCGTATACGCGAACGATGATGGTGTTGGACTCGGGACAAGCGTCCCCGTCGTTACGGCTGTACGCCGCGGCTGCCGCGGCCGCAGCCAACAGTTACGGAGGCTCGGCTGGCGCGACGTCCGGGGGCGCGGGACAACAGTCCGGTGCTGGAGGCGTCCAGATGCCCCCGCATCCGCTGTTCCCGCACTTCGCCGCCCGTTTCCCGCCCGGCATGGCGTCCGCGGCCAGTTTCGCGGCCGCCGGCCTCTCGCCGTTTCTCCAGCAGCACCACGTCGAGCACGCGGCCGCCCAGCGGTACGCGATCGCCGCAGCAGCGGCCGCCGCCGCCGCGAGGAACAACACGGTCGCCGGCCACGTGATGTCCGCGGCCGTGCACCAACAGCAACAGCAGCAACAACAACAACAACAACAACACCAACAACACCACCAACACCACAATCACCGGCCCAACTCGGAAGCCGCGAGCAAGAAACGGCCGCACCACCATCACCAACAACAGCAGCAACAGCACCAATTACTGCTTCAGCAGCAACAGCAACAGCAGCAACAACAACTGCAGCTTCAGCAACAGCAGCAGCAGCAACAGCACAGGATTATTAATATGTCGGGCAATCATAGTGACGACAGCGCCTCCGAAAACGGATCGCCCAAAAAAGGTTAGTAGTTCATCGTATAATATATTTTATAAATAAGCGGAGCAAGCACAAACCAAAAAAAGCTGCTATACACATATATTTTAAAAGTATATTATATGTAAATTACAATAATGAGATAGCTTTTCAAAATTCCTCACCAATTTCGTTTTTTAAAATGATATTTAGATGGTTGTAATATACCAAACTTAAAGTTGCAACTTGCTCAAGTATATACACCAATACGTATAATACGACTGCAGAGTATGTAAACCTACCCGAAGTTATTGTAGTTAGGTTTAATATATATATAGATATACAATAATATTATGATGATATTAGCATATGATTTAATTATAATATATCTATTAAAAATATTTTTTTTTCTCAAAATGGGACGTGATACAAAATCGATTTGAATTCCATAGTCTGTTGTGTCAAATGTAAATCACAGCTTTAAATTATTAGCGTGTGAAATTGAAAATAATAGGTATTATATAATATATTCTCACGAAAAAGGTTTTAATTCAACACATTCGCGTGATTATTAACGCAAAACACTATTCCATACACGTATATAGTAAACACATCGATTTAAATAGCAGGTAACCCTAGTAACAAGAACCATTTAGGTGCGGGCAATTATATACCTATATATAAAATTGATAATGAATACATTTTAAATCCGCATAATAGACATATATAATTGCGCAGTTATATATATACCTTTAGCTGTTTATGTTTAGAGCATTCCAATTTCCAGAGATAAAACGGTAATATTTTATTTTAAACCCTAAACTTGTAATATGCAGTCTGTAAATATAAATATATGTGATAAAAATTAACTATTCATTATATTTTACATCAATCTATATACAATTGGAGATATATTTACCTAGGATGCGGTATTGAATTCAATTGAAATACCTATATAGTTTTATGCGGTTTTATGATTTTGATTAAGTAGATATGTATAGGTACACATCGTATAAATCGTGGATATTTTATATTATGAATATAGTATAGTCGGCTATAGTTCTAAAGATATAGTAGGTATATTTATATCGGAAAAGTATAAAGTTATATATATAGTATATTGTCATGTATACCTAAATATAATACATATTTCCCTATTTTTCCAAACAAAAATAAATAGTCATTGTTGGTATTAATATGTAGGCAATAATAGTTGCGATATAAATAAGTCATTGTTGGTATATTAATAGACAATAATAGTTGCGATATGTATATAAATAGTTGCTGCAGGTATATACGCTGCAGCAAGGGTTCTTTTATATTGCAATATACATAATAATATATTAAGCTAGAATTCGATTATAGATATCTATATGAAGGTACGCACTTATGATGACTTACATTCTATAAATTATATATAAAAGTTGTTTTCTTATATTTTTGAAAAAAAAGCGCAATTTATATATATATTATGTGAATACAATTATAACGATAAATACGAAAATCGCGTGACGGTAAATATCCGAAAATAAAAAAGGGGCAGTTATAATATATATAAGTGTGCATGTGATCGTTTATATATACGATATATATAGGTATTATATCATTTGGCCGTGGGAACCCTACACGACCGGAAGGGTGCTCCCTCGTAAGACAGGTGTGCAAAATATATATATATGTCCAAATCCTGCTGCAATTTTAAATACTGCTCATATAGATTTATATTAGATTTTTAAGACTAAAATATAAAGGCATCCTATATGTATGTATATAAGTACATCTCGTTTAGTGCGAAGGTTAAAATATAGTCATGCCAAATAGTTTTTGATTAGCTTTCAACCATGTTTGTATTATAGCTATAGGCATATACACAATAGTATAATATTTATGTAGGTATACCTATATATTTTTTTTATCAATGTATTATATTATTATATATGTATTGACAATTTAATCTTCATAAAATCGACATAATAATACATCTGAAGTATATATAGGTACATTCGATATTTGGATCTTTATATTTATAAGTATAAATCTTTAAATAATAAACAGAAATATTTATCAAATTAAATTTTAAGTACCTAATCTTAGTTATGTTTTATTCATAATCATATTATTTTAAAGTAAAATCTATTTCTTAATTTTACTATATGTGTGCAATCATATTATTGCAACCTTGTTGTAATTATTTATGCGACAAAGTTATTCATATATATACATTTGTATAATTACTATACCTACATATAACCTACTTAAATTTTAATCGCCAAATAATAATTATGATAAAATTAAAATAACGACGAGTAAAACGCTTAAAAAAATATTGAATAGTTTAAAAAAATTGTCTATGTTATATAATAATTTGGTAGATATAGCTATAATATTATAATATTCAAATACCTAGGTACAATATAATATTAACTATTATTTATTATAATTATTATTATATGATATTGAATTAGTTTTTTTTTGTAAATGTATATTATGATATACCACCGTTTATATTTTGTAAAATCAGTTACAAAACTACGACTATATAGGTACATTTTGTCATGAATCACCAAAATATTTTTATATTAGGATCTCTCTTTTCCCGTATTTCCATAATTCAAAGCATAGGCATAAAACAATAACAAGTTTTTATTGAAATCAGCAATAATAAAAACAATATATCTAAACGTTTAATTAGATACAACGATTACCTAATAATAATAAACCAGAATCATAAAAAAATTATAAAGAAACAACTATATAATATATTATTATGTCTTATATAAATTCGACAACTTTTAATTAATATATTTAGTTTTACGACTTAGGTATATACGATCAATAATGAGTTTATTTTATCATTAATTCAAATGTGTTATAATCAGTAGGTATATATAGGCATAACCTATAACCTATACGGCTATACACATATATGAACCGAATGCCTTATTATTTGTTTTATTTAAATATTTATCTTATTCTGGATTAAAAATAAAACCAAATAACATTAATATTACCTAATCAATTAACTATAACATATAATATTAAAAGGATGATATACCTAAATATAATTGAACACCTTTAAGCTTATATTATTTTATACTCTTGTATATATTAGATATAATAATTGACAATTAACTGCCATAACAGTTGGCTATATAGGTATATACCTACGAACGGAACGGTGAAATAATAATTAACAGATAAAAATATAATGTTCGACTATAATATATATATAACGCGTGAACCTTTGCAATGTTATCGAAAGTGTAATTTTTTCTTTTGAACACCGCACACACAATATACATAGGTACCAAAATCAAATAAATATAATTAATATTTATTACGGGCTATTATATATACAATATATATTATGTAAAAGTTATAGAGAACATAATAATTTTCTACTTTAATAGCTATTATGTTATATTGTTATTGCTCTAAAATCTAAATTGATTTTATAAACATTTCAGTTTTATCTTTTTTATGAGGTTCAATTAGAAAAATTTGATTGTACATATATACAGTATATAGCAGTGTTTATAGCTGGTATATATGTTTAATATTCTTATTTATAATATATACCTGTGTGTATATATATATATATAAGAAATTGGTCTGAACCAGAACGTTTTTATTGATTCATTAAATTATACCTACTTGGTATATATATACCTACCTATAATCGAAAACAAAAAAAATGTAGACCCTTCGTTTTTATTATATAATTTACGCCGATCAATTGATTTCCAAATGTGTTTTCCGTAGTTTTATATTATATAGACTCTGGAGGCTCGTAATGAGTATAATAATGATGAGCGCTCATTGTATATATATATATATACGCCGATGCAATGGTTATATTAATGCATTATATATACATATTATAAATGTAGGTACCTATACATGTATATATCTATAATGTATACACAGCCGCGTATATAGGTATATTTGGTTTATAGATTATAGGTACTAATATAGGGTCTAGGACACTATATAATATGTATATAGGTGTTTTTTTTATGTGCACACACATATTTGCGATCATATATATATATATATCATATACACGTTAAACACTTACCGACTTTTATATATGTATATAATATATATGAGTAGTCGCGGGTAAATAACCTTTAATAAAATATATATTATACGGCACAATTCGTCCAGATCGGTGGATTAAACGCTATATATATATGTACCGCGCCGCGTGCACGAGTGTAACCGGTCATTACTGTATAGCTATATTATATACACATCACATCATATACTTACTTATTATATATTAATAAAAAAATAAACCCCCCCCCCTACCCTGATATATATATAGTCGAGTTAAACGTATATACATATACTAAATATATATATATATTTAGGTAGTATATCATCATATATACAATAACGTGTTGGAAGATTTAATAAGAGTTAATGCGTTAACTGTTTTTCGTGCGGCAGCTATTAAACACAATCATTATTATCGTTATGACGACGACGTACCTATACATATATAGTACACATTATAACCACGATTGTACAGGTATATACCACCTATCACATATACCTATATATTATATTAATCGTTAAAAGGTACACATATTCGCATATATATATGATGTGGTCAGGAGCGTAGCCGGGATTTTTTTTCAGGGGTGTTTTTTATAATTTTGTATTTATAAATATAATAATATATGTAACAAGCGTGCAGGAGGAATTTCCGCACATTTTCCATTCATAGTCACAAAAATATACATATGAAATAGAACGAAATAATAAATATTATTTATAAATTATAATGAAATATATATGACGACATATTTTGAAGAAATCCGAACCGTTTAGTACAGTATAGAAGGTACCTACACAAAACATTTTTTTTTTTTGCATAAATACGATCGAGGGTGGGTGAGTAGGTGAGTTTCAACACCCATATCACCCCCTCGACATGTTCACTGCAGCGATGAGCGGTTATATATTATTGTCTCGTTTTCACCGAGCGATTATTTATATATATATGTTCTGTATGGTGCCCTTTATACCTTATACCGTCGACCGCACATATCGAAATATATACATCCGCAGGTATATAATATATATATACGCGTTATAAATACTAAATAATATTATAAAGATGACGCGACACAATTCTGCAGTACGATGGGTATTTATAGAAACCATTTAACGCAGTATAATATGTCACATAAAATATATGGTACGATATATTAAAAAGGTTTGTCGCCATCGCGAGGAGAAAATATGTTTTTCACTATTTTTCTTTCGAATCGCAGTTGACTTTATATATCATTGCAGATTAAGGATCGTGAGAACCTATATATAGGTTACCCTAGTTACCTATAGGTAACTAGCTATCTGTGTATAATATAATATATAGGACTTTCACGAATATTCGAGACTTAATATAATGATAATAATATAAACGAAGGATAAACCTATATAACGAGAACAGATATTGAACATATTATACAGTCGCAAAATTTAAACATGTATACATATTAAATTATATATTAACCTCAAAACTGTAGTAATTCGAGACTCTGCGAATATTTTACCTATCGTCATAATATTTTATAATTATTATATAATACATAAATAAATAAATAAATAATATACACAATCTATAAAGTGTAGGTACCTATATATACATTTTACTACGTCTCGTAGTATCTATCGATGTATATGTTTCTATATATGTATACCTAATATTATCTATGAATTATGTAAATGTCTAAATTTGACTGAAATTTTTTTGATTTTTAATGAGTAGAGATCGTATTAGATTGCAAAATATTATTAATATACATTAATATAAACGCGCGCTGCTAAAATTCGTAGTTAATATTTAATTATATATATTTATTTGGCACTATTATAATTGAACAGGACCGCGTGATATCGGAGCTATATATGGCTAATCACTCGTAATAATTATGTAATATGATATTATATAGTCGATTCGTTAAAATGTATGCTACTATATTATATTATTATGTCTATTTTATTTTACGTGTATAGAGGTATATATTGCTCTTAGAATATTGGAATATATTATTTCAAATAGTAGTTTTGCCGAACGAAAAGCTATTGATGTTCTTTAAATCGTATTATACAATAATACGTATTCTATATAACCTATAAACCGACATACTGCAGCAGACTTGTATTAACGAATAACGAGTATTTGAATTAATTAACGGTTAAGCGTTTCGAATACAAAATAAACAGATATTTTAATATGCATATGAATACGAATATATACCTACCGCGAACAAAAAACGAACTTGTTATTTTATAGGTAATTAATAACGATTACGCATTTCTGTCGAACAATACACAATAAATACGAATACAACGCATAGGTATACCTATATATTTTATTATCATTATATTATCATCGTCAGATTGTGCAAATAATTACGATCCGTTCGTACCTATAATATTATTATTATTATTATATTACGTTATTAATTGCGCGTTTCGTAGTACCCGACGCGAAATGTTTTTTTTAAAAATCGTGTTTTCGTATTTACGATTTATATGATTGACATTGACGTGCGATAAAGCACTATCGATCCGTGTGTTGAATTCGCGGTAAAAGGCGGCGGCGGCGGTCCGATCAAAGGTTTGAATCGATTCGAAGGAAATAAAAATCAATACGCCAAATAACCGCGAGCGAATAAAATTAAAATAATAATAATTATTAAATCGTTATTATTGCGTTTTTCGTTGTACCTACATAATTATTATTATTATAAAACGCCGCGATGAGATATAATATTATGGCGGAAAACACGCGGTTTAACGTAGGTACTATACATTAATATAATATAATTTGCATAATAAATCGTATTACTAGAAAATAATATTATTTAAATACGATATTGTGTACACACTCGTATAGTTTCGTAGAAAACGCATCGATGAAATACGGTTCTCGGGCGATTGTATATGATTAATGATGCCTATATGTGCAGTGACGACCATACTTCTCGAGCGCACCCAAATTGATTAGAAATTAGCTGGAAACCACGAGATATTACGTATAATAATATTATATCTAATATAATCTGAAAACGTACAATATTAATAGTGTGTGTGGACCGAATGTTGTTTTTTGTGAATAATATAATCGCCGCCGCGGGTAATCGCGCGCGCATCGTTTAAACTCTCGTTTACGCCGTTAAATCGAATTTACTTTTTTTTATTTAACTCGTCGAAACCCATCGCGTACCTATACCAGCTGGTACACGGCTGCCGCAATGACTAAAAAATACTCACTGCTATAATAGATAATAATACCTCAGTCCGCGGTCATGATAATAATAGTATAATAATCGCAGATAAAAGCAACGAAAACACAATAACAATATTGTATCGCGTCTAGGCAGGGCCATCCCTATATAGTGATTTAGGTAGGCAAAACTTAATTTTGCCGCCCCTTATTATCCAAATGATGTCAAAAAATAGCGCCTCTCCGGCGGTGTGTAAAAGTTTTAACAGATATTAATAAAACTGATAATAACCGATGATGTTCCTATATACGATAACGTTGACGTGACGTATTTTGTCGTTTTCTGTCGCGTTATCCGACCAGTGCCGGATTTAGAACAGGTGCCGCCCTAGGCCCTTTTAAATATGCCGCCCCTACCTACCCCACTATACCCCACCCAAAATGTAGTATTTATAATAATAATATCAATTTACGCAGTTACATAAAATATTTAGGTATATGATTTTTTTTTCATTTCTTACAAAATTTGCCGCCCCCAAAAATTTGTCGCCATAGGCCCGAACCTCACGGGCCTATGCGTAAATCCGGCCCTGTATCCGAGGAGGATGTACTTCGCCGCGTTGCAGCTGGATCGCACTACATCACAACGACATTGCATTATTATACATCTACTTACTTCTGGAGTGTTCTCGCGGTGTCACGTCGAAAATCTCGTCACTGCACGGCGGCGCGCGGCACGTGGAACTCGGAATTTCCGGGCTGTTACGAATTTCGCCGTCGTCGTCGTAGAGGTCATGACGTAATAACGCGTATTATTATATGATATAATCTCGCGCGCGTGCATATTATGAGCGTGAGTGTGACGTCTTTTGTGTTTGCATTTTCGAATCCGATTGAAAATCTGTAAGTCGCGTGTGTGTGTGTTTATTATTAATTCTCGACGAGAAAAGTCGTCTCGAGACGGCGGAGGAGAGCTAAAGTCACATCATATTATTATATTATACAATAAAATAAATATAACGTTGTCGGCGACACGCGTCTCTCTACTCCGCTCGCGCGGTTATTACGGGTTAAGTAGTAGGTATTTCGAACTGTGTGTACCAATACCATTGTTGTAGTAGAGCGTACCACCACTGACCACCGCCATACCGACCCGGCGGTCACGTAAACGGCTGATATTTCAATCCGTTTTCATTTGCAGTGACCACTGCACGGGTGTGTGTGTGTGTGTGTGTGTGTGTGTGTGTACTACGGGGACATTGCACACGCGTGGCGGGCACGAGTCACGTTTCCGTTTCTGTAAATTATAAAAATAATGACTGCTCGGCGACGTTCACGCGTACACGAGCGCGTGTGAAGGACCCGCAGAGAGACGCAGCTCGGCGCGGCGGAGAGAGGAGGACGAGCAATAATATTCTGATCGCAATATAATATTCAATTATAAAAAATATAATAAAATATAATGCGATTCCGTAGTAATATGCGTGTGCGGAGACTGGTCGAACGCTGCAGCTCGGACGTGTTTCGTTTTATGTGCGCGATCGAATCGCGATTAAATCGTACACATAATAATAATAATTATTACGCGTTTATAGACGAGCCATAGCGTGGTCGAAATAATATAATATAATGAAATCTATTAAAGGTACACGTGTCGTATGAGTACCGACTAAAACATATGTATAATCGGGTACAATTATTTCTTATACGGATCACTTAAACATATAACGTTAATGATGATAATAATAGAGATAACATATTTTATAATCAAGTTATGTCGGTACGACAATCAGCGAGCGTTGATCAGCTGAAAACGAGAGATAAAAAAAAAATGTTTAATAGGCTCGCGCGTTACATTATAAGGAGCTATACCAACAAACGATTGTGGGTAATATATATAAAACACGCGTATAAAATAAATGTATATAATATATGTTAATATTCCTCGAGATCGACCGACGACGATCGAAATGCACTGCGGCGTGCGGTTATAACCGCGGTTATCGAGAAATTATACCTAATTTAATATATTATAATGCGGTCGCGCTGAGGTAAGGACGAATAAATCCGATAAGACAAATCCCGCGGCGTATAATATTGTACATCATAATAATACTTACATTATACGTGTATATAGATGCGATGGGATTTCGGACGGTGGTTAGTGCGCGTTGTTTTCCGACGCAGCCGTGTTATTTGGGCGGTTTTTCAAAATATATATACGCGATGATATATCGTCATATGCCGACGGTCACGAAAAACAGGGGAGGAGCACCGAAAGGTCGCGAGCTCTGCAGCGCCATCCACATGTACCGCGGGTATTTACCACGCGGCAGGTATTTACCGCGGGCACCTAACCTACATGCGTCTCATAACGTCATCATGAATGGATGATTTATGCTCCAGGCGATCCTCTGCGGCCAAATCGGGCGCGTACACTGCAGCGCACATCATACGCCGCCGCCGCCGCCGCCGCAGCAGTATTATTCAATTTCGTTTCGTGGTTTTTTTTTTTTGTTCCTCTTTCGGGGAGGTACCCTGCACCCTGCAGCAACATACCGCGGTTGCCGCACACAACATTATTACGACGTCTCTGGTAAAATATATAAATAACGCGGTAATAACATTGTCAGAAATGGACTGTATACCTATATACCGTACCGTAGGTATATATCGTATATGTATACCTATAGGTACGGGTGCGAGAGGCGAAAAACGTCCGCCTCCAAACGGACCGTCATTGAAAGTAATAATTACACAGTCTTGTGTGTTTCACGCGGGTTATTTTATTAAACCATCGCGTTGTATATTATAATATTATATCGTCCATTAAAATAGCCATCACGAGACCGAACGCTCGGATACAAATAACACGAAGTTTATTATTATTATTATTATTATTACCTATTCGTTTCCCGTTCCCGCGCGCGTCAAAATGCAGGCATTTCACGTCGGATAAAACAATTATCACAAAGTCATGAACGGTTTTTATTATCTGTTATAATGAGATGTTTGTCCAAATATTGCTAACTAGTTTAACCTGTTGGATTATTTCATTAAGAAATATTTATAATATATATTATACGTTTTATTGGGTATATGTATATATAGGTACCTATACTGTCAAACGTTTTGTATAGTCTCACGCATTTTACTAATCTTTAAAATATTGAGAACTAAAATATATAGTATAGGTACCTAGTACTGAGTGAATTTTCAATAAAAAAAACTTATCATCTCGAAAAGTTTAAATGTTTTTGATAATATATGTATATTTATTTACATCGTTTGGATTTGAAGTCATCATTACAAAACAATATTTTATATAGGCACAACCCGTTTCTTTTTTGGTTTTAATTTTGTAACTAATATATACCTACAGTTTATAGGTAGTAGTTTTAGTGGTACGTTTACAATTTTTGTATTATACACTTTTCAAACGTTAATATATTATATCTATATTAAAACACTTAAAATCTAAGTCTTACAAACACTATTATACCTAATATATTTTACCTATATTATACTTTTATAAAATTACATTTTGCACAAACTTTATTTTGAACACCTGCGTACATATTCATTTTATATTTATTTTTTTTATTTTAACTCTTACTGCTTTTAAAAGAAAAATTGCTAAACTGTACAGGGTTCTTTCTTATATAGTATAGCAGTTCAAATTTAATATCTCAAAAACTCACTATATTTCACTTTTCTAGATGATTGTCCAATAATAATTTTCTTGTAACAAACGTACCGTTATTGGCTGGCTGGTGTTCAAAAAACTGTTTTTCTAGAAAAGTAATATAGGTAAAATTTAATAATGTTTGTACGACTTGGATCTTACGTGTTTTAAATTGTAATATAGATAATATAAACGGTGGCGAGCATTTCAAACGCATATTATAGTCTGAATGTTTGAAAAGTTTATATAATTAAAATTGTAATAACCGCGTATACAGCTGAACGTGTACCTACCTACCTAATATTATAACTGCAGTTACAAAATTAAATTAACATATTACGACTTTTCACTTATGTAGAGGTATCTACGTATATAACGTTAAAATGTTAACTAGGTATTTGATAAACGTGCAGGGTAAGTCTTCTAAATTATATCTAACTATATAATAATAATAAATTGTTCGAAAACAAAATATTATTATACGGATAATTTTGTTTTATCGCGGCAAATGTCACAATTAATTCTATATATAGTTAATTATGTACATTTTTATCGTAGCCATCACCGTCCAATATATACATAGCTAATACACTGAATAATAATACATTTATCATTTTTGGAACGTGCTGTTGATCGATATCGGATTTTTATGTTTTATTATATTATATAGGATGAGGTACATACCTATTCATAATGACGCAATTTACGAGATGTTTTTCCGAGACAACCAAGATAATATATATAGGTATTATAATACAGAGTTTCGTAAGCCGCGGTCTATACAATAATAATATAATATCATATTGTAATATAAATTATAATATTACCTATACAAACATTCGAAAACCTCGCGCAGAAAACATATATAAATATTATAAAATTGTATATTATAAGCGCTATCAGCACGCCGCCGCCGCCGTCCGTCCGTCCGTCCGAATTCCGGTGACCCATTAGGAAATTGAAAACTCGCTCCTAATTAGTCGCAATTAGATTAAGCCAGAAACGGTTTTTATTATTTTTTATTTTTTTATCTGCGGCGACTTTCATCAGTAGGAGTTCGTAGAACGGAGATCAAAAGGTCGCAAAGTGTATACGCCCGAGTTTGAATATATATACATATTTTTTACTCTCATACACACATATAGCATGTATTATTATTTTTTTTTTTAATAAGAAACAAACACACCTTTATTAAATATTTTTTTCTTTGTGTTTATACCACAGCTGATCGGCTCGTTTCAATTAAAACACCAGTATTAATTATTATATTAAACATAGAGATTATTTATTATAATAATATACATATAATAAACTCGCTGTAGCTTATCAATTTTGTGCGGCGGTGTACCTGTTCAATATAAATTTATATTATTGAAGCCGCGGCCTAATTGATATTGAATATAATTAAATAACGAAAATATTTATCGGTACAAAGGTTATTCGATTCGAGTCTTAAAATTTTCGAACGCAATAATTAAAATAATAATAATAATATTATATTATACTAAAATAATGTGTAATTAATAACAACATCACGATTCGATAAATGAACCGTGTGTGCTGAGATTTTTAAAGGACCGCAGCTGTATAGGTACTCTTTATAGTCCCGTATAGAGTCCTTGGGTAGACTTTGAATGTGGTCAAAAAGTTTTTGATATAGTACGTATGTATCACTTTATAAGTGTACTCTAAACTGCAGTTCTACAATATATATAATAATATGGTTTTATGATCTATCCTATTGTGATCGAAACCGTTTAAAAAGTTTTGTCCGACTGAACCCGACCCCCGTGGCCCTTATATATTATATATCCGCGTATATAATATCAGCTATTACACGCTTTGTTTACAATGTAAATAGGTAAAAATTAATTATACACATCGTCTGCACTCTATATAGATCCATACTCATTACACATATTATTATATATTATACTATATACACAAGCTTGTATATACTTTAGGGTTTAGTCTATTTCATTATTTATAGGACTCGCCGCCTGCAGTTATTACAATAAAAAATTAACGATTTCTCGGTACGATTTCTTAGAACTTGCTATGATATGCATTCTTTATGTATAAATAATTGAATTATAATCCTGTTATACCCATTGTAACGGGTGAGCTGAATTGTATTTTTATTATTTAGAATATGATAGCTATATTGTAGCTGTATGCCTGTATGTATTATATACTATATAGATGCGATAACATTTTCTCTGCGGCTGTATAATATATATATATACAGTAGTTTTTGCATTGATTAATTTCACAATAGTTATTCGATCATCTATAATATATATTAGGTATATGAATATTATAAATAGAGATACCTATATATTTTAAAATTAATGAAAAATAAATATTACAAACACATTTTACAGTATTAAAACATTTAGTTATATCTATATTCGTTATTTATTAAATCATAATTATATATTTTAAAGTTTAATAATCACCTATAAATTATAATATAATATATAGTATATATATTGTGACTTAAACGTTAATATTATTAATTATTTTCTTATAATTATTTTTTTCCTACTGACATTACTTGAAATGCAATTTAATTGTACATTATTTATGAACATTTAAAACGTTAACCTATATTATAGTCAGGGCCTGTTTTGCGTACCCGGACAAACACCATATGAATTCAAACATATTAGAAATAAAAGCTATGGATCTACTAAATAAAACGCACGGAACCAGCCAGCAATAAGATATCTTATTATAATATTATAATAACGTGATTGGAATTATTTATGATATGTGATATTGTGGGGAACTATAATATAATACAATCACTCGTTTAAATCAGGCACTATAGAGTATAGATATATAGTTAGTTGTATGATGTTTATTTCAAATATTTTTGTACGAAAAATCCAATAACAAAACAATCTTAAATACGTCTTTAATTATATATATGAGAGCAAAATGAAACTACGTTTTTTCAATTTCAGTTCGTAAAATAAAAATACAAATTGGAATGAAAAAGTTTTTTACTAAATTTCGTACCTATACTATTAGACTGCGTATAACATTTAGGCGTATTCTATATTTTCGACCTTCCGAAAAACGGCCGAACAGCTGTTTAGTGGAATTAAATTTTGAGTATAAAATTATACACTTAAACGATCACCGCGATAAATATAATATACACGACGCAGAAAGGCGGTGGCAATTTTTTCCATATCACCCTCTGCAGGTCGTTATTATATTACTATTATATTATTAAGTTGTATTTTGCAATTGGGTTGTAATCATAAAACTCTTCTCCCCGCGCCTTGCGTCCCCGTCATGTCCGCCACTATACATTATATACATATATATCGTTATTAAAATGAATTAGGACTCGTCGGCGGCGGTGGCGGTTTGTTTACAGGAAATTACAATTCAAATCACGCTCCCTCTTCTGCTAGGTTCCACCCCCGTCCCCTCCACGGCCGTTCTGTCATCCCCACGTGTAATATATACTACCGATCGTTATATTAACGCATTGCCATATTTTATACATAATATTATAATTATTTCCACCAAAGTTGACGGAGGTGGCGCATGGCGGCGTGTAAGTCACAGGTGGCCGACGGGAGTCGCGATATATACCGATGTTAGATAATATTATTATAATATACCGTCGTCGATATATGCACTCAATTATATGTATTCGTGTTATTATTTTTATAATGTGAAACGACGAAGACGTTGTCGTTTGGCATCTGGAACACATTTTTTTTTATGTAAAGTAAATACTCGCAGCACGTTCCGGCGCGGAGAGCTTATGAAAATTATTATCCGCCGTATATCAACAAACGAGACGAAATTAATCATATTTTTAAATTTTACTAAACGCCTCTTATGTGCTATAAGGGATGATTACCTGCGTGCCACGCATATGCCTACACAAACTTACTTAACCATATGGCGATGGTATGCAGGAGACTTCCGTAACGAAATAATTAACATTATTCGAAATAAGTATATTAGGTGTATATTATTATACTATACAATAAGACGTTCTATGAGAATCAAAATTAAATTACTAAAATTTCGATATACGACACGCATTACGACGGTAAACGCAAAACCCATTAGTCGACATTATATAGTAGTATATAGGTTAGGTACATTATAATATAATATTATCAATGCTATTACGATTACCTATACTTACGATACACAAAAGCGCAAATAACTTTTCTTCGATCAATATTCGTGCTCGATGTATAATATATGATCTTCGCTGATGTCGCGAGCTTATATTGGTTTACTATAAACATCGATACAAAAAAAAGATAATTTTGCATTTTATGATACCTATACCCACAGTGTTGATCGATTTGTAGTTCGAAGCGCAAACCTTAATTAATTTATTATTATTATATAAAATAAAATGTCTGCGATGGAGTTCAAACGGAGTACGAGCAGCACACCTGCAAAGGTACTAACTATATATAACAACACTAACTACTGTTTTATTATTAAAAGAGGTCATTACATAATAATAATATTATACGCGTTCAAAAAGTTTGTTTTCACGCAAAAACGCTTCGCACGGTTGCGTGCTTGTAACGTTGCAGCGTAATTGTTATACATTATATATATATCTTAGCAAAACACTTATTGTAATAATAATAATATAACGTAGATAATAATATATATAACGTGCATAACAATGTGTACTTAGTATATTTACCATATAATCTACGTGTAAGGCGTAATGCGTATTTTTATTTTACTAAAATGTTCCATATATAGGTACGTATATTGTATATAGGTACCTATATAATACGTGTACCTATACTTTAATTTTTATTTGTAAATAAAAGAATCAGAATAGATATTATTGTTTGAATAAAAGTGGCAAGTGAATTTTATCGACACTAAAATAAGAGATATTCGTGTTTAAATAATATAATATCGCTACCGGTTTATCGACTTTGGGGCAGTTATATATTTTGGGAGTTAACAAAAACCAGTTCCCTATATCAACCTCGTATAGGTACATACAACGGGCGTAATAAAAATAAAATTATGAAATATTTCACACACCACGAATAAAAAAATGATTGAACACGGCAATTTACTTCGAATATGCACATATTGTATATGTACCTGGATATTCTTCATTTAACCATATATGAAAACGGATGAAGCGTATAATATATGATATATATGTTGTAAGACATGAGGTTATTATTTTGTAAATTTTTTTGAAGTTGTGCATTATAATATATTGTATTTCGTATTCGTGCGCTATATCCGCGTTATGGTGCGTTAATTTCCTAGGTAATTCTGCAGTGGATTTAGCATTTTGAGCACATAAAAGCCGATTTTCAGCGATATAGTATCGCGGGTATATGTCATCAAGGTTCACATTTAATTGGACTCGCGCAGTACCATATATAATATAATGTATAGGTATATACGTATTGCACATATATATACGCCCGCGTGCCATCGTCATCTATCAAATGAACTTTGTTTAATCAAAAACCTCCTCGCGGCGCGTAATGGAAGCCCGTGAACTAACTTTATCTATCTCGCGCGCCTGCAGCAACGGTGATGGACCATATATGTATACACGCACCTAATATATATATATATATATATATGTATAGACGTTGGCAAACTTGCCAAACATCGACGCTCGAAAGCTGTTCGGAATCCGAAATTTATTACGAATTGCTCGCGAACTTCCAGAACGTCGCTCGACGTGTATATATATATATATATATATATAGGTACCTACGCGCTACCGCCGGTCGGATGATAGCCAAGACGATCCGTTTAACGTGCGTAATAATGGTTTTACCACGACCACCCCGCACTTTATACCGCCGGCACACACAGTGATGTATACCGCGGTCGCGTTTATAAAGACTTTAAAAATCGCGAATCTCCAACTATACGTATATGTCATAGGCGTGCGCAGGGGGGAGGGTGTGCACCCCCCTGGACATCTTGTTATTGGGGCCCTAACATTTAATTTTCAGAGCATATAGGGATAGGGCCCGTATTTTAACTGATGTTACTATAGAATGAAATGCAATTTTTTCAAAAATATGTGGTATATAAAATAAATATCTGTACGTTTCGTGATAAAAAAATAATATAACGGACAATATTTTAGAACTGCGTGCAATAACTTATTAATTATTATGATTATATCAGCTAGTTATGTCATTGACTACAAAAGTACAAGTTCAAATAATAAATAAACCTTGCAATTATATCTTAGGAATAGATATTGGATCCAAGGAAATAACATTATATAACTCGGTACTAATAATAATTATGTACCACTGATTATTTACATGTCTTGTTAAGAGAGGGCCAAAAATATTGTAGGCACCCCCCGAAATTAGGGTCTGCGCACGCCTATGACATAAGTATTACACCTACAATATATAATATTAATATCGCGACAAACTCTTTTTAGTATACCTCTAGGTACAAATTATACGTATGTTGCAATAATAGTATATACGAAATGGTTTTAAATATGCGTATCATATAATATATATAACTGTGTTTTATTTACAATATATTATATATATGTATGGTACCCTATATATACATACAATTACCAATTTTAAAATTCTCCACAGAGCCAATTGCGCACGTCTGCAGCAGCAGCAGACGAGGATGGCGCCTTATTATTATTATTGCTGCTGCTGTATATCAGCCATCATGTGATATAGTCACAGCGACCGTTTGCGACTTTCCGCTAATATAATTTATTATATATACCTATATAACGATATAGTTATAACCAGTGTTACGAGCATACACTCGGACTCGTTATTATTGTGCCTCTGTCGTCAGTAAATAATAATATAATAATAATATTATGTATATACCTATAATATACCTACGTATATATGATAATAAAAATCAAACGTCCTAGATTCTAGAGTCGCCGCGCCGCCCGACGACGTGTGTTTCGCACATCGTGAAACCGTTTTTTATTTTATTTTTCGCCATTGGTCGCCTTCGGTCTCGTTTGTTGCGTTATTTTATTTTTTTTTATCATCATTATTGTCGCCATTATTTCTATTACCATTGTCATATCGTATCGTCATTGTCGCGCCTGCTGTATATATCGTCTCACAACAAAATAATAATAATGATAATAATAGTAATATATGTATGTGTTATATACGACGACGACGCGACGCGAAGCGTTTCGGAGATGCCATTTCGGCGCGGCGATAGAGAGAAAGGTTCGCGTCGAAGCGCCTATCGTGAGAGTCTCCGCCGTCGTCGTCGTCGTCGTCGTCGTCGTCATCTCAGCGCGTCGTCGGCGGACGCGTTAATTCAATTTTAACGAATTGTTATCCGTTTGACACGGTCCACCCGAAACGCGTATCGCGCTACACGTCCCCCGCGTTCCCCCCTCGACTGGGGAAAAAAAAATAATAATAAATAAATAACAACATAACGTGTGACAGCTGCCCCGTACACATACTATACATATACATACGCACATCGTGGTCATTATTTGTTTCCACTTAAGACGAGACGTTTCATTGGTCAACCGTATATTACCTATATATATATATATACTCGGTATTTATATGTGTAGTATATATATACGATATAAGCACCTATATACGTTCTGATATAGATTTTTTCTGACAACTCTATATTATGATATATAAGCTTAAATATTTTGACAATTTATTTTCATTTCAAATTTGATACAACCGATTTTGATTTATATATGGTATATGCTCGTTATTTATTATTTGAACTTTTAAAAAATATTATATTGTTCCCTAAATATATATATACCTATATAGCAAACAGCAAACACGCCATTGATATATAATTGAATTTTCCATGTAACAATTATAGGTATATTGTCGTGAATACCAGCTACTTATTGCAGTATAATGTTTAGGACTTTATGATTAGGATTTTATAGGTTCTATATATAAGAGCGACACAAGTTTTTAAAGTCAAGTTTGTCAATGGACCAGTTTTCAATTACTTTATTTGAGATTTATTCGGGAAACAAAATTCGCTGTACTCGTATGTGCTGAAGCAACTGAGATTCATAAAAGTTAACGCAATTTCGCCGTCGCCATAATGGCGGTCTCCGCAGCAACAAGATGGTAACCGGGGTAACATGAAAAACAATTCGTTCGGTTATGGTTCAGTTATTATACAAATATTTTTTTCCTCTCCGGGACCCCTCTTGGACCGGCTCTCTGTGTTTTGGCGAAAATTAATTTTCTCCCACTCGCCGCCACCTCGCGGACCGCCAGAAAACTGCTTCCACGTTGCCGATTCTATTATCTAGTCTCGTCTTTATGTTTTTCCATATTCTTATATGATTTACGACCGTCTGAAGTATGCATGCGCATGCTGCGAGATAAAAATCCTCGTGGAAACGGTTATTCTCTCTCGTGCGGGCCAATATTGCCATATGTCGCGGGGACATGATTTATAACGCGATTGCGAAATTGTTTTAACTCGATATGCGGTTTTCTTCCCCCGGGCTTGCATAATATAATATATATACTACAGGCTAAGGCTATACTACAGCGCAGCACTGGTTCCCGTCGGTACTATTGATCAGCGGGGGGGAAATATAGATATATATTATTATATGTTAGTTTTTATCTACAGTTTTTCGGTTCGTAAACAATACGCCTGTTGTAAACTTATGTTTCAATTCGAGAACTTTGAAAGTGTGTTTTTAACGCCCTACGGTGTATCAAACTTTTTACCCCGGCGGTTCCGGAAAAGCCAATTTTCAACTTTTCGGTAATCGAAAATACAACCGTTCCCCTGTGGCGTAAATCTGTTTCCGAAATAGTTCAAATCACCCGGAATGTGAAAAAAATATTCTCTAATAATCTAAGCCCTGAGGGCTTAAAGTATTTTGAAACACCTACAAACTATATATATACTTGCGGGCACGCTGCACGCATATACATATACATATACGCACAAATATTGTATATTACACAACAATAATTTTTTTTGATATTTTTAAAAATGTATTTCGTCGTACAACGTATCAATAGTCAATACATGCCATGAATAAATTTAGTTGTTGCCTGCATATACATGATGTGTATATAAACATACAATACCGATGAGCGTATATATGCGATATGTTTTTGAGAAATCTGTAAATCGAATCGTGGTGTTTTCAAATCTACCGCAAGGCTTGCGGGTACCTATACCGTGGTATATCTACTATACTTACGAATAATTTATAATTTTCAAACATCAAAAATAATATTCAATATCAATGAAAATTTACTCGATTACTCGTGCGAACCATATATTTCATGAATGAATTATTAGAAATAAAATAGACGGTAATTTAACGAAAATTATAATGTAATACCTATAATATAATGTATACCTATACCTATATAAATTATCATAATGATATATAAACAGTAATACCAATATCATATTAGTATATCTTATACCGTAGATAACAATAATCACATGTAGGATATGAAAATTTGTAATACCGCGGTATCTTTAATTATGAGTATTCGCTATTACTATAACTACTAACTTAAATTCACGAAAAACCTTTAGCGGAGTATCTTATTTACGCGCGTTCTGATAAAATATATTTTTATTATTAATGATTGTGTAAATATTATAATATAAAAACAGAAATAAAAAATATTTTAACTTCTCACTACAACATATACGGATGACGTTTATACAGGCGGTGTTGACGGAGACAGCGCAGCAGGTAGTTCGGAAGACCTGGCCAACAAACGGCGGAGGTCCAGAACAAATTTCAACACGTGGCAGCTGGAAGAGCTGGAACGGGCGTTTTTGGCCAGCCACTACCCCGACGTGTTCATGAGGGAGGCTTTAGCCCTGCGGTTGGACCTCAAGGAGTCCAGAGTGGCTGTAAGTATATATATATATATAATATATTACATTTATACATTATACGCCGCATGTATATACGCGTCGCAGAGTTATTGTACCCGCGCGAGGAATTCGCGTTTTTTTTTTATCTTTCATATATAAGTTCCCTGGAGCATCCACCCTTTCTCGCGCAATATTTTGATTTAGAACCTCATTCCCGATGCTTGTTTCAGCCAGCCAGCTATATATAGGGGTCGGTTTTTGTTAGGAGTGTTTTTTTTTATCGCGAGGGGTGGAAAGCGCATAATATACAAACGGTTCTGTGTATATGGTTAAATAATCTACGCCACCATGTTGCAGTCCGGAGCATACAGTCAGAACACGTCCCCGGGGTGTAATACGTTCTGGTTTCGGGACACCGCCGAATGCCGGAGGCGAGAAATAGACGATAAACTTTAGTGCTCGCGTTTATATATACCTACTTATATACACCCACATACATATAGTGCCTACCTATATGCTTTCTTAATATATATATATATCGAATTATTATAGAATTTAAAGGCGATTTGTTCTGGGGCGCTTTTATCCCGTATATATATATATATATTATGGTAAATTGATAAGAGCACGTGTCGGCCAATATAAATCTATTACAGAACGGCATCGGATTTCATATATGCTATTTTATTATCTGCTCGTTGTTACGTAGGCACCGCGAAGTATATTTGGGTACCTATATACTTATTCGTTCATAATCTATTTACTCTGCATTTCGCATAGAAGGGAATATAATACTGCAATAAATAGGTGCCTAATATATACACTTATATACAATATTATATAACCCGCAACGAATTAATCCATTTTACAGGTGTGGTTTCAAAACCGACGAGCGAAATGGAGGAAAAAGGAACACACCAAAAAGGGTCCGGGTCGACCGGCGCACAACGCACATCCGGTGACTTGTTCCGGAGAGCCGATACCCGCGGACGAGTTGCGGCGCAAGGAGCGCGAACGGCGGCAGAAAAAGTTGCTCAAGAGCTTGGAACGACAACAGAGGAAGTTGGCTGCCAAGGGAGTGCACGTCGACTTGGACACGCTGCGCAAGGAATGGGAGTCTCAGCAAGCCAACAGTGAGTGTTTTCTATATTATGATACCTATATATATATATGATATGTGCAGAGTTGTGGGTACAATAATATATAATATATTATCGTTGATCGCGGTCTTGAATTTCTTATTAGGAGTTTTTTTAATAGCTATTTTTATGCTTTTTTTGCAATATTGTGCAAAAATCTAGAAAATAATAACTGATAGGTATAATATATACTTTATATATATCATAATTCATAATATATACGGCGGTAGAATCAGTTTATTACGATCTTCGAGGGATCTATACAGAGAATCAGATCTTTATATCCGGATGATTGGTACAAACCACCTGTTATAATACAAATATGAATAATTAATATCATGAAAATTATGAATAGTTTTATCCGGAATATCGTTATATATATACGGGTGGCATCGTAATAATAGCGGATTCGACTGTATTATATGTTCGAAACGCGTATAGCCTATATATATATATTATGAGTATGCGCTATAGGATTTATTTTTATATATGTGTCGTTCGTTTATTCGTTACAATGTACGACACGTTTTGGTCCTATATCGGCGTATAATTTATTATTTTAATACAGTCTTTGAACCGTTGAGATAAAAAAAAAAAAACAATTTGACTGTTTCGGTGTCGAATACATATACATTTCGAATTCCAGTCGACAATAATATATTATACTGCAGTACTACCGCGCACGGTACAATATGTGTTTCGACACGGTTATTGGAAAATATGTTCTCATGGTGCACTATAATGTTATATAAGTACTCTGTGCGCGGTACGTTACTCGTTCCAAACGAAAAACCAATCAAAATACGATCTCGTTAAACGCTCTTTAAAAGTGCGTGCCATCCTCGCCAGTATCCAATAGAATTATTGTCCGGTTCTGTAGATAGACAGTATTGTATATAAATTATAATGACATTAAGTCGAACCGAGAACGATATCCGCAGCTCGAGCATATTAGGTACATTATTATTATTCCGTATATAGAGTAAAATAGACATATATACTATATAGTTTATACTTTTGACCGTGTGTGTTGGTAGTTGCAGGTATTCGATTTTCACATATAGTTTTCATATAATCATGCTAATATAATATACTTACCGACCAACGTTTGTGTAGAATAAAGCAGATATAAAATATCAGTTTATCCAGATCGTACATCACTCTGTATATTTGGTATTTTATAACACAATTTTGCGTTCAAAAAATTTTTAAGGAAACTATATAGGTACGTTTGCATTAAACTGTCTATTTTTCAATCATAGGTATAATTTGTTTTCGAGAAATTCGTTGTCCCACTGCATTTATAATGACAGTTAGTAGATTTAATCGTAACGATTTTTCTTTTCTATATTAAACTTTTTCTAAATGTCCCTATATCGTCATGTTCAATATATGGATATGGTAGTATTCGTACCGAACTGGGTACCTATACACTTAATATATTACGTAATGTATATTGATCATATTATAAAAAACGGAAATCTTCAACTTTTTAAATTTTTGGGCGATCATTGTTTTACAACAATACCTATATAATACATAGTAACACGATGGACCGCGGTTACAACGACAAAAACCGTCATATAATAATATGTGGTGATGGTTAGAGCTAAGATTTCAATGACCTAAAAAATACACAAAAATGCACTAAAAAAATATGACCAAAAAATGTACTTGGATGAGCGAAAAAAATGTATTTTTAAAATAAATGTTAATAATTAATATTATTATTATTATTAATTTAAATACACAAAATGAACGTAATATTTGTAATATTACGCAAAAATGACCTTTAAAAAGCAATAAAATGCATTTAACACAAAAAAATGCAAAATAAGAATTATACATTCTAAATTGTTATATCACAAAACAAATCTAGTTTTTGGTCAGAACCGTATAGCTCTATTAAAAAAAAAAAGTCACCAAAATCCTAGATCTAGTGATAATTATATTATTATTGTAAGAATCTCAACGATAAGTCGAATTCGGTTTTGAATACGTTTGTTATTTGTTTGTTCGTATAGATGCGGCGAAAAAACACGGCCAGATGGATTGCGGAGCCATCGGCGGAGGAATGGACGGAGTCGGCGGATCGTCGAACGCCGGCATGGATCTGTCTTTTCACGACTCGTCGAGCTGTTGCAGCGGACAGACGAGCCGCGACGAGGAGATCGACGTGGTGGGCGAAGAGGACCACCTCCTGCACCACCACCACCACCACCACCAGCACCAAAACCACCACAGGATGTTGCACCACCACAGGCGGAGCGCGAGCACCACGTTCGACGACGACGACGACGACGACGATTTGGACGAGGACGAGGACGAGGGACTGCCGCCGTACGCTCGAGCGGCTGCGGCCGCGGCGGCGGCGGTGGCTGCCGTGGCGGCCGCTTGCCGGGCCAACGACAGCTGTAGCTCGGACGACGAGTACGGCGGCGGCGGGCGTCTGTACAGACGGCCGCCGGCTGCCGACGGAGAATCGTCGCCGCCGCCACCGCTGCTGAACCTGACAACGTCGTCGGCGGCCACCGCGGACAAGGCGCGCCGTCTCAACCCGTTCAGCATCGAATCCCTGTTGGCCGGCGGCAATCGACCGTTCAGCATCACCGCCGCCCACGTCAACAACATCAACAACAATAACATCAGCAACAACAACAACAACAACAAAGTGTGAACTCCCTCCTTCAACACGTCGTCGTCGTTCGTCGTCATCGCAGGTTCCTATATGACGTAATAATATATAATATTATAAAAAAATATGTTTTAAGTATTTATAATAATTGTGTCGTCGCGTAGATCGATGGGCTATGATAATAATTTATCTGTAAAAATTACGTTTCTTTCTCTTTAAATTCATTTTTTTGACTTTTATCCCGAAGACTGCAGCGATACAATATTTTATAACATGCAATAACTATGGTAGTCGAACAATAGATGTTAGTACCACACATATTAGATTATTATGTACTTAAAACATAACATAATGCTATAAACGTTACGCGCGATGATATTCAATTTTAGTGTTTTTTTTTCGAAATTTTCAAAATCGATAGTTTAATAGCAGTTATTCGACCACCCGACGTCAAACACGCGGTTTTTCGTCAATCACGTCTCGATCATATATTATATTATATTAATGTGATTTTTTATTATAGTATATTTTTTCGTGCGCTGCCTGCGATTCGACGACAGCCCGAGCAGGAAACCCCGTCCTTATAATATTATATATTAATAATAATATGACGATCGGTCTGTCACCCCTACGATTTTCGTACATACGAATAATATTGCAAAAATACGTTTGAACCCGCGTGCATTGATAATATTATATATTATATTATATTGTAATACGTCATAATATATTTATTTACCGTTTTCCGTGTACAGATCTATTATATTAACCCCCTACCCCACCCACCCCCGACCGTTATGAACACCCCGTTAGTAAGTATATAATATATGACAAGAATCTAGTCAATAATATATATATATATATATATATATGTCTTAAGTTAACACGTTGTATATATATAATAATAATAATTGTCGTATATATTATTATTATTATTATTATTATGAATTTGTAAGTAAAATTATTTAATTAAGATGACACGTTTATAAAATAGCGATTATTATTATATTATTACAATATTATATTATGTACACCGCGCGGACAAAATAATATGATGATGATATGTATCCCCATGTAATTTTTTTTTTTTTTTTTGTCGAGCGGCTCGCGGTGGAACGTTGGCATATCTGTAAATTTAAACAATATTATATTATATGTGAGTGCAATAATAAGTGTATAATGTATATAATATATTATATTATTATGTATTAATATACTATACCTATATACGATGACTACGTTTATAGTTTTGTGTACCTACGAGTCCGAACAAACGTATATTCTAATGTTTTATCGTGTTATTATTATTGTGTATACCTACCTGTTTAGACACATATTATTATTTTCTCATTGTTTTCGTCCACCACCGCTCGTCTTAACCTTTCCCCCAGCCCGCACCTCACACGGTCATCGCGGCGTGTAGTATACGAGCCGAAGAGAGAAACAGAGACAAAAAAATGAAATTACACTCATCGTTTTACCGATCGCTACCGTGTTTCGGTACGGTATACCAGGTATAGTATATGGTCATATACGAGTGTGTAGGTGCATCATCGATCCCTCGTTCCAAAGCGTGCGACTATTATATTATGTATAAACGCGTTTTTACGTTAAGGTTTTTATTATATATTTATATTATAATATTATAATATGGTACGTATACGATTGTATTATAAAACGAAATAATAATCATAATAATAAAATAAAAAGTTGAATTATTATTTATTTATTTATTTATTTATTTTTTTTTTATGGACGCATAAAAACTTTTTTTTTTTTTTTTTTTTTTCATTTTCGTTTTGTCGTTACCGCCGCACCACAATAATACTGCAGAGCGGGTACCACACATTATATACCTATGTATACCTATACAATACTGTTGCGCAGGGGCGAACGGAGGTAGAAATTTAACACAAAACAAGTTTTGAAAAAATTATTTTTTTTTTAAATGTATTTATTAGCAAATACATTTGTAGGTCAGTCAGGTCAGATAATTTATTTATCGTTCCTGATATTTGGGGGGGGGAGGGGGTTAACCCTGTGTTCTCCACTGCTGTAGCGGATACCACACATTATATACCTATATATATATATAATATAATATATAATATATATATAATATTGTTGCGAGTGCACTGCACCCGAGGACGACCGCCGCCGCCGATGCGATAATAATTTAATAATTATTATTATATCGTTCCCGACGGAAAGTAAAAAACAAAAAAAAAACATATTATATGAATCGTACGGCAGACGATCGACCTGCTGGCTCTGCAGCGCAGTACACGCGTGTTCAGCGAGTATTGTATGTATATATACGTATAATATTCAACGACTCGCGCGCGCGCGCGCACACACACACACACACACACACACACACAGGTGTTGTACTGCAGCACAAGAATGGACGAGAGGTACGTATATATATATAATAGTAATAGTAATAATAATAACAATAATAATAATATAATAACAACATAACGTGTAAAGCCACTTTATTCTGACATCTGTGTGTGTGTGTGTGTGTGCGCGTACGCTTTCCGCGGTGCTACGGAGCGACGATGAAGACATCTTTTACAATTAGTCTCGGCCGCCGCCGCCGGTGTGAAGACATTAAGTGTGTTGTACGTTTGACAGGCACCCAACACCTCGTAATATTCAACACCTCTCCGCCCGCCCGCCCGCCGCCACCGCCGCCGCCGCCCCGCCGACCGTCTCGTTCTCGTGTATATGCGTTTATATAATATACTTACTTATTGTTGTTGTTTTTTGTTGTAACGATACACGACGACCGGTCGCGTCCAATTCAGTGGTGCCCAAATAAACGATACGGGAAGACTATTAAAATATTATATAGACTCCCATAATATGCACTCGACGATAACGAGTCGACATAATTTCGTTCAAAACAGTACTCGCTGACGTATATTGAGGAATCGTATTTTGTACTTTTAAAAATATTAAAGTTCCCTTTTCGATAAATTATTACCTACTTATCAACATTCAACTCGTTAAAATTGTTCTAAGGCGAACAATTTCCACCTAGCCGGGGCTATAATTTATAAATGCTAATAATATAAATAGTATCAGTTGTAATGATCATTTTTTTTATGATGATTTCCATGCGTTCTGGCCTCACAGATTTTAAAGTCTTAAAAATTAGCCATTTAGTAACTATATTTATTTGAGTGGTCAACTGTGCCCGTCCCTGCAATATAGTACCGCAGCTATATTATAAGTCGAAACGATTTCAACTGGGTCCTAATTTATATATTAAGACCGCGGCGGCGTGACCTAACAATGGACCACATTATTGGTATTAATAGGCACCACACGCCTCAAACGCGTTTTTATAATATTATATTATACTGGTTTTGGTGAATTATATTGCGGCCCAATCCCCAAGTAAATCACGGCTTTTTAGAGGTCCGTAGGTATATATGAATTGCGGCCACTGCACAATTATGTATATTTCAAATCAAAATCGATCAAATTTTCTAGGCTTCAAATTAATAATAATAATATAATATAATACACATATAACAACATAATATTTTCAAATAATAAATTTACTTTCGTGCCGCAACTCGTCCACAGCCATACTGCCGACTGCCGCGATGACGCTGTGCGGGTCTTGTTCGGCGTCCGTATAATATATCGAACAAACGTCCGTCGGCCTCGCCGAGTTCCCTAAAATTTCGCCGCCCTATCGACAAGCGACTATTATGTTATATTATTATTTTATCTATTGCGTATTAAATTGTGGATCGCATAAATCTGCGCGGAATCGAGGCTATACGCGCCTCGGCACCGCCCAAGTATAAATATTTGTATTATTATTGTTATTATATAGCAGTACAATGTACAACACTGTATGGCATAAAAAATATCGTGTGCGTGTGTGTATAGAAGACCGATGATGTTTCTATCCGTATTTTGTGTGTGCGCGAGCGATGACGGGTTGCCCGCGGAGTATTTAATTACAACTCGCGCATTCCATCGCCGCCGCACAGCCGCAGACTGCCGCGGTCGAGTACGTGCCGGTGATTTTTCGTTTTTTTTTTCCCCTCGTATCATTTTAAACACTGTTACATAGCTTTCGTTTAACGACATTAACAACGACTATACGTGTCATAATGCGCGCAGCAGTGAGCGGTTAAACAATTACAAAATAATAATATTAAATTATATATTATTATTAATAATCTCCGCGAAGTCGCGCGGATTTGAGAGGACGCGCGAGACGAAAACGGGGGTACCCGCGCCCGTCCTGCGAGGCTACAATAATTATTGTATAATATTAAAGACCGAATACAATTTTAAATTCGCCCATAATATGGTTCACTCACTGTCGTCAAAATATAATATTATGCTACAATTTATCAATACCTAAAAATATACATTGTACACCGGCGGGTGATCCATAATTAACGCGTAAGGCACTCATTTCGTCAAAAATTATTTGAGTTATGACTTAAGAAAATATATATTTTAATCGAATATAATAATACATAATATATCTGGCGTGCATAATGCATATTATATTGAAACTATAAAGATGAATGAACAATTTCGTTATTTTTCCTCGAAAAAAAGGACTCGTCGTGTTCCGTTCTTGGTTCTTTTTTCACAAAAAGTAATTAGTTCATTGAAAATAGGATCTCGGTCCAGGGATCCGTTCCTTCCAAACGCTGTATACCTAGGTATATGGACCGCGCGTGGTGTTTAAAATATACGATATAATATTATATAGGTAATGGCAGTAAGTGATGCCTACACAGATTTCCGACGGCAAAACGCACTAAGCGCGCCTCGTGAACGGACTGTTATTATTATTGCACCATTTTCACCCGCAAACGGTTATCACGGTCTGTCTCTATCGCATTTATCGCGTGTCGATATTTTTTTTTTTTGTATAAAAACTCAATTAAATTCATCTCGTTTTCGGTGCAGCTTATATAATACACCAGGTATAATTAATATATTATATTCCTATGGTGCTCTGGGCCCTGCAGCATATACCTATTTAATATACCCACATACGTCGTTATCCGCCGACCGACCATATTATATTCGTTTTTTAGAATATTATTCGGATGAAGACACGAGTGGTGAACTCGATTTCTCAATGAGACCGCGCCAATTATTCTTCCTAAATTATACCCCTCACATATTATTATATACAATACACACATATATATATATATAGACACTGCACCTGGCATAATAATTATATTGTTTAATAACATTATCAAAAAAAAAAAAAAAACACTATAGAAGTGAAATATAATAATATAATGCGTGTTATCATCAAAACAATATTATATATAGATACAGATGTTAAGCCGACGGAATGAAAAATAAATACAATAATAACGTCTAATTGAGTTGTACCTATATAGTGTTCAATACTAAATACTTAACCGGTTAAACTATTATTATATATTATATAAACTCATACTATATACCTATAAATTTCGGTAAAATATACGATTGACCCTCTATCAGAGCAACATTTTTAGTATATATTATGAACGAGCTCGCCATTTATTTAATTTGTTTTTTTTTGTTTATACCAGCGTTGTAAATTATAATCATTTTTGCCAACATATAGCTATTATATTTTGTAACCAATGTTTTAATACATTTCAACGTATACATTTTAGTTGCGATTTACATTTATACATTTTTCTCTCAAAATCCCTCTAAAAAAAAACAAATATTCATTAAAGTATTGTCATTTTTTCATGAAAAAAAAACCAAAATCAAAGTAAAATTACTTAAAATCGATTATGTAATTTGTAACTAAATTATTATAACTACTGTAACTACTATTGCACTATAGTCACAGATTTCTAGATAAATTACAGAATCCTGTAACTTTTTTAACTTGCAGTCATTATACAACTAATCAATAGTGTCTTGCTTATATATATATAAGTCCCGTTTGCACCTCGTATATATACATTATACAAAATATAAACGATATTTCATATTATACGCGCTGATAAAGTTTGATTTTTGCAGACATGACAACTTTGCACCTGATATCGCGGGTTCAATATATAATGATTGTATTATTTTTTTGGATCGGCTGCGGCGGTGAGTGCTTGAAATTTCAAACGCTTGCTCGATCGTTCGACCAAAAAGGGATAACCTTGTTCGACCGTTCGACGGCCATAAATAAATTATATAATATTATATAAAATTGCCGCAGTAATACCATTTTTCCGAACGACACGCCACCGCCTCCGGCGACCGTTGTCGAATTATGTGCGGTATTAAATGTGAACTACTCGTAAAATAGATTTTAAACGAAAACAACAAAACGGCGGCGGAGACATCTGCAGCAAATAATTTTTCTCCGGAGATCTACCCTCTCCTCGAGACGTATAATATATCATATAAAATAATCAGTACATAGGTACCTGCAGGTATGTATATAGGTAATACGCATCGCATCGCATTTACAGGGGAAAATCATTAGCCATTCGTGATTCGGCATTTATGATATATTTTCGTCTCGTCTGCAGAGATCATCATAACTCACAAGCTAATGACGCGGACGGCACCCTGCCGGTATACGTATATATAATATAATATTATATGTGGAATTACAAATTTTCATCGCGGCGAGCTGCGCCGTAACAACAATATGCGATGCGGGATGATAATATTTTCATTTGTTATAGATTTTTATAGTGTGATATCAATATTAATAGATATATCGGCAGTTTAAAAACAGAATACGAGACGATAATAGATTGAGCCCGAGCAAATTTTAATATTATATCGTTTTTAAATACTAAACAATTGGTTTTTTTTATTCGCCTACAACGCGACCAACGCGGAATGACTATAATTAATAATATTATTTCTTACACGATAATCGCGTCCGTTAATAATATTATACTGCTGCGCTGCTCTACAAACGAGACGGATTTCTTTATATATATATTATGTTATGTGTTTTTATAACGTGTGAAAACAACAAAATTAACCTATTGGGATATTAATTAATCATACTTATTCGAATTGATTTATTGGAAGTAGTTTTAATTTAAAAAATCGAGTGGATATACTATAATAATATTAATAATCACTCGCCAAACAGATACTATATATATACTTATATACGTCGTACATACCGCCTATATATAATATACCGAACGTTTGTTTCGAACACATTATAAATCTCCAAGTGTTTTTTTTGTTTTTTTTTTTTAATTAAAATATTTGAATCAATTTCAGTAGTCAAACCTGTTCTGGAATCACCGTCGTTCTTCAATTTTACAACAAACAACTCGTGTTACACAATGTTCTAATTATTGAAAAATGAAAAAAGTCTTCAAATATTTGTAATCGAATAACAAACTCGTTCGACGTGTAAAATGTATGTATATATATATATATATAGGTAATACTATTAATGTATATATAATTCATCCGATTCTGTTCTCGGCATTCCACGACGAAGAAAATCGGAGTAGCCGCGGTCGAAAACGTTATGATATTATTATTATCAGCTACCCAAACCAGTGCAACGCTGCTGCAGTGAGCGTGAAAATTACTTTCTTCCGAAAACGCATCGTATAAATCAATTCGGAGAAACTCGTCTACATTAGTATGTTACAATATATAATAACATATTACGCGGTACACGAATTTCTCGTGGCAGCAGCAGGAGATCCGAGATGGGCAGGTACAAGGTATACGTGGTCGCGGTTAAAACCGCGGCACTCGTCGAATTTTCCTCATACCTCGACCTGTACGATTCATCATCGGTGCTGACAAAAAATGTGAGTTTTTCACGCAAAAATCTCGTCACAATATTATAATGATAATATCACCTGTTGCATTCGTCTGCACTGTATTTAATCGCAGTAATTCATATATAATCAAAACGACTCTGATTTGACGCACCCCCCGCTGCAGTATTTTTCACTCGGGGCTCGATCTGTCCCTGCAAAGCCAAACGCGCTCTGGCAAGTCGAAATAATAAACAAGCTTATGTTTAATATTATTGTGTTGTACACTGACTGTCGGAACAAACTCTATACATATATACTTACACATAGAATAATATATGAGAGGCGAGATATATCATTATTACTATATATGCTATGCCCCCTCCTCACTCCGTCGGTTAGGCAGCAGCACCTACCTACCTTCTTTTACATATTATTATTATTATTATTATTCTTTTAACGATACAAGCTATATATATATAGGAATATAAAATATACGTAATTGGT
This sequence comes from Neotoxoptera formosana, assembly GCA_022818045.1. Taxonomy (NCBI): domain Eukaryota; kingdom Metazoa; phylum Arthropoda; class Insecta; order Hemiptera; family Aphididae; genus Neotoxoptera; species Neotoxoptera formosana. The sequence continues at coordinate 33,002,496 of CM040631.1, read as the reverse complement.
TTTGCTCAGTGAAAAATTATAATCTATTATGCTCTGTACGGGCGGCGGCGCGCGGCTATTGTGGACGACGAAATCGTTTTGACGTGTATATATATTGTTATATGATTAATATACTGTTTCACCGCGCTCGTTTTACTGTATACATATATATATACCACGCGTACAAATCATATAATAATATGTAAGTACACCTATATATATAATATATATGCGAGAAAGTGCTGAATAACAAACATGTGCACCTACCTACCTACCTACCTATAGTGACGTCGTGAACCGTATTTTATATAGTGCGAGTGCTGTAGTCGCGGCGGCAAAACGTCCGTCCACAATATAATAATATAATTATAACTAGGGTTACAAAATTCCGCGAAATTTATTGTCTTGAAATATTTCAATGAAAAAAAAAATGTACCAAAAATTATATATATAAAACAAAAGTTATTTTCAAGTTCCACCCGTATAATTAGGGTGAGAGAAGAATACATGCTTAAAATTACCTATATATGTCTATTGTATGAATACACAAATAATTGTTTAGTGCAATAGTGTCCATGGCTTTCTGAAGATGGTGGCCTAGACCGGCTAGACCTAATCAATAATCACTAATCACTTAATCAATAATCATATACTTACCGCAATACATTTGTGAATTATTATATTTTATTAATTTATTATCATTATATTATATCGAATATAAACACGTTAAAAAAAAAACAATATACTATTATATTTGCCGTCGTCGTGAACCATACCTAACCTAACCTAACCTAACCTAACCGTGCGCGGTATATAGTGCACGGTATACTGTTGCGCCCGGAATGCGCCTAGCTGCTTGCATAGGTACAACTACCCCTACATTTTAGGGGTTGCTAAAACGATGTATACCTATCTCACTAACCCGCGTGTTTTTGAAGAAAATAATTGCCTTATCATATATATTATGAAAATATAATATTCATATAGGTACCCCTAATATTCTACTAGTTATAAAAACAATAATTGCAGTATAAACGTATAATTTAAATTGATTTCAAAACTATTTTCCTTGTTTTTTTGCTGTACTTACTTAAACCACTGATTCTGTTTTTATGTTGTTTGCAAAATCGCTTTAAATATTTTAGATATACCTCAACCAATTATTACTTTGTTGCATACTTGGAGAACTGCGTTCACACGTTACAAAACTCATTGGGATTGTAACTGCAATTTGGATTAACTTGTTAAAGTTAGGAAAGTACTCTTTTTTAATATATTTTTTTTTTTTAATAAAAACGTCAAATAGAAAAAAAATAGAAAATTAATATTTATATATGAATTAAAGAAACCCCTGTTTTTCTCACATTGTTTTTCGTGTTTTATTACAGTGGCCACGGGGTGCTGAAATAGAGCTGAAGAAGCCTCCAGCACCCCCTAGCCGTGGGAGTTGGTAAAAAAAGAAAACGGAATCAATCAAAAAAAAATACCACAGTATATTTTATATAGGTATGGTAGGTACCTATGTAGGAATAGTTATTTAATTTATATCTCATCTTAATCGTCATAAACTCGTTTAACTGCAACACATAATTCTACAATTACAGCATTTGAGTTTTGACACGGCCGTTGTCGTTTATTGTGAGTACGTTACGTGTTGTTTGTGAATATATACTTCATTTTTACTTTCGACGTTTAAAATTCCGAAAATACAAAGCACCGGTGCAAAAATTAAACAAATGTTTAACACCACGTCATCATTGTTTCGAGTATAATACTTTTGAATAGGTAACATTAATATAGTTTATAATCATATATTTTAAATATTTAAGAATTTAAAAATTTAGTTTTGTATTTTGTGTTATATTTTTTCTCATTTTTCATATATTTTTGTAATAAATCAAATGCATATTTTACTATTTTCTATAACATATGTAAATCCTAGCCTTAATGATACTACCTATATTATGTATAATTATAAGGTTTGGATTTCGATGCCCTCAGAAAATTTACGAAAATTGCATTCGATTTAATATATTAAACGAGTTAAAATATCATATTTATATTATATAATATTATATACTCCCGTTGGTAAGATAATTATTGTAAGAGTAGAAAACGATGATTTAAAAAGATCCCCGATATAATTATTATATAATTATATTCTGTTACACAAATGTTGTTTTATCAATAGATAAAAATCAAATTTAGCCATTACACGTAGGAAACACGTTTTCCACTCGCCGAAATTAACCTTTTTATGAAATCGATTAAAAGAAAAAAAACGAGTTAAGAAAGTGGAGGACCCTCTTCAATAAATGGTCTTCTACACACGCGATCAACACAATACAATTTCTGCATTCTTAAATCTGAGAATCTAAAACTCTGTAATACCATATATAATTTATATACGCGGAAGATCGAAAAGTGATAGTTTCAATACATCGAAACAAAATCATAGATTGTTCAATCAATTAATTATAATAATAATAATAATAATAATATTTCTTTATTACGGAAATAAATTCCAATTACAGTTTTTTTTTTTTTCATATAATATGTATATAATATATTGTATACGTACATTATCAGTAAATAAGTTATATATAACAATAATATTAATAATAATAATAATAAAAATAACTTAAAATTTAAATAACAAATAGGTATTAATATCATACATTACAATATTTAAATTTATATAATAAAAAATAAAATGAAATAAAAACGAGATATTAATTTTCTTTCTAGTACCTAATTTCTTATGTATTTCTTAAAACATTCGTCATAAAAGTATTTAATGAATTACAAAAAAAATTAATATTTTTTATAGAGTTACCTGAGGACATTAAGATATTGGATGGAGAATTTCGTATATAATTTGTAGTTGAATGTTTTATGTAGAATAAATTTGAAGATCGGTGGTTTATTGAATTTGTTTTAAAATTTATATTTAGCAGTAATTCCGGACAATCAATCATATTATTTAATAATTTAAATAAAAATTTTAATTTAATTTGCATAAATCGTTGTTCTAGTGATTGCATATTAAAAAAACGGATTGTAACATTATAATCAGAATGGGGTGCTCTATAAACAAAATATTGATAACATAAAAATCTGATAAAATTATTTTGAATTTTGTTTAAGTCTTGGATTTGTGTTACTAAATATGGATGCCAGATTAGGAGGGCATAATCAAAATGTGAACGGATTAGTGAGTAGTATAATATTTTTAATGCAGATTCATCTCTAAAATTTTGACAGGTTCGTTTTAAAAAACCTAGCTTTGCCGACACTTTATTTCTAATAAAAAGTATATGGTCCTTAAAAGATAGTTTGGAGTCAAATTTTACCCCAAGATCGTGTACTGTAGAAACTTTTAATAAATTTATATTACCCAATGAATAATTTGATTGTATAGGGTGTTTTCTTAAAGAAAAAGTAATATAGGAACATTTTTTTAAATTTAAGTGCATAGCATTTTGCTGGCACCATTTATACATATTATTTAAATCTAATTGTAGTTCAATAGCGTCATTTAGGCAGCTAATATTTTTGAATATTTTTGCATCATCAGCTAATAATAAGATTTTAGAATGCGAAATTACATCTGAAATATCATTTATAAAAAGGCAAAATAATATCGGAGATAAATGGTCTCCTTGGGGGACACCGGAAGTAACGAGGATTTGTTCAGACACATCATTTTTATATTTTACAATTTGGGTGCGTCCAGAAATGAAGGAGTAAAACCAAGAAAGAAGTGGTTCAGTGAATCCATATATTTTAAGTTTATTAACTAATAATTTATGATTAATCCTATCAAAGGCTTTTTCCATATCGGTATAAATGACATCAGTTTGTGATTGAATTTCAAATGAATCCAAGATTGCGTGTTTAAATATGCACAAATTTGTTATTGTTGATCTATTTTGCCTAAATCCGTGTTGGTCATTTGATAATAATTTATTGCATAAAGGTGTAATAATATTATTTACCAATTTCGAAAATAATTTAGGTATTATTGACAGTTTAGATATAGGACGATAATTGTTTATTAAGCATCTGTTGCCTTTTTTGAAAATTGGGGTTATATATGAGGATTTCCATTGTTCTGGAAATAAACCTGATAACAATGACTTATTAAATAAAGAGGTTATAGCTGGAGTAAGAATGAATGCACACTCTTTTAAAAATAATGGCGAGATTTCATCAGGACCAATTGGTGTTTTATAACTAATATTCCAAAGTTCATTGAAAATATCTATTTGTTTTAATTCAATTTTATTAATAGCTCCGATATTATTTTGTTTTAAATTCATTTCTGGACAAGTTATATTATTTGTGATGTATGTGTTAGAGAAGTATTCTTTAAATAAATTTACAATATCGTTACCATTATTAACTTCTTTATCTAGGTATGACATAGTGTTTGGTAATTTGTGGCTATTTTTATTATTTTCGTTTACAAATTTCCAAAACAATTTTGGATTTGATTTAACAGCATTTTGTGAGATTTGTATGTATAATGTATAATCCCGATGCCTCAAGTACTTATTTTAATTATATTATCGTATCAATACATTGATCGTTACTTATGTCTGGCAACGATAGATTATAGACGACTAGTTTAAGAATGTATAAACATAATATAATATTATAATATTTTCACGTTCCAGCCACAACGCATACAATTTGGGTAGTGATGATAATTATTTTATACTGATTGATACTTTTGACAGAATTTAACCTATTACGCCAATCATCTTGAAATGGAGATAATACCATTTAATCTATTCTGTGATAATACGCCAATCATTTATTAATATTAATTTTTAAATAATTTGAAGTCGTTACAAACTAACGATTTTGAAAAAGTTATATATTTTTCGAATAAAATCTGTATGTTTTGTGTTCCAACGCAAAATACTTTTCTCAAATAGTTTTTGTGCAGAAAATTCGAAATTCAAACGAATAGTCAAGTATGGTTATAATCGTTTAATTTGTTATTACAATAGTGATATTAATTATTACTTATTTCGAACGGAATAGGTACCTATTGTGGACCACATTTTGAATAGTGCAAACGTTATGTAACCCTCGTGCCATTGATCCACTCCGCGCACTCATCTTTAACTTTTTCAAAACATGTTCTACTCCGGGATAATATGCAATCAAAAATAAAATTGTCGTAATTTAAAAAAGTACAGCATTAAAACTATCAACGATCAAAAATGTTGTTTTGTACCGGCTCAAGAGTTGTGTAAAATAAAACATTTTCAAAATGTATTATAACACTTTTCGATAGTGTTTACTCTTAAATGATGTCTAGAACAAGGACTTCGTGCATTTGCATATTTTTTCTGGTTAACTTTATCGTATAGTAAGTATACACAGTACATTTCACAACATTTGTGATCAAATACTCAATGTTTTTAGTGTATATCTTTGCATATTTTGACGTTTTCCGATTTAAACGACATATATTTTTGAATATATTATCATTTAGACGGTTTATCAAAAATCAAGTACTTCGGAAAATATTTTACACGAATCAAGGTCAACAATTATATTAAACTACAGCATAATTTCGAATGAAAAATGATGAGCGAGCTGTATTGGCTGTAATATTGTTTTTACTTTTTTTTATACATAATATATATGTACATGGAAAATTGAATAAAGTAAAATGATTAAAATATTTAAAGAAAAAATGTAACTTTTAGTGTAATGTGGGTGTTTAATTTTTTTATTTTAGAGCATACATATTTAACTGCATTTTTTTAATTGTTTGATAAGTGCATACTTTTAAATGCACATTCGATGTGCATAAAAGTCCTAGTTCCGACCACGACTTATCACTCTGTACACGTCAGAATATAGAGCGTGACGAATAAATAAATATACGATTGTACCTGCAGTATATGATGATACAGAGAGTAGAGTTAGATATAGAGTTAGATTTTAAAGCAATAAAAAACTAAAAAAAAGCAATAAAGCTGTCTAAATCTTCCAAAAAAGGTTAAAAAAATCATTAAAAATAGGTTTTTAAAAAAATATTTATCACAAAAAAAGTATTAAAATTATTTATTAGTTCATTAAATTATTTAAAAAAAAAAAATATTATAATAAACTTATTTACAATCCTGCTCCTCCGAATTTTCCTTCTTCCACAATTATTAATCTGTAAATTAAATTTATTCTATTTAAGATGTTTTATGTAAAAATTAATTAAATAATAGTTATAAAATGATTTTTTTACCTATATTATCAGAGTTGCATTGGACAATTAAAACTTTTTTCAAGTTTTCAAATAAAAATCGTCTACGACGATCGGATAATATATGCTTGTATTTTGAAAAACTAAGTAAAAAATGCAAAAAAAAGCAAAATAAAATGTCGTGCACTCGTGCATAGTAGTATAACAGTATAAATCGAATTTGTAGCTGACATAGCTTCGTTTTAGAGCAATAGAAAAAAAAGGCAAATGCCTTCGAAATCCGTAGGTAGTCTAATGATGATCGTAATAAAACCGTATAATGCCACCGCCGCCGCCGTTCTGGTGCAGTTATCGCAGCAATCGTCCGATACAATAATAATAATAATAATAATAAAATTAAACGAAATCAAAAATCATATTCTCCCTTGGCCAAACAACACCCTAACTAGGAAAGAAGAAGTAGTCATCAACAGGCTAAGAATAGGCCATACCAGATTAACCCACGCCTTTCTAATGAAGAAAGAAGACCCACCCAGGTGCCCGACCTGTAACGATCCCATGACAGTTAAAACACATCCTCATCGACTGCAGAAATTACGAATTACAACGTCTGAAGTACAATCTAACCCACCATCTTGCTGAAAACCTCAACATCGATACAACTAGTGTTCTAAAATTCCTCAGGAATACAGAACTTCAAAAAAAAAAAAAAAAATATCCTAATAATATATATTATAAGTATAATATACCCACCTATAATGTATTACAATCAATTTTATATAATATACAGCCCATATTTATTTATTGTATTATTGGTATATTAACTTAGTTATTACTTATATGTTTATATTCAAAATAACCACCCTCCTTCAACGTTAAAATTATGTAATTTATTGTAGCCAATGGCCCTACAGTCGCCGAGACATTTGTTTTCAAATAAAAAAATAATAATAATATGCAACGAGGTGGATTACTCCGTTTACGAACAAATGCCAGATGCCAAATGCGCGTACATCTATAGACAATATAGGCGTTTTGGGCCGATGCGTATTATTTTGGGCAGCCCTGGATGGCGGTCGCGGTCGCCTGTCCCGCGATGTATACAATAAACACCTTATGTACCATGATGGCGTGTACACACATATAATGAGCCGGGGGGGGGGGGGGTAAAGGAAACAAAATATATATACAACACAATCGTCGGGGCCCGTTACGCGGGGGAGTAAATTGTACGTGTAATTTAATAACGACTAACAAAAGATCGGATGGTCGTTTGACGGGCACGTGAGAGAGTGTGCGAGAGAGAGAGTGACGAAAAGGAAGAAGAAACGAGGAACACTGGCTGCAGGAGACGCCTCGAGCGGCGGCGCGGCGACGACGGGAAATTAACCGTCGGCGGCGGCGTGGCACGGTATAGACGGCCATATAAAAATAGCTGTTATGACGCGCGTTGTTATTATTATAATATTAATATTACCGGCGTCCTATTAGTATATTATGAATAATATAATAAATATATCACCTTCTCACCGCCACGATCGTTGAGTGGCAACGTAAGATTTCAAAAAATGTTTTTTTTTTTTTTAAGATAACTCGAATTTATTTATTTGTATTGATTGTTGCAGGAAATTAATATAGAAAACTATTTTAACTATTTTTTATTAGTCTGATTCATTAAAAATATATTCTTTAACAATTTTTAGAAACTTCATCTCAATAATTCAATACTACATAATCAAATACATAATCAATTTAACATAATATAGAATATCGCAATCAAATCTCATATACACGTAGGTATATGCATTATTTTTATATATTTTATTTTTTTAAATCAAAAATATTTTTACCATGAAAATTTTTTAGGAAATTTCCGGTGACCAGAAATGTACATCACTACACAATTGTATAATAATTGGACCTAGCCTATGATGTTTATTATTTTGTCGTCAGTGCGCACTGCGCACAAACCAGAGTGCAGTGTTTATGTCGTGCAATAGATGTGATAGATGATAATATGATCTTCTTAATTTTATGCGTACCATGTAAAAATGTATAATATTCGAGGGATGTCGTTCGACTATCTTCTGAATTATTATAATAAGTACCGAGAGTGACGTTTTTCATCGGCGCTATGTTATCATCGAGTTACAAATTAATGTATTATATATTATATTAATATAATTTTAGATATATAAGCATCTTTAGCTATACAGCTATATTGGTAGGACGTAGGTAATCGGAAGTAAAATATTCGAAACAAAAAAATCTGGTTAACCAAACGCAGCAAAAGTGTTATATATTTTATATGTCCAATTTATTGGGGATAAAGGTTTACGCTGTCCACTGACACTAAAATTAATATTGTTAAAACTTCGATTTCAAAACAAATATAAATAATTATGTGTTGGACAATATTTTTCGTAGAAGATTGGGGGCCAATCTGGTTTAAATATAGGTTAGGTTACGTTAGGTACCTAAATTGATTAATTTAACGATTCTCTTAAATTTGAATGTGAGCCACTATAAATCAAATCATGTTTAAGTGACCGCATTAGCCGACTCGATTGATTTATTAAACGTTTATTGATTGCAGTGTATATATGAAACCCAGCCACCCAGCATATTATTATATCGTGTACAGGTGCGCGTGACCCTTAAGAATTTGAATAATTGCATTACTATTATTAAAGAAAAAATAAGTGGTGAACATGCTCGGTGAACCACTCTGTATATTTTAGACTCGAGTCGCGTTGTTTTAAACGATATAATATTGAATTTTTATCTTTTATCAATTTATGACTTGGCTCATGCGGACTGTATACAAGGCGATGTGCACAGTCAATGTTCTAAATAAACTCTATGTGCGTACCTATATAAAGGGTATATACACTTACATAAAAAAGCATTCGAAGTTTTTGCGATTAATAACCGTTGAAAAGTGTGTAGGTGTTGTTATTATTATTATGTGTATAATATACGATATATAAAACATATTAAAAATAATATAAAACTATAATAGGTACTCTAATCAAAAATAATAATTTTTACCTACTGCAATATTATAACAGTGTATAAATTCGGACGAAAAGCTATATTTTTACTCGCGACACACATTGTATATAATATATGGTACCTATTATACGCGTATTATTAGTTATTACTATATATATATATATATTACGGACAATATAATATTATATATTTCAACGTCGTCCTCCTCGTCTCCCACCACCTCCATATCGACGACGACTTACAATAATAAATTTATTAGGATCGACTGATGATAATAATAATAATATATTAATGGTATTGTCGAAACAAGACACGTCCACGCGGCGGCGGCGTGCCGGTCGCCAGGAGAAAAGTGTTGGAAATGGGCGGCCGTTTGTCGTGACCAAACCGTGTGCCGATAAATCAAATTTCGTTATTAATAACGGCGTTTATATAAATATATATATTATTATACGTGTGCGCGCGTGCTTATATATATATATGCTCGATGGGTCTGCTGCAGCAGGTACATAGGTACTCTGCAGCACACGTTCTTCGAATAAATTGTCTATACTGCTCTGGTATATAGTATATATAATGATAAGGATATTATATTATGATATCCGCGTAACACTTTAAATCATATATATATTATATATACAGGCGATAGCCAAAAGGTGTTATATATAGATGAACATCATCTGAAAAATATAATGTTACCTCGCTGCAATAGTTATAATGTTGCTTATGTTTTGACTTCGACGTTAAAACTAAATTATATTTTGACTATATTAAAATCAATACAATAGCACTACGATAATAATATGTTGTAGATATTTTATTTTTTTGGTTAAATAATTGTACATGTGAAGCCTATACTCATCTCCACTATCTCCACTAAAATTAACGCATCATGCTCGTCCGAAATATTTGACATAATCCATAATAAAATAATGTAAGAATGGCAGACATTTTGGGAAAATATACCACTCTCCAACGAGTTGAGAAATGTAAAACTGCAGTTTTAAAACAACTAAAATACCCTCCTGCAGACACGAGAAGAAGAGAGGAAGTAATAACTATAACCCGAGCTAAAATAGGCCACTCTCGCATCATCTAACACAGTGGTTCTCAACCTTTTTGAGTTCGCGACCCCCTATAATGTCACCAAGATGTCTAACGACCCTTTTGTTTCCGATTATATTGTTATCTTATCTGTAATTAGCCTTGAATTATATTATAAATAAATAGTACGTTTTTATGGACTATCGGACTATCCAAACAAAAATATAAAATATATTATAACACTTACTATTAATTATAAGATTCTAAGTGAAACAATTTTTTTCCCACATGAATTGGCGACCCTAAAAAAATTGTTGGCGACCCCCCGGTTGAGAATCGCTGATCTAATAACACATGCATATAGCTCATCGGGAAGGAACCTGCACCAGTATGCGACACTTGTAATAAAACTCTAACAATAGAGTACATAGTCATCAACTTTTCCAAACACTCCGAAGCACGCAAGATCTTTTCAATAATAGTATTAAGTTGTAATTCATACCTCTATGTTTAAATATTAAGGTATTCCAGGCTAAAACATATTATGTTGTTGAAATGTTGAATCCTATACCAAATAATAGAAAAAAATAATTGTTCATATCCCTTGAATACACCTACCTATAAGACAAATAAGCACAATAATATTTAATATCCTATCGCGTTATTAGTATAGATAATATTATAGGTATAGGTATAGTACATTTTTTATGATTTCTATGCGCGGCCTAAATGCCTTTCAAATAATTATATTTCTAACATAATATGTTACATATTGTGTACCTACTTTATAATATTTTATATATTATTATTATGTACCTACACTTTAATAGTCGTAATGCTTAATCTATTGTTTTAAAAAATAATATGCGTTGTTATAATTTGTATTCACACCTCACCAAACTCATCAAATAATAAATTAGTTTTACTAGGATAACGACTATATTTTATTCCGACGTATACCTATATAGAAAAACAAGTGTAAAAAATTAAAACGGTATATTGTATAGTTTTGAGTAATGTAGGTACTTCGATTGGAATCTCGAAAACGAAAAAGCCTCATTACTGCTGCAGTCACCGGTAGTTTGTTGTCGCGTGAGAAACGCATATATATGGAACCGTAGCAAACGTTTTGTTTTTCACACAGTAATTTGTCCTCTACACTATTATAATATAGTATGTGACACTCTACCGGACGAGCAAATTACACGGTAAATGTTTTAAAACTAATATACCTGCGCATTAGTGTAAAACCGACAGAACCATAAAAGACTATATCTTCATTCGGCTACAACATGAAATTTAATAACTAAATATATACATACGTTTCACGATCGGCGAGAGACTTAAACGATCGGGTGTACGGTTAACGAGCTAATATATATTATCAACAACTGCTGTTACACATTTAAAGAATATTGTAAATACTATATTTTATGGACGGTACAACATATACACGCGTTACATCCTATAACAAAATTGAAAATAACAATAAATAATAAAATTAATTATCTACACACGTAGTTGGACACAATCGAGTAAACACGAAGTATTTTCATTTAAAAATAATATCTTTTTTGCATAATCATATAATATATGTTTAATTATTAGAATACCTACCTAATTATATTATATATAGTTACAGCAGTAAATATATAAGTACCTATACATATATAGTATACATTGTAAACGTAATATTGTATATGTACATATATACTATACTGTTTTAAAATTCCATTCCGTTTGAAATAATTACATTAAAATAATTATGGAAAACACGAAAATATAGCTACCGGCTTGAATTAATATTCTATTCTTATTTACGTGTGACTAAATGATACAATTTATTCTTCGAAAACAATTCTATACAGGTACCTGGTACAAGGTACATGCAGTGATGTGCCGATAATGCGCATAATTTATAATATTTTGGACCGTGTTTTATACTCCGTCGGGCCGAATTATATTATTCTCCACTACATATTATATAAAACGAGTAGAAAATAATTATCCACTAATTATAACAACTACATAAAAGGAATATTTAATTATATATTCTATACCGGTCTCAAATAAATTACACGGCGCATATACTTATATAATACAAATATAAGTGTGTATATATATACATACATTACGCACATATACGTTATATGTATAGAGAAACACGAGATAGGTGTTATTGTTATAGCTACTCTATGGTAGATTTATGGGAAACACACTACACATTACACATTTACACCCCTTAAACGAACAATAATACATAATGGTTGTGCGATTTGTACTTAAACCATACTGCGCGTAGTCTATGCTATGTTGTTTGATTTAAATATTTTAAAGCTATATGTGATAAAATCCGCGTCTGTTTAAAATAACTCATTATCAAATATATAAAAAATAATAATAATTAGTAAAATTTCAATTGGTCCGTGTACCAGGTACCTCCACATAAGTTCTATACGTTTCTACATATTATATATAATATTACTTCGCGGTGTTGGCGCCGTATAAACTGCACTATTATTCTTACTTTTATCACAGCAGCAGTGCCCATCGCAGTGCATATATAATAGGAAATCGATTTCTCATTATATACCTATAATTTGTAATAATAGAAAAGAAAGCAACGCGTAAAACGATTTAATAGGTAGTTATTTTACTACACATACTGTTCCAGTTTATTTATTATATATAATATTCAATATGAAAACCGAAATTGAATGTAGAAATAGAAACTCTTATTTCCACCTGAAATCGATATACCTATACTATTAAACTGTGCGACCGTCAAAAATCCAATGAATATAATATTTGCAGTAAAATACCGTTTTGTAATTAATAATTATAATTTAATAACATATATTACTACTATTGATTAAAAATCTTTATGTATATAATTCTACTGTACGTGTGTATGTCACCGAATTCCTCCTAAACGGCTGGACCGATTTGAATGAATTTTTTTGGATGCATTTGAGTGACGCCCTGGATGGTTTAGATTCACAAAGTGGTGAGGTGAGGTGGTGATGTGAGGTGCTCACACAGGCATTTTGAGATTTACGATGGAAATATTTGTTTATAAATGGTTCCTATTGGTAACCATGGTTGCTATGTAGGTACTGTTTATTTATAGGGTTGTCAATGGTTACATATTTTATCTACACTATACTTAATATTATAAAGAGGAAAGATTTGATTGTTTGTTTGTTTGTATTGAATAGGCTCCGAAACTATACTGAACCCATTTAAATGACATTTGGTACATAGATAGTTTAGACACTGAGAAAGGATATAGGCTACTTCAATACTCAAAAAGGACTATACGGGGTTGAAATAGGGTATGGTATGTATTTTACCCTCAACGTAACACCATTATTAATTTTTTTTTAATGGGCGACGAAGTGCACTTGATCAGCTAGTATAATATAATATATGATTCAGTATCTTATTCACATCGATATCATCATTAATATGACATTTAATAATTGAGTACAATATTCGTCTATATTCGATATATGCATTCGAACGAAATGTGTAAAAATATAAAATGTAAATCGTCTATATATTGACTATAATATCATCGTCACAAGAACGAACAATAATAACTTTAAGAAACATATAAATCGCACGAGTTATTGCATTTTTGTCTAGTGCCCAAGAGCATAATAATATATAATAATAATAATAATATACAATACGATTATATATAGAGGATAATTTACTGCGGCCGAGAGAGAACATATATAATATATAAGATAGAATTTAAAGCGAAGTAAATCAAAATTCACTTAATTTTAAAATGGTCATATAGTAGACAAACACACGAATTCAAGTTGTACAAGGTAATCGTAAATCAAATTTTAAAAAACACTATAACCATAAGCCAAACTGCTGTATTTAAGACACTAAACGTGAAAATAAAAATATATAGATTTAACTTACTGTCAGTATAGGTACATTATGCATTAAATGGCATTTTATGAGTACGATATATACATAATATACGTATATATAGGTAGTTACATTATATATAATATGAAATAATATATGAATGTCATTTACATTTACACTTATCTATATAATAAAATATTACATTTCATCGGGAATGAAATTGTAATACAATTTATTCGTATACGCGCCCAAGCATGAAACGCAATAATAATATAGTATAATGAGTAATAAAATAAGTACTTAATACGTTGCATATAGCAATATTAAAATTGTTTTCAAAACGTCGAATTTTCTAAAAACTAAAGTAGGGATGGCTATAGCAATTTGTTAACCAAGACAATTATTTTTTTTAAACAATTAATACTGAAGTTAGTGGAAATAGTGATATTAACTGAGCTATACAGGGTGATTCTTTTATCAAACAACACTCATTATTTCAAAAAGTGTAAATATTTTTGAAAATATTTTTTTATAATATAGTTTCAAGTAAATTTACAAAACAACTTTTTTATTAAAAAATTATATTTTTTAATATTTTTTATCCTTATATAATTTTTAAAGTTTTTTACTTTTTTGAATGGCAACATGTACTTTTAATTTGATATTCCAAAACTTCATTATTTTCCAAGAATTTTGATACATAAAAATCGAATTTAGGTTGATTAGTTTATGAGTTATAAGTATTTTAAGTTTAGATGAGCAGAGTGGAGTGGTACGGGGTTACCCCGCTAAATGTTTGTCCACTACTTCGCTCATCAAAACTTTAAAGACTATTATAGCTCATAAACTAATCATCCTAAATTCGATTTTTATGTATCAAAATTCTTGGAAAATAATGAAGTTTTGGAATATCAAACTAAAACTAGATGTTGTCATTGTAAACTATGTAAAAAAATATTTTCAAAAATATTTACACTTTTTGAAATAATGAGTGTTGTTACTGTTGTTTGATAAAAAAATCACCTGGCATATAAATTCATACAATACAGTGATGATTTAAGTAGACATTCATATAAATATTGAGTAGGTAATATTAGTAATATTTAGTTCACCATAGAACCGCACACTGTATAGAAATTGACCACGGATCGCTAGAATACATATTATGTTTATATATAGTTGCAATTATGTGGTGATGGCCGATAGGTATAATTTTTTATGTGACGTTTGCTTATTTATAATGTGTTTATTTTGTTTTGTTATTCGCTTATTTTATTTATACATTCGTACATTTTGTATTAGCTTAATTCAATTTCCAGAAATTATATATGATCATTTAATAATAATAATAACAATTTATTTAGCAATAAACAATACAAAATATTACAAATTGAAAATAAGTTCAAATAATACATGATAAATGTTTCCCGTTTGTCTGAATATATATATATATATATATATATGAGGACTTGACAGATATGTAATATACGTTATAATATATTTTTTTTTTAATTCGACTGTTGTTTATGGTATATATTATATTGGTATAAGCATACTGCTATAATAGATATATAATATTATCTGCGTTTCGGTCCACGAAATACTATATAGTTAAAACGATCGTGACAGCGAAATGTCATATCAAAAGAGATAATATATATAGTTATATATATAGTTATTATATGACGTATAATAATGCACTCGCCCGAGTGTAAGTGTGATGGTGTTGGGGGGGGGGGGTAAATTCTGTGTAATTTATGTACTTTAAATCGTCAATATTTTTTTTTCATCGTGACGTTTTGTTTTATTTTTGTATACCATATAATATTTATTGCAACGGCATCACTGTCCACTGCAGACGAGTTGACAAAAATTAATTGTACATATAGAATGATGATTTTTTTTAAAATCTTTATTTTAACTATTCACCTTTATATCTGCCTTAGGTGAGTTAGGGCAGAAAATTAAATTTCTATAAAATAAATATATATTTTACTGATATTGTCGTTGAATCCAAAAACCACACACTTAAGTCAAAATACAGAACAAAACCGCACACTTTTAGTAGGTTAACCACACACATTCTGCAATAGCTTAAAATTGGACACTTTTTATCGTGACTTTATTAAAATTACTTAAAAATGTATTATTTATTCATTTTGAATAAAAAAATTTAAAAGAAATTACTGTTAACTAAGTATAATATAGAGTCCTTATAATAATTACATAATAATTTTTTTTTACACTTTACAACAGATCATACTAAAACAATAGATTACAGCTTCTATAAAACTTATTGCCAGTATACATAAACTTGGTAAAAGTTTACACATAGTGCGTCTGGTCTGTCGATAAAAAAGTAGTGTGTGGATTTAACCCACTACAATACCCTGCAAGTGTGCGGTATACTTTATTATATATATTATATCATTTGTTTAAACTATAATATTATACACATTTAGATTTAAAAATTTAGAAAATTTTAAATATACATTCAATATTTCAATATTATTTAAACACTAGACTTACTTTTTTCATTTGGCGGAAAAGGGCAAGATATGATTTTGGTGGAAAAGGGAATCGACCAATTTATGATTTGGCAGAAAAGGGCAAGGTACATTTTAGGCGGAAACGGGTGACTCCCGGTATTTCGCTATACAATTATTAACCGCACGGTAGGTAAAGTGTGCAGCGATTTCTGTCGACTTTCAGAGTCGAAATCATAAGTGTGATGTGGTTTTCGGATGCGCAACCTCCGTATTTTATTTGTGATTTCTGCAGATTTAAACTTACTATATGACGTCTCAAAGTCATATATCGCGTTAAATTCACAGCCACGGCAATATATTCTCCACACAATACAATGTGACGTATTGTAATCGCGTTGATCGCTTATAAAATAATAATAATCGTTGTCGTCGACGACGCGTTATAATTGAATTCATACACACAATATATTATAAGGGAACGTCATCATCGATACATTATAATATTATAGGCAGGTACATAATTGAATGCATTATGCTCACACACACACACACACACACACACACACACACACACACTTACCTATGTTATAATATTATTATTATATTATAGAACAACGCGTATATTATGGATGGATGGATGTATTTTTGAACTGTACGAGACGTGACGACGACGCGGACACGGCGCGGTGTAATTAAAAAATAAACAACACGAAAACGACGACGACGGCACGCCGACGAATGGCGTTTGATGAGCGCTGCTCGCGGAGGTGGAGTGGAGGTGGAGTGGAGGTGCCACGGCGGTAATTAAAGGTTTCGGGTGTATATATACCTACGTACACGGCGTGTGTGCGTGTGTGAGAGAACGGTAAAACGTTATAATATTATTTTCTATAATATTATATATTATGATAATATAATATACATCGTTATTGAAAGCTGGTGTTGCAGTGGTAGGCAGGCACCGCGGCTACGCGTGTAACGTATTTTTTCAAATTTTTTTAAGTGACTCTCTTTTAAGGATCGCGCTCCCCGTGTGTGCTACGAGCCAGACGACGACGACGACGACGGCAAGCGAACAGGTACCGTTCGATATTATTATTATATTATATTATATTGCGTTATGTACGTCATTAGCCGCGAATGTGCTCGCGGTACTACAATACGGAGGTAGGCGCGTTAACGCATTAATAACGCCGCTGTGTCTGGGGCGATGACGCGGTCGTCGCGCATATGTGTGTGTGCGCAGCGCGCGCTGCAATAATAATAATAATAAAGCCTCCGGTGATGCGCCGAAAAGCGAGCTGCGAAGACTTAATTAAGGAGGAGAACGCCGCCGTAGAATATTATACGACACAATATTATTATTATTATTATTGTTTAATACGTATCTACGGGTTTGTGATTTCTCGTGGCCTAGACGGTCGTTATCTCGGTCGAAATATAATATAATGTGCGTTTTCGTAAAAATTACGTTTTTTATTCGGTTTTAAGTAGGTACTATATATCTATGCCTAGCGACTAATATCTTATAAAACTACCTTTACATCATAAGAACAATCCGAGTTCCACAATTTTTTAGTTTTTCATTTTTGTTCACAAAAAAAACATCAACAACCGCATTAATATAACATAAATTAGCCGTTTTGAAGTCTAAATGTATTCTTGTAAAAATATATATAAAATTATTATGTACGCGGGTAATGGGTATCGAATATTTAATGTATACAAAGTGATAATTTAAAGTTAATTCGAGCTTTAGCTGATATTTCATAAGTTATTACTTATTGTAGGTACCTACTATAGGTAGTACTATTATTATAGGAAATATTTTGTCTTCGGTATAGAGTATTATATCGCTCGACGAGTAGTAGCTGTATGTAGCTTCATAGTTATAAATAAAATACTGTCTAGACTATAGGGCTCAAAAGTTATAGCATTAAGTAGTTACTTTTTAGCTTCTTTAATATGCATTAACAGTCGGCAAGTATACAATAATTACAATTATAACCTATTTTTAAAATTTTATTTTTTTAAACACTCAACTTTTACGATTATTTTTAATTTTACAATTTATTTATAAGTGTATGTTTTCTATAAGTACGAGATAACTGCTCTCCGCTCTCTAGCAGATATAGTTTGACCAGCAGTTCCATCACAACGACCGGCTGTTCTATTTATTTCCAATAATTTCAATTCTCATTTATAAGACATGCTCGATGAAAAACTATCGAAAATTCAACAAAATGATAATATGGTAATACATCTAAAAAAAATAGCATTCCGAACTCTAGAAAAATAATCAAAATAGCACTAAAACACTCATAAATATACTTATAAGACTATAGTAACATACAAGTTCGTATTTAGGTACCTATCAGTGCCGTAACTACCTTTATGTGCGCCCTTGGCAATTTATATATATATATATATAAATATATTATAATTTTTAGTATTTATAGAATATAAAAATTGCGCCCCCAGAGCGATCATTTTAAACTGCGCCCTTTTCCGCCGCCCACCTTGCCAATGCCTAGATACGGCACTGGTACCTATATATATGACATCAGTGAAGTTGTGAAACAAACCGCCCTCTCTATAAAGCGAAATCCTCGCTACGCCACTGTGTGCTTATATATATAGTGTTTATATCTAATGTTTATAACCGCTGTTAACAATTAAAACACGTAATGAATGCTGTGTGGAATCTCACTTTTTTAGTTGTATGTAAAATAAATGTGTAGCCAGTTGCGTATTTTCAAATTTGATGTGGGGAGGGGGGGGGGTCTAAATATTAAAAACACATAATATAAATTAATATCCTCTTTCTCTGTAGGTACCTATGTAGCAAGTTATTTATGACTTTTGAACCTTTTTTTTCTGGGGGGGGTCTAGACCCGGGACCCCCCCCCTCCCTTAAATACGAAACTATATGTATATACTTATATACTATACTATATAGTACCTATATACTTTTTATGTACATACTACACTGAAGCAGCTTCTATTATATTATTACTTAACACAAAAATAGATTTATAGGTATACGGTATAGGATTTGTCAGAAGTCGACTGCACATATTTTTGTTTTGTGGTCATAAGGGTTATGTCAATGTCAACAATCAGTATTCAATAAAGTATACCTATAAGTATATACCTACATATTATATTATATATTTTATTATCGGTTATTACCTATTATACTCGCAATAAATGCAAATTTGAAGAAAACCGTTTTTTTTTTTAAAATTAATTAACCTATGATAATATCTTGACCAAGGCGTATTCCTATATAGTGTGCACTACAGCTAAGCTATGGTAATATGTAATGAGCTCACATCATAATTTATTCTACTTCCAAAATGTTAACATAACTAACTGTCAGTATATTAACATATAGTCGATCAACTTTGTTTTTAAAACAATAAGTAATGAATTGTCCATCCATTATTGCAGTTTAATACTCTTGTATTGTACACGTTATTATAATTGGTATTTAAAAAAAACAAATTTTAAGTTTTACGAATTAAAATGTTTTGTAGGTACATTTCAATATACGCTCACATAAATTAATAGTTATTAATTATTATTCATACCTATACAAGAGTTTAAAGATCAAACTCCTCGGGTCAGAAGAGTTACTGAACTTTATTCAGTTAACGGGAATCAAAATATTTCAACCAATTAAGTCTAGTTACACTATATATATGTATATACGATGTATATTCATGTAAAATATTATTTATTAATTAAACGGTATACGATGTAATAATGGATAATTAAATTATTAGTTCATCATAAGAAATTTTCAACAACTCATAATTAATGGATTATATACGGAAAAATAACATTTACGAATTATAAGACATATATAATTAGGTATTGGCTGAGTATTACACATGCGGCATATCTAAGTCATATGTAAGTAGAAAGTAATTCTAGGCTTTGAGCAACAACGCGACTAATTTTTTACCGCTGTCGACAAAAAAATTTAATCAGAACGTATAATATACAAACATATTACATGTGTACCTTATATAGCAGTCGTAAAATTATAAATAAGACGATGTAAACACTGCAGGACTATCGAAAGACTTGCAGCACCGCGTTGGATGTGTGTAATTTGTCCTTGGAGTAATATGCAGGAGACAATATTCGACAGGTGCAGAGCGCTTTAAAATTACATATTTTACTAATTTCGAGGTACCTACGCGCCTATTATATATATATTATAGGTACCTATATGCAGTGGTGGCGTGGTGCCAAATTTTTGGGTCAACTGTCAAATCTATAAATTGGATGGGTCGTGGGTCGTGGCTCGTGCGGATTAGTGGTTAATATTATTTTATGCAAAAAAAAGTTATGAAGTAATGTTATTATAATATATTGTATACTATTCTGTTCTTTATACGTCTCTAGTCTAATTAATTTTATATTTTAAAATATGTGCTACAAATGTGTTATTTCGATAAGAAATTGGTGGGCGGATGGGTTAAACGTACATGTTGAGGTCCCGTTCTTGAAAATAGTTGGCGCCGCCCGCGCCAGTGCGCCACTGCCATACTATGCAGGATGCTGCTGACGATCACTCAAATTATGATCTATACGCACTTACGGGGTGTTTGAAATAAATTTCCAAAATGTTCAAGAGACGCCGTGAGGTGACCTGGTTTCGGTGTGTATAGAAATCATTAGCGTGTGCCGATAACAATATAGTTCTGCAGTTATCCGCAGCTGCTACGGGGAACATAAGCGCTGATTGATGAGTGGGGCTGATGACATTATGTTTATTGGATTTTCTTTTGCGCCGTTTTGGTGTATACGCGATCCCGAAACAACACTATACTCGTGTGTCGTCGATAACACAATCGCTTTACGGGCATTTAACGCAACAAATGTTGTGTGTTCGGAATTTCGGTATTATATAGGACGCATCGTCGTAGTTGATCGATGTTCGCTTGAATCGCACATAGGGTTTATAAGAGCGTAGTCGGTGTTTTGCTTTTCGACCATATAATGCGATGACTAAACAGTTGACATTCCGTTTATTCATGAAATACGCACCCTGCTCTGCTTATATATTTGAGTACGGGGACAAACGTAAATTGCGCCCAACGAAAGGAAAAATTCGTAAATTTATATATTCCCGTACGTCATCAATTACCATTCCCAAGGCCAAGAGACGCTCTTAATTAAATAATAATAAAAATAATATATATAAAAAAAAAAAAAACTGTTTCCCAGAACCCACCAAAGTAGAAGGTATCGTTGCTGAACGGTTCCCTCCCTCAAGTCATATTATATTCATCTTCGTCTCATTTACTTATTGTGCTCATTTGTATAGATTGTAAATTTAGTTAATTTGAATAAAAAAAAAAAAATGTATATAGTATGAATAAAAATAGTATATTTCAGGTATAAGTTTATCTATGAATATATAGTCGACTGCCCAATATACATTTCGGGTATCGCATCACTGTCCTCCAAAAATGATATTTAGGCTTTAATAAATAAATTAGTAAAAAATGAAATGTTTATTTTAAATTAAATATAATATATAGGTGGGCAGTGCTGGGCATATTATTAAGTTGTTAAAATTGTTTTCGTTTGGTTAATTATGACGCGTATAGAGCGAACAATAATAATTTTACAAGTTATTTTCATGTTTATATTATTATCAGCATAGTAATGCGACATCGTTCTCACATATTCATACTCCTAAGTCATTGCAGATACCTATACCGATATCATACGTGACGTCGTAACGATTAAAGCGATAAAAGCGTTTGGCTTTTACACCGATAAAATATGTACATAGCAGTACATAAAATAGATGTCTATAGAAGTACCTTAGATATACTTTGGACGCGATTAACACTATACCCATTTTAGAAAACGAAAAATGTTGGGATTTACTATATTACAATTATTACTATTTACAATTTACTATATTGTTTTTATACTAGGTTCGCTGTGGGCGCAATTTACGATCGCCCGCGGTTTACGGTTTACGTGCGAAATTGACGTACAAATTTGTTCACGTGTAAATTGCAAATACATACACATCATATATAAATACATCGACATTTATTTTTAATTAATAATAAGATTATAAGTAAGAAGCGTAAAAAACATTTTGGTTTTTGCAAGACAGTACATATTATTATAGTTAATAAATAATAAGTTTAAAATATATAATATAATTTAAGACTACATTTAATATAGCGAAATACCTACATTTTCTTATATTATCCGCACGAGCACGTCGACAAGTCGTAGCCCTGAAAATGTTTCGAGTTAATTACAAAAAAGGTAAAAAAGTAAGAACTATATCTAGGGAAGAGCTTTGTACTATAATATACTGTCAAAGTCGCAATGGGTTATATTTTGTTTCACTCGATGAATTTCTAAAAATGAATAAATGATGTTTGATTTTATGGTTTAAATATAATATTATGTTACAATATAATGATGAAAACTGTTCCGATATAATTTGAACCAACGTACGTTTACCGTTATAATTTCTATCGATATTTAGACGTTTAATATATTTTCTATAATATTATAAATTGTATACTAAGGCAAATCATTCGTCGCATCATTATCGTATTGAGCTGGCAGATGTCCGTCGGCGTTGCAAATAATAATTTTTCATTTACTAAAATATTTCTATAGACAATAATTTGTCCAAGACGTAATATTTTAACAGTTTATCACTGCCTTCTAAATAATGTGACAACAGGTTGTGGTCACATAAATAAAACAATTGACCGTCATCGTGTTGACTGTGCATAAATTAGCAGGTGCATGCGTCGGGTCGGGAACTCAACAGACATTTCACCGAAGAACATAGTTTATCCTAATTAGTTTTTTCTGGAAGAACGTGTGAAAAAAACCACCGGCGTAAAAATGTAATTTGTAAAACTCCCAAATTCACCGTGTTAACTAATTAAATTACAGCAGAAATGTCTTCTTAAAGATTCGCAACAAATATCGTATTTTAATTTTTTTATTTCTTACATAAACCCAATTGCAATTGTAACCCGTACTACAGACAACGATTAATAATATTCTATTCACAAAAGACTAAGCGAATTTCACAATTAAAAGTATTTTATAGATTTTATTAGAAACAGTCATATATTTATGTACCATCTTCTTAACTATAAAATGTATTTTTTTTCAATTCAACAAGTATTTTTTTAGTGGATTTAAGTTAAAAACTGGTTAAAGCTCTAATCGTTTTTAAATAACCTTCGACATAATAATGTATAATTACTTATGAGGCAAAAATGTCTGATTGAAGAAAATGATTATTATACTCAAACATTTCGTTGTCAGCTGATCTGAACCTTTAGGGGTCAAGTACGTATATAGAATCATATATTGACGTTTTTAAGTAGCTTGTTCGTTATATATATTATACATAGGTAGGTATATATACTATATATTATATTATACGGTCTTATTATTTCGTACATTTTATAAGTTTTTCAATATAGCGCCTAGTCATAAATGATACTAGCCGTCAGCATTGATTTTATCGTCACTTAAACACAGGGAACGAATATGTAATAGGGGGAGGGGAAAATAATCCTGTTCAAGATTATTTCCCTTCGGGCTTTTAAAAAAAAAAAAAGGAGATAGACTTTATAGATAGTTGATAGATTTAATATAAATATTTAAGAAAGTACCTATACGTAGTTTCAATTGCAGCAAAGAACCTTAAAGTCAAGCATACACATTTTTAAAAACAGATAATATAACAATATATGACTAATTATACGTTACATTTCAATTAATACGCCAAAGTAATAAAAACCTAATCTATAAAACGATTTTCTAAAAACTTAATTGCATATACAAAATATGCTGCTATTATTCTACAAACATAATATAAGAGAATATGATAATAAAATGTTTATTATTATTATTATTAATAATACGCATTGTAAACGCGCAACAAATATATTATATTACAATATGGTCCTGTCTCGGTTTGAAAGGATTTCTCGGCAAATTTAATTAGTAAGGACGTTATAATATCAGCTATTATGCGTTTCTTCGACAATAGTGTAGTATTTGAATATTATTATAAACCATCTATTATTCACCTATAATAATATTTAATATAATGTATATCGTAAACGCCATCGAATTACGCACGAAATAACTATAATAATATTATATTGTCAAACGTTCACTTTTGAACACGACGGCGATGGCTGTGTACAGGGTGATCCATTTAAAGTAAGACACTCATTATTTCAAAAAGTATTTACGTTTTTGATAATATTTTTATTACATGGTATCAAGTCGTTACCAAACAACATTTTTTCCAAAAAAATATTTGTTAACCTTATTATTTTTTCTAAACTTTAAATACTTATAACTCATATAATATACTAGTCCAAAATTCGATTTTAATGTATCGAAATACTCAGAAAAATATTCTGCTTTGGATTACAAAATTAAAACTGTACGTCGTAATTCAAAAAAGTAAAAACTTAAAAATAATAAGGCTAAAGAATATTTTTTTTTTTTGAAAAAATGTTGTTTTGTAACTACTTGATACCATGTAATAGAAATATTATCAAAAACGTAAATACTTTTTGAAATATTGATAGTGTCTCACGTTAGATGGATCACACTGTATACAGCTGAATATCTCGTTCGGTGCTGTGATAATATGATAATTAATATTTACATCCCACTGCCAGGTTCGAATCGTTACACGAAAACAATATTTATGACACACACACCTGCCTACCCGTTTAGTCCGAGGTAAAACGTTAAAAATTTCTCCGACAAGACTCGCCGTATATTTGCAGGTATTTTCGCGCCCATATATTCACGCTCTTATGAGGTATTATAATAGTGCATGACTGCAGCGGTTATCATCATTTATCACTTGGCGTGTCAAAATAATACTGGCGAGCTTGTTAAAACAACATTATTTTCGAATTATAACGGAGGGCATATATATGTATTTATCACGAATGAAAAAGAAAAAAAAATGGACGAAAAAATCAACAACCGCGGCTGCAATATTATATTATATATTATTATAGTACCTAATATAAAGTTCGTTGATCGATTGCATATTATTATTATATATATTTCGTGATGTCGACGTGGCTACATTATCACGGCGGGCACATACCTACCTACCTCGAGTATAATAATATTATATATTATATAGAAATGCGGTAAAATTAACTCTCGACCACGAATTATTATTATTATTATTATTGAAAGGTGTGCACATAATATTTACGCGGTTCATAAGACGATTAGCAAATAGCCTCTTCTACACAGTACATGCCGTCTTATTATTATATTATAACGCGTTATTAAGCTTGAAAACGTACATATAGGTAGGTAATGATAATAATTTAGACACACAATTTGACTTTAACTGCTGCGGACGATTATAAAATAATTACCTACCTCCTATTATAGGCACCTTAAACGTCGTACGAGTGGAGTGGGTACGCTATATGAGTTTGATTGAAATCGCGGTATCGTCTTATATAGAAATAATTTCCGAAGAGTTATTTAGGTATAACATATTATAACTACTAGGTATAGGTAGGTAATTGTTATTATAGTTATTACTTGAGAAAAAAAAATGTGTTAATTTTTTAAATATCGACATCAATAATATATAGGTGCACTGCTGTTAAATTTTAATTGGTAAATTGTATTTTAATTTTCATACCGGTTAGAAAGGTTAGATTTAGGAGGAATATTGCAACGTTTTGCGCTGCGTCATGACATCACTCGTGATTCATAGGTTTTTATTTTTTAACTAGAAAATTGTACAATCCTTAAAGAAATTATTTACAATAAGCACAAGCAGTGATTAGAGGAGTAAATAGAAAAGACAAAATAACATAAAATAAAGTAACAATACAATAATGAGTCAAATTAATTTACAATTATTTACATCGGTCCAGACGGGGGGCTGGAGTGAATGGATGCCATCCATTGATGGAACTTCATGATATGTGGTTTTTTTTTTGGGGGGGGGGGGTTTATAGTCTATTAGCAGATCACGATGCCGTGTTCGTTATTAAGACGTCTTCTGATGTAACCTGCAGTAATAGAGGGAACGGATATAGCTCTGAAATCAAGAGGTTGCGACGATTTTGGATATTGAAGTGCATTTCTTTTGTAAAAGTTCTTGGCAACGTTTTTAACTGTTTGGATTGAGAGGTGTTTATGAAGAGTGTCGTTTGAGTTGATTCATATAGGTTAAAAATATAAAAATACTTTCAAAATTAAATGGAATAGAAGGGCTGCATATTATACTGTAGGACGGCGGCGGGCTAGCTGCAACAGGAAACTCGAGTCTAAGATGTCGTTCACTTCACCTCAGGACGCACTTTATATAGATGGATCACGATGGCACGTTGCAAATTTATAAATTTCCTCTGCTTTTCACTCTCGGTAGATTTTCATTGTATTTAGGGGGAAACGCTTAGGGGTCAAATCGAAAAATTACTTCATCTATATAAGTAGACTTAAAAAGACAGGTATTAAATAAAGACTCGATTTTCTCAATAGATTGAAACTGTCGGAGAACTTTTTCTGTCCGATAAAGTGACCATATACAGAGAAGATAAATAAATAAAAAATCACATAATGTAAGACATCAGCGTGCGTATTATACGTCGGTGTGTAAAATAAATCTAATTTAACTGAAACTCAAGTGTATAGTAACTTTTTTCTTCTTGAAATTTTAAACATTATATAGATATTACTTTTTATAATATTATTCGGTTATTATAAATGTATATACCCTCTGGTATGTCTTAGACTTGTAGTTATTTATGTGTTGTTTATCCTAGTCAATATAGTAAATTCTTCTCGCGGACGAATTGAAATATCTCGTGTGAAAAGTAGCTATGGTATCGTTTATTATTTGCTAATCGTTCATAGCTACCTATATGATGATGATGAGTTATAGTTTTGTCGGCACTCGGGAGACTCGCTAGACGACGGTGAAAACGCGTCGAAATGAATTGTATTAGCCGATGACCAATCGATAGAAAGTCTGTGAGAATGTTTTAGCTGTGTATATAATTGATCAACCTAATTGGCAATGAACGGCGGTATATAATATACACGCTTTGTGAATGGAACATATCTATAATAGGTACCTAACAATATTTTTTGTTATATATTATTATGCTATATATAATGTCTACAATAGTTACAAACATGACTGCTGCTGCAGCGTTAATAGACTAACCAATACTAATAATAAATTGAAATACGTGGTTTATAAATAATATTATATATGTATGGAGTGTTGAAACATATGAATGTGAAACTTGGGTAATAAATGATACCGAAAAGAAAAAACTAGAAGCCTTCGATATGTGGTGTTGGAGGCGTATATGGAAAGGATACGCTGGATAGAGCGGAAAACGAATGAAGAAGTACTTAGAACAGTGGGAGAAAAACGTGCACTCGTGGATGCGATCAGAGGAAGACGCTGGAAAATGGTTGGACATGCCCTCGGACACCCAAAAGAATTGCATAATATAAAGTCAAAACCTTTAAGGAACTTAAAGAAAAGGCGAGTAATCGGTTACAATGGAAAATTAGAGTTGTAAATCAACCTTCGGGTTGAAAAAAAAAATATAATATATATATTGCTTAGGATTTGGAAATCGTATGACAACTGAAAAACGCTTAAGACTATGGGTAATATATTTATATTTTAATGAGTATTTTTTTTTATCGAATAAAAAACAA
Source organism: Neotoxoptera formosana (assembly GCA_022818045.1). Lineage (NCBI taxonomy): Eukaryota > Metazoa > Arthropoda > Insecta > Hemiptera > Aphididae > Neotoxoptera > Neotoxoptera formosana. The sequence goes on along the minus strand of CM040631.1, from coordinate 32,974,098 downwards.
TATATTATGTATACCTATGTATTACCGTCGTCAAAGACGGTTAATTGAGGAATTGACATTACTAAAAAAATGTGTTATCTGACTACTAGAAGCGAGGAAGTGGGTAACGGCTTAGATACATATAATAGACGAACAATATAAAACCTTTTTTAAAAAGCTGATAGATTATTTGAACGTTCGATGTGTTATTTCTGATTACTATATAAAACAGATATCACCTTGAAATTTTTAAAAGGTGAAAGGTTATATTTTATTTGTCATTTCTGATTAGTAATAATATTAGGTGTGAGTCAGTTAAATTTAGATTCTGACGGAGGGATAAATGTATTGATTTTACAATGATGTGTTTTTTTCTGTGTGCAAACATCCTGTCTATAGTAGAAAAAATTCTTCATTCTTCATTCGTCATTTTTTTTCTAGTCGGAAAACGAATCTTGTTGGTAGTTTTGAATGGCAAAATCAAACATTAATAGAGATATATTTTAAAAGCGTCTGGAAAAAAAAAAATAAGGAAAAATCAGAATTTTCACTCAATCTTGTTTTTGATAAAATCAATTTTGTTGTATCGGTATAACTCGGGAAAAAAATAACTGTAGATATATGAGATCTTTATCAAATATTTATGTTGGCCTTTTCTTTTTACCATAAAACTTTTTAAATTATTTTGACTCTTTTTGAGCTATTTTCAGACGTAAGAATAAATGTTCTTTGTGTCTTGAAAAAAATTCAAAAATATAAGCATTTGGTAGACAGTAATACTGTATAGGTTCCGCAACGTTAGGTGGTCGCAATACAAAGATTATAATATTTTAATGTATTTATATTATGTATTATACAATTATTTAATAAGCATAATATAGTAACAGTTTTCGTCTATCAAACAACCTCAAGTCGCCGACCAGAACTATACATAACATAATGATTTAATTGTATCTGAAATTTTTCTAGATTGAAGTTAACTGTTTTCATCCGTACCACTACGTGTCTTCTATATCAAACTTCGAGCAAAACTATTCGAAAACATATTTTAATTAATATCGTCCATAAGTGCTCTGTGCGAGGGATTAAACGATATATACGACGTGTCGGATCGAACGTCGAAACACATAGAAGGTAAATAAAAGTGTAAGGTTTATGTATGTATATATTATGATACAATGCACACACGCTATACAAGACGATTCACCAAGCATGCTCACCAAATTTTTTCATTTAATAATCAATTTTTTTCAAATCCTTATTTTTACAAATTTTACTCGAACACCATATTTTTGAATTCTAGAGATTTTTTCCCTACTATTTATGTATAGTATTCTCTGTGGAGATACAAACTACATTGTTTTTAAACGAAAACCCCGCTTTTCCACTGCTTCTCGATTTTTTCTGAAAACTTCAAAATCAAAATTCAAACGAATAGTTGTTAAGTTATTTGACCATCATGTGTACCAACTACCAAGGATAATAGGTCCACGATATTTAAGGCATTGTTCGGAAGATATGCAGGAACTATGAAAATTCGAAAACCTAAGTAATTAATATTAATCTATCAATATTTATAATTTATAAAAACGGTCTAAGTATTATAATAAATACTGTCTAGTTCCAATATTACATATTATATATTTTTATATTTTTGCAATACCATTTTTAAAGACAGTATTGAATCCTTGGTATAAAAATATGTTAACAACTGATAAACTACCCGTTCAAATTTTGAATTTAATTCATCTAAAATCTCAAAAAAATTAAATAATATATAGTATAGTAAATGCGGTTCTCATTTGGAAAAAAACAGAAGTTTGTATCGCCACCACGCAGGACATTCCTTAAGCGTAGTACAAAAAAATCTCAAGAATCCGAAGACGCGGGCTTTAAGCATATATAAAAATTCCGAAAATCAAAATTCGAATAAATTTATTATCTGATTAAAAAAACGGGGGTGAGCGTGCGCTCGCAGCGAATCGCTCTGTATGACGTATACGCGACGCTATATTTACTTCGTGCCTATTTACTCGCTGCGATTTGCCAGGTGTGAGATGATAATAATAATAATAATAATATATTAATATATGGTAATCGGTCGTTATTATTATTATTTTTTTATTTTCGGAAACTGGAATCGTCCGATACCGAATAATATTTTCGTGTGCGCGTCGTATAATAATAATAATAATAATAATAATAGTAATAATAGTCCAGTCGGTGCAATTAATTTCTGGAAACGTCTGTCGCGCTGCCCGCTGAGAATTCAGTACCTATATAATATAATATAATAACGATAATAATAATAATAATAATGATGATGATAATATATGTACCACGCAGCTATATACACACGTGAATAATCACACGGACACGCGTAATTTGTTCGGACTTGATTTATACCCGAACCGTCCCCGCCGCCCGCCCGCGCCGTCGACCTGAGAGATAACCAGCTGCGGTATAACACGGCGACCGCGCGGTAATGTATACGCCACGGCGATGGTTGATTTATCATAAAACAATCACGACGCATTACGCCTTGTTTGACGCGGCTTATCCGAGATAATAATATTATTATTATCATTATTATTATTATTATTATTATCCGACTTGTTAGTTCAGCAAAGTGTTATTTGTGAAAAATACGTATACGTACATATTATCATCATTACCCGTGTATATTATGTACTATTATTATATATACAGTTAGAAACGATTTCGTTCCCGATTAATCATTTTCGATTCACCTTATAAGCTTTTAATGCATCGTGCGATGTGCTCACTATATTATATTATAATAGCTGGTAGCAGGTATTTTAATGGTTATCAATTTTGTTTTCAATTTGAAAACACTTTAATACGCTGTCGTTAATTGTTTTTCTTCAATAAAATTATATATTATTATTCGGAGGAGATTTCAATAATAATTATTCAAATTTAATCTTTTCAAAACATTTATACACACACGTTTTGAAAATATATATAGATCATTTATCGAACTACATAATATTATTATTATATTAAATATACACAGACACCGATTTATTATGTTATTGATAATAATTGTTTTATATATATAAATAAAAAAAAACCACCCATAATTTAACGTTACCACGAAAACGCATTATTACACAGCTCCTATATAATATTATGTATTAAAAAAAAAAAAAAATTGAGCGATGGTAGTTCATTATTTTTATTTCAAAATAAACGTTTAAAAATTAAATGATTTTTTTTTTTTTAAATGAATATTTTCAAAACATACCTTTACTTATTACCTATATATATTTTTGGCGAGTTCTCAATTATGTGTAGATATTGCAATATATTATATTGTTGCGCACTTGAGTTTCAATTATTCGGCTATCGGGGCTTAATAACCTACCTACAAATTATAATAGACCAATTATATTTTACAAAACGTACGTTCAAAATTTAAAAAATTGCAGATGATCCGACGAAATATTATGTTCTACGCGATATCTTGTACTTTTTATAATGTATAAGTTTCACAAGGTTGTTTCTGTAGCTAGTCCAGTGATATATTCTATAGTAATCGTATATGCGTACCCACTACACGTACTACAATATTTACAATTATTGCAATTCATATGACTATATATTATATATGCCTTACACGCTGTACAGAATTAAAATATAATGACACACAAAATAATAACAGAAAACGATATTAGTATTTATACTAACCTAGGTATAAAAATGTGTGTTCTATTAACTATCGTCCTATTATAATATTATGTCCTATATGATACAGCGAAAACTATCGACTTGGTACACAAAGTCGTTATTTTTAGTTTCTACGGTGATTATTGCACACACGATAATATAATAATATAATGAATTATCATTTCCACGGCAATAATAATGATAATAATGAATGTAGCTGGGGTACCTATATAGTTCTCGAAAGTACTCGACTGACCCAACCGATGTAGTGGTGTGAAATGTGAATATATATATATATATATATATGCTAATAATGTGTTTATTTATATAATAGTGGTAGACAGGGCCGTATTTAGGGATTTTTCGCCCCCGGGCACAATATTTATGGCGCCCCTTTCCAACACATTTTTTTTTAATACCATAGGAGTGGTGGCTAAATTTTTTTTTTTGGGGGGGGGAGCATAAATTAATTCATTTTTTATGTTTCCCTTTCTCATTGGCAATTTAATTTGCAGTTAATTTTTAGCAATTTTAACTAGGTACCTATACATTTCAATATTATATTTTTAATAGTAGGTAAACCATACAAAAAAAAAAACATAAGTAACTAATTTATAACTTAGGTACCTACTATCTACCTAGAATCTTCCATGATTCAAATAATAATGAATGATATACAATTAATAATATGTACTATAATATAGTAATATAATAATATTTATTGTTTATTTTACAATTTTTTTCTTGATTGAATATCAACAAAATGATCTATAATATCTTGATATTTAATTTGTTTTGTTATTTCTGATTCAATATTTAATATAGCAAATGGGTTTAATCTCTCTTTAGATATTGTTGACCTTCGGTATGTTTTCATTCGGCGTAAAGTTGAAAATGACCGTTCAGCGGTACATAAATAATATAATATTAATAATAATATTTTATTTTAAATAACAATTCAAAAAACAGTAAACTCTAATTTCTATTTTATTAGTTATCACTTATAGAGATTTAAATTATGTAGGTACAAAGTACGTGGTAATAGTCACTGGCATATAGAGTTTAGCAAGTTGTATGATATGAAATGACACAAATGTATTTTAGTAGGTAAGTAAAGTACTACAATATTATGCAATTGCAACAACTTCTGAATCTTATGTATTAAATATTATAATTTATAATAAACTAAATCAACTCAACACTCCATACCTTATAAGTTATAATAAATTAGAATAAAATTCAAAGTATCAATTCAAACTGTCAAACATATACGGAAACATATACATCAATATCTTTATTCAGCAGTCAACATTCAACAACACAAAATTATTATTATCTACATGTAAACATTTTACATATTTCTTAGAAACCTGAACAGTCGTCATCGACTATTGTTAAAAATAGTTTTAAGTTATACCATACGTCTAGTTTTACAAGTAAAAAATATAAACCCAATAATATTTAATAATATTAGGTACCTATTACTACCTACCAACTTATAGTTAATAAAGTTTATTTTTCTTTATTTAAAATGATAAAATATAGGTAAAAAAAAATGTATGCATATGTGAATTTAAAAAATAATTAATAATAAAATGTATAATCATTTTTTTAAAAATCTTCCTCTTTACAAAAAAAAATTTTTTTTTTGTTTATTTTATCTGTGATAATTTTGCCGCCCCCAAAGTGTGCCGCCCCCGGGCAATTGCCCACCGGTGCCCCCCCTGGGCAATTGCCCACCGGTGCCCCCCCTGGGCAATTGCCCACCGGTGCCCCCCCTTAAAACCGGCCCTGGTGGTAGACGTTAAAATATAAACCACGACAACCTAGTACGTCTTATAATAAATCGTACGAGTTGAATTTTTTTCCTGTCCATTATAATATTATTATTACTCGTCGTGTAGTTTTTAATTTCGATTATTTATTGCAGTTTCGGTTACTGCTATATTATAATAATATGCATAATGTATATTGATATAAAATGTAATTATAATATAGCTACTGCGAATATGCGTATTAGGTATATAGATTATAGATATATTGTATCTATAATAGTGATGTATTATATATTGTGTGTTATACGTACCGGGCAGGTTTTTGGTTCATTATTTAGCAAATATAGTGAGTATAATAATATTGAAGAAAAAGAAGTATTGAAATACCGCAGAGCATAATATAAAACACTAAGGTTTTAAAAAATATGTTCCCAAAGAATTCAAAGGTAGACTTCGTCAGCCAGGGCAGCCACTTCCACGAATAATATGACACCTGCAGCTGCAGTAACTCAACTATTGTTGCATTTAAGCAGATTATCATTGGTTGTAAAACAATAATGACATTTTACGCGAATCATCTCAACAGTTTTAAATATTTGTAGGATATTCGGGAAATATATATTAAATTTTGCTATATCCAAAAGTACCCTGCAGGTACGTCCAACGCGGGATCTCCAATAAGGGATCCTTCAACGCGAGGAGGCTCACAGGTGGGTACTGACAAGGTCCGCGTGGGTACTATCATTGCAAGAGTTTCTGGATCCGTGCAACAGGTGTTTGCAAACGTACAAATAATAATAAGATACAATACATAATACAATTTATATCTTATGTCGAATAATTATAGATGTAATTATATAATATATATATATAATACAGGTGACCGGTACGTCACCCAGCTATAAGGCTCCGTATTACAGCCTGCTATATATATATGGTAGAATTGATGTTTACACAGAGTGAATCATATATATAGACGTCATGCACGCGGTCCAAGACAAGTGGAATATTAAGTCGCTCGTTCAAATCTGTGTACCTATACTCGAGCTGCACGTATATAGTGACTATATTATTATTATATTATACTACACTTACACCCGGTCCGGTGCAGTAGCTGACGACGACGACGACGACGACGAATATAATATATAATATAATTATATACCTAGGTATGAATAAGAGCTCGTTTGTACGGCGGCGCACCGACTTACAAGCGAATTAATATGCAAATTCGGCCAGTCCCCGAGACTTCAATTTTGTTGTTTTCGGTTGTTATCCTTTTTTTTTTTTAATTTTTTTATTATTATTTTTTTTTTCTGTTAATCCGTATAGTTATTTCGTTTAACGTGTTCCAGGTAATTATTTTAAATTGATATTTTACGATTATGTCTTATACATATATAGATGCGTCGGTCTTGCTGCAGTGGCCGGCCGCGGCCGAACGTGTTATTAAAATGTATATTCCCTCCGGAGCTTATTAATTTTCTCCGTCTCTGCGCAGTATCTTACATGCTCTCTCAGTCCCTCTCGCTCGTTTGCTGCTGCAGGTTTCCGTCAAACGACTCGTGTGCACGTTAGCGATCGTGTGTGTGTGTGTGTGTGTGTGTGTGTGTGTGTGTGTGTGTGTGTGCGTGTGTGTGGGTAATTTTTTTTATTGCATCATTGTAATAAAAACTCGTACGCGTATGTATATATACCTTAACAGATATTTAAATTAATAGATTATTATTGCACTTGTGCGCGCCGAAATCTATCGTCCAGAGCCAATATCATTAGCAGACACTCCCTATCGTGTACATACATATATTAATATTATTATTATTATCGCGTTTCTCGTTTAGTGCTCGCTGAAAATAATTTTAATCTCTAACGGGCGATAAATGAGACACCGCCACAGGGCCCCCGTGTGATCCGGTGTTTCGTTTGTTACATTATTATTATTTTATTTTTATTTTTTTTTTTTATCATTGTTTTCTAACGACTGCTCTATTATATTGGTTTATTATAGTCAGCAGATGAATCAGTCCACGCGGGAATAATAATATTATTCACTTGTAAATAGGTTTAATGTATTTCATTTAATAATAGACAATAGTACATAATATAATATATTATCAGATGCTTATAATATTATTAACCCGCGAAACACATATCATTATATATTATGTATATATAATATTTAAGTACCCATCCCGTGAAATCGTTGTATCTGAAAAATAACCGTTGTCCGATGTTCTATATTATTATGTAAATAAACATACGGGTAATGTCTTGTAGTCTATTTTTTTTTATGCGTTGGCTCCAGCCATGCACGTGTGTATACACGGACGCTGATTTGGAGATGTTTCAATTTTCCGTTGTTCTTAATATCAATAATAACTCTATACACGTGCATCGAGAATGGACATTTATGGCAAGTGATTATTTTTTCTTTTCTTTTTTTTTTTGATACAATATATTATGACACATTACTCGCTTTTGCTATCTATATATCTATAGGTATGATAAATATATATGTACAATGATATGAACATATGTTTCGTTTTACCGACTGTAAATTAATTAATTTGAACGCAGTAGTAGTGACTATCTAAGTGTAGCTATTAATACTATGTATACGTTAAGTGGAGTTTAAATAACGAAGTCACGAGGACGTCCTAGTTTTAAACGGCGTTGGAGATGGTAGTGCATTGTAACGTCATATTGACTCGATAAAACTTTCAGCCAAATTCTTAATGTGGTATTGGAGTTTTGAAATTTCGAGGTCTTTGTGTATGTTACCGCGGAGCGTTTGTTTTTGATTTTAATTTGAAATATTTGAATTTTTTTTAAGTAAATTTGTTCAAATTATCCCCCAAAACGGATGAGCATATACCTATACGTATATGTAAGCAGTGCTGGCTTATTAGTGAACATTTTTTCTGTAATATATTTAAAATATTGAACTGCAGCACCGCTGGGCGGCGGCGATAGGCCTGTTGAAGCTTATGGATGATAAGTTCGGCCTGCACCAAGGCAAGTGATTACTATATAATAGGTTTAAACTGTTCTAAGCAAATTTAGATTAAATTGGTCCAGATGTTTATCAACATTTTATTCGAACGTGCGTGGAAACCAGCTAGTATAAATAAGTTTGATAATTTATAAAAAGCATCTTTTTAAAAAACTATTTCAATGCATGATGGATATATTATTGTTGAAATGTATTTGTTACTTATTAGATATACTAGTATCTATTATGTACCTAACACGATAGGTAAATAACTATTTAAAAATATCAATAATCCGTTTTGTAAATTGTTTTCATTAGCGTTGATTGTCTTGAATAGTTTAACTTATAACTATAATATTAATAATATCATGTTTTGGTCAACGAATTAGTTTTTTTTAGATTATAGTTTAGGCTATAGTGTTGGGATTTAGGTCGAGATTTTAACAGTGCATACAGAGATTTCAACAGATACCTGTACCTAATCTTATTAGTTATTTCAATTTATTGATATATGATAATTAGTATCATAACTACAGTATATTATAAGCTTCAGTCTTTTTCACAAGACAATTAATAATAATGGAGATTCAAATTTTTCTAACTCGGCTCTTTCGATACGTATATAATAGGTATTAATCGGATTATCATTGATTCAGTGATGAAAAAAATTAACTTCATGAATTATGAATAAGTTTCGTCACTTTATTACCTCTTTATATTTTCGTAGATATATAATTATTTTCTTTATAAAACCAATTACACCATTTATACTCCTTACTGCAAGTTTGTGTATTGATAAACATTCAAAAACATGCATTATTAATTTGTAGATAATTTTATGTCGCTATTAACACGACATGGCAAACCTCGAAAACGTAAAAAAATGTGCTTAATTTTTTTTTTAACATTTTATTTTTGTTTTCAAATCAATTAATTCAAATTATCAACCTGGTTTTAATATACAAATTAGTTTCCTTGACATGGCCTTCTTTTAATCTCGTCAGTTTATTTAGAATATATTTCAAATATTTATGAATTTTTATCCATATATTAATATTTAATATTAATTTAATCAATTAGCAATTATAGCACGCACAGCAAAATTAGTAATTATATATTTGATCCGATCGATATAATAATATGTTTAACTGAATTCTTAATTTATTTTTTCCTTCCCTTACAACCAAAATAATAAATTTGCAATGTTTATAGATTTTAAAGTGAAAGTTACGCCAGATTTCATTAAATTTAATTATTTTTTAATTAAAGTACGACGCGTTCGATATTCAAGGCTAAATTTTTGGAACAAAATGATGAATGTAAAAATAATAAGCACATTTGTTTTAATAAAACATATTATATTATGTTACTGTGTAAATATTACAGTAATCGGCATTAAAAATGTAATAAATGCAATAGGTACTCAATTATGAATTAAAAAATAAAATGTGCAGATGAAAAAATTGGGTTTTGACTTTAGGTCCTTGGGTGAGTATAGATACCTACATTTAAATTTGAAAACAATATCCCTATATTTTCATTCGAAAAAGGATTCAGTTCATCTAAAAATAATTTTTTTTATACTGTTGCATCAATTAAAATGGTTATTATTATAGCACACACGCTATTTTCTGTGTCTGTCACACAACAACACAACACAATATAGCAAACTTTTGTTCAGCAGTTCCAATGTTGTGTTGTCATATTTAATAATATATTGAGAGTGAATTGATCTATTATCAGACTTTAAGGTAGACCATATATAATAGCATAATATTGCGACCTATCTCATATATTATTTGATTGCCCTGCTCTGTTATCCGAACGTCTAGCCTTAATTAATTCCCTTAGATCTTTTAATTGTCCCTTTAATCTCCACTCCATTCTCAATACTTAATTGCACCTTCACTATTAAAAGTATTATTAAATTTATTTTGGATGCTGGCTTTATTATTTAATATCTATGTTCATGTTTTTTAATTTAATTTGAATTGTACTTTTTATATATAATTGTTGAGCTATATAAGTTGTTACTTAAAGCTAAATAAAAATAAAAAATAAATCGCATAATATACCTAAACTTTCGTTAAACGTCCAGTAATATATAGTTCTAGTTTTGTGTTGTTAACTTAAATATTAGAATTAAAGTACATATTGGTCTATTTAATCAAATTTAAAACTAGGAACATTATTGGTGTTCTTTCGAAGGTTTCTTACAATATTTTAATTTTCAAGCGATTGATAAAAACTTTTAAATTTTATTATTTTCCTAACTAATAACTTGATTAAAAAACTTGATAAAAAACCATCGGAAAAACACCAATAATGTTCTTAGTTTTAAGTTTGATATTATAGGCCAACTTACTTCAATATTTAAGCTAACAATACAAAATTGGAACTACTGAACTTAAGTTTAGGTACCTATACCTAAACTATGCGTTACCTAGTATAATAAGACAAAGACCACGCATATAAGACATCTTCTCAATATTTATTATATACATTATATTATTACTTTTGAGTGATGAAATTTGATTTTTTAGATTCTGAGCGGAGTGATGAATATATTGATTTTAAAATTATGTGAGTTTTTATTTTTTTTCGTCTGCAGTTATCACGTTAAAAATACTTTGATTTTCTTTATCAGCGACTTACCTTCGAACACCCCATCAACACCCCCGGCACACCACCATCACGTACAACTTTAATCTCCCACCTCGCTGTCACCTGTTTCCTGACACCTTCGGTCGTAGGAGGAGAACACGGAGAGGATTGCAGACTTTTTGCTCTCCGGTAGCAACCGCACAGCAGTACACGCCAGACTCTTCTCACTCCTCTCCTGCGCAAACCTTGTAGCTCGTGGTCGATGTGGAGTTACGCGCGTACTGCTCATAGGTTACTCCAGGGTCAAGCCAATCGAACGTGTTCCTAACCTCTCATCCCTTGTCGTAGTATTTCACCTGCGAATGGCATGCACCACAACAATATCCTTTGGTGCGTTCTCAGATATTTCGTCCACACGCGGCTGGCGCCGGTGGGTTTACGGCGTCTTCCGCGACCTCTTCGATGTCGGACGTGTCGCCCAGTTATGAAGACACTGATGCAGACGACGTTCCAACGAACAGAGGTTCCTCTCGACCGAATTCATCATTAGCACATTAAACAGTCACATCTTCCTCGATATCGTCGTTATAATTGCGTTTAATTGTCAATCTAAATGTCAGTGTTTCTCAACCGGAGATCCGCGAGAAGGTATTGGGTGGTCCTCGGAAAAAATTCATAACTATCTTATGTGAAAATATATTATGGCAAGCTGACATTTGGGGAGTCCGTAAAGTAGTGATGAGTGGTCAAGAGGTGCGTGAATGAAAAATGGTTAAGAAACGCCGATCTATTATTTAATCGTAATATATACAGTAAATACGTATTACCTTAATTAAACGTATATTGTCCAGAATGTTGAATTCATTTTTAGCTTGAGTGAAATTCGAGCATGTGCATTAACAGGGAGGTCTTTTCGTCCTTTTTCGACTTTTCCATAAGGTTTTCATGTGAGAATTTAGTGTGGCTAATTCTTAGTCCGTTGAGAACTTCCTCGCTTCTTTTCGATTTCAATTAATGTATTTCAACGGAGTGTTTAATTTCTTTAAGTATACTTTATAATCAGCGTTGCCCATTTTCTCAAACACTCAATTTCTTTTTGCCTGCAATTCTACTTTTCTTCGACGTTATTTTTTGATAAACATAGCAGCTTAACATTTTAAAAAAAAATTGAATATCGTTTAAATAATACAATAATTATATTAAAGTAATTATACATGGTAAATATTTGCAATTTAAACATTGAAGTATGAGATATATTTTTAAAAATCATAAATTAGTAATAAATCTATTTTACCACATCGATATGTTACATATTATGTTATATTAAATGTCTTAAAATAACTCCACGCCATTGTCCATAGCTGATATAGACCACTTGTTGCAAAACCGATAATACATACCCAACTTAACTTTTAATACAAAATTTATTTTCTATAGTATCTATTTTCACGTTGAGGATAATGACTAAAAGTACAAACCGTTCAGTAATCTATATCATCAGAGATCAACAAAAGTTTCGTAAAAGGTCTACCAAAAGTCATCGTCCACCGTGCGCTTTAAACTATTTCGACTTTTGAGAAAATAAATAGTACCAATATATTATATACGGATGTATAAGAACTAGTTATAGGTATAATAGTAATACAATAGTCAATAATTATTAATATAATTTAAATTTTGTTTTTAATCTCACACTAGGTATTATAATTTATATTTTTTACATTATTTATTCAAGTTCCCGTGTTCTATACGATATTATGGAATATTATAGTTGAACTTGAACTAATTAAAAATATTGCTCTAGTTCATTAAGTTTGTTTTTGCAGTTTTTAATTTGATTGTAAATTGTAATTTAAAATCGAAATAATGATATTCTTACTGAAACATAATTAAATAGTTAACTACGTAGGTATACACTATACTGACAAAAATGTTGTACTTTTTTATTTAAATAAGTTGTATATACCTTATAAGATATAGGTTAAATTAATATATTCAATTTTATAACATGAAATAAAAAAAAATAAATCTAAATTTTTATTACAGCAATTTTAAAATAACACGCTTTCAATATTAAAATGACCATGCTAACAGTTTTCAAAGTAAAATTAATTTCACATGTAAAGGTATATTATTATCATAAGTAATTAATTATGCTTTAAATAATTAATAACTATAGGTTATTTGGCTATATTAAATTTAGGTTGTTTATTTGAAAAATTAATTTTCCCTTTTCACAATTCTCAGGCTAAAATGTATATATATTCAAGGGAATAATATAGAAAAGACGAAGGTTCAAACAATTATAAACATTTCCCAATAATTTTGTGGCATACTTTAAATTAAAAATGTAACTTATTTCACATGTCGTGTATCAATTATGTAATTAAATCCACGACACCGCTTAGAGTGGATGTTTATTTGAATAAATAATGAGATTTGTATTTCGATTAAATATTCGATTTTTTTTTCTCCGTCAAGTGTTTAATATACACACTAATAGCGTGTAAATGTGTAATAATGAATTAATATACATAAACATAAATTATTTTCGTTAAATAGGTATAATGTATAAGTATAGAGGTATATATAATTAATTCTATATATAACAAAAATACTTGCCTATTATAATTTCTGGATAATATCATCAAAAATAATAGATTTGAATATACCTCGTCACAACCATAATATGATTTTCCGAAATTCGATCTTACGCATCTTCGACAGGTTGTTAATTTTTTTTTTTAATTCGTATTATTGTTTTGGTTGTACACATTTCACTATTGTGTTGTGCGATTATCTTGTTCAGAAAAAAATCCAATTATATAAGAATAGAATCTCGCATGAAATTTTCAGTATATCCGGGTTCGTGTTTACCTTATTACAATGGACGCTAATTAGTTAAATTTAATAACATAATAACAAATCTAATTTTTTTTTAATATTATTTATAATTGCAATCTTTATTGCGTAAGATATCGCAAATTAAAATGTATTTATCGTATAGTTCAATATACCCGACTATAGAGAAATTTAACCTATTTTATTATAATAATATGTTCATCCGATGTATTTTAATTTGAATCACATTATAATAATATTAATGTTTGAATATTTTACAGCATAATATTATTATAAATAATAATACAATCAGGTTGTACGATGCTTGTATATAGAAAAACATTATGTAAACTCTAACCGTCATTATTACTCAACAATTTATTAATCAATAATTTACAAAAATAATATGTGTTGTATGTTGATAAATAGGTATACCTAACTATAAATGCATAATATAAAAACATCGCGATATTTAGTTCAAACATATTTTACAGATCCGCGTTTAATATGTTACTTTAAAATAATAATAAATACTTCTAGCGTATAATATTATTATGTTTCTGCAGGTCGTTATAATATATTTTTAGTAGGTACACGCCTCTTCGTGATATTAATTACTATATATTGTAATTAATAATATAACCATAAACTATAATGTATTATAAATTTATAACTTATAAGAACTACTATATATTGTGAACAAGTATGTATATACGAAAGTAGGAAACGCACAAATGCAATGTATATAGGACGGCATAGCGTAGGATATTAAAGATTTTAGGCAAGGAATTTATTTTGCAGAAAATTTGCCTGATTTCCTGCCCCCCGACGAGCACTGCAATATTATATTATAATTATTGAAGGATTATTAGGTTCCAAACCGATTTAATATCTCCAAAAATTGGTTATTATAAAATTTAGTTTTGAATGTGTAAGTACGGGAATATATTTTATACTAATTATCTGCAGATCTTCATTATTTCCTAGGGTCCATACGAGGGTATTAAATTTAAAACATGAAAACGTTCCATTCTATAGAACTATCTACGGGCTATAAAGTAATATACAATAAGCTATTCAATTGTGTTACGTACAATTATAAAACGGAAACTTTACACGTTTACATTTTTTTTTTTATTAAATTATTTATTTCTATTTATGTTTAGTGTTTTGGTTTATTTTTTATTTTAGAAGATAATTAAAATATGTAAATAATATATAAATTATAGAGCTGTATTATAATAATATTAACTAACACAATTGTTTTTTTCCAAAATCAAATGATATGTGCTAAAGTCAAATATACCTAAAACTATTCACAAGCATCAAATTTTATACCAGTATTATAATATTTTATATTATTTTATAAGGAGGTAGGTGACTCCTATTATAGACGGAAAAACGCCAAACGGAAAAAAGGGAATATTTAAGGACCTAAGAAAATATCCCAGAAGATATTAGAAACAAAGGATAAATAGTAAATGTAAATATATCGTTTAACTAAACGTCTTTCATAGTTTAGTGATTTTTAATAGAGTAAATAAACTTCTCCTTTCGAACGGTTTCCTAAAAATCGAAAAACGAATTTTTTGTACGAAAGCCTAGCAAATAGTAGCAATATGTCTAATAAATAATAATAATACTCTGTGACAAATACGGGGTAATCGGAAGAGTTAACAATCGCAAAACCTCAGTAAGTAGGTATTATATATATAAAAAATTATATTGACACGTTATGGTATTGATTTT
Organism: Neotoxoptera formosana; assembly: GCA_022818045.1. NCBI lineage: Eukaryota > Metazoa > Arthropoda > Insecta > Hemiptera > Aphididae > Neotoxoptera > Neotoxoptera formosana. The sequence continues at coordinate 32,958,468 of CM040631.1, read as the reverse complement.
ACAGCGTATAATAATGCACTATTGCCGTACAATTAATATCGTTTTAGACCTCGAGTAGGTAGGTATATAATATTAATTATATACACACATTATATTATAAAATAATTAAATGGTTAGGTAGGTACCTACCTAGGTATATATAATATATAGTTTTGAATCAGATGAGGAATTATATTGGTGTATTGGGTACGCAATCGGCGGTATCAGCGGCGGCGTTAAAGAGTAGGTTAACCTATGTTATTAAATAAACCAAACTAGATGTAATGCTATGTATATAATATAATAATAATAATAATAATAAAAAAAAATAATATAATGACTACGGTGCGGGCGGGACCGCGGCGGCGTGTCGAGTATATATTATTATTATTATTATTATTACTATAGGTGTATGATGGTATAAAACGCGTATATTATCGAGAAGGCCGCTAGCTGTGAGAAACGATTGGTTCGTGTCCCGATCGGTGTTTATCTTTCGGTTTGATCCACACGAGTGTGATTCCCGAAGAAAACGAAATAATAATACCAATATACACCGCCGCCGCCGCCGCCTCAGCTGCTATATAATACACCTACTTATCGGCGCTTTATTATAATACTTATTATTGTTTAACCCGGAACGACTGGTACCTATATGAGTAATATCGAAATATTTATATATTGTATATTTTACGATGAGCACACACGTCCTCGTATACATATTATGGGGAACCTATCTATATATTCGCACGCCAAATATTGTATATCGTGTACAGCGTATATGCGAAAACGCGGTTTTTTGAAATCACACGTAGAGAGGCAGAGTGATACGCAGAGTGTACCGAGATTTGTAGATATATGCGTGTAATGTTTAAGTGTAGAATCGTTATCCTCTAAACCTGCAGGGGCCACCGATTAATATTTTCGAAGGGCCACGCATTATAGGAATCTGGACGGCTATCGAACGATTGAGAACGTTATACCTTTTTGGCAGTCCGATTGAGAACACTTAGAATTAACAAAGAACTTACCGATGACCCAAAAAACCAATACGATTGAAAACGAATTTACGTGCAACGTAGCCATATCATTTATTTTTTTTTTAAATGAAAATATAAGTCCAATAGTGAAAAATATTTATAATAATAATATATATATTGTTAAAATAATTTCCTTATAATAATAAATGTATATAAATAAGATAAACAAATAAAAAAAAAGTCATATACATAATCTAATAAAAACACGAATAGGTTTGTAAATACTAGTTTGATATACATTTGGAATTAATATCCATCGTCATAATAATGAGGCCTGTAACAAATTACAGGCGACATTCTCCCGTACCTATCTAAGTTTAATGCTTCGATAATAGTGTTAATTTTACTTTAGTTACTTATCGTTCGATAACAATTATTAAATTTGGCAACGTTGCAAGAAAAATAAAATTCGAGCGTTCTCAATCGTATTGCTAAAAATGCCGTTCTCAATCGTATTTAACCGATCTGGAAATTTTTCGGGGGGCCATCATAATATTATTTAAAGAACGTACTTTTAACATTTTATTATTATTATATAATTGACTATTGGGTAATGAAAACATAATTTAATATCGTACAAATAATATATTTGAATCAGCGCAAAATCAAATTAATTATTATAATATTATAATATAGATAAAAAATTGTTTAGTGGGAAAAATGGCAAGACTATAATATTGCTCTCAACTGAACTGCTTGAAATCGGTACGTGTGTACGCCATTCTTCGTCATAATGATTATGATGCTCGAAACGTCAAGGTGTTCGTCGACGATGAGCCTGGATCGATCTCGAAAAAGTCTTATTGGGTCAACGGTATAATTTATACGGACTGCCGTAAACTTGTGATCGGCAGACGGTCGCCCAATTCAAATTTATTGTTTCAAAATAACAACACGAGCGATGAGATAATATTATACTTCGAAACCAGTTTAATATACCTGCAACCTTTGGTAAAAACCGACGAGCAAAAATGATTGATTACAACGCCTTAGAACGTATAATATTATAGGTTTTTAAATTGTTTCCCCTGTTTGTGGGCTGGATAAGATTTGTCCGAGGTCCGCCAATTGGTGACCCCTGCTCTGTAGAGTCTAGTATGCTCACATAATATAAATATTTTAATTTTTCGCGTTCAATGGATTTACCACCCCTGCTCTATAGTTTATAGAAGATACACCCCGTGGAGTATATATCAGGGGTGGCCAACTTGCGGCTAGCGTCTTATTAATAAAAAAACCAAAATGTAGTTACTTATGAATTATATTATATAATTTTGTTTTTTTAAATTATAAAAATATGTATTTATAAGCATTTTCGCTCTTGATATCATTGTATTTATCCATGTTGCTTTCGAACATATTCATGTTAGCCACTCCTGTTATATATTATATTATATTATACTTCCTTTTATAGGTTACCTTTATCTATTTATTTATTTTAAACAAGAGATACGGTGTATATAGAGTGCTGTTGAATTCCCCTTATTTATTTACCTCTTATTTTTTATTTTAAATTGAAACACCTATTTACACTATATAGTAGATTCTTCTTATCGTTTACCATATGTTTCAAAAACAAATCAGCTATTTAAAATATAAAATTATACTGCAGGCTGCCGTTTAAAAAGTGAAGACCTTATAAATGTTTTTAGAAATTATACGCTTTTTACAAAACCTTATTGCTTACATTCGTATAACTAAATTTTATAATACCTATATGAGTTTTAATTTTCAAAAAGAACACCTCTGTTTATATCATAAATAGGCACTAAGGAGTACCTACAATGTAAGTTCTCGAATTTAATAATTTTTTTAAAAAATTACTGTGTCTCAATCGTTTAAGAAAATGTACCTTTTATAGTTATACATATAGCTGCGTATATATGTGCATACAGAAGGTGTCTACGTATATAATGATGAACGTCTAGGTATATAAATACGCGTGTGGCGTGTACAGAATATTTAGGTTTAACGCAATGCATATACATATATATATATATATATATGTATAGGTTAACTGCAGCGAATATAATATACGAAAAATATATTCTCAAACGTCGTTATCCCTAAACACATTATACGCAATATATACTCTTCATAATATATATATAATTCACATTATGCAGTAACAAGCACCGTTTTTAAAAAAAAAAAAATTTTTACCACTCAGACGCAGGTAATAATAATAATATGTAATGGAGTGTTAAAAAATGTACGTCAAATTGAGCGTCTACAAGCAGTATATGATGTACGCGTATAAGCTGTTTTTATTATACACCGTCACGAATAACTCTCGTGCCACAGTATACGCGAGGGTCGAATTATTCTCTGAGAAAACGGTTTTTAAATTGCAATCAAATTTCGTTCGTCAGACGTTAATATTCTGAACGTCCAATATTATAACAACATCAGCGCGGGAATATAACAGCTATAATAATAACAGCCTGTTGCTGCTGCGGTCGGCTAAATTGTCGCAGGATAACCACACGCCGTATATAATATAATATACGATATAATCTAATATATAGACGATAATTGGATTTAACGTGTTGATTTGATGTTTAGAAACAATATAATATGATATTATACGTTTCCGAGCCGCCCCGAGACACGCCGCATTATATTATAATATACTATACACACGTATTATAATACCGTTTAGTATGTGAGCTGCAGTACAACTGCCGCAGTACAGGACCCACAATAATAATATCATATCGTTCTTTAATAATTTGTATTTGTATTATTATTATTATTATCGTATGCAGATGACGCCGCGATCATCGCGCCGCGGCGTGTTTCGAAACCACAAAATTACAACGATAATCGGGCGAGCGTCTTCTGAACTTCTCCCATTATAAACGAAGAGTCATGTTGATTTACGACACGTTGTGTTTCATTTTGCATAATGGATTGGATCATAGAAGTTTAATTTTAAATATTATAATTACACGCGTACGGTGTTATAACAACAAATCAGGTGTCGAAAACACGGAAACGTACGGGCGGCGGCGGCGGCGGCCAATCCAATATAGTATAATAATATTTAATGTATATACCTACTATACACCACCCTAACCCCGACGACACGACGGCGTAATAAATACTAATAAACATATTACTATTATTATTTTTTTTTTTTTATTAACGCGTTAGAAAATACCACATCGAATATATTCGATTATATTCGTGTTCAGAGTTTGAGTTTTCCGTTTATTCTATACCTATACACAACAATGACAATTATAATTTTTATTTTTTATTCATAAGTCGAAGACAATTTTAGTTACGAAAACTAATATTCACTATTGGGTGTCTTATACACAAAATAAAACGCCAATAATGAAACGATAAAATTACTACCTATAGCAGTGTTATTCTATACAAGCTTTGTGCACATACTTAAACAAAGTTTATAGAATACTGTATTGTTAAAACATGCAATCTGATTTCGAAATTTAATAATATTCAGTACCCATATTTTTTAATAGGTTCTTTTATTAGTCTAATTAATATTTTAACTAATTTTTAACATTAACCCTATTTAGATTTTCCACTTTAACTCGGAAAATTACACAATTTTTATGTAATCTTTAAGTATCTTAATATATTTCATGTTGTTATTTTTTTTTATCGCCAAACCATACAAATATTTAATGAAAAATATTATGTCTGTGCGTGCGTTTAAATCATATAATAATATATAGTCTACACTTTTTAATTAACCCGTACATTTTCACCCTTATTTAAAAACCGTTTTAATAGTTGTTTTGATGGGTTCATAATGTAGAAATATCTAACATAGTAATAAAAAAATAATTTTATAAATTTATTTCTCGGCGGAAAAGTTTGATACATTTAAATAAGAATGCGAAAAACTTACTCGAGGTGAAAATGTTTATTATTGATTATTTTAATTATTTTAAAAATTAAAATATAATAAACTGCCCGGCGCCTGTGTACATATCATAGTACAACATATAGTCATATAGATAATTATAGTAACTAGGTCCCTATGCGGACACAGAAAAAATTATTTCCTTTTTAATAATTTAATATAATTTTAGCCCACTGTAAATATCTTTTTGTATATTATATTTAATCACAATTGAAACAATAATTGTAAGCTAATAACCTATGTAACTGAAGCTGTAACAATAAAAAATTTGAAGTAACACGAGCCTTGTTACAGAATATTATAGATATAGTGTGTAGGTGTTCGCAAGTCAAAGACAAACTTCAGTCTACTTTTTTTTTTCATCAATCACTTTACAACTATTTTGTATCCTTAAATTAATTTATGTGGTACCTATACATATTATTAAATCTTTTTTTAATTCGTTGATATATTTTTTTTTCATAGCATTCTAGAAGTCCCTATATACACAACAATTATAAGTTCTTTATTAGAGACATATAGATTATAAATTTGAGTATTTTGACGAAAATAAATAATCTACAAAAATCGACGTATCGATAAGTTGAAATTTAACTATAAATATGTATATTATTTATGGAATATTACTCAATATAATTTAAACATATAGGCTGGTTACTGGTTAGTGTTCATTATAATGTTGTATACCTAGTAGTTTACAAGTTAAAAATTAAAAATAATTTCGTAGCGATTATGTCGTGACAAATTTTTCTTTTTTTATAACGAATAATTTCAGAGATATTTATTTATATACTGTTTATATATATGACTTATACAATTGATTTTCATTTACATCCTATAAGAATGACTTTCGTCAGATTACTGTGTAGGTATATATCGTCATGTAGTGTATTATAGTCAAAAATATTATTACTATTATTTAAAAAATTAAAATATTGCTGCATTATTTTGGCATTTATCACAAATTTAAACGATAGTATTCATTTTCAGTTCCGTCAATATATTCAATATTGACAAAATAAAATACCTACTCAAAAACCATTACACTTATATACTAGACGAAGATAAACTCGAGAATACTGCAGTTTGGGTAAAAAAGCTGTAGTAGCCTGCAGTATACTGTGCAGTACATATCTATAGTTTATCGAATAACTGTATATAATATTATTATCTTTCATGTCCTAATATATACCTATATTACGGTGATGAATGGAGGTTTCAAATATTTGAACATCGTATTAATTATATTTACTTAATCGTTTTTATCGGTTTGGACTGACAGTGTTTACCGGATAAAATATGTTGTGCCTGTATAAATTATAATTTATGCGAATACCTATACATTTAATATGTGTACCTAAACCAAAATATTTGTGTTAACGGTGGCCCGGTACCACTTTGCAGGCATGTATAATTGACTTTAAGGCGTTAAAAAACGCGTAAAATAAATCTCCGCGGAAAAATATTCCAAACACGGCGGCGGCGGCGGTGGCTGCGGTATATAATATAATAACAATCAGTGGCTCCCAATAAGACATATTTTTCAGGTGTAGCAAGACATAATATATTTGGCTCGCCCGCCTCCTAAAAAAATCAAAATTTAATGCGATTTTTTGTATTATTAATTTTTAATATTGGTTTGATGTGTACCGAGGTATAGCTGGTATCATCAGGGCTGGTATAGTGGTTTTAAGCTACCTATTTTATAAACAAGTGACAGCAGACTTTGATCGTATCAAAGTGACCAAAAAGTGACCTATATAATAAATAAGTGTGTTTGAACGTTTCCCGCAACAACAACACAAACTGTTGTAGTCATGTAATATTTTTCTTTAAATATATTCTTCTTCGCTTGTTTTCCGCAGCGACCGCTACACCTGGTCATAAGGCGTTGCAGGGGTGTTTGGATATTTTGTTCAGCGGACATTTTGTTCCGTTTTTGGATTTTTTGTTCTTCTATAAAGATATTTTGATTCTTTTTGATATTTTATTAAAAATCAAGTAGGATATTTTGTTCCTCTCGGAGGACTTTTTGTTCCATTTTATGAACAAAATATCACCTTACCGTTGCAGGGGGCGGCCACTGAATTAATGATATATCGGGTTTATTCTTTTTCGTAAATCCTCGAGCCCGAAAACTGTGTCCGAAATCAGTGATGTGAAATTCGTTGGGAATATTATACATATCGAGAGAAAATCATATATAATAAATCTCATAAAATCGTAACCCGGTATACGGTACCTATATATATAATCGTAAAGCTCGTAAATAACCCATAGACCTTATACTAATAGACATGAATTGCCTATAATGCTAGCATTATGAGAAGCGTGGAAACATGTCGCAGTGATGTAGCCCGTCTTGACGGCAGGCGTGCATATTTACAATTATTGTATACTGTAATAATATACAATATTATACAATAATATGTATACTTATAACATATTATAATATATGTTATAGCTACACTATAATATCGATTCCTAAATACGGAATAATTATTAAAATATGTGAAAACAGTATATTAAAATTGTATTCATATTATCAAAGATTAAAATTAAAAAGAATAACAAAATTAATTTATATCTGTTTTGAATACAATAAAAATAAAATCATATACGAGTAAACGAGTAAAGAACGAGCGCCCTCTATATTGCCACGCTCCGCTGACACTAATCTCCTGTCTATTGGTATAAGGTCTATGAAATAACCTGACGATATACGGCCCTATACGATAATATTATATAATATATTGTTGAAGAATATCTGGTGAATAATTTTTTATACTTACGGCGGCGAGGAGGCTGCAGATAGTGTCCGCTCGTCTATTACTGTAACCATACGTGTTATATAGGTACGCCATCTCCGTGTAAATTTCCATCCGGTGCAGCGCATAATATTATTATCTGGCGCGGCGGCGGTCTTTCACGCGCGCGCGCTTGTCATCTGCGGCGACTTTTTCGTATTATTATACCGTGGTATATACGAGCGCATATACCACACACAAACACGCGACACGACACACGCATAATCGTTCGGGGCCTTCCGAATCGTTATTTCTTCCCCCCGTCGTTAACAAGCCGGTTGATTTACGACCGCGGTCGTCGCGCACATATTATTCCGATTACAATACCCGCTGCAACCAAGGTATATGTTATTATTATTATTATAATATTATGCGCGGTGTGTATATATATATAGATAATATTGTGTTGTACACGCACCGCGCGGCCAATGACTTAATTTCCTCGCCATGATGGTGTTTGAAAACGAAAATAATAATAATAATATAATATAATTATATTATATATATAGGTACAACAACACAGCTGTGCTTGTATATATAGGTAGGTACAAAAGCAAACTCGACCGCCGCCAAGACGAGCGTAGGCGCGATTGTTTCTCGAAACCCACGGACGTTTAAAAAAGTATACACGTGTTTTTTTTTGGTTTTTTTTTTTTTTAATAATCTAAACCGCGGAGACTGTTTCTGACGATGCGTGTGCGTACGTATATACGCTGCCGCAGCTAAGAATGTACATTGTAATATACAGAGTGATTCGAAATTTATGTAACAGCCATTTTACCACATAACGTTTTTTGAGTTAGAAACATCTAAAAATATGATTTGTACGTTTAATAATTTTTCACGATATATTAGGGAGGGTTTTAGTGCATCGACTTTAGAAACTCAAATGGAAACCTATACTGTTTTTGCAAACACAATATGAAGACATTTTTTTAATACATTTTAGTTCTTGAACAACATTAATTAATGAAAAACTCCATGTTTAAAGTTTTATACATTTCTAGAGTCGATCCTCTAAAACCCCCCTTGATATATTGTAAAAAATTCTTAAATGTACAATTCATTTTAGATGTTTCTATATCAAGAAACACTTTTGTATCATACATTTTACTGTACTTGCCTATTTTGAATATTAATTATGTGATAAAATGGCTGTAACATATACATTTTAAATCACTCTGTATACAATATATATACACAGCACGATAATATGTTATAATGACATATACATTATTATAGGTTCATTTATTATCTTATTTAAATTAGTTTTACCGAATAGAAGTATATTATAATAACACGAATGGTCATTAATGTTGCATCCGTTTCATCGTGCAGCTCCCGAATGCACCGCATCGCATTCGACAATAATAATATTATATTATGTCAATAATAATTAAACGTAAATAAAATATATAATTGATATAGTTGTCTTAAATAATATTTTATAATATTTTTATGTAACGTGTTTTACAGTGCCTAATCGGTCTTCGGTTCGACACCAAACGAAAATGAGCAAACACTTTTTTAATTATTCCTAGTCTTTTTATACCTAATATATGATTAGATTTTTTTAGGTGATCGTTATAAATCACTCATAAATCATAATTTGTTTACAGGTAAAAGTGTTTAAACCATATGTCATAAGCCGATTTTTCGTTTTAACGAGAAAATAACACAAACATAATTTACTATATTAATACGACTGTTGTCAGTTATATTCATATATGATCGAAGAGATAACTATAATACAAGTTACAACACCCAAAACATATCTCAAAGCCGATGTGTTCTCCTGTGTGGATAATATTTAACGCTTATATCGTACCTATATATATATATATATATATATATATATAGATTCGTGATGTACGTGCAACGATATATTATATAGGTACTTGTGGTCTTTTAGGAAACGATATTGCAGACATTCCACGCATATTTTTTTGAAATCGTGTTTAAAAATTCTTTAAAAATCCAACCGGACGTGTAACGAGCGCGCGTGTGTGTGTGTGTGTGTGTGTACACATACCGCTTTTCTCCGAATAATTCACACCGGTACGGCGGCGGTACAACACACGCTGGCCGGCTGTAGAGATGACGTTCACCGTGCGCGAGATAACCATAGTAGGTGCTAGACTGCTAGGTGGTTCATACCTTGTTATAATGATAATAAAAGAGCCGATTAATAATAATAATAATAATAATAATAATTATTATTATTTTTTTTTTTTTTTTTATAACGTCTCACGATCGTGAATTTTTAATCTCGATAATGGATTTATAGCGAAGAAAACCATTTACTTTTTTATTATTATTATTATTATTCTTTTCCCCGGCGCGATTATTATATTATATACCGCTGCTGCTGCACACGTCGTCGTCGTCGTATCCACCGCCGTCGTCGTCGCGGTCGTTTGTTCCTATACCCGTATATACGTCATATACATATTATATTATATTATAACGTGGCCGCGGAGATGGTGTATACACGATTGTAGAACGTGCAAGTAATAAATATTTATCGTGGTAAGTGATTATAATGTGCTAAAATTAAAGACGGTGCTCACCGCCGATTAATCACCTATATAAGCCGCGGCGGCGTGTATATATAATATAGTATATACTAGGTATTAGCTGGTATATACATACTATATATGTATATATATTTCACCTTAGGTACGGTTATGTGGTATATATATATATTATTACACTTATAGATATACCTATATAAACGACGGGATGACGTGTGCCTACAGGACGAAACTCGCGTATTTCTTACCGCGAGGGCCGGCGGACACTAAACGCATATAATATATTATATATGTAGGTAAAATATAATATATTAACGACGAGGGGGATACCGTCCGCTACGTTTTTTATTATATAAATATGTGTGTGGAGATCGATTGTTGATTATTATTATTATTATTATAATACTGTTATTATCGCGTCCGTTATGTGTATTATATTGTTATTGCAAACGTATTTAATAAGCCGCGAATCGTAACGCCCTGTCCACTGGCCCGTAAAACGTTAAACGTTTCTATACGAGCTCGGTAACATATTGTTCTCGGGTAGGTACAATTAAAAAAATATGATATTCGTAGGTATATGGCCGGTATTAAGTACGTGTTTTTTTTACAATATTATTATATATATGCACTCTTTTATACATCGCGCACTATCTGAACGAAGTCTAATAACGCATAGTAGGTACCTATAATAATAATATAGTTTATAATATATAGTCGTACAGTGGCGCCCAAGACATATTTTTTAGGTGTAGCAAGACATAATTTTACCCACCCACCCCTTTCTTAAATTTAAAATTGAATGGTCTATTTTTGGTTACACTAACTGTTAATATTAATATACTAAGGAATAGGTATCATCAGAGTTGGAAGTGGTTTGAGCTATTTATAAGAAAGCGATTAGATGACTGAATTTAATCATAAAAGTGACCAAAAAGTGACATACATGAGTACTTTTTCCAAGAACTTTCTGTTATCAAATATTTTTCTTTGAATATTGTTATTCCTTTATTTTCAACGTGTAGCGACTGCTACACCTAGTCATAGGGTTGGGCGCCACTGTAGTCGTAGGTATATACATATTTTACCGGGTGATACGTTTACGCAAGACACTGTCTCGTTATTTAAAAAAATATTAAAGTTTTTGAACATTTTTTCTACACGATGACTTCTAGTTGTTACAAAACAAAATTTGAAAAAAAAAATAAAAATAAAATAATTTTTGTAATTTTTTCGGTTTTTTGAATTTTTATGTTTCAATTCATTTCTCAAGTATTTCGATCCATAAGAATCGAATTTCCGACGAGTAGCTTATGAGTTTATAAGTATTTTAAGAATAGATGAGCAGAGTGTAGTGGTACTCGCGGTTACCCCGCAAAATGATGGTCCATGCACTACTCCGCTCATATAAACTTTAAACACTTGTGACTTATAGCTCATAAGCTAGGTAGGTACTATTATCCTAAATTAAATTTGTATGTATTGAAATCCCGAGAAAAAAATTCTGCTTTGGAATATGAAATTAAAATAGTATATCGTCGATCAAAAAAGTAGAATAATTAAAAAATGTATTATGAGAATAAAAAAACATCAAATTACAAAATTTTCTATTAAAAATGTTCTTATGTAATAACTAAAAACCATTGTAAAAAAAAACGTTAATTTTGAAATAATAAGTAAGTACCTACGTTTTATACGTTAATTATGGATAATTAAATGGTAATTTAATTATAAATACCGAAAATACATTTAAGGAAACTTACATAGGTAACCTTCGAAGTTATAAAATTTTTAAAATAGTACTTATCTATCTGATTAAAAACATTTCATTTTAATTAGATGTACAATATATTTAGTATGCAAGTATACCTATACATATACGTACTAATTGGTTGAAAAATGTTAATACTTACAAGCTACCTACATGTGTAAACAACTTTGTAAATATTTAAATCCCAAAAATATTAAATTAATTTTTTTAATTTATATTATACTTATTCGTTGAAAATGGTAATAAATTTTGGAAATAAAAATGAACCCCTTTTATCAATGAAACAGTGTTTACGATTAAACAATCACAATAGTCAAATAGTTTATTATAATATATGGTCATATTTGTCTGCGTATTTATTTGCTGATCATTAAACCTTCACAATAAAATCTTTTGGAGCAGAAAATTTGGAATATTGGCAATTTATTATAAATTTATTCCTACGAGTATACTAAAATATTTCAAATGCTCTTCAAAATTGCCTCTTAAACTTACTAATTTATACTAGTGGAAACTGTTAAAAGAGAAAGATATTTTTATGGTACTACTCCGAGTGATCCGATTTAAATGTTGTCAAAAGATTTGTATTCATTTACCTTTTAACTAACGATTATGTAGGAAAAATATTTTAAGTTTACCCTATACATATCATATATATATATATATATGATTGAAAAATAATATTTTCATTTTATTTATTTATTTGGTATTAAACGAGCAAGGCCCTGTTATAATAAATAACAACACTACAATCGTTAAAATAGACAATATAGAACACAGTTGGATAATAATATTGTTAATGATAATAATATAATAGTAATATTAATAGTAGTAATAGTAAAAACAATGACAATAATTATATTATAATATAACATTTTTCGAATAATTATTTTTTAAAATAATACGATGCTTGTTAAATTAAAAAATAAAAAATCATTTTTCTTACTAAATGAAGCTATATAGCCACTATTATTATACTATATAATATAGGTAATATATATTCATATATACCTTCAAATCTGCAGTGGTCTGATGTCGGGAAGTATACAAATTATAAACTAACCTGCTTCTGCGCTTATTATATGATCTAAAACGTCAAAAAAAAAATATTGGGTGCACCAATATGACCAACGGCTAAATTAATTTATTTATCAAACTTAAATTATATACTTACATATGGTGTACCAATCAGGAATTATTAAGGAGCAATATTTATCAATTATTGTCTTTGTTAAACTCGTTGTACGGAGATCAATTAAATTAACTAATTATATATATATATATTACCTACTATATATAATAACCGTGCTGTAATTTAATAATGTTTTTCCTTAATATAGACCTAATATATATATATAATACGCACTTAATATAATTTTATCGGACTAATACATTTTTATCATGCATCGAAGGAGAAAAAAACATTTTAAAATAACAACTATATTATAATGTACGGAATTTCATAAATAATAATAATAATTATTATATACCTACCCGCACTAATAACGGGACCGGGCGGCGGCGGCGTACGGGAGCAAAAAAGACAAAGGGTGTGTGTGTGGGTTCATATATACATACATATCATTATTGTTATTATTATACGGTATGTGTATAATATAGTTTTCTAAACAGAAAAAAAAAAAACGAAGGAGAGAAAATAATAAAATTGTTTAAAATTAGGGTTGCGTGTTTGTGTGTTTTTTGCCGAGTTAATTTTATTGGTGGCATGCTAACAGCTCGTTAAGGCGGTTCCCCGACTTAAGGCTTTGGCTTGAAATGCCCTGTCTATATGTATGTGTACCCAAAAGGTGTTGGATATTGTATCGGATATTATCTCGGTTCAATCTAGCCTGCGCGCCGCGACGGTCGAGTAAATACGTTCACTGTTACATTACCAAACACGGAGTGCTATTGTATTATACTGCAGATAGTATTAATTTTTTAATACGATTTTTAATTCGTTTTTTACGTCACGTCTCATTTGTCGAATAGAGAAAATAATATAATATTATAGCGTTAAAATATTTGATACGTTAAATATTTTTAATATATATTAATTACTGTTATTATTATTATTATTATTATTATTATTGTTGTATTACTATATTATTTTTATATCATAATATTTCTGTAAGCTACTTTTATATTATTATAAGTAGTATTCCTCTGAAAATAGTTTTGAAATTGATTTAAATGTTACTTTTTTTTTTTAGACGTCGTGTCATAGCTCAAAAACTACCGGGTCCTTGATATTTTAGTTTAATTGTACGCTCCGTCCTTAATTAATATATAATAATATCGTAACACGGATTTATAAGGCCATGAATACAAATTCCAAAGTTTGACGGTGGGAAAAATTGTGTTTTGAAAATACATATCCCGAGGCTAATAAGCACGGTGTCAAAGTTTCTTATATTAAAGTTTATACCAGCCTGATGATATACCTGATTTGCATGCACTCTAAATAACTATTTGAACCGAGAAATAATTAACATCGTAAAAATTAATGAGAACTGAAAACTGGTGGGAAACTTAATACTTAAATTATTATTAAGTATAAATAATGAATACATAAGAAAACACGGATATCAAATATCTCTATATATATTATAATAAGCAGTAATAATAAAAATAATTTATACTCCTGATATTTAAATTATAAAATATTAAATAATACATATTCATGTGATAATATATTAGAAAATAAATGATTATAAAAACATTAATAATTATTACTATAGTTATTATATTTACCTTTATATCTGTTATGTTTAGTAATTGTCTACTACATTTTTTATTTATTCAAAAATGTTTCAAAATATATACATAGCTATAATAGGAATATAATAGGCACTTTTATATTTTTTTTCTATGGACGACTTTTGATTACATGTTTATTTTTAACGCTAAAGATTATATTATATTGTTTTGTATTAGTTTTTGCTCCATAATAAATCATATTATAATATTTGTTAAAATTTGATATTGATCGAAAGTTCTTGAACGTATAGGTAGTTAAACACAAATGGGAAAAAAAGGTGTATGCAATGAGACTCAAATTTTTGTAATGTCATATCAATATACTATATTATTATTATTCCAACAGAATGTTTATTTTTATGTCGAGAAAGTAAACTTTAAATAAAATATATATTATAAATATTTTATTCAGTGCGTGTAAACAAAACAATAACGGTTTTATTTTTTATACAAATAATGATTAACTCGATAGTATTATTCATATTATATTTTATAATTCTAGATCGTTATTGTTTGTCAATAAAACCAAACCACCAAATTATTGATCTATTAATATTTTGGAAATTCCACGAGCCTGTCGACGAATACCTAATTACTTAAACTCTACCGAACAAATAAATAAAAAATATCAGGTGCAAACCTTTTTTCTCTTCTGTTTGTTATTAATTTTGTTTAATATCGCTATGCAGTGGGCGGTAAAAACAGACAGATATAATATTATATAGGTATATTGATATATTAATATGTATTGTTCGAGACGGGCTCGGATAAGAATACCATCAAGTGTTCGTTGGAGTGTTTAATTGGAAAAAAAAGTTCAGCCACCGATGAGACGGAGGGGGAATAAAAAGCAAATGAAAAAAAACCGAGGGGGAGGATTAAACAACGTTGTAAATAGGTAATATAAATTGGAGCGACCGGCGGCGGCGGCGGCGGGTCTCGTCTTGAACAAGTTTAATTACGTTTGTTCCACAGTTTGTATAATAAAATTTGTCCGGGTTAATTTTACAGCTCATTTAATTCCTCTTAACGGCAATCGAACGGCCTTAATTAATTCAACAGACACGTATCTCGCGTATAATAATATATACACCACCACCGCCGCCGCCGCCGATTCACGCGACGGCGGAATCGTGTTTTAATATATATAAATAAAAGTAGTATATAAAAGTCCATCGATTTTATTTTTGTAAGTACGCCACCGCCACCAGAATGATTCCGCGGGTAATGACTAATCATATGTGCGCACAGTGCGCAGTATATATATATAGGTACTTCGAGGTATTATCCGGTAAAATAATACACAAAAACCCATACTAAATATTGAATTATTCGGAGTAATACGAGATTTGTTTTTAAAAATGCTAACTCTTGATAAAAAAATGTTTACTTTTTTCAATTTAAAAATAATAGTTTTTCATATTTTTGGTTTAATTGCGTATGTCAGTTGATAGAATAATTAAATAGCTGCTTAAAAAAAAAAAAAAAACTATATTAAAACGTTGAAAAGTTTTGGAGAAACATACAATAAAAGCCTGATAGGTTTGGTTTTGTTTAAAAAAAGTTAAATTGCCCATAACTTAAAAAATAAAAAAGTTAGACCCCCTCTTTATATATAAAGGGTATTTTTTCATCATTTTAGGTATACTTTCATATGACATCGGCCGGTCACTTCCCCCCGGAACATATTGTATAGGATTAAGTGTATCCGGGTTCGTACATTAAACTGTTATTGTTAGGTACTTTCAATTATTATAACTTATAAATTATAACGACCAAATAAAACTATTATAATCTATATAACGACGAATGGTAGATTTTGAAAAAAATTATTATTTATTATACAAATGTGATTTTTTCCGCATAGGTGTGCAGCAGTGTGTTGTAACACGTCTTACAACTTTCAATGATAGGTATAACAGACTGCAATTCTTAAGAGGATGTCAGCGAAATATTTGTTTTCTCTCTCAGATCCACGAGTAACATAGATGAAACGCTTTCATCTAAAATCGTTATTTTGATTTTTGAGGAATCTTAGAGTAAAATCACCTGTTACAAAAATTTTAGAAGATAATATTTTTGAGGGTAGACTTATTGGTTTAATTGTTATTCGACTTTGTATTCGACTTTCAAAATAAAAAAAATAAAATGTGTAAATTTAAAATATGATTCCTTAATTATTGTTTTGAGACTTTATTTAGACAAATCGATATATTATGTCATACCCTCAAAAATAATATTCTCCATCGTTTTTGTGATGGGTGATTTTACTCTATAAGATTACTCAAAAACTAAAAAAAAACGATTCCGCGTAAATACGTTTAGTCTGTGTTGCGCGTGGGCCTGCAGAGAGAGAAAACAAACAGCGACATCCTCTCAAACACAAATATGCGTCTCGCGTTATCGTACTCGTCAATAATAATTGTATATATTATCTTAAAATGCTATGGTTATAGTATCGTATTTTATCATCGACAGACATCGTCTCCGATATGAATAATCTTCAAAAACTAATAATGACTAAATAAATAGAGTAGGTAATTATGTATAGATAAAACGTATTTAAATAAATAAACTATGAACCGCGATTGTAGTAGTAGTAGGTAGTGTAAATCGTATAACTTTACGGATCAGGTTCCTCGGATTCATGAATCCACTGCTCGCTGCTGCTTCGGAGTGGGACAGATAGTCGTATTTATTTTTGGTTTATATATATTATTATTATAAAGAAGGCGCAATGGTTCTTATAAATACCTATACAGGTACTACAACTACTACGGATAATATGTATATATATAAATATTGAAAACCGTGTAATTATGTGTTTATAACTAGGTGTATACGGTTTCAGCGCGGTTAATTTTAGGTAGCGCGGCTTACGTTATTAATGTTTTGAAAAGTTGATCCGAAATCAATAAATTTCTTAATCCTATCTCACGCGCGGTCCCATTAAAAATCAGAATAATATATTATATTTTATACACACGCTCGCACACATCATGTATATAAAGTATATATAATATACCTATGTGTGTTTATTAACGCGCTGGTTGTATAATAATAATAATAATAATAATTGACAGTTCACATGCATGTCTATATAGTGTTGTTTTAAAAAAAAAAACCGGCTGAAACCCGTCCGTGATTAAATATTAATAATGATCATAATATTATTATTATTATTATTATTATTATTTATCAATTATCATTGTATTATATTATATTATTATGATGTACATATTATAATATGTGGAGTGTTATGATGTTTGCACTTTCACACGTAATTATTGATTCCCGCGGATCACATAACACTGCAATATCATATTGTTAGATCCGGTGGTTGGCAGCTGTCCGAAAATTGATAAGAATGCAGTTTATACGGTGCATGGTTACCCTGTGACACCAACTTGTGGTGGTGTGGCATACAGTACAGGATTTAGAACAGGTGCCGCCCTAGGCCCTTTTAAATATGCCGCCCCTACTAACCCACTATACCCCACCCAAAATGTAGTATATAATATATATATAATATCAATTTACGCAGTTACATAAATGGATAAAATATTTATATGATTTTATTTTCATTTCTTACAAAAATTGCAGCCCTAGGTCCGGGCCTCACGGGCCTATGCGTAAATCCGACCCTGGTGGCTTACCAAGTCGAGGGATATTTTCGATTTTTTTGTCCGAGCGCAGCGCAGCGAGCGAGTAGCAACTTGGGCATCACTGCGCGGGCATGACTGTAAATAATTTCGTGGTCACTGATGGACCGTTGGTATATTATGATATATATATAATTCGTGGTCTTTATCATTTTTCGGACAACCGCACCCGACCCTGTTAGATCGTCGTCGTCGGCAGTACATTACCCATCGAGATATCGAGACGGTCGACCGACGACGACGACGACGACGAGACCGAGTTCCGAAAACGACGAGTTTCGACGATCCTCCTACCGGTCTGCGGGTCATCGACGAGAACCGCACCAATTTACAGGCCATATAGCCGTGTTGCGTTGCGCGCACCGTATCATTATATTTCACTTACATCGGAGGGAAAAAAAATACAAACACACACACACACACAAGTAACAAAGAGCTCCACCTTCTACCCTGTGGCCATCGCGCCGTAAGACTAAACAGAAAATAATATTATATTATATTATGCTCTCTCGTTCGCGCTCTTTCTCGGTCTCTCCGTCTCACTCTCCGCCGTCTCACACACGCACGCATATGTTTTTCCCTCGAACCCTCTCGCTCTCTCCCGAAGGAACCTCCTCCTCCGACGCCGCCGCCGTACCCCGCCCGGCCGTGGGGCCCCTTCGCGTGTGTACGTGTGCATCGTAATTACAACCCGTGCAGGCCGACAGTAATGACTTAATACGATATAATGACTTATTTACAGGCGATCCAAACAGGGTAATAATAATTTTCTAGTAAAAATATATTACACACACACACACATATTTATATAATATTATCTCGAGTATTCTTTTTTTTTTTATGTTTTTTATGTTTTTTTTTGGTAGGCTACGACGGGGCCGTACACAGAATAACCGGTATTTTTTTTTCTCGACCGCGCCGTGCTGTACAAGTGGAGTATAATAATATATAATATTATTATATAAAATATAATATATAATATAGAGAATATTAAAATATTAAGAAATGTTCAGTCTGAGCGCTACCTTACACCACGACGACGACGACGACGACGACGACGACGACGTACCCGACTAATGGTAATAATTATTATACGTACACACACCGTGTTATTATAATATTGTATTATATTTTGGTAAACAATTTTTTCGACCAGGTATCCCGAATATGATGTCGTGTTGTTGTTTTTGCCGCGCGTACCACGGCACCGTCACTCGGGGGCTCTCGGTGCACGCGAACGCGGCAATAATAATAATAATTGTCGACGGTCGGGCGGGATTTTTCGTGTTTTTTTTCTTCAAATTTTCATAACGAATTCCCGGCTCGGTAGACGACTGCGTGTATATATATATATATATATGAGATACCTATATCGATCAGTACCCATCCGTCTGCAGCTTCTCCTCGTGAATATATCTATCCTTCTATATATCGGGCACGAGGGTGAGGATTTCGTAGTATACGATTATAATATTAACATAATATGTGCTCCCGAGTCAAGACTGCAGTTTTGTGCAACGCCAATCATACAATATATTATGCTCCGACACATTTGAGCTTTTGCCGAAATTATATTATGGTCTTTAGAGACCACACTGCACACCGGGGTGGGAAGAATGACGTACCTATTTGAATGCGATGACATTGTAAATTAATCGTCTATATAGGTAGAGTGCTACCCATGTATATTTTATATAAAGGTTTCAACTGCAGTACAATGGTTTTAAAGCCCACACTATAGCTAAAAATAAATACGAATAAAGTGGCAGCAATGTTTGGAAAATTTACATTTTTTGGCTTAGATTTATTGTTTGAATGTTTAGATGCAGATTGGATGTTTAGGATTTTGCGGGATTCGACGTATTTGTGGGCAGACGATCACTGTATGCTCTATTGTTAGTATGGACTATATATGTATTTATATTCGTTTATAGGTACATAATATTACATAGTTGTTTATAGATCTTTCCAGTGTACAATTGTTATATTATATAATAGACAAATAATTGCCTGAAATGGACTATGCAGTACTCGAGACACATAGTAATTTGTTTACAATTTTAAAGGCATCACCGAATCCCGATCTCTATAAATAATTACTCAAAGAACGCCCCGAAATTAAAGTGTGTATGACCTCATGCCATAATTATAATATTACATAGGTTCTATTCTGTACATAAGTTTAATAGTTATCGCCTGTCAACTGGAAAGGGTTTGTGACTCATTCAAAACGTAACATTCACGAAATATATCATATACTAATATATCATCAGCAGGTACATATCCATAATAGTATCGTATGAACTAAATAGTAACATAGGACAAACGTAAGTAGTAATTATATAGTTTCCTAGAGACGCGCTTTCAAATAATATTTCATTTGTTTAAAAAAAATATGTTGTTTGAAATGGAAAATAGAAACCACAATTAATGTGTTTGCGAAAATTTTATATCACAATTGTATTTAGATAGTGTGTGATGGATATTAAAAGTTCACAAAATACACCTTTTTTTACCACGAGCTGTAAGCAATAAGCGTAACTTAGTATATTTATTTATTTATTTAATTAATTAATAAACGGGCTTGAGTCCAAATGTTAATATAGTTAATATCGATAGTTTATTTTATTGTTTGTATTAGTAAGTTATTCTTATATAGTGTTCCTTTAGTATTCGTATAGTTAGGTATAAAAGTTAGGTGTGTTTGTATTTGAGGAATAAAACAGTTTTTTTTTTTTATAAATAATACAATGATCCCATAAAAAGTGAAAGAACTCAAAACAAAATTACGCAGTATACTGTTTTCAATTAAAATCGACCTATACACACACCCAACTAAATCTGCTTGTTTTCGTACCTATCTAATTATTTGAGTAGAAAAAAAATGATTAATTACCCTCACGTATATACCTATATATAAATTTTTGTGTCTATACAGGTGTTAGCAGTTATTAACAGTGAGCGTAGCCTTACTATATTTCACTTTAAAAACGTTAATGCGGTGTGCTACCTTCAAACATCGAAATATTGTCCCACGAGCATTTTTATTAAGGATAAATTGATTTCGTTTTTAATTTATTACAGCTAAGTGTTAGGTACATAAAACGTATTACCATTTTCATTAAGGTTGAAAATTATAGTTCATGTAGTATAATATCGCGTCGTATGATGAGAACCCCAAACTTAATTATCGATTATGGCCGTTAAGGAGGTATATAGGTACATGGTTTTTTTTTTTGCTTCAGAGGAACAATCAATTTTTATTTTTCAGTCCTATATAGATTAATATATTATTATAGGGTTAACTGTTTATATATATAACTTTTAAACTAATAACGAGTTTCATCGCCGAGTCTGGTTATTATTTTGTATATAATTATTATCAATAAAACCGTAGAAATAATGTGTACACAACATAATAATAAGAGGTGTATAAAAAAAATACTCAAGGTTGTATAAAGGCTTGTTGAATGAAAACTATTTTTTCTTCTAAAATTAAATTCTATTTTAAATACGTTCAATTACTTATTTTTGACTTAATAATATAGGTTATACTTACTACCTAAAATAAATTGTTATACAACGGTATAAGGTGGTAACAGGATGATTCGTCAAGCGTATGCTCATCGCCATTTTTTCCTTTAATAATGATAGATTTATAAAAATTCTGATTTTGGTAATTTTTAAATAATATATACTTAAAGACGATATTATATAGTTATAAATTCTTGAAATTGTTCGTATTATACTTAAGGCGAGTGTCCCGCGTTGATACAAACTTCCGTTTTTCAAACGAGAACCCCCACCCTCTTTTAATGTTAACTACTTAGTGGATAAATTTAAAAAAAAAAATGATGTACCTACCTAGTTCAAAATGAAATTAATCTCCGTGCGCTTCATCAGCTATAGGCCGGATATTGGACTTTGGTCTTGGCAATTATTGATTTCGTCCAATAGGAGCGGTGACCCGTCGTTCAAACGCCCCACGACGTTCGTCGTCGAGTTAAGTTCGCCATGTATAAAAATTAAACTGTTAAGAAACAGTTCAATATATTGCATAATCCTCGTAATAAAACAACTAACAAGTACGTACCTACCTAGTGAAACGCGCAATTATACTTTACTAACCCAACGGCGGCGGCGGCGTTTGTTTTTTACGACAATCTCGTTACGCGGTTAATATAAGTTTTTCCCCGAGTACCTACCCGTTGTTACAGCGACGGCTTTTGTAAGCACAACGCACTTTATAAAGAAGGTATAAAGTATAAACAGTATATTATACACACACATATAATTATGTCGTGTCATTTGCGAAATGTTTTAATTACTTACAATCTAATTATTTTCTCGACTTTTTGAAACTCCAACGCAAACGCGACGTAGGCCGACTATACCCTCATCGTGCAGTAGTTGTAGTCGTACGCGCCTTATAAATTGTCTTTTATCTGCGATAAAATAATAATATGTATATAATATTAGCGCTGCGGTGTTGTGATGGTACCTATATATACACGATTTGCATTATTGTGCATATGTTATTATTATTATTATTATGTAGTTAAATACTTAAACATTGCAGCCGTATAATGATATACATGCGCGATGCACATTTTAACTGTTGCAGCGTATAATATTATTTAGGTGCTGCAGCTCGAGAATTAATTAACCGCAGATTATAACTGCACAATTATTATTGTATTATATAATTTATATAATAATGCATTTAATGATCTCACATCTGTTGTATATACATATCTAATTTGTAAATTTCTTACGTTTTTTTTTTTTTTAATGTTATAATAACAATAATAAAATTCTAAAAATCTCGCAATTGAAAATTATACCTACCCGCGATGCAGATGCAGCTGCAGGTTTAGGAGGTATTCATTACGGCGCACATAATACCTGCGGCGGCGGTATACCTATATATACATACATTTGATATCATATACAAATATATATATTATTACCTATATAGGTATATAGCGAGGTACGAATAATAAACAGCTTTTTAACTCACACGTTTTATTGATATTTAAATTCCGCGGTCGATTTTAACAACCCACTTATGATGCTGCAGCACGTATACATATATGCGGGAGACGGGGAATCTGTATAAAATTAACAATTCAAATTATGTTTTTTTTTTTTTTTTCCGTAACAGCGATAATTATTATTATGATTTACCGATGGCGGTCGGTCAAACTAGTTTATGTATATAAGTATATTTATATATATATGTATATTATAAGAACGTGTTTTGCGTCTTCACATATTATATTTATATATGTGTACGTGTATATAATATAATATGATGTATATCGTGTACAATAATATGTATATATATATATATGTATTATATGTTATATACCGACCGAGTGTTATATTTTTGTGTTTATATAGATCGTATAATAATATTCTATTACACATTTCGCGCGTGAAATCCGCGGACGACATCGTTACTTTTTGACGTAGGTATATATATATGCTGTTACTATGTATTATATACTACCGCACGAACCTATATATACGACCTACATGTAGGTATAGCCGGTAGGTACCAGTTGAACTACCAACCTATCCGTTTGTGTTCATTATAATAATATATTTAATATTAATATGTATACTCGTTTTGTTTCGTAAATAATAATACTAATAATAATAATAATAATAATATACTATAACGACAGTCGACAGTGTTTTATTTCTCTTGAATATCATTATATTAGGTATATACTCTTGCAGCAGGAAAGGGTTTCGCTCTGGGTCGCCGCCGCCGCCGCCATCACTGCGCTGAGACGAGAAAACGAGTTTTTGAAAAATTACTCCTGACGTGATCATTGAAAAAAAAAATCGTACTATTAATTAAACGGGTATATATCCTACAAATAGGTGTACGCGCGGAGAAACAGATTATAATAAAGCGGTAAAAAATTGATTTGTGGGCTGTTGGTCACAGCTGGAAACCTTACACGTGACTAACGGCAGGCGGTCATAATTCACCGCATTCCACACGGGGGGAACCCGAATCGTATACGCAGCAGTGATAATAGTAATAATAATAATAATGATATTATGATGTCTAAATTAGCCGCTCTATCGGTTCCGAGCACGGGGAACCGCGCGAGTATGTACATATATTATATTATTATTGTAGGTGCAGAATTATTATGCTCAGCGATTTGTGCACGTGTGACATATCTTATTATTTGCAGTTCGAATACAATAGACTTTGAGACGAGGCAGCTCAGAGAGACTGCAGTGAAAATTAAAATTTTATGGTAGACAGCCACTGCATTTTTGAATAATATGTATACGCTTCTCGTTTTCCGCTGTTTAGCGGGAATAAAACGTGATATCTAGAGCCCGTAAAATTTACGTTTTTCAATTATGAACTCATGTGAGTCATGTGTCAGAAATCATAATTCATAATTATTTTTATTAATTATATTTTTAATGATTTCTTTATTATTTTATTAATATGAATTTAAGAGATGCAAATTTTTGTACACATTAAATATGTTTTTATTACTATTAAACAATTTAAATTAAAGGTTTATACTAAAAACAAATTTGTAATATTGTTTGAATACTTTTAAACAATAAATGTGTTACACTGAACTGTTAAAGTGTGTTTAATGTTTTAAAATAAAAAAGATTGTCGATTGTCAGTTGGTGAAGTCTAATTAATTAGTTATTTATATCTGGGTATTCCAATCAAATCAAAATTACAATAACACAGGAGTTTCTCACTTCAAATTAACGAGCGTCTGCACAAAGTGATGCCAATACGTAAATAATTGAAGGATTCAAGGATTCATCTATATACAATATATTATATTAGTTTTTTTAAATATTTAATTTTATCAAAATAATATGGAATAAAACATGTTCTTTCTGTAAGAAAAATGCAAATATACCTACAAAAGTAGAAAAATGCATAAAATGCACTAAAATTGTTAAAAAATGACCTTACAACTGAGATTTACCGAAAAAATGCAAAAAATGCATGGCACAAGTCAAATTTCTATAAAGATGGGCCTCGAATAAAAGCATTAGATAAAAAGATGGAAATGCATCAACTTTTGGACTCTAGTGATAACATGTTATACGTATTATTACCATATAAGTTTATATTGTATATACCTAGCTAGACTATATACGATACCCTGCAAGTCCCAAACGAATATTTTATTTCAGTCTTAGAACTAAATTATTTGGAAAAAATCAATTCATTTTAAGAAGCTTTATAAAATGTATTATAAACTTTATATGTTTAATTCGCGTTCTTCTATAAATGTGTTATTGTTTGTACGATATATTATATAAATGGGCTTATGAACCTAAAATAATTCTTAAAAAAACCGTCTTTTTGATTAAATATTGTTCTTCAACAGTGCATCATAATATATTATACTCTATAGTATATTCGAGTATTCGTGTCATTAGGTCTCAAAAATATTGATAATTATATATAGTAACTCTTATTGAAGTTCAATCTTTTGTTCGTCAAAAAATTGCATCTGTACGCGTTGTTCATTGTTTGTAGGGTAATCGCCGTGTAATTTTTGCGCACGAAAAGAATTTAGAAAGCTAATACGATAATATGTCTTAGAGGTCTGTCATTCAAAAAATTTCAATTAATACTATAACAACGTTTTATTACCTATTTAATTTACGAGCTTGTAATTTGGTTTCATTTTTAAACTGTCGAGTTTGAAATGTGTATTTCGTTTCATTGCACGCGTTAAAATGAATAATGATGAATTAAAAACAGTTATTTCTACACTTTGTACGCCATCATAGCTGGTTAATGACGAAACTTAAAATTGTATAAATCGCTTCGGTCGTTTGTAAAATTACAAAAATAAGACGCACTGCCTACGCAATATAGAACACAATGAAAAATAAAAATACGGTTTTGTTTATTCGTAGGTAACATCATACCTACCTATCACGAAATCGTATTGATAAAATTATTATTGTATTCCGAAAAACTATTCAAAACGTATAGACCTATACATCACGACGAAAAAATAAATCATACATTATAATTTATCGTATTTATATTTTATGTAATAATATATTGGTAGCCGAGTCGTATGTATAGGTATAATTTATCAAGCATATTATACGAGTTCTAGAAATTATTTTAAAACGAAATTATATATATTATATATGCATTTTAATACGTAATACGTATACCTTTTTGTTAAAAATAAAATATACACACGAAAAATACTAAACATTTTACAATTTTAACCGATTATTATATTAAACTATATATATGTTTCAGTAAAGCAGTTTATTATTACGATGATATATAATAATGTATACATAATGTACGCGATAACGTAACAGGTGCATATTGTGTATATACATATTATACCTACCTATATACATATATACGATGTGTTTATTAAAATAAATTGTGTTTTAGAATAATATGACGTTTGTCGGTTGTGTCGACTGTAATTTGGAACGTACGGAATAATAAATTATCAAAACTAACGTCTTAATTTTCGAGAAGGCGGCACACTTCATAAAAAAAAAACCGTCCCCTCTGCGTGAGATTTTACGATTCGAGTATACGTTTTTATTACTATTTAATTTCGAAATCGTAAATATATATGTGTATGTATATATATGTACTGCGTAATATGTTTATGGCGTGAGGGGCGGACGGGAGCTATATGTGTACCTACTATACCTACTACGGTAGGAATTATATATAGTACATAATTTATATACATATATTAGTATATAATTTATATATATATATATATAGGTACGACCGAACACCCTTTCGGTTTCCCCCCGCCGCCTCTCCTGTAAAAAGATTTAAGAGATTATTATTGAAATAAGATATAAAGGTTCGCGTGGGCCACTCGACGACCGGACGTCGAAACGGCTAATTCCAGTCATTTGGTTTTTTTTCTGGCTAATGGATATAATGTGTGTTTGCGTGAACGTGTGTGCGTGTAATACACGTGTATTATATAATAATATTATTGTATACGGAGTGATCCATTTAACGCGGCTCGCTCGTTATTGTTTCAGCGAAAACGCACTGTCGTTTTTGAAAATATTTATTTTACCTGCATAAAATATGTTTGTCATAACGCAATATTTTTGGAAAACAAATTTTTAACGTTATTGTTTTTTCATAATTATTTTACTCTTTTCAATGACAACATATACATTTTTATTCTCATATATGTTCCGAACGTCATTTAAACCGAGTATTTCGATCTATATAAAAATCAAATTCCGTACTACCTAGTACAGTTATTATTAAACTATTATAACTGCACAAAAGTGTTTAAAGTCTAGAAGGAGTGAACCGATACATTGTGCTGGGTACCATCATCACTCTATCTTGCACTATCATCAATAGGAATACTTTGAATACTTACAAGTCATCATAAGTTATAATACTAAATCACTAATATTCCAAAATTCGATTCGTATATTATGTATCGCGCAATACTCCGAAAATATTCTGCTCTAGAACGAGGAATACTTAGGCTATCGCTATCGTATATATATGACTTTCAAAAGTATAATATACTATAAACTCTTATCTCTATAATAGTTTGAAAAAAAAAGTTATCGACGACGAGGCACACGCTGTATCCACTCGCACACACAAGTCTATCCTGCTACTACACATGTACCTGCAGTATAATAATAATTATGGTGACCAACAAACGCTTGGCGAGGGGGTGTTGGCGCGATATGCGTGTACGATAAGAATCTCCAACAGTATAGAAATTAATAATATTGTACGGGGAAAGCTGTATTTAATTAGCCTGTTTTACGATGAATTTTTAATTTTTAATTTGCACCAAACAGTCGTGTAATGTGTTTGCGCTGCACCTACTAGGTATATACAGTATACACATTTTTTCGTTTCGCCGCAGCGGCGACTACACATAATATACTATTATATTATAGGTATTGTTGTTAATTTTTCAAACAAGTAAACGAGGCCCGAAAGGTGCAGACGGTAGAAATTTTTTTTTAGATGTATAAACTTCACGAGCTTATACTATGGTTTATTATGCGTACGATATACATATTTTGACGTTTTAATTATATTATTGCACAACGTTGCGTTATCACACAGGTGATGATAGTTGTAGGTACCTACTACGAGGGGTTGTATATTTTAAACGATTATCGAGCATATAAATTTGACAGTAAGTTAGGTATAGTGTAGTTATTAGTTATAATAGGTGTTAATAATTATAGCTGAATTATAGCATTGTTATTATTGCCAATTACTGCTGCTGTATAAATATGTAAATAATAGATGACATTCGTTCAAAACGTTTAGGTAAGTCGTCAACAATATAATAACATAATATATAGATTACGATATAGGGTACGATATGATTGAGACTTTATCAAAAACATCGCGTGTGACTGACGAAATATCGGAAACTTCTTCAGACGACATTTCATACTACAGCGGCGTGGTGAAAAGGGTTCAATGATGATGCCAGGGACGCATACTAGTTGCGGACGAAATTATTCAGGTCAATATTGTAACATAACAATTGCGGACACGTTTTTCGTTATCATAATACTAGTTGCGTACAGTTTTTTTTTAAATAAAAATCACGTGAGTTGCGGACACAAATATTTCCCTTCACCACTTATTCAGGACTTGGGACCAGCTACTAAAAAATTAGTAGGTGGGGTTACAAATATTTGTGTCTTGCAAAAAAGCAATCGTTATTTTAAAAATTGTTAAATGCTTTTTTTTTTTTTAAAATATTTATAGATTACTGTTATTATTTATTTATTTTTTGTGATTGGTTTTATAGTTTTTGTGGCAAACATTTTTTTGAAACAGCCTGTATAAATTGTAATCTATTGATTTCACCATTTGAATATTGCAACATTTGTTTGCTAATAATATCCTACTTTTCGACAGTTCTTTTGGCTCGTTTTAAATTTCGTACAGCAGTACAGTTCATTTTAGTATAGCTACCAGTCTGTACTTCATTTAAGGCCTCAATCAATTGATATATATTAGGATGACTGCGATAAAACATCCCATTAAGTTTAGCATGGAAACTTTCACAAGCATTTGTGGTTCGTGAAATAGATGAAGAAAATTCTGCCCATATTTCTGGAGGAAACATTGCAGAATCTGTATTTATATAGTTCAAAAAAACATAATCTGTAAAATCGTGTATAGCAGTACAGCCAGCCGGCAGCGTAGACATAAAGTCATCTGTAAAGCAGTCATCAACTTCGTTAGGTGACAAAAACGGTAGACCGAAAAATGATTTTAAAAAGTTCCCCTTTTCACCTTCAGTACTATATACTTTAGCTAGACCTAATGACTGTATTTTTCGGTACCAAGCTTGTCCGAGATGGAACCGATATCCTTTTATTTTGCTCATTGGCCATACTAGACGAACAGTTGAGTGAATAGATTGTTCAAAATCAATATGAAAAGTGGTTGGTAGTATTGGTGAACGGTTTTTCAAAAATTCGAGTACTGTACAATAATCAATAACTGATTTGCTCACCAACAAACAAAAAAATAATGGTACGTAAATACTATTTTTTACGCCATGGACCACGAATAATTGATTAAATAGAGATGGACAGCTTGAAAAAGTACCATTCATCAAAACAGCATCACACTTTTGAAAAAAAATTTAATTTTTTATCGTAGAGAAGCACACCACATTTTTATTATTGTCAATGTCAATAATCCATTTTTCAACTCCCTTGGTGTGTAATATTGAACAGTAATTTCGAAACGTTTGGAAATTTGTACGCAATTAGTAAGTACCTATGTTATATTTGTGTCCGCAATTCGTATGTTACCATTTTAGATTTCGTCCGCAACTCACATGGTTTTTGTCACTTTGTCCGCAACTAGGAAACACCGGATGCCCGCTATAGGCGTCGTGGTGGACATCAATATAGTTGTCAATGGCATAATGTTTATTTTTACTTATAAATAGGTAAATATAGTTGTAAATATTGTAATTTAGGGTAAATCAAAAGTCACTTC
The DNA here is from genome assembly GCA_022818045.1 of Neotoxoptera formosana. Lineage (NCBI taxonomy): Eukaryota > Metazoa > Arthropoda > Insecta > Hemiptera > Aphididae > Neotoxoptera > Neotoxoptera formosana. The sequence goes on along the minus strand of CM040631.1, from coordinate 32,927,977 downwards.
TAACATAAAATAGCAGGGAAAAGCTGCTCTTAGAATTTTCTAATCCTAGGTTTGCAGAGTTGGTATAGTTGGCTTTGTTTTGATAAATTACAATAGTCTATACAATTCGTACAATAAGTAATATTTATAGTTTACAGACAATTAAATGAGTTATTTACACACGAGGAAGAAATCATACATTTGTAACACCTCTTATATTTTTAAGGGTCTTAAACCTTAAGTTTTCAAGTCTTGCCACCTGCAGTTTCCTATGTGGTGTCTGGTTGTGGGTTACCGGGAAGTGTGAGTAAAGTTATAGCTCGTTTATCAGTTTGGCGTGGAAGCGTTCGTAATAGAGAGCTGCAGCAGTTTCGTATCAATTGAGAGTGATTTGAGGTCAGGATTTAAGGACTCTTTTGAGACGAACGAACCCGCGGGTGCTCCAGCAGTGATTAAACGGAGGCAGCAGATATTTTGAAAAGCTTGTATTGTTATTTTATTTGAGTTCTTAGCACTGCAGTCCCATATTAGGACGTCATACGCCCACAGTGGTCGAAGAAGAGTTTTATGTAGAACGATTTCGATGGGTAAGCTTAAGTTAGAACAAAGGAGAATAGCCTTAATAGATGAAGTCTGGAATTGAGTTTCTTCGTTTATGTCTTTGAGATGAGGAGACCAGCTGGTTAAGCGTCTGTCAAGCGTGAGTCTCTGGTACTCGACTTCCTTTGAATGAGCGAGGAATGACGATGTCGTAGATTTATAGAAGACATTTTATCAACCGCTGTTTTAACTATTATTATTTTAGTAAATTTTACATAAATACTAAACTAAATATCCACTTTAAACGATAAAAATAAAATGTGTACATCACTCTCGATTTTACGCAATATGGACGCCGTGTATATACCTATATCACATATAATAATATGTATATAATAGATAACACCGTTGTTCGTCATTATAATGATATGCCACTGTACGCTTTCACATAATTGTAAAAAAAAAAAAAACAATTGTATTCGAATAATTGACATTTAATAAGCACCTCAGTGGGCATCGTCGTCGTATAATCGAGAATTCCTGGCGTGGAGTTATGCTTTGTGTTAAACATATTGAACCTAACCCAACTATATTGTACAAAATGATTAATAATAAACAAGGCGACATGCAAGCTGCAGATTTAATAATAATAATAAAACAAAAATCAATTACGATATTTGCCTACATATATACCGCTATATAGCTACAATACCCATGTCAATATATGTATATATTATAGTCGCGGTTTCGCGTGATATATTAATCGATGAAATTGATTATTTTTGACACTACTCGAAATAACACAAAACAACACATTCGATACACGAGTCTATATACATTATAATATAGTTTGTGTATTGAGAAAACACATTTAAGAATAACGAGAGAGTTCTGAAAACATTCTTATAATATTTATCTAATATTGTCCACGCGTATCGGTACAGGTAGGTACCAAAACAGTTTTTAATAAAAAAACGAATATACGAGCATTTGGCTTTGGCAGGGATGGGTAGCGACACGCGACAAGGGCGGCCATCTGTCAAAACCTAGGGAGGTGACAATCATACAAAAAAAATTTGCTTTATCAGATGTTATCATATGCAATTATACGCAAACCATAAGTAACAAAAATGGTTAGCCAGATGATACCATATACGCAGTAACCTTTTTTTCACTCACACGAACCGAAACGGCGATAATAGGAATAAAATATACAATGATCATATTATGGAAAATCTGCAGTTGTCTACGAGGGTGACGCGTGTCACTCCCTTGCACCCCCTAATGGGTATGCTCTTGCCCATCGCGTACCTTTTTCATATCTGGCCCGAGCTACATTTTCTAAATGAAGCATAATATCAAATCAAAACCGGGAAATCCTGTTACAGACTCAACATTTTTAGGACGTGTTTCCACTGCCGAAATAGAAATCGATTTCGCTGCGTTATAATATCTTCAGTCACACTGCTGTGTGAATATTCGCTGCACATCCTCAAAACTCGCGCATTAAACAAAATATTGTAAAAATTATAAATAGTTATTTTTTAATGACCTCTTTTTCATTTTGCTTTGCGTGTTCTGGCTCATTACATTTTTAAGTTCTGAAAATTGTCCTTCTGTAGTGAGAGTTGCCCATCAGCCATCATCCCTGCAGGTATATGGGAAAAAGGAATTCGAAAACAGGGTGGTATAATATATTCGATGTAGGTAGGCGTACCTATTATACACCACATTAGTGCACACAAATCGTTGTTTTAATATACCGATGGTCTAGTGCAAATTTTTAGAGAAAATAAGTTAAGTACTCTATCAAATTCTCTATTTCAATTTTCATACGATGCACATAATATTATATTATATTTGTTTGTTTAATATTTTATCCACTAGATTGCATTGTTGTTTGAAATACGCGGTTAAAATGTGTTCAAATGTGGCGTATGCCGTATACTCACTTACAACAAAAGAACCTATTTTAATAAAACTGATAGTATATTCGTGTTATTGTTGAGTTTCAAACATTGAAATAGTCATAATTGTAACTATAGATGACTATATAATAAAAAACTCCTTTGACTTCGACCCAAAATCTACAGTGTAATTAATATGGTGTAAACTTTCAATACCCAACTTTCTATACTGAACAAATCGTTAAATTATGTCACTTACCATCACATAAGTGCACCACTAGACCAACGATACATATAGATTTTACCATAGTACTGAAACCCGTGACGAGTGTAGGATATTATCAGTGGAAGACATAAGCGCCAAAATGAGACAGGAAAAAAAATCGTATCTTACGAAAGCGCCAAAATCCCAGGTAGGTTAGGTAGGCCTAACAGATATTAAATTTCGAACTATATATCGTTCAAAAATTCCAAACGTTTAATCTTATAATCGACAATGCGGAAGAAATACCAAAATTATTGTGAAATAAATCCTATAGAATATGTGATAAAAGTTGGATTAAAAAATCAACCAAATTTATTAAAATTATATTTACTTGTATGTATATATATATTATTGACAGTTTTTTTATAAAATCGAAAAATCAAACGATGTATATGTATATCGTATGTACCTTTGGCGCTTATGTTGGGTATAGCAGGTATATAATATTATATTGGCGGTTAAGTACTACAAATTTTGGGGCAAATATGATATGTAATTTTTGTACCTTTGGCGCATATGTCATACAGCCGATATTATGATATGTATAGAACTGATATGCGCCTTTAGATTATCGGCCATCATAATATCACATATGATTGCGGTGTCTGATGACGTTTCTGTAGCCAGCTGTCGCGGCGTTAGCATATATTTTGTTCGAAAAATCGAGTTTTCCATATATATATATATTATCAGCTAACAATATATATATTTATGTATATAAACGCCGCGCAGCAATATATAGCATATTCCGTACAGACAAAGAGTTATATTTTAGGCATAATAATTGTAATAAAAACTATAGATGACTATAATAAAAAAAACTCCTTCGACCTCAACCCCAAATCTGCAGTGTAAAAATGGTGTAAACTTTCAAGCGACTCTACTGATCAAATTGTTAAATTATGTCACTTACCATCGCCTCTGTGCAGCACTAGACCATCGATACATAGATTTTCCCATAGTCCCAGAACCCGTGACGAGTGTAGGATATTATGATATGTATAGAACTTATATGCGCCTTTAGATTATCGGCCATCATATAATATATATAATGATATCGGTGTCTGATGACGTTTTTGTAGCCAGCTGTCGCGGCGTTATATACACGCTGTGCAGCAATATATAATAATATATGTATATACATATAAAATAACATAGACAAAGAGTATTATATTTTGGATTAACTTTCTTCAAAACACACGCGCGCGCGCGAGTATTTACATATACTCAACCTTGCAGCAGCTTATTACTATGTATACAGACCGATCGTCCAAATGTCCAATGTATATAAAGAGAGAGAAATATAGGCACTGTGTATATATATACATATACAAAGCCGCGAGGCTTATGTATGTATAACGTGACGTTTTAATTATTGTACAGCGTATAAAACGTTTCGGAACACCGCCGACATCATCGCGGTGCAGGAATAATATAACGCCTACAACGACAGCTTTATTATAATTTTTAATTTTCTAGTCGTCCGCGGGATTATAATATATATACCGTATAGGCGTATATCGTCGGCCGGATAATATTGACTTAAATTTCCTGATGGGTGACAAAAATCTCGGGCCAGTTAAACGAATCGCCCTCGGACAGGATAAAAGTCATAAATCGTAAAAAACCAAATACCTAATAACAATAATAATAATAAAAAAAATGTCGGAAATTCTGTAGGTGGTAATAATTCAAAACGCGCCACGCGGGGACGCTGCAGACGAACACGCGGGTTTCATCGCATCATATCATATTATATTATGTACCTCCACGCACGATATAATAATAATATTATATTTTTTAACATATTATATTTAACGCGTATTATCCAAACATAGTTATTAGTTAATAATATATCTCGCGAGTATATAATATATAGGTATATGGGTATATATACGCTTTGTTATAATTGAAATAATGTTCTAATTAACATAACGAGTATATTATATATTATATACAATAATATGTAATTTGATCGTAATTCGTAGCCGAATAGCTATATGTACAGACTTTGACGTAATGACGAGGTACAACGGGCCGTATTATTATTATTATTATTATTATATTCAAATGACGCGATGTCGAAATGCGTGTAATGCGCATGTATAGAGAAAACTTGTGACTATATACGCGGCCCGATTAAATGTATATAAATATAATTATATTATTAGAGGAATATATATGATTATATATGATGTGAAATTTTTTTTTGAAAATTTGAACGTATTAATCTCGCAACCGAGCCGTATTATAGTGCCGTATTGCAAACAAAAAAAACTGCAGACGCCGGTCGGGTAATGTTTTGAAAAATATGTTAAAGATATCATCAAAAGTTATAATATATATATAATAGCTTTCGTTCGTTCGTTTTTTTTTTTTTAAGAAGCAGAATTATTTTAATATATAGGAACAATTTTTAGTAAAAGTATATAGGCGTATATACCTATAATGTATATAATAGCGTGCAGAGAACATTATTATATTTATTTTACAAACACGCTTTTCGTTTGCTGTGCCTTATTCTGTGGGTTAACTATTTTTAGATTATGTCCACATATAAAATTGTTGGAACTTGTAAACATATTTTTTTCGACCGAAGTTTAAAAACTTTTTTTGTTCTTTTATTACAATTATATTAAACGTGCAGAGTCGTCGAAACAATTAAGTCGTGTTATATGAGGGTGCAATACGAAACAGTTCAGCAAATTTATAGACACCGTACATCAATAACTGGTACAACTGGTACAACAAAAATTTTTTAAAATCAAAACTATAATAAAGTACCACCTAACACATATTTGTAACCTCGAAAATGATGTTGCTATAACATAAAATAACTAAATTGTTACCCGTTAAATTATTTCTTCTATTTTCACAGATAAGCAAATTATAGGCATATGATATGATGTTAAAAACCTCTTAATGTGCAAAACCACGCACTTTAAAATTCAAAAAATTCAAAAATACCGAGGAAATATATTCGTTTTTATTTTGCTAATATAGATAATATAGATACCCGACCGACCTTTTCGCAGTAAATAAACAATTTGTAAGTATTAATCTTTGTATGTACAAATAACGTTTATTATATTTGCGATTGCATTAAACTGATTAATGCCTTTCAGATATTGTTTCTTAAATATATTATATTATCTATTCAATTTTTCCTTGTAAGTTGAATACTTATCACACGATCTGTTTTTGCCTAGATTTCGACGGATCTACTTATATAGACAATATTATGAGTATCCGTGCTTATATACAGGGTGTCCCAAGTCTATTTGACTAATGCAATAACTTTTTTTCTATTCAATATTTTTAAGTTTTTTTTTTTTGTAATGATTTGTAGAGCTTTGCGCTATAATTTGTATATCTTATATTTTATTTTATTTTTTTACAACAAAAATAAATAATTTAAATTTTGTATTTAATATTTTTCTAATAATCCAAGATAGCTATTTCATAAATAAGTATTTAAAAACCATTTTGTCGTTTAAAAATTTTAATTTGGTTAAGTCGTTAATTTTTAAACAATTTTCAAAGTGTGTTAAAATTCAAAATTATTTCTTATGCTAATCACTGTTATTGCTGTAAAAGTTATTGCATTAGTCAAATAGACCTGGGACACCCTGTATATCATTAATGGTTATAAAAAGTATAACATATATATTTAAGAATTATATATAAATATTTATAATTCAGAATTGCATACTAAATGTCTGTATGGATGGAAAAATGTTTCATTTTTTTCCCAGAAAACACGGTCCAAACGATAAGATCATTCTGATGTATAACTGTACCATATTATAGTTATAATTAGTGTTTTAAACAAAATAAACCATTGCAGCAGAGGCGAGTATAGTATTGTTCACACATATCCTCCTCTGCTGTCGGTTCAAATCAAAAAAAAAAAAAGATATAATATATTATGGCATGTATTGATTTTATCGGTGAATATAATTTCAAATGCAAGTTAAGATGCATTTAAAATTTTGAACCATATGTTTGTTGAAGTCTTGAAATAACATTATTTTAAATTCTGAGCGGATAAGTGATGGATGTATTGGTTAGTTTTTACAATGATATGTGTTCTATAGACATTATTTAAATAAATTAAATTCACACGAAATGCCTTAAATATTGTAAAATAAAGGGTATCACTTATACTTATATATAACGTCTATAATATGAGTCTCACTAAATTACAACACAAAGATAAACGATATTATAAATGTCTTATATATAAACGTATTAACGCCATATATATATAATATTATGTGTGTGTCAAGTAGGTATATTCATGAACCGTTAACACCCTTGTTTAATAAAAATATATTCACAGGATTTTTACGACCGTTGGCGTATAACGATGTATAAATATATACCTACACGACTCAGTGTCAAAGACGTCGTATAATGCGCTTAACTCGAAAATTCAATTATATACTTTCGGATAACCACCCGTCACACACATGTAGTAGGTACATACTTTTCCTCGAGCAACCGCATATACCCACGTGGTTCCGCCACCGACTTGTTTTGTCAAACATTGCGCGCAACAGGTTTCCGCAGGTTTTTAGTCGTCTCTCTGAAATCTTCACCGTTCTCTGGTAGGTTATATCTACCTATAAACATATATATATATATATATAATAATGTAATTCGGAATTGGACTCGTATAATTATTCTCTCGGATATAATAATATGTATATAACGTTATTCTGTCCAAAGTAGCTACAAGTATAAAAACAGATTTTTTTTTTAAAAACCCAGTGTTAACGAAAATTATATTTTCGTGTGATTTATTGAACACGCTTCAAGGTATATATAATATTTTTATGATTTATTTTTCACTCGTCCATTGTTTGTCGTTCACGTGTTGTATAATATGGCTGCAGTAGGTAGTTACCGGCTATATGTGCGTGTGATTTGTTACGGCTTAATCATGAAACGGGTGTTGCAGCGGGTTCCTATAATACATAATATATAATATAAATTATAATATATTATGCATATATAATTGGTATATACAATTTGTATGTACATAAATATACACAATATGAATATATGATGGCTCGGGACTAAGTGCAAGTTTGGACGTTATACGATATTACGATGACACATGCGCACGCTCGAAACTCGAATTAAAACTATTCGCGATGATGGCGGTATTATAATATTATACCCTTTTATATTATATGTGTGCATTATTAATAAGTAAGTATAATAATATACAGAATAGTTTATTTAAAGTACAAGTCCGATTTAGGTAGAACTATTATATACCCATATATAATTTATTATATCAATATACCTATCGGAAAATTAGCCGATGATACTGCAGTACCTATATATACAGGGCGATTCAAAAATGTATGTTACGGCTAATTTATTGATTCAATAATGAATAGAGAAATGATACGAAAGTTTTTTTGATTTAGAAACATCTAAAATGATTCGTGTAATACATTTTTTTTTTAATATTTTATATTATACACAAACAATTTATACCAAATGTACATTATTGTACGTATGGCTCCTGGAAAAATTCACAAATATAATATGTGTAACTACCTAATTAACACGTCGAGCGTCGGTATTAAATTTCATACAGCCGACTATATATTATTGCTGTGACATATCGGAGATATAATATGAGAGACATATGTTTTTTTGTCCTAAAAAAATTGTTGTCCCGATAATCCTGCAAAAAGAAAAAAAAAGAGATATTGGTCACTGATTTATTATACTTTTATTATTATTAATATATGTACCTACATACGTATAGAAAATATAGAAATAATATAGAAATTATTGTTAATTAATACAAAAAAAAAAAAATACACGAAATACACTAGATACTATTATTTAAAACTTTTGTTTATCGTATTCAAAAAAAAAAATGATCTATACTTAGTGCATCACATTTGAACATATATATACACACGATAAAGATATGTTTGAAACACAAATTTAATCGAATAATATTAAATTTGATAACGCGAATTTCATCAGATTGTTGATCATATAATATTGTTAATATACTCTAAAATTATTCGGTTTTGTGCCCCGCTTGAACATTTACAACAGTATTTATACAATCGAAAATACGTTATTATACTTCGGTAATATTGAAGAACTGTCCCGATTAAGCGGTTGTATAGTCGCAGTATTATGGGTTTATGTAATATAGCGATTTATTAATTATTTTCCATATAATGTGATACCGTGACCACCGTGACACCCAATAATATATTATAGTATTAAAAATATTAATATTATTAACCTAGCTAAATGAAAAAATCTGACCAAAAAAAGATGAATTTATATCGAGTAACCGAAAAACATTTAAAAGTACAGATTATAAGTGTTATTATATTATAAGCCAATCTTTTGTTATACAATTGAATAAGAAAAAAAATTACTAATAATAAAAACCGTATATTATATTATATTTTATAAAAATAAAAAATTCGATATATTAATATACACAACAGTATGTATTATAATAATATATAGTTTGTAATATTGGAAGACATTTGCCATGGCGGTGAACGGCGCAGCCCAAATATATATTATAAGTAGGGCTCGGAACTTAATGATCTAAAAATATGTAAAAAATTCCCGAAAAAAATGCATAAAATGACATAAAAATGTTGAAAAATGACATGAAAAAATTACATTAAAAATGTATATTTTACTGTAAAAAATGATAAAAATTGTTTTGATATAAATTATACTTATAAGATAATTAAATAAAACTATATACTATATACTCCAATCAATTTTTTGTGGTTAGTTTTTATAGGTAAAAAAAATGTTAGTACCTATACAATACTTTTCTTGAAATTTCTTTTTTCGTTGAATTTCGTGTTTTATTGTTTATTATTATTATGTTACAATAAAGTGTAAGTTCCAACAAAAAAATGCAAATATAAGAAAAAAAAAGTAAAAAAAAGGTACAAAAATGAATATAATGCACCAAAAATACTAAAAAATGACCAAAAAGCATAAAATTTGCTAAAAATTCAAAAAAAAAGCATAATAAAAATTGTACCATTCAATTCTATATTTCATGAACCAAATTTCTGTAGAGACGAGCATCGAATATGAGCATTTAAAAAAAAGATGCATTTGCTTCAAGTTCCGGGTCCTAATTATAACTATATAGGGCCCGGAAGTTCATGCATTTGCACGTTTTTACTGAATGCGCATCAAAAAGTTGCCGGATGACCAACAAATTTGAATCACAACCTAACGAGTTCAAAAATGAAATTTTAGTTTGCATATTTTTGCATATTTTGAGGTTATATTATACTTGTTTTTAAATATATGCCATTATTATTATTATTATTATATATTTCATTTGGATCACTGCAGGGCCGGTAAACTATTATACGTAACCTTACACGGCCAAAAACCTCAATATATTTTTTTGACATCTGATACGAAATGAAAAAAAAGTTATTATTAATTTATTTATTGTTAATACTTTAAGCTTCAGGGCCCCACACAAACATGTTGCTTAGTATATAGTGCCCATTGTTCTGTTGAAATAAATAAGAAATAAAAAAATATCATACTCGTAAACGCAAAAATGTTTAAACAACAACATTTTATTTAAAGTAGGTATATAACAATTTTTATGAACATCACATTAAAAAAAGTGCAAAAATAAAAAAAAATAAATCGCAAGAATGTGATGGAATTTTAAACGAATAAAAAATCGTAATATGATATATCGAAAATAATGAGCTGCAAACAATGTGCAAAACACAACAATAAACTAAATGTAAATAAATACCTAAAACAAAAAAAAAAAAGCGTCCGACAAGGTGCATGGGCTGAGGTGGGGGGTACGTGACGGTGTAACGGGTGCATATATATATAGAGTTGAACAGTTTGGGCTACTGGTCACCTCCACAGGATTTTCCGGCCGGTCCAGCGGGTGCGGACGGACGTCACGGGCGCGTCTGCTCGAGAGCGCGATGACGACCGTGGGGGTAGCGCGGCCGCGGAACACGACAGCGAACGGCCGCGGGATTGACTGTACGGAGGACGACGACGGAAGACGACGACAACGACGACTGAGAGAGGCGGCCAGGGCGCGAAGCCGTACGACCGACGACGGACGCTGCGCTTGTTGTGCCCGCGAAGACGACACGTACTTTTGCAGCCGCGGCCGCGACGGAGACCATAGCATTATATAATATTTCGGTGTTGCGGAAAGTGCGCGCCGCCGGACCCTGAAACTTTCCGTTTCCGCGAGCCCGGCGATGCTGTCCTACACCTTTTATTATACAATACGGTCTTTAGCTCACCCGCCGCCGCGCCGCCGCGCGCTGAGGTCTCCGTCGCCGCCGTAACTGTAAGTACGGCTATTGTCTTCTGGCACTGACGCAGCAGCCGTCCGGGCGCCGGTACCGCGCTGCCATAGCCTCCTCCACCGCCACCGTCGCCGCCGTCACCGTTACCGTTACCTCCGTATGTCGTTCCTCACGCAACCGAAGCTGCCGGGCACCCGCCGCGCCCCGCCAGAGGGTCTAGCGTGTCCTCGAGCGCGCGTCCTCGAGCTCGCGACACCCGCGACGCCCGTCGCGCCACCGCCGGTGGCCGGAAATCCTGTGTAGGCGACTTACCGCCGAGTGCACCCTGAAAAGTACTCCGTCACGTACCGCTTTTGTCTCCCACCTCGCCGTCTCCCGTCTTCCCCGACGCCATCGGTCGAGGGGGAACGTGTCGTGGTCGGCGGACGCTAACCCCGCCGGGGGCAACCGCACAGCAGCGAGCGTCCGAATCTCTTTACTCCTCTCCACGCCGACGTTGCGAACTCCGCGACTCGTTGGCGGCGTGGAGGTACGGGCGTTGCCAGGGTGACCCCGGGGTCTAGCCAACCTACCAGATCCCCAAACACGTTTCTAACTTCTTCTCCCCTCGCCGGCTTAATGACTTCCATAAGTTCCTCCTCGTCGTCGTCCTTTCCCTTCATCGTCTCGTTCTCAACCATGGCCGTTTCTTGTATCTCCTTATCATCGTCGTCGTCGTCGTTGCATTTCGTCTCATCCTCCTCGGGCTCCTCGTCCTCGCTGTCCGCGGCGGCCGGTGTCGGCTCCCTCACTTCGTCCACGGCGGCCGGTGCCGGCTCGCTCATTTCGTCCGCGACTGTTTTTTTGTGTTCCTGTCCGCCCTCCACTAATGAGGCAACGTCCGATGAACTTATTTCTTCGATAACGTTGCGTATGATGTTCTCTATTATGCTTGCCACCATTTCTTCTACAGTGTTTGCTTTATTGTCGTCCGGCCCTTCGTTGGTGGTTAAGATATCATCGATGCAGATGTCTGCTGCAGATTTTTCTAAATGGTCCATCATTTTCGGTGTTTAATTGATTTTTTATTTAGGTTTTATGTTTATGTGATGGAACTGTTTCCTCGGGTGTGTCTAAATTGAAAGTGAATTGTTTTCAGGATTCGTCCTAAACCGTTTCCGTTAGATTCAAACATCACCCGGACGACGACGTTTTCTACTAGCCAGCGAGTACGCGGCGGCGGCGGCGGTGTTGTTATTATTCTATTCGGCCTGCATCAGTTGAATGTCAGACTTGTTTGTTAGAAAATAAGTACTATTATTATTATTGATATACCAGCTATACCTAGGCAGAGGTTTTATTGCTGCTAAAGTGTTATAAATATATTTCGACGAGGGTTTGTATTCGATTCTGAGCCGAACGAAGAATGTATTGTTTTACAACGATGCGATGTGTGTTTTCTCCCCTTCTGCTCCTTATTCTACTAGAAAAAATGCTTCGATTTTCTTCATCGGTATCTTTTTGGTGGGAAAGTGAATGTATAGTTGGTACTTTGAAAAGGTCAGTTTTGAAAATTCCCAACAGTTTCCAAAAGCGTCGGGAAAAAACAAAAAATACAATATCGACAAGTGAATACCGATACGTACCGTTTTGCTGTACAGTAGCTGGTCGTTGCAATGGATTTGATAAATTTGATTTCAATGATATAAAACCATAATTGTATACGAAAAACGATTTTGATCGGAGACTGACTGTCAGCATAATATATTACTAAGTAAATATGATATTATTGCCGTTAAAGTAATTAATTTTTACTATTAATAATACGATAAGTTGAATTAGTTTTTGAAAACATTATGCATTTGGAAACGTCATTGTATGTTTAAAATATAATATTTCACTTTAAAAGTAGCTTGAATAATATTTTTAAATTACAACGAAATAACTCGCATTAAAAACTATAAAAATTCAACATTTTATACATTTTTAACCACAAAATAATTAACAAATATTCGAGATTTTGATGAATTTTGTCAACATTTAAACTTTAAATGCTATAATAGAAAAAAAAGTGTTCCTGTATGTCTTTAATATTTTGAAAATAACTTCTCAAAAGTAACAGTTAGATTCACTTTTCTATCAGAAAAGATGCTGATAAAGAAAATCAAAGCATTTCAGAAAACAGTCAGATACCTACTTGGAAACAACCAAATCACCGCGTAGATACAAGCTTGACAGAACACTCAAAAAAAGAAACACCAAATACTATTTATAATAATTTATGTAATGAACTCATACACCGTTCGAATACCAGTGTACTCAGATCTACACCAATGCATTTAAAACTGAAATGGGTATAAAACTTGCAGTAGTCCATCTCAATGTAACGAAACGAAACTGTTCAAACTTAATAATTTAAGCAGTATTTATACAGCCAAATACCTAGCACTATTTAAAGGAGCCAGATTAGCCCTAGAGATCAATATGATACTAAAATCGATATATGTTCTGACTCACTCAGTGCCTTAGCTAATCTGCAATCCAAAATACTAACAGAGCCATTGCCTCTAAAAATTAGTAATAACCTTCTTTCTCGATCAAACAAAGATATATGGACCCTAGGACATTGCAACATAAAGGGAAACGAGAAGGCAGATAAAGCAGATAGAAATGCAATTAATAGTCCTTAATTAATAATTCCCTTTTCATCACTCGTAGACATCAAAAGAAATGTTAACAAATACTGCATTGATTATGGAACACAAAATGGCACGTGATAACGGAAAATAAATTAAGAGAAATCAAGCACACTGTTGAACTCTGGCCTAAATACACGGCGGATTTAAACAGAAAAAATGAGATAATTCTCAATCGTTTAAGAAATGACAAAAATGTAATATTGTTAGCCAATAACCCATGTAGTTGATGCTTAACCATTAATAAAAATAAATAAAAATAAAAAAATATTTTTGTATTTTATTTCGTTCCAATACAAACCTAATATTTTATCAGTCGAATGACTCCGAAAGAAGTTGTTATTCATTTCATCCGATCGTACTCGTTACACGCTAGTCTTTTATTTTTTTATGATTCGAAAAAATAAAATCAACAACGCATTAAAGAATTTAATTTAATAAAACGTTAATGTTTTTCTTATATTCATATACATATGATACGTAACTGTCATAATATACTGCAGCAGTGTCTGCGATGGTTTTCGCTATACATCATCATCATCATCATCACGCATGCATGCAATTCTACTCGACAGTTGTAAACATCATCAGGTGGTTATCCGTGTCAAAAACTATGTCCATGTAATAAGCGCGCTCACCGCATACACTATGCTGTCGTGTAAATCGTTTGATTTAGGTCCCCCGCTAGTAAAAAATCGGTATAAGTATACACAGCTCGTTTTTGTGAACTCTCTCTGTTGATGTTTTTTTTTCAATCAATATTTTATTATCATTAATAAATGTGAACGTGTTTATTGACAGTGAGCCGCTGTACTAAATAATTATTAGGTACCTATACGGCTATACCTACTCTACCTACTATAATATTATATTATCCTATATTTCGCCTAAATATGCTGTGTCCACAAAGCCGTAACTGGGGGGAAGTCTAGGGGTCCGGACCCCTACCCAGAAATTTTTAAAAGTAGATACATTTTAATAGTGAATTCAATTTATCGACTATAATTGTATTACGAATAAATAGGTTATTAAAAAAGTTGGACCCCCCCCGAAATTTGTTTTCAGTTACGGCCTTGCAGTGTATCCACGCCGTAGTTTTACGTTGTATATATAGCTTTGAAATAAATGACTTCGTGGTAAAAAGTTATATTTATAATATATATATAGAAGGTGATGGATAAACCTCGTTTTTTTCTTCAACAATATGTATTTTTCAGACTTCGATTTTTTGAATATTCGTGTATATTCATGTATACTTATAGGTATATAAACCCCATATAATTTCAATTACTTAGTGTAGTAGTCGATATACTTTTTTCTGTACATTTTTAAGCATCCTGTATTATTTAAAAAAAGGTCGATACTTGATGTTCCTATATATAAATCAAAATTTGAACGAGTATAGTGTCTGATTCTGATTTATACTCTGAATGTAGCTACATGTAGTATAATGTATTATAGTACATGCATATATCACTACGTATATACCTAGTTATTAATATTATAATGTATAGGTATATAAATACAATAGCATTTTATGTTGTAAAAATCGTCCAAAATGATTACTTATTATAAGTATAGGTATATGACTGAATATTACGTTTATTTTATACTTGAAGTAAAACCATTTTAAGGATTATCATCAGTTCAAAACTTATACGGTTTAATAATATTCAGAAACTTTGAAAAATTCCAAAAATTCAGCAGAACTCGCATCATCGAAGGACAAAAGGGGAGCGATCGTGAATCGCCCTGTATATATAGCTGGTAGTCGGGTAGATACATAAAATAGTTTAAAGTTTAAATAGTATAAAATAATACGCGTGTTATCATCTGCAATTCCACGTTATGCTCGAGCACACATTTATGTATAATTATATATCATATAATATATAGGAACCATCGCACACGGCAGAAAACACGAAACATCTCTTTTCCGAAAGAAAAAAAAAACACGGAATGATTCGTTTGAATTTCGTATCCGCCTCTGTATTAGTTTTATTATTACTGTCCGTTATATATTTAAAAAATAATAAATGATAATCACCACATTTTTCCACACACTCGCGTGTTCATAATATATAGTAGCGGCGGCGGCGGTATATAAGCTGCGAGGTCTATAATTTCAACGAACACATACCCGCAAACTCCATATCTAGTATATGTATATAATATCGCGTATATACATATGCATATATATATATATATATATCATTAAACTATTATAACAGCTATTTATGTGTCTATAGTCATATAGTCAGACCGGATTACATTATAATATATTTTTCGCTTGCATTATATCACATTGTAGCGTGCGTGTTTTTAAACGTGTTCAAAACAAATTAAAGACAATAATATAATTATGTACATATAATATATATGTTTTATACTATAGATACGCACATAATAATATATATAGGTACGTACTGCAGCAGCGGTATATGTTCGCCTGGTTTGTACCTACATGTTTTTATATTCATGACATATTATAGAAATAGAATTTTTAATATGGGTAAGTGGATATTATTTATATTATTCGTTCCGAATAGATATTCAAATTTTTTATCACACTTTAAATCTTTTGAAATTGAAATAAAAAAAATAACATTATATAATGTATACATCTATGTTACCTATTAATAATTGTTGTACAAGGCCGAATGATATTTTTTTTTGTTCTTTATCAAACTATTCTTACATATTATTATTATATGTAATGTTGCGACTGTCTTTAATATTCAGAATCACGAGTGGAAAAAAAAATAGGTTAAATGTATTAATTTATGTAAATGTTATAATAGCTATATATACAAACAAACAATAATACGAATACACATTACAAAATTATCATATTACCTAATAATCTCTCTCTAGGTAGGTATAATTTGATGTATAATATCACAAACATATATATATCTACCTACGTTTTGGAACTGTTTTCGGTAAACCATATTTTAGATTCTGAGCGAAGCGATAATTGTATTGGTTTACTGATGTATTGTGTGTTTTTTTTATATTTGTATGTCTGTCGTCACATTTTAGGGCAATGCTTCGATTTTATTCTACATCATCTTTTCTGGTAGGAAAGTGAATCTATAGTTGGTACTTTGTGAGATCAAAAGTAAAAAGTTCAAAATAGTTTGCGGGGGAAAACGCATCGGAATAAACAAAAAAAAAATTAAGCAAAAACGGGAAATTTTACACCAAGTCAATTTTTGACCAAACCTATTTTGTTTTTTGATGTTTCACAAACAAAAATATATTAAAATAACTACAAGACATTTTCTTCAAATGTTTATATATTAGCAATTTCTATACTCACCATAACACGTTCGATATATTTTGAATTTTTTTGAGCTATTATTTTATAGGCGTAAGAAATTTTCTATTTATTTTTTTTATCGTATTTTGTTGTAAGATAAAAATCG
This sequence comes from Neotoxoptera formosana, assembly GCA_022818045.1. NCBI lineage: Eukaryota > Metazoa > Arthropoda > Insecta > Hemiptera > Aphididae > Neotoxoptera > Neotoxoptera formosana. The sequence continues at coordinate 32,910,856 of CM040631.1, read as the reverse complement.
AATAAGTGTAGACAGCACTTGAAATATTGTCACTAAAGTTTTAGATTATCATTTTCTATATATATCATACAATTTTAAAAATATTTTGGCTCTTTTTGAGCTAATTGTATTACATTTTTGTTTTTTTAAAAATGTTTTTTCTTTAATTAATATTGATTAAAATGTTTTCCTTTTTTTGATTTTGTTTTATAATAATTGTACATTTTGTACATTATTATCTTTTATAGATAAGCGGATGCTTTTTAGTTATTATTTAAAGTTTTATCATTACACCCAGTAAAATATGCTATATATTATATTATATAGTTATGAATATTATGACTTATGACACAAACACAGTACTTAACCACTATAAACCACACAATGATTTGTATAAAGTGTGACAAAACCGAAAATATAGGTAAATTCGTAACAATAATTGATAAACTCAATATAATAATATGTTAATATGACGTTCAGTTTCAAGCAATATTATTAATTATTATATTAGATATAATAGGTACATATAATATGTACCGCAAGCCAGCAATAATTTACTGTTTAGATTGCACTCAGCGAAGAAACTCCTCGGGAGGGGCGGTTTCTTAACCTATATATTATATATGATGGTATAGGTTGTGGATGCTTGGTCTTCGGGACGGTCTGTGGTGATATTTTAAATTGTTTAATAATATAAATGGATAGTGTATTATTGGAATCACTCTTGAAGTCGTGATGATTTCATGTGAAAAGTACATTCCATAACCAACACAGATATATGAAGATATCAAATGTTTTTTTATCATATAGGTAGGTATAGTCCATTAATCCGCATAGCATGCATCATAGGTACAGTCATAATATATAGTTCATTTAAAAATCACTCGACCACCAGTTTTAAAATCCTATTCGATTTTAATACCACACGGAATAGTTATCAAAATACGAGTATATACGTAAAATGTAAATAAAGTCAGCAATGTTATAATTAATCGGAATGAGTAACCGACAAAAAAATCAATTAGCGATAAGTGATAAGAAAAATGTTGTGTGGGAACAGGAAAACAATGAACTTATTTGCTAATTATTTACGTCACCGAGCCAGAAAAATAATTTTTAAATATAGTTTTGACTTGATTATTTTATCATTTATCAATTTGATTAATCTATTAATTTTGTACATTTTTAACTACAAAATTATTTGTACATTTTATCAAATTTGAGTATTGTTCTATAAAGTTCGAAATTCAAATGCTTATAAATAAAAAATTGAACATCAAAATGATTTGAACATTTTCACGACTTTGGCGAATTTCGTAAAAATTCTTACTTTATAAGAGCTAATAAAAAAATGTAGTCACTACGAACTTCCGATATTTTTAAATTGGTAAATAAATAATTTACACATGAGGACGAAATTTGATAAAATTTGAAAATCAAATGATAAAAAAAATCGTCCCAATGTATCTTTAATATTTTTAAATTGGTATAATATAACAATACTTATGGGAGGAATCCTGTATTCAATTTTCAAGCTGTTTTTTTGTCCTGCAAAAAAAAATGTCTAGACATTTATAGAATAAAAACTAAAAAAATTGAAAACGTCAAACGTGTATATTTTATAGAGCAAAAAAAATTCAAATTATTTTGAAAATGTTTTCATGGATAAAAAATGCAAGTATTGTCATTTGTTGAAAATTACAAGTACCTACCTATCTATAAGGTTGTTGGTTTTTGAATTACACTGAAAAAACCCTGCAAATCGATTCTGACAAAAACTGCAAAGATTTCGCTTAACAATTCTCGTAGGTATCCTTGATTTTTTTTTTCAAGGAGTTTTTTTTCAATGCAACAAAATTCCATATGAATCTATTGCGTGTACGCATATTTGCTAGGCTCGTGATGATTTCCGCGGTGTGCGACTAAAAAAAAAACTACTCTTTGCCCGTTTTCCAAGGATTATTAAGATACTTTTCCGCCGCGGAATAGATTAAATTAAACCAAATTAATTTAATCTATTCCGCAGTGGTTTCGGCGCCGCCGTTCCTTATGTAAACCGTGTCGCGGTTAACAGTTTATAACACGCGTTACCAGTTGTTTACCATCTCTGCACACTTGCGCTATTATATAATAACGATAATAATAATATACTAAATAGTTGAAAATATTCAACCATATATACTTCGCCGCGCGTTCAGGATCTGGTTATTAATGACTGTGTGGAGGTATTATATTATATAGGTAGTGAAATACTGAAATCGTTTTACCTACAAAACGATTTAATTTAATTCGACTACGAATATAGTACAACCGAAAAATACGGATAATAACTGCACGAACCGAACGGCGTGCGGATATAGTTGAATTATTTATTATCTATATAGTAAAACGAGCCTAGGGCGACGCGTCAAGGTAAAAGGGCACATCGTGTCACCTACGCGTATTTCGTTCACAGGTCCACGTCCCAGCTGGTTCCTTGTAGGGATAATATTATACGATATACGATTATTCTCTAATATCGCAGCGAATCCGAGTGATATGCGATATTCACATAAATTATTATAACGCTCGTGCAGATGTCATGTCTGCAATGGGCGACACTGCTCCGCGCGGTGAACCGTGATGATTTCCGGAAAAAAATCCGCGTGATTGGCCGAACCTGGTGGTTACCACCAGTGGTATACCACAATTTTATCATGTCACCATATAGTACCATATATACCGGAGACTAGAATCTAGTCCTACTCGTGGCATCATTGATAATCATCGCTCACCATTTAATAATTACATCTGCAGCATAGTAACAAACAATCGAAAGAGTGCTTTATATTCGTCGCATTAAAAATTACCAAAAAATTACCTTTTTCCGGAAATCGCGATTCACAGTATGAAGTCGCCTTTATAATATACAATCATTTACCTTATATACTATAGTACCCGCCTATAAGGCGTATGTTTATGGTTATTGTGGTTACGGGTTAAACTTCGTTAAAATAGATACGTTATACGTATGACGACTTTTAGAAGCATACATAAATGTAAAATATTATTTTGGATTATTTTCCCTCTTGGCTTCTTTAGGTACCTACTTATAAATGTATAATTATATATTTATATGATAGATTTGTTGTTTGTGGAATCTGAGTTAAACCTCTGTCACTTAATGCTCGACCCATCGACTTTTAGTGAATTAAAAGTATAGTTTATTATGTATTCGAAGTAGGTTCGCAATCTTAAGAACCACAAAGTAGGCGTATGTTTATAAAAATAATATTTTTGGGATATTAATGAAGAGAACGTTTTTAAAATAACATTCCTGCAATAATAACAGTTTAAAATCTACTATACAACCGAAGATAACGACAATATTTTAATAATTATCTGCAATGTTAAAAAATCCCAACACGTTTACGTTATTATATATGTGATGATAAACCATAATGGCATAATACATAATATGTACTTAAATTCATTTATGAATATAATATGTATTTTTGTCTACTTAATACAAGTTTTAAGTATTATAATATAGACAGGTCGGTTACCTATAACATATACATCTTTGAAGGGTAAAATTAATTGTAAAATACTAAATTATTATATAGTTATTTACATTATTGATTTTGTATAATATAATATTATGATTTATAGTATAAACTATGTCATGGAAGTCTTATTCGTCTATGTTATACCGAGCACAATTTGTTTTTCGATAGTAATAATTAATGAAATATCATTAATAATAAATTTAGATTTATTCCATTTTCGATTATTATTTTATTAGGTAATGTATATTATAGTGAACTATATTAAGTAGTTAGCCTACGGTTACTAATAGATTACGAGATAATAATATGAAAGTACTCGTACGCATAAATTCCAAAAAAATATATTTAAATTACAATATCGAGTTTTATGGACATTGTTATTTATTCAGACGTATAAACCTAATAATAAAAATTATGCAGCGTACAATAAATAGAATTTCAGAGTGATTGAAATGATTTTTACATAAATTATAATAAAATATTATACGTTTATATAATGATATAGGACTTTAAAGATGGCTTGTACAAAAATTCAATAATATTATATTAGGTATGAAGGAAATATTGGAATAAATAACGACGTAAGTGACTGTATATTTTATATAATATAGCATGTGATTAAATTCTTTCTCTTATCTCTAATACCTAAACATATAATATATTATATTTTCAGTATATTACATTATAGTTGTGGAAAAAAAATCGTCCATCTACAATTATTTGAAAAAGGTTAATATGGCCCTATAGGCATTTAATCAAACTTATAAAAACTTTCTTAACTTCGACAATTCGTGACTTTCAAATAATATTGTTATTAACTTACACATCGTATATAAATACATATTTTTAATAATTTTTGATGTTTATGATAGTAGTTATATAATTATATCAAGGATAATTGAATCCATATCATACAGATTTCATACAATATATGCATTGAATGCATATCTGTAATATAATATACCTAATATAGTTACTATATCAATGTATGAAAAATGTTCATCGTGATTAAATGCTCATTCGATAATGTTGAAATCGTTTGCAATCAAATAACTGAACTCTTAGTAGAATATTATATAGGTACTTTCCGAATTATTATCCTAAATTATATAATATTATAACACCTGAGTTAAATATAGGTAAATACTATTATAGAATATTATCTTTTATCAATCTGTTTTTAGGTATTTGTAATATATACAATGCACGTGATGTTTTTGGATAAAGTTATGGTGAATGTTACTGAAATAGTGAAATGTTTGATAGTTGTAGTGACTAATAAAAATGTTCCGATCGTGCTCACATCCATTCAAATAATGATTTTTGGAATTTTTAACCATATTTAAGGACCATATTTTCAAATACTTGTATTTTGTATCCCATAATATTTGAGGAATGTCCTTTGAGGAATTGTTTTAAACATTTTGATATACTCAAATCGAAGTTCAAACTAATAGTTTTTGAGTTATTGGAAATTGTGTACTATTGATGTGATACAAAGGGGCTATGAAAATTTGAAAATGATAGTAATTAATATTAGTCAATAATCGATCAATATTTTGTAACTCGTATATATTTTACGAGTATGATAAATCTAGATCCATTACTACCATTTTTAAGGACAATTATTCTTACTATATAAACATTTTACTAACTCAGAAACCACTCGTTTGAATTTTGACTTAAATACAAAAAAATCATTTGCTTAATACTTTACAGTATCTATACCCATAAAAAAATTTATTGATGGTTGAAAAAAAAAATACAGTTTCTATTTTTACTTCATAAATGGAATTAGCGCGAATTTGCGCGACCTATTTCGAAATCATAGCCCAAAAGCCCCAAGTACCAGAAGCTTTTCCCCTTTATAGCCATTTACCCAGCCCCCCACCCCCACACCCGAACGAAATAAAAAAAAACACTTTCCATCCAGGAACACACGTCCGTCTAGGTGAAACACACGTCCGTCCGGGGTTCCTGGGATTCGTTGACGGACGTGTGTACCTGGATGGTTTCGCCTGGATATAGACGTGTGTTTATGGATGGAAAGTGTTTTTTTTTGCCGTTTTTTTAGGATGGGGAAATGGCTATAAAGGGAAAAAGCTTCTGGTACTTGGGGTTTTTGGGGTACCTACAGTCTCGAAATAGGTCCCGCAAATTCCCGCTAATTCCACTCTAAATATTGGTGGGGGGAAGAACTCTTTAAATACACAATTTGTATGTACAGCCCACCCCCCCCTTCCACGAACTTATTTTCAACTTAAATCTTGTTTGGGTGCCAAGCAAATTCCAAAACTAGTCACGCCAATTCACTCTAATTGCTAGCTAAATATTTTTTTGAAATTCAAAGTGCGAGGGACGGGCTGTAGAAACATACGTGATAATTTCGTTAATGCTCAACAAATGTACTGTTTTTTCAACATCTTACTCGTATTCGTATATTATAATATTATTATTATAATAATATGGTACATATATATTATGTTATTATTATTATTTATTGCACAGAAATAATTCAGACGGTGGTCGGGTAAATCCGTCGCGTAATTCGTGCGGCTCGAGCGCGGGACCGCCACGTCGTCTGCGCACATTCTGCTGCAGTTACGAGCACGTCGTGGACCACGGTAGAGGTATACAGGTACCTCAGGTATCTTATACTATATAAATATTATTATTATTATTACCAGTCCTGCTGCGGTCGCGCCGCAACTGCGAATAAATCTAAATCAATAAAATAATAAATGGCGTTTAGAGAAAAATCGTATTACCGCCGCCGTGCGTATATAATAATAATAATATATCGTGTACGCGATGTACACGGCAGTTTCACAGCCGCGTGTACCTATATACTTTATATATATAAATGTGTGTGTGTGCTTACATGTACGAGTATTATATATAAATACGTCGCACGGGTCGCCATTAATAACAATAATAATAATAATAATTATTATTATTAAATTGCGGTCGCATGAGCTCGGCCGTTTGCAGTCTCCGCTGCGGTGCATTGCGCGTATTATAATATTTTAATAATAATAATAATAACATTTTTTTCCCTCTGCCGAGTGGAAGAAGCCGCGGCGGCGGTCGCGTACGCGGAGAGCAATAAAGACGTCCGACTGAATTACCGAGGACGTAAATTATCTCTCGCGCGAGCGTAGCGGAAACCGCAGGCGTCCCGCGTGCAACCACCGCCACCGCCGCCGCCGCCGCCGCCGCCGCCGTTCGATTGCTCGCCGTCTCAGTCTATATTATATATTATGTATTATTATATTATTATGTATTTGTATTGAGCGCAGCCACCGCTATAATATCATTATTACCGTGTAAATGCCGCCGCGAGTGCCCGCCGCAAAGTACATATTATTATTACGCATCGGTGGACAATATAATAATAAACACTTATGTGTAGGATATAATATATAATATGTGTATAGGTATTGGCAGCGGTTTAAGTGGGAAAAAATTCTTTGGGTGGAGGAGAACCGTGCAGGAAATTAAACAATTTATAAGAGTTTTTCCTATATATACGTCGTGTAACTACATATCGCCTAATATATGAGTTGCATAAAATACCTTTTTTTGTTTTTTTAAATAACTGTGTATTTTGAAAAAAACATAGTTTTCTATATACTGCTATACTATAGGTACTATTTCTGCAATAACTATTATTGTAGGAAATACCTTACCATTATATAGGAAGAGGTGTCAAGAATTTGAATACAAGTATTTGAATATTGGTATATTTAATACTTTTTCGAGCATTGAATATACCTACTACAATGTATCTTAAATGCTTTTATGCGTTACACTGGTGTTTTATATACTTTAATTATATTATTAGAACTGTTAACATTTATATTTATACGAACGAATTTGGGAATATTATGTTTACGACTTTTTGAGAGATATTTTCAGATTATCACGAACTTATAGGTATCGTGGGAGGCTTCATATTGTGCGCGCATTCATCTATAAACTATAAATTTATGTTTCATTACGTTTTGAAAATTTTCAGAGTTCAGACGCGTTTATCGCAACTTACTTTTCCCGCCTTGTCGTCTTCTGCGACTAAGTAGGTAGGAATAAGTATAACGTTGGTGACACGACGTTATCTAATATATTCAACTTTACACGACATAATGGCGAATCGTGAACGCACTACGCACCTTTAGCGATCGAATTATATACCAGCAAGAGAAAACGTTTTTGGACGGTTTAACTGCAGATTGGTATGGAGATGTCAAGTCGTGTTGCAATAAATTCATCGCTCCGTTCACGGAATGCATATACTAAAAGTCAAATAAATGTAGGTAAGTACAACTAAATTATATATTATTTTATATTACATAATTAAAATAAACTGTTTTCTTACATTGTAAGTATATTATATTACACTTACCAATGCATACTTACAATCATCGCGATTATTCACAATAATTTCAAAGCACTATTGGGTACGTGTAATAGTATAGTTATTAGTTATTACTTATTACTGTAATTACAGTATACTAGCAGGTACATATAATTACTTGGCACATAATAGATTGCCTAATAAATAATAATATTCGAATCATTGGTTTCCAAACATTATTTATTGGGAACGGGAATCGATCCTTTTTAATTTTTGGCGGAAACTGCAGATATTTCACCCGAAAATATTACACGGGTATAATATAGGCAGTGGCGCGGAGAACTTATAATTTTTCCAGTGGCTACAGTCAACATATTTACAACTATCTGTTGTAATTATTATTACTAAAATATCAAACTATCACCGATTATCTCACCCACTGCCATCCCTTAAGAAACTGTTAGCTAGGTACTGCTATTAATATAGTTAAAATTTAACAGAACCACTAAAACAGAGTGATAGTGCACAATATAGCATCAATAAACTTAAAATAATTATTCAACTATATAAAACAACTAAAGTCATCTCGACAATGGTTTATTCAAAATATTTTATTCTATTTTTATCTATATTATTAAAATACAATTTTATAACAGCATTTTATAACTATAATTTTGGATAATAATGATTTTTTTTAAGATTTTAGAGCGCATTTTGAAAACGATTCGCTAATATATTAGTGCAGTATGCATACATATTATTACCTTTACCGTTTTTTAATACACCAAGCGCACAGCCTTTATTTCGAAATTAATTTATATAATATTATATAGGTGTTTGAATATTTCAAACCGAATCAAACATTATATCATAATGACGTTTAGTACCTACCTATAATATAATATATATATACTTTTCATATTATATAGCGTTTATATTATTATAATATAGAACCAGTATCGACTTTTGCTTTATTAACTCGCAGACTATAAATTACAATTACAATCTGTAGGTATAATAATAATATAGTTTGAGGTGAAACACTGCTGCAGCTCGTATTATAATATGTATATAAGCGCATTTATCATAAAACATTGTCACTGCACGACTCGAATCTCCGACCCTTATACACACACACACGCTCACACGTTTTAACATTTATATAATATATAATACGTATATAAATATTATATATACTCACGACAAGTGTATATTTTGTCACACTCTGTATATACACAATTATAATTTACCTTCTTTCGTCCTTTTTTTTTCCTTCACCTCCGGAACATACGATAATTTCATTATTATTACGACGCGTATATTATAATATATAAATTAACCGCGTTTGACATATTTTCTTTGCCCCGGTACGTTACGTTACGTTACGTTATTATATATATTATTATTATGTGTATGTGTATGTACCTTTGGAACGCGTTCTTTATTGGAATTTACGCCGCATATACACGCGCATAGAAATAAAACGAAAATGAAAAATATATATTGTGTGTATAACTTCGCGGAGACAACCTAATAAAAGTTTCCAAACGGCGAGGTAAATAACGATTTACGAGCGTCCGAAATATTAATGAGCTTCTAACGAGAGGCGCTCGACAATATAATAGAGATGTGAGCGAGAGAGTGAGAGGGAGCGAGAGGAAGCGATAGAGAAAGAGAGAGAGAAAACTCGCACGCCGTTATTGTACGCGTATATCATAACGAAAAAATATGTTCCCCTCATATTTGTATTTATATACATTTTACAATATCGCATTCACGCATAATATTTATATTTTTTTATCGCGGGTTAAGACGTAAGTGTAGAATAATATAATATAATATCATTATTATTATTATTAATTCGTGCCAAACACCACACAATTTTACAAACGCTGCACGCATATAATATAATATAATATAATATAGTAATAATATTATGTAGGTTATAATGGATATTATTATTATGTATGAGATTTGAAAATTATCGGGTAACGCGTACCTAATTATATAGGTAGGTATATGAGTTACATCGAGCGGTACTTACCTATATATGTATATATAATAATATACACATGCATATAATATAATTGGCACGCATTCGCAGATTTAATAAATAAATAACACGCCCGCCGTCCGTTATTGTTTCCAAATTCGCCCACTTAAACGCCATCGCCATAATATTTACAGTATTTGGTTTATAGAACTGCAGTGGTCGAGAGACGGGCCTTGTTCAAACATCACCTGATGGTCTACGTCAATATATATAGTTAAAAATATTACTGTAATATTGCTGTGTGCTGTGCCAAAACCGCGTATGTATATGTAATCATTATCATAATATTATAATATGATTGAAGAACGTTGAACAATTATTTTATCATATTAAATATATAATATCCCATACATATATACAGTTATATACGGGGATATTACGGATTACGAATGGACCGACGTGACATAAACACGCAGCATAACGTCTTTATATATTGGTTAGGTCGCGAAAAGAGCGTCGAATTAATATTATAATATATTATACTAAAAACTGCAAAATATGAAACCATCGTCTGTCACTCCTAGACAGGGGATAACTGGACCGACGGGTGGGAAGAAGGCGATCGTCACCTGCAGGGCTGTTGAGATTTTGGGCCCTCTATATTATATATAGACTATATAGCGTAGGTACATAGTGCAGTCTATAAAACTGTGACTAAATTTGTTTATTAATGCGCGTCATCATAGAGTATAGACATAACATTTTATTATGTGTAAATAATAACGCAATAATATGCAGAGTTTCATACGTGTTCAATTAATGGAACTATATAAATACTAATTATAGAAGTTAAGAATTCATTGTTGGACGGTCTACTCCAATTTAAATTGCATGCTGCTTTAGTCGACTACTAAGAAAACACAATCAATTTTTTTGAAAAATATGAAAAAAATTACGATGTGAGAGAGTTGTACGATGCCGCCCGTCAATATAGGCGGCAGTGCGTCATTACCATTAAGAAATGTATAATATATTATGCTGGTATAATGGTACTTGTGTAATATATGGGCCTTTACTTATGATAGCCCGCGGGCCGATATTTTATGCCAGTCCTCGTCAAGTAATATTACTAGGGTCTGGATTCCAATGGAAAGTGCATTATTTTTTGTGTGCTCTATGACAATGTATTCCTACAAGTACGTAATATAATTAATTTCACTGAACTGCAGATACTTAAAATGTAAAACTTTTATACTGCTGCATTTTTCAGTTTTTTTTTCATTTTTTGAGCATTTGTTTTTAGCGTTTTAACGTAATTTTATTAATTTTTAGTGCGTATATTAATGTATTGTATACAAACTTTCAGTGTACCTGGAAATCAGGAAATCAAAAATATTTTATTAAGAAATATTGTTTTCGTGATATAGTTTTTAGGTATTTTTCATCCCTATACATGTCAATCGATCTATATTCTATATACGAATGCGATAACGTCTTTATATCTATTTCCAGTGATTGTCCGAATGTCTGACAAAACTGAGTGGGACTCGAACAAATAATAACTATTTGGTTAGTTGAAAGAGATACATCGCTATCGCATTTATTTCCAGTAGGTACACAATGTTAATTTGTTGTGCTTTCCGAAGTTTAGTATTATTGTTATAGTTAAGTATAAAGATTAAGAAGTGTTAAAAATTCCAAAAGTTTAACCGTATCGTTATCCTATGGCATGCGCAGTTGCGTGCCTATAAAAAAAATGTTTGCTATTTTTCAAGGGAATTATTATGCGTTGAAAAGGCATTTATTAGGGCATTTTTTGTTATTTTTTAACAGTTAATAGGCCATTTAAATCCGGACTTATTATATATAAATTGTGTATAATATATCATATCATATATTTATGCACCTAAGTCGTGAATCGCAAGGTATGGGAAACAGCTTTTGCGAGAGGCTTTAGCTAATTGCACTGACACACGCACAGTGCACAGTGCACACACACACATATAATAATAATAATAATAATAATAATAATAATATTACCTATATAGTTTTGATAATGTGCTTTGCGCTTCACCGATTCATATTTTGATTACAAATTATTTTTATTGTGTTCGCCTATTTTTCTAGTAGGTACCTGCCGTAATTTATTGTTCTTCACAAACGTCGACTATTATTTCACGAATTTCTCTCCTATAGGCGAGATCTATGCACCTACTGCATGACAATATTATATTTATATATTATACCTATAATATCGAATTGTGGTATGATAAGCACTGGGTATGATTGTTTAAGAAACAATAAATATTCTGTTCTCAACTCGTCGACATAATTAGGTAAAGCTGTATCCGTGTGTATATATATATATATATAATTATAATATTTATATGTCGTACAAATTACGTACCTTTATTGGCTATATAGGTTCAATATAGGCGACATATATGTATATAGATAATATCAACGATTTTAGACATCATCTCCTCTCTCCACGTAGTCTTCAATAAACTGTCATGAACAGTTGTAGGTATATACGTTATATTATGAATTTATGACTAAGACCCGGATAAAAATTATTGTTAAATATGCAAATATTTATGCACGCAAAAATTCAAAAATATGCAAAAAAAATGTTTTATTGTGTGCTAAAAAAAACGAAAAATCTTTAAAAAATTACAAAATATATTATGTAAAAAAATACAATCTAAATATCGGTATACTTTTGCTTGCAATTGTATTAAATAAACTATTATACCTATACAGCGTAAACGGTTTAATTAAATAAATGCAAAATTACAACGGAAAATGTAATAATAATTTGGGAACGATACCCGCGTAATTAAATTACAAAATTGATTTAAAATTTTCAAATTGGAAATTTCTGTCTATCACTGATCAGAGTGGGAAATTAAATTTAAAAATAAATACATTTTGTGAATCGGAACAAAAAATCAAAAAAAATCATTAACTATTTATGAAAAAATGCAACTTTGATGCAATTATATAGAAATATGCAACTTATAGTCATTTTAACTCAAATATGCAAAAATATCTAAAAAAAAAAAAATCAACCAAAATATCTACACATTACAAAACGTCAAAATTTCGAATCAAAATAATTCTAGGTGAATTGTAGAAGAATATGCATTTGCATAATAAAATCCGGTCCTTAATTATGACTATACTCTTAAGTATAACATGACGTATAGGTTAATAATAATATCATAAGGAAAATGTATATTACAATTTTGTTTTTGAGCGTGTTTTCCGCTGTGGTCGATTCCTGTTGCTATTAAAATATATGACGCGTATACACCTAACTGCAGTATACTAAAATAACTACATAAATACCAATAACGCCACACGTCATATAATAATGCGTAAGAACTATAATTGCTGTTTGATCATAATAAATTGTATAAAAAAATAATAACCCCTTTTTATTTATTTTTGACGGGCACCCATCGGGGGCCTGTCCGCGGTAGTAGGTATACCTAGACATAATGCCTATCTATGCGTTAAACGAGATAGAAACATTATATTAATTTTATAATATACTAATAAAGCAATTATTGTAGCTTAAGGGCACGCCATGTGTTTATCATTACGCTCGTAATGTATAAAATATAACTTAATTATTTTCTACAGCGCACCGCACATATTATATAATATGGGTATAGGTATATAGGTACGCGATATACACAAAGTCATCGTCGGCTTGTCGTTATCTCTGCCGACAGATCAACCCCCGAAACGAGCATATATTATTATATACCTATATATTATACAGCTATATATATACATTATTATAATATACGTGTATATACATACGCGTATATACTATGTATGGTGACTTGGAGAAATGAAATGACTGAATATTAATAACACACGTGTCCGAAAAATAAAAAATAAATTCAAACCGTTTTGCTCGTCGTCCCGCGCACAGACCCGATAGCTATTTTTTTAATATAATAATTTAATATTATAATCGTATACATAGGTACCTACGCGTATATCATGTATAGGTGCATATGATGATGATGTATAAACCGCGTTTTATCGGTTCATCACAATATTGTACTCTTGTTATCGATGAAGTACGACCTAGGTATATACATATATAATATTATATTATTATTATACGGTCGTTTATATATATATATATATTATTGTGTTCGGAGGATCAATAGACCTGAGCCGACTCACGTGATGATGATGATGTTGTACAACACACGCGGTGATTACACTCGGTGTATATTTATATAGTAAAGTAGGTATATACCCGCCATTTATACCATAATATATATATATATATACATACGTGATACGTAGTCGAGCACAACTATTGTTAATATCAACAAAAATACATAATATTATATGTTATAATATAATATAGGTACGCGTATATTATAGGCATATTTTATGTGTGTACGGCGATGGTGTGTACCTATATATATATCACGCACCGTATTTTAGCAGAAAAATATATTTCATCCCGAAAATATAATATATTATAAGAAAAATATTTTACCCGAACCGTATATTTAAATCCAAAAAATAATACATCAGAATCGTATGTATTTCGTCCGAATAATATGGGTATTATAGGTACATCATATTTTCATCAAAAGTAAAACAACGGAAAATTTTTCATCTGAAACGCGTATTTTATCTGAAAAATTATCTTAGCGAAAAATATTGTATCCAAAAGACGGGTTAATTTTACGTTTTGGGGACATTATTTTCTAACAATTTACTTTCGGTTGCTGTATCATTTTCGGATAAAAAATACTTTTCTATTAAAATATTTTCGGATATTTTGTAGGTCATCCGAAAAAACAGTAGAATAGTTCTTATATAATATTATAATAAACATAATATCCGTATTATTATGATGACCCGCGTGACAATATATTATAATGAATAATGATACTCGAGGCTCTCGAATATTGAAGAATCCAGCGCTTGAACAATATATAAGAACCGCATGCTCGTTCCATAAATTGGACATATTTTAATGTATAATAAGAGAATACGGAGAGCGATTCTGGATTCGTCGAGCTCCGTGCTCACCCCCCCTCCATTTTTTTATTTAGTAGTACATTTTAAATTTATTCAAATTTTGATTTTTGGATATTCTTAAAGACCATATATTTTCAAATCCTGGAGATTTTTGTATACTACTTGGTGAATTACCTTGTATTTAATAATAGCAACTTTCGTAACGGTTTTGAACCAAAAAAGCATCACTTGTATGAAGCGTGAGACATTACCCGTACACAATATATAATAGGTATACGGATAAACACCGCGGGCTGATAGTACCAGTGGAGTGCTCAGCTTTTTTGAAAGAGGGGGATAAGACATTTTGAATATTCTCAGACCGCTGTAAGTATAATATATATACTTTCGTCATTGCTCAGACATATATTTTATATGACAAAAATAACCCAAAGGGTGGGAGAGTATGAGTATTAATATCTGCTATTATTGTTCCTTGTTGAACAAACTCGGTATTTTGTATAATATTATAAAATATAATGTACCTGCAGGTAGGTATATAATACATTAAAATCTAAAGTATACAGACGATGGGGAATCTAATATATACCTTTATACATATATATAATACATGGTAATTTAAACAATGTATTATGTTTTTGTATATACAAAACACAAATTTATATTGCAGTGATAATGAATGTTAATTTATACGCCGTTGAAAGAATAATCACTCTGTATATATTTAATTAACCTTATAATAGACTATATACATTATTATACAATATTATATATAGAGGCGTGTGATTCTGTAATGTGTATATTATAATAATACGCGGTGGCGACTTGTTATAAGAGGTGCTGCAGCAGAAACGTGCCGCCGAGGCTCTAAAAAAAGTATATTATATATTATTACTATAGGTATACCTATATACAACACTTAATCATTGGTTTAAAACGTTTACACGCGTATATAATGCGCTTAGGTAATATAGGCCACATATACAGGTATAATATAGCTGGTATACCGCAATAATGAATAATATGCGTGGTATAACTGTTTAAGTATATATAAAATGTATAATATACAAATCAAGGCGGATATATACATAGAGTGCACTACGAGTGTAGAAGGTATATATATGACCTGCGCGTGTTTGTATATGCGATGTGTCTTGTGTCTAAATATATATATATATATATATGTGTGTGTTGTCTGTTTCACCGCTGCAAAATATTAATGATTTTATATTATTATTATATGCGCCATATACCTGTGTGGCTGTGCAAAAATACTAAATTTTTCCCCAGATACCTGGGAACACGTTTAGAAAATAATATCGGAAAATCATAAATACCTATTCATACAATACTGTGTAAAACAATAAACTGAGTGCAGATTCTAAGGGTGTGGCAATCGACCGTTAACGCAATTTGCTGCAGTATTATCCCCTAATCCGTTTTCCGCCAAAAACGGTGCGCGTATTCCGATTTCCGTAAAAATTTGTTAGTTGATGTTTTTTTGAGAACACCTTATTTTTTACAACGTTCTAAATATTATAAGTACTTACATTTATCTCTAAGTTATCGACTAATGAAACTGCATCTTTAACAAGATGCATTCTGTATGGTTTGTGGCACGTAGTTAGCCAAATTTTCAAGGCACACAAAAATTGTTTTATTTTATTGTCTTGCGCTTAGTGAAAAAAAAAATAGAAAAAAAATTATTTATTATTTCTAAAAGTTAAACTAGTCAGTTATAAAAGTTTGGAACTCACACTGATTCCAGACATAACATTTTGTACTTTGAAAAATGGGGGCTCATAGCTCATTCCAAAATTTAAACTCAATATTCACGTCAACATACGCATAATATGTGAAAGTTTATTTTCCAGTTTCCACGATGAATTAATTCAAATCAAAACACAGGAATATAATACATTGTTCATTAAAGCTATAATGCTGTTAGTGTTCCATTAAAATATTTAAGGCCAACAAAATCCACAACTGATATTAAAATAAATTCAGTGAATAAGTGAATTTCCGCCATCTCCTCAGAAAGAAAATTGTTATAGATAACCTATAAACATAATACACCTGTTACTGGCACGTGAAATTTTTTTAAAACTTTGACTACAAATGTGTTGGCACGCGACCCGAAAAAGGATCGCCACCCCTGCTATATATATAGGTACTATTTGGTACCTAACCTAACCTACTCGTACACAAAATAAGTGATTTTCAAGTATCTTATCTTCATAGTGATGTATAGGTAGGTTTGAATAAAAATAAATTGAAAACCGTTTAGTGGGGGCTATTGTAATAGGAGTGATGCATGGTTTCGTATATTATTCGGTGGTGTTAATAAAGGTATTATTACGTTCGACGAGTATGTAGAAAGTGCGAAACATGAATTTACAAAATGTACATATACTATCTATATAATACCTAAATAGGTACATGTTATACATAATACACGTGTAGTATATGAGGCACCCTTTGCCCCTAGGTCCCTATAATAATAACACAATAGTTTGGTAGGTGTATATAGTGTAGTACCATCGTCCGAGTACAACACTCAGCTGCGAGTTGCGACAGGCAATTAAGTGATTACAATGCGTAGAAAAGTTTATTACGATTGTCAAAACAAGTATACATAAACATGTATATAACAACAAGAATAATAATAATATATTATGCCGTATACTATAGTTATATTATATTATATACGTAGGTATAGTTGGTAACTATTAGATTACGATAACGACATAATATATATATATAACTCTGCAACAGAGTGTAATATTATGTGTATCATAATGTCTATAATAATAATATTATTGTAACAGCAGCAAAAATAATATAATTAATAAACCAAGCCGATTAGATGGACGAAAACGCGTAGGTACCTATGGTATATACTGTATACTTTAAATATAATATATAGTGGATGGTATATACTATGTACTATATACATAATATTTAGTATATAGCATATATATACGATATACTATATATATATAATATTTAGTAGATAGTATATAAATATATGAATACCTATGTATTATATTTTAGACATGGTCATAAACACTGGTGCGCACACGAACCCGCATTATTATATTAGGTACCTATATATATACGAGCGAGCTGATATATAATGAAGTACTCACAACTAATAACCCGGTATACATAATAATAATAATAATATCATACTGCAGCATATTATATATTATTATTATTATGATATAGGTGGTACGTATATATGAGCGCACGGCCACGCAATTCGGGAATTACGACAGTGTTTTAACGATTTTAATTTTTTTAATAACTTTATTACACTCGGACTTGGACCACCGTTATACGCTGAATTGTACCTATATTATTATTATTGAATTTGTTGTGTTGACCGAGCGGCGGGGTTGATGGGTTAGTCCATTTAAATGCAACCCATATATTATATTGGTATGAATATTATACAGTGACAGCTGCAGCACTAATTACCTCAATCAATATTTTTTTATGAAGATTGAAGCGTATCCACTCGAGTAGTTTTACGAAAAATATAGAATAGTTAATTCCTTAGTTATTTTAAATTGTTCATCACAGTTGTTTTTAATTTATTTTCATTAAAAATTTAAGATATAATATATTTACCTATATTTATTTATCACCTCTAGGCTTTAGGTATAAATTAGACTAATTTGTCACATTGTATAATAATGTAATCTGCAGAAGCATACTTATGTGGGTAGGTCGAGGCCCTAACTGTGGGGGTGGGGGATCCAGGGATCCACGTCCCCTCCCAACATCGCAAGTTAATTCATATTTATATTTTAAAACAATTTCCATCTTGCATAACTTAATAGCAAAAATAGAATAATTTTAAAGCAAAAAAAAAGTGGGACACATTAATAATTACAATACTAAACATGACTGTTAAAACGCAACTAAAAATCGAAAAGTATAGGTACTATCATTAATGCATATTATCCAATATCAGAATCTGTACTGTACTTATGCCCTTGAGGAGTTGTTGATATAAATGTAAATAAATAAAATCACAAGTTTTTTAAGAAGAAATCATGTGCATTGAAATTTTAAATTTTTATTGTAGCTGTTTATATTATATAATAGTATATAGAAAGTAGTAGTATAAAGTATAATATAGTGTAAAGTAGTAATAGACAATAGTATATATAAAAAGTAATTTTTTATGGAATTATATAGTATAATAATGTTGCTGTACATCGCAATACATGCCCTCACTTACAAATTTTTGAAAATGTGTAGATATTACCTGCGTATAATATCGTCCCCTGCACGTCTTTCCGTTCAACAGAAACAAACTTTCGGCGCTCCTGTCTAAATGTGTATATAGTTTTAAATAGAAATGCAAACATCATTGCTGGAAATTTCGATAAAATTAAATTTATATAAATATATAATATTATGGTACTTTTTTGTAGAGAAACACAAATTTCTAATACCTGAGAAAAGTTTATTTTGTACCCAATTCGTATCTTTCATAATATAATAATTGGTAGGTTACTTGTTGCGAGCGATTTTATAGTATAAATCTTGTCATGAGTGGGTTGGTGGGTGGGTGGATGAATAAAATATATTTTGCTCTTGGCACATGCCGCCACTTGCAATCGCGAAAGACATCCCGACACGCGCGTAGTTGGTACCTACCTATCATAGGCGTGCGAAGAGTTTCAGGTCAGGAGCAGCAAACATTGATTCCAGCCCATTCTTTTTTCTTAACGGCCCACAAATAATTTTTTTTATCTCCCATATTATTATAAATATATACAATATAACCACTTTAAATTAATTATTTTGATTGAGTGATGGTTTAGAGATCAATTTTATTCAACTATATAGAAAAACATAATATTATAATCCTTATATTAATATGACATTATTTTATAAATCTTTAATGAATGTTGATTAAATACTGCAGTGATAATAATAGATAGAAACTTCCGTCTCATTCCTTTAAACTGTCACTGAACAATTCCCCTCTCTGCACACTGCACAATTGTTCAGTGGTCTGTGATATCAGCCACTTACTATTCATCTGTTCCAGCCTATCAACAAATAGTGACCACCTATACTGTCCCTTTTGAACATTTCCAATATCCCTTTCGATACTATAAACATTTTCTCAAGTAAACAAAAAAATATTATATTAAATATATTATCTTTCTTTAACCATGCAGGCTTTTTAATTTAATTGCATATTGTTACTATTTTTTTTTCTTGAAAACAACTATTACTTATATTATATTAAATAATTGTTAAAACTAATATTGTAATAACAAAGTTTAAATAAAAAAAAATAAAATAGTAATATATAGATAGACCTTTAGGCTTTAAGCACTGCAATTTAGATTAATTCGGTAATTTAATACACTTTTTGTATAGGTATACCTATCTAAATAATTTTATATTGAGCATTATACGACAGCCGCCCAGCTTGGGACTCGTTCAGCCCTTTAAAATCTATCTGAGCCGTTCTGGAGCAGCAAGAGCACAACCTGTTGCCCCCCTGCGCACGCCTATGGTAGGCACATATTATTATCATTGATTATTTATACTTTTAAATGCTATTATCTACTTTTTCTCCTTCGCAAATCATAGTCTTTGCGCCACTTCAAAACACACACACGCGCCACTTACATGTTACACCATATATCTTATACATATATATACCACGAGTTTATACGCCATATATTATTACAACTCACAAACTATAAATATTAATTGTTATTCTTGCAATTATTTCCTAAATCCTAGTAGGTTCCCCTGAACAGACTAAACAATATATAATATTTTCTCAAATTTTAAAAACATTAAACAGTTATGATCTTTTTATCACCAACAACCGGCTGCTTTGGGCTGCTTTTAAAATCAGAAATGAGCAAATGACGCCTCTGAATATTAAATACTTACTATAAATGTTGTACCACTGTGTGTTACCAGTGAACGATAGTTATTTCCAAATGTATATTAGATAATGTTTTTGAAAATAATTTTTATCACACAATTTAATGTGTTATTGCAAAACGTTAAAAAAATAAAATATATACAAAAAACCCAATTTTATCGTTGACATTTTACAATCTCCTTTTAGCTCTAATTACGAACGAGTTCTAAACTCTTTATAGTTACAAATTATAATAATTTTGGTTTTGTAGTTACCTAACTAATTGTCTTACACACGACAACAATTGAGAGGGTTATCTGGCGCGCTCTGTTGGACTTTTTGTGCGGTTTTCGTTAATAACAAACGAGCGACAACAATATTATTTCGCGATAAAACAACAACTGATTAAAATGTCCATTCTGTATTTCTGTGATAAAACTTTAGTATAAAGTCAATGGATAAAACCGCCGCGTTGTGACCATAGATAATAAAGTAATGGATCGATATAATTGTTCTATGCTGTGACGGGAGAGACATTGTGTTATTGACTCTGTGTATAAGGTATATGGATGGCCCATCCCAAGGTGTATTGATAGTATAAAGTATAAAGTTGTTTTCAAAAATAAATTAAAAACAATAATTTACTATAATTTTAATAATTTATCTGTGTGAAATAGTACATGTAAAATTAGTACATAATTAAGAAAAAAAATTAATGATTTGATTAAAGGGGCCTTGAAAGTCTTACACTAAACTTGGTTAGAGAACCCCATGACAAAAAATTTGAGAAGTACCTACTGCTTCAGATTAATCTATAGAATACATATCTAATTAATATATACATAATATATATAATATATTAATATGTATTATACTATTATATGTATATATTCAAAAATAAAAGTCAAACATGTTCATAGTACATTGTACAAACATGCTTAAACTGTATGTCACTCGAAATCTTATGCCTACTTGGTTGTCAAAATAATAATTTTACCCTCCTAAACCTTATTCACTTTGCACTGCATTCACAAAGTTGAAAATATATCTCTCAAGACTTCTAGTTGTTATTGAAACGTAGTTTCTATTATGGCGCGATGTGAACGGAGGGACCCTAGCCCAGAAAAACCGTGCACAACGAAAATAAAAGCGTTAGTCGCCATCTCTCTTACTCTTTACCGCTTTCCATATACTTCTGTCCCTCTCGCTCTACGGACGTCTACGTTGTTATTATCTATCAACACGTCGCCTCCAATAAAACCACGGACTAAGATATACAGGACTGGCAACGACAAGACAATGTGGTGAAGGCCGTGAAGGCCGTCTGTCCATGAAAAGTTACAGATGGGGCGGTGTACGAAGGGAAAATACTTTTTGAGCCCAAGCGCTATCTATGAGTTGAGCTCAGGATTAGACTAAAAAATAGTTCCTCAATATTCAAATGAATTTATTTTATTTATAGTTTCTTAAGTATAATATTAATTTTATTGCTTATATAGTTGTATGTGTTTGTAATCTACATAATATTGTATACATATTTTATATTTATTTTGATGTTAATAATAAATATACAATTTTAAGTATCCAGTTTTTTTTTTTTTTAATATGGTTAATGTGTGTGCTATACTTAATTGTCAAAGTCGTAAGTGCGACAAAACCATTAAATATTCTTTATTTCAATTACCAAAAAATGATTTGCAACGTGCAAATTGTTTGCAATTTATTAATAAAATTACAAATAAACCTACACATTTGTGTGAGTTACATTTTACAGCTGATAATATAATACGTACTTATAGCTTTTGGAATAACTTTAATGATATTGAAGCAGTAAGAATTTAAGAAACTAAACCAATTATTAAATAATATATTATGCTGACATAATTATTTTTGTCACCTGTGACTAAATCACCATTTAGTTATAATTAAAAATGCAAAAGTATAAAAACAATTTGAGACTTGAGTACCTGCAGATTTAAATGTCTAGTGGATTGATATAATTATAATGTGTACGCTTAGAATTTTTAAAAAAACGAATGGGTACCCTAACCACAGAATAGATTTAATCTATGCTGTGATCTAATCCCATGAGACTCCCACCAATCCAAGCACTAATAATATATAAATAAATATTATTAACTTGGTATGAAACTGTATATGGTATATAATATTATGGGATATAAATGTATAATACCACCTAAACGTCTAGTTGCATTTTGCTCTGGCTTAGCAAGTTAGACAGTACTTAAAAAAATAAACAATTCTGTATTGATAGTATTTTGGATTTATATTAATCATTTATTTTAAAAATTATAGTAATACTTATTTCTTTACATAAAATGTGAATTTTGTTAGTATTTTATACTTCTTATTGCAATTATAACCACTGCAAGTTATATATTTATATTTAGGCTCCACGATTAAGACCTAGTTTGAAGTCAAATGCAATACCACATTTATTATCATCCCGAAAAAGATTAAAATTTGATGATAATCATGAAAACTGTCAAGTAAATTTTCTATGAATCTGCTATTTTTTTTATACTTTTTCCAATTTCTAACCTTATCTGTATCAATTGTAGATTGATGAATTAACTAGTACACAGTGTACTTCTACTACAAAAGAAACTGTTTTTTCTGATGTTGAAGTGAGTTTGGTAATTATTTATTTACAAACAAACATTAAATTAATTTGTATAGGAACTCGCCAAAGAAAAAAATATTAATGATGAAAACGAATTAGTTAATGACATGGAAGTTGTAGAAAATATGGTTGATCATGATCATGTGATCAACACTTCTAGTGTTATAAATATTTTGGATTTTAATGTTTTTTCAAACAATGAGGAAGTAAGTAAAATAATTAATAACAATATATATAATCACAAAACTCAAAAACATAAATATATTTTTCAAAAAAAGAACAATTTTGTTGCTCATTTACAATATATAACATGACTGTTTTCATATGTTAATAGATTGTTTATAACACAATACAACTTTGCGAGTTAACGTTGCCTCCAAATTGGCATAAATATTTGTCTAATGATAAAACCGTAGTAGGAATTTCGGAAATAATTTTTATAAAAAATGGAGAAAACATAAATTCATTTTTACGTAAAAATATAATTATTGAAAAGGATTTGAAAATAACATGCAATATATTGGTGAAGAATATTAATGCAGAAAAGTTTTAAAATTCCTTAGATAAAGTGATAAGTCAACAACATTTGGAAAATGTCATTGTAGAAGCAGCAACAATGAAAATTTGTAGAGGTTTAGACTTCTTAAATGACAAAAAGTAATTAATATTATAAATTAATCATCAAATGCATTACTTAATATATTTTATGATGTAGGAGCAGTTCATCTTTAGCTACAAATAATGATAATATTATAGTTGATACTTTGTTACACAAAAGGAATTCCAATTGTTCCATAATAATTCCACATGGATATCATTGTTTTCCTTGTGCAAGAACTAGAAAGATGCTGAAGCAATGTTCAGCTCGATTAGTGGCGCAATCTTCACCGAAACGAGTTACATTAAAAATGACACCTAAAAGTAAAAAAAAATTATCATTATTACAAAAAAGAAATGAACTCTTAAGAAAACAAAAAAAAATTGCATTAATAAAATAAAACTATCGAAACAAAGTATGTCCGAATTATTAACTAAATTTGAAAATGTGTCAAAAGAAAGTATTACACAGAAACTTACTGAAATGAACTGTAGTGGATACCAGAAGACAATCATTGAAGAAATAGTTTCAGCCGCAAAGGTAATATGTTAACATGTAATCCTATTCAACATACAAATAATAACTATTGTTTTTTCTATAAATAAAAAAATAGATCAGCAATCCAAAAGGTCGGCGGTATTCTGACGAGTGGATAATGCTTTGTATGTTGTTGCATATCAGGACTCCAAGTGGCTATAATTTTTGTAAAAAAAATAACATACTGCCACTTCCCAGTGTTAGCTCTCTAAGACGGTATCTAGCCATGATAGATACAGCTTGTGGTTTTGATAAAAACTTTTTTGCATTATTTAAAAAACACCTGGAACGCAAAACTACAATGCAAAAACACGGAATTATTTTAGTGGATGAAATTTCAGTTTGAGAAGCACTTACAGTTTGTTCAAAAACTCTGACATATAAGGGTCTTGTTGATTATGGTGAAGAGTACAAGGCAACTGATATCAACGAAAAAGCCACAAGTGGACTTGTTTTTATGTTCCAGCCACTTGCTGATACATATTGTCAACCGGTGGCTGTTTTTGCCGCAAAAGGATCAGTAGTTGGCACTGAATTGGCAAAACTTGTAATAAAATGTATCATCCTTTTAGAACAAGCAGGTGCAATCGTCCACGGCATTGTGTCTGATGGTGCTCAGACTAACAGGAAAATGTGGTCGGAACTAGGAGTTAGTGGAGAAATAAATTCTTTAAAAAATTGGTTTCCTCATCCACTTGTTGATGATAGGAAAATATATGTATTCTCTGATACACCTCATCTATTCAAAAATGTGAGGAACAAATTATACAATGACAAAGTATTAAAAGTAAGTTCAATATATGTTGAGATCTAGTATTTGTTTTTTTTTTTTTTTAATGTGTGTGTATTATAATTAACTATTTATGAGGTAATAGTAATTTTTTTGGAGCATTTTGCATGATTGCAATAGGAAATGATGAAATATGTCATAAATATCTTTAAGATTTAGCAACCCAATATCCTTAATTTCCAGTTTTAGCCATGTGATAAAATTAGAAAACTCCGTAGCCTATCTAACCCTATAAATATAACATACATTTGTTCTGTCTTTGTTTGTGTTTTGGTACTTCTATGTTTTTAAAGTTAGAGTAAGGGTTGTATATATTTTATTTTGTTAATAATGCATAATTTCAAATAAAAGTGCACTACCGCAACGCATAAAAATTAGCTGTGGAACAATATCATAACCCTCTCCCCCACAGAGAATGTCTAATTGTATGCGAGTTTGACTGGTTTGTGTACACCACCCAGTGCACTGTTATTTGGAATAGAGTATAATTTATTATTATATGATGTATATGTAATCACTAATACTTTTTGAAACAATTTGTTGCATGATTCTTATGTGAAACGGTAAACTATCTATTCAACAAAAGTAAGTATAACATAATAACTTATAGCATACCTAATAAATAATTTAATTTGTGCTTATTTTGATAATGCAGATTAATGGTAAGTATGTTAAATGGCACCATATTCAAGATTTATATGAACAAGACAATAAATTACCAGGAAATCTAAGGGTATGCCCGAAGTTATCAAAAAGTCATATAAACCTTAGTGTTTCTGATAAAATGAAAGTTCGGTTAGCAACCCAAGTAATGCAATTAAAAACATTATTTATCATTCATATTTATACATTATTTTTTTTTTTTACTTACTGAATAGGTTCTAAGTAATTCTGTAGCTGACGGTTTATTATTTTACAAAAGTTATAATGTCAATAACTTAAATGATTGTGAACCAACAGCTGCATTTTGTAGAAAATTTAATGACTGTTTTGACGCTCTGAATCGAAAATTTGGTATAGAAGGGCTTAGAATTAATGGCAAAGACTATCAGGTATAACACAAATGACAAATTTAATATTTAATAATAAATTATTCATAACCTGAAAACATTACATTTATTATACATAGGTGCATTATTATACATTAAATGCATTTAATTATTGCATTAGTGTAGCGCGAGCGAGAGACTATACGTCGTCGGAGAAAACCGAATAACGCACTTCGATGATCACACTGAATGAAAAGCAACGACGTAGGTACGCATTATTATTAGCTTTTCAGTGGCATATCTAGGATTTTTTTCTAGGGGGTGATATGACCAAAACTATTTAGCACATAGGGGCCAGGAGGACATATCCCACATAGCAAAATTCTTCTCGGGACGTCAATAGAACCATCCTAATCATGTCCTTAGGTCATCCTAACAGTATGCTCGATAAGGTCATTCTAAGGATGATCTTAGTACAGTTTTAAATGATTTACCTCCCATTGGTATACCAGGAGGATATTGGGTAAATCCTATTTGAATACTTAATGGAACTTGACGTAGTTGTAATTTGTAAATATATTATGTGTGACATATTTTAAAATTTTTTATTTACCATCATTTATCTGACTGTTCGTTAATTATACTGAATTATTTATGTTTTTTTTTTAAATTTATAAATTTATATTACCATAATTTAAATATTTGCTACCCTTTGACAATATAATATATTATACTTAAACTATGTGATAATTGTAAGACTGGTGTATGATTTTATACTAATCAAATTAATATTATTTTATTGTATAACTATTACTGTTGTAGTAACATTTTTAATTAAATATTTTATTTTATTCAGTTACCCTAATACCTAAAATGATTTTTGTTTGGATTTTTAATACATTTTTATCAGACTGTTCATTTATACTGAATTATTATTTTTTAATTTATAAATTCATATTACCATAATTTAAATATTTGTTACCCTTTGGCAATATATACTTTGACTATGTGATAATTTTAAGACTGTTATATACTTTTTTACTAATCAAATGAATGTTATTTTATTGTATAACTATTACTGTCATAGTAACATTTTTTAACTAAATAATTTATTTTATTCAGTTATCCTAATACCTAAAATGATTATTTGTTTCGTTTTTTTGATACATTTTTGTTTGAACTGAGTTTAAGAAGTTAATTTTATAGTTTCAATTGATTACTTATGAATAGGACTTAGTCCAAAATGTGACTTTTAAAATGTATTAATCATAAATAGTAACTTTTTCAGACTTAAATTTACTGTGTTAAATAAACTAAATGTGTGAATTGCGATTAAATTAAAGTAATTATGTACACTGAAAAATAAAAACAATTTATATACTTTTAATTATACGGATTATGTTGTTTGTATTAAGTTTTATGTGTGTTCTAATATATTTGATTTATTTAATATAATAATTTTATTGATTTGAACTCTATGTGTACTTTATATGTAAAATACAAAGGTTCTTAATTTTGTATGTTAAATGTATCCTCAGTTCATCTTTGTAATATGTCCTCACTTCATTCTGATAGGGTGTTCTCAGTTATAGATATATATATCTAGGTTATCTATATGTTCCTGGACGGAGATCTTTAATGTGCGTAAAGTGGGCAACTTAAATATGGACGAAACCAGACGTTCGTAAAATGGCAGGAACAGTGGGATTCTTCTAATACTGGTCGCTGGACACATAGATTAATCAAGGACGTTAAGCAATGGGTACTGAGAAAGTTTGGGGACATAGATTTTCACACCACGCAAATGTTAACGGGCCATGGTTGTTTCGGTCAATATCTTTACAGATTCAAGAATCTCAATGACCCCAAATGTGTTGACTGTGGAGTTATCTCGGATGATGCTGAGCACACTTTTTTTCCAGTGCGACAGATGGTGGAGACAAAGAAGAGAACTCGAAGTCATACTGGGAAGTCCGTTAGAACCAGAAACGATGATTTGTCGTATGTTCCAGACGAGGGAGAAATAGAGCGCGGTTAAGCATTATATCAATGTAATACTTGAAACCAAGGAGGAGGAGGAAAGAAAAAGGCAAAGTGTAATTCTTATAAATTAGTTAAGATGTTAAACTGTGGGCTGAAGGCCGAAACAAGGAGGTTAGAGGCCCCCTGTTTTGTTGTAATTTTCTGTTATGTCTTACTTTTTTTTTTCGAAAATTGTATATAAATGTATGTTATTGTTTTTTAATAAATGATACGGAGGCAGATATATCACCCATATCACCCCCCGTAAATACGCCACTGTAGCTTTGCATATAACTCTTTGCTATTGCTATATTTTTCATAGGTAAATTTGACCCAAACAGTCCAAAATACCTCACCTACAATTTGTTCATCTTTTATTTATATATAGCTAAAAAGCTGTAATAGCTGTCCTATATGTTCCGGGAGTCCCCCGGCGTTTTTAGACACATTTTCAACTACAGACATCTTTGCTACAACGACGGCGAGTGCGGGGGAACGTGGGGCAAAATGAGGACGCTAAGGTTTGAATAGGAATAAATTGTTTATTTCATATGATATTTTTCTAAAACTACAGTCATATGTTCTTTATGTTGTCTAATATAATACCACTATCAGTTAATAACAATAAAATAATTTTTGACTTATAGTAAAAATTAAAAACTTCAAAAGCTCATTTTAAAATGCATAACGATAACAATATGACAAAACACCATTTTTTGATTTATTATTTATTTTATTAATATACATTTTATGCTAACAAACAATTATATAAGTTAGAGGTATAAAGAAAAAAATCACTAAGATATATAGAAAAACAATTATGAACAAAATTCACATACAAAATATGTAGAGTCTTCTTCATCAATGCCAGCACATAAAGATTATGAGCCTATCTCTTACAGACTGTGCTTTTAATTAAGCCATCAATAGACTTCGAGTATAGTTCATCACTATAAAAGCAATTATCATCATAATTTTACCCCCAAACATGTAAACCCCATTTTGCCCCTACAGCGCATACTTATTCGATTATCTTAGCAGACGTTCTGACGTCAATTAAGTATAATTTTTATGAAAATACTATTTTTATGTAGGTGTACTGTTTAAATAATTATAAATGTGAAAAAAATGTAACTTCAAACCAAAAAAAAAATTGAAAATAAAAAAGTGGTTTTTATATCACTGTTATCACGATATCATATTTTTCATGTTTTCATCAATCAATAACTTATATTATTATAATGCAAATTAAATTCAAAATTTTTTTTTTTATTTAAACTTTGAAATCACAATTAGTTTCAACAATTATTTAATATAATATTGTAGTTATATACAGGTAAAAGAAAAAATAGTAACAATATACAATTAAATTAAAAAGCCAGTATGAATTAAATTTTAACTACGTCTTCTCCATCGTGGAACTATTTGAAACAGCTGTTTTACATTTTCAATATTTCCTTAAAACGTAACCATGTCCTCATTTTGACCCACGCCCCCCCCTTATTAGTATGACGCGAATGACGGATGTCGTGTAAAAAGTGTTTTAACGCGTTTATAGTTCGAACCCTACACCACACTGAATACGACGTAAGGCGTTAATTTTTTTTTATATTATTGTTATTTTTTTTTGGCACCCAATTAATTTTTCCAAACTAATTATACACTAAAATTTTCCCCGAGTATCTAGACCTATTCATTAGTGAAAACTAATAACCGAGTAAAAAGCGGAAAAACAATGCAAAAAATGGGCAGCTGATACCGTGTGGTTCGAGCTCTAGACAATGTCTTTATATAATCCTATTAAAGTGCCACTGCGCAAGAGGAATCTTAACGGGGCGATAATTGTATGCTATTTAAATATAAACGTCTGTAAGGCACAAATTTGATTATAGAAATTGTATTAATCAAGTTATACTAATAAATTATACATTAAAACCTTTCCTGAATCTAGACCTATCGATTAGTGAAAACTGTACTAAATTCCGTTGGGTAATTTTCGAGTTATGCGGCGCATACTTACAAAAAAGGGGGTTTGTTTTTATATAGTACCTATACAGATACAGATATATTAATATTATATCTATTAAACTAATATATTTTATCTATGACTACACGTCTACGCCCATACAGAAGTCACTCAAGAGTAAAGTCAGAAACAATTTAATATTACCTACATATTATTTTTCCACGCAATTAGCCTATTTGAGAAATTACCATTCAATAAATCAATAGTCTTATGAAGAGCGGGGCGTCAGGGCACTGTTTGTTTTCGCTGGCCTATGCGGAACATATACTTCACACTTTCATAATTTATTTTTCACACTTTCATATATTTTTTGTTTTATATGGTTTGACACAATAATTTGTTTAATCGAGTCTAATTTTTTTCAAACATTTTTAAGACTTATACTTTCTAAGGATAATATTTTCAGACCAACATCATATATATGAAGTCTTTTCGTCCAAATCAATAATTTTTTTTATATAAATATACCCTTATTAAATGTGTTAAATATATTAAACTTGGAAAAGTTACATATTATTCTTTATTATACACAAATTCATATCAATTAACTAATAATGATTAACCAACTAAATGTTCAATTTAGTGGCGTGAATATGTAAAATCATATCTCCAATGACCAAGTATTATATCCTTACATTATATACATTTTTTTTTTGTTTAACTCAGTTAAAGACTTAAGTAATAATAGCATAATGTAATTAAAAATGAAGAAATAGTTTATTTATGATAGCATAACATGATTAATATTACATTTATTTTATTTAAATTTTTTAACTAAAATAATAACATATTATTTAATTATTAACATTCATTATGTTGAATTCAATACAATAATAATAGGTTGCATAAACATTCATTTTTATTTAATAGATACTCAAATATTTAACAGTCTCTTAAATATGAACGTGACATATAAATATTGGTTCGAAGAATTTATCATAATGTTATACAACCCAGCACAAATTAAGTATATAAATCATTCATATTATATAATTAGCTATATGACATTTAAATTTATAAAAAATGAAGACAATGTAATTGTATGTTTAAAATGAAAAATAACATTTATAAATATTTATATCTTTAATTTTTTTTTAAAATAAAATCTTAATTCAAATTTTGATTCAGATCTACCAATTATTATCCCATTTATTATTCCATTCATCTTGTATTGGTTGCTATTTTTCTGTTGTTTGATCTGAGGACGATGCTTGACTATTATTAACATCCCAAGACGTCCAGCTGTTTTTTACGTTACACGTTTCTGTTACAAAATAAATACACATTTTGCATTTAGATATTAAATATTTATATGGATAGAGAAAAAATATGTTTTCCCGACGTTATTATAGCTAACAGAAAACTGAGACAAATGTCATTGCCCACATGTGTGTTGTATTGATATAATATTTTTTTTCTAATCAATAGTAATAAAATAAACATTTTAAGAATATGAATAATTTGTTGAATTAAAATTGTTTATATTAATTGAACATATTATATACTTTAAGGCTTTTATTTAAGTAAATCATAAATCATAATAATATATTAACACATAATAATCAGGGGAGGATAGGCATATCGGGAAGTCAGGAACCTTCCCAACGGAAAGATCTTTATGTGAGACACTTTATTAAGAGGACGCCACACGGGCTTTTATCAGTTACAAAAACACGTTCTATTTGATTGATGATAAATTATTTAAAAGTGATTTTAGAGCAAAGACACCTATAATGAAAACGAAAGAGAATAATATTTTTGAGGGCACCTCAGAGTTTTTGTCTGAACAATTTACAGTTGATTGAAAATTCTGAAATAATCGTTCTCTAATAAACAATATATTGACCATTGTATTTGGAATAACGAAAAAATGCTTTATGACAATTTACATTTTACAATTCTTATGTAAAAATACATTTTATTTTTATAACTACAATATTATGTATATATTTTCAAATCAACCAAATAAACATCACATACAATTCATCCATAGGAAATTTTCTACAGGCCTACAAACAGGAAACATGTTAATACGACCATGGCCAACATGTATTGTCTCCGTCTTACAAATAACACGTCAAATTTAAGTTCAGTAGTACTAATTTTGTGTTGTTAGCTTTAATATTAGAATGAACTAACTTGACTGACTTATGTTGAATATGAGAACATTATCTGTGTTTGTAAATTGGAATGTTACAATTATTACATTTTTAAGCAAATTAAATAAATAAATATAAATAAATGAACACTCTAAATTTTAAATTCACGGAGCTTCGTGTGATCTGCTGAGCGTAAAATTTGCTATGTTACGCACTTGTAAGACGGAGACAACACATGCGGGTATAACGTCCTCTTAAATATAGTAAATTCTCGTCATGTCAAATCTCAAGGGAAACAGAAAAAAGTTCATAAAAAGTGTATTTTATTAGTATTTTAGTGTAATGGTAATTTCAAAGTGATTTCAATTTAGTTTGAGGTATTGACGTTCGACATAAGAAGAAACTAGGTACTGTATAAATTATTTAATATTATTTTTGTATAGGTAAATAAATAGTATAATTATTATTCATACTTTTGATTTCCAGATGAACCTTCAGAAATTAAAGAAGAGTTTTCAGTGGAATGTGCTACAAAATTAGTTGAATGTGATTTCGGCGGTGTAGGAATATTACTGCCAGTGATATTTTGCCATTCTTTACGACTTAAATCGTTTACCCAAATTATAAATTACATTATAACAATAAGGAAATACAATATTTATAATTAATTAGATAGTAAATTTAAATTTAAACAAAAATAATACTTTACCTTTGTAGACATAGAAGAAAATTGAGTGGATACGTCATCAATTAATGTATACCTTCTTTTATCTAACAATACAGATGCAAACAAGCATAACATGAATCATAAAATCTGATACACACTACAACTAATAATTGAGCGGTTTTTTTAAAAAAAATATAATATGATAACACAAAAAAAGTTTATAAATATAATAATTAACTCATTTTTTTAAGATATTTTGACATTCAAATTTAAAAACAATACTAATTGGAAAAAAGTAAAAATAAAATGTTTACTAAAATACATTAAATATTCAAAAGTACCTAAATGGTAACCTAATTGGTTAACTACCCAATACTAACTAATAAAAATTATCCGTGTTTTAAAATACTATCATATGAAAATAAAGTTTATAAAAATTCATGCTATAGAAATAATTGCATGCAACTTACCTTTGAGCTTATGTCAGTGGTTATATCTGATACCTTTTGAGTGGCTAGTAATAAAATAAATAACATTAAATATTATAAAATCACTTTCATGACTGTGTTGACGAATCCGGGTTTTTCAGTTATGATAATATTATTTCGCGTTGTTTTGTTTGATCTCATCGGGCTCCGATGTCATTGACTTTTCTCCGCGGTGCGTGTTGTGTTGACAATGTTGCTCAGTGGCAGGGGCGGAGTGGCCTACCGGGATACCGGGAAAAATCCCGGTGGCCTGGAAGCTAAATGAGCCCGTTTACCTAAAGTATAGATAATAATAATGTAGAGTAATGAAAATTCAAATATTCGAAATAAACGTCTTCAAATCATCGGAGAAACGAGATGGACCGCAAATCAAACAGCCCTTAACAGAATTGTTGGTACTTATGATAAATTTGACGATGCTTTGTATACTGAGTTGATTATTTGTCTATCTAAAATATCTAATAATGAAGGTTTTAAGCCCGATATTCGATCTAAAGCTAACTGTTTATTGTCATCATTATTGAAGTATGAATATATCCTCATTGCACATATGTTTATAAAAATATTTTCTATAACAGGTCCCTTATCAAGATACTTACAAACAAGTGGCTTAGATTTATTAAAATGTCAACAAATGGTCGAAGGCACTTTAAAACAAATAGAAAAACTCAAAGAAATTGAAAATACTGAAGATGAAAAAAATAAGAAAGATTTAGAAATGTGTGATATTCAAGATCAGTTTGAAAATAAACGTATTCAAAGAAAGAAAAGGATGTCTACTTATGAAACGGAAGATGAACCAATAATTAATGCTGCAAAAAATTTGAAGTTGAAGTTTATAATAAAGTATTTGATGCTATTATACGAAGTATGACTAAAAGGTTTATTAAAAATAATACATTATAGGTACTTTGATCTTTCTCTTTTATGCCAAACAATTTTAAATCATTCAAAAATGGAATGCCAAGTGGTGCATTATCTACATTATCTTTGAAACTTAAACAATTTATTGAATGTAACAATGATGTTGAACAAATTAATAGCAGTTTATGTGAAGAAATATTACATTTTTCTAGCTCATGGAAATATTTAATGTTATAAGTTAATGTTAATGTTAATGTTATAAGTAAAACAATTATTACAATTATATCTGAAGCTAAAATAGTTTATTCTTTGTAAGTTACTATATTTATTTTAATTTTATTAAAACATATTATAACAATATGATTTATTATTATTTTGGTTTGTGTATTTTTATTTCGGTTTTATAGTTTTGTTAATAGTTTTATCTGTAAAATACATGCACTGTTATATTATATTTTAGTACCTACCTATTTGTTGTTTGTCTGTTTATATATATTTACATACAAAATTAGATAAAATACAATTTTTAATCAAGAATTGAAAATTTTGAGTGGCCTGGAGAAAATTAATTTTCCTGGCCTGAATTTGTTTCCCACTCCGCCCCTGCTCAGCGGTGTTCAGTTTTCGCGATCGTTTAATGACAACGTATCATTTTTAATACAGTAGGGTCTCGATAATCCGAACGAGATTGGGGAAAGGGGTCGTTCGGATTACTGATTTGTTCGAATTACTTGTGGCTTCAAAAATCATCAATTTTATTGTAATTTAAATTATGAAATTTATTTTTATCTGTATTAATTATGTAAAAACTCTCTATTTTTTCCTTGTTCTTTTTTATATCACTGATGGTAGATACACCTATCCCAAATTGTCTTGAGATAGCACTGTAGCTGGTCCATTTATTAATTATAATTATTTATTCCCTTTATCTAACTTATCCTGTAATTTTAATGTAACATGGTTACGTGGTGGAGCCATTTAAAGAAAAATACGCAAATAAATGTTTTAAATACGATCTTTATGTTCACACAATTGACGAACGTGATCGACGTTCATATCTAACTTCTCATATCTGAACGACGTACACGTGCGATGTACAAACGTAATCGACAAATTTTATTACCGGAAAATACTATTATTATGATACATAAACATAATTATTAATTATTACCTATTAAGGTATGTATTAATAAAGCAATTATTTTTTATAATTAATAATATTGATAATTCTCCAGCTCTTTCGGATTACCGCGTCTTTCGGATTAGCCTGTGTTCGGATTATCGGGACCCTACTGTATATTATTATTATATTATTAATTCATTAAATTTATAATGATTTGATGACTAGGTTGGTATTTTTATAAGATTATGAGAAAAATGTGAGATTTTCATGTCAGAATCTACAACAAGAGACGACACCACTATGGCACTATTGATGCGGTTTTTTCACGATATTTGGAAAAAATTACGTCACAAACATACGTGTCGTATTTCAGTTATCACAATTCACAGGCCTATCATTTCGATGATTGAATATGAACAATAATAATAATTCAATGTATTTTTCAATGTTCGTAATTTAAATGAATTAAATAAAATAAAGAAAAAAACCTGATAATAATAATATTTACTTTCATATCGAATAGTTCCACTAAAATTAATCTGTAACCTATAAGACTGCCAAAGAAACTACGTTTCTACCGGGTGTCCAGTGGCGCAACTAGCACAAAATCCTAGGGGGGCTATAGCCCCACCTCAACATTATACCAAAGGTAACCTGTGGGGGGCAAAGCCCCACACACCCCCCACCAACTATCTTCATATTTCAACACCATTAAAATACCGACATTTATTTTTTAATTATATTTATATGAATCATAAAATAATTATTAACATGTTATTTATGTTTAGAAATTCATCTTTCTTTTATTGGTAGATGTAAATTGTTCTAAAATGGTCTCAGGATCAATTTCTACATCTATTTCAATACTCAGTATTGATAAATTACTAAAGCGATCTTGATCCATTGTAGATCTCAAGTAGATATTTATTCGCCTCATGGCAGAAAATGCACGCTCGGATGTTGCAGAAGAAATTGGCAATATATTGGCAACTTGAACCATCTTGTAGAAATTTGGAAAAACTTTTTTGGAAAAATTTCCCTGAATGAGATTAAAATAAGTTGTTTTTTTATTATTATACAGAATGCATTTTTGAACTTTTGAAGACAGCCATTTCATTTTTCAGATCGCCTTTTTGGTAACTGATATGATCATAGGAACGTATTACCTACCACTGGTGCTATTGGTTAGGACACCTAAATGATACACAGTGTCCTCATAAAAGGTGATATATACATCCACCTTGGTCCTCATAACAGATTATCAAGTATCACTTTCAATCGCCAATTAACCAGTCAGTGTGTACATAATACGAATGATAAAAACGTGTATCATAGAAAAGGTAAAATATGAGTATAGGACTCTGTTATATTAGCTACAATTTATAGAAAGGTAGGCAATATAAAAAAATTATAAACTTTAAAAACTTTCCAAAAAAAAAAAAAAGAAATACAGCTGAATTTTTAAAGGTATATTAATGTTTTAGGAATCAATTGAATAATTTATTTTGGGGGGGCTAAGCCCCCCCCCCCCTAGTTGCGCTTATGCGGGGACACCATGACAGCAATCGACTTTTTTTTTTTATATTATAATATAGGTAGCCAACTCCAAAAAAAATAACATTTTAATTTATAGACTTATAGTTTTAATAACTGTTTTAAGGCATTTTGTATTTAACAGTATGAAAAAATCGGCCTTCATAGGACAGGAAGCGCGCTCTGGTATCTATAGTAACTGTGGTAAGGATTTCAATCAAAAGTGCGTATGCATAGGGGCATTATAGGCCGGGTCTAGAGTGACGACACCTTATCAATACACCTTGGCCCATCCATTACTTTATTATCTATGATTGTGAGTTGTGACGTGAATTTTGATTATTTTTGAATATGTGGACTTTTATAGTTGTAATTTTTTCACGCAAAACTATTGAAGTATTTCGTTCATAAAAGATTACGACTGAAATGGCATCGATCACTGTCAATAGATTATTAAGCGGAACGATCAAACGGGTGTGCAACAGGTAATTAAACGTAAGCCTTCGACACAATCACGTCATAATACATTTAATTATTAATTAATAATAATACGATTGCGTGTGACGTGTGCTTGTGCGGTTAGAAGCGATTAGTAATCGAGTTTTTGAATATTTTCTAACGATGAATAGAAGCACGATTTGCCTGTTCGATGTCGACGGAACAGTCACGGAACCCAGACAGGTATGATGTCCCACTGAATTATCCCTTACATCGTGCAGTTTCTTAACTTTTTAAACTTTTTGTAGCCGATCGACCCACTCGTGAGGTCGTACATGCTCGAAGAGCTCAAGAAGAAAACACTCATCGGGTTGGTGAGTGGTTCAGATATATCAAAGATAGACGAACAGCTTGGAGGCCCAGAATGTAAGACTGCAAATGTCTGGTTGCTGTTCTGATTTAAAAAAATTATTTCGCAAAAATAAACTTACTGTTTTTTATCTGTTCAGACTCAGCCCAATTCGACTATGTATTCGCAGAAAACGGTCTAGTTGCATTCAAGAATGGGGCAGAGTTAAAAAAACAAGTATGTTAACCTATTATGATATGTCACAGCCTTTTAAAGTAATTTATTCATATTATATAATAATAATATTTATTTACCAACAAAAAATGTGTACAAATGAGCTAACATACATTATTTCAAAGTTGATCTACCCACTAAAGCATGTGGCTGTGGTATGAGTAGGGTTTAAATATGACATAAAAATAGTCAAACTAAAACAAAAATAATTTTTAATTAAATTATTTATAACCTAAACATAAATAAAAATTTTACTAAATAACAAAATCATTAAATTTCACTATTTTAAGTAATTATATACTATATTCATGTTCATTATGTGGTCTATATTATATTAAAATTGTTTGTTTTTATTTAACTATTATGAAATAATTTAAGATTATAAATAAGTTAACATATTTTATTGAATTATAAACAATAACACTGATTGGGTAATTATTATAATTTTTTTTGTAAATCCAAATGACAAGCCAATAGTAATTTATATGGACACAAGATAAGATTTTTGATTTATGTAGTAGACATTGAGGCAATTAGTAAAAATTGTAAATTTGTACACATTTTAAACATAACTAATAACAATTAATAGCAATTAGGTATTCAATTTGTATAAATATAAGTATTAGTACTCTATAGTATTAAAAGGAATATGTTTAAAATGTATACATGTAATTAAACTTAATATTTAACGTAGTTATAATATTCAATGGTATGTTTTTATTTAATAGACAATTATTCATTATTTGGGCGAAGAAAAACTGCAGACATTCATTAACTTTGCATTGGGTTATATGTCAAAAATAGAATTGCCAGTGAAACGTGGCAATTTTGTAGAATTTCGAACCGGCATGATCAATATCAGCCCCATTGGTCGGTCATGTTCAAAAGTTGAACGCAACAATTTTGAAGAATATGATAAAGTCCATAACATTCGAAAGAAATTCATTGAAAGTATTAAAGAAAACTTACCAGATATTGGTTTGACTTACAGTATTGGTTAGTACTGAGTTATACATTGATGTAGCATTATTATTTATTCCTATCATGTCTTGTAACACAATTATAATTGTTTAGGTGGCCAAATAAGTTTTGACTGTTTTCCCATAGGATGGGATAAACGATTTTGTCTACGTTATGTCGAGGAGAAGTTTAAAGATAATATATATTTTTTTGGAGATAAAACATTTGTTGGAGGAAACGATCATGAAATTTTCAATGACCCGAGAGTGATTGGACATACAGTTATCAATCCTGAAGACACCATTTCACAATTAAACAATCTGTTTAATAAATCATAATAAAATTTAAAGCATTTGAAATAATATATATGTACAATTTAGCTCTTATGTGAGAACAAATAAAAATAAATAAATAAAACAAAAAATTATCACAACTGCAATACAAAACATAAGTCAATAGTAAATTTTATACAAATTTAACAAGTTGATTGTTGAATTCATTCATAAATATAGATAGTTGGGAGAACGTTGGCCTCTCATTAGGGGCTAGTGCCCAGCAGCATGCCATCACGGTGAACAGTTCATCGGGACAGTTGACTGGCTGGGTTAATCTAAATCCATCTTGAAGGTAAGCCGACATTTCAAATGGATCAATGTCGGCATATGGTTGCTGGCATAGAGTCAAGAGTTCCCAGAGCAGAACTCCAAACGCCCAAATGTCCGAGGCAGTACTAAATTTTTTGTGCTCTAAACTTTCGACAGCCATCCATTTTATTGGTCTGTTCTTGTTGTCTCCTAGACAATGATAGTCACTTGGAAATAGATCTCTTGACAGAGCATTATCAGCTATCTGAATTTTCAATTCTTGGTTGACGAGACAATTCCTTGCAGCAACATCTTTGTGTAGGTGTCTGTTTTTATGTAAATATTGCATACCAGTTATTATTTGTAATGTCATGTCGATTATTTCTCTGGTAGTTAACGTGTATGAAATGCTTTCAGACGTCTTACAGTTTTGTAAAAATTTCTTTAAATTTTTATTATTGTTGTACGCATACAATAGAAAAGGTTCCACGTGCTGTTCAACAGACACGGCTTGTATTGTTAATATGTTTTTATGATTAAGTCCGTACATACTCAGTCCTTCGTGTAATAGCACAGATATTTGTACGGCACTCGCTTGATCAGTAACAGTCTTGACAAACACGTCTTCATCTTTTCCATTCACATCTGTGTACAAGCCTTTGTAAACTCGTCCAAATGTACCTTCTAGTTCAATGCTCTGTAATCTGACTCGTTGTCTTTGGACACTCAGCTCTACGATGCATTCGTGTAAGTCTTTCACTTTGGTTTTTGAACCGGGCAATGATTTCTGGTTGAACTTGCTGCTCGAAGTCAGCGCCGATTTCAAAAACATATTCACTTCGTTGTTCTGGAAACCTTTGATTATCATGAGATCTCGTGCTTTATCACGGTGGTAAGTGGTGGCCAGACAACAAATTATGGCTAGTGCTGCTAATGAGGACGCAACAGCTATCATGTGGTAGAAAAACGACGGTTCGTAGTAAGGAGGTATGGAAGTGTCTGTTTCAGGAACAATGGTCGTCTCGTTGGAATGCTGATCGATGCAAAACTTTTTGAACACAAGGTCGACGTCGGCGACATCACCGCTCTGCCAATTCTCAGACGTTTTGATCGACAGACTGACGTCAGCGTTGC
This sequence comes from Neotoxoptera formosana, assembly GCA_022818045.1. Classification (NCBI taxonomy): domain Eukaryota; kingdom Metazoa; phylum Arthropoda; class Insecta; order Hemiptera; family Aphididae; genus Neotoxoptera; species Neotoxoptera formosana. The sequence continues at coordinate 32,869,973 of CM040631.1, read as the reverse complement.
CGGACTTCACCGCGCACGGCAACGACACGGAGAACACGGACGGCGTGTCGGGCACGGTACCCTCCTGAGCCGCGTTGAGTTTGGGCACCACGACGTCCTTGTCGGCCTGCACGGACATCTTGTACAGCAGTGCGCTCTTGGAGGTCCACGTGAAGTTCAGAGTGCTGACGAACGACGGCACCTCCAAGGCGTATTGCTGGGCGTTGGTGTTGACACGGCCGCCGCGCACGTAGTACAGCCGAGCGGCCAGGCCCATCAGCGGTTCCACGTCGTTAACGTCGAAATACAAATCGAACTGCGCGCCCTCGACGACGGCCAGCAACAGCGGCAGTATCAGTAGACGTTCCATAATATTATTATTTTATTGTTGTCGTCGTCGTCGTTCGGTTCGTTTGTCGAGCGGTCGCGGAGACCGTAGCGGTGCAGTAGACATTAGGAACTATATCGCGAACCGTGACCGTGTTCACCGCGTTTGGGCGTAACGAGTACGTCGCCGAGACGTGCGAGCGGTCCCATCGCGGTTTTTCACGTGACAAAAATCAATAACGAAACCATAATAATGTGAAACAATAATAATAAAAAAGGAATACTAATTAAAATGCATTTACGAGTGTTGCGACTATCGCGAGCGACGGAATCATATTATATTGTATTCACACTTCGCAGTGTAAACAAAAACAAATTACTGTCAAACTATTGATAGCGTCGGTACAGTCTGTGCACGTTCGACGAAAAAAACTTTACCGCGTACGACCGCAAAATAGATTAAATTGGTACGACTTACCTGACCGTCCAAGACGTCCCACCGGCTCACGGATAATAGATATATTATCTATATATCTATTATCCGTGCCACCGGCTGAGCTCTGTTATCAATTGGACGTTATCGTCGACGAAGTGGACACGGCTGTCTGGCACTCTTGTCGAAGTTCAACAATGCCCAGTGCCCAATACAATATTATTCGTTCTACATATTTTCTATTTAGTATTCTGTGACACTGAAATTGGAGACCTGGAGTGGCTGGAGTACTGGACACTCGACTGTCGTGTATGCTGTATTTGTATTTTGTGGCCATCGGTTATATCGCATCATCGTAGTCACTTCTTGTACACTTGACATAAAAAAATTAATACGATTTTCATTTGAACCAACAAAATTACGTCGAATTTATATTTTTAGAGTTTGAAATCAACGAATAACGAATTGTAAGTGAAAACTATTTTACTGTTGCAAACCGAAATACATTAGTGACTCCACATCGTAAAAGGTCACAAAAAAGATAAAATTAAAATTCTAAATTTTTACTTAGCAATTTCTACTTTTCTTATAAATGTGATAAAAATGCATGTAGTCTGATAGTTGTCTTCAGAGACACTATTTAGTAGTGTTAATTTTTTCAACAATTATAATGTTATTGAAGTTTTACTGCATGTAATGTTAAGTGACATACTAGGTATATGATACTTGCAAGTTGTCTAAAATTAGGTATGATTTAAAAAGCAGAAAGATTTAATAAAAAGATTTAAAATTTACATCTTTATATTTTATATGTTTCAAGATAAACATCCTAAATTCTCCAAAATAAACCTTGTGTTAAGTGTTTACCATGTTGGATGTATTAAAATTTCTTTTTTTTTTTATTATCATAACATTTGCAGAAGATTTAGTTATTAAGCATAAAACATTTTATGGTTTGACTAAACTATGTAAAATTTATGAGATTATCATGTTTTTATTTTATGAGGAATGCACTTTATAATTAGTGAATACCTACTGTTTCAGTAAATGTTATTGATTTAAAAGTAATTGATATTTAGGTAGTATTATGTACTGATGCTTGAAAATAAATTTAATTTGCTTAAGATTATATAAGACATAGTTGTATGATGTGACAATCTAATTTAATTTACTAATTGTATACAGTATGCATTAGTAATATATTATAATATTATACCAATAAAAACTTAAATTGGGCTTACAGATGCGATGGAGGTACTTAGGTCATGCAATAAGGAAGTATTCAAAAGATGTCAACAGATTTCATATTGGCATTGTTGGTGCTGGCCCTGCAGGGTTTTATTGTGCACAACAGTTACTAAAAGTAATATAAAACTCTTATTAATATTTTAAACAAATTTTTAAAAATGCATTCAATTTTAGAAAATACCTGGCTGTCAGATTGATATATATGAAAGATTACCAGTTCCATTTGGTCTTGTACGTTATGGTGTAGCTCCTGATCATCCAGAAGTAAAAAATGTTATAAATACATTTACTAAAACTGCATCAAATGAAAATGTTCGATTTATAGGCAATGTTTCACTTGGCCGTCATATTACTTTGGCCCAACTTAAACATTCCTATAATGCCGTAGTATTAGTAAGTTTCAATATGTTAAGTCATGTGAAAATAATAATAATATGATATAATATTTATTATTTCTTTAGGCTTATGGAGCTGATGAAGACAGAAAATTAAATATTGCTGGTGAAAATGTATCCAATGTTGTATCAGCTACAAAATTTATAGGATGGTATAATGGTTTGCCAGCAGATAAAAATATTAAAATAGATTTGGATGCTGAACATGCTGTTATTGTAGGACAAGGAAATGTTGCTTTGGATGTTGCTAGAATATTATTAACACCTGTTGATGAACTTAGAGTTGGTACAGTTGATGTTTTTAATTATAGCCTTAGATGATTAAAATTAAATGTTGTTTTTTTTCAGAAAACGGACATCACAGAATATAGTTTAGAAGCTTTGGCACAAAGTAAAGTGAAAAAAGTAACTCTTGTGGGTCGGAGAGGTCCTTTACAAGTAGCATTTACAATTAAAGAATTAAGAGAAATGTTGAAATTACCTGGAGTAAGCACACATTTCTTTGAAGACCAAATGCATGGTATCGATAAAGTCATAAATGGTAAATATTTAAACACGTTTCTTCAAAATAAATTAGAAATTACCTATTTTATATTGATGAATACAATTACAGATTTACCCAGACCTCGTAAACGGTTAATACAACTCATCTACGATGCATCACAAAAAACAGAAGTGCGAGATAAATTGTTTGATATTTTGTTCCTGCGAACACCTATCTCAATATTAGGTACAACAAAAATAGAAGGAATTGAACTGGCCGTAAACCATTTAGAAGGTGCAAACATTGTAATGTAATTTCATGAATATTAATAATTTTTGACAAACAAAAATATTTTTAGGAGAAAGAGCAGTGGTTACAGATGAAAAGTATACATTAAAATGTGATTTAGCTTTTCGCAGTATTGGATATCGGAGTATCCAAGCAGATCCTGATGTACTTTTTGATAAAATCTCTTCAACAGTACCTCAAAGTACAGGTATAGTTTTTAATTAAAAATTTTTGATTACATATAATCAAACATATTTTACTTTCAAAGGTGTTTATAGTGTTGGTTGGTTGTCTTCGGGACCCGTTGGAGTGATATTGTCGACTATGAGTAATGCTTTTCAAGCAGCTTCGTTAATCAGCCAACATTTTGATGATGGCTTGCTTGGTGAGCGAAAGCCAGGATATGATTACATTTCAAAAGTATTAGAAGATAAAGGTATCATCATACTAGCTTGAATATAGTTCCCTTATAGTCAATAGGAGTAAAAATAATTTAAATTCAAATATTTTTTTAGGCATAATTACTGTTGATTGGAATGGATGGACAAAAATTGACAAAGTTGAAGTAGAAAGAGGATTAAAACTTGGTAAACCTAGAGAGAAAATTGTCGATGTTGACGAAATGTTACAAATTGGAGGAATACTAAAATAATGTCTTGCAATCATAATCTAATTTATTAAAGAAATGTTTGGATAAATAAATATTATAAATGCTTCAAAATAAAAACATGAAATGTTGAATAAGTGAGAAGTCAAAAAATATTTTATTTTAGGTAAAATAAATTACTTTTTAGTTAAATCTGTTTATTTTTACTAATTTTTTTTTTGTTTAAATTTGTATTTGATTTTAAATGTTAATATAGAAATTAAATTTTTTAATGTTTTTATTATCATTTTAAAAAACCTAGTATATTTTCAATGTTCTGAAAAACTTATAACTATTTTAATTTAAAACACAACACCTTATATTTATTATCTTACAACATCATTGACTATAAATACTAAAAATTTAGATTCTGAGTAGAGCAAAGAATGCATTAATCTTATAATTATATGTGTTTTTTTGTGTCTGGTAATACTTTATCGGACAGTAAAAATGTTTAGATTTTTAACTTAGGGAGTGGTTTCTAGTACCTAATTGGTACTTTTGGATGTCTAAAGTAAAAAATTACCAACATTTTTTGAAAATTATCTTAGAAAATTAACAAAATTTAAAAAAATGGGACATTTTTACAAATAAACCAGTTTTTAACTAAATTGATTTTGATTGTTTGGAAATTTTCAAAATATATTAATTCTTTTTATTTTTATCTACATCTAACTGTGTCGTTTGTCACTATCATCTCATTTAATTGACAATATAGAAAGACAGTTGGTGTTGTCACTGAGCTACAACCTCATATTTTAAACTTAATCAAACCATACAAAAAATAATTAAGCTACTATTATTATTTAATAAAGTTAATAACATGGGTATTTAAATTTAAAGTTAACAAAAGATAACAATACAACATATTTAAATCTATAATTGATAAATTTAAATAGACTCAATAATTTAATAACTGTAATTTTTTAAATTGGGTAGGTAAATATGAACCCAAAAAGCAAGAAGTGGTATGGCGAATTTTGTTTTAAATTCTGTCTATATTTTGGCCTCCCTAGAAAACTTTAAAACTATGCTATTAAGGTTAGTACACTTAATTAATTTAGCACTTCCACATCTTTTTCACAAAAAAATTAAAACTAGGTATTATTTATGCCTAAATATAAAATTATGTAAATTGTAAAATGATAACTATTATTTTGAGATAAAATGGAAACTAGTTTACAAGGGGTTTTTCTCCAGTTATATAGGAGTATTATACAAGTTATATATTAAAACATTTAACCACTCCCCCCCCCCCCCCCGCAATAAATACTGAAAATTCCACTGATGTAATATATCTATCATATGATATATTAATAGAAACTACCTAATCTAACCTAAAAGAGTTTAAATATGTTTATATAACTTTTAAAGAAGAAGAATAAAGACTTAGACCGGTCAATGTTTTTAAAAAAATTAAATGATTTGTACTTTTGCTTTTATACTTTTGTTGTAATTAATACCTACTAGAAATATTGAATTTTAGTGATAGAAAGTTACCTAAGTCATGTAAAAGTATTATGCAAATTCATTTTCTCTCATTCTGCTGTTTGAAATATGAAGCTTCATTTTGCTTTTTACCCTAAATGTGCTTTTTTGCATAATAATGAATAATTGTCATGAAAATGTCAAATATTTCTTCAATTGTGTTTTATAAGCAAGGTTAACGCTACTTTGTTATCGCCAGAAAAAGGTGAAATTTTTGTGTTTTGTCGTCAAAAATGTTTTGTTTCTTATTGAGCTTCGAGTTTACAATATTATAATGTATAGATGGCCGGTAAAATAATGATTGGATTACAGGTTATTGTGGTTTTATCAAAGTGACTGTTTTGACTTTGAAAAGAAAAAAAATGTTTTGTATTTTTCAAGATTACCTACATTAAATAAATACAGTATTTTGGCAATTTTTTAACTATTTGTTTTGCCACAATATCCGAGCCTTAGTATTTAGTACCTACCTAATAATTTATAATGTAAAATATGAATCTTACATAAATAATATTATTTTTTAACGTTTTATTATTTTTCTGATTACCAAAAGTAAATAGTTTAGTTATTTATGCAACAAAGAATTTTAATTTATAATTATTTTTCATAAACTTTAATATTAATAAATAAATACATTTAATGTACAAAACTCTTTATCTTTCACATTTTTAATTCGATCTTTGAAAAATTAAAAACTAAAAGTTTATAGTTTTTTATTAGTTTAATTTTATCTTATTATAAAGTTAATTTATTATTAATTACTATAAATGGGCATCGAGAATATTTACATTAAAAATTTAATAAATATTTAGGTACCTACGTTTGATATGGCTTAGATAGAATAAAATAAAACTAATACAGCTGACTAAGAGACTGACTATAGGGATTAAGAGCCATAACATTTAATCAGTAATATTAAATATTTAAATCGTCATGACTTAATTAAATTAATGTTTTAATATTATTATTATTATCATACAATAATATTATCAACCTAATAAAAATGTCTAAATCTCTCTGAAAAATAGTTTAATTGATAATATTGTAAGTATAATATTATTTTACTACCTAGTACCTACATAAGAATGCAATTTTTGTCCCAGGCTCTACACTCTACAGAGTGTTTATTTTATAGTAAACACTTATGTCTCATTAGCCGTTTTATCCTAAAGTAGTATGGTATAGAAAATATTTATTTTACATTTATCATGACAAAACAAAACCGTTGTACTATCTATAATAGACTATAAGTAGGTACTTAGTAGTTATAGGTACGTACCTATTTCCCATATAGCAATACCTACCATATCTCATAAATATTGATTAAAATATATAATATTGTCGAAAACAGATTGACATTGTACACATTTATGTGTTTATGATGGTTTTCCAATGTCTAAAATATTTTTAACATGTTAACATAATAACTAACGGTCGGATTTTATAAAATGTCATAACTCATAAGTCATAATGACCAAAAGTTCATTAAAATATGCATAGGAGTTCTCAAAAAATGTCAAGACTAATATATATATTAATTTTTCTTTGGTCGAAATTGGATACTTCAAAGAACATATATAAAGAAAACATACTCCTAATAATATGTCTACAATATAAATATTTTCCAATTGCTATCTCGGTCGCTTTACTATATTATGTTTTGTCGTTATCATCTTTTACATTTTCTTTCCGTTTTGATGACCTGCATATAATCTATATTCCGAGAAGATTATTTATTTTTTGACTTTTTATGTACTATGTTGATGTAAAAATTGAATCTCCAACGAGTGGTTGATATTATAGTTTCTAGTATTTAAACTTTTGATTAGCGGTCTATCGTCTATCAGTTTGCGAGATGCACCTGCCTACTGCAGGTACGTACTTACCCTTGTCTAAGCATTAAATATCATTTCAACAAATTAAGTTGAATACTCGTTAAAAATTCGACTTGTATATTTGTCATGCAAGATCAAAATATATCATGCTTCGGGGAATGAAATAAAAAATGAATGCCATAATTCAAAAGAAAAAATATTTAAAAAAAATATGACTATAGACAATAATAATATAATATGATCAAAAATATGCTAAGTTTTTTTTCTCACAAATACAGTCTTATAATGACATGACTTTATAAGTTATGTTGAAAAACATTTTAAAAAATATCGTCGACAGTTAACTCTATAAAGAGTGATTCACTAAGCAGGCAACATAAGCACTCCATTTTCATTTAATAATAAATGTATTCAAATTTTAGTAAAAAGGAAATTTTAAACATTCCTAAGGATTTTCAGATTCTTAAGATTTTTTATACTACTTAAAAAGGGTCCTGTGGTGATGAAAACTTCTTTTTTTTTTTTTTTTGAAACACTTTTCAAATGAGAACTATCCCCGGCTCCCCCTCCCCATTTTAACTATAAATTATTAGGTGTATAATTTCTTTTTTGAACTTTTTGATGTATTTAATTCAAAATTGACTAGAGCATAGTTTTTCAGTTATTAAAATGCTTAAACTATAAGGATAATAGTCCTTAAAAATGGTATTACAAGAATATAAAATTAATGTACCTAATATTATTGGATCTAGTATTTATTATATACTTACACCATTTTTATAAAATTATAAGATATATTGATAGATTAATATTAATTACTTAGATTTTTCAAATTTACATAGTCCTCGTGTCTTTCAAACCCATCATCATGGATCCATATTATCCTATTAGTACCCTGCAAAGTTAAATAAATCAAAAAATATGAGTTCAAATTTCGATTTCGACATGTCAAAGAGAAAAATTATCCCCTTAATAGCTTACAGTTTTCAAGGGGAATATCATTTGAAAAAAACAGAAGTTTGTATCTCTACAGGGCATTCCTATTATTAAGTAGTACAAAAAATCTCAAGAATTTGAAAACATGGTCTTCAAAGTTCAAGTATAATATTATAATATACACGTTAACCGCCATATGCTCGCCGGCGGCCATACAGCAATGTTCAAATTCTATACTTTTATGCCCGCCGGCGCCAATAGTTGATCATTATTACCACGCCACATGACCTGCCGGCGACCAAAATGAATATGGTTTTATATTATTAACTTATCCATGGCGCTACAATAATGCACCAAAAAAAGCGCAGTGGCGTAGCTTGAATCATTACAAATTTTTTGATGTAATAAATATATTTTTTAAATGTTTTTTTATATTTTTAAACTTTTTTCAAATATATAGTATATATACAAATTTGGAATGACACTGAAAAATACACTTGGCGTACGATGATGGTATATATCGTGTGACCGCCGGCGGCCACGTGGCGGTCAACGTGTTAAAACTTCCAAAAGTCAAAATTTGAAAATGTCTACTTTTAAATGGAAAAAAAACCGGCGGTGAGCGTGCTTGTCACCCTGTATAATAACGATGGTAAATTTATATATAATACCTACCTATATATATATATAATATTATAATATTATGTGTATCGTATATATATTGCATCACGTATAGGCGATTCGGTTTATAACCGATAGGGTCGGATATTCTTTTTTTTTATAATAATTAGACTATAATATATATACTTATATAATATTTTATAATATATTGTCGCTTTGTTCTTCCCACCGCCTCCGACGTGCAGATTGCGATTTACATATTATGTTTTACATATACGCCATCATTTTCATAACCGACGCGGCGGCGTGTGGTATACATTATTATTTTTTTATTTTTTTCGAAACGCCTTTCGGTTTTACTGTTTGCATCTAAACGTCGGCACCAGACATATATAATACAGTGTGTACATGATACTGCAGCTATAATATTATTCTAGCCTAAAGTGTCTTTCGAAGACATTTTATATAATATGTACCTACCTACTCCTACTTCTCCGTCGGGCGAAGGTAAGAACTGACCTGCGGTTTAATCTAGATAATAATATATAATAATTATATAAATATATAATATACAATAATTTGTAATAAATAATAATTAGAGTTATTTAAAATTTGATGAAATTTATTTTCTTGAAATATTTCATGAAACTTTCATGAAATATTTCATTCACACAAAAAATAAAAATATACTAAAAATTATAAAAAAAATAGAAAAAAGTTTTTTTCAAGTTACGCCCGTACAATTAGGGTCAGAGAAGAACATGTTTTAAATTACCTATGTCTATTGTAGGTATGAATACATAAAAAGTTTATTATATAGTGACTTGTGCAATAGTGTCCATGGCTTTCTGAAGATGGCCTAGACCGGCTAGACCTAATCAGTAATCACCAATTGATAATCATATATACTTACCAATACATTTGTGAATTATTATTTATTAATTTACCATCATTATATTAATTCACATTACAATACAATTTCTCTGTTATGTATTTTTCTTTTTTTCTCAAAACATTCAAAATAATATTATTCATCTCCAAACAAATCAGATATGATAAATAATCCAATAATACTTAATTTACTACCAGGTACTTTAGGTCTTAAAAATATATTTTATATGAAATATTATGTGAAATTTTCAATTTTGAAATCCTTATAATAATAATATATATAGTAGTTAATAATAACAATAAACGCAGTAGATAGTAATAAAATATAATTTAGACATGATAATATTATAGAATTTATACCAGAATAATAAAACTCTCGCGAATGTTTAAATCGCGAAAAAAATAAAAACACATAAATATCATTTTAATATTATATGGTCGTAACCACGACTACCCAACCTAATCGTAGTTATATTAGCGGTATAAACCTATTAACTTTTTAGTCAATGCTAACTTGCTGTATGGAACGCTGCAGTGAATAAGTTTGTGGTATAAATAGATAATTGCATAAAAATTTTGAAAATGTCACAGTGTATCAGCTATTGGTAGGTATATAAAATATAATAATATAATATGTAAAAATTTCAAATCCCCACAAAAAAATCTTTCACACAACATAAATCGTTTGTCTTTGTTGAAATAACTTAAAATGCCAAAAAAAAAGTCAAGCTTGTGAATCTTAAATTTTTTTTAAAAAATAGTTTTTTAAATTTGTTTGTTAAATAAAAGACGTTTTTGAATTAATTTTTTTTTTAGAAAATTGTTGATTATTAATCGAAATTAATCAAAATGTAATCACAATTTGTATGGGGTGCTCCGCACCACGAATGAATTTCAATGGGCGTTCGATCACCCGGGCACCCGTCTACATGGCGCCTATGAGTACAACTTAAGATAAAAAAGAACAAATATTATAGGTACCTATACTAAAAAGAAGAAAAACTAACCCAATATTATACGTAGGTAGTGATTGATTAATGTTTTTTGTTTTCTTTGATTTCATGTCAAATCATAGCCATTTTTGTCGTTTAACGCATCCGAAGACAAATAGACGGACGCAGGCCATTCGGATCCCATTTTTCCTAAACGGCTCCCGTCTTCCAAAAAGGTCAATCCCCAAACGGGTCCCGTCGAAAAAGGTTTTATACGAACAGGTTAATTCCCAAACGGCTCCGGTTTTTTACAACGCGAATTCCTTCCCACTTCATACAGACTTAGGGCTGTCTCAAAAGAGGTGTGGTTAAAAATATGTATCGTACTGTGTACTATAAGTAAATTATAAAAATGATTTAAAAAATCGTATTTTGTGAATTACATTTAATTAAAATAATATTAAAATTTTATGTTAAAAAAATAGAAAAAAAATGTATGTAAATAGAAAAATAGAAAAAAATCATCTTACATTGGGGAAATTGTTTAGGCACAATGGACCTCAAATCGGTATTAACGTCAGCAGTTTGGGAATATGCAAACAATGGACGGGAGCTGTTTGGGATGAAATAAACGCGTGCTCCTCGATGATGGCGACTTTCTTACGTCATCTTTGGCCGACTTAGTTCGCTCAACCGTTGAACGAAATATCTATATATTTATTATACTTTTATAGGTGCTCGCATAATATTATTAGTTATTACTTGTATTATAACGAAATATAAATTCAAAAATGTTTCTTATTGCGTTGTAGAAAATAACTTATAATTAGAGCTAGGATTTTGGTGACTTTTTCATTTTTTTTTTGAAGTGCTATACAGTTTTAACCAAAAACTAAATTTGTTTTGTGATATAACAATTTAGAATGTGTAATTTTTATTTTGAATTTTTTGTGTTATATGCAATTTATTGCATTTTTAAGGTCATCTTTACTCAATATTACAAATATTACAAATATTACGTTTATTTTGTGTATTTTAACTAATTTTTGTTTATTTTAAGCTTTTTTAACATGTGTTGTATAGGTAATCCCAATTAGTACCTATTTTGGCAATTACCTACCCCAGTCTATTGATATTGAAAAAGTAGCATAATTAATTGTTTCTTTATCCGATAAGATTAAATATCGAACGAACACAAAACTATATAATATATAGGTATACAATAGAAGCTTTAGTAGTGACTAGTGAATACGACAGTACGACACGTACCTATGTGGTTCTACACCGATCTTAACTGTTCACAATACTGAACAATTATAATATTACGATTAATATTACAAATTAATTATAAGACTTTAAAAATCTTGAAAATGCCAAAAATCAAGTCATCAGTAGGAAGCCGTTTACGTAGTTTTGTCATGAGTGAGTTTGGTGCCGATATTTTTTCTACGGACGCTATGGTGCTTTTTTGTAAAGTTTGTAATGTTGCAGTTGTCTCTGAAAAGAAATTTACAATTCAACAACACATCAGTTGAGATAAGCATGCTCGTGGAATTCAACGAAAACTGAATGAAGTGAAACAAAATAATCAAGTAGGTACTATTATCTAATTTAACAAATAATAGTGATCAATATCGTCATTTAGTTTAGAGCTCTGCAGTGAAACATTATTAGCAGCTAATATTCTACTTGCTAAATTAAATAACACGAGTTTTAGACATTTTTTAGAAATAAATATAAAATTAACAATCCCAGATGAGTCTACATTGCGTAAAAATTATGTTGAAAAATGCTATTTAAATACAATACGAAGTATTACACACTATGTAGGCGATAAAAAAATTTGGGTTATATAAATTATAAGTTATATTATACGATTAAAGCGACCCAAGTTTTTTTTATAAAGTATTTTTTCTCGCACATAAAATATAATACATCATGTATACCTATTACCTATAATATAATATATATATTATGTTTAATTTATCTTAAAAAAGAAGACTCTTGTTGTATATAGCCGCGGTGTAATGGTCGTGTATAATATTACGATGATACGTTTAGGTCAGCCGACTGAGAACGACACGCATTATGTGTTGTGTCATGAAAATAATAATAGACTTTCTTTTTTTTTTTATAGTTATAGGTATTCAAAAGTATTTAAAATGAAACTTTAAAAAAAAAGAATAAAATACTCGCTGAACATAATTTTTTAGCGGTAGAGTTTTGATAGTGTATACTGCACCTTAAAAAATGTTCTTACACAAATTACCATAAAAAGAACGACACGAGTACGCTACCGTTAATGGTAACCATGAATACCGTACCATAATATACATAACATATTATAATATATAAAGGGTGAATATGTTTGACGGGATTCGCACATATTATTATTCGAATCGTACAATATAAATTATTAGACGAATTGGCACACGAATAAAAAATAATATAAAAAAGTTTTCTTCAGTGTTCTGTATTATAATTATTATTATTATTACTATTAGTATGTCTGGGTCTATAAATGCGTGTGCCGCTGCACAGGTAACAGCGGCACAGAATATTAAAATGTAAGAGCGTTAAAAAATGAAAAAGTGTAATTTTTTTTTTTTAGTCGCATTACGGGTTTACCGAGAATTGGTAACGATTTCATATGTTAGTATAGGCGACAGGCGCGCGTATGGCAAATATTAAATTTTTTTTGGAAATATTATGACAAATTTTTAACTTTATAAACTATACATAAGTTTGGATGATATAATATTTAAACACCGAAGTACCAAGGTATCCAGGGCGATTCACCAAGCATGCTCACCACCATTTTTTCATTTAATAATCAATTTTTTCAAATTCTGATTTTTAATATTTAAAATATACTTGAAAGTTCAAGACCATATGTTTAAATTCATAAACATTCTTTGTACTACTTAAATACTGGAGATACAAATTTCTGTTTTTTTCAAATGAGAAACCCCCTTTTCAACAGTTAATTACGAAGTTTCCTAATTTTTTTGGAAAACTTTGGTGTTCAAAAGAATAGTATTTTAGTTATTTAACTTTGTGTACCTAGGATAATATGTCCATGAGGTCAATGGGTTTGGAAATATGGAAATTTGAAAATTGTAGTTATTCATATTAATCTATCAATTTTTATGATTCATAAAAATAGTCTAAGAATAATAAATACTAGACCCAACATTATTACATATTTTATTTTATATTTTTGTAATACAATTTGTAAGGACTATTATTATTAACTATTATCCTTAGTAGTATAAATATTTAAATAACTGATAAACTACTCGTTTGAATTAAGTACGAAAAAATGTTCAATAACAATTTACGTTCTTATATATTGATAAACAGAAGTCTGTATCGCCACAGGACACTCCTATTAGGGCTTATAGGTAGTAAACAAAAATCTAAAGAATCAGAAAATATGGCGTTTAAGTATATTTGAAAAATTCCAAAAATCAGAATTTGAATAAATGCATTATTAAATGAAAAAATTGGGGTAAGCATATGCTTGGCGAATCACTCTGTATACAGCACAGGCTACAGTTGGCTATTTTTGTTGCTATTTCGGTCGAAACTTTATAGCTTGGTGACAACTTCGTTACGACGTGTTACCTATCGACAGTATTGTGCATAATTTATGCACGTTGCACATCATAACACTAACGCGAAAATACCATTAAGACAGACAGTTAACATCGATTCGCAATTTGCACATCTGAAATGCTATTTATTCACGGAGAAATGACGTGACGCGATGCTCTCGGTTTTGGGGTCGTCACTCGTCGTCATCACAACAACACGAAAATCATACCGTGCAGTAGCGTATTTAGGATTTTCTCACCATGAGGGGGGGGGGTATACAGATTTTAATAGACGTATTCAGTAAACACATATATCAAATTATTATATATGTTACGGGCAAAAGTCGAAATTGGGCAAACTTCAGAAATGCCCGGGCAAAACGCGAACTGCTCACAATCCTTTGGGCAAAATGTCATATTTCGGCTTTTGACCTAGTTATGACCAACCTCATTTGGGTAAAACCGTATATACTGACTTTTATCGTTCGCTAATATTAAATACAAATAGTGATTTTTATCGTACGATTTTATTACAATTATAAATGACCACACGTATCTTGTTAATTTATAGTTGTTATCGTATTTTATCAACTCGTTATATTAAAGTACCTACACAAAATACACCTTATCTAAATAGTACAATATTGTACTGTAGTTCGTATTTTTGTAAGCTTACATTAGTACATTTTTAGCAATGGATAACGAAATGTGTGGGTCCGATTTTAAAACTTAATTTGAAAAAAAACTTAATAAAATTGATCATGTACCGAATATCGAAATACCATTGAGGACTGCTAGTATTCAAAATTCATTAACTGGAGGACAAGGATTTATTTTTTGTTCTTGCAAAACTAAGTTTACTACGAGAAGATGCAAATGTAAACAACAAAATATTTTGTGTAGTTCTAAATGCCATTGGTCTAATATATGTAGCAACAAATAAACAAAAATATTATTTTTTTATTATTATTTATGTGTATTCAATTATATTTTTACAATATTTTATGATTATTATTTATTTGTATTTAATATTACTTATTTAAGACGCTATGGTTTTGCCCAAATGAGGTTTCAATGTATTAATTTTTTAAATTTTTTATTTTAACATTATAAGAGTACCTAATATTATTATATTTGTTTATTTTTATACGAGTAGGTACTTAATATAATTGTATTTGTATTATTATTTAAGTGTATTCAATTATATTTGTACAATAATATTTATTTTATGATAATTTGGTTTTGCCCTAACGATAAAAGTCAGCATACGGTTTTACCCAAATGAGGTTGGTCATAACTAGGTTGGCCCGGTCAAAAGCCGAAATATGACATTTTGCCCAAGGATTGTGGGCAGTTCGCGTTTTGCCCGGGCATTTCTGAGGTTTGCCCAATTTCGACTTTTGCCCGTAACATATACAATATACATGTCGTATTGTGTTCAAAATTTGGTTTCTTAATTACAAAACATAGTCTAACTTTCTTGAGGACAATGAAAGAATGTCGAGTACTTCATCAGGTGTGACAGTATAATATTTGTGTGTACTATGATAGCGTGTAAAGTCGACTCTAAAGACAAATTAAGAAACATTGTAACCAATTGCAGAAAGTGTAAAATTTGTTTAAAAATGATTATCTGCAGTGTTACAAAGTCTGTTATCAAATATTTTTTTCAATATTGAATTTAATTTCATTCATTTTTGGTCATAGTGTTCATACAATTAGCAAAATATTGTTTTAAATAACTTCCTGGGGGGTGGATAGACCCCCATATTCTCCTCAACGTAGATACGCCACTTAAATAAAATATGGAATATAGGTATGTAATTTGTAATTTTCTTTGATTTTTGATCGCATTCGCCGAGGAAACTTTGACTTTCAAAAGACTTTCACAACTATACGCTGTCTGTATGTCAACGCGAATAATGAGCGTATATATATAAAATAAGCTACATCTTGTTACAAAGTATACAAAATAATATGTCGGGAAGTGAGTTCCAAACTTTCGAAATTTCGTAATTAGGACATATTATTATTATTTCGAAACAACAAAGCATTTTGTTCGCTATCATTTTTCATTAAACGAACATCGCGAACCACTAACAAGCATGTAAAAATATTTTCGCGTGCCGTTTAAATTATTTATCCAAAGTGCCACCTTTGGCTGCGCGAGTACCGCGTATACAGGTTCAACCAAGTCTTATACTATACAATGTATAAAGTAAGTTTTTTTATGTATAGTATACCTACAATCTACATACTATGACTTTGGGTTGCGCAGTCAATAAATATTTAACAAATCAATATAGTGAGCTAATCGCTAATGGCCCTTTAAACATGATTTAACCACGATTCTGGTTCATTAAATTAATAGATTTTTCACGCGACCCGGTAATATAGTATATTATGTTATATTATAATATAGGTTACGAGTTCATTAGTTCATTAGTTCATTAATTATAAATTATAATATAGTTTACTATTATTATAATTAAATTGTCGTTGTCGAATGCGAAGCCGACATCGCGTTGCATAATATGCGATTGCATTGTTGATTGTGATTATTGTAATATGACGTATTGTCATGCGTCGAGTACTTACCTATATATTATTATAATAATATGGGATAACTGCAGGCTGACACGCGTGAGATAACTGTGAAAAGGCGTCTCCATATACGGCCGCATATTATTATTATGCTTACGAAAAACGCCTATAATATTATTGTTGATTATTATTTATTATGTGTTATTATATAAAATGAAATTCGATAAAAAAAAAATAATAAAAACACAATTTCAATTGTTGACAATTTTATATTATTCCCTAATAATGTACCTACGATAATACTGTACCTGATATACTATCGTCTGTATATACTATATTATACTACTGCAGTGGCGAGGTGAACATTTATAAACCATACGATGCACAACATATTATATTCCAATACCTACCTCTATCCACCCACCCACCTCTCTCCAGAGCGTCCTTGAATTTTTTTTCAAAATCGTTAATTAAAGAAAACTAAAAACTTTTAAAGATTGAAGTACCTGCCTGCCTACTAATATTTTACCAACTCAAACCTAGCTTTAGCGAATTCTAAGAGGCTTTTCCCTGCTATTTTATGTTAAAATTCACTTTTTGATCTACCCTAAATGATAATTTAAAACTATTTATAAGTAAAAATATACACCATATTATACCTAGTATACCTAGGTGTACCTAGTATCATTGATTATAAATACCTTTTAATATTTATAATCAATGGTAGTATTCAGCTATTTAAAGAAAGGTTTCGTGTTGTATATTTTACAGGTCTCACCTGTTGGTGATGACAGTTTTTTTTTACAAAGTTAGGTGCACCTATTAAGACAGTGTACTTTTGAAAATCTGTTTGTACTGTTATGTTAAAAATAAAACTACAAAACACTTTGTTTATTAAAGTTACTGGTATGCCAGAAAGCCATCATATTTCATGAAATTTTTTTTAAAAACGTTTTTGTTTGGACTGAAAAAAACTGGAAATGACTTGGTAATGATTTTTTAATTCTTGGAATTAAACTACGTAGAAAAAATACGTTTAGGAACTGTCTTTGTTTGGGAAAATAAATAAATAGAAAATGCATTAATAGTAACAAATACACTTGGGATATTGAATGAACGTAAAACATGTTATTTGGAATCCACATGGTTTTGAAAATTAACTATTGTGAAATACATAATATTATTAGAAATAAACGAGGTTTGAAAATATTATAACCTCTTTAAGGTTAGAAAAAATATTTTTAAAATCAGATATCGATTGGAAAAAATAGGAAATTAAAATAATGGATAATACATACTCACAGATATTTATCAAAAATTGAATCCACAGAAAATATAATGTTACGGGCAAACATTGTTTTAAATAAAAATGAAATAAAATTATCACGAAATTAGTTTATTCAAAAAAATACAATATAAGATACACAATATACACATGTCATTAACAAAACATATTCAAAAAAACGGGAAAAAATACATTTAACTAAATATACGAGTAGTTTCGGCTTCCGGCTAACGGTGACTCGGTACACAGCAGATCAGTCTTCTGGCCACCCTGGTGACCCGCCGTCCGAGGTCTGACCAGAAAGATTTACCTCGCGGTTTTTGCGACTGCCTTAGTGGACTCGACCGCAGTCGTTGGATCCTCATCCAGTCCGGTGCCATCGCCATTGCCATTGCTATTTACATTGTCATGGTCATCGTCTCCTTTACTATTGTCATGGTCATGGTCATCGTCTTCTTTACTATAGTCACGGTCATGGTCATCATCTTCTTTACTATCGTCACGGTCATGGTCATCGTCTTCTTTACTATCGTCACAGTCATGGTCATCGTCTCCTTTACTATTGTCATGGTCATCGTCTTCTTTACTATCGTCACGGTCATGGTCATCGTCTTTTAAATATCGTCATGGTCATGGTCATCGTCTTCTCTACTATCGTCATGGTCATCCTCTTTATTATCGTCATCGTCGTTGTCTTTAGTATCATCATTGTCATTGTCTTTAGCATCACCTATGTCCACCATCACTTCAATCCCTCGCAGAGTCCAAGATGCCGACGACGACCGGGACAGGTCGTGTGCATCTGGTAGCGAGACCGGCTGGGGCGGCGACAGCACTCTACCGTTGTCGTTCGGCCGCTGATCCAGGCTCACCGGCGCGGCGGTAGGAGCAGCGACCTCCGGACGGCTGCCACCAGCAAGTCTCTTGCTACTCCGTCCAGGACGTCCAATTGAGCCGCTGTCAATGAAGTCGATGGGTCTCCGCGAAGGTGATTTAAGCGGCAGACGATCGTCGGCCTTGTGATGGTCTCCAGAAAGTCTTTGGCCACGGACGCCTCGTCCGCCATATTAGACTGTTCCGGAGACCTTTGCACCGTCACGTCTCCTCGATTCTCGTTCTCTCCTACTCCGCGGTCTCCGTATTTCCGTCACATTTTACATCTTCTTCTGTCTGGTCCATTATTTTACTATTTACAGCTTCCATTTTAAATCGACTATTTACAATTATTAGTGAGTTAATATTTTGTCCAAGTGTGTTCGTTAGTCACAATTCGAATAGTCATCATACATTTGTCGAATCAACATTCAATTGAATAAATCCATAACAACGAATACGACTCAAAAAAAACATTGCACAAATTAATATAATAGACGGTCAATATATTTCCAAAGACATCAAATATGAATATTTAAAATGGCGGTTGTAAAATTTAGATTCTTATATTTCTCGACGATCACGGCTGAATTTGACTCTATTTGGTCTTATTAAAATATTAAAGTAACTAATTTATCATCAAGTTAATTAGCATACGCGATTTAAAGTTAAAATGTTTAAAATGAATACTAAATAATTTATACGAACAATATAATATGTAATTTAACTTTAATACTTTATAGCCGACAGTATCGTCCGGAGGTTAAATACAATAATAATAGCTTGTAAAAATTGTTAATGCTGACATTACAAAAGGGTCGTTAGACATCTTGGTGACATTATAGGAAGTGGTGAACTCGGAAAGGTTGAGCACCACTGGTCTAGAATATAGGCCAGTCCAACCCTTCTGGATTGGTATAAATCGACGTGTTCGCGACGAAACGGACAAACGATGGACCAATCCATCGAATTCTTCGTATTTTCGTGTACCTGCCCGTTTGCGGGTGAACTATACAGAAGATAATCGTAGTAGGTGTTGGCTGTTTCGCATTCACTGAATATTGCGGGACGTAATAATATATTATTATATATTATAATATATTATTGTATATCGACAAAATGAAACGTCGCGTTGTTGGATTCATCGTATAAAATACTTTTCAAATCAAAAACTCAATCAAATATCAAACAATATGATTCCATCCTTCAAAGCACTATTAGTTTGTAATTTCTCTGTTATAACAGTTCAAAAATTCTCCAACTAAACTTTCTTCAATATTGTACTTAACTACTAATACAGTAACACTACAACTACAATATAGAAATAAGTTTAGTTATAACTGTGTTGAATTATATTGTTAAAATTCTTTTAATTTCATCGTGTTTACTTGTTGCATTATTTACCTTCAATAATATTGTAAAATATTCTATTTTAAAACTAATTACTATTCATCCGAATTTAGAAGCAGCTAGCATGATTTAAGATAGTATATCTTAAATCATGGCAACGGTAATATTATGACGACCTACCTGCCATGGGATAAAACATCATCTGGTAATCTGGATGGATCGAGTTTAAACGGTTAACCCAGATGGGTTCCTACCGAATATGAAAATATTATGAGCACAATTTTTTCTTCGAGTCCTGTCTGCTACGAACCAATGACCAGTGCGTAGTATTGAATAATATTATTCAATAATGAATTTTAACTATATGTATTGATTATTTATAGAGATCGCAATTGCATATAGATTTTTAAAGAATAAAATATGATATAAATTTAACTTTGGTTAAAAAAATTAAAGAAATATACAAACTATGCCTGCAAGCTACTCCGTTTTAGGGGGAAAACAAATTGCATAAGTTAATAAATTGAAAAAAAAATTGAAAGGGGGACCGGGCACCCAAAGGTATTTTTGTTTTAAAAAGTAAAAAAAAATTCAAAAAAATTTGTACAGGTATAGAAAAGAGAAAGAGACTGCAGTCTAATTTGCAGATTGTTAATTACAAAAATTAAACACAGTAATACATTTTACCTAGGTATTGGTTATTTATAGAGATTGCAATTGAATATACCTTTCTAAAGTATAAAATAGGATAACAGTTTATATTTGGTTTAAAGAATGAAAAAAATACACATACTATGCTTGCAGGCTACTCTGTTTTAGGGATAAAAAAAATTGCACAAGTTAATAAAATGAAAAAATAATAACTAGGTATAAAGAAATGGAAATTTATAAATAAAAGTTAGGAATTAAATCTAAATCTTATCTGTCCTATACCCAAAAAATCATCCTTCAGAATAGACGGTTTTTAGTTTTTTTATTATTATATTGATAAACGCTATCCTGACTTTAAAACAGTGCTTAAATGTATGATGAAATATATGTTCGAGTACACGTCACGAATTGGCGAATGTTGAAAACTTAAAATAATTTAGACGTTAACTATAATAGGTACTATACTTACCATACTTACTTTCCTATACTATTCTGTACTTTTTATAATACTATAATATTATACTACAGTGTAGTTAGGGTTGGGCACGCCTGTACTACACTATTATAAACTGCACTATAATTATAAGTATCTGGATTAGGTACATCGACCAAGAAGTCAATTCAAAAAAAAAAAATTAATACCTACCTATATATTAAGTATGGAGCACAACATGTATATACAGTGTATTTCGTTGTAAATATTCCTCCGCACCTACGGTATCTTGGCTTACTCCAATTTCATGCCATTTCCCAGCAACTCATTAGTGTTTTCTGAAACAACCAATGGGTGCAGGCGTGCAGCGCAACTCCCTCGGGATTTCACTAAAAGTAAGAGATCTCGCACTCTCGACCCCCAAAACAACCCCGGTTTCATAATCTCTCCTTATTTCGATGTATATTATTTCCTCTTGTACACAGCTCGTCTCCATCACACTAATCACATAAAACTTTGGTATTGGCTAGTGAGTTCCTGCTATATCTACAATTTCTGCATTGGTACACGAAAGCCTCGATGTGCCCATAATTTTTATTTAAAAAGATTTTAAAAATCTTCCATTTTTTAATTCTTAAAAATCTTAATTTATTAAAGAAATCATTCTTGATTGTTTTCATCATAATATTACATAATATGACCTTTTTTCTAGTTAGGGTAATTAAAAAAAAATTTTAAACCAGGTTTCTCATAAACAGTTTATACTGTAACCAAAAAATTAAAAAATATGTAAGCACAGTTTTTTTTCTATAGATGTTTAAGTTCGAATTCGGACAAAATTAGATATATTTTAAATTATTGAGAATAACGATTCTAGTTATTTTGTTGTAATTTAAAAATATTATTCGTGGGCACTACAGTAAATTCGTATTATGTCGAACGTCGATTTCTCGAATTTTTTGTAATCTCGAACTCACAATTGAAATCCCCTTGAAATATTACCATTACAATAAAATACATCTCGAACTTTTTTCTAGTCCCCTCGAGCTTCGACATGACTAGAGTTAACTGTATTTATATATATATATATAAATATATTATATGGTATGAATCTAGTTTAAAAAAAAAAACATTGCCTACTGTGAAATATTCAAATATCGAGTTTTTACGGTTTTTCCAAAACGATGTTGGCCATAACTATATATAGGTTTTCCCTGGCAAAAGTCGAAATATGACGTTTTGCCCATTTATACTATTCCCGAGGTTTGCTCGATTTCGACTTTTTCCCTCTTCTGTATACATACATATATAGGCATATATTTACGATTCAATTATTATTTTTGTCAACCCAACGCACACACTATTTTTTTTGTGAAGATAGTTTTTAGTGTTTTACTAAAAAAAATTCTTATTGTATTAAATACGTTTAATACAGTTCGTGAGACGGAACGCAGTTTAATATTCTGAATAAAATATTATAAATTGAAAATAACACACGAAATAAAACTAAATGTAACAATATGTTTTCGAGTAAACACTAAACATACGTCTTACGTTTATAGATACATACGTATACATATAAGTCATATATACTTAACATATATTTATATATATACGATCTTATTACATTCTGCAGTTTTATTCCATGTGTCATTTTATACTTTTATTCGCTACACATACGCACATTACACACATACACATATATATATAAATATACACAATAAAAATACACACATCACGTAGAAGTTAGAGTTAGGTTACTTAAAAACCGCAGAGCAGTTGTATAAGTATAGAGGTACACGGAATTAACTTAAAATTCTATACGCGCGACGCGTATAATAATATGAGTATAGTCTTTTTAATGTATTTTATAGTATAGTCGATCCATATAGTCGCAAAACTATTTACATCGTTATGATATTTTATTCTTTTCCGTTTTAAAACTAGTTTTTAAGTGCACAAAAAGAAATTTAAATAATATAATACTATGATATTTCACTGTTAAAAAACACAGGTCTTTATTTTATAATATTCCGCACGTCTTATACCTACATAAATAAGAAAAAATTATATTACAATATTATGACGTTTACTGCGTACAATATAATTTGTATGTATTAAATAATACTTTTATTTTTATTTTTTTGTATTATTTTTGTATTTTTCTTCGATTTGTATCCTTTTCTTAACTTTAACCGAATAGACATAATCAAAATGTAAAATACTCATTTAATGAATGTAATGTTAATGACCTTTGATATCGAAGCATAAATGTACACAATTTCAAGATCAGTTAAAAAAAAATTTTATGTACCTCGATAGTAGAACCTCGATTGTCCGAACTATAATTTATTGGGACTACGCCTAGTTCAGATACGTGAAAGTTCGGATATATTGGAAATCGTTTATACATTGTGTGTGTGCGTATATAATGTATACATATTATAATATGTACATACTGATATATATTTAATTCATATATTATTATAATCCAAC
Organism: Neotoxoptera formosana; assembly: GCA_022818045.1. Taxonomy (NCBI): domain Eukaryota; kingdom Metazoa; phylum Arthropoda; class Insecta; order Hemiptera; family Aphididae; genus Neotoxoptera; species Neotoxoptera formosana. The sequence continues at coordinate 32,846,242 of CM040631.1, read as the reverse complement.
TTATCACAAATAAAAAAACATACAAGTTTTATTATTATACATGATTTATTTAAATTACATTATTTAGAATTTATTTTTATTGATTATTTAGGAACATAATTAATATTGTGTATTAATGCGTATTGTATTAACCATACAATATAGGAACATGTACACATTTGACATATTATATTTACGGTATTTTCTTTGACAAAATTATCAATTTTCATTTGACGAAAAGCTGTGACGTTCGGATAACAGAAAGTTCGGAAACGCCAATCGCAGTTTTTATATATACTAACGGAGGTTCGGATAATCGAGGTTCCACTGTATTTACCTACTTAATTACTTTCTTTGCGTAGAAATAAGTCGTTCAAATATTGTTTTAGGTGTATCAATATTTTCAAAACAATCATCCTCTTAATGGTTTTCAGTAAAAAAGAGCAGTGAAAATTAAAAAAAATTAAGTTTGTATCATTTCAAGACCCTATCTTAATAATTGGTAAAACTAAGTATTTGAAAATATTGTCTTTCGGTACACTTATACATTCCAATTCTCGGAAAGAATAGGGGCGGACGTGCTTGGCGAATCATCCTGCTGTTTATGCATCTCGTAATTTATTTTCCTTTTAAAGGATGTTGATATTTTATAATAATAATTGTATAACAATATGCAATATTTAAATTAAATTAATGAAAATTCTGTTACACGCTCATATTATTACAATGAAAACGAACAGATGGATTCTTATAACAGTGCGTAGACAGATACTTTAAATATTATGATTTATGAGTGTTTTTTTTTCAAATATACACTATATACCTACCATATAGCACATAACATTGCAATTAAATCAATTAATGATATGAAATGTATGAAAACAATTTTTTACAGTTATTAAAACGAATAATAATTTAATGTTAACACTTAACATACTATAATGGAGACGCACTACGGCCAGCTCTATAATATAAAATTTAAAAAAAATAGAAACTTTTTAAAAGAAACAACATTTAACAACTTAATTTAAGTATATTAATAATATATTCTAAAAAATATGATAGAACTGTATATAAATAAGACTTAAACTAATACCTTTAAATGACAATGTTATTCATATCGATAAAAAATTAAATGTCATGTTGTTTATAGACAAACGTATACTATGATTAAATAATAAAGAACCTGATTGCTTCTTTTTGCTATTTATTCCTAAATATATCTTCTTAAGTTTGAATAACAGGTCTCTCTGTGTACTTTTAAATACACGTATTTGTATTGTTCAATACATTTTTATCCAATACTTGGTTTTGTCGTTTAAATTATCTAAAAACATAATAAGAACAACAAAATATACCTATTTTTAAAAACAGAAAATTATAAATAATCTTTAACTTTCACAAATATTTTTAAAACTTTTAAGTTGGCTATCTAAAAAAAAATAATGCACAGAAAAAACAAAAAACTTTTTTAAGGATTAAATATGTATTTGCTTCAAAGCTTATGTAGTAACGCAGCAATAATTGGATAATTTATATTTGGCCTTGAATTTTAATCTTTATGGAAGGTTAGGTATTCTAAGGTAGACTTATCAGCTGATATCTTGGAAGGAATTTAGTATCATATTTATTTGAACCACGTGAGTCACGGAAGGATTTGATAAATTTGTTTTTTTTTAGATTTAAGATATCAGATTTCTGTATACTGGATGTTCTTGATACATATATCCATATAACAGGTTATATGTTTTTTAAGTTAGTTGGAAAAATCATTTAGAAGTTTGACAAGTTTTCAACGTGTATTAGAAGACAAACTGCGAAGAAAGATATTTTGAATTACTCGAATAACTATATATACGCCTGACATTTGATATTATTTTTTTTCAAGTTACAAAGTTTTATTGAGGAGCAATATTGTCTTACACATAAGTTTATTGATTTTATACGTTTTAACGGTAATAATATTGTTGGTAGACGAATTTAAGAGAATTTAAAATCTATAGTATAGATTCTATACCATAAAGTATTATGATTTTTACAGTGAAAATTGTCTTGGCGTATTAAATCGGCCGTATTCGCAGTAATATAAAGTAAGTTAAAAAGTTGTTCTAGGACTTATGAACTAATAACAAGACATCGAGGCCGATGAAATATAATAACCGACGAGAGGAGTGATTAAAATTTATTTTATTTTTTTCTCGGTATAGTTATTCGAAATTAATTACCGATTTATTCAGTCAAACTTCAATTAACTACCTACAAGAAAATACAAGGAACCGAAAAATCGATGATTACCGATTTTTCAATACCCTTTTATTATTATTATGTTTATTAATACCTATCATAATATTATAATGCGCAGTGTCGACGAAAAATACGTCAAAAGGATTATTTTTTGTGTGTTTTTTCAAAATCCACTATAATTTAATCTTCTCACGATTAATTCTGCGAAACAGTTTCACGATAATAATATATAATATAATTCCTACGGTAGAATACTAAAATATTGTTTAAAGGTCGGCGGAATCTTATTCGTAAACATCAAACGCGTGTCGTGTGCTGCGGCTGGCGATGTTTTTCGGGAAATTGTGTCGGATCGTACGACGGTGTGCATTTAGGTCGAATATAATCGCTAAAATGTCTCGGTTTGAAATTGTACAACAATACAAAACCTAATATTATAATGTTTTATTAATATTTTATACGTCTTATATAGTATAATTTCTACTTACTAAAATACGCGGTGATGCACTCAAACTGTTGGTGGCGTTTTCATTTATCTATAGGTACCCAAAAAACGTCTGTACGCAAACGTAACGTAACGTTTTAGGATTTTTATGTATATTATATTTTGTTTGGAGGGGGGGGGGATAGACATTTTTCACCTCTTTATTCGTTTATTATTATGTGTTTAATTTGTTCGTATATTATAATATTGGTGAGTGAGTTCATGTGCGAGAATTCATATATTTAAGGCGGTACATATATTATTAATTTCAGATTGACACACAAAATATCAAAACCACGATTTTTCTTTATCATAATCTCGCGCATCTACAATGTGCACCACCGAAATATCCCACGAAATAAATTTTATTTCGTCTTTATAGAATGACTATATCGAAATAGTCATGTTTTCTTTCAAGAATGTCTTTATATAAGAAAAAAATTAATTCTTTTTTCTATACACGCAGGGCTTAACCCTCTTTTTATCTCCCGGGGACATTTTTTGTATATGAAATTAATTTCATCGGAATTTTATTAGGAGGTACCTCTGGAGGTACCCACATTTGTATATATATATATTATATATATTAGGTATATGTTTAATATTTTACCTGGGGGGTTAATATTATATTCTTTTAGAATTTAAATTGCAACAAAAAATAAGCAAATTTTTTGGGTTCAATGCTCCGTGATATACTACAAAAAAACGGTCTCGTGTAATATATATATTTTTCACATAGTCTCATATTATTATCTTCATATCATACAGACGCGTAATCACAAAAGTGATTTCAGAAATGATTTCTCAAAAACAACTCGCTCGAATAATAAGATAAGCGATGACATAACATTTTCATTTTTTATTATTTACCCACATCACTATTTATAAATTTATAAATACTTTGAAAAAAATAATTGAATGACTATTGTTGATTGCATAGTGTAATAGGCCTAATGGTACATTTTACGATTTAAATTTACTATTTATTTATTTAATAAAATCGTTAGGCGTCCGACTAATGTGTTCGTGAGTGTCGGTGTTGTTCGTGTATAGATTAATAAATTTATTTTATTTTTTGCCCAAAATTAAACTAATTAATTTAAAATTCGTTTTATTTCAAGAACATTTCTCAAGACTTTTATTTATTTTATTTTATCTTATATATTTATACCTGGAAATCATATTTAAAAAAATTAAAAATATATATTTATTTTAACCATTTTGTTCTTCTGAGAATAACACTATAAGAGATTCATCAAATCTACCAATCAAAGAATATTAACAACTAGGTATATGAAAATGTTGAGTTAAAAAAAAATTAGTGCATATTTTTAAAGCATAATTGTACTTTTTTAAGTGCATAAGTGCATGCATATTTAGTAAATTTTAAGTGCACTGAGGTCCGAGTCCTAGCGATGACTATATATTATATTATACTCATATCACTTCGATATGGCCGCGATAGGTCAGCTGGCCGCTATTTACCGACTGGTTTCGCCGACGATAATACGCGTACGCCGAAAGTGTGAATAAGTGATAGGACTTTGGGTGGCGTGGCGTTTTGATTATACTTAAGTGGCGGCAAAAACTATGATCTGCGAAGGAGAAAAGTACCTAACCTATATACGCGCGTCGGGACGTCTTCCGATCGCGAGTGGCTGCGTGCGTGAGTGAGTGTGTGTAAGTTCGGGTGTGCGGGTGTGCGAGTATGTGTGCGCCTCGTCGTCTATGAAATATTCATAACCCTTTTGAAATACTCTGCGTGCAGCCCTGCCGCTGCCGAATTGTGTATAAAATTATTAATGCGCAATCTCACGCGCCGGTAATGCACAACCTTAAATTATTTCTCATCTAATTTCCCCCGCAACGATATAGCTATCTGGTCCCGACGCGATGTGTGCGCGTGTAAAGAGGCGTGTGCCGGTTTGAACCTAACCTAACCACTGCGCAGCGAGATCTTTAAAATATAATACAAGCATAAGCGTCTACCAGTGTTGTGCGTTATCTATAGATAATGTTTAACTTTTTATCTTATCTAGATAAATAAAACAGTTATCTAATTATTTGCTGATAATTAGATAACTGTTTTATTAATTTCACTTGATTTTTTTATTATTAATTACGATTTTTTTTACAATGAATTGGGTCTATAATTATAATTAAACAATACAATGAAGCGTCCAGATAATTTAAAATGTTCAATATATAAAATAATTTTTTTTTTATTTAAATTTATTATTTAAGTCTATAATATATTTTTATATAATACAATAAATTTTCTAAAACATAAGTAGGTATATAAGTATTTGTGAATAATATAATTTAATAAAGTTTTTAAAAACTTAAAAATTAGGTATATAATTATCAGTTTTTTTATCTAGATAAAAACAAGATTATATTATCTTTTATCTAGATATAATTTATTTTTATTTTATCTGTTATCTTATCTAGATAAATGTTCAACGTATTATCTGTTATCTTATACAGATAATTTTTAAGTTATCTGTGCACAACACAGGCGTCTACCTCAAACGCGAACAACGAAACCACGTCTACAATATCATTATTCTGTGATAATATTGTTAAATATAATATATACCTAGGTAGTGCTGCTCGGGAAATGTAAAAAAAAAAAATAAAACACTTTAAACTCTCTGCAAACATAATATTATAACGGTAATAATTAGGGCTAGGATTTGTATGCAACAGCAGCATGTTTTTTTTGCTACGTCCGAATGGAGTTTTAGTGAGTAATATGTTCACAATTTATAATATTCTGATGAAAATGGTACTAAATTTATTTTGCATGTTTTTGCATATTCTACTACGATTGTATTTTATTGTATTTAAGCCGGTAATAATCAAAAATCTATTAAACTGATCAAAGCTTATGTAACTTGGATTTTGGTCATAGACAAACTTTTTTAATAAATACAATCTGTATCATATCACAACTTCTCGAGTGAAATTGAAGAGTTTTGGATATTGTAAAACATAAAATATCCTTGGTTTTAAATAAAAAAAATAAAGGATTTAAAACTCTTCAATCAATAAGTAAAATATTAAATGGCGAATCAGATGACGAGTACAATTTTAACTAATTTATTTTACACCAGGACAAATTCCTGCGCCAACTGCATCATGTTAAGTTGAATGAAGCTTCAGCAAATACAAATAAATTTTATCGACCATCATTTATATTCGAAAATTTAAAAATAAATATGTATTTCCACTGTTGAATGTGAATTATGTAAATTTATTTATCAATAAAATAATAAATATGAATGGGAAAAAATAAATTTTTTTAATTTTTAATCTTAATTATGTTATATTAAAAGACCGTCGCCAATCACTGATTTATTTCAACAAATAAATAATTTTTGTTGTACCTATAACTTTGAGACTATATATCTTTTAAAAAGAAAAATGCATAGTTTTGCATATTCTAAAAAAAAAAAATACATATTTCATTGTTTTTATTAGCATACAAATCCTAGCCCTGGACTTATAATAATCTAGTAATATATAATATTATAAGGACCTCCATACTATAACCCGAGTATAATCTGTCCGTATATAATAATATCAATATATATATTACTAGCTGAATAACCTGGCTCCGCTGGTCTGTTAAATAATCGATTTGTATAATATACATTGGTGTATTTATTCATTGATTTTTTTTTATTATAATTATAATATTTAAAGCCTAGCCATGTAATATAGGTATTATAATAATTTTTATAAATTATTTAAATGACACGCTACCGTAACACATTTAAATACAACACCCCTTCCTCATCAGACAAAAAAAAAATGAAAAATCGGGCGACGTGGTCATAAGAAAGTATTTGAAACAACTCTGTGAAAAAAATTGTGAAAAAGTTCAATATATATTGTGGTCAGAAAATCTGAACATAAAAAAGGCCTGTTCTTTTATATAAGGATGTCACGAGTATAACGTAGTCGTCTGTAAAGTATATTATAATAAGAGTATTTTATAATAATATTCCGATAAAATACTGTAGGAATATGCGAGGTTTTCGAGGTGAACGATTTTTTTTAAAGGCCCTAATCATCATACTGCACATTTGATGGGAGTGAAAACACTACATACTTACAGTTCGAATAATATTTTTATATGAATATAAAAGCTCTGGTAGGTTTTTTCGGAGTACACAAGACAAATAATTATCATTTTTGTCGAACACTTTTTTCGTTCGTTGAAAAAATGTCAGTCGACTATATATAAAAAGTCCAAATTTAATTCCAAATACTGAAAAAAAAATGTAGAATTATATTAACCTAATATAGACATATAATATTATTATCTAAATGTATAAAATATATACAATTATGCATTATATTATGCAACAAAAAAAATATAACATTTTATTTCGTTAATTAAAAAAAAAATTACTCTATATATTTTAAGCCTCGGGTCGACTACGATATTTTTCATTTAATTTAGTTTTTTTATGCCATTTTTTATTTATTTATATTAAAATGTTAGAATGGAAACGAAAACGTGCAAAACTATAAATGTAATTTTGCACGAATAAGGTGCGTAGGCATAATAATTGGAGTAAATAGACCATTTTTATAATATGTTCTCGTTAGTTATTTTTTCATTACCTAACCGGTAACCATGTCATATAGAATATACAAGGTAGGTATACAATGTATACGCACGGTATACCCATACTTGCATAATAGATTGTTTTAATTTTGAAAAAAAATTTATGTTTATCTACCAGATGAAATATATATAATATACCTATTCAACTTTTGTTAATATGAAATAACGTTTTCTTTGAATTGTTTGAATCCACAATTTTCTAAAGTACCTAATGCATAAATGAAATCACATAATAAGTGTACACTGAAATGCCTACCCTTCTTTAAATATACATTTTTAATCAGTCATAGTATACATATAGTACATTAGTATACATACCTTTACCTACCTATACAACATACCCACCGGTCGCCTAAAACAATTGCATGCACATAATTATATATATTTATTAAGTGTTAAACCTACACGAAATAATGAAAATCATACTATTTATGTATATTTAATAAAACGTTAAATTTTCTAAAATATTTCAGCTTCAGTGGTGAACATAATTATCATCAATTTAATAACGACAATAACACGTCTTGCTGTTTTATTTATTTTTCTGATAGGAATCGTCAATTTATAATGTATATTTATAATTTACTTGGTAAAATAATACTCTATAACTAGCTGAAATATTGAACTACCATCCTCGATCAATGTCTACCACTTTCGAATTCATAACTACTATCGCTCTACTGCAAAACCAAATTCAAACATTTTTTCTCGTTTGTTTTTTTTTGCACTCGTGTAGGTAACCATCATTGCACATTATAACTTTGTAGTTTGTATGGGTTTTGTATTCATATAGTATGTAAAAAAAAAAAATGTATAAAAATCGTAAGACGATCATGTTCGCCCGAGGGTTTAAAAAATAAGATGGGAATAAAAGAAAATTCTTTGACTATAATAGTTATTTATGATGATGGTAAATAAATACCTTATTTCCTTTATTTTCTATAGAACGCATGCATAACTGCAGTTATAAAAATATAAACAATTACATTTTGTTGCCTTAATATTATTATTAACCGCTATTAATAATTAAATTAAAACATTCTGAAACAAACAAAGCTATTATAATACGGAACATTTCAAATCATAATATTTTGGTACCATATGTCACTAATTTTATTTGACTAGAAATTAATTACTACCTACATGATCAAACGGCGTGTACTCAAGATTGCGGTTTTGTGTTTATACATTTTAATATTGTCTGTTCCTCGGATGGCGAACGTCGCGGAATCGAATTATTGCTTCATTTAAACTATTGTAATTAACCATAAAATATTTTTTTTGGTGATTTTGGTGATTTAGTTTTGACCAAAGCGCGTAATACATCGTTTGAATTAAAATATGAGTACCTAACCTTTCGTTTATAAATTTATTAACCTTAAATTAAAACCGTCGAAGGACTAAAAAACAATATAAATTATTACTACATTATATTTTAGTATAGTATTCTTCGAGTGTATTTTGGATTTAGAGTATTGTGTCGTTGAGATTGAATTTATTTTTTACACTCATCAGTGTATTGAGCGAATCACTTAGGATAGTGAATTTTTGGTTTTCTTTTTTAGTTTTTTGTTTATGTGTTTAGCTGTAAGTATTATAGCGATTGCTTTAGCTGAGTATATGGATCACGTTGTTGGGAGTTTAAACGATGTTAGTAATTTACTATAGATGTTTCTAGGTGCCCTCATCAATTTTAGAGGCGTCCGTATAATATATTTCCTGAAATTCGCTATGAAATTCGAAAACACTTTTATTTAAAAAATTTTTTTTTTGTGTTGTGTTTTCTTTAAATATATTTTTATACAAACCTATAGGTTGTTCGTTTAGTTCAGTGCTTATGACTTGTTTTAGTTTTAGACTGTTTGTTTTAGGCGTTATGTATTTTTTTAAAAATGGTTTTTATGGTATTTTCAAGGTTAGATTAATCAACGCGTTACAATAACACCTAAACGGCTAAATTCTAAGCTCATTATTCATTCGATCAAAAATGCTTTACTGCAATAAAGATGTGATTTCCACTCGTCGCTAAGTATTCGTCGAAATTCCTTGAAATTTTATCGGCACTAGTTTAATATAATTCATTTCAAGTAATTGTTAAACCAACGGACGATAATTAATAATTATAATTAAGAATATTAATATAGTCTTGAAGTTTTCAATATCTACTCAATTAAAAACCACCAGTATGTTTAATCAAGTATTATAAATTGCCAATTACTCAAAACGAAGACACAAAAAGTGCAATATTTATTGAAATAAATTTCGTTATAAGAATAATTAATTAAAAGCTTTTACCAAGAGAATATAATGATCAACAAACATTATTTTATCACATCTATAACATCAAACCATATACTACTATATATTTGCTTTGACGATCAAAGAGAAAATAATGATTGTACATAGTGTTTGTACAAAGTTATACAAATAGATAAGGGACAGATTTTGTTCTCGATAACACACTTGCGTACACTATATTATATACCATTAAAAATATTTACTTTTTTTATTTTCTCAAATTCTAGATAATAGTACGGGAATTAAATATATATATATTTTTTTTTATCAAACAGATCCACCAGAAACTGTAATTTTCAATTAGTAATCCAATTAAAAGTTTCCCCCCCCCCCGTTAAACTGATGCCACGTTAAGATTATTTTAGATTCTAACCAAAGCAATAAGGATCTATATTGATTTGATCGTAGTAAGTGGATTTCTATGAATGCGATTGGAATTTAATTCCAAACGATGTGTATTTAAAGATTGTCGAGATTAGGTTATCTTGTTTTCAAAATAGTGAAAGACCATATTGTCAAAAATGCAATGTCACTCGTCGTGGTCTCGATAGTGTTTTATAGCTATATGAAATCGTTTCTGTGATTAATAATTGATTACAGATTTTATAACACCACATACATTATTCTAACCCTCCACCGCAATAGCAAGTCTCAATACATTTCGAATCAAAGATAAATAGTTAATGTAACAAATATAATAATAATATAATGCAAAGCTATGTTTCTTTTACTGTATGACTTCACAGGCAGTACGCAGAATACTTGTAAATGATGTAAACGTTAACAGATACAATTATTACGAGTTTCCGTTTTATAATTTCCATACGTTTATAAAACGGTTCTCTCATCATTTCCAATACCTTTTCAACAAATTTGAATGAATTAAAATATGTTTATTTTTCCGGTAGAATAGCGATCTAATAATATAAAACAATTTTTATACACCCCTGTCAATACTTGATTTAGTTTGTATTTAAGATTTATATTACATAACAACTATGTATATTATACTGAAAAGATAAACAGATATTGTTATTTAATTTATACGCATCCAGTCATTTGGGGCTTAATTTGAGAGGGTTGCAAATGCCCCCTATTTGCCCCACCATAGATTTTTATGGACTGGTCAAATGTTTGGACTTTTGGTATGACGAGGCCGCAGCAATAACGGCCCCGCTCATATCGGGCCGCTCGCCCAGAGACCATGCAAAGGTCATCATCATATTATAATCGTTTGCATTTTTAAGGAATAAACCGATAGTGAAGAATAATCTTGTTCATTATGACACGAGCTAAACTAACCTAATGTCCATCAAGTTGGCACTGGCACTTAATGCTATAACATCAAATCATACATTTATATTTTGCTACGAATTTGCTACATTTTGCTACGCTATTTTTAGAATTTGCTACTTCCTGGTTTTTCCGGAATCTCGGAAACAAATATGCCAGTGCTAACTTGACGTAGCACTGGCAATTTCTTAAATCGATACAAAACAGGTGTCAAAAATTTGCTACATTTTGCTACGCTATTTTTAGAATTTGCTACTCCCTGGTTTTTCCGGAATCCTGGAAAATAGAAAATTTCCCAGCACTGGCACATTGTTCAAACGTCTCGATATTGGTATCAAAAATTGGCTACGAATTTGCTACATTTTGCTACGCTATTTTTAGAATTTGCTACTTAATGGTTTTTCCGGAATCCCGGAAAATAGAAAATTTCCCAGCACTGGCACATTGTTCAAACGTCTGGATATTGGTATCAAAAATTTGCTACGAATTTGCTACATTTTGCTACGCTATTTTTAAAATTTGCTACTTCCTGGTTTTTCCGGAATCTCGGAAACAAACGTGCCAGTGCTAATACTTGACGTAGCACTGGCACTTTTTTAAATCAATGCAAAACAGGTGTCAAAAATTTGCTACGAGTTTGCTACATTTTGCTACGCTATTTTTAGAATTTGCTACTTTGTGGTTTTTCCAGAATCCCGGAAAATAGAAAATTTCCCAGCACTGGCACATTGTTCAAACGTCTCGATATTGGTATCAAAAATTTGCTACATTTTGCTACTCTATTTTTTGAATTTGCTACTTCCTGGTTTTTCCGGAAACCCGGGAAATAGAAAATTTTCTAGCATTGGCACATTGTTCAAACATCACGATATTGGCATCAAAAATTTTCTACGAATTTGCTACATTTTGCCATGCTATTTTTAGAATTTGCTACTTCATGGTTTTTCCGGAATCCCGGAAAATAGAAAATTTCCCAGCACTGGCACATTGTTCAAACAGATATTGGTATATTTTAAATTACTCAATTCTTTATTTTTTCAAGGCTATAGTTATGAATTATGATAAAATAAGTGTACTTGAATACTTTTTAAAAGTATCTTTTACAAGACAGCATAGAGCAGTAGTGCTCAACCTATGGCTCTCGAAGGTATTCTATGTGGCCAGTTACAATTTTTTTAAATAAAACAAATTCTTTAAAAAAAAAGTTAAATTATTAAATTACCTCAATTTATTTGTAATCTTTCCAATTGTCAAAAAAATATAAGAAAACAAGTCCAATAAACCCAGTTGTACCTACATGTATATGGTATACCTAACGTGACCATATTTTTTTTACTCAAAGCGGGACACCTGTAAATTTTAATAGGAAAACCATAATAATTTTTTCGTAAAATCACAACAATAGAAATATAGTATATATAGTATAATATATTATATTACATAATTTATAAATTTTTCGGATCCTCAAATCTTTTTTGGTAGTTTGTGGTAGTGACTTGTGATGAATAAGTACATGCTCTCTTTTAGTGGAATAAAATGAATATAATATGATAAAAATAAAATTTTTTGAAAGCGGGACAATTTGGGTTTTTTCGGGACAGCGGGACATAAAGCTTGAAAGCAGAACTGTCCCGCCAAAAGCGGGTCTATGGTCACGTTAGGTATACCTAATATGTGCAACAAAATTACATTATTAGTTTGAAATTGTGATTATTCGTACTTTTATATTTGGTGGCACGATCGAAAATAATTGTTTACCAACGGTGCCTCAGTAGGAAAAAAAAATTCGGCATCACTGGCATAGAGTACCAACAACAAAAAATGTAATTAAAGTTAAATAGTTGTCATTAAACCTGTCATTGTTGACAATTTTGCTTTAAATCAAACCTATTTACCTATATCCAACATCATAACAAAATAAACTATAATACTTTTTTTTATTAAATATTTAAATAATTATAATTGGTTTTTAAAATGAGTTTATGAATAATATACATATACAATTTTAATTTTTTACGTAAAATAAAATATGTGGCTGCACTTCAATTTTGTCTGTGGTCTTATACATCTTAACTTTGATTATAAGGTCATCATGAATATTCCACATTCCATTTGACCTTCTAACATGTGAACTGTAGTGCCCTATTTCATCAGTAGTTCAAGGCTAGTCTGCTTAACAGCTCAAGATTTGTGTAGGATTTCCATCTCAAACGATAATCGATAAGTGTTAGGCGTAGGTCTCCAAGCTTAAGTGTATAGGTAGGTACGAGTTCGAACCCCGCTCCGGTGTATTCGGCGGATTTCACCGGGCGGCCTATGAGATCTAGGTTCACTTTAGACTTTTTTAAATTTTTTCTATCAACTTAACTTAACTTAATCTACCTCAATGAAAATTATCATCAACTTCCCCAGCCGTGATAATAATTTATGATACAAATGTAAGGTTAAGTCTATAACTTATGGTAATTAATCATAATTCATAACTGTAGATTGAAAAAAAAAAAATTTGAGTAATTTAAAATATACCAATATCGTGATGTTTGAACAATGTGCCAGTGCTAGGAAATTTTCTATTTCCCGGGTTTCCGGAAAAACCAGGAAGTAGCAAATTCTAAAAATAGCGTAGCAAAATGTAGCAAACTCGTAGCAAATTTTTGACACCTGTTTTGCATCGATTTAAAAAAGTGCCAGTGCTACGTCAAGTATTAGCACTGGCATGTTTGTTTCCGAGATTCCGGAAAAACCAGGAAGTAGTAAATTTTAAAAATAGCGTAGCAAAATGTAGCAAATTCGTAGCAAATTTTTGATACCAATATCCAGACGTTTGAACAATGTGCCAGTGCTGGGAAATTTTCTATTTTCCGGGATTCCGGAAAAACCATTAAGTAGCAAATTCTAAAAATAGCGTAGCAAAATGTAGCAAATTCGTAGCAAATTTTTGACACCTGTTTTGCATCGATTTAAGAAAGTGCCAGTGCTACGTCAAGTTAGCACTGGCATGTTTGTTTCCAAGATTCCGGAAAAACCAGGAAGTAGCAAATTCTAAAAATAGCGTAGCAAAATGTAGCAAATTCGTAGCAAAATATTAATGTATGATTTGATGTTGTAGCATTAAGTGCCAGTGCCAACTTGACGGACGTACTAACCTAAGCTAACCGTAGAGACCGTGACTTTGTAATATACCTATCATTTCAACCACACGAATGTTGGGACGATGAACATTTTGCACCACCCCGAGAAAAACTGAAATGATCCAGTGTGACTATTATTGTATACGTTTTGGAGTAGGCAATAATATATTTTTTCCAATACATATTTTTATTTTATTTTATATTATGCTTGTAAAAAAAAAAAACATGGGTTTAATAACATATATTATATAGGTTTATAGGTATGAAATAAATAATTGTTTACATACTAATTTCACCATACCAATACACAGATTTAAAAGTGCAAATTCGTTTGTGAAATATTATAATATAACCTGCACCTACGCGTAGTTATTCGGTCAGACGTCGTGTAATTTACTAACGATTGTGTTTATAATATTATATTATATCGTATTTGGATCTGTTTAAATTGTTGTAATTATAATATGTACACATAATGCTATAATAGTATTTAGTATTCTTATTAAATACAATCTTCTCGTGGAATGAAATAACACGATTCCACAAAACGACGCCGAGTTCGAAACTTATTTTAAACCGTCGCGTAAACCTAAATACAATATGCCAGCGTGAACCACCCTATATATGTGTGTATGTATATATGTATATGTATATGTATATGTATATGTATATGTATATGTATATGTATATGTATATGTATATGTATATGTATATGTATATGTATATGTATATGTATATGTATATGTATATGTATATGTATATGTATAATGTATATAATATATATAATGTACATACACGTAAACGCGTAATATTATGTGAACAAAAACTAATTATACAACTTTTGTCATACACACCGAGTCACGTAGGTACCGCGTAGCGCATTAAATAAACAATTTTACCCGTTTCGAAAGGGGTGGTGGTGGTGGTGGCGGTCCAGTGTAAAAATGCATCGATAAATGCACGCGCATTTAAAATGTTCGGCCGATGGCAATGATGTCGGACGAAAAGGATAATTTAAATGCAAATACTCGACAACCGGAACTGGGAATTTCCCGTGGGATTCGCGTCAAGGTTAATTCGAAAGCCTATATGGCGCAATGGGGGCGGACGAGAGTTCGGTAGTTCAGAGAAAGTTGGAAGGGACAGCGGCGGCGGTCTGTGATAAATAAAAGAGTGCCAATTTGGTTCGTTCTCGATTATAGAAAGAGGTCTACACGACATCATCACCACCTGCAGCAGTTTCGAATGTACACAATGAGCGATGTCATTATAATAAAATTGCCGCAGAGCATAGGCGGAGTTTGATAAATTTGGGTTTTTTTTGGGGGGGGGCGCGGCCCGCGGCCTGTGAACCACATGTCTTTATTTGCGGCCCGCGAATACATTTTAAGTATAGAGTGTATTTTTTTCTATACATTAATGAACATTTTTTTTTTGTTTATTACCAAATAACTTAACCTTGTACGGCCCGCGAGATTTAAAAATAATAATAGGTGGCCCACCGCCTTAAAAGGTCGAAGACCCCTGATTTAAACCATTAAACTTAAATAAAAAATTAGTGTTAATGATATAAAACTATTAAAACTGTAGGTACATAACTTCGGTATAAATTTGGGGGCTAATCAAAAACTAAGGCTAAGCCCCCCCACTATCTCCGCCTATGCCGCAAAGTGCAGAGAGACATGCGGTCGGGGTGCTGAGGTCGGTTTCGATTTTTATACAATAAAATTCGACGATATTGTTAAAATCGTTTAATATGCCAAAATTCTGTAATACGCGAAAATCGCAGTGGGGAAACGCAGTTTTGAGTGGCCGTTTAATTCGGGTACGCAACGAACACGTCATATTATCCATTCGATTAAACGCTTACGTTTTAAGAACTTTTATAATTATAAGGTTTAGTAATTCGGCGGTGATGGTGTTATTAAAATTAAACACCTTCCTATACACCTGGGTTGATATATAGTAGAAGTATACAATGATGGTAGGTATAGTATGGTATTAACTCGAATTAAAACAATACAATTATTTAATAATTTTCTTTCTATCTTGCAAAGTTCAAGTCCCATACCCTTTTAAATATTCTAGTTAATCTCTCTATACTCTTTGTTGTGTTGAATTATTCAACTTTACCACTCTAATCGGGATACCGATTCAAAGCCGAGTCGACATAAAATGCAATTTAAACGAAATTTTTCTGTAGACGTTTTAAACGAGTTTTATAATATATTAATACAAGTAGAAATTGCTGTTTTCGTGCATTTTAATAATTTATAAAATAAATTAAAAGTTAATAACACGTCTTACTATTCTATAGCCATATACGAGTATATATATATATATTATATATTGTTGTATGCATTTCACAGTATGTAGAAATGAATATTTAAAATAATTTAACGAAGCAAGTGAAAATATATTTGAATAAGTAAAAAATAGAATTACTTCTGTAAAATATAATATAATATACTGCAGTGTGCAATGAACAGTAAATGAAAAATTAAACTATTATCCATAAGGTATCTAATTTTTGTGTGTGCAAATTTAGTTTAATGAAAAGTAATAATACCATATTAGCCAGTGTTTCCTATACTACATAAGGTTATTAAAACCATTTATTCCTTATATATTATGATTATTAATACATTTTAGTTTTGAAGTAATTAGTATTCTAAGTATAGGTAGGTACCTATATAAACTCAAATTATTTATTTAAAAAAATATAAGTAAATTTTTTTAAGTAAATTAAATAAAAATATTCATTTAGGTATCTATATTTTATATAGTAAGAGGTCTAATATGCAAAACAATTTATTGGCAATTTGAAATAAATAACACATTAACAATTAAAAACCGCAGATTATATCGAACGATAAATGAATAAATATCTGGAAGTAATGATTTGTATTTTCATATAGCAAAACGATAAGATGCGTCGTCGGTATACATTGAATTGGAATGGATCACATTACCACGAAGAGCACACCGTTAGAGAGGTCCCAAACTGCATCGTTTGTACCCAATTCGGTTGACAGTCAATAATGTGGGTGGATGTCGTGATAAGTGAAATTCGTGGAGTTTTCCGTGCACGCGGGTAACATAAAATACGATATAAATTTCGAATGGATGTAAAAAATTGGAAAAATATCATTGGTCGGGAAAATATCGTTGCGTCGCTGCGAGATGGTATATTGATAATAATAATAATAATATGTAATAAAAAAAAAAGCCAGGGCGAAATGCGTTTCGTCTGGGGAGGAGTATCCTGCCTGCAGTATCCACCCCTCAGCAGGAAACAACTCGACGTTGTTTATGTGATAAAGTCACGAGTACATAAAATAAACTTCCTATATGTGGGCAAACAACAAACGTCGCGGGATGTGGATGGAAGGAGCTGCTGCACAAGTCGAAAAGTTCGATTTTGCTCACCCGGAAATGTGTGTACGAAATGTATATATATATATATGTCTTAAAAAATAGAAAAGGTAATGGAAAGAGAGAATATGGGACATAAAAAAAATAAAAAAAATACGTCCTTGTTAAAAAAAAAACTAACGCTGCACAATAGACCGCGGGACCGAAACCGCGTTTTCCAAATGTTGTTGGCATAATAAAATCAAATTTGATCTTATAACTATACACGCGCGATATACATTATATATATATATATATATATTTCTCTCTAAAACGATGGATATCAAGGGGAAAGATTGATTCTTTATATATAGCGTTTGCACTTATATATATATATATATATATATACCGGTACGCCGCCTCCGTCATGGAGAGTTTTTTCTGTTGCCTTTTCCACGTGCGCGGTGTTCAAAGAAAAGTGCCTGCTTTCTTTCTAGCTTCATATATTATTATTTTATACTACATATATTATATATGCGATATACATATATATATATGGGCACACGGCCACGTCATCGTGTGGGTTACTTATATAGTTTTCGCGGAAAAATGCACGAGCATTGGTTTCACCGCCGCGGTGTGAAATAGTACGGTTTTGGGTTAAACAATATATATTTTTTAAAACCGAAATATGAAAGGTGAAAAAAAACTGTTGTACATTATGCAAACAGCTAGGTATAATATAGCTGCAGTGAATATTCTGCAATCTCGAAAAGTATATAATATATATATTTTGTATTCGGACGCGATCTGGAAACTACGACATGTATATTATTTAGAGGCGAGTGTGGTGATGGTCTAAGACGTCCGCAGCAATAATATTCACTCTAGCGTGTAGGTATATACTCGTACTTTGGCACTGTTTGTTTACGACTTTTTCAATTCCAAAGGCCGTTTTGAACCGATCGCCAAAGGATTATGACCGCTTCGTTTACCCTGCGTACTGCATGTAGGTGTGCTGCGGAAATAAACGAATTTCTCAATTAAACTCTATACGCCGTTTGTCCGTTCTTTTCGAGTGCTAAAATTCAGTATAAACAACCACTGGCGATCGTGTGAGACCTTATCTATACTGTTAATCGACATCTGATGTGTACGAGTATTATATATATATACCTATCCCCAGTGCCGGATTTAGAACAGTCCCTTTTAAATATGCCACCCCTACCCCAAGAAAAAAAATGTAGCATTTATTACCGATAAATTTAATGTAATAGGGTAAATGTAAATATTATATAAAATTAATTTACTCAGTTACGTAAATGCATAAAATATTTATATGATTTGTTTTTTGAATTTCTTACAAAATTTGTCGACCCCAAAAATGTTGGTCTAGGCGTATATCCGGCCCTGCCTATCCCTCAAAATAGCGATTGAGTATATATAATCACTGCGTGCTTACCGCAATGTCATTGTAATATTATTATATATTAGGTATATAATATAGTTGGTGGTTTAAAAACTAAAACGGGTTTAAAACTATATATTTTATTGTTTAGTGAAACTAATAAATTAAAATGCATGTTACATAAACTTAATTATTAATGTTCGGTTTAATTTATATATACGTACATTGCCCGAGACAAAATGCGTGTTCCAACAATGTGCTACCACCAACGGCGCTAAACGAAAACTGAGGTTTAATATATAAGCGTTTGTGTTATTCGCTCTTCCTCGATCGCTACTTACTATATATATGATGTGGGGAAACGGCTACCTTACGTCATATCTACGATTAATTTGAATAAACTGTACGCACCACAACGCACGAATATGAATTTAAATCGTATATTTCTGTGATTTTCAGTCGCATGGCACCTGCTGCAGCTAATAATGTTCCATTTTGAAATTCTTATTTTTCTTATCACCACGTAAATGAGACAAGACGTGCATATAGTATACTGTTTAGTGTTCAAACTAAGTCCAATAGTCATTAATATTATTAAATAATATAAAATTAGTCAATGCATATAGTTGATTTTTTTTTTATTGTGACGTAGGTTTGAGATTGTCAGAAGGGGCATCCGTTTAAATCTAAGATCGAACCCATTTAATCTTGATCGTTACTTGACGCTTGATTTTTTTTTAAATTAATTCACATAATAACGATAAATCAATAAAAAAAATGTAGCATGACATTAATAATAATTATGAACCTATATGAACAATATCCTAGTTTCGAATTACAGCGATATTAATTATTAATTGTAAATATTATTATGGTTAATATTTACAGTATTGCGTGTAGATGAATTTATCAAAAATATGACCATATTATATCGATGATATAAAAACGATTATTCACGTATTAAAATGTGTATATATAGTTGTATATTCATTATGACGTATTATAGTTACTTTACTTTATTGAAATTAAAATTATTGATTTATTATGCGTAAAAAAATGATAATGTTTATTTGATTTTATTTTTAAATTTGTTGCTACCATAAAATTGAATTATAACCATACATTGTCATTCAAAGTTGAACGTTTAAACATACATGGTATGTATTATGTGAACACAAGAAAAAAAAGAAAAAATAAGAAATTTAACGATCATTGTAATAACGTATAGGTTTAAGTACTAAAATTTATAGTGGAGCTCACAAAGTTAAAAACTACCTACTGAAGGTTTTTTCGTTTATTCCTCAGATTTGGATTTGGAATTAGTATACCAGTGTATATATATTTTTATTTTATTTATTTAAGCCTCGGCGTCTATGGTCATTGGCATACAAAGAGTTTTAAAGGTTCACATTTTCTTAAGATACATTATATTTTACATATTATACAAGTTACAGATTATAAACTATTTATGAGATTGGTCTTAATTATAAATGTAATCATGTGTCATCCCTGTATTATATTATATACTTAGTATATTGTACTTATTAATTAGTTATATGTACAAAAAAACTATTAATTATACCCCACTCGATAGTTCATAAACCATACTTTTACCATACGATATTCATAGTAATAATAAATAATATATTCTTAAGCACCAACTTACCTAAAGCGTTTGCTAATTTCCGTTTTTATAAAAAAAAAAGAGGACGATCGAATAATCATCATTGCAGAGAGACTTGAGTATTATATTATATAGTAGCACATGTCTATATATTATTATATCGTGTGGGATGTATATGAATATACTTCATTCGTACGGACGGCATAAAGACAATAACTCGAAATCGGGTATATTGCTTTTGTAAATAATTGTGTATGTCTATAGAAATTCCAAAACTGTCGGTTCATCTCTCTGAGAAAGAGAGACAAAACAAAGAGGGAGATATGGAGTATATACGTCTCAATTTAGAGGCACAATAGACCAATGGATGCGAAACGGGCCACGAGTGGGGGGAAGTTATGTGGGGACGAGAAGAGGTACGCGCGGATATCTGCCCTTAAGCTTCTTATTAAACTCGTGACCCCCTCTTATGTTCCTCCGCCGTCTCCACCGCCACCGCCACTACAACCACACCGCCTCCGCCTCCGCCACCGGTCACCACCACTGTTCAACCACCGCCTCCACCGCTATACTACTACCACCGCCTCCACCACACCAGTCGCCGCCGCCACCAAATGATGGGTTCTGGACACACTATAGGAAAATAGTAACTAACCGAGCCCTAGTGCGCAAAACATGTGGTCCGATTGGCTCGAAGCCGTTATTAAATTGTATTATATCTTTGGAATTTTCATTAAATACACCCGCCGGGCTTCTGTTTTTATTCGCATGCCATAATAACGGCCGCGGAAAAGCTATAACAAAGTTTTTACAGAACAACAAAAATCCTCTTCTGACTTACTTATACTATTACACTATAGACGGCGGCGGAGGCCACCGCCATGTTAAACTTTTCACATTTAGCCGCGCTCGAGGTCGAAAATCGCTTTTGCAATGTTATTCCGAGGCAACACTTAAATGGTGTGACTCTTATGGACGTGATTATTGTTTCGCGTGTTCTTCTGCGACCGGAACAAATGTCGCAGCACATTAAATATTTCGTTCTTTATTACACACGACGCACGCACACACACACACACAATATATATATGACACACAGTCCGTCTATTATTATTATTATTTTTTTTTTTTGAAAGTACCCCCAGTGCTATTGTATTCAGTGAAAAAAATATCTCTAATTATGATTTCAACTGATGACATAGATTACCTTTTTGTTATATACTATTAAAGGGAGCAGCTAAATGACTTAGAAGGTAAATGACCACAGTCTTGACTTGGTATATGAAGTGTATGCACTATGCCTTTAAAAAAAATATATTATCCAACGGAATATCGAATGCGCCTATTTTTGTTTTAAAAATGATTGACAAAATTAATTTGAAATTAAAACTTTTAGGAATAATAAATTCCTATTAAATCAATGTTTGATTAATGGTCGTCATTATACTTTTAAATTTATTTGTTCCAATGATGACAAAAAACAAAACGAAATGTCAATAGAAACGTTAATGACTAGGATAGTATATTTTAAAGGTCTTGAATTATTTATTCAGAAATATTTAATCAAATGTAGTCTGAAATTACAAATGATTTATATGGGGAAATAAAATATAATTTGTACTTCACATAATGCAGGTATAATCATTAAAAATAAATCAGAAATTAAACAAAAATGTCAAAACTATTTTCTGTATATACACTATCGTAATCAATAAAAATGTATATTTTACGATGGTAGAATAATGTATAAAAGTTTAATATAAGCATTAAATATAAAATGATTTCGGCTAAGTTATCGGTTGAGAAAAGATATATAATAGCTATAATATTTCAATAATTCATTTATAGAATGTAGCATGTTAATCCTAGGGGGGTTTGCGAAAGGGCATATATTATTTTATATTTTTTAAAACCACGCTGAAAGGATGTGCAATACATTTCTCGCTGTGGCATGCATAAATACGAATCCATAAATTATTCTCGAGAAGAATGCAATTATTATTCGAAGAAAAAACTTTACATAATAATATAATAATTCGTTTTATGTGTGTAGGTATCATAATATGGTGAAGGATGATTCACCAATAGCATGTGCTTAACCCCATTTTTTAATTTTTTAATTACGCACTTTCTTTACACCCCGATTTAAAGAACTTTTAAGTTAACTCGAAGAACATATTTTTAATTACTTAGATTTATTATGCCATTTAAGAAAGTGTCCTGTAGCGATAGGTGGAAACTTCTCTTTTTTCCCAAACGAACACCGCCATTTTTTAATGGACAATGTCGAACAGGTGACTTTTTTGAAAATATTAATATAACTTATATGTCTTTGTTCAGATATGACAACGACTGGTCTTTCAGTTATTGAACTTTGTGCCATTATAATGACAGGGCTCCGACGATAATAATATTATAGAGGCCATCGCTATGATGATGATTTTAAAAAGGTTTTAATTAATATCGATCCATCATAAACATTTTTTAACCAGTGATGATTGTCTGAGTATAATAAAAACTAAAATACAGTATATATTTTTTATATTTTATGTAAAACGTTGATTAAGGACTATTTCGCTTGTATTACGAGTTATTCGTTTGAATTTCTTTTCAAATGGGTACCTACATTAATACATTTTCAAAAACATCTTCCGCTTAATAATTCGCAGTAAAAAAATATGGTTCACAAAAGAAGTTTGTACCGTAGCGCGGTTTGCTTCTTAAACGGCATAAAATATAATCATTTTAATAGGTATTTGAAAATATTGTTCTCAGTCCTTAACTATAATACATACTTCAAAATTACAAAAAACGGAAATCGAATAAAATATGCGTTATTTAAGTATATAAAATGGGTGAATGCTCGGCGAATCAACCGCAAATATTATATATATTCACGGTGTAACAGAAAAACCTGACAAACAAAAATATAAAATTAGTAACAATTTAACGTATGAAAAAAATGTTGAAAATTATATGGATAGTAAATAACTTAATATTTACTTATGTTTAAAAATTCCCAAAAATAATATTTTGAAAAAAGTAATTACGGTTCAAAAAAATGTATTCCAAAAAATATTGATATTTAAAAAAATTGTAGAAAATAAACCACTCGACTTAGAAAAATGTTTTTACCGCCAACATTTTTCTTATTAACAGATTTACAAATTGGCTACATAAAAATTGTTATACTTTAAATGTATAGAGCAAATATCTAAATTGTACAAAAAAAAATTTAAAATATTGATTACAACAAAAGTTATTTTGTTTGTCAGTTATTTCTGTTACATCCTGTATAATCGAAAAATTAAATTCAATGTCTCGTCTGTACGACCGACGACTGTATGTGTGTGCGTATATTATTCTATTGGTATATATTATTTACTGAATATCTAAGCACATTATAAAAATAAATCCGTTTTCGTGCAAATCTCAACAATATAATATAATATATTTTGTATGCGTATATCAATAATGATTTTACGTTAAAAAAATATTCGCACAGTAATATTCTTCAATCCCCAACTTTGAGGATAGTTACTGCCTTTTGATAAAAAATTGGACCTAATTAGTAATAAGTATACAGTTGGTATTTTAAGCAGGTCAAAAATAAAAAGTTCAAAGTACTTTTCAAACCAATAGAGAACGATATTATTAATGAAAAACGAGAGTATGTATTTACAAAATACCAGTTTTCAACGAAATCGAATTTGTTAATTGTTTGTAGTTCAAAAATTAACAACAGCCAATACTTGAAGCTTTTACCAAATATTTGCGTATCGTTATTTATAAATATTTTGGTTCTTATAGCTATTTATAGATATTTTAATTGTTCTACTTTTTAGTTGTTATTCGATTTATAAAATGTCTTTTTCGCGGTCAAAAAGCTTGAATATTGAATATAGTTAATACTAATAAATTGTATAGTAGCGGTTTGCTTCTTAAACGGCATAAAATATAATAATTATAATAAATAATTGCAGTATTTGAAAATATTGTTCTCACTCCTTAACTATGTATGCTTCAAAATTACAAAAAACTGAAATCGAATAAATACGTTATTAAAGCGTATAAAAGAGGCGTATCAACCGCAAATATATTATATAATCGAAAAATTAAATTCAATGTCTTGCCTGTACGACCGACGACTGTATAATATGTGTGCGTATATTATATTCATTGGTATATTATTTACTGAATATCTAAGAACATTATAGAAATGAATCATCAGTGTTTTTAATCCGTTTTCATGCAAATCTCAACAATAATATAATTTATTTTATACGTACGTACATCAATAATGATTTGACATTATAAAAATATTCGCGCAGTAAAATATAGTGATTTAAAATAAGAAATATTTTATGGGTTGCTTGTTTTTACAGTCCGACGTGGTTGAGAGTACACTTGTGGGAAACGGCAGTCTTAATAAATCTGATCAAGTCGGAAGTTGTTATGGCGTAATATATGTTTAGTACACATAACTTGCAAGTGTTTCGTCGTTGATATTATATATATACGTACAACGTACAATAACAATGTAATCTTTATCGCTATATATATATATATATATATATATATAGTGTTTTAAAAATTGATTTGGATTTTTAAACCCTTTGCGTTAGCATCAAAAAATGTGTGGCTCGAAAAGAAACGATTCGTTTTAACATTTCGGCATAAGTCAATAATGTGTTATTAATAATAACTTATTATATATATTTAATAACCGCTACAACAGGTTATAGGTAGTCACTTTTATATTTAGTACCTACCTACTTATAAGTCCAAACAAACATCACTGAAAAAGGCACATATTATTATTATAAATTCAATGCAGTTATAGTAGGTAGGTAGGTATGGGTAGGTACTGACTATACATGTTAAATTTTACATATACACCTCAATTTTCAGTTAAATCTATTATTATTTTTTTTACGTATTTTTGCCTGCAGGACGAGATATTTCGTGTAATATAATAATAACAACGACTAAATCTAGTTGATTTATGGAAATTACGAAAAAATAAACAAATATTATGTTAGAGGAAAAATAATAAACTTTAGAATTCATAAATCTAAATGCAGCCACCGTTGTCTTTAAGAAACCTTTTGACGATGTATAAGTGTAAATAAGTGAAAAATATTTAAATAAAAATGGAAATTTGTATTTCATTTTAATGTTTTTTTTTTTCAATAAATCAACGCAACGACATAAAATATAATTTAGAATTAAACGTATACAAAATAAATGTATTGCGTATTGCGTATGATAAGCGTGGCAGTGGCTTAAAGTTACCTAATATTTAAAAACGACCAAACATTATTTATATTGTAGATATTGTTCAATATAAGCGTATGGACATTTTTACTCAAATGTCAACGTTTATAAAATCAAGTCTATGATATTTTGATGTTTAAAATGTTTGTTTTTGAACAAAAAAAAAAAATATATAGTGTAAATATGTATGTAGAAAACAATCTGTTTTTTCGAATGACGTGTACTTACAAAGTACAAACAAAAAATAAAATAAAATCAATCCTTGTGTTTAAGTTTTAGATTCTGAGCGGAATGATGGATACCTATATTGGTTTTACAATATGTGTGTGTGTTTTTGTTTACATATATTTATTTATTTATGGTCATGTCTGAATAGTCTCTGTTTGTAGCAGAAAATATTCTTCAATCTCCGACTTTGAGGACAGTTTCTGCCTTCTGATAGAAATTTGGATGTAATTAGTAATAATAAGTATATAGTTGGTATTTTAAGCTGCAGGTCAAAAATAAAAAGATCGAAGTACTTTTCAAAACAATAGAGAACAATATTATTAATAAAAAACGAGAGTATTTACAAAATACCAGTTTTTAACAAAATCAAATTCGTTAATATTGTTTGTAATTCAAAAACTAACAACAGTCAATACTTGAAACTTTTATAAAATATTTGCCTACAGTCATTTATAAATATTTTGGTTCTTATCGAGCTATTTAGAGATATTTTGATTTTTCTACTTTTTAGTTGTTATTATCGATTCATATATAAAAAATAAAATCTCTTTTTCTCGGTTAAAAAGCTTGAATATTTTATATAGTATTAAACCGCTCATATTATGTTGTTCGATAAAAAAATATCAAAAATAATGTCGTGATTTAATTAATTTTCACAAAAAATATTTAGCTTGAAATTACCACATTAATTTTGTAATACCGTTCGAAGCTGACGTCTTAACGAAATGCGATACTGTCATATTGTATATTGATATTAAATGAGCGTATGCGCGACAACGATTTTCCTCAAATTATTTTGGTCGTTTTAATAAAAATTTTACTCGTTTAAACTCAGTCCAACTCGTCGTACTATTACCAATCGATAAACGAATTACTAATATTATCTAATAGCAGTAACATAAACGAATTATATATAATATCCTCAGGAGTGGAGCCCGCGGACACACCGCACAGCAAAATCGTTTTTCGTACGATTTATCATTGTCCGCTCGTTTAATTACAATTTAACACATCCATTACAACAACGGCGACCTACCACCACTTACCCCGCCCTCGAGAGAGGTACACTCGAAATCTAATGTACACAAAAGCGACTTAACCGTTCACCAGTTTTTTTTCTTTTTTATTTCTGCACATTATATTTATAGCGATCAGTATAATATATGATTCAGTAATTAGTTGTATATAATATACGATAATATATTATAGATATTCACATCCAAACAATGACTATATTCATCACAACTCCGCAGTACGTCCAATATACAGATCATATTATATTATTATATTATAAAGTGTGATCCATCTAACGCAAGACACTCAATATTTCAAAAAATATTTACGTTTTTGATAATATTTTTATTACATGGTATGAATTCGTTACAAAACGACATTTTTAACCTTATTATTTTTTAAGTTTTTACTTTTTTGAATTACAACATACAGTTTTAATTTTATAATCCAAAGCAGAATATTTTTCTGAGTATTTTGATACATTAAAAACGAATTTTGGACGAGTAGTTAATGAATTATAAGTATTTGAAGATTCGAGGAGCGGAGTAATGGACAACATTTTGGGGGGTACCCGATACCACCCCACACTGCTCATCAAAACTTTAAATACTTATAACTCATAAACTAATCGTCTAAAATTCGTTTTTAATGTATCAAAATACTCAGAAAAATATTATGCTTCGAAATATAAAATTAAAACTGTATGCAGTAATCAAAAAAAGTAAAAAACTTAAAAAATATGGTTATGGTAATGTGATTTTGTAACGACTTTATACAAAAATATTTCCAAAAATGTGAATACTTTTTAGAAATAATGAGTGTTTTATGTTAAATGGATCACCCACTGTATACAAAGCAAGAAGTCAAACATTCGTTTTTGCTTACGCAGTGTATTGATTTATTAAGCTCTAGCTTTCGCTAGATTGCTGCGTGTTATTATGAATATTTTTCAAATTCTATGGAGACTGAAATATTATTGAATTGCGATAGAATTCGAATCACCCAAGTACAGTTTAACACATCCATTACAACAACAGCGACCTACCACCACTTACCCCTCGCGTGAGAGGTACACTCGAAATGTAATGTACAGAATAAAGCGACTTAACCGTTCACCAGTTTTTTTTCTTTTTTATTTCTGTAAATTATATTTATAGCGATCGTGTCACGATTTATTATTTACTAATTAGTTATATGATATACGATAATATATAGATATTCACATCCAAATGACCATATTCATCACAACTCTGCAGTTCATCCAATACAGATCATAATATTATAATTATATACAAAGCAAGAAGTCAAATATTCGTTTTTGCCTACACATACAAGCAGTGTATTGATTTATTAAACTCTAGCTTTCGCCGAATTGCTGCGTGTTATTATGAATATTTTTCAAATTCTATGGAGACTGAATAATATTATTGAATTGCGATGGGAATTCAAATCACCCGCGTACAATCGTATTACCTATCGTAATAACCGTTTTCTAAGTGAAGTGGGTTACGATATTATTATTATTATTATTGTTCACTGGAGTTTCAGAAAAAGTGGTCAAGTTTTCTAAATCGTGCACGACGAGGTGCAGTGTAGTAATA
The DNA here is from genome assembly GCA_022818045.1 of Neotoxoptera formosana. Taxonomy (NCBI): domain Eukaryota; kingdom Metazoa; phylum Arthropoda; class Insecta; order Hemiptera; family Aphididae; genus Neotoxoptera; species Neotoxoptera formosana. The sequence goes on along the minus strand of CM040631.1, from coordinate 32,817,668 downwards.
ATTTCGAACGGTGTTTATACAATGGAGCTATACGAGGTTTAAAAGGAATAACACTGCCGTAAACGAATAAAAACCCATTTACTCATTCGTATTACACCTCTGTTTGTTGTACGATTGTCGTTGAGTCAATACCATTGTAGTGCTCCTATAAAATATCAGAGGATTTAGAGAAAAACCTCGTCTATATATAGTCAGAGTTATCCGAGTTGTGGTTTGTTTGAAAACAGGCGCGACGACACATCAAAAAAAGTAAAAAGAGGAAAATGCGTAGTCCTTTAAGTTCTATAAGTAGTAGCGGGGAATCGCCGATTGGTCTCGCTGTAGAGTCACCGAACAAATAGGGTCTTACGCCTATTTATATCCCGTCGGATAACCGCACTACAATATAATATCGAACAATTATTATATTTTCGGTGCATATTGGTTGTATATAATGGTCGTGTGTACTGCGGCGATATATCGACGAATAAGTGAAAATACATCGACAAGGACATACATCTGTTTGATTTTTTTATGTGAAAACCGGTAAATCAATTATTAAGTCCATCAGTTGTCCAAGATCTTTGGGAATATTTAACTTCGAATATACTGAAATGATATTTCTGATGAAAATATTAAACGAAATTATTGACTGTGAATTAGTGTGAGTAATACCTACATATTGTTATGGAATGAAATAATTAATATCAACATTCAGCCTAGAACAAAGCAAAATCTAATTTTGGGCTCATCTTGAGACATCTATATTGACTGTAAATATTTTAGTCGTGTCGCGTATTCAATTTACAGAGAAATATAATATGAATTATTTTTGAAAATATATCTCTGACTCGAAAATACGTTACTATAGTGTCGAACAAATTAAACAAGTACCGACTATTATTGCAAATTATACAATAATTCAATCGGAAATGGAAATCGATAAAATCGTCGAGCTTATATAATATATACTTAATTACTAAATCGGCGGCGTGTGACACGATACGAATAATAATATAATATACGGCGGTACACGCATTATAATTATTTATAATATACAATATGTAGGTACTGTTGTTTTTGTGTCAGTCGTTTGGTATCGAACTATATGCTTACCCCTTATAACAAGTAGCAAATCCCTCGTTAAATTTTCAGAAGGTTGTATGATGTATTGATATCCGCTCATAAAATATACAACTCGAACAATAACGATCCTCGAAAACGATCATTTTCGACCGTATAAAATAATATAATATAATAATATATTGTACAGGTATTTCATGTTTCTCAGCAGATTTGGTACTCGCACAATATAACAAATTGTTACCGAAGGAAAAATGCATTATACATGTTGTTCGGCTCGCCAGTCATTCGTCTTTCAATCCCGTCAAAATCACATCCAAAATTAATGTCCGGTCGCTGTATACGTTTTGGCCAACACGTGGGTTTAAACGCAAAGTACCCGAGACGTGATTTATATAATTTTACATCCCTTTCACGCAGCTAACGCGTTCGGTCGAAATAAAAACAACTGTTACTTTTTTGACCTTTTTGCAGTGAAATAAAAAAAAATACGTGCAAGCCCCGTTTATACAACGATCTCGATTCTCGTATTGTTTTACCCGAAATTTAAGAAAAACCGAATTGCACGGAGCTCTTGTATTGTTATTATTATTATTTTCAATGAACAATTTCTGAGTTGACGACATTAATTCAAAAAAGCAATTTAAAGGTGGTACAGTACTTTTATAATTAATTTTAATTAATGTGCGTTGTAATTTTACGTTTGAATAAGTTTGTGGACAAAAATATTTGGAAAACAATGTTGAACAATTGTTACCTAACAGAGTTTATTATTTACTAATCGCATACAAACCATAATATAATATATTGTATCTTTATAAAAGATTTCATACAAATAAGTTGAAAAAAATATCTGATTAGGTGTAATAAAATTACAGGCTATGACGAATAATCAAACGGTTTTAACAGACAGTCAATATATAAATGTAAATAGTATTTTTTTAAATATCTTTAAAAAAAATAATTTACCCCTTACTATTATATTGCAATTGACTTTTTTTATGTTAAAGTTAAGCATGTTTATTAAAATATGCCGAAAATTAATTTAGTGACATGTGCGGTATTTCGTGAATGTTTTGTTTAGTTTGACGTTTCTACCATATATACACTTATAATAGCCATCTTAACTCTTCAAAGTTAAAACGTCAAACTAAGCAAAACATTCGCAAAATACCATACCACGCCACTGGTGCAACTATAAACTAACTTGATTGTTTGTAATAACACAAATAAAAACTAAAACTAAAAATAAAGGTAAAGCCTAACACGGTACATATTATAGGTATATAATATAGATCATAGATGTTAATTACTATATAAATTGTATTTATTATTATTTGTATTAATATTTAAAATATATTTGGCCGCCGCGGTTAGTATGCAAGGTGGTATATTTATTAATATACTTTGCACAAAAAACTATAACTTTTTAAATATTAATGTCAACAAGTCGTTATTTATAGGAAACCACGACATCATTTTTTGTACCGGAAATGCGATAACAGCTTTTTTTGTCAATAATTTTAGATTTTTATGAAACCATGTATCATTTTATAAATTGATAATCAGTAGTCGACGTAATAGATTAAAGGTTATTTATAACGCCGTAAAATAATAACGGTTTGTATAAAATAAAAATACATAAAATACACGATAATTTGGTTTTACTGTCGATTTAAATTATTCATTTATTTAAATTTAGTCAAAAACCAAACCTTCATAATGGTAAATTTGTTTTTTTGGTATTACGATTGTGAATTCATTTCAATTTTTCAAAAGCTTGTAAACAAATCAGTGTAAATATTGAATACGTTTAATGATAAACGTGCGAATCATAGCGTGTATAATAGGTATATATTATTTTTATTTGGTCACTCATCGGATCGCAGTCCGTAAAAGATTGGCGCGTTTGACTGCAGTTCCGCACACGATTTCGATTTCGACCCCTTTTAGGCGAAAATAAGACGAAAAAAAAAGGCCTAAAGCAATAAATATGTTTTTTTCTCCAGTCGAATAAATATATATATATATTTATATAATATAAAAAGAGAGCGAGCGAGAGAGAGAGAGAGAGAGAGAGAGAGAGAGTGAGTGAGAGAGGTGTGAGATTTATCCAAAAACATTAAACGGGATCCAAGACGGATATAATGGCACAACCATTTACGTGTAATCTACTCGATAATCGTCCACGATTTACTTCTAAAACGTTTTTCTACGGAACGAAAAGGACGACGGGGAGGAGAGAACCTATACAATATCCTAGTGTCCACACCCGCACCCACCCCGACGATGAAATGTCTGGTTCATTGATCCTCTTAACAGCCCTCGAGAGATAATTGGTTGCTTATTCGGAATTGATGTTTGACAGGAGGATTACCGCGCGTAGCCGCCAGTGCACAAAGATTGAAACCGGACGTTAATAGACGCGCCGCGTAATCGGGTGTTTACATATTATATCGTCATTTTATATAATAGTACCTAATAGTATATATTATACAGTGTGATCCATTTAACGTAAGACACTCAATATTACAAAAAGTATTTTTGTTTTTGATAATATTTTTATTACATGGTATCAAGTCGTTACAAAACATACATTTTCAAAAAAAAATATTTTTTTAAATATTTTTTAACTTTATTCTTTTTTTTAAGTTTTTTACTTTTTTGAATTACAACATACAGTTTTAATTTTATAATCCAAAGGAGAATAATTTTCTGAGTATTTTGATACATAGAAATCGAATTTTGGACGAGTTGTTTTTGAATTATAAGTATTTAAAGTTTAGATGAGCGGAGTAGTGGACCAACATTTTGCGGGGTATCCGCTACCCGCATACCACCCTACACTGCTCATCTAAACTGCAAATACTTATAACTCATAAAATACTAGTCCAAAATTTGATTTTTATGTATCGAAATACTCAAAAAAATATTCTGCTTTGGATTATAAAATTAAAACTGTATGTTGTTATTGTAACAAAAATATTTCCAAAAACGTAAATACTTTTCGAAATAATGAGTGTCTTACGTTAAATGGATCACCCTGTATATATATTAAAATAATAATAACGGTCGATAAACTAGTATTAGCCACATATTAATCGGTTCTACTCGCCATCAATAGTTTCTGCAGGATAAATAATTGGCTTCAAAATTAAAATACACGCGAGCAGGCGGATACGAAAGGTCAGGCGTAAAGTTCGATGTTCGACGAGCGGTGATAAACACTGCTTATTGCATATTAGTTAAAATTTAATATTATATCAAGTCCACGATATTGAACCAGACAACACGATAATTGTAAATAATTTAAAACTAAAAACCTATAGGTACTTTGAGGGAGAGCTAGCTGGTTATAGCTTTGTTACAATCATTTTTATAATTTTTCTTTTATTATCGTCACAATTTATTTATGTTAGGCCGTTTTATTGAGTAACTTCTGAGGTACAACGGCCTCTGTGTAGGTACTAAAAAAAAGTATAAGAAAAAGTAAATTTTTAATAGGTACTATACAACAAAAATGTTGCAGTCATCCTGTCAAAAACTATAACGACTGTACTGCCGGGCGGCGTAAAATTGTTACGTCCCATGGCCACATTGTTACCGTACATATACATATTTTTGAATTAATATTATTTAAGAAAACAAAATCAACGATAACAGTACCTGTAACAGGTACACCGTACTCCAAAATAGAATAATCACCTTTTGCGCATCGTCATTCGTCAATATGGAGCGATTGGAGCGGATAAAAGGCGAGTGATTCGTCTTAACGGACGACGAAAAACTGTTTAGTTTTACCAACGACTGTAACACGACTTGTATGGTTTTCTTTCCTACACAATTTATTTATTGGAAAACAAGCTGATTAATACAACGCTGAATAATTCTATTACTAGAATATTTGGCGTAGTACTACAAAATAAACAAATATAAAGTATATCGAAATAATCTTACCTTGCGGCCCCGCATTGGTGTGTGGTTGTATAATTAAAAACGAAAACCTTTGAAAAAATGTACTTTTGATCAGAAAAAACAGAAAATAGTTGATTTTTCTCAATACCTTTACATCATATACTGGATATCATCGCAACGCATAATATGGTAATGGAATTTGTTTCTTCGACTTCCAAAGTGTTACCATATATAATTGGATGTACAAAATATCTCTACTGTAACAACTAACCCCGCCATCCCTTACCTCTACAACTCCACAATAGGTTATAGAAAATATTATTATTACTAGTTTAGGGTTATTATTATAGCCCGAGAAATTTTTTAAAGCGCAGAATTGTTTAAAAGCTTTAAAAGTTATATCAATAATATTTAAAAATTGTATACTTCCACAAAATTTGTAAGCATATTTTTTAAAAAAAAATGTCATTCCTATATTTTCTCAAGTCAAAATACTTACTAATATTATTGGCTTTATTGCCTATCGCATATTTTCAATTCCAACGTTTTAACTAATTAATCATGTAAAATGCAATTTATTTTGGTTAGTCACATGCACGATAATAATGGACGATTTGAAATTGAATTCTTTGCTTAAGTAAATTATAATATTATTTTTATTATTATCATTGTACAAAATGAAATACAGAATTTAAACAAAACTAATTATACATTTAACTTAAATGTATAATAAATTATTTATTACGGTTATTATATACAAATTATTTGTCTAAACAATTATTTATAACATTATATAAATTAGTATTAAGACACAATATAATAGTATTTAGTATCATGATGCGTATAATAGGTTAAAAAGTGGCGTAAGTAATTGGTATCATAGAATTGAATAAATGTTTTCGAATAATTGGCAAGAAAACAAACTTTCCGACTACAATGTCTACATTGAACATCGTCACGTATTAAGTGGATAATGGATATATACTATACATACCATAATATTATATACCATGATAACATTTATAAAATTATATATACTATGCATAATAAAGGTACGATGTAGGTACATATAAGGACATTGTGCTCGGATAATTTTTAAGGTTTTAAACGAATTTACCGACACGGGTATACTTTTAATTATTCTAAAATTGAACACATTTTGATAGATCATTTTGTAGGTACCTAAATGTGTATAGTTTTAAGGTTATAATTTAAGCGGTCTATGACGATTTAAATCATTTTTGAATTGAATACAATGCAATTCAAACGTAGGTAATTTACTATAGTAAAATGTTCAAATAAAAACATGAAAGATTTGAAAACGACTAAAATACGTTTAATGTCGATGCGATACCTACTACCTTTATTATAATATATATATACACTGTCTTCCTGTTTATTGTATGACTATTATAATATAATTAAACAAATTCAAAATTGAGTAGTATTATTCTCCAATGCGTGATATACAGGGTGATTCACCAAACAGCCTCGCTCCCTTTTTTCTTTAATAATGCAGTCATTCAAAATCTGATTTTTAGATTTTTGGAAGACATTTGAAGCCCATACTTTAAAATTCTTTAGAACTTTCGTTCTACTTAAGGAGTGTCCCGTGGATGTACAATCTTCTGATTTTTAAATGAGAACCCCTTTTTTCTACTGTAAATTATTTGGCGGATGATTTTTCTGAAAATTGTGATGTATTAAAATTCGAACGAATAGTTTTTTGAGTAATTTAACTTTGTGTACTAAGAATATTAGGTCCATAATAATGAGCTTGGAAGATTTATTTGGCTATAAAGATTTGAAAATTGTAGTAATTAATATTAATCTATTGAAACTTTTAATTTGTTAAAATGGTCTAAGTATAGTAAACACAAGATCCGATATTACATGTATTTTATATTTTTGTAAAATCATTTCTAAGGACTATAATTGTCCTTAGTTTAAATATTTTAATAACTGAGAAACTTTCGTTCGAATTTTGAACTAGATACATCAACATTTTTATAACAATTTTACGCTAAACAATTTTTCAGTAAAAAGCGGTGTTTTAGCCCCAAGCACCCGGCACTATATTTAAGTAGTATAAAATATCTCAGGGATTCGAAAATGTAGTTTTAAAGTAGGTTAAAAATTCCAAAATGAGAATTTGAATAAATTTGTTACCTAATAAATGAAAAATAGGGGTTGTTAACGTAGTCGGTGAATCACCCTGTAAATAATAATTTACTTTTTGTTGAATATATTATTTTGAATTGAACTGATGAATATAGTCTAACTCTTTTATACTTATTGCTTATATAGTTATATAATAATAATAATAATAAATCCCCCGCTGCGAGTAGAATCAGAGCAATATTGGAGTCTCTAAGTATACTTAGCAATTTGATTCCATTTGAATAGGTACGATTTTGTACGAATAATAATATATAATAATAATAATATAAAGCTATTGCGTGCATGCGCAGAAATATACAAGAATAAACAATTAATTAATGTTTAACTGCATTGCCTGCAATCTGCATGTTTGGTACATAATATAATTCTATCGTTTTGTTTGATTCGAATAGAGCGTTCATATTTTGTTCGACACTGCATATTAAATAGTAAATAACGAACGATTATTTAACCGATTAACGACTGAAACACGATATAATATCATGAATAAAAAACAATAATACAATATTTTTTTATTGATTTATTGCCTAACTATACTATACAAATTAATTATATTAAACGATAGAATTTTGTGTAGGTACATCTATAGACAGGTACCTAGTTAATGTTTAATAATATAATAATTATGCAAATGAATTAATGAAGAGAAAATATTTAACGTTGAAGTGAATAACAGAAAAAAACGTAAACTCCCTAATTCACTTAATATTTCCATTGTTGTAGTATAAAATAATAATTTAAAATTTATAATAATTATAAATCTAATTTGCATGATTAAGCAAATGTGTATGCGACCAACACAATTTAATTGCCATCCATCAGCGGTGTGTATAATGCACAGACTTCTATCTAATAATACTATACAGATATTTGGGTTATGGTAATGTAATGATGTGTCGATTTCATCAACATTTGAACTTCAAACTCTCGTAAAAAAAAATATGCGGTATATTACGCTTGACTTTTATTTTAAACGAAAATACGTTCCTCGCTCAGCTCAGAATCTAAAAAGGGGTTGTCCCCGGGTAGTGGTTACCGGTTTGAGTAATGTACGAGTTAAATTTGAATTCAAATAAAATAAATCGTTGCAAACAAAAATCGATTCTAAAAGCGAAGACGGTCTGCAGTTAGCCAACAATATTACTAAGTATATATACAATACATCATTATATGTTTTTTGATATTGCTGTATAGAGAAAATTATATTACTATTAAAGTAAAAATAGAGTAAGTAGACTGATTTAATTAATTTTTTTTTTTAAACTCCGAAAACATTGCGTTTTCAATGTTATTAATATTAAATTATTACAATAGTACCTACCTATATATTTATATAATTTATTATTGTTATTTTGAGTCAATACGCAGCCTTTCTGTACAGAACAGAGTGAAGTATAAGTTCGTGATATTATAATAATAGGCAATAATATATACAATTAATCTAAATGTTATGAAAATGTAATTTTGTGTGTGTAAAATATAAAATATAATGATTAATGATAATATATTATGTTAAAGTTTCAAATCCTCACGAATAATGTTTTTGAAATACAACAAAATAATAAACATTGTTAATCTTTGTTTGAACATATAATTTAAAATTCAAATGTTTAAAAAAAATTGTGCTTGTATATTTTTAGATTACTTGATTTCAAAATAAACTACTAATGAACAACTTTGTATTAAATTGTCGATCCTTAGATATAAAAATTTTAATTTGCAATTTTTTTTTGTTTTGTAGTGATTGAATTTCAAATGCTTATGAAAAAAAATAGTGTCTATATATCGCTTTAATGTTTTTAAAATGTTTTAGTAACAACTTATAACTTATATACCTATAACCTTCTATTACATTTTCAAGTTGATTGATTGGAAAAACATTTTTTATTGACATTATAAGAAAAAAAATAAAAAAATAAAAACGAACATAAAAAATGTCTATTAAAAGCTCAAAAGAATCAAAATATTTTGAAAATAGTTCCACGTAGGACGAGTGATAATATAATCATTTGATGAAAATTTAAAATAGGTATGTATAGTTATCCGTTTTCAAACAAAATATGAAATTTGATAGAACCAAAAACTGGTTTTGCGTAAAAATTCTCGTTTTTTCCAATTATTTAGAAAAGTACTAAAAATTTATATTTTTTACCTCCTAAAATTACCAAAGTATTTTATTTTTAGATTAAAATGTTTTCATACATAAATCGAAAAAATGAATAAAAAAGGTCAACACTTTAAAAAAGAAAATAGTTCAGAGTCAAAGCACAAAACCAATGACCCCGCTCAGAATTTGAAAAAAAAACGAGATCTAAAGTAGACGGCGATATAATAATTAACTTAATGTCACAAATATTTAAATTAATGGAAGTTTAAAATAATTTCTTGATTTTTTTCGTAAAAATTAAACTGTTTAGAAATTCACTTTTATTTATAAATAAATTAATAAATGTCTTTGAGAAACAATGAAATACTGTCAAAATAATGGTACCTACCAATTTCTGACGTTTAAATATTTAATATTCAGTGAATAAAATGATCAGGTAAATACATAAGTTTTAATTTCATTATAATTTAGTTATTAAAATTAACTATAAAAATATTGTACATTAAATATTACACATTTTGAGGGTGTAATAAATTATATTCATATTGTATTTAATAATATGTTAAGTGTTTTCAGTTTTGAATTATGACGAAATTGCTTTTTATAATATTTGTATTTCTATATTGTAATCTATCGTAACTTTGAACTTCTTTCGTAGTAAAATAAAATAGCATGATGTTCTAAGTAATCTGATAAAGAATTATGAAACATAATTTGAAAACTTCCGAAAACGGTCGTTTAATTTTCAACAGGCACCCATAATAATTTACACATAAGATATTTTATTATTTTAATTTTTAATACTGCGCAGAAAATACGAATATTCATCAAAACGCAATCAAATTTAATGATTGTATATATAATAAAGTGTGCTGTTCTGAAACGAAAGTATAGGTAGGTGTATGTAGTTTGTAAGTAAAATATTATCCATTCCACTTGTTATTTTACAAGCAAAAATCTCAAATCGAGATACAAGATATGATTGGTTTTGACGATTAATAATTGATAAGAAAACGTATTAAACTTTTAAGTAAAATGTGTACACTTACAATATAACTTTGATATTTTCCACTCGAACTTCTCATACGCCTAAGTGAATTATGGTTGATAGACTTTGAATCACTAGGGTCCCCATGAATTAAAAGACTAGTAATTCGCACACGACAACGGAAAGTTTGTCCAAGTTAATCCACAAGTCACAACTTTTATCTCTCGGTGTCGATAAATGGAATTTATTTCTATACGACCATCTCGCCCAACTTTTCGCCCCGACTTTTGACTAACTCGTGACTCACCCCTCTCCGTTTATGACCCTCCCCACCCGCCAACCACTCGCCAACACAGAAAAAATACAAAATTTAAAATAAATAATAGCGATTATGTCTTATATAATAATAATAATGTGTTTTAAATGTTTTAATATAATATTACCGTTATAAATAAAATTATTATGTTATTTAGTATTACGGTAACAATAACCTGCCAAGTGAACAAAGTATAATACACATTTTACACATTTTTTTAGGTCTTTACAAATTTTTTCATAACAGTTATTATATACAGTCATAATATTTCAACTATAGTAAAATATTTTGTATAATAATAAGCGTCTAAATTATTAAGTCTGACAAAAATAGTTTTATAAGTGTTTTAAAAACTATTTATCGCGCACTTAGACTAAGACTCAACTTAATTTTAATTAAAAAATAAATACAATTATTAGGATATATAATATATAGATATCTACTACAGTTTTTTAAAAGTATTTTGTATTTTACATTAAAAAAAAATCATAGAATACCTAATCAAAAGCACATTATTGTGTAGAAGTTACTATAATACTATGTACCTACTATATTTTCACAACGGAATAATTCGTGTCAAAATGAATTTGAAGAGGAATATCTCCAAAGTGGTTAAACGTGTTTTGAGTTCTGACACAACAGCAAAGCAACCGATAAGATTGTACTTTAAGTGCAAAAAAAACATTTTATGAGACAATTGTAAACTATTTTTTTTTTCTCGATAAGAAAAATAATACGGTAACATGTGTTTGGGAATTCATTAATTGGTAGTAACCAAACCCTAACCACCTCTGAAATGTTGTATTTTTAAAAGCAATAACAGCTAATGAATAGTAAAGATCAATTTTACTTTATACTTATTTCATACATTTTAATCGGTTTCTTTAGTGAATAATGTTCTTATATGGGCAAGTAAAAATATATTACCTAAACAACAAAATATGAATTTAAATCGATCATAGAATATCTAATATTATTTTTCTTTATATCAAATTATATTCTTTACTTATATCATATACGCTGTATGCAATTTGTATAATATCTCTAGTCAGTGAATTTGTTCTTAGTAAAAAACCGCATGTAAATCTAGTCAGTATTTTCGGAGATAATGCGCACGCAGCAACCCAGGACAAAATAACACGACTTTGTTTATTTATATATAAAAATAAAAGATATCTTCATAATAAAATGATTACTTTTCAATTACCATTTAGGTAGATAAGTGTACTCTACATCTCTCTACATCCTGTAATATAGTGCAAGACAAATAAAACCAGAGATTATGGGTAAACTTTTCTTATAATCCATCAAATTACAATTTACTCCGAGGGGATGATTTCTTTGTACTTAGACATAAATTTTCACAAAACATCTCAACTCGTGAAAGATTTACACAGATACTTTATCCATATAATACCTAATTATTATTATTATTTTTTTTACAGCAATCAATATTTAATTTGTTAGTTAATAAATTCATTTTAATAGTTCATAAACGTAATACAAATTTTTCTAAAAATCAAACTACCTTTAAATATTAAAAATCAATAGGCATAAACTAATAAAGTAATTTAATACTTATAAATTATAATAATCTAGAAGTTTTTTTTCGAATTGGAAAAAGCAAAAAAGTTATATCGTATTTTTTATTTTATTTTGACCAAATTATACATTACATACTATAATCATGCTATATATAAACTATAAAGACAATTTACAGCTTGATTAATTTTACCCAGAAAGCGAATCTTGTGGTGGGCTAAATAAGTTACAATACAAATTTATAGTATATAAAAACTAAATTATACATGTTGACAATATCACTAAAACTAAGGTTATAGATGACTATTTGTTAACATTACACAATACAGTTTTTTTAAAATTTTTTTTTATACAAATTCACTCATTAATCAATTTCTAATAATTTTTTTTAATGTATACTATATTATTAAAAATTAAAGTGGAATGATCAAAAATATTTTTTTTATATTTAAAGGCAAAGAGTTATACATGACTGGACCTAAGTAATCAATAACCTCTTACCACATTGTTTGTTTGTGAACTTAATACTAACATCATGAATTCTCTTTTATTATCACATTTTTTTATAGTTTGTTTAGAGATATTTACAATTTCAGATAACTTATAAAGAGCTCTGACTGGTAACACCTTTAATGTTTTATAATTTATTGATGACGAGTATACTAGTAATACTTTTATTATTATTATTCCTATATAGTAGGTAGGTGCCCTAATACAAAGTATTTTCAATTAATGCGCTATAATACTGTGTTTAAGAAATCGTTAAAGACAATTTACAACTCATCAGTTATTAGCAAGTCTTATAAATGTATAACATTTTATTATTATGCGATTTATTTAATAACGGTTATTTTTTTATTTAAAATAGGCACCTACATTATTTTTTTCCAGTGTTTATTTATTTATTTATTTTCTTATAGTTACTATACAATTTTTAACAGGTTATTTACACAATTGATAACATAATAATTATTTTTTCCATACAGTAAGGGTGTATGTGCCTGATTTACAAAGAATATATATAATTAAAAATTTTAAGTGCAATATATTATTATTATTAATTTATTTATAATAATTTGTAACGATTATAAAATTTAAAAATGCAACATACATTTTGCGAGATCAGATTTTATCTATATTCGTCGACATTTGGAAGTTAAACTTAATGCATATTATTAAGAATTGGACACATTAAAATACTTACCGAACCGACACTGCACAGTTTCCTCATTAATTTAAGGAGACCGACCAGCAAATAGCTATATGTGCGTATGACAAGCTGTATACAAATCTCCATCAAACACATTCTAACCGAGTGCCAACTTTGTGGAGAGAAACTGCTGTGGAATTTGCAGGAACTATTCGGGAGCACATCTGAATTCCGGAATATATATGACCACAAAACTATATCGAAGTTCTCAATCAAAATGCGGCATATATACGGCATACCTATATCATCAATAATTGTGGTAATTAAGTCAGTATATATACCTACTGTGTAATATTTAAAATGTAAATATTTACCTCGCATACATTTCCCTCCAAACATATACACGCGAAATATATATATATATAATTTAATTTTCTTAAAAGCCGATGGCCAAAGCCGTAGACACTTGTTGTTTGAAAACAAAAAAACATATTATTACAAATATTATCAAATAGTGAAAGTGAAATAGCTAATAATATGTAGGTACTATATAGTAACAAAAACTATATAACAACCCCCGAACAATAGTACTTAAATAATATCATTGAGTTTAGATAGTACTATCTATACTCATTGATAATACTCAAGAAAATTAGTATATAGGTAGCGGTGACACTGTTGAGTATAATTGTTAACGTTAAGATTGCTTTTAATATCGTATTACCTCATTAGAGATAATGAACTGTTTCCATATTTGTATATAGAAAAAATAATGAGTATTTATATAGTTGACTATAGTATTCAAATTAATAATAACTTTTTGCATTTTTAATTTATATACCAGCATACATAATAGATAGTTAAATAAATATTTTTAAATATATTGGTATTTGGTTTTATTGAAAATTGAATTTTTTTTTTTTCCAATAAGTGAATGTGTGAATAATTTTTTTGTTTTGAAATAAATTAAATTAATATTTTATGAAGGAGATTACGAAAGAAAGGTTGACGTTAACCAAGCATGCCGAGCAGAAAAATGATACCGTGATAAAAACACGATAATTGTAGAAGACCCCTATAGGAAAAATACCGCTAAAGGTAAGCTGCGCCTACAGAGACGGGAAAAATGTGTGAGGAGAGATGTAAAAACGATAGATCTAAGAACCAATCGGAAAAAAGCAGCCGCAATGACAGAGAGAGAATGGGATGAGTTTGTCTTACGGGAAGGTCTTAAAGGAGGGAAACCAAAAAAAAAACAATATTAATAGTATATATTATATTGTATTTTATTTTATATTTCTTTACGATTAACGTTTGATTGATTTAAATATAATAATAATATGATTGATAATTATTTATGATCCCTTCGAACGACAAATGTTACTGAAAGGTTACCATAGCTAGTAGATATTTTAAATATGAGATCAAAATTGTTTAAAGTTTTAATACTATATGCTATACATGTATAATTGTGTTTTATGAACAATAAATGTAAATAATTAGCTAATTTAGATTAAAAAAAATAGTTATATAGTAAAAATAATCGCGAATTAATAATATTTGTTGAGAACGTAAAAAAATTGTTTCAAATAATACAACTAACACGTGTACAATTATTTACTTAAAAATATACAAATCATTTTTAATACTCGCGTGTCGTGTTTCGGCGACTTAAAGATCTTGCATAATATAACGGCAGTTTAATACCCCGCAATAAAACTTAATCTGTGCACCGTGATTTAACACGGTCACCTCTAAATATAGGTAATTTATTTTAGTCCCTTCGGTGGCCGTTATAATATAGAAACGTCATTATATATTATGTATTACAACAATATAAATTAACATATACTCGACCGCAAGATATTTAACATAATATGATGGGTTACAATAAAGATCAATGCTGAAATTGATGGTTTATATTGAGGAAGTGGCTGATCAATATTTAACTGAAACAATATTAATTTAACAAACAATTTTAAGTCAATACTATAATATATAGTCGTAAACAATTTTTTAACATTTTAAGCTGCACCTACCGAACTCTAAGATACCTTCAGCTCATCCGTCGTCGACGCCTATTAATAATAACATTTTTTTTTTAAAAGACTATTAAGCAAATCATGTATGATTTAATAATAATAAATTAATAATAAATAATATAATTAAAATTTTTACTTAGACTTAATATATATATATTAACGTTAACAATATGGGAATTGTTTATAGCCGTAAATGTTGTAATTTCACACCATATAATAATTATAGTATACATAATATATTTCATAAGTATAAAACTGTACGGTTTTATTCTTTTTCTGTAGAGTTATCTTTTTCGGTCAGCTATAAAATCGTACACAATGCAATAAAAGCGTTTTATATAAAATATATATAATATAGGTAATGCCTACATGACATGCATAAATCAGATTTAGTGAATTTATATATTTGCAACATCCATTGTACATCGTGAATGTACGAACTTGTATACGATATTGTACGCCAACACTGAGCCAGAAGCCCTGCTGAAAGTGCAACAGCAAAAAGCTTTTTAAACTACAAAACACCTGGACATATTATTATGGCGTTTAGTCTATTCTGACAGATGTATATAATTCATAATATCGAGCCGAAACAATAATTATTGTCAGGATAAAAATAGACGAATCTCTTTGAAAACTATATATACAATATAAAGTCTGGTAGAAATCCGTTGAAAAATTGATTAAAACAATATTGTACATAATAATCAATAGTGTAATATTATATGACTACAAAAATTAGGCTTTACAAATAAAAACGTCACGGCAAAAAAATTTCAAACGTCCGAGGCTGGAATGTCAATAATTTTGCAATATTGTACTCTATAATATTATATTCATACAATTTTCTTTTGTCGTTTACACCGTACAAAAAAAAAAAAAATTTCTCGACAATACGATGAAATAATATATTATGCATACCGCACCTGCAGTGTGGCTGGGTGCTGTACGTGCAGCGCGCTGTACACGTTTTCGGTACAAAAGGATTTCGCGTTGAAATATAAAAATGTTAATTTCAAACAAACAATAATATTATTGAAACGACAAGAATCGCATATTTTTAATCGTCTAGTCAGAACTGATTTTTCATTGTACCGGCTATATAGGTACCTAGCTATATATATATTTGTGTTGCGCGTGATGTCCGCGGAATTTGAACTATCGTAACAAAAACAAATTCCGCCGTATTGATCCGTTCGGATTATTATTATTATTTTGTTTTCAATCGTGAACTATTGTGTCTCTGCAGTCGGCGGCTATTCTCTTTCCGAAGTCATTCGATCGGCGTTAAACGAAAAGGCTAGAAGAAAAAAAAAATTGCACGAAATCCGATACCGATGCCGCGGCGCGGCGGCGGTCTTGTGCGATATCGATTTTCGCGGGACTTCGCACTGTATGCAGCCTATGGTCGCTTAACGCCCAGGCGAAATGTACGACACTTAAACGCGCGCCGCGCAGAGGCCGATTACTCGCGCCGTTCTTCGCCTTAATGGAACCGACCCGGTAATTAATATAAACGATTGTCGGTCGGTAAAACCTCCGAGAACGTGTGGGTAGCAAGCCGGGGGGAGGGGGGGGGGCGCAGTTCATGCGCTAACGATAATGGTGTAAACACTCCGGGGGGGGGACTGCGAGGGCGATACGACATCACTGCCCGCCAAACGCCTCCGGAATTATGCGTAAATAATAATAATAATAATAATAATATTGTATGTATATACACGAGAAAAACCGATTGTTTAATTGACTTTTGCGGTGCTGTATGTACTCACACTGATTAAAATCCTTTAGGCCGAACGCGGAAGTAAGCGCGGCAGAAGGGTGCCTCGGCGCGGCTGATTATATCTTCGCAGCGAGACTTTTTATCGGCCAACGTATTTTATTATTATTATTATTATATTTTAATATCCACCGCACCGCGACAGACGGCGAGAGAACAAATTAAAAAGTGCCGACCGCGATCCGCGATGATGGAAACGACGCGCGACGTAGTTATATTATATAATATTTTACGAATATTTCTTGTTCGAGAAAATCAATCTCTGCTGCGGGGTTAACCGCGTCGATGAAAATTGCTACCTAAAATTGAATTTATCGAAATCGCGCTTCCCAAATTATTTACTGCAGTCGGTGCGCGTGATTCTATCGCGGTCGACAAATTATTATTACGAGGACAAAACAAATATTCCGTCAGTACACTTGCAGGTTTTCGTGCGAAGCTAAATGGATCAAATTTTAGTTTGATCAAAATAGAAATCGACGACCCCTATACACTCGATCGAATTACAAAATTGTCCGGAAAAACGATTTGTTTTTAACGGTATGATTACGAATTTTCCGTAGGTCATCCCGCTGCAGGAACATCAGTCGTTTCGTCCACAGCTGCCGGACTTAGGTGTTCAGAAAATAATAGAAAAAAAATGTACATCTGCAATTGCTAAAAAAAGTACGAAATATCCACTCGGTACAGTTTTTTGAGCCGACATATCAATTGACTTTTCAGACCAAACGTCAATTGAGGTGTAACGCGTAGGCAGGCACTAACGCGTTAGGAGTAACATTATATTATGTATAGTCGTAAAGTTCAAAATATAATATCATAAGCTGTGAACACAATATATCATATTTATATACCATCAGTATCGTTCAAAGAAAAATAACCAAGTGCTACCGTAAGTACGTAGCTTCGTAACAATAATACATAAAATCAAGTTACCTTTGAATAAAATATCTGATAAATATATATAATATAGCTGGTGTCTTAACCGTTTCACGAGATGAAAGGCAAATAATATTATACTGAAAACACAAAATATGAATTCAATACAATTCAAACTATTTTAGCGTTGCGTTTTCGAGTGTTGAAATAAGCTCCACAAATGTGGGTATAATACGAGATATTAATACTACATAAATGATAAGAAATATAGCAAGTGAAAATAATAATAATCAAGATAATATTAGAACAAAATAATAATGCGACAAATGTATTAAAAAAATTCGTTGTTTTTTTATTTATACCTTATAATATTTTAGTATTTTATGGATTACTTAGGTACCTGTGTACGTATATTAATATATTATGGTTGCACTATCAAAATAAACAATAAAGATTATATCGTTATATTCTATCATAAATCAATATTATAACATAATATAATATTATTTTGTGTAAAAACCGTTTTTCATAAAATATATTGTAAATTACACAAGGTAGACATTAAAAATTTTGAATGCATATTTTCTGAGTTTAAGTTAAACAAAGTTGGAACATGATAATTTGAGTATGAATAGCGATTCAATTAATGTTTAAAACAATTGATAGTAACAGTGACTCGCATTACCTACAATTATTAACTAATTGCATTGTGATTCGAAATTAAAATATTTTTAACAATATAAACATTATGACATTGTATTCAAATTTAAATGATCTTAAAAAATAAAATACAGTCATAGTTGGTATACGAATCATATTTTTTTTTAATCACAATTAAATAATAATCTTTTTTCCTAGAAAAATAATTAATTTATTCTTTGAGTGAACGTCACGATAAAAGTATTACTTCCTACAGTGTCAGTGGGATCTACTTTTCAATCGGTAAAGAAGATATAAAACTTTTATACGGCTCCTACCAGAAAATTCGTTTACAGACCTAACAAAAGGTATAAATCATTGTGAACCGGAAACTATACGAGTACCTACTCAATCCAAAGCATATTTACCATCAGTTCGTTTAACAAACTAAACTGCAGACTAGCAGCAAAAAAAAAATACAACAGTTTTCTGAACTGAACAAATTAACAGTTGACAGGGTTTACCTAATAGTTATAGTAATAAACATGTTACAAACTCCAACAATAACGATCAAACTTGCATACAAAAGACATTTTTTTAGAACGTACGTCGATAAAACTGTACAGCGGGAAATTGTTTCTTAGTGTTGTTTTTTTTTTTATGAACTCGATGAAAAAAAAAACAATTTACAATTGCAGCGCAGGTCGTGATAATAATATTACGATAAATGTATATATAAAGTCTCTGAAAATCTGACAAATTATTTTATCTGAAAACTGCACACCCGGCCGGTCGGCGCGCCTTAATCCTCGGGATATATATATATATTTTACCGTTCTCCTCTCCGAAACACGACCTTCAGAATAAAAAAAACAAAAACAGCGAATATGCGACCGAGGACGAAAGGAAAAAAAACTCCATTGAATTTTATAAAGCGCGCGACGGCACCGCCGGATACTATTATATTGTCGTAAAATGCCAACGGAAGGATTTAAGTGGCTTTCAAAACGGCAACCGTATCTGATTTATAGCGCAATAGTTGTCCAAAAGGCAGCGAATGAGCGGCGCAGGACGAGCGGCGGGAAGGAGGGGCCAAAAAAAAAACTAAACTAAAATCTCCGCTCGTCTATACTTTGGACCGAAATCAAAATTTGTTATGTGTTTGGATGTGGTCCAACATCCAGAGACGCAAACACACATATACAAATACGTATACCGCTCACACACATATTATATATATATAATATTATATATTATTTGTAGTTTGTACCGCTCGGCTATACCGGCTGTAGTATGTGTGTATGTGTGTGTGTGTGTGTGTGTGTGCGCGCGCCGAAGGATCGTATACCGAAGATAATATTTTCCGGATGAATCAGCCGGTTTAGCAATTGTGCAGGGAGGAGTGTTGCGGGAAACGCGGGTGAAGTGTATGACAGAGCACATCATTTTAGGGGTTATGTTATTATTGTGTCGAACGATCTGCAATGCGCAACATAAATAAAAAAAAAGAAATCACCGATATAATATTATTATATTATATTTCGATGATGCGATTCAATAGTCGAATTATCGCACCCGAGTACATAATAATAATAATATCGTAAATGTAATGTGTACACACATAACACGTATACGCAGGTAATAATCAGTGCCGCCCTAGGCCCTTTTATAAATATGCCACCCCTACCCCAAGAAAAAAAAATTTGGTATTTATTATACTAATATACATTTATTTCATTATAAACAAATTTGAAGAGGTAATTATAAACAAAGCGAGTAATTATAAATTTTATAATAATACATTTTCGCTCTCCGCAGAGTGTTAACCAATGTTTCAAATTTGTGGATTTACTACTATGTTTTTTAAATATATATATTAAATATTATATAATGTTAATTTAAGCAGTTAAATAAATGCATAAAATATATTTATATGATTTTTTTTTCAATTTCTTACAAAATTTGCCACCCTATGACCGGGCCTCGCGGGCCTAGACGTAAATCCGGCCCTGCTAATAATATATAGTACCTACTTATATATAATACTTTTTTTAATTATTATCAAACACGTATAGCAGCCCCAGACCATATTCTTCTGACGTCATGATTTTTTTCAATCAAGCCTTTAATTTCCAATGCGGTAATAATAATAAGTATGATTATATGTGTAACAATTGAAAGGCTACTCTTCAAAAAAAAGAGTCTGGCCAAGGATGATGCATAAAACAATAAAACGAATTTATATTGTCGTATCGAAAGTTTCCCCGAAAATACAAGAATTACAAATTTACGGGTCATAATAATAATTACAATATCCGTATTTAGCAATATAATGAACCGCAGTATAAAAGATATAATATTATGTCACTTTATTTAAAAGCAAATTTCAGTGTTATCAAAAAAATATAATATAAAGTATGTTCTTAAAAAAAACTGGAGTACCAATTCATACATTTTTATTATAGAAGAAAATACCTTCAAAACATGGTCATCAGAGTTGTATTCGGGTCTTAGATCTCTCGGTGAGATTGCGACGACGACGAAAGATATTGACTTTTGGAAACTTTTTTAATATAAAATCAATGTTATAACCGTTATTATAGTATCAATGTATTATTTGTACAATATAGTCATATAATAACGACGGCGTACTAATAAGACGTGTACTACACTTATGTAACGTTATTATACACTTTTTATCGTTCCAGAATTAAATGTTTGGTAATAAGCAAGGCTCGAAGGTTCATGCATTTGCATATCAATCTTACTAAGTTGTATTTAATGTTAGATGACATAGAAATCCATTTCACGGTACCACAATTAAATAAGAGAAGTCTTATTTTGCATGTTTTTGAATATATTTAAAATTGTTTTGCCTATTTGGCATATTTATGCATATTTCTATTTTATCAGGCATATTATACATGATTTTGATATTCCTATTCATATTATTATATCAATATGCATTTTTTTATGAAAATACTATGAAAGAATCAACATTTGACGAAAAAAAAACACGATCGTTTATAATTTTTCATATTCGGTCGCAACATAAAATGATAAAATTGAAATGGCTATATAGTAAAGTAATTATTTTTATCAGTTTGGCAGTGTTTCAGTCTATAAATAATATACATAAAATTAAAAATAGGAATTTTCAAAAATTAATTATGATGTTTTAAGTGCATAATTTTAGATATTTAGTGCATATAAATGCATATTTTTTTAACTTTTTAAGGCATATTTTGTCAATTTTAAGTGCATACATGCATGCTTATTTAGGCATTTTTTAGGGCATGAACTTACGAGCCCTGGTAATAAGTATATATTATACTTGCCCAGCTCGCAATTTCTCGCGAACGACATGACGAGTAGCGAGTGGGTCCTACACTACGACGTTATTAATTGTTTATGCAATATAATTTATATTATTATAAACGTACGTGGTGCGAACGGCGGCGTCGTCTCGTCTCGGAAAACGTGGGTCGGAAAACGTGTGCTGCTGCAGGTATATACACGCCCAACAGTGACATTTCCCGCGTTAGTCGTGGACCAAAAATTTCATTTTACTTTACTCATTACAGTCTCCGTTTGATCCTTTCCCGCGAGCCACGCGCATTTGTGTCACCGCGGGCCGGTTAGTAATGGACGTATAATTTGTTTTTCCAGGCGTTAAATTCAATTTCCCGACTTGAATGACCGCCAAAGTTATCTGCGCGATGACATCGTTATTTAGAACACGCAGTTCTTATTGCCCGCTGCTGCTGCTGCTGTATATATATATATATATATATATAGGCCGTAAGTCATCGCGCGCGCGAAAGTTTTGGAAAAGCTTTCAAAATTATCATCAATCATCGAGTCGTACACGTCGTTATATATGTTATTATAATAATAAATCGTATAAGTATAATATATAGGCTCGGTTTACAGATGTCTCGCGCTGTTATTGAATGACGGTTTGGAATGTCGTCAAATCATAATAATAATATACGGATAATTTTCAACAAATTATAAATAAAGACGCGAATAAGTGCGTCGTAATAATTATTATATTATTATATTATTATACGGCGAGAAGTCGAGATTATTACCTCGGCAGAATTAAATGCATTCCGCTTAGATATACATCGTGTTGTATACATATATATATATATATACGCAACATTCATAAAAGCTTTAAATAGAAGTAACGGTTATATTATATAATCTGCGTATATTTAGCTTAACGTAAATGGGTTTTTATTGATTGATTATATTATATGCTCAAGCCAATGGAAATAATGTGAAAATAGTTTCAAAAGGCAACGGTGAAAGAAAATAGTGCTGATAAATAATTTAAAAGTATATGTTTTATGAACAAGACAATAATTATTATTATTTCTTTAAAAAGCTTTCTAAATATCAAAATTAATTAAAAATTTATAAATTGTAAGCTTTATTTTTTTACTTTTTAAACACTTGGAACACGCTTGATTGACGTTATTTGTTATACGGTCGACTAGCCAAGCTTGAATCGTCCAGATAAAATCATCAATCATACGACCAAAACACTGTATAGAAGAACAAAAATGACATGACACTCGGTATTGAAACATTCATCTTTAAAACCATCACAGAACATAACAATCAGATAAAATACAAAATGTTTAATCTGTATATATATTTTTTATGATTATACATATACATATATTGTGTGTACGTATACGTACTTGTAAAGATAACACTTTAACACTTTGAATTGAATAAAATCTACGGTTTTCGACAGCAACTTTGAATTTGAGTTTAAGACAATATTTGAAGTACCTGCAAAATAAATAAAGAATATCATAATAGTCATGCGCGTATATTATTGTTATTTGAAATAAAACGCAAACTAACATATTATTATGTACCTATATACAGTTTTAAATTGCTTGTTTGGTATGCAAAGATCGTATATTATATAACATAATAAAATATAAAACTATTTTTAAAAAATATTTACTAACAAAATTGAAAGAATAGTAATATTGGTAAATTATTTAAATCATTTATAATTGTTTAGTATTAAATATTTTTGAAATAAATTTTGTTGCATTTTTGTTTAATTAGGTACCTACTTAATTTGAGTAATCACGAAGAAACTAGTATTCATATTTTCTGTTTGTCTGAGGAAAAAATGATCATCATATTAATTTAAATTTCATGGGATGTCATATATTATCACTGTATTAATAATGATTTGTTTATTTATAAATACTTCCTCGGTAAATTTGAAACGTAGATTTAAAAACACACACATTTTATTCAAGCATTCGGGCAAGTATTTTATAACTGCGTACAAGTCATTGGTATTTAACCGGTAAAATGTATTTCAGTAAACAGTAAGAAGCAAATAAAGTTAACAAATTATTAGTTATATTACTAAATTAATTAATTGGTCCGTTTTTACACACACCTGCATATTAAGATTAGTAAAATAAGATTGAAGACTACTGATGTAATTAGTAATGGTACTAATGAAAACGACTTTTATCTAATGTTAAATAATACTCAAAGAATAGAAAAAAAATATTCATTCATCTGTTATAACAATCAATGACATTTCTGTTTTATTTACAACAAATATGAACCTGATTTGACATAAAATTAATAGGTACTTTGCCAAAAAGAATTATCTAACCAAATAATATACGGAGCAAGTCTTAGTATATAATATGGTCTTATAAGCATAGATCATTTTACAAGCCCATTATAGTTTACACAGCGATCAACCACTGTTAGTAGCCCTGTAGGTAACTAACTTGTTGAATAGTTTCAAAGTTGATTGATTTAACGTAGGAAACAGTGTAATTGTTCGAGTATTTTGGATACATATACATAACACACGTAATACCACGATTAAATAAATAACAACTACGATTGTCAGATGTTTATAGTGCACAAATAGTGTTGGAGAGGAGGGCTGAAGTTTGGGCTAGGTACTAAATGAAACATATTTCGCAGTAGCGACAAAGACGCTATAAACAAATTATCCTTGGTTTTAAATATAATAACACTTTTAGTGAATATTACAGTGTTATATGAATACAAAATGGAAACACGTCACAATCAGAATAAATCAAGAGAAATTAAATATTCCTCCCCACCACGAGGATCACGGTTTTCATCTCCCCGGAGACGTGTTTAAATTATAATTAAAAAACTCGCCGAATCGGACACAAACATCTAACACACAATCACTACCTCGTAGCTGGACAGGATCAACCATTCTCTGCGACTCACCTGACACGGCCAAACTGCATATTATATTCTCACCGAATGCGAAAATTCAATAGACTTAGGTTAAGAGATCTCAACAATTTTGCCCCCACCCCACTCTAGACATATTTCTGCAGGCATATTCTTCTTTCCGTTTTGGGAAACGCGTTTATATCGTATAATATAGGTAAGTAATTGATTATCAATACTGATATATTATATTTTTCAATATTTGATACTGATAAATTATAGTGAAATGGTTCTAATTAATTTTTACTCTGAGGTAGTAATTTAATTTACAATATCTTATAGTAAATGGTAATGTTAATGTTTGTAAATCACAAAAATGTTGTCATGAACGATGATAATAAATCAAAAAGTATAAAAATGTCAGAAATTCAAAATGTGTTTGGCGCCTATGTACGTTGCGTCAACGTATGTATATCATATTTTAAGTTTAAGAACGATTATGTAAGTTGGAGATATTATTAGCTATACTTATGTGACAAATTGCACACAATTTTAATTAGTTTAATGGTTGGCCATTTAGCGAGCTCACTAAAATTTAATGGACTTATCGCGGACCACTAAATCATGTTCATGGGACCATTAGCTTAATATTGATTTATTAAATTGTTTAGTGATCACTGATTATTTATGCAAACCGTCATAAAGCATTTGGTTTATTTATTTATTTTTACCATGAAAAGAATAAATTAATAAAACACGTAGATAGTTTTAAAATAATATGTAACGTAACCAAATAATTCTTTGTCAACTATTACTCAACGCAACCAATAACACTAAAAAATAATGGATATACCTATTCAAAATGTTCGATTTAAAATTTCTGACTTGAGTATGAAATTCAATGTAGATAACTACCTACAGTATTCATTCCATCATTTCCAAAGAATATTCTTTTGAAATTATAATGTTTAAAAGCTTGGCAAATACCTACCATATACCTACACTCATTTACAAAATTAATATCTAATGCGTGAGCTTTAGTTAATATATAGTCATATAATATAATAATAAAATAATATATTGTATAGTCAATAGACCTATTTGAACGCGTTCTATACGACGTTGTTCACTATTTACTCTAATATTTATTATTCTCCTCCGTCGTTTGAATTGAGAGTATCTTCGAATTTAAATCGGGTAAATCAAAATATTTTACCTGATAAAGACTTTTATACTTCCGACTACAATACAATAATGATGCGAGGAAATCTGGATAAATAAGGAGAAGAGATGGTGTTTTGGGCCATTTTTAGTACTCGTAATTTTCGCCGCACTGATGGGCACATTTAAGTGCGTGTATAATCTGAGCCCAATTCGGAAAAAAAACCAATATGTAATTTGAGCCTCGTCTAAGTATACATTTTTGTAATCGACAGAAAACGGCATAATATTATGTGATCTGTGGTAGACTTTCTATTTAAATTGAGTTTAAATTTTAAAATTTTATTTATATTCAAACACGTATATACCCTGTACGCATAGATTACAGTTGGCTTGCGTTTTTTTTTTAAATTTTACTTGAAATGTACATTTTAATAATTGTCTTGAAATGTATTAAAACGGACTCGATCGCCGATCGGTCTTGAACGCACGTCGGAGATTTTAAAAACAATTATTATTTATTATTTTCGAGCGACTCAAAGTACAATATTTTGATAGGGTGAAAAACGAAATAATTTTTGTTAGCACAAGATTGCGCAGATTACACCATTTTATTCGCTTTTATCTAGTTTTACTTGGCCAAAGTTACAACCTTGTGCTGAAAAGGTACAAGCTGACACATTTGTGTTTAAGACAATTCCGTCTAAAGGCGGTGATTCCCGAGGACGAAATCAAGTGCCGCGACAAGATATTTATTCGCAGTGAACGTCAAATAAACATTAGCGTTATTTAAAATAATGGAGTTTTTTTTTATTGTTTTCAGTCGGTAAATAAACATTTTCCATAAACCTCTTCGACAAATCTCGAATATTGTCGCCGTGGTGATGGAATAAATGCTAACCTCTATCGAGTCCTGCAAACGCGCGTATTTGCCAATACGATCCGCGCGTGTTTGTCGCGGCGGCGTTTTTATCGCAGACTCCGCAGCGAGAAATATACAACGAAAAGAAAATGCGAAAAGTTAAGAATTTCCGAACCGATAAAACAATATTAAAATAATGCAACTAACGACGACGACGAACGATTCGCGCTCACAGTGCACAGCATTGTTTGGGAAATGCCTCGTCGTCGTATATATACATATACATATTGCAGTACAGTCGTTTTAGTCGTTCTCGTTCGCATATAATATAATATATAATGTACACATCTACACGCGCTCACACGCGCACAAAGGCTTATATGGGAGCTCTCTCAGGCTTTTGGCATTTTCAATAAGCATTCCCGTCAGTTTAAGTGGTCCTCGCTCGCGCTCGCGTGTGTACCGCCGCCGCCACCGCCAGACTGCGTTGCGCGGGCGGGGGGGCGGCAGGCACACGGCGGCGCAAACTTTGAATAAACTCTCGTCGTGAACATAAATAAGGCGGAATTATTGAAGCGATGACAAATCACAATATATATTCTCTCCTTCTTGTTCTCTCTCTCTACACGTCTCCCTCAGCGGCACGCGAAATCTCCGTCTCGGCAAAACCGCCGCCGCCGCCGCCGTCTTCACCCCTCGGGGCCCGCGCGCACATTAACATTATTAAGTCTTTGCTTGCCGGTGAATTGGCCTCGAATAATACTGTTTGTAAAAGCATCTCCGGCTAATATAAATATATTAGTATGTGTATACCATATATATATATATATATATATATATATATGTATATAATAATATATATACATAAATAACATACACGCCGCGATGGGGTGGGAGGGGGGCGGTGGGGTCTTAGCGGCGTGCTGCGGCGGCGGGGAGGTTTAAACCCTCGCAGGGTCTCGACGCTTTTAATAACCGAACGACCGATAAAACGGCGGCGGAGCCGAACAATGGACATCACGGTGAAAATATTTTCGAGTGCTTTTTACTGAAAAGTTTTCCCACGCAGAAACTACATTTCCCCCACCCAGCCCGGCTGCACACCTCCCCATACGCACCTACCGCCCATCGCCGCCGCCGCCGCCACGGTCTTGCGGACCCCAAATACCCGGACGATTATAATAACTTAATCGCCAGAACTGGTGCAAGTGGGTGGAAGGGGGTGGGGGGGGGCCGAGACCGTTAGTGAAGAATTACTGTCTTTTGTTCGCTTAACTCTGTGGTTGACGGACGCGCGCATAGAGAGAAATGGCCGAGGCTGCGGCGGCCGCCCCCTCCCTCTCTCTCCCTCACCACTCCCTTAATATATATGTATATACCCCCAACCCCCACCCGGCCGCCCACCGCAGCGCGTACAACCATCATAATATTAATGCCCCCAAAGTACTCGTAAATGAAATTCAAAGACGCGTAAAATTAAAAGCGGAGATTTTCTTTTTTTCCCTGTAAATTCTTACGGAGATTATGTGAATTACACCGCAAAAACGGGTTAAACGGCGCCACTTTAAATCCCCGAAAAAAAGCGGTCTTTTTTTCGGAAGGTAATAATATAATTCTATTGTTGTTGTCATGCCGAGTTGAGTTCGAAAAATAAATGGTTCGTTGTCTAATTTTATCTCCAAACTAACTTTTTTTAAATAAAATGTGTTTTCAGCATGATGTTATGTATTATTACACAGAACAGCTATACAAACGATCTTAACAGAGACGCATTTCGTGTTCAGACTTTTATTAATTTTATCTCGTCATCGTAGGTACACTTCTATGTAATATAAACTACCGAATGTCACTCGTCTTTTAAGAATAATAATAAAATATGGTTAAGCTCGAGTAAAATAGTATATATTTTAGTACAATATTTGGCCACTGATTTTTATACTAATATTATTATTATATTACGTAGACGATTGACAATTCCGTGTGAATTGAAACTATGGTCGTGATGGAACCATATATTATATCGCATCCACATTGTGAAATAACTCATTTCATGAACTGGGTAGTTAGATAGTGAAATTCGTCCAGATCGTGAATTTTGAAGAAAATACATTACGTAGACATCCATTTCATGAAACGGACAAATTAATTTGTGTACTTTGTGTAATTATTATAAGACAAGATTGTTATGTTATTTAGTAATAATCATGTTATTTAGCAGTATAACTATACTTTTTTATATTGTTCTATGAACAAAAATATAACAATAGTCAATAAATTATACCTATCATATTACATTATATTTTTATTTTATTTTCCATAATTATATTATATTTTATAAACGACAGTGTTACCACCTATGAAGTATTATGAAATAATCATGAAATTATCTATACTTATAATAATATTACTATTAACTAGGTACCTATATTTCTTATATTGTTATTATCAACAAAATAATTAATTGATTGACTTAAACAATAATTAATGAACTCTATTTAAACATTTTTCTTATAATGTAATATGATGTAATTTTTTTTTTTGTTTTTTTATTAACATTATAGTCATTATACCCTTGTGCAACATGGGCCATTGGGCTTACAGAGAAAATGATGTAATTTATTGACTATAATAATTGTTAAATTTTTGTTCATAGAACAATATAGAAAAGTATAGTTATAATACTATGATATATAATATAATTATTTATTGCAAAATAACATGACAATCTTGCTTTATTATAATTACACGAACTACACAAATTAATTTGTCCGTTTCACGAAACGGATGTCCATATAATGTATTTTCGTCAAAATTCACGATCTGGACGAGTTTCACTATCTGTATATCCAGTTCATGAAATAAGTGATTTCACTATATGTATTGTGGATGCCACATAATATATATTTAGTACAAAATAGCACTCAGAACAGGACACACACAGTTCGATTAAATATTGTAGGTAGGCGTATTGCCGTATTACCTATATAGCTGGTGTATTATACCTATGCGACGAAATGAAAATGTGACCGACATAATAATATTATTATCAAAATACGGTGTAGATTGGCCATTGTTACAGTATTATATTATACTAGGAGTTATAAATAATATGATTTATGAGTTTTGTTTATCGAGGCTAATATTAATTTAACAATATTGTGATGGAACGACAAATGGATGATAAATAAACTGCAGAACAAACTACTACGTAAGGTGATGATGAACATACATACATTTAATAATTGTATTATTTAAACGAACAAAAGTTTCAATATTGTTGTTCGTAATACGTAATGGTATCTCATTCTCGCATATACCATTGAAATAGTATAACATTATTTAATACGTAGGTATTTAGATTTATAATATTATTATATGTTATTCCTCAGACATGAAATTGGACATTTCGTAATGGACTATAAACAGTAAAACATATTATAATATTATATATTATTATATGAACTGAACTGTGCAGTTTATATACTCAATAATACTATAAAATATAACTTTATGGCTTACATATTACAGTATACCGCTGAACTTTCATTTTCGTATATTATATTATCGAGGTTTTACGAAGAAATGGTTTAGAAAAACAGATATTTTATAAAATAATGCGTGGTATGAGAAATCGAAGCAACAAATGCAATTGCCTACGCGGAGGCAAGTGCTTTAAAAAATAACTAAACATTTCGTGGTATAATGTGATTTCATACGATCACATATTATTATTATGTGAAACCCCTTTACGAAGAACTAACGTATTTTATCAATATCATAAAATACGAAGAAAATATTCAGTTCATGATGTCGGTGGTTCCTAATTTAATAATTATAATATACATAATATTTTGCATTTGAACACTAAACAGCGTAGAACATATTACGTATTAAAAATAATATAGCTACTTTTTAAATGAAATATAGAGTAATTATTTTAAAAGAATATCACTCTTTGAGGGATAACATATTATTATTATTATTATATGATATTTTTACACGTAAAAGAAAACTCTAAAAATGGCTACACAATTCTGATCAAATAATATTCGAATCAAAGTTATCATATTGTGGATGGCCTATTCTTTGTATAATCATACTACGCATAATGAGACAATCAATATTCAATATTATGTCTTAATTGAGTTCAAAATTATTGTGGTAAATGGAATGTAATATCACATTAATTATCCAAGGGTAACTTACTTTTTAAATGATTAATTTAGTTTAATTTTCTTTGAAAATTGTTTAAAAACTAAAAACGAGATTCTCTCTAGGTGTTTAGTAGCTGTAATGCTGACACAGCAGCTGACCTGGTCGCATATTACCATTCTGCTCATCAAATAAATACGGCTTTCTCGTTGATACTTGATTCGACATATTTTGACACGATTGAAAATTTAAACTATACTTTATTCAGAATAAGAACACACCGCTTTGGTGCATGGTGCATCCGAATGAAACGCGGTACGACCTTATACTTGACTGTGGGTAGCGCTGATCGCGTTGTTCGCACTTCTGCGCATGTGCTCACACCACACCGGGGCACACCAGTCTGTGTATAGTCTGTGCAGAGTAATAACCAAGGTTTTTTATGGCATTTATTACTAAATCCACATTTTTTAAAACTATTTTGAATGTTTGGGGCATTTGGAGGGTACTCATTACATTCCCAGCGTTAATATAATAATATAATAAAAGGACTGTGGTTGAAATATTGTAAAACAATATTATGTGAAACACAAAATGAGCAACACTGTAACGCGATTGGCCGTCACCGCACCACCCAACCCCGTCGACCATGGATGCTCCGTCTATTATAGGTCTACGGGAACGACGCGACGTCCGGACCTCACGGCCACGGTTGAGTATAATCGCTCTGTGATTAGTCGCCATTCGTCGGCCGTCGACGACGGCGCACGATCACCGCCGCCGAGCATTCCGGTTTCGGCGACTGCAGCGCTGCCCGTGGTGGGGATGCATGCACGAGTTTCAACCGGTTTTCGTCTGCCACCCGGTGCTTTCTTGTTGTGGTCAGAGTATATTTTATATGATAATGGTTTCTTATCTATCTTATTATTGTTAGTTATTCTGTGTTAGTGTATTCGTTTTTATATATTACTTGTATATAAGTACATTGTCTTATAAGTATTTTAATTAAATATTGTAAATTGTAATAGGTAGTTGAAATAAAAAATTTAAAAAAAAAAAACAATAAAGTTATAAGTTTTATTATTGTTTGATAACGCAATTTATATAATATTGAGCAATTATACTCTCATAATATTAAGTAATTACTAAAACTAACAAGTAATCAAAAGATGTACTATAAATTAAATATTAATTATATCCATGTTTACTAATTAAGATATCAGTAAAATAATGTGGCAAATAAAAAGACAATGATGTACCTTCTTGTTGTTGGATATGGAATATATATATTTAAATATGTAAGGAACATCAATACAAATTGGTATTTATTTGTATTATACTTTATCTATATATTATATTAATGACATAAATATATTCGTATGAAAAATTATATCATACCAAGTAATGACAATTTAATGATTATTCTTTAAATTAATATATTACACAATATTATTGTTTTATCTGTTTTTTATGATAAGTTACCGTGAAACTAAATAGAAGATTAACTATAAGAAATAGTTTTTTGCATATACTAACCACTTTAAAAAAAGATAATGATACACGTACAAACTAATTGATATTATACAACAATTTAATATTTTTGTATTATGATATTCATTATTTCATTTATTTATTCTTTTATTTTGTGAACTAGGTATAATAGTAATCATTACTTATTATTTGATGTCATCAATAAAAATAAATAAAAATTATACATATTGTATAAGTTATCCACAAGTATACTAAAAAATTAATCATTAATTCAATTTATACTTTCTAATAACTGACTAACATATCGGTAAAATTATGTAGCAAAAAAATTGTTTATTGGTATAACCTACTATTATTTAAATTAGTACCTATGTAAGCAATTTTGTTTTTGTTAAATAAATTATCATTATTAATATTATTAGGTATCAGGTATCAGTATTATCAGTTGAATATTAATTTTTAATTGGTAGTTATTTTTGGAACAAATTGGTTCTGCTGTATTTTTTTATGTATATGATAATTTAAAAGAAATATATCATATCTAGAATAGGTATTCAAGTATATTGAGTCTATTAGTCCAAGTTCATTATTATTTTTATTTATATCCTAAATTTATTATAACTAAAAGATCATTCTTAAATTAACTCTTGATAATCTTCCTCTGTCATTTAAAAATATTATAGCTGTAATTAATGATGATATTACAACAATACAGTCTACTGTAAATGATCGAGCATGACCAGGTGGATAGAGGAATTTTCTTTTAAAACTTGTACTAAGTGGAATGTTAGGACGTCTGTCACTAACTGTAAATACATTCAATGCAGGTTAGTTAGGTACTTTTTTAACTTTTTTTTTTTAAATATTGAAACAAATTGTAAATATAAAAATGATTTCCAAATTTCTTGTTGATACTTTTATCTTTGCAGAAAACAAATTATGTGTCATCATAGCTCTTATCACAAAGCTAATAGAGAAAACAACAAAAGAGGTTGTTTGAAAAACACATACTGTAAAGCCACAATTAAAATTGTCATTTAAGTTGATACTATTTCCACCAGGAAAACAGACCTATTTGTTAAAGTAAGAACAAATTTTTTTTATAGACCGGCCTATGAATTAAATATTTACCTATGTATTATGTTATTTGTTAAAAAAAATGTATTTAAGAACATTAATATTATATTAATATAATTATATATTATAATACTTGCCACCTATGATTAATTTATGGTATCAAGTGGATAGTTTAATATATTTCAGGATAAATTGCTAGCTGTAATCAATATTGTAAATTAACACAATCATAATTTAAACACTGTTGAAGCAATGAAATACTTAAGTGCAAACAAGGACCTTAGAATAAAGTTTGAAGAATATTTCACTGATGGTAATTGGTATGACCATAACTAAAGCAATTCGGTGAGTTGTTTTTTAATCATTACTTTTGAACAAATACTAGAAAGAAAATTATTATGTTCTATTGATTCATCTTGCGATATATTTAAAAAAAGTAGTTTATTTTTGATAATAAAAGCTTGTATTTTTAATTTTTAAATTATACTTCCAAGGAGTTATCAAGTTACCTATATACAATTAATTAAATAAGATAGTTATCCACTATATTTGTATGCTTAAACAATACTTTCTCCAGCTTTGTTAGGTATGTAAAATGTTTTAAACATATTCTAATACAATAATAATAGCTATTTGCATTATTTTTAATATTTAAAATCTGACATAATATTAGTTTAAAGTTTTAGTTGTACCACGATCACTGAAAGCTGGTCTACCTATAACATAATTAAATTTGTTAAGACATAATATTATTGTTTTATTTGTCTTATATTATAAATTACAAGGGCAGAGTTAAACACATTTTCAGCTTCTTCCGTGGTATCAGAATATAAAATCTTCCTAAATGCTTGCATCATTAATGTCCTATGTTCTTTCTTTATACTATTTTTGCTGTCCCATAACCATCTCTAAACTGCTTGCATAACATGACAAATACATACAATTGAAGTTGAATCTGGCCATACTGTCATCAAAGCATTTATTTCAGCATCACAGTTATGCAAGTGTATGGAATACGTTTTAAATGTCTAGTATAATACTTCTTTAGGTATAAGTTCTTCATAAAATGTCTTACTTGGTGCTTTATCAGCCAATGCTAAATTTTATATTGCAAATTTATCCTTTACAGTTATAGGTGGGCAATTAAGCCCTACACATTTCTATATTTCTATTACATTTATCTATGTAATAATATTTATTATGAATAGTTTTCTATCTATCTTTTTATATACTACTTGTCTATAAGTTTATTGTCTTATAAGTATTTTAATTAAATATTGTAAATTGTAATAGTTGTAATATTAAATGTTATCCACTATATTTTTATGCTTAAACGATACTTTCTCTAGCTTTGTTAGGTATGTAGAATGTTTTAAACATATTCTAATATAATAATAATAATTTGCAATATTTATAATATTTAAAACTGACATAACATAAGTTTAAATTTTAAAGAAAATATTTTTACTTTCAATTTGTAGGTACATTACATTTACACATTTTAAAGTTGATCCAAACCTTTTTTTAAATTTAAATGTATACTTAACAATTAATCAGAAAATGTACACATTTATAATCTTACATTGGTATTATATTTTATTTTATAAAAATTATAAAAAGTTTAGTATACAATTTAAATAATTACAATGCCTATAAATGTGTTGTGATATCATGTTGAAACAAATCAAGTTTTCTACCAAATTCTTGAATTTCAGTTTTTTTTTACATTTAATAGTATTTATTTCATCTTAGTTCCAAGTAAATTAAAGTAAAATTGATAAAACAAGTGGTTAAAAAGTAATAGCTATAAAAAATTCAAATTTGTGACTGGGATGGTAAACATAACTTACGTCTATGGTCTATGATTACAACTGAATTAATAGACAGTCAACATGTTTATCTAGAAATTAGAAGAAAAAAAAGAAACCTATGCTGAAAGTATACTGCAATACCACAAAAAGATGCAGCCAAATACTTGGGTATGCATATTGTCCTTCGCACCATTGTTGTAGCATACCGGTTTGACAGGAATGAAATCATACATCGAGACTTGAATATATCATCCATCCAAGACAAAATCAAAAAATTTGCCAACAAACATGCGAATAAACTTGAGCTGCATCCCAATGCAACTGCTAAACAACTTCTAGACAACTCGCAAGACATTAGGCGTCTCAAACGCCTAAAGCCATACGACTTAGATTAAATGACTTGGGCTAAGGAAAGGGGCTATCTCATTGGAGGTACAACCCCATACATGTTTATGTATAATATATATTTAAGTAATTATTATTATTATTATTATTATTATTATATTTTAATATTATTTATAAACTATCATATTGTACTCACCCTCAATGTATTGTATTTATAAAGACCTTTGGTCGTTTAAATAAAAATGACAAAAAAAATACTAAAAGTGGAGTTTTAATATTTTTCCAATCTGAACCATTTGCTGTGCTAATATTAATACCAAAGATGAAACGAGCCCATGATTTACCTCTTTCAAAAAACATAGTAATTGTTGACTCAAGAAGTTTGTGTGATCTAAAAAATTGTTGTGTAACTTTTTTGTTAACGTTATGTGCAGCTGGCGCTGCTCCTTTGGGTATGACAATTACACACGGTCTGAGTGAAAAAGCGTATGAAAGTGGATTCAGCATAATTAAGGTAAATGTAAAAATTAATTTGGAGGACAAGGTTATCCTTCTATACTTCTACTTGATAACTGTGATGCTGAAATAAATGCTTTGATGACAGTATGGCCAGATTCAACTTCAATTCTATGTATTTGTCATGTTATGCAAGCAGTTTGTAGATGTTTATGGGTCAGAAAAAATAGTATAAAGAAAGAACATCGGACATTGATGGTGCATTTAGGAAGATTTTATATTCTGATACCACTGAAGAAGCTCAAAATGACTCTGCCCTTGATGTAGGGAGCATGTACACAAAATTGCAGAAATATTGTACTTATTGGGAACACAAAGAGCATTGGTGCCTAGCTTGGAGAGACCACATAACTAGAGGTCATCACACAAATAATTATAGTCTGTAGGTGCCGGCTAGGATTTTTAAAGAAAATGTGTTATGCTGAGTTAAAGCATACAATGTAGTTTCACTTATAGATTTTTGTTCCACAAAATTAGAAGAGTATTATAAAAAAAAATTTCTTAAGTTTTCAAATGACAGAATAATTGCAGCTCGTATATATTTTGAAAGCATAATCAAGAAAAGTAATTATATTAAAAAAAAATGAAATTATTGTAGAAAATGATCATTATACTATGTTTCTAGTAAAAATAATCAACAGATGTACTGTGTTGAGCTATGTATTGTAATATTTATTCTTTGTAAATACCAAGGAATAGTTTTTATTATACGAGTATATTATAAATGTGTAGGGTTTAATTTCCCGCCTATAAATGTAGAGGATAAATTTGCAATATAAAATTTAGCATTGGCTGATAATAAGCACCAAGTAAGACATTTTATGCAGGACTTATACTTAAAGAAGTATTATACCAGACACTTAAAACTTATCCCATACACTTGCCTATAACAGAAACACACAGACAAGATGTACATAATGAATATGAAAATAATCTTAATATTACAACAAACAAAATCGCAGTAAAAAGTATGACAGTGGTTAATAAGTTAATAAGACAGTCAGATATACAATATATAGAATAGTTGTATGCAGTACTGGAAGGAATAAAAACTCTATTGACTAGCAATGCAAAAAAGTTCAGCCAATCTACTCATGGAAATTTACTTAAATTTAAAGATAGATTGGATAAAGTAAAATCAGAAAGGCAATTCAATACAATTTTGGCAAATTCTTGTTCTAAGACAGTACTTTTGGGGCATAGAGATGGTGCAGCTATTAGAGTACAGCCGACTACAATTTCTAGACAAAGACCAGGGATAACATTTACAATCGGGTAATGTATAATATAAGACAGATCAAACACTAATATTATGTCTTAACAAATTTAATTATGTTATAGGTAGACCAGCTTTTAGTGATCGTGGTACACCTAAAAAAAATCCCAGGAAACTATTACAAAACATAAAACAATGTTTGACAAATGGAAAACTCATTGATTATGTCTAATATAATGTATTGATTTAAAGTATAGTATTAAGTATTTGCAATTGAAAAAAATTGTTTCTATTAGTTAATCCTCTTTTTAGTTTCAAGGTAATTTATCATAAAAACAGATAAAACAATAATATTGTGTAATATATTAATTTAAAGAATAACCATTTAATTGTCATTACTTGGTAGTTGGTATGATATAACTTTTCATACAAATATTGAAATATAATATATAATGACAAATGATATAGTATAATAAGAATAAGTACTAATTTGTATTCATGTTCCTTACCTACCTATATAAATTTATACATTTCATATCCAACAACAAGAAGGTCACCATTGTCTTTTTTCACCACATTATTTTGCTAATATCTTAATTAGTAACCTTAGATTTAATTTAAAAGTAAAAAAGTAAAAATATTTTTCTTTAAAATTTAAACTAATGCTATGTCAGATTTTAAATATTTTTAATATTGCAAATAGCTATTATTATTGTATTAGAATATGTTTAAAACATTCTACATACCTAACAAAGCTAGAGAAAGTATTGTTTAAGCATACAAATATAGTGGATAACTGTTATGACTACCGTTAGGGACAGATGTCCTAACATTCCACTTAGTAAAAGTTTTAAAAGCAAAATTCTTCTATCCAACTGGTCATACTTGGTAAATCATTTACATTTGACCGCATTGTTATAATATCATCATTAATTACAGTTATGATATTTTTAAATGTTGGAGGAAAATTATCAAGATTTAATTTAAAGATCATCTTTTAATTTCAAGAAATGTAGGATATTAATAAAAATAATAATCAACTTGTACTAGTAGATAAAACAATAATATTGTATAATATATTAATTTAAAGAATGACCATTAAATTGTCATTACTTGGTGTGATATAACTTTTCATACGAATATTGAAATATATGTCATTAATATAATATATAATGACAAATGATAAAGTATAATAAAAATAAGTAGGCACCAATTTGTATTTATGTTCCTTACCTATTTTAATTTATACATTTCATATCCAACAACAAGAAGGTACATCATTGTCTTTTTTTTGCCACATTATTTTACTAATATATTAATAGTAAACATAGATTTAATTAATATTTAATTTATGGTAAATTTTTTGTTTATTTGTTAGTTTTAGTAATTTTTTTAATATTATCAGAGTATAACAGCTCAATTATTCAAATTGCGTTATCAAACAATTATAAAATGTATAACTTTATTGTTGTTTTTTTAATTTTTATATTACAACCATTACAATTTACAATATTTAATTAAAATACTTATAAGACTAGTACTATATAATAACGAATGCACTAACAATAATAAGAAGGATAAGATATCATTAATAATAAACAGTTTAAATTTTCAATCGCGCCAAATGTTGAACCAATGAGAAAGCCGTATTTCCGGAAGGTTATAATGTGCAGAATGGTAATAATATGCGACCTGGCTCCACGTCTTTATCGCTATTGCCGGTTGGCAACACTGGCATTCCCGCGATGTATATCCATCACAAAGCGTCAACTCATGTTTTGGTTGTTGACACAGTGAGTCAGTCGCGTTCATTGATTTTATTTCATTATTTTTTATTGCACTGTCGTCTCTCGTAAGTTCGCGTGTGCGTCATTCGCCGCTGACGAAATAACGTGCTTTCATCAGTGGCGTCCGTTGCAGCCATCGTCTGCGTCTCCATTCAGTCTATTCAGCGGCATTCGCCGTCGCCGATACTCTCATTGTCTGTCGGGTGTGCGACATTCGCCGTCGTCGATACTCTCATTGTCTGTCGCGTGTGCGCCATTTGCCGCCGCCGAAATTATGCGGCTTCATCTGTGGCGTCCGTTGCAGCCAACGTATGCACCTCCATTTAGTCTATTCAGCGGCATTCGCCGTCGCCGATACTCTCATTGACTGTCGCGTGTGCGCCATTTGCCGCCGCCGAAATTATGCGGCTTCATTTGTGGCGTCCGTTGCAGCCAACGTATGCACCTCCATTTAGTCTATTCAGCGGCATTCGCCGTCGCCGATACTCTCATTGACTGTCGCGTGTGCGCCATTTGCCGCCGCCGAAATTATGCGGCTTCATCTGTGGCGTCCGTTGCAGCCAACGTATGCACCTCCATTTAGTCTATTCAGCGGCATTCGCCGTCGCCGATACTCTCATTGACTGTCGCGTGTGCGCCATTTGCCGCCGCCGAAATTATGCGCCTTCATCTGTGGCGTCTGTTGCAGCCAACGTATGCGCCTCCATTTAGTCTATTCAGCGGCATTCGCCGTCGCCGATACTCTCATTGACTGTCGCGTGTGCGCCATTTGCCGCCGCCGAAATTATGCGGCTTCATCTGTGGCGTCCGTTGCAGCCAACGTATGCGCCTCCATTCAGTCTATTCAGCGGCATTCGCCGTCGCCGATGCTCTTATTGACTGTCGCGTGTGCGCCATTCGCCGCCGCTGAAATTACGCGCCTTCATCAGTGACGTCCGCTGCAGCCATCGTCGACGCCTCCATTCAGTCTAACACCAATCCAAGTCATGTCCCAACAGATACAGGTCACGGATCAAATTCGGTGATATAATTTATATATATTTTACTATAAACATTGTTATACTTGTTGTATTTATTTGTATTTATTATTAACAATGAGTAATTTTAAATACTTAAGAGGCCCCCCCCCCTGTCCCATTACTTGTCAATAGTAAGAGTTAATTTTAATACAGTACACTACAAGTTTGTCAAATTATCTATACCCTATTCCAAATAAGAGTATACCGCTTTCGCTCAGGCAGACTGAGCCGCCGATCGTTGTCTGACCCCCTAGTGACTGCTAGGCGTTCTGTCATTGGCCGACAGTCATCGCCGGTCGATGTTAGTTTCGGCGTCGGTAAGGCAGTTGTAGTTTCGTGACGGCCGACACCGCAGCGAGCGTTGGTGCCTGTTTTGTGGTGGGAATGCGCGAACAAAACGAGTTTTGGTCGGCCGAGCGGTTAACTCTTATTTGGAATAGAGAACCTTTATATTCATTCCATAACCAACTTACTATTTTCCTATTATCTATCCGGCATTCTAGGTTGTCGGCATTATCTCGCGTCATTATACAATCGAGTCGGATATTTTAATTTGGTTTTTTTAAGGAATGTTTGCATTTAGGAGTCATACAAAAAGACAGAGGCCCTAATGCATATGATTAATTTTGATTTAGTGGACCAAGAACCCGAAATCAATCAATTGTTGAATATCTATACATAGAGCTAAATGTTAACAATACATACTGCGCTACTTAATGAAAACTTACTGAATGTCAATGAAATTAATGATGAGTTGGTAGATGATATCGATAACGGTAATTCTTCTGTGTCTTAAAAAGAAAAATTTACTCATACAGAAGTAGAAATTTTTGAATGTAAAAATTAAACGAAGAGAGAGTGTCCAATTGATAAACATTTAAAAATAAACTTTATCTAATTTAATGTTTAGTTGGAAAGGTTCCGATTAGATAAATCTCCATCAATATGACTAAATCCTAACAAAATTTTTTTTATAAAATATTAAATAAAAAACAGAAGCCATGATGCTCATGATTAATTTAAATTTAGTGGACCAAGAGCCCGAAATCAATCAATTGATGAATCTCTATCCATATGACTAAATCTTAACAACACATACTGCTCAAAGTAGTAAAATGTACTATGCAAATTTACAATAATTTCTTGAAGAGATTTGATAATGCATTATGTATGTGAAATTAAACTATTTCGTGCCCACTCAGCACAATCCGACGCTACAGATCTGAAGATTATATGTTCTGCTTCG
This sequence comes from Neotoxoptera formosana, assembly GCA_022818045.1. Taxonomy (NCBI): domain Eukaryota; kingdom Metazoa; phylum Arthropoda; class Insecta; order Hemiptera; family Aphididae; genus Neotoxoptera; species Neotoxoptera formosana. The sequence continues at coordinate 32,776,171 of CM040631.1, read as the reverse complement.
AAGCCGGCCGCATGTCTCTCTACGGCCAAAGAATATTTGCATTTAGGAGTCATAAAAAAAGACAGAGGCCCTAATGCATATGATTAATTTTGATTTAGTGGACCAAGAACCCGAAATCAATCAATTGTTGAATATCTATACATAGAGCTAAATGTTAACAATACATACTGCGCTACTTAATGAAAACTTACTGAATGTCAATGAAATTAATGATGAGTTGGTAGACGGTATCGATAACGGTAATTCTTCTGTGTCCTAAAAAGAAAAATTTACTCATACAGAAGTAGACATTTTTGAATGTAAAACTTAAACGAAGAGAGAGTGTCCAATAGATAAACATTTAAAAATAAACTTTATCTAATTTAATGTTTAGTTGGAAAGGTTCCGATTAGATAAATCTCCATCAATATGACTAAATCCTAACAAAATTTTTTTTATAAAATATTAAATAAAAAACAGAAGCCATGATGCACATGATTATTTTAAATTTAGTGGACCAAGAGCCCGAAATCAATCAATTGATGAATCTCTATCCATATGACTAAATCTTAACAACACATACTGCGCAACGTACCAAAATTTACTATGCAAATTTACAATAATTTCTTGAAGAGATTTGATAATGCATTATGTATGTGAAATTAAAATATTTCGTGCCCACTCAGCACAATCCGACGCTACAGATCTGAAGATTATATGTTCTGCTTCGAAGCCGGCCGCATGTCTCTCTACGGCCAAGGAATATTTGCATTTAGGAGTCATAAAAAAAGACAGAGGCCCTAATGCATATGATTAATTTTGATTTAGTGGACCAAGAACCCGAAATTAATCAATTGTTGAATATCTATACATAGAGCTAAATGTTGACAATACATACTGCGCTACTTAATGAAAACTTACTGAATGTCAATGAAATTAATGATGAGTTGGTAGATGATATCGATAACGGTAATTCTTCTGTGTCTTAAAAAGAAAAATTTACTCATACAGAAGTAGACATTTTTGAATGTAAAACTTAAACGAAGAGAGAGTGTCCAATAGATAAACATTTAAAAATAAACTTTATCTAATTTAATGTTTAGTTGGAAAGGTTCCGATTAGATAAATCTCCATCAATATGACTAAATCCTAACAAAATTTTTTTTATAAAATATTAAATAAAAAACAGAAGCCATGATGCACATGATTATTTTAAATTTAGTGGACCAAGAGCCCGAAATCAATCAATTGATGAATCTCTATCCATATGACTAAATCTTAACAACACATACTGCGCAACGTACCAAAATTTACTATGCAAATCTACAATAATTTCTTGAAGAGATTTGATAATGCATTATGTATGTGAAATTAAAATATTTCGTGCCCACTCAGCACAATCCGACGCTACAGATCTGAAGATTATATGTTCTGCTTCGAAGCTGGCCGCATGTCTCTCTACGGCCAAGGAATATTTGCATTTAGGAGTCATAAAAAAAGACAGAGTCCCTAATGCATATGATTAATTTTGATTTAGTGGACCAAGAACCCGAAATTAATCAATTGTTGAATATCTATACATAGAGCTAAATGTTGACAATACATACTGCGCTACTTAATGAAAACTTACTGAATGTCAATGAAATTAATGATGAGTTGGTAGACGATATCGATAACGGTAATTATTCTGTGTCTTAAAAAGAAAAATTTACTCATACAGAAGTAGACATTTTTGAATGTAAAACTTAAACGAAGAGAGAGTGTCCAATTGATAAACATTTAAAAATAAACTGTATCTAATTTACTATTTAGTTGGAAAGGTTCCGATTGGATAAATCTTCATCAATATGACTAAATCTTAACAAAAAATTTTTTGAATTCAAGAAGACTTACCAGATCTAAACGATCTCGTTTCAATAATGTTCTTTTTTGATTGGACATGCAATGGAGCATGCTCTACCAGTACAAAATCTATGGATTTACCGGATGGCAATTCATCCATGAGCCAAAAATAGTTTCAAAAAGGTCAGAATCAAGCCTATAGTGCCATGGTCGTCATTGAGGTCCCCAAGCAGCCCCTACCGACGCATGGTACCCAAGACAGAACCCTAAAAGTCTGGTTGTGCGATAGGGCTGAACGAGAAGCCGCGGACGAATGTGCGTGTATGTGCGTGTGTGCACGGACGGCGATCTACAACCGCAACCCGTCGTGTGCGATTACTTAACGTGTTACTGCAAAACAATGTGTAGGTAACCCTGTAAGGAAGGGGAGGGTGAACTGTATATTATAGATGGTTCAAATACGATTAATAAATTTTGTATCTAAGATAATGACCAGTAACAACAACGTTTTCATATATGTAAACAGTGTACAGAACAAAATATCTAAGTGTGTTATGCAGATAAATAATCTTACGTACTACGGTTAGTAAAACATTCGCACGATCACAGTTCGATCGGCGGAAAACAATCAGATAAATATAACACGTCGGAGACGTTGACAAAAAAAAACAATTATGTGGTCTGTGTTGATTCTACGACAATGGTGCTGTAGTTGCACTGGACGACGATGGGGGGCTGAATCGTAACACTTACACTACCGTCGAACCCGACGAAATGGTCGGCAAGAAAAATGCGTGTCCGTCTTTTTTTATGACTCCTAAATGCAAATATTCCTTGGCCGTAGAGAGACATGCGGCCGGCTTCGAAGCAGAACATATAATCTTCAGATCCGTAGCGTCGGATAGTGCTGAGTGGGCACGAAATAGTTTAATTTCACATACATAATTCATAATCAAATGAAATCACTATCAAATCTCTTCAAGAAATTATTGTAAATTTGCATAGTACATTTTAGTACTTTGAGCAGTATGTGTTGTCAACATTTAGCTCTATGTATAGATATTCAACAATTGATTGATTTCGGGTTCTTGGTCCACTAAATCTAAATTAATCATATGCATTAAGGCCTCTGTCTTTTTTTTTGACTCCTAAATGCAAATATTCCTTGGCCGTAGAGAGACATGCGGCCGGCTTCGAGGCAGAACATATAATCTTCAGATCCGTAGCGTCGGATAGTGCTGAGTGGGCACGAAATAGTTTAATTTCACATACATAATGAATAATCAAATGAAATCACTATCAAATCTCTTCAAGAAATTATTGTAAATTTGCATAGTACATTTTAGTACTTTGCGCAGTATGTGTTGTTAAGATTTAGTCATATGGAAAGAGATTCATCGATTGATTGATTTCGGGCTCTTGGTCCACTAAACCTAAATTAATCATGTGCATCATGGCTTCTGTTTTTTTTTATATAAACATATAATCTTCAGATCCGTAGCGTCGGATTGTGCTGAGTGGGCACGAAATAGTTTAATTTCACATACATAATGCATAATCAAATGAAATCACTATCAAATCTCTTCAAGAAATTATTGTAAATTTGCATAGTACATTTTAGTACTTTGCGCAGTATGTGTTGTTAAGATTTAGTCATATGGAAAGAGATTCATCGATTGATAGATTTCGGGCTCTTGGTCCACTAAACCTAAATTTATCATGTGCATCATGGCTTCTGTTTTTTTTTATATTAACATAAAATCTTCAGATCCGTAGCATCGGATTGTGCTGAGTGGGCACGAAATAGTTTAATTTCACATACATAATGCATAATCAAATGAAATCACTATCAAATCTCTTCAAGAAATTATTGTAAATTTGCATAGTACATTTTACTACTTTGAGCAGTATGTGTTGTCAAGATTTAGTCATATGGAAAGAGAATCATTGATTGATTGATTTCGGGCTCTTGGCCCACTAAATCTAAATTTATCATATGCATCATGGCTTCTGTTTTTTTTTTATATTTTATAAAAAATTTTTTGTTAAGATTTAGTCATATTGATGCAGATTTATCCGATTGGTACCTTCGCAACTAAACAGTAAATTAGATAAAGTTTATTTTTAAATGTTTATCAATTGGACACTCTCTCTTCGTTTAAGTTTTACATTCAAAAATATCTACTTCTGTATGAGTAAATTTTTCTTTTTAAGACACAGAAGAATTACCGTTATCGATATCGTCTACCAACTCATCATTAATTTCATTGACATTCAGTAAGTTTTCATTAAGTAGCGCAGTATGTATTGTCAACATTTAGCTCTATGTATAGATATTCAACAATTGATTGATTTCGGGTTCTTGGTCCACTAAATCTAAATTAATCATATGCATTAAGGCCTCTGTATTTTTTTATGACTCCTAAATGCAAATATTCCTTGGCCGTAGAGAGACATGCGGCCGGCTTCGAGGCAGAACATATAATCTTCAGATCCGTAGCGTCGGATAGTGCTGAGTGGGCACGAAATAGTTTAATTTCACATACATAATGCATAATCAAATGAAATCACTATCAAATCTCTTCAAGAAATTATTGTAAATTTGCATAGTACATTTTAGTACTTTGCGCAGTATGTGTTGTTAAGATTTAGTCATATGGAAAGAGATTCATCGATTGATAGATTTCGGGCTCTTGGTCCACTAAACCTAAATTTATCATGTGCATCATGGCTTCTGTTTTTTTTTATATTAACATAAAATCTTCAGATCCGTAGCATCGGATTGTGCTGAGTGGGCACGAAATAGTTTAATTTCACATACATAATGCATAATCAAATGAAATCACTATCAAATCTCTTCAAGAAATTATTGTAAATTTGCATAGTACATTTTACTACTTTGAGCAGTATGTGTTGTCAAGATTTAGTCATATGGAAAGAGAATCATTGATTGATTGATTTCGGGCTCTTGGCCCACTAAATCTAAATTTATCATATGCATCATGGCTTCTGTTTTTTTTTTATATTTTATAAAAAATTTTTTGTTAAGATTTAGTCATATTGATGCAGATTTATCCGATTGGTACCTTCGCAACTAAACAGTAAATTAGATAAAGTTTATTTTTAAATGTTTATCAATTGGACACTCTCTCTTCGTTTAAGTTTTACATTCAAAAATATCTACTTCTGTATGAGTAAATTTTTCTTTTTAAGACACAGAAGAATTACCGTTATCGATATCGTCTACCAACTCATCATTAATTTCATTGACATTCAGTAAGTTTTCATTAAGTAGCGCAGTATGTATTGTCAACATTTAGCTCTATGTATAGATATTCAACAATTGATTGATTTCGGGTTCTTGGTCCACTAAATCTAAATTAATCATATGCATTAAGGCCTCTGTCTTTTTTTATGACTCCTAAATGCAAATATTCCTTGGCCGTAGAGAGACATGCGGCCGGCTTCGAGGCAGAACATATAATCTTCAGATCCGTAGCGTCGGATAGTGCTGAGTGGGCACGAAATAGTTTAATTTCACATACATAATGAATAATCAAATGAAATCACTATCAAATCTCTTCAAGAAATTATTGTAAATTTGCATAGTACATTTTAGTACTTTGTGCAGTATGTGTTGTTAAGATTTAGTCATATGGAAAGAGATTCATCGATTAATTGATTTCGGGCTCTTGGTCCACTAAACCTAAATTAATCATGTGCATCATGGCTTCTGTTTTTTTTTATATTAACATATAATCTTCAGATCCGTAGCGTCGGATTGTGCTGAGTGGGCACGAAATAGTTTAATTTCACATACATAATGCATAATCAAATGAAATCACTATCAAATCTCTTCAAGAAATTATTGTAAATTTGCATAGTACATTTTACTACTTTGAGCAGTATGTGTTGTCAAGATTTAGTCATATGGAAAGAGATTCATTGATTGATTGATTTCGTGCTCTTGGCCCACTAAATCTAAATTTATCATATGCATCATGGCTTCTGTTTTTTTTTTATATTTTATAAAAAATTTTTTGTTAAGATTTAGTCATATTGATGCAGATTTATCCGATTGGTACCTTCGCAACTAAACAGTAAATTAGATAAAGTTTATTTTTAAATGTTTATCAATTGGACACTCTCTCTTCGTTTAAGTTTTACATTCAAAAATATCTACTTCTGTATGAGTAAATTTTTCTTTTTAAGACACAGAAGAATTACCGTTATCGATATCGTCTACCAACTCATCATTAATTTCATTGACATTTAGTAAGTTTTCATTAAGTAGCGCAGTATGTATTGTCAACATTTAGCTCTATGTATAGATATTCAACAATTGATTGATTTCGGGTTCTTGGTCCACTAAATCTAAATTAATCATATGCATTAAGGCCTCTGTATTTTTTTATGACTCCTAAATGCAAATATTCCTTGGCCGTAGAGAGACATGCGGCCGGCTTCGAGGCAGAACATATAATCTTCAGATCCGTAGCGTCGGATAGTGCTGAGTGGGCACGAAATAGTTTAATTTCACATACATAATGCATAATCAAATGAAATCACTATCAAATCTCTTCAAGAAATTATTGTAAATTTGCATAGTACATTTTAGTACTTTGCGCAGTATGTGTTGTTAAGATTTAGTCATATGGAAAGAGATTCATCGATTGATAGATTTCGGGCTCTTGGTCCACTAAACCTAAATTTATCATGTGCATCATGGCTTCTGTTTTTTTTTATATTAACATAAAATCTTCAGATCCGTAGCATCGGATTGTGCCGAGTGGGCACGAAATAGTTTAATTTCACATACATAATGCATTATCAAATCTCATCAAGAAATTTTTGTAAATTTACATAGTACATTTTAGTACGTTGCGCGGTATGTGTTGTTAAGATTTAGTCATATGGATAGAGATTCATCAATTGATTGATTTCCGGCTCTTGGTCCACTAAATCTAAATGAATCATGTGCATCATGGCTTCTGTCTTTTTTTTACTTGATTGACCGGAATAAAATCTTACATCAGAAGACATGTTTGACCAAAACTGTATCATTTGAAATATTGTTCTATGATACCTGTAGATGATCTTTGATTATATGGAAAATATTATGTGACGCAGTATGTATTGTTAAGATTTAGCTCCATGTATGGAGATTCATCAATTGTTTGACTGCGGGTTCTTGGTCAGAGGAGATGAGAGGATATTTAGTAGCGATAATGCCGACACTGCTGACCTTGTCTTCGCGTCTTTATCGCTATTGCATTGTTGCAACCTCTTATTCCCGTGACGAACATCCATCACTAGGCGATTATCTTGTGTTTTTTATCCAACAACCCAAATTAAAAAACACTTTGTTGTTCTTCACGTGTGTATCCCTTGTCGCTACCGAATATCACTTTTTTGCCTCTTTCGTGTGGCCAAATATATTATATACTTTACAATAAACATACTTGTTATACTTTTTGTATTTATTTGTATTTGCTTTTAACAATAATTTTTAATGTACTTCCCCCTCCTGCCCCATTACTTGTGAATAGTATGTAACAGTTAATTTAATACAGTACACTAAAAGTTTGTAAAATTATCTATATTCATTCCATAACAAAATTACTATTTTCCTCTCATCTATCCAACATTCTAGGTTGTCGGCATTATGCTGCATCATTATACAATCGGGAAAGTCGCTGCCACACATTAGGTATTGTCATTAGTGCAAAAACAATAATATGAAATGCATTTGATAATTCAATAAAATAAGTGAAAAGTGAGAATTTTCCGATTTTTGTTTTCCGACATTTTGTATTATTGTAAGAAAAACACCCTACTCACCCACAAGATGTTTTGCACAGGGAAACACTAAAACAGTCGGTACCTATAAATTATTAATTGTACTGCTTATTGATATTTTGTTATTACAATAGGTACTTAAAATTTTTTTTTTCTGCTAAACAATTTACTTTATATTTTTAATTATATTGAAATTGATAACAAATTTTAAAGATATTAGTATGCTTTATATACTGTTTAGTATAGATACCTGAAAATGTATGCATTAAAATGGTGTTAAAAATAAAGTTAAATCTTGATCCAATAAACAATCGACTTACGAATCTTTTTTATATCAAATTTACCATAACAAATTATATGTTAAATTCACCAGTAAATGTATTAATGTCTGCTAGAAATTCAATGAAAAATCTTGATTTTTTATATAAATCCTTATCAGCATTTATAATGTATGTTTTAAGAATTATTTAATAATTATATTTTATATTCTCCCATAAACTCATTCATTATTATTATTATTGTAATTATTACCACTATTATTATTATTTATATTATCCATTTATTGTTAATAAATTGTATTATTAAATTATATTTAAAATTGTATGTATTACTTGCAATTGGAAATTATTTCCGTAAAAAAAAATATTGTTATTATTATTAAATCAACTGTATACGACATGTATTAATGTCTTATGTAAATCCAATGAAAAACCTTGATTTTTTTAATAAATCCTTATCGGCATTTATGATGTATGTCTTAAGAATGATTCAATAATTATATTTTATATTTTCTTATAAACTTATTCATTAATTCATTATTAATTATTATAATTATCACCACTATTATTATTTATATTATCCACTTATTGTTACTATATTATTGTATTATTATATTATATTTAAAATTGTATGTATTACCTACTTGTAATTGGAAATTATTTCCGTAAAATAAAATATTATTATTATTATTATTAAATCAACTGCGTATATGTTTATTTTTAATTTAATAGATGACAAAATAGTTTTGTGACCAGTGGACGGTGCAGGGCATCAACAACAACAATTGCTATTACTATATAATAATATTTAAAACCGATGATATGATATAATATATAATAATATATAATTGTTCGTAAAACAAGAAAAAAATAAAATATCTTTTGTGTCGACGTATAATAATATTGTCAGCTTAAATCTAAACTTCTAAACAACATCTCCGACTTACACACACACACACACACACACACACACACACACACACACACACACACACACACACACACGCACACGCACACGCACACGCACACGCACACGCACACGCACACGCACACGCACACGCACACGCACACACACACATATATATATATAGTCGTTCCTCCGTTATGCTAGTCAAATTTTATTTCCCAAAAACTTTTTTATTTAAAAACCGAAGGTACCTCCTACGTTCAAACGGACCTGGTGGCGCTGGCACGTGTGTCCGAGAATTCGGGGAGTTTCAATAAACAATATAATAACAACAATATGAAATCGGTCTACCAAATCGCTTACCTTCAGCAGGACACTATATATATATATGTATGTATTATATATGTATGTATGTATTAGGTACCTATATTATTATTATATAGGTACACCGCGCCGCTGTACCGCAGCCGCTACTATGGTTAAGGTCTATTATATAAAAGCGGACGGGCGGAGATACATAAAAGGAGAGCGCGAGCGAGACAGAGAGAGAGAGAGAGAGAGAGAAAAAAAGGCAAAACGGCATAAACTTTAACAACCCGAGGCCAATATTCTCGCATTATATTATAGGTGCGCCTGTTTATGGACTGCGCGCGGATGCTGTTTTATTTCTACCTCGAGCCATCCTCGCGCCAACCCCGTCCGAGGTCTTTAGGAGGTAGGTACCCACCTACCGTCGTGTTCACCCACCAAGCGCGCCACGAGGAGTGTGGGACACCCACCCTCGACCCACCCGCACCCGGGGCCGGATAAATTATTCAACGGCGCGGCACGTCTTATTAAAGGAAATTTATACACGGCTTTTGGCGTTTATACGTTCACCCGAGGATTTCAGGTGTTTTTTTTACGATCGTCGAGCGTCTCCCCCCGGAGATATTTACGCGCGGTTTAGATACCGTTGCTGTCTCGCTAGTCAATAATTTTCAACAAAAAAAACCCCCCCTCCCCTATTATTATTAAAGATCGTTTTCGTTTTATTTACAATTTTTTTTTATTATTATTTATTTCTTGGGGGAGACCAAAGTGTAATAATATATATATATATTGTTGTACGCGTTTTGCCGATAAAATCACATGTCTATATATTATTATGTATAGCTTAAACGAAATTGTTATTGCCCGCAGTCCAGATAATACGCGCGCGATACCGACTGCGCCGCAGTAACGGTTTTACATTTTAAACGAGTTTGTCGAACCGTTTTTTGTCGGGAAAAAAAATGAAAACCCGAATCGAAGTCTTTCAGGTATAGCCGTACAGGACTTCAGATACCTGGGACGTTTTTTATGTAGACGATAATAATTGATGATGTAAAATGTTAGTTCACCGAAATAAGACGACACGCGCTGCGGGATGGAAAAAAAAATCGAATGAATTGGGCCTGCGTGGTCTCAAAATAATTATAACGTCACACACGCACGCCGCCGGGATGATAATATAATGTACGGGTCGAAAAGTATTTATAAAAACAAAAGTCGGAAAACGTAAGTACCTACTTAACAAACATGGCTTACATAATAATACAGGGCGTGATCCATTTAACGTAAGACACTCAATATTTCAAAAAGTAATTAGGTTTTTGGAAATATTTTTATTACGTGTTATGAATCCAGTACAAAACAACATTTTTTCAAAAAAAAAAATACATTTTAAAATATTTTTGACCTTATTATTTTTTTCAGAAAAATTGAACTTTGTACGAGTTCTTTATGAGTTATAAGTATTTGAAGTTTAAATGAGAGGAGTAGTGAACCAACATTTTGCAGTGTACCGGCCGATACCACCCTATACACTGCTCGTCTAAACTTCAAATATTTATAAATCATAAACTACTCGTCCAAAGTTCGATTTTTATGTATCAAAATACTCAGAAAAATATTCTGCTTTGGATTATAAAATAAAAACTGTTTGTTGTAATTATTCAAAAAAGTAAAAAATTTATAAGGTTAAAAATATTTTAAAAAATAATGTATATAATTATTATATTGTATAGGTCCGCGGACGATAATCGTCTGGTGCTAAACTGCGCTCACTGGCGTATATAACTGCAGCTAAGCCGCCGTGATTTTTTTTTTTATTTCCAGCATACCTTTATGCGTTATAGTCGGTAAAAAAGTTGTCGGCGGTCGGGTTTTGTCTGTTGGGCTACATATTTTGCTCGCATTGTTCCCATCCACGTCTATTTGACCGGCCCGGCCGGGCTTAACAATTTTCCCCGCGGCGAAAAGGCGCCGGGGTGCTAAAAGACCTTTAGCAGATTACTGTATTATAGTAATTATACATTAGGCTGTGGTCATATTATTATTATTATTATTGTATAATATTAATCGTATTTTATGATTTCGTAGTGCACAACACGCGGGGTGCCCCACGAAGTTAGTGTTGATACTTATCTAGATAAATATTTATTTACATTTTATCTCATCCAGATAAATATATGCGAATTATCTAACTACAATAATCTAAGATAAAAAAATGCCATCTATCAAGATTAATAATTCGTCTATATATAAACAATCATATTTTAATTGGTATAAATATTTTAATATTATAAATTCATATAAATATTATAAAAGTAATAATATTTAAGAGGATGTCAGCGCACTGTTTGTTTTCTGTCTCTGGCCCACGCTCAACATAAACTAAACGCATTTACGCAGAATCATTTTTTTAAGTTTGTGAGTAATCTTAGAGTAAGATCACCCTCATTACAAAAATGATAGAGAATAATATTTTTGAAGGTATAAAATATCGATCTGTCTAAATATTGTCTCAAAACAATTAAGAAATAATTTAAATTTACAAAAAAAAAAAAATGTTTTTATTTTGAAAGTCGAATACAAAGTCAAATAATAATTAAATATAAAACCGATATATGTCATACCCTCAAAAATATTATCCTCTATAATTTTTGTAATAAGTGATTTTACTCTAAGATTACTCAAAAATCATAAAAAAAAACTATTTGAGACGAAAGCGTTTCATCTATGTCACGCGTGGATCTGAGATAGAAAACAAATATTGCGCTGACATCCTCTCAACATCAAAGAACGTGTAATTTTATTTGTTAATATTATAACATAATTATTATGTTTAAATCGCATATTCAAGCAGTTCGAGCTAAGGTGTTCTCATAAAATTATTAGATTTAAATATATTAAAAAAAATTATCTTCTTTTTTTTATGTAGATAAAAAAGTATTTATCTAGATACATTTTTGTCGAATTATCTTTATCTAGATAAAAAAGAACTTATCCAATCCCAATATTGCGGCCACGATAGGATTTACCGTGGTAAGGTGGCAGAGTAGTTAAGTCGCATAATACCAATGGGTAGGTTACTCGCACTATCGCCACATTTTGAAATAATAAGTAAACGCGGGACATTATATTTAATATATTATTATACTATAAATGCTTCGAATTTCATTATTTAGACACAATTTTAGTTCACTTATCACTGCTGCAAACAGATTTGAATTGATATATACATTGATTTTAATAGGTACATAATCAGTTACAGCAGGGTACAATGTTTATATATACTTTTTCCTTTCTATAGGATCGAAGTGTTTTAAATCGTTTACCATAAAAAAAAAATTATATTTTATAAATTCAAGTAATAAATTGTGATTTTTGAATTTCGTAAATTCATTCTAAAATAATACTTAATATAACTGCGATAGTAAAGCATCATAAATTCATGTAAAAAAGTGTATTTCACTAAAACGCTGTTCTTCAAAAAAGTATTATGTAAGGAATTAAAATAATTACCATGTACTATATACTTTCATGATAGCAGTGTATTTATTAAGAATTTGTCAGAGAATTTGTTTTCAGAAATTGAAACCGATGAGAAATTATAAAGCCACCAGACATAAATAATTGTCCCGACTGTCAATTAACGGTTTGAAGTAAAAGTAATTAAATTCATTCGTTTTTGTTTTAGCATTTAAAATTAAGGCACTCGAGTAACATTAAGTTTTAAACTTTATATAGGTACCTAAGATCTAAAAGAGTTTAAAATTAAAAAATGTCTAAAAAAATCAATAATGGTTTCGAATAATATGAATTAAGTAGGTAAGTAATTCATAAACCATTACTAATCACTTGAAAGAATAAATTTTAGATATTTATTTTCAAAATTTTAGTACCTATTTGTTTGTAAAATAATACTCTGAGCAATTCGCATTTGTTCTTAATAAAAACTACTATTATAAAATGTCATAAACAAAATCTTACCCAGAAATATCCATGATATAAATTAAAAATGTAAGCACAATGTCATCGTTTCTTAAAAACATTAGGTTTTTTATGAACGTTTTTATGCCATCAACAAATGGTTTAAAATATAATATTCTATACTTAAAACAGTGTATAGTAATTAACTAGGTACACCGTACAATATGTTCTCCATTATTTGCATGCCTGAATAAGTATATTGTTTTCAATTCAGTGAATATCCCAAAACCACTCCCACCCCCCCCCCCCCAAAAAAAAAAATCCCAATGTTTATAATTTTATAGTATAATAATTAATATTTAAGTAGGTACCTATTGTTACAGTTAGAGTTTTAAAATATAAAATATTACATTCACATAAAAATAAAAATAAACCAAAAATTATAAAAAAAAAAATAGAAAAAAAGTTTTTTCAAGTTACACCCGTTTAATTATGGTGAGAGAAGGACATGTTTAAAATTACCTATATTACCCATGCCTATTGTATGAATACACAAATTGTTTATTATAGTGACTATAGTGCAATAGTGTCCATGCCCCATGGCTTTCTGAAGATGGCCTAGACCAGCTATACCTAATCAGTAATCACTAATCAATTATCATATACTCACCACATTTGTGAATTATAATTTATTATTTTATTATCGTTATATTAATTCACATTACAATACAGTTTCTCTATTTTGTATTTTTCTTTTTTCTCTCAAAACGATCAAAATAATATTATTAATCTCCAAACAGTTACAGATATAAAATAATACAATTATACTTCATTTACTACCAGGCACTTCAGGTCTTCAGGTTTCTTTTACAAACTAAGATATGCATATCTGTAATTCAAAAGAATAAATACTTTAAAATATTTAAAAAAATAATCTTTTTTTCATAATCTTCATATTTATCATAGATAGATGATCCAATATTATATTTTATGCGTCATTATTGTTTGTGAATATTATTCTACACGACATCATATCGTATAGGCCGTATATCGTACTTAACCCATCTTAATTCAGATGAGTTATACGTATAACTAAAAAATAATAATTAATAAATACTAAAATAGTAATATCATCTACGTTCCTACTGCATGTGTAAAAAAAAAAATATTTTTCAATATTTCATGAAGAGTGAAATTTTCAATATTGAAATATTTCAAATTTAAAACCCTGGTTACGCTAGTGTTTCATGGTTTATGTAATATAAGGAATAACTGAAATTAATAAATTAGAAGAATAAAACATATTTTTTTAGTTGAATAGTACTTAATAATATATTAATAATATATTGGTTATATTCAGTATATTATGGTATATTATGTAATACAGTCATAATTCACAAAAGTTAAAACTATTGCTAACGGCAGTTTCTACGCTCAAATACATTATAGAATTCATATAATATACCTATGAAAAAAATGTTTCAATGTTTTATAATCTATTTTTCAATCAGCAATTTGCCCTAATTTAAGTGCACAATTTAAAAATCTTACTTTAATGACACTTGCTTTATACGGACACTATTGATTTTCTAATCACCAATGTTATAGGTACCTTCTCAACTACTTGTCCACTTCCTACATTTTAAAAACCACTCTATAATAGGACACACATGCTTAAGAGTTTCTTAACCGTGATTTTGTATTTGAGTCGTTAATGAGTATTAATCAGTATTTACTTACATTACTCAAGAGGATACACACTATAAGAAAATAAAAAATAATAATTTTTATTCAATATTTTAATAAATATGTTAAATAAATAAATATAATATTAATTAAATATATTCTAGGTAGTTAAATTCTTTTTAAGAGAAAACTATACTTTTCTTAAAGTTTAATAATAAAATAATATATTTATAATACAAATACATTTATACTATAAAACAAAAAAACCAACAATTTAAAGTAACAATCGTCATTATTTTTATCAACTATTCAAAACAAAATCGAATACCTATGAGATTATATAAAAATCCAACATTTTTCTTGTATTTGCCATTAATACCTATAGCAGCTTGATACAGTACAAAACACACATGTTACTAAAAACGGCTGTTCTCGCAGACAACACTTAACTTGTTGAAAACTGATACTTTAGGGCTTAGGCCAACAACAACAACACGGATGGCAACAGGCACACAGTGGTATAAAAGACAATTTTAGGCGGCCAAAAGTGCTATTTTTAAAACTTAGAAATTATTGGTTTTTTTATCAATAATTTATCCTTACAATATTCTGTAGTTAAATATAAAATTTCAAATTAATTAATTGACATACACCCGACTTACAGTGCTGTTTGTATAAAATATATACATTATTTGATTGATATTTTTAAACTTTCACATATTTTATATTATTTAATTATGTCGCTTAAAATGAAAAAAAAATATAATTTTTTTTATTTATTTTATTTTTAAAACTGGTATTCTCGATGATAATAATAATAAATCAAGCACAACGTAGCACTTATACCACATTTCTACATTCAAATTAACAATAACAAACCCAATTTTTCTATGTCAACAAATATTTAAGGCAATTTTATTGTCCATTATTTTATACTTAGGTTTACACCCGACTTACAGTGCTGTTTGTATAAAATATATACATTATTTGATTGATATTTTCAAACTTTCACATATTTTTAAATTATTTAATTATCTCGCTTAAAATGAAAAAAAAATATAATTTTTTTTATGCAGTTATTATATTGTCTTAAATGTTATAATAAAAAATTTTTTGTTTTATTTTAATTATTTTTTTTTTAGTATTTGCTACATTATTGTGTTGAAATATTGAGTGTTTTAATGGTTTTTGAACTTTGGAGGAATCATACTTAAATTTACGCAGTTTTACCAATTGTTCACTGTATACCTACATATTGTAAAGGAAATTGATAGCTATTTTAAAATATTAACTTTTTTTGCATTCAGTTGCAACAGTAATTTACAAAAATGGATTTCTTTAAATAAATATGACGTACTCTAAAAAAAAAAATTTACTAGGTACTATCATTTGATATTTTTTATTTTTCGTTATTTCCTATACAAATAATTTACGTGTAGATTTATTTTTTTCAGTTAATTTCACCTCTCGAAATACAAATAATATACTATACTTACTATCGCGATCTGATTGAATTTATATACGAAAAATGATTTATCCAATCTATAACTAGTATCGAATCTAGAAAATCTTTATATGAATTTATTCAAGCTACATATTCAAATATTTCTAACTGTTCTAGTTCGTATAAAAAAATGTAAGAAAAAGAAATTTTGATATTTAGTTTGACAACTTCTAGGAAGTGGTCTAAAGTAAATAGAAATTATAAGAAATTTACAAAAAATAACACCGAATAGCTTAACACTAAATTCAAAATGCCATCTAATAAAAAATCGGCTTTATATATTGCTGGTTGACCAATTATTCCATTTGCATCTTGTTCTAAAAGAACACAGAGACAAAAAATAAAAATAGCAATTTCAAATTCTATTGTTTAAAAACGGCAAAGATGTTTGTCACATTATATCCATGGTACTATATGCCTGCGAGTGCGCATAGTGTTATTACACGGTGCGGATGTTATACGATTTGCACCACTTCCTATTGGTAATATTCATCAAAGAGTAAGTTTTATATAAAATTAAAATTATAATATATTTTAGGTAAACTATCTGAAGAAGCGCAGGAGAGTCGAAACAAGGACTATAAAATATACAGAGAACATAATACTCGTAAAAACTCTAGGCTCAAAACAACCGAGGATTTGTTACATATATTATTGATTTCGTCAGACCCATACATTTAATCCATACGAAATGAGTCAAAAAAACATGAACATGAGTTATCAGATGTTAAAAAATTATTGGTAATACCAGAATCAGATGAAGTTGAAGAAAGTGACATAAATCAATCTTTTTCAGAAATCAATTTAACTGGTTAATAACCTGATTAATAACCTAACCTAATGATTTACCTCCGTAGAATGTATTACATAAATTTATTTAAATTGAACGGTTAATTTGGTTAATTTTTTTTTCTTAAAATGTATATATTTATAGGAAAAAAATGTAATTTAACATTAAAAGTTAATTTTTTTTTTTTAGAGTACGTCATATTTATTTAAAGAAATCCATTTTTGTAAATTACTGTTGCAACTGAATGCAAAAAATGTTTATATTTTAAAATAGCTATCAATGTCCTTTACATTATTTATACAGTGAACAATCGGTAAAACTGCGCAAATTTAAGTATGATTCCTCCAAAGTTCAAAAACCATTAAAACACTCAATATTTCAACACAATAATATAGCAAATACTAAAAAAAAAATAATTAAAATAAAACAAAAAAATTTTTATTATAACATTTAGGACAATATAATAACTGCATAAAAAAAATTATATTTTTTTTTCATTTTAAGCGAGATAATTAAATAATTTAAAAATATGTGAAAGTTCGAAAATATCAATCAAATAATGTATATATTTTATACAAACAGCACTGTAAGTCGGGTGTAAACCTAATTATAAAATAATGGACAATAAAATTGCCTTAAATATTTATTGACATAGAAAAATTGGGTTTGTTATTGTTAATTTGAATGTAGAAATGTGGTATAGGTGCTACGTTGTGCTTGATTTATTATTTATTATTATCATCGAGAATACCAGTTTTTGATAATTTATCTACAATATTATTATAAGTAAGTGGATGAAATACAGTTAAAAAAGTTACATACATTTAACATTTAAATATTAAGAAAACTATAATATTAAATTTAAAAAAAATGTTCTGTTAAAATCAAAATGCTAGTTTTTACTTTTTTTAATATAACAACAAATGTATATAGCTATAGTGTTAAATCATTTTTCCTATTTAATAATAATAATGTGAATTAACGAATTAATTTCAAAATATTTTTTTTTCATCTTTGGGATGCCAAACAACGTGAACCCCTCCCTTCCAAAAAAAAAAAAACGACCCATAATTTGATTTAAAGTTAAAGGTTTTTACAAACTAATATAATATTATCATATGCATCGAGACTTAAATATTTTATATCCAAATCTGTTATATAAATTTAATCAAACGAATACAATGAAAAAAGTTATGGATTTTGTTTTTCCAATTAGAGCTTAAAGATTTGTTGTGTTTTATTAATTGATAATAAATATTATAATATAGAACGTACAGTTATAAATAAATATGCGTACAATGCAAGTTACAACGCGTTCAATATTCACATATTATAAACGACGTTTTGTTCGTGACGTTAATGATTTATACACAAAGTAATGAAATTATTTAAGTTGGAAAAGATCGTATGTGTGTATAATATT
Source organism: Neotoxoptera formosana (assembly GCA_022818045.1). NCBI lineage: Eukaryota > Metazoa > Arthropoda > Insecta > Hemiptera > Aphididae > Neotoxoptera > Neotoxoptera formosana. Next base: position 32,757,727 of record CM040631.1, on the reverse strand, counting down.
GACATCTAACGGAATTTATTCATTAACTTTCAAGGCCAGAAAGTACACTACCAATACGCGAATCAGGTAAATCAATTCATTGGGGATTTATGGAAACGTTAGAAAAAAAAATAAAAACTGTGCTCGGCATAATATAATACATCACTATAACTTATTGTGTGATCGATATACATTTCCCTGCTCTTGTTCGTGTATAAAATCACATTAAAAATTCTTACTCAAACCGAAGGCATCTAATATAGGTACATATAGGTATCTTATTTAAATATGTACTCAGATCCGAGATGTAAACTCTTTAAACTAATCCGACTTTTTTACAATTAGTCATGTTTCGTTTGAACAATAAACTGAAAATGAAAATAAAATAAAGACACTAGTTTTTTTTTAATCAGTTATTACTACGCGTTTATTATATAATCAATTGATTACGAATATATTATAATGCTTGGAAATTGTGTTGTTTTAGTATTTTAAGGCTTTTGCAACGAGTGTTCCGAAACGTACATATATATATATAAACAATCATACGACGGTCGTGAAAAATGAAATAAAATAGAAAACTAATATTTGAAATCGTTAAACGTATAAAAAAAATGTCTTCGTCAAATCTGATATATAATATTATGCTGTACTCACGATACTTAAACTATATATCGTTTTATTATTCAGGTCATACAATAATCCATTATTATATACGATGAATACAAAAAAGATTTTAAGACGTCATTGCGCAATAATAGCTATATAATCCTATGAATTCGAAAATTATGAGCATATCATTGTAGACATTACAATATACATTTATACACATTTATTTCGTATACATTTTGATAAACGACAATAATGATAATTAATAGAAATTATTATTAAAAATCACACGCACCATGTCGCCAATATTATATTTATCACACTGCCAGTACTTATATAATATTATTATTTGTTTATTTACGCATATGTAGGTACCCAATTCTCATTAAAATTTAAAGTCTGTTGTTAAATTAAAATAAAGTTTTACGACTTTTGTATTTTAATGTATGACGTTGCACATTAAACTTTTATTTTTTGATCAGAAAATCGTCGACGGCTGTATTTTATCTCAGGTTTTACAATCGTTGGCTTATTAAAAATTAATTGTAGGCAAATATAGTAATGTTTCTTTTAGAACATTGGTTCGTCTAAAATGTCATATAGGTTAGACCTACTTGATAGGAGATCCCGCACCAGAGCTTGTCAGATCTGTTGTCAATATGCAAGTGTTTATTTCTTAAACCATCGAATTTTCGGAATTTCAAGATGCTCCTATATCCTGTTGTGCCCCTCAGCCGTAGATATTAGATAATATGTTTAAAAAAAAAAAATAATAATAATATTACTTATATTAATAGTTCATAATATTATTATGTATCTTTATGCTTATTAGTATTGTATCAATAAAATAACATCGTTAATATATCGTTTAATATTAACCATATTATAAGGTCAGGTTATATTATAGCATACTAATTTGTTAGTTATTTGTCATTCGCCATTTGATAAGCAACTCAATCGTATTAAACCATAAAATGGAAAGTTTAAAATATTGTTATCAGTACAATCTCATCGTCACGTCTTGTTGATATTATTGATTATTATGACTATATTGATATACACCCTGTCCAGTGGGAGAACACGCCTGGGTTCTGCGCACCCCCCCCCCCTGCGATACCCTGCCATCGAACCAGGTTCCTTTACAGAAGGGTACCGCGTGGGGATGCGCAGAAGGACTGATTTTCATCTGCTCAGCCTTCGTTCTCTTTTGTTTCTATACGGTTATACTTTTTGAATAACAACGAAAAACTTAAATCGTTATTTTACGAGTAAAAATCCATATTTTGATCAAAATATATCAACTCCGCTGGCGCTCATAAAAAATATTTGTAGAATTATCCATTAAACTCTCATACATTTTTGGTATCGAAAGATCTGTGGTGGAACAAGATCAATGCGTACGACGATTCGGAGAATTTTACTCGCGGTCAAACTTATCAGTAGTCACTGCCGAAACTACAGGGACGTTATCATCAGCTGCAAAGCAAACTCCGAAATACGCCGAAAGCTTCCGAGAAGCACGAGACCTCTACAGTAGTATATCAACAACGTTTTTTGATTTCTTTAAACTATCAAAAAACGGTAAGTATGACATAATATAATTCTAAATTCTAGTGCGTTTTCATTTTATTTTATTCTATCCTATTTCCTCCATTTTTTCCCCTTAAGTTTAACATTGTAACGTACAATAATATGTAAATCTAATATGTAAGCATTCATGAGCCAATAATCTTCGTTATTTTGGCTTCAATAAAAAAAAATATTTATATATATTCTAGATTTACGCTCGATTTCTTTTTTAAATAATGTAGTAAAAACAAGTTATGAGGAACCTTGTACGAAATGTTCAAGAATTTTGATCAAGCATACATATAAGTATAATATAACGTAGGTATTTAAAAAAGTAAGCTAAAAAAAACAACTTAAAATTTCTATAATAATTAATAGCTTGAAAAGAGTCAAAATATTTTGAAAATTTTACCATGCATAGAAAGTTATAATAATATTGTTGTCCGGTAAACTGGTTTAACGTAAACATGTTCGTTTTCAATGATTTTTTTAATTACCAACTTGATCCATTTTCCTAACTGAAAACATATACGAGTTAAGGGATGTGTCAAAACATAGAGTTGAAATTTAAAGATAAAGCATTTTTATTATTCCAATGGATGATAACAAAATAAAAACACAAACACAAATTGTAAAATCGTAATTCATTTTTTGAAGTTAAATATTTCTACTGAAAAACCAAATAATTATATTTGAATGATTGCTATTTAAATTATCTTTTAAAGGGCATTTTAAGTAGTTAGTTATAAGTTTTAGTTTATTAGGTAGAAGAATCGTGTATATAACTTTTAACATTACTTTAGAGTTAATGTTTTTTTTATGGTAAACTTTTATCAATATTATTTAGCGTATGTAAAGACAGATTTACTAGTATCTTATTAGTGATTGAATTAATTAAATTACATTTAAATAATATATTGAACATAATGTAATAATTTAATATTTTTAATTTACGCATTTCTATTGCCGCTTTTAAATGTAATATCGCGAGCTTAGTACCTATATAAGACTAAAAAAAAAAAAAAATCGTTTATTTACATTTGTTTAACTAAATAATTGTTGAGCTATTATAGTTATATACTAAAAGCTAATATAAAAAAGAAAAAGAAAAAGACTTAAAATCAATTTTATGAAAACAGTTTGGGAGAGCAATATTTTGTAATGTTAAGATAGGATATCATTACACTGTTTGTGTTCTTTCTCTGGCCCACGCGCAATACAGACAAAATGCATTTACGTAAAATCGTATTTTTTTTATGTTCTAGAGTAATCTTAGAGTGAAATCATCCGTTACAAAAGTTAAAGATAATAATATTTGCGATGGTATGACCTATCGATTTAAAACAATTTAATAGCCGTTTAAATTTCCAATTTTGTATGTCAAATATAAAGTCAAATAATAATAAAATACAAAACCGACATGTCAAACCATCAGAAATATTATTCTCTATAATTTTTGTAAATGGTGATTTTAATCTAAAAATTATCAAAAATCATAAAAATTGATTTTACGCGAGTGCGTTTTATCCATGTTGCACGTGTGGGTTGGATTAGAAAGACCTACAACCAGACGGGTCTAAGAAAGAAAACAAATATTGCACCGTCGTCTTTTCAATATAATTTATTTACTGCTTTCACAAGTTTTTTTTATTCAAACGATAACAATCGACAGAACAACTCGAAAAATATACATTATATCATAACTCATATAATAACTACGACCATAGATATTAATTAAAAAATAAATAAGTTCGTTTAATCACATTATTATGATATTATTGATATATGTAATATATGATAGATATTAAATAAATATTAATAAATAGTTTGGTTAAGCAGTTTTAAACTTGACATTCATAAGCGTTGCGTAGTTAAATCTTCTTACGGTAATAATATAAGAGTTTTCACATATTCTAAAAACTGATTGTCAAATTTTTTTTAAACTACTGCAGGCAAATGTTCAGGGCAATTTCAAACGAGTACATTTTCATCAGTTCGAATATTTAGAAGATCAACGAACTGCAGCTGAACGCGGTTGATGCATAATGGACTCGGAAAGGGAAAAATGCGTGGAATTCTGCAGAATACGTTTTTCAAACAATTTCCGATTTCATATATTTTTTTTTGCAATAAATATTCAAACTTAGTTGAGTTATGAACTCGGGGTCGGCAGTTACATTATAGTTCCTAATACAGCGTATAATTAGATTTCGTACACTTGGGAGCCACTCGGGGATATCAGAGAGTGTCAGGTTTACAAGACCGTTTAAAATCCCCGCAGTAAAGAATCGTTCAACCCTCGTGTGTGCCCTGCAAAGCGGGAAATGGTTTTCAACAGCAAATCATTCAATGTATAAATGGCGATTTCTAGTGGTTGTTAAATACTTACTCGAAAAGAGGGAGCTAATGTAGCGGGGAAGCAAATTACTCGAGCACTGTGTGCAGGCATTTATCACGCAAAAACAATTTTTGCCGAATGAAATCGATTGTATATTGAGATATTTTAGAGTGTGCGAGTGAGTCCGTAAATGTGAGTGAAGTCCGCGCATACACTATATAATATGTATAATATTATAATTACGACTTTTTCGATCAAATTTCCATAATATTATTATCGTGTGCAATCGTATCAGGTTTAGCACAATACGTTTTAACGAATATTATTTCGCTCAAATCAATGTTTTAATTAGGTATAAGTTCATAATATTACTATAATATTACCCGAAATTAACATATTTCATTTTCAATTAAAACTACAATCGGAATATTTTAACGACACATTTTTAACAAAAAGATAAAAAAAAATCTAAAACTACCTGTATATAATTGAAATAAAAAAAATTAAAACATGAAACACGAATATAACTACAATATTACAATATAGTAAAATAATATGTAGGTACCTACCATACGCATATCACAATATTATATTACTACAGGGTACAATTAATTTTTCAATCAAATGAAAATCACTGGGTGATACGCTATATTTTTGTGATGAATTTTTATTATATTTTTCTAAAACATTATAATGTAATGTTAATGCAGGAATATATAATATTTTCAGTTCTATGTAATTTAATTTTTATAAAAGAAGTATACTTTGGAGAGGCTGCAAGTCGTACCTACGTATACATAAAAGTCTTAAGAAAGCTTAAAATAAAAATTGCATTGCTATTGAAATGAAATGTCTTATAAGCGTTTAATTGAATCATTTATTTATTTTTTGTGATAAAAAATGTTGTTCGACAAATGTAATATTGTGTCATAAAATATAATATCGTGCCCGTACAAGTCGGACCGAAACGTTAGAAAAAACGTTTTTATTTAAAATATATTATAATATAATGAAGAATATTATGAATACAAATATTATATTTTATTCTTAATTTTACGTACGTACCGAATCAAATATTGTAATGCCCACAATATTATATTGTTATATCGTACTAAAAATTTAAATCGGCAAATCAGCTGCCACGTACATAATATTATTATGAATTTAATGTATTATGTATCTATATAATGTATAAATGTATAAAGTATAATTGTCGACTGTGACAGGCATAGTTTTGTTTCGTAAACAGTGAACAATACTTTTTTTAAACGGATTTAAATAATAATAATTTATTGAACGATCTTTATACGCTTACGACGTAATGTATTACATATAATCATTTTAACGTACGTATATCGTATATGTGTATGGAACAATATTGCTTATACTTATTATTACTTATAGACATTTGTCGGTTGATTTATCTCACCATAAACTCAGGGTTGATAAAGTAACAAATTCTGCGGAAGGATCGTAACATTTTTACAGCGATTGGACATAACAAATTGTTATAAAAATTCACCTCGAATGTTGCTATTTTCATTATGCACATGACGTGCAGAAATAAATCGTCCGGGAGATAAGTCCCGGGATGAAACTGACCACGTGTAGGAAAAAAATATAGCAGGATATAAAATAAAGACATATCTTGAACAATGTAGACGGTAATAAATAATATAGGGATTTAAACCTATTTTTTTAATGCAATACCGACGTTTTTTCCTACCTAGACACAATTTTTATTATATTTATATATTATTAAGTAACATTGTAATATTGTTTTTAAAAGCATCGTAAAGTTTTTATTAACTAAATAATTATTTCACTCAGTACATAATATACCTATATATATACAGTACATTTTGTAATTTTTAATCACTATTTGTTTCATTTATTTTCTATTTTAAAATAAAAATTTTAAGTTTTAACATAAAATCCATTGGTAATTACTGATTAACTCGTTAATATTTGTAATCAACGTACAAATAACAGAAAACTTACTAGATAACAAGATCTGTAATCCAAGAAAATTAGTTTATATTATATTTTTTTCAAAAAGTATAAATTATTTTATATTTTAATTTATATTTTAAATTATATTTAAATTAATTAATTTTTTTTTAAATACATCACGAAATATTTGTTTTTTATTTTAACAAACACATATTTTTACAATTACGTTGTTATCATCAGTGCCAAACATAATATAGCCAGACAACAGCTTATGTATGTTGTAAAAATAAATTCTAGATCAAGAAAAAATCATAAAAATCAACAACTGTATTCGAATAGTAAATGAAAAAAAAATATTTATTTTGAATTAATAAGAGAAATATCTTTTAAACTTTTGACACTTTAGAATAAGCGATGTAGCATTGGGGTTGGCACTCATCACTTTTAATGTTCTAAGACAATATTGATGTAAACATAAAAACTGATGTCAAACAAACAATATTTCAAATCATAAAGTTATTATAAAAAATAAATTATAATATCATACTTTTAAGGATTTCACTGTTTAATTCAATATATTCGAAAAACCTTGTTTTAAATTAAAAATAAAATGTTTTATATTTCAGAAAATGTCTTATGATTTGAAAAAAACTTATAATAAGCACATTTAATATTGTTGATAAGTAGGGCTCGGATAATGTAGCAAAAATAAATCGTTAAAAAAGCATAGTATCTAATTGCCAAAAAAACATTTATTTTGTTTAAGCTCATAAACTACAAAAAGATACTGCAAAAATAGAAAAAATGAATTTATGTATTATTTTACAAAATATAACATTTTTGTCAGTCACTAACAGATCCTCGCCAAATTCTCTTACACGGTTTTTACATATTTAAATTTTAAATTTTTATAAATATTTATTTATTATATTATAAATATTTTACTGATCTATGTTAAAATACACAATACATTTTTGGAGAGTAATAAAAGCCGCCTCCTCGTGATACTCTCTGGGTAATGCTAAATGGCTACAAGTAAGTGTTTCCCAAATTGTTTATTATAACAATGTGATCAAAAATTGCTATAATATTCTTGGGCGAAAAGCGAAAGGTCATTTTTGGGCGAAAAGATTACCGCTCAGGAGTGTAAGGTGATTTTTGTAGCTCTTTGTTAGAAATTAAAGTTACAAGTATTTAATTTTCCGTCTAAATTTTAATGAGGATTATAAAAAAACTCAAAAAGTTTTATACGATTCTTATCTATAATATATCAACATTTGATAATCCTTCAGTATATTTTTACTTGAAATCGTATCATGATTTATCTTTTACCTATGCGATACGATCACAAATTTGTACCTAATATAAACTAGATCGCTAACTGATAAAGTTTTTATCTGCCATTTTAATCAAGGTCACATATATATGCATATTATATTTATATGTATAGTTATATATTGTAATTATGTATATATTATATACTGTACATATAACTTTGAACTCGAATTAAACGGTTGCCGTCTGCGCTTCAACTAAACACATTATAGCAGTATAGGATACAGCAGTTGTCTATCTAGTTTATTGCACATATCAGCTGTGGATACGATAGTGATAAAATAAACTGCATCAACGGATTTTCCCGTAAGGTTATTAGGTATCAACCTAACCTAACCCAATCGCAACAATGGATTTTTGTGTAAATTTATTTTAGAATGCTATCAGTTTTGAAGACAGACATATAAGTGGATAAAGACATTCAATTCATCACAATTTTGCAACGCTTCAAAAATAAAATTGTTTTTTTTTTTTTTAATTAAATGCATGATTATGAAAGTTTGTAATTTGAATCAAATTTTATTTCTTATATAATAAAATGAGAATAATTAAACTCCCCGAGCCAAATTATTAAAGTTTCCTCCGATTATTAATATTTACTTTTACACTAAATCCGTATACAATGATATAACGAAAATTAATGTGTCCGATAGATACTATTATATAGGTACTATATACTTAAATTATTATTAGATTATAAATAAAGATGCCTTAAAAGAAGAAACCTACTTACCTACCCTCTAAGAATATTATCAATAGCGTATCGTGTATGGTTATTATTATAAGACTATATATGGCTTAAATCGATTGGTTTTTATATTTTGCAGTACGCAATATTCATTCACAACGCTAAAACTGTCAGTAGATTAAAACTGTTTAAGCGGTTTAATAAGCTGCAAAATTGCATATTTATTAAGTTTGGCGTTGTGCGTTCGTAATAATATTGCAGTATTTCTCTCCGAACCGCTAACAAATAGATTTGCAAACCGATTTCGAACAGCAGATAAAATATTTATAGACCGGCAGTGTTATGGAGGACCAGTGGTCGTTGCGGTGCGCAATAATATCACAAATTGTCATTATATCGCCGGGTATATTATGGTATCTTACATAATAATAATATTATTATTATTATTATATACATTTCAAATGTCATGAGTTGGCCACCGTCGTCGGAGGGACACTAAACGAGATCGTTAAAAGTTATTATGCAGACGAAATTCACAGTTAATGATCCTTTTAGGATTCCAAAAAATCTTTTGTTATTCGAAACGAGGTCGCCTAACGACTGCACCGGTCCAGTAGATAAGCAACAGTAACAACGGCGGTGGCAGTATTATAGTCGTATCGGTTAGGGCGGTTGTGCTGGTGGTGGTGGCGGAGGTGGTGGCGATGTCGAGAAGAATAGTAGTAGTGTAGTACTGTAGTTGCAATGTAACAACTATCGTCGTCTCGACGAAACAATGGGTTTTAATGGTTCGACCACGACACAAGTTATTGAAATAGAGAATAGTTATCCGTTGATAGTATGCCATATCCCGTTTTAGCAGCACTTATCCGTAATCACGTCCACAACGGAGATCCGAAATGTTGTGTAATTTTTTTTTCACTTCGGATCGAACGTAGGTGTAGGTAGCCGGTTATAGGTACCCATGCCAGAGACATTTAAATAAAATAAATAAAGATAACACCCTTGTATTTTGTTTTACGTCAAATCGAGTGGCTGTATAAAAATATATATTATAGTGCTGGACATCAAATCCGAATCGCATAATAGTTATTGAAATAGAGAATAGTTATCCGTAATCCTTTGATAGCATATGCCATATGCCGTTTTAGCAGCACTTATCCGTAATCACATCCACATGGAAATCTGAAAATTGTAGTAATTAATATTAATCTATAAATATTTATAATTTATAAAAATGGTCTAAGTATGATAATTAATACTAGATCCAATATATTACATAATTGTATACTTTTGTAATACAATTCGTAAGGACTATTATCCTTAGCATGAACATTTTAATAATTGAAAAACTACTCGTTCAAAATTTGAATTAAGTACATCAACAATTTCAAAAAATATATACACTAAATAATTTATAATAAAATATGGGGGTTTCTTATTTGAAAAATTGAAGTTTGTATAGCCACAGGACACTCCTTAAATAGCACGAACAATCTCAAGAATCTGAAAACATGGTCTTAAAGTATACATTCAAAAACTCCAAAAATCAGAATTTGAATAAATGCATTATTAAATGAAAAAATGGGGGTGAATATACTCGATGAATCACCCTGTTTATAAGTATTAAATAACACTGAGAAATTACCGTTCCATTTCACGAAATCAATAATAACGCGATATAATATAGGTATGTTATATATAATATACAATTATACAAGGTCACAAGGATACCTGAATACCTCACAAATATAACATATTTTCTTCATAAAAAATATTTTTATCAAATGTACGCATAAGCATTGATTATAAATACTAGTATTTATAATCAATGGTATAAGCTTTATTTGTATTTATATAGAAATTAGAAAGCATATAGGTATAAAGTTGCTGTAAAATATTGAGCAATCTTTGGTGGTAAATAATATTTTAGAATTATATTCTAATGAATTGTAAAGAAAAATGATATCCTTGACATATTACAATTTATAAAATTATTCATAAAAAAATTCATAACTAAAAGAATCTCACAAGTTAATATAATCGAAATATATTATAATATGTAAAAACAAATATGTATTTACAGACATGTATGTTTAAGCTTTATTATACATATGGGTACCTGTGTAAGGGTATAGTTTTAGGGATTTTCTGCAAGTAATAAGTAGGCGTATCTCACAACTCTCACAAGACTTGAAAACACGAATGTCCAAATAAATGTTTACAATATTAAACTGCAAAAAGGTTTCCCGATTTACACATATGTGCCAGTACACGTTTTATTGTTTATCGGGCGTATCAACTATAAGATATTTTAATTTTTTTGGTCAGACACAATTCAAAAAAAATCACATACCTATATGCAGATACAACTCGAGACAACACTGACAATAATTATTCATCATTATCCATTTCGTATATTATTTTGTCCCAATTTTTTTTATACTTAAATTGTATCATTCACTATACTGATAGGAGCCCAGTAGCCCACTAATATGCATTGTGAGACAGACAAATATATGTTTATACTTCAACACACCGACTTAATAAACAGTTATATTGATACCCCAGCTCCTTATCTCTTCCTAAACACTTCTCTCTAAAAATTAAGTTAAATCAGCCATTGTTAAATATCATTTAATATAGCATATAAAAAAATCCTCTGGTGTCAATCTATAATCACTGCAAAGTCCAGAGGTACTCATAGTTACTTCCCACTGTTTTGGAAGTTTTCAACAATTATTTTCCAACATTTTTAAAAGGCTGGTTCTAACCCCCCCCCCCCCCCCTCATATTATTTCTGGGAAAACTCTACTAATAATATCCAATTTGGATTTCGTTCATCTCTTTCCAGTTTCCGCAATACAGAAATTGCATGGAGACTAGTCGATGCCATATCGTATTCTCTTTAAAGAAAAAAAAATACTGAGTTCTTATAAGTTTCTCGATATTTTGCAAGTGGTTGATAGGATACGATGAGCTACTATACAAATTTAAACTTTTCCTCGCCCTAAATATTTCTTGCTAATCAAATCATATCTTTCAAAGTTTCAAACCTGCACTTACAAGTCAGATTTGGTTTTTATTTTTCGGCATAACAAATATTGGCGCCGAATCCCCACAAGGTGGCATCAGTTTATTTTATCGATTGAAATAGTACCTATGTATAGGTACATATTAATGTTAATTAAATTTTATCGATATTGATATGAAAGCGGCGTATATAGATGATATACGCTATGATATTATAACGTTAACGTTAAATAATACAAGTGAATAAAAAATCAAAATGTTGATAATACGGTCTGCATTTTTTTGTTTTTAGTGCATTTGTATTATTTTTTTTTTGTGCATTTATTCTGGTAATTGTTTAGTGCATATCAGTATTATGCATATTTCAGTTTTTTTATAGTGCTTATATTTATAATTAAATTATTTTCAATAACCCAAGTAGATTTAAAATAAAAACAACACAACACGAATATTGTAATACGATTGTTATTAGTTATTTATACTCATGACTCTTTTAATTGTTATATTATTCTCATGTACGAGTCAATCATAAGTTAAATAATTTTCATTTTTAAAAAACCGTTATTTATTTTTTTAACTTGTGATTCTCATTGAAATCGAGTAGTGGTGTTCAAATTACAATATAGATTAGCTTTTAAATATTTGGAACATACACGAGTAGATGCAGGTACTTTTTTTATGAAATATTTAACTACGAATATCGTAAAAAACCTCATTAGTAATTTAAAACAAATTATGGCAGAAGGATGGTTAAGTTTTTTGGATACCACCGTGAATAATTTAGAAACATGCAAATACAGTAAAAGCATCATAATATACAGTATAATGTTGCATATATGCATACACATTATACGTGATATTATGTTTGTATAAAATTTAAAAAGTGCCCGTTGTCGGTTGACTTCATAATAATACTGTTTGCACGTATTATTAAAAAAACGCGTCTTAATGAATGACTCTAGCCAACCATGACTGATATGTTATATACAAATCAAAGTATATCTACTGCAGGCATTTAAAGACCATAATAATACAGTTTGTGCGGGTGGTCGAAACGCATTCACTTTTAGAAAAAAAAATCACTGACACAAAATCACTAGTTACTTTTATAAGGATTTTCTACCAGTTAAAATGGCTGATAAAATCCATCTAAGCCTATAAATAAAGTTTTTCCTAATAAACTATACGGCGGGAGAGATGTTCAGTAGTCGTTCGGTTCGCGGTCGAAAAACCGTTAACTCTAGAAACTAATTTCCTGGTTCATTTCTTCCCGGCGCCCGACAGATTTTTATCAATTTCCCAGTATACATACATTCATAAAAATATAAGGCTCGTGCGCGCGCGAACAGTCGAATCGCACAAACGTATTATTTATAGATTTTTGATGTCGATTTATACAAGTTCATTTCCTCATTCCCGACGACAAAAAAAAAAATGATAATAAATAAATAAGCTGCCTACCTATACCGAATGCACTATCAATGAAATACTTTTATAAGGAAAATATTTTTTTTGTTCTCAAGTATGAGAAATATTGTACGTTTCGTTAACACGATTAAAGTGCGAGCGTGCTGTTTGTATTGTCTGGAATCATATAATGTTATTTAAATATACGAATTTCAGAATATATTTTATTTGTGATAAATCACGTGCAATTTAAAACGAAAAAGCCGGATAAGTCGCTCTGCTATATAGTATGTTTCGAGTTGCTCGTCGAATGAACACTGTCGCTGATAGATGGTAAATCACTGCATATTAAAACAAATTAAGCGATCAAACAATTCTGAATGGAAGTTTTTGTTTTAATCGCTAAGAATAATTGATTTCTGAAATATTATTAGTTATTTATTTTCTATTTGTTGAACAGTGTGTTGAGCTAATTTTCGCTGGTACGCCAAAAGTAATATTGTACACATTAGAATTATACATTATTATTTTTTTAATTATTGTATAGTTTTTAAATATTTAACGTACTGCTATTTTCACAGAATAAACAGGAGACTATAGCCAATCATAGAAAGAATTACCTAATTGTGATATGGCTGGCAAGCATATACTGTCGTAAATACCTTAGTGAAATCAATGATAATTTAAATGTATTGTTAAACCAATATACAATATACATCCACCGTTCTGCTCAGAATCTAAAATATAAATCTCATATGATTAAAAATGACAGTGAATAGTTTTAATATACTGCAGTGGTAATATTACTTAAATGTTTTCATTTAATAATAGTTAGGCACCTAAATTATTAGTATTAACTTTTTAAAATCACACGAGTTCTATATTTATAAACTATATCGATTTTTTACAATATTAAGTTTACGATTATTGCTGATGTGTTTGTTTTTTACAAATGATTTACAAAGCCAAACAATTAAACTAAATGCGACTTTATCCACTTGAAATAAAATTTAGAGCAAAATATTATTAATAAATACTATAATATATTCCTAGTCTTAAATAAAAAAAAAAAATTCTTTAATTCTATTGGTACAATATTAGGTCCAGATAATATATACCTACTATATGATATACACAGTTTATTATGATAATCGCATAGTGACCGAATAATAACAGTGGATATCTACCAAAAGTGCCAATGTTAATCGTTATCAATGACCATTAACATTAGGCCATTTCGCCTGTTGTGTGGTATTGGTTTGAACTCAACATCTGTGTACGCAATAATATTCAGTATAATACTGAATATTAATTTTGGACACTAGAACTGTATATACATTGTCACATCATAAACACGAAATTTATGGTACGAGTGGCTTCTCGTACGTGAATATTGTGATCATCGTTATTTTAATACATTTTAAACTAGTGATAACATTAATGAAAAAATTTCCGTTATATATTATATATTGCTGCAACTGAAAATAGGACTGTCCTAACACTTTCAATTCGTAAATAATAATTTTCTTATATTATACGTCCTACGCATAGGCGGAAATTTGGTGAAATTACTGGGGGGGGGGGGGGGGCTGAGCATTTTATTTCTCATTGCACCCAAGGCCGTATCCAGAAAAAATGTTCGGGGAGGGGGGGTCCAAAATCTGTAATATTTATGTTGGTATTAAAAATAAATATTTATTTAGTTAAACATTTGTACACTATTTAGGAAATTTTGGGGGGTGTCCGGACCCCTTGGACCCCCCTCAGATACGGCCTTGATTGCACCTATATAGGCACTAATGTCCTAGTCGCTCACAATTATTTATTTCAACAAGACAATTTACAAAGTTTGACATACTAAACAATTTAACTATAATTCAGTACAAAAACAATAATGTGCCTTACTTTGAACATTTATTTCTATAAAAAAAAAAAAAAAAAAAAATAGCATATTATTACGTAATTTCATCGAACGCGGACGACTACTAATAAACAACCAATGCGGGTGTTATTACTTATTAGTTATTATTAATATTACATTAATTACGATCTTTCCAAGTTATGACAATTGACAGTAAGTTTGTAAAATCTTACTAATTTAATTTAATTTTTATCATAGAATATTTATTTATAATTTATTTTGTAATCCAGATTTAAAAAATCCATTTTTCAATTATACTAATTATTGTATATTTAGTCACATTAAAATTGTGATGGCCAGGGGGGGCTAAGACCTGTACTTTAAACTTTTGGGAGGACTTAGTCCCCTCTGGCCCCCTCCCGATTTCCGCCTATGGTCCTACGCTTAAGGGAAAAAAAACTTGCCCTAAATGAGAGTCTCCAGTTGCTTAAAATATTATTATCTAATAAGCATACTAAATTAAATATAAAATTGTTCATTTACAAATCCTTCATTAAGCCTATGTGGACATATGGCCTCCAGCTTCGGGGCAATGCCAAAAAATCTAACATCAACAAAATACAAACTGTCCAAAACAAAATCCTACGCTTCATTATTAATGCCCCGCCTTATATTCCTAATTTCACTCTCCAGACTGACTTAAGAAATAAGAATTAAAACTATTTAAGAAGAAGCTAAAACGTACTATAAACGGTTTTTTAACAAACTGCCCACTCACCCTAACCCTCTTATATCCGGTCTAGGCACTCACACGATTCCTGGAAATCCACCACATCATCTAAAAAGAAACTGATGCAGAGATCTCCTTAATGATTGATGAAAAAAATAAAAATAAAAAAATGTAAAATATTATACGTCGATAAAAAATTAATAGACGGCCGGCCGTTTGTAATATATAGGTAATGATCTTAATTACATTTCTTCTAGTTGAACCGAACTATCCTCACTATAAATAAACGTTTTCTAAATTTATGTGGAAAAGATTTTGTAGTCTGAAAATCCTAAAAAGGTTGCCTATATTGTTTTGACAACTACAGCGCAATAATATTTTCTTCGGTTTAACAAACATACATCGCGGTATTACATAATATGCTATATTACGCCTAAAAATGTAGACAGACACGATATTATTATTTTTGTATATTGTTATCATATTATAAAAAAACAATTATTAAATACATAATACAAAATCGAACAAAAAGAAAACATCAACAATTATTATTGTAACGATTGCGTTTTCGCTGCGGTATTGGAAAGCGTGAGGACGGGAAGCGGTTGATTTTTAACGTTATCTATATACAGAAAACCAAAGTTTTTAAATTACAAATTCGTTCTGGAACATTAACCATGGAAGTGTTGCTGATATCAAGATTACCCCCAACTAATGCGAGCATTATCTATGTTTTAGACATTACCCTTTATAATGGCAGGCTATCAGAGTACCTGCAGGTATATTTAGTTTGACCACTATGAACTTCAGTGAGCATTGAAAAGTATGCACGTTTTATTTTTTAATACGTTTATATATATTTGTTTAAACACCTTACTATTGCAACAGTACAGACCTCTTTTAATATATTCAATAGTTAACGAACCAAATCAAGCTTGTTTCAATTCAAAAATATCGTTTATACAGAAATATAAATTAATTATCTGGATTTATTTTTATATTTATAACTTTATAATGCTTACGACTTGAAATATTAAATATTTTAAAATTTGAATTCCTACTTTTTTTAATTTGATCTTTGAACAAGTTAGCTACCACACTATATAAACCAAACTTATACAAATAAATACAAGTAGGTAAATCAAAAACAATCATTTAATTATTTTAATAAGATAAATCTTTTTTAAGGTCGACCGACTGTAAGTGTAGTATTTATTTGGAAAGGGAACATTTTGAAATAGTCTGAT
This sequence comes from Neotoxoptera formosana, assembly GCA_022818045.1. Taxonomy (NCBI): domain Eukaryota; kingdom Metazoa; phylum Arthropoda; class Insecta; order Hemiptera; family Aphididae; genus Neotoxoptera; species Neotoxoptera formosana. The sequence goes on along the minus strand of CM040631.1, from coordinate 32,740,978 downwards.
TTAAAATATCCTTATAACTTTGGTCGTAGTAATCCTGTCGGATTGTAATAAATCTCATAAGCTCCTTCAAGTTATCCTCTTTCGATTTTTGTATCAAACGACCAAATCCTTTTAAAATTTAAAAACACCCCCAATATACCTATAGTATTTTTTCTTACTTTATGAGTAAAATCGCAAAAATGCGATTTACTTTTTAAACAATAAAACATTGAATTACAGATCAAACGTTTGCTGTAGATAAATCTTAAAATATAAGCGCGACAACGTGTTTTTCGTCGAAGAAATGATTGATATTTTGATTTCATTTTAAAAAACTCCATAATTATTTTATTTTATTATGGAGTACTATCATGTACGATATACCTATCTCATTATAACAAATCTACGAATCAATTTATTATTATTTCAGTAACTATACGATAAAAGCAGATAAGAATAGGTACCTACTATTTTTCATTTTTATTTCTTATATGTTAACAAAAATATACTTATGTCAATATAATGTTATGCATACATAATACATAAAAAATATATTATGCAATATTCATTTTACATACAGGTATTGTAAATTGCTAATGATCAGTTAGAAAAAATGTCCATCCGGAAATAACAACCACTACCTAGTGATAATAAGGTAATTTTATATTATGTTAGAAACAAAATTATATATTTTACTTGAACAAGGTGGATGAACATTTTTTTTCATGCATAGATCAATAATAATGAGAAAATAAAAAAAAATACCTCTTCAAAGTACCATAGATACACTATTACGATGCATATAAATGCATCTTGGTTATATTACCAATCTTTGAAAGTGCTACATACAACTTTTCAAGTTAACAACTCAAAAAGCCATAAAAAAAAAAAAAAATGTACAGAAAAAACAGCATTATTATTTATGTAAATCTAATAAACTTTCTAGTTCCACTAAGTAATAGAATTGAAAATCGTTTATTAAACCTATCGTTCATAACTCTAGAAATTAATACATATTATTTTATTATTTTTCCGTATTTCTATAATCAGTACATGATCACTAAATAAAAAAAGTTGTCAGAAACTGGTAACTATTAAATACCAACAATAACTGAGTGTGTATAACTATAGCTGTATGCCATAAAAAAATTAATGAAATAATATAAAATTAAACGCAGTAATTTTAAAAAATATTTTGGTCAGAATATAAAAAGTCATAGTTGAAAGTGATGATTAGTTGAAGCTTTTAAAATAATTACAACAAAACAAGTTTGTGTAAAAAAAACTTTTTAATAATGTGATGAATATTTTTATGGCTTTATTTTATGACCAAATTATTACACAAATATAAATTGTATGACTTTATAATATGTGAATAGGTTATGACTTAAATTATATATCTACATTGAAAATGTATATTAGTTATATAGATAGGAACAATTTAAGTTCTGAATATCCATTTGAAAATATTACAATAAAAGACTATTTGAAAATTATAAGATGTTTCCACTTTTTGTAAGCAAATAATACATTTAGAAAAACATTCGTTGAACTCTGTCTAATATTTATCGCGTTCTCCATTTTATTTGTAATGCATTCGATTATATGACCAATGTATGAGTAATATTATAATATAGATGAGTAAATCATTATTTTTTAATGAAATAAAAAGCGATCCCCTCGACAATAGAAATCGAATCCGTGTCTTAGTCAAACGAATTTCGATGTGAACACCTCGTGTCGGCGTCGAGATGAGTACCTATGTGGATCGTATTGTGGAGGAAAACGTAACAGATTTAATTTTCAGTGGATAAAAGTTCCGGAAAAACGCCATAAATAATAAGAAATACTGCTGAGAACCGTCGCGGCAACTTGGGTGTAAAAACACAACTTTAGCAACTTGTCGAAACTAATGGTAATTTGTTGTTCGGCGGCGAAGAAATGGAAAGTAAATTTAAGCCGCACACAAAAACCGTTGTTCGTTTTCAAACAGTATATTTACGACCCCGCGGTCTGAAATAATTTTGTCTGAAAACAGGCATAATGAAATCTAAAACAAGAAGAGTACTGTTGTATAGACTGTATGTAGGTTAAGCTATATATTTATATGATGGTCTGAGATGCTGAACGGAAATTATTATAAATCAAAGATTTTGCGTGAGGAAAATATGGCTATAATATGTTTTATAAATACCCCATGGGTTCAATCGTATAATATGTTACAATAGGCAATATTATCGTTTAGTCGGATACAAAAGATAGAAGAAATATTTAGACCGAACACGAAATAGGTAGGTATGTAGTTTTACCGACAACTATAATAAGACGTATTCGACGAACACATAAACTCGAGTTTCAATAATTAATTGATGTACCTACTTTCTTGATATTCTGTATATAGGTATTTTATATTTGTATTTAAAAATAATTGTAAGAATATTGTGCGTATATATATGCATCAATAAATAATGAATAGACCCTATATACAAAGCGTATTAATAATTTCTTGTACATACTGCAGTATTCATGAAGAACGTACTACTTTTCTTCGTCATAAAAAAACTCGCTGCCGTTTAGTTGTCTTTTTATTTATTTATAAAATAGCGTTTGGTCCGTCGGAAACGTCTGGGGTGTACTCAAGACGTTGGGATTTCGAGTGTACCTTACTGAAATTCTTATTGTGCATTTTCTCTTACTTAGAGAATCCGTTTTATGCGTGTACCTACGGCAAAAGTGAATTGGATCATAATAATATATATAGGTAATACAAATAATATAATAACTATTAATATGCAATTTCTATAATTTACTAAACACACATGAGTTATATAGAATGTCGGAAAAAATATAGGGCGTTATAAATAAAAAATTATAACCCATTTGTGTATAGTTTTCGCTGTGCAAACATAATATATAACTTATAAATATTATAACGTGTGTGCACTTGAGATAGCAATATTAGTTTAAGCTTATAGGTATCAACGAAATTAAAAAGTGGTCAAGTAGGTAACCTTTCTGCTGCACCAGTACAGCAGGTGTGCACTGTGTACCTCCTCATTGAGCACGTCTATGTAAAGGATATGTCAAACATATTGTATTAGATATTTAGATGGTCTGTCAGCTTTTATATATTACTAACCACTAAGTATTTTTTATTATATATTGATATTTATATTACACTAATGTATTTTACTATGTTTAAATAGGCACCCACTTAAAATTACAACAAAATAACTAAAAACGTTATTAGTCGTTATCAGTTTAGTAAAAATACTGACTTTAAACACTCAAAAAATGTTATTGTAGATGTATGCTCAACATTTTTTTTTCAATTCTATTGTGTAAAAAAAGTCACGAAGAACCTGTATTAAATTGTCAAGTATTTTGACTGAGCAAATAATTATTTATAGACATTTATAAAAAAAAAAAACTAAAATATCTAACTTATAGTCTATACATTTTTCAGAATAGTCAAAATATTTTGAAAATTATTCCATATATAAAAAATTTTAATAAAACACTGTGAAAATTGGTTTTTTATACTATTTGCCATTTACTCCTAATTTTGTTCTCCCAATTGTTAAAAAAAGTAGAGCATTTTCCTCCACCTATATAACTATTAGTAAAGCATACTATAATAAAGCAAAATCATTTATTGTTGAATACTAGTTTGAATCTTATCTCGCCATAATTTGGTGTTGAAAAATTTATAAGATTAGACATTCTATACAGTTTCCAACTTCTTCCCTAATGTCAAAACAGTGTTGTATAATAATTATTTATGCGCTTTAAGAGGATATTTTGTGGAGACATCATGCGAATGTCTACTTCGCGTAATAGACGCATACAAATGAATAATTATTCTAGTAAGTACTTACGACAATTACTGAAATTTGAAATAGCTATTAAATATATTATAAATAAATAAATAATCGCGTGTGGGTTTCACCGTTTTAGGTTCTCGAAATAACTAAGACAGTCGAACAACACAGATCGTAATATTAAATATAAAATAAAGTCCATTTGAAAAAATAAAACATTTTTGCAGTCATGCACTGCAGCATAGTATAAAAAAAAACGTATGCAAACTTTATTAAAACAGTACAATAGTATACACACTATTTATAACGGCGGCGGCGTTGGGAAATATGAGTACAACATTATTTATATATACATATATTGAACCTATATACTCGTATGCATGAAAAAATTCTACTTCGCGTGTTTTCATTCAGTGTTATTAACAGAGCTAATCAGTTGACGGTTGAGGAAGTACAAGGTGAGCATATACGTATAGGCTGCAGCAGTATAGGTACGAACACGATTGCTGCTCCGATTCGTACAGAAAAAAGCACTCCAGCAGCTGCAGTGTACATAATATTTGTGCGACAAGAAGAAGAGCTGGAATCCATTTAAAATAAATCGACTGGGGCGCAGGGACATATTGAAAATATAAAAAAAATTATAGGTACACACGCGTATACATACATATATATACTCAGAAGTCGAATGATAAGAAGGTTTTACGTGTATATATACCGCTACGCGTAAAACTATTGGGAAAATAACGGAAATCAAAGCAGTACGACTACCGCGGCGATGGCGGCGAGCGGCAAAAAAGGTAATTTGAGATCGAAGTTTTTTTTTTGAAAATGCAAAAAAAAAATGAGAAGGAAATATCAACAATGGTGGGGGAAAACTCCGCAGACGTTGTCAACGAGATTCGTGCTGGCAGTACCAATGACTTGGATTTCAATCTGACAAAAAACATTTTCCTTCATTTTTTTTTTTATTATTATTATTTTTTTATTGGCATTGAAATGATTATTATTTTTGTGCTGACGAAATCTCTTGCCGGTGTGTTTGTTCACTGCGCACCGTTTTCAAATAACAAAACTCTGCGATGCTAGTAGCTGGATATATATATATATTTATAAATAGGGAGAACGTGATAGGGTTGTATATGCAAAGTACAAAAGGACGAGAATACTAAAATCGTATAAAAGAACCAAAAATGGATAAAACGAGAACGGAAATATTAAGTATCGGTGTATTCGCATATTATTATTATTATTACCTGCGATCAAGTGTTACGAATAACGAGTAGTGTCAAACATTTAGTGTATTATCTGCTCATTATTATTATTATATGTAACTTAATACCTAGTAGTATTATTATTCATTTATAATATTTATTTTATGTGATAAATATAATATATTAAAATAAATTGGTATAAATATAAATTTTGTGTTAGTTAATTTGTTATTATAATTTATTATTACTACATTAATAGAATTAATGTTTTCAATTTTCTTAATCAAAGACTTCAATGTTAATCATTATTTCTATGATAAAATTGTTGTTTATTATTATTATTTTATTAGATTTTATAAATTGCTTTCTTTTATTCTTAATGTCAAGAAACAATTTATATTGTAAATTATTACTAAGGTTAGATGAATAAACGAAACTTAAAAAATAAGAAATATGCTCAAATTAATAATTATTATAGTACTATGTGGAACATGTGGAGCTCAGTTATGTAATAAATATTATAGATAAAGTTAGATGATTATTTTTATGAAATTTTTTTTTTAACTTTCCTTCATCGCGCGTCGCGATAAAATAATTTAAAACAAAATATTGTTAATTATCATACACAATTTAAATATATTTCAGGTATTTATTTAAACATTTCAAAAAACAATACAATTTGGATTTTAGGTGTAAGAATTTGATGAATTTTTAATTAATTATTGGTTATAAAATGAGAATTTTTTTTCTGGGTTTGTTTTTCATTGTTACTACAATCTAAATTTTGTTTACATCGATAAAACGTCAAATTACCAAGGAAAACAAAACTTTTTAGTAGATAGAAAATAAAAAACTGTTATGTGTTTAAAAAAAATCTAAAATAGCAAAGTTATAGAGCTAATTTATGTAAATGTTTAAAAGTTAAATTAGTTATTTCCGCTGAGTGCCTATGCAAATTTATATGTAAGCCTTAAAGTTAAGGAAGGAGGTGAGTACCTATATACATAAAGTAGTGAGCGGGACGGTACGAGAACAAAAACAGTGTAGTGACACTCTGTATAGATGATAATATGATATAATAATATATACATATTATGTATTTACGTTTCGGAACGCCGAAAATAAGATAAGATCTTGTATTACAGTCCTAAGTGTAGGGATAGTAATAACAATATGTAGTTTATACTTTATAATTACAATTTGATTTATATATTTTTGTATAAAATAAAATGCAAATTATGACGCGTCTATATATAACTGAATAAAATGAATAATTTTTATATTATATATTATGGCGGTGCGTATAGTCTGTTGCAGATCACAGCATTATAATATTATTATAATATAGTGCGTTGAATTTATGAATATTATGTATAATATATGTTTTTGTCTTTAACTGACTGCGCGCGTGAGAAGCGGTCGGGAACCGTAGTCGGTCGAGAATGGGGGGGATGCGAGGGGGAGTCAAAATTAATAATAACTCGTAGCGGCGGCGGCGATGACAACGTCGCGGCGTGGTAGAGCAGTCGCGTTTCCTATTAAAATCGCCGCAAAATAGTATATAGTGGGCGTATCTGCAGAGCCCTCGATGATACTCAATCAAACCGATTTCACCCTCCAACGCACCGCCACCACCACCAACAACTCCGTTTCAATACGTACCATATACTTGTGTGTGTGTGTGTTTGATGCGGCGCGCAACAGCTACGTATAATGCGAATTCAGCTTTGCCCGCCTTCACCTCGCCTGACTGATTACTCGCTTCCAGCAGTAGCTGCCGCAACAACCCCATTAGGCTTTAAATGGCCCCGCAGTCAAGGGCAGCACGTGATGCTACCTGCCCGTGCCCGCGGTGCTCAGACACACACACACACACACACAAGCATAAGCAAATGAATCCACGCCGAATTAATTTCAAACATGTTCATCAGATAATAATATAGCTATCGTTTCGCCACCACTGTGAGGCCATTTCATCGCCCGCCCTCTCCGTCGAGGTAGTGGCGAAGGCTAACGGAAAGTTTGGTCGTCGGCCAAAAGCGAATAGGATACGGCGGTGAGTCTGATAAAGGAATACCGCGACGGAGGATTGCGTCGGAGGTGTTTCTAAATTAGGCGAAATAGGGGTTGTTCGACCTTCCGGACGGGTGTTATGGATAAGAAAAGGGGTGCTACGGAGGGGTTGTTTCGTCGTTATTAATCGCCGTTTCTGTTGCCACACACACACATACTAAAATATATGCGTGTGTGTGTGTATGCCCAGGGCAGGCCGTCGTGGATTTCGACCGTTCGGGCTAGGGCGGCGGTTAGCGGCAAGAGTGGGAGGGGTAGCGAAGAGGTTACGAAAGTCCTCGTACCTAACCTCCTCGCCCATCTCTTCCAAACGTGTGTGTGTGTGTGTGTGTGCGTGCGTGCGTGTGTTTGTCTGCATGCGTATGCGTGTAGTAAATGAGTGTCACGTGTATAATAGTCCGCTGTGACAACGACGACGACGACGACAACGTCTTTGCCGCAGTGACAAAAGCTGCGCTACACCACTCGCACCACCCTCAAACCCGTTGCCCGAAGAATTCCCAAGTTTTTAAGCGCATTAATTAAACGGCCGCTGCGGGGGGAGGAGGTGGTCGGTATTATTATGTGCGCCGAACATGGTTATATATAGATATAATAGTGGAGTGTGTGGGATGGCGGCGGTTGTATAACGCTGCTAAAATTAAGCTTTTCCCCTTTTCCCGATACAACCTGAAACCGTTGTTTAATTACTTTTGACCCGGATGCCACGCGCGCGGTGTAAAAGCTTCTTTTCCGTTAATAATACCTACTACACGCGTCGCCGCATGTATACCCATACACACGTACATATATATACATATAGGTACCTATATAACCTATACCTCTAATGCGTATAACGTGTGCGCGTGTGCGTGTAAACAGTGCGCGGGCCGCGTGTACGACGAGCGTTAATTTCTTCCCCCCGTCGCCGCCTCTCCCTGCTACCGGTGGTGGAAACCCTTAATTCCCAAAACCCTACTCGCGCACACCTTTTCGGACGTCCGAAATCAATTACGCGCGCATCGAGTGCCTTTTCACCGGCGACCTGCACTTACAGCAGCTACGTGCGAGGGCGAGTATTTTTCACCGGTTTCGGGCGCGACCAACGAGCATAAAAGGCGATTTATTCTTTTAAATTTAAATTTTTTTAATCTTTTTATAGATTACTGCTCGTGTGGAAGACCATAATATTATTGTTTCTATAATTCGCCGTTTCGTCTCGTATCTCCGACAGCTGCAGTGTCGTTGTGACTGTAGGCGTATGATATTGACTGCATGTAAAAGACGTGTATTTTATTATCGTTTAGTTGGTAATTCAGAATACAGCGAGCATATTGTATATAATTTATAGTTATTTGACAAATGTCTAGATGACGTTTTTTTGTGGGGAGAGGCGAGTGACTTGAGCCCCTTTATTGATTTTAAGAATAAGGAAAACCCGTCTAATATATAAGATGCCGTGTTATGTCGTAATTATTTCATTATTGAAAAGTTCCTATTTTTATTTTATATGTTCTGAGTGGAGAGATGATTCTATACTTATTTTGATTTCACAATGATGTGTGTTTTTTTGTGTCGAGAGACAATTTTGGTAGAAGAAAAAATGATATGATTTTTAACTCCGATATTTTTTCTGGTAGAAAAGTTAATCTAATTGGTACTTTTTTAAGTGGAGGGGGGGGGTGTCAAAGGGGGGTAGGTATATAAAAAAAATAACGACGATTATTTATTTTCGAATTCTACTGTAATAAAAACGAAAAAAAAAATCAGATAAGATAATAAAAATAATGATAAAGCATAATATAAACAACTTGTGATATTTGATTACGTCATATTATGTTTCCCTATTAATATCAAAAAAATACAATCACAAAAATTGAATGATTTATTTTTTTATTTATTTTTTTAATAATAAGTTTTTTTGACTTAAAACAACTAAACTTAAGTGTATACATTTACAATTTTTAGAGTTTGCCTATAAGATAGCGTGCACAATAGTTATGTAATTAGATTCCCTACTAGATTTTTAAATTGAATAGGTTACAATTAATAATATGACAATAAATGATTACAATATATTTTTATTTTTATAATAATACACAAAGTATAGAATGAGCTAATTTAAAACACCGAAGAGGCGTCCACTTAAGAGTAAAAAAAAAATTGAATGATAGTAGGTAACTTGATTACATTTATTACGTCTTATTAATAATTAATAATTATCATCAATTATTTCGATGTCTAAAATTGTTTTTTAAAAAAAATTCCGGTTAGGTTAGGTGCACAAAGTCATTTTATGCGGAGTCGTGTGAATGAAAATGTTTATGAGAAATCAAGTAATATGGAATCGCGAATCATCGATCACACTGTTTAGGACCTAAAGAGGGGCTCTTTTAAGACTTATTACTAATTTAAGAGAGGGACATACCTTGGTATACCTTGCTTCTTTTTACCAGTATATTTATAATCGTATTTGCTATCGTTTAGAAATGAATATCGGTCCACGTTTCATTCTTTTTTTACAGTCAATTCTATTTTATTTTATTTTTAAGTTTGTAATTTTTATAAGCAATAAGGGGGTAGGCACCTAAAACATGGGTCTCTATACGATTGTTGTTTGGAATTTTCATTGTATTTAGTAAATACATAATTCCATTCAGTGTGTGTGTAGGTTCATAGAACCCGAGTAAAATATCGGAAAGAAAGTCGAGCTGCTTTACTAAACACTATCATTTTAGCTCTCGACTAGAAAGTCGAGAGCTAAAATGATAGTTGCTAAGAATAGATGCTAAGAATACCGAGATTTTACTCAGGTTTTATAGATACACACTGTATGTAATTATAAAGATATGTAAATAGTAAATATGCAATAAAAATTCCAAACAACGGTCACACAGGTCACAGACGTAAAATACAGGTGAAATATAGTCTCGCAAGGAGCTCGTGAGATGATAATGATAATACAGGGTCGAACAGAAAGAACCAACTAATGAAATAACTTTTGTTGTACTCAATATTTCAAAAAAAAAATTGTATATAAAATATTAAAATGTATAAACGTTTGCTCTATATTTAAAGTATAACAATTTTTACTTTTTTTTTATACAATTTAAAATAAAAAAATTTTAATTTGATTCAGTTTTTTTGGAAAAATTTAAAATAGCCAATTCGTAAAACTGTTAATAAGAAAAATGTTAAGGGTAAAATCATTTTTCTAAATTAAGTGGTTTATTTTATACAATTTTTTTAAATATCAATATTTTTTTTAATACATTTTTTGAACCATAATTACTTACTAAAAAATATAATTTTTGGGAATTTTTAAACATGAGTAAATATTAAATTATTTACTATCCATATAATTTTCAAAAATGGTTTCATACGTTAAATTTTTATCAATTTTATATTTTTGTTCGTCGGGTTTTTCTGTTACACCGTGTATAAATCTATAGGCCATATATGGATGACGTCAGAACGTAATACTGAAAAACGCGTCGATGCGTTTCATAGAACCGAAGCGGTGAAGACGATCTGTCGATAATTATACGAGACGAGATTTTTCGATCGAATTTCGTTGTACTGTACGGCGGCGCCATTTTATATACGGTAGCGTACTTACCTATATTTGCTAACTGATCGACGACGGTGACACGGAAACTGTTTCTGATCAGACGACTGCGATGGACGCGGAGAAAACGGCCGACGACGACGACGATGGCCATTTTCCCGATCCAAGACTGGCCAACGGAAAATATCGTGGTTAACCGCTAAATATGCGTATTACGTGTGTCGTGTGTGTGCGTATGTATAAATATTATATTATTCGGACGATGGTCGCCGCGTCGGCCGGATTAATACCGCGGTCGAGGTGGCAGAGCGTTAACCGCGGTCGCCATCGTATTTGTATATAATAATAATATAATACCTCGGACCGCAACCTATTTAGAACCTCATCGGGTTTTGCCGACAAACGCGTTGGCGCGAGCTCGCCCGAAAAAATATAGTCACCGAAACCGTCCGTAACAGAACTATATTATTATCAGATCGTCGGAAAATCGGTACGGTCGTTTTGAACGTGGAATATTGGTACCACGGTCTTAGAATAATTTGATTGGTACGGTCGTTAAAAACCAGGGTTTCTTAAACTATAAAAAAAAAAACAATCAAAATAAGCACCTGCACATTAGATAAGTATTGCATGACATTTTTATTTTACCATATATTATCATACAATTCCGGCGCGGCGGTTCGGTTTTATTCGTTTAATCTCAATATTATATTGTAATAAATATTAATAAATATAAATTATATCGAGGTAGCTCTAGCAATAATTGGTCTGAAGCTCTTCCGATTTAGACTCAATAATAATATGCAGTCTAAGGCCTAGGCAAGTATTTGTTTATTATAATGTAAATAGACCAAAAATAAAATAAATACAACATATTTTCATGTACATTACAAAAGAATAATAATTAATAGGAAAGATTTGTTGAAATAAACTAGATGATCAATATCAGCATTATAATAATAGATACATAATTCTCTATGGAGTCTGTAGGTACCTACTTGCAAATAATAATATTATAATAAACGTTACCAAATTATATTTTTATAAAATAATCGTCGTTTACTATTCCGTTGTTGATTATTATTTAAAAATGTTAAAAAGTGAGTATTGTCGATTCATTTTGTGGGATCTCCCCGCACTAATGAGTTTATGGTCATTTTGACAAATGTGAAATAAAGTCTCGAATATGCCACTCAGGCAAGTGTGAATATATTATTATAATGACATCTTATGTTTTTTTTTTAGATTTAATTTTTATTGCATTAGTTATCTAAATATAGGAATATTTTATATTTTATATTTAATAATTATTATTATAAATGTTTTCAAATTTCGCATTGCCCATCCCACGTATCGACAGAACGAGATACGTTCAATTTAGATTGACGTGCATTCATTTTACTGCCTTACTGTTTTAATCATAATGTCATAAAATAATAATATAGTTTGCAAGTCTACACTCTACAGACATTTATAATATGCTGGTGCAACTCTATAATGGTATTGTGTAGTTATATTATATATTTATATCATTATTTTTTTCTTTTGAATCTTGGTATTCATAAAAATATTCTGATCAGAGCGAAATTTAGTTTGGAATTTCTTGAACGCTCGTAGAATTTTAAGTTGGTAGGTACTACGAAAAAAAATAGTACATACAAATGTTCGAAATATTATAAAGTTTAATAATCAAGGTTATCTACTAAACAACCATAGAAACAATATATTTTATGTAATTTGACTTATAAAGTAATATGAAGTAATGGCCGTTGATTACAATTCGTAAACCAAAAATTATTATACAAAATAATAAATACAGTAAAAGTCCATAATTTGTTTTACTACTTAATTTCCATTTCGATATTAAAGGTAATATCAGTAATATGTTTATACTAGAGAAAATAACATTTTAAATTAGAATATAATTTTTAATCAAGACATATAATACGCAATAATCGATTTCATCGCAGTCTAGTTAATTATATTATTCTCATAGACGTTGACAGCCAACAGCGGACATTAATGTAATGGTGTCGATAGCTTCACTTCCCAGTTACTTGTATATACAATTTACAAATGACATGCATTAAGTCTGAGTGACAATAATCAATATTATAATATTCATCACCGACATGCAGTTTCAGCCCAATTAATGAGATTTCAAAATAATGTTCAACATTTGGTTGAAAATATTTTCCATTAAGTCTGTGTACTTTTATTTTGTATTATTATATGTGCTATCTAGTACCTAATTAGTAAAAGTTTAGTACAGAAATTAGTTATTTAAGAAATCAAACAATTCAATAATTATATTTGAAATTATTTTAAAATTATAGAACAACAAAATATGTAAGTCATTCGAAATTATTTTCTAAAAAAACGTTAATACATTATAATAAATAATTTTTATGTAACTTATGTGTATATATTAATGTATTTAACAAAAAATAAACATATAAATTATTTCGTATTTATTATGTATATAGGTATGTATAAAAAATGAACATTAATTGGATTTGGGGAAATGTCGAAGCGATGTCATTTCCACTCTTAAACTGTTGTAATTTATATCTCTGCATGTGAAACAAATCAATGTGAGCACTTAATAAGATATTTCAGTGGGTATGACTTTATTATGAATTATATTGTCTTAAAAATGATATATGTATCAATATATAAGCGTAAACTCATATACATTATGCACGTATTTTCAAACTTTTAGTTGTTTATTTCAATTCACGATTTAACAAATAGATGGAAATAATAAAACATAATTCATTTTTCAAATACGAGTTAATCACCAAACCGATGAATAATATCAATGATGAACTATATTTAAATCTTAAAAATAGTTTGGTTTTAGACGGTAAGAAAACAATATATTAAATATAGTTTCGAGTTAAATAAATTTTGACCTAGCATCGTTGAAATAGAGATATGTAATTCAAACCTGAAATGCAACAATAATAAGATAACTAGAAACAACTGAGTTGAGTGCATTAATAAAAGACGCAGAAGTAAAACAAGAAACCTATAATAGTGTTATAACAACAATTTTTTCGTGTTTGTCTTTCAAAAAGTCATTAAAACTAATCAACTCTTAATAAAGAAATAGTGTTATTGTGTTGATTATAATATTATAAACCGAGATAATATAAGTTTCAACTAAAACGAAATTACTATATGTTATTATGATACGAACTCTAGTAAAAAGGTAATTGGGTTAATATAAATAATGATAATATTACGGTCGATTGTAATTATAACAGTACAAAATATATTGTTATAAAAATATATTATTATAATGTAAATAATATATTATATTGTCTTCCTACATAATAAGATTGTTGATTTCGAGCTATGTCATCATTTGTATAAGTAGGAGGAGGTTCGCTGAATCACATGCACTCAGACTGCGGAGACTCATTGTGCGGTCCCCGGGGTAACATTAATTTCCTTTACAAGCCTACGTGCTTCGTGGACGAGTATTGTGTGTATTATGTAATTACCCGTCTAGTTTCGGAAATAGGCGCATTCCTCTCGAGAAGTCCAGCAGTACAGTATTATCCTCGCCAGAGATCTTTCTAGTCGTCGCAAATATTCTAGGTTTTAGCAAATTATATACATCAATACGTCATATGATGTCGTTTGCAACTATTACTAATTTTATTGGTAATGAAATCGGTAACACGCTTACATATTATCTGAGTCGTCCAGTTTTTGAAAAATCGATTTTTTTGTTTTCTTGTAAAACGAATAATTGTAGTAGTCACAAGTTTTTACCAAATATTTATATTAACATTTTATACCCATATAGTATAACTTTAAAAATATTTTTATTCCAGTTGAGCTATTAATAAACATTTGAAGTGTTCAATTTTTTTTCCTATTAATCTTTAAATATTTTTTTGCTTTGTCAAAAGGCTTGAAAATATAATACAATGTTCCTTATGCGTTTTTATGATGTAATTTAAAAAAAATAGTTAAACGTAGATCAACAACAATATTTTTTATGAGTATTTGAACTTAAAAATTTGATAAAACTCGTCAAAATCGCTAATATTTAAAAACTATTTCAAAATTCGTAAAGATTTTAATATTCATACCTACGATTTTAAAATTGAATTCAAAGTTCCATATAAGTTTTTATAGAATTATAAAAAAAAGTTTAATGTAATTCCACAAATATTTTTTAAGGAACGTATGAAGTTTAAATTTCGATAAATTGGATTTTCACTTATAAAATCACTTTTTTCATCACATGATTTTAGTTAGGTTATATTTTAATGTAATTCATAAAGTATTAATCGTCCATACTTGAAATATTTCACTGTTAAGTACTTACATTATAACATTATATATTATAAATACAATTTTCAAAATATATTTAGACAAATTTTAAGTTACTTCTAAGCATTTGAAATCTTGGAATTTTTTTAGCTTTTTTAAGAGTATTGATCAAAATGTATAGTTACGGCCTAGTATCGACTTTGCCGGTATTCGTATCTTTGCTAGAAACATAAAAATGTCATATTAGATGTATAAAAAAATTAAAACTGAAAATGACTCTGAGAGTATTATTATTTATTTTATTAATTAATTAATTATAGGATAAAATAAAATCAAAAGATTTTACACAGATTTAAAAACGTTTTTAAATATTTGTTTAATTTGACCTTTAAAAACACAAAATAAATAAACCGATACTATCGTATACAATATAGTAATTATCAATTTACTTTAATTAAATATTTCTCATCAAGTAAATAGCTGAAAATAGCTTTTTATACACTACACAGAAACTTATAAGCAAGTTATTTGTGGAAAACTACATTACTTGATTAACCCCGTAGTATACCTTTGAGGTGGTTTCTAATGAGCTTTTGCATTATGCCTATAAACATTGAATTCATCATTGGTTCACGTTCATATTTGCGATTTCATGATTCAACTAATCCTTATGATTAATAATATGGTTCACAGTGGCGTTATAATATCATAAAGGTAACTGAAATTCAACATAGCAAAATTTTTGTTAATAACGTGATTACTAATTATTATGGTAATTTTAATAATAATAATTCATGACCATCGTACAAAGTTCAATGTATGATGGTTTAATATTTTCTAAAAGTATCTTAAACATATTTTTTGTTGTATTACAAAAATATTTGTCATAGTATTACCTACTAAATGATTTCACTTGGTTTAAATCACTCGATTTCGAGGTATCAAAACATTCAAAACCATTTAAATTTGCGATTTCATGATTCAACTAATCCTTATAATTAATATATTATAGTTCACAGTGGCTTTATAATATCATAAAAGTAACTGAAACTCGACATATTTTCGTTAATAACGTGATTATTGATTATTATAGTATTATTAATAATAATAATGCATGGCCATGGTGCAAATTTAAATGCATGATGGTTTTACATTTTCTAAAAGTATCTTGAATATATTTTTTATTACAAAAATATATGTCATAGTATTACTTGCTAAATTATTTCACTCAGTTTAAATCACTCGATTTCGAGGTATCAAAACCATTTAAATTTTCATTTGTCTATTGTCTTTAGTTTATAATCCAAGTGTTTATTTTATTCGATTGAAAAACTTCCAAGAATAGGCGATATTCGGTTTTATGACTACTACCTCCCGTTTACATTTATTTGCCTATAAAGTGAAAGTTGTCCAAAACCTTGATACATTAGAATTTAAGGTTATTGCGATAAAAACTTTACCCTAAGAGCCATAATATGCCTAACAAATAAACAGAAGTACAATATCGGTTAATGTCATTTCGTGGGAATATTGCTGGTGTCGTATCATTCCCGTGACTTTTTTAGTGTGTGTGTTGTAATTTTCTCAATCAACAAAGAAAATGGTACAACAATTCTACGATAAAATATGTGTTTATTGATTGAATTGTTTTTACCTAAGTACTCTAAAAATAGTCAAAACTTACTCAAGAAATTACTATGTCGTCTGTACTCGTCTGTACAATTTAATTACATACCGATATCCACGTACTTTTAAAAAAAACAGATGCCTACACTTAAATGTACAATATAAATAATTACGATTTATTTTATTCTAAAATGTATTAAATGATTTAGTCAGAACTCATATTGGGGCAGTACGGTATAAAAATATACATTATGCATAATATTTAAACTCGATCCTGAAGTAAAAATTAATACTGGAATTACCTATAATATTTCATTTCTGGTATAGATACCTCATATATATGTGTTTATTGAGTTTTTTGTTAATATATATATATATATGATGTACCTATGCATATAATTATAATAATATGCAATATGCATAATCCTTTTATTAAATGATTTAAACGTGTGCGTAAAAAATATAATATATCACTGCTATAATCAAGCCTTTGTTAATCCACTAAACATAACCATATTTATCTAATAAATATTCATAAAGTATAATTATTTCTACCAAAGTGTATTAAAATTTTTAGAGGTAGACAATATTTCGAAAATTATTGTTTTTAAATATATATAGTATTATTTCCTCGATGTAAGAATAATCTAATGCCTTATAGATTACACATAATGAAGCCATGAAGTATGAACTTAAACTAAAATTATAAAACCGAGAATTTTAAATAGTTAATTTTATAAGCTCGTGTAAATATAGACTTAAACTATATTATGAATTTCAACTTTTCAATTACAACGATATATTACCTACATAATAATTATTACATAACCTGATGGCTAGTGGCTGAAAGTGTGTAAAATAATGACTATCATTTATAAATTTCTTTTTTTTTTAGTACGTAGCAAATATATTTAATTATATTTTACTTAAATTACTTACTTGGATACTAGTACAATTTATTTTAACACATTAAATATTTTTCTATAGTTTTATGATGGTAAGATATTATACTTTTAATAGGTACATACATCTGTAGGATCGTGTTAAGAAATGTTCCTTTTTTAAAACTGAACACCTATGACACATTAAGTAAGATAATAAAGTACATTATCCGCCTTTTCTACACACATTATGTCTTCTCTAAATTTTTTATATGCAAACATAATAATATAATGTATGGCTTATGCCGATGGCACTAAGAATAAAAAAACCCTTTAATGATTTAAATAATGTTTTTCAAATCACTTTGTTTGAATACTATTTCTATAGTTTTTAGACTTTAGGACTATATGGATAAAAATATTAGTTGATAATAATCCGAGATGTTATTGTTTTAAAAATTGTTGCAGAATAAAAATTTTAAATTCATATAAAAACCTTTATTCCTCCTTAAAACTGTACAGTAATTATAGATCTAGATCTCTATCAAAAAATATTATTCGTTTTGTACGTTTACTTATTGCTTAGAACCATTTACAAGTTCACTTTTTTTTTTTAGTTTTATAAGCTAACATCAAAACTATATTGATGTACGAGAGAGTGTTTGACACTATATTTTACTAATAATAACAATATTTAAAATGCTTCGTATTGTGAATGAGGTAAAAATATTAAATTATGCTCCCCTCTAACTGTAAAGCAAATCCATTAATGTTCTTTTTCTGATATTGAAATTGAAATTTTAAACCCACTTTTATTTCATTGTGGATTTTATTATTTTACAACGCTATTATAGATTATAATCCGTTTTTTCTCAGAGTACCAATACATATTAAGCTTGCTGCTATAGGTACTCCTTTGAGATACGTTTTTCTTTGTGGATTAATTTATTGTTTTGTTCTCGATAAAAAAAAAATACAATAGTTCATTGATCAGTATTATATACTGGAAATTTTTAGTTAATGTAATATAATAACAATTTATTTTCTTATTTCAAGTGGTCTAGAGAAATCTTTTTTCTTTTTAGCTTGGTGAGCCTGAAAAAATTGTTTCTGTCATTATTATTGTTCATTCGGTGGAAACATTGTCAAAAGGGGCAATGTTAGCCAAGTACCAATTATATGTAGATAAACAAAAAACTCAATTTAGAAGAAAAATTATTTTTATGGAAAAATGTTTATAATAAGAACCTTGAACAAAGTTCTTTAAAATAGTATGTGTATGTATTTTAAAGGAATCTAATAGTACCTAAATAATATTATTACTATATAGTTTTATTTTTTTGAATAAAGTGAACAATTTCCTCGTTTCAACAAGGTTTTGTGGCACTTTTAGGTGTAATATTAGTTTTCGATTTTTTATTGTACATATCTATCGTCACCCTCATCCTCGCGGGACTTGGTTAATTCTTTTTAGTATATTTACTAAAAAAATAATATTTTATGTCAGATATTAACAGCAGTAAAACATTTTTAGAACATAACAAGAATAAAAAGTATGAACACAATATAGTCTTCGGCAAGAGAATAAAAACAATTTTGTTTGAATAATATATCTTGTGCCATAAATGTACTACCTACCTAACTAAATACTAAATTTACCCTCTTGAAGTTTTGTCAAAACTGTTGTAAATATTAAATCAAAAATACGAAACAATACATTTTTAAATTAAATGATTTCGTTTTAATACTTTACTGACTACGCTCTGCAGGGATGGGGAAAATACTTCAATTTATACAAATACGAAACTTAAAATATGTATACAATTTTTGTAATTAAAAAAAAAAAATATATTTTTTAATTATAATTTATAACAAATATATAATATATTATATACACAGTATAAAGCAATATTATCACATAGGTACTTACATGACATGAAAACATATATTCCTTTTTAAAAGTATTTTTTCTAATATAATAATTGTATCACTATCTAGTTGTTGCTCAACTTTGGTATAAAATCATTCCCGTACATAAAATAGACTCTCTGCTGGCGACGACGAACATAATATTTGTATTGTATTTTATAAACA
This sequence comes from Neotoxoptera formosana, assembly GCA_022818045.1. Classification (NCBI taxonomy): domain Eukaryota; kingdom Metazoa; phylum Arthropoda; class Insecta; order Hemiptera; family Aphididae; genus Neotoxoptera; species Neotoxoptera formosana. Next base: position 32,721,453 of record CM040631.1, on the reverse strand, counting down.
GCAGACAAATTTTAGATATGTTTAAACACTTTATTATAATTATTCTAATCCGTTTTGAAATTATGTAGCATATTTCATTTAGGAGCTGAACGCTGATATACTTGTTAGCAGTTAACAAAATACAGTTCTTTTCGTATTCTACTGTTTGTTGTTGTTGATGTATTTTCAAATCGACCAATAAATTCCATATAGCCCGTCTACATTAGTTTTGTAATTCTTTTATTTTAGTGTAAATTATTTTTCTGACAACCAACTCATTTACAATAAAGGTTGGAAACATGTGGTCAAAACAACTTCGTTTCCTTACCAGGCTATTCTTGTAATATCTGTACAGACATTTCAAATTGAAATTTCTACAAAGTTTAATTTTTAAAAATACAAAAAGTCTTAAAAATGTATTTAAAAAAAAAAAAAAAATACAAAATTAAATTCAATTGCATTTAATTAAAATACACCATATTGACTATACTCAAAAATCTTAATAATTTTGGTGCATCGTCAAATTTAGTAGGTTGGTACCTAAGTATTTAAAAAATAATAAAAATACCATGGGTATCCGTATTAAAATACGGAAAACAAGATAATTAACTATATTAGCTATTTAATTATGTTATCTAAATTCTAATTGAATGCAAAAAATAATGAGAAGTTTTAATTATATATTCAAATTTTTAAAGTACTCTATTTTAATTGAGACATTGTACTTCATTTTTCGATTCAAAATTAGCCGTAATACGCCATAACTTTATTTTGTTTACGATATTTATGTTCATGGTAAGAATAGATATGCAATTTAAATACTCATTTCGTTTTCATCAACATTTTTTATAAAATATGGATGTTTATTCATAAAAATGAACTGATAAATTTGAGCTTGTATTTTCAAAGTTACATTAGTCTTAAGAATCGTTTGATTATATTTTCATTGAAAATAAATAAGTTGTATGATTTTATCATATATTATTTTAAAATAAATAAGGTCACATTATATAAATTATCTTCTACTTAATTCAATTAAGAAATGTAACATTGATATTCTTATTTATTATCATCAACAATCTAAACATTATTATAATGTAAAAATAAATGCAATTTACAATGGTATTTTGTTTAATAAATAATGTAACTGAATTTTTCACAAATAGTATTTTAAACACTAAAATATGTTATACACAATAATATTATGAATCTTATATTGTACAGGTGCTTTAATAATATTAATAAAGTATTATTATATATATATTTTATTTTTTTATTTAATAAAAGCCTCGGCATCCAGGGCCATTGGCTACTACAATTTATGGGTTTACAATGAAAGGTAATTGCTTAATATTAATATAAAAATTATTTACAAAAGGTTGATTATCAATAAGGGAAATTAGATTTGGTTATAAATGTTATCGTGTTTTGGATGTTGGCTGGCTGGAGGGCTTCGGCGAGAATGGGTGGTACTCCTGCTTCCTGTTTTTCTCTATCAAATTGGCGGCATTCTGTGATGATATGTTTGATTGTGAGCTGTGTGCCACAGCTTGTACATATAGGGAGGTCTTCCCTCTTCATCGGGTGTTGGCGAGTTATCGATGAGTGCCCAATTCGCATTCTGTTGATTGCTGTTTCTGTTTTCCTAGATATGTTCGGTGGAGAGGGCCATGCTAGGGTAGTGTTTTTGATTTCGTTCAGTTTTGTAGAACCTAGTCTCCAAGCCCATTATTATATATTGTTATTATAACGATACCTTTATTCTAATACTAACTGTCCCACCCGGCGTTGCCCGAGTCAAAGATGAAATAAGTAAAAGATATCAGAATATTAGGCACACGAAAAACATCGCAATGGTGGCCTGTACCAAAGATTTGTTTTTTTTTTATAAATTTATTTGTAAAAATATGTATATGCCATTTTCCTACTAATTAGTAATATTATAAGATATGTAACTATTGACAACCTTATAAATAAACAGAGATTATTCATATATATCTCATCAAAAATAGCACTTTCAGTTTTTCCAGAATTTTTAGCTTATAATATGTACGTAGGAAAAACTGATAATGACTAACTAATAATAAATAATAAAAAATAAAAAAATAAATAAATAATAATATATTTATTTAATAATAAATAACCAATAGCAACCATTTATAAACAAAATACACATTTTCTATTTTCATCATGAATTTCAAAATCTTTTTGTGAGCACCTCTTTAAATTATACTTAAATATACTTGAACATTAGCATCAAAGGTTTCAATTTTCGGTTTTATATATTAAGAAGAAGAAGATGTGTAACGTGAACGTTTATGTCTTATTACTAATTATTATCACTAGTCACTACGATAACATATTGTATTAAATATCAACTGTATGCAATATTTCCTATTTATAGTTAACTTAATCTCAATTAAATTTGTAAAGTACTAACTATCATTATATCCATTTGCTATTTTGCATTTTAGCTGTTAATATTTGTAGATCTTTAGTGTATATATTTTTTTTTTATTTTGATATCAAAACTTTTAACCGTATACGTTTTACCATATTATTGTTATTTTACTGCGGCATTGCGCTCTGTATATTGTATATAATAATTATTATGATTAGTAAATATTATTACGATAAAATTAATATCGATATTACATACGTGCCCTTAACCGTACAACATAAATATATATTGTGTGGGGAAATGGAAGGAAATACTCTACAATATAGTGTTTTGTACTCTTGTGCGCCTTTGATAAAATATTGGCTATATTGTGTTTGAAAATCCAGACTTGAAATCGGTAGAATACATCCATCAACACAGTCTGCGTATTACTGCGCGCAAATTTATAGCCGTCCTAATGCATTTTTGTTTACTACAAACGCTACATATTTTTTTTTTTTATAAACAATGTTCTTAAAAAATGTCAGTCGTTATTCAACGTTTCAACGGTATTTCGTGTATAAAAAGTTGTAGGTGTACGCACGTTGTCGGGTTTCGCGGGTCGTTTTCAACAAGTTTTACGCATTTGAAAAATGTCTTGAGGGTAATAATATTATTGTTTCGCACTATTTTATAGAACTGTTGTGGTTAGGGCGATAATCTAACCGAAACCAGTCAGGACACCATTCGTCTTTGTATAGAAATGAATTAAAACGCGCACCGTCGCAATGGCTTACGCCGAGCTCGTATCATTAGCCGAATCGTGTCAATGAGCTGAGCATAAATAATAAAATACCGTGTTTCGTTTGCCCATAAAACAGCGTAAAACATAATAAAAAGAAATTCGTCTAAAATACCGAACGGTTTATTATTCTCTATTTTCGACGGTCGATCATCCTAAATTTCAGATTTGTTTCGACCGTGCAGATAATCTATTCGGAATAGGTTTTTTTGAATTTATTTTTAGCCAATTTACTAAATCTGTGTCATATAAGGTATGGAAAATTATAATAATTATTATCAAATTAATATGTAATATTAATCGTTCTATAGAAGATTTCAACCTTCGTGCCGTGAAGGGTAAATGTAATATATTATGCAGTGTAGGTGGTTATAATTAAAATCTCCATTCCTTTCATATATTATAACTTATAAGCATAATATCACGAGTAACAACATTTATAATTATAAATTGTTTTTTAAACATTGCTTATCTTTAATATATTTTTACTTTATAAAGCAATTTTTAATGCACTTAATTAAATGTGTAATACAGAAATGAATATCTCTGTATTACTTTAGTAACTATTATAATAACTAGTATATTATAAACTGCAGTACACAAAAACGTTTTTGTTAAAATATTATTTTTGAACTGTAAATAAACTAGATAAAATAGAATGGCTTGATTTAAGATAACAACTAAAATAATTTTTTTAATCCATAAAAATGAACTATAGTCTATTAATTTATATAATTGTATAGAACGCATCAAATAACTATTAGTTTGCATGATAAATATATATAAATATTTTATAAGAAGAAAAAGTGGTAACTATAGAGGCACTATATAGAGGTTCTCAATATTATATCGAGTAATGAGTATACCTATAGTTATTAGTTACTGTAAGCAGTAGGTAGAATGTAGAAAGGTTTTGTGTACCGATACGGTCATACACACATTACCATTTACCGGTACAGTGCTCTTAAGAATAGAATTCGATTACATTTAGGCTTAGGAAAAAAATCAATATAAATATATTAATATAAAAAGATTAATTTAATTTATTAATAAATATTTTTTTGTAAAATGTTTTTGACCATAGACACTATATTATATTAAAAAATATAATATCACGTGTTAAGTTCATATTTTATAGAATTAAAAATTGACTGTGTGTCTTTATTTTCAGAAAATATAGTACCTACTTAGGTACCTACTAGTCTCGCCATCGTTGCAATATTTAAATATTTAATTAAAAGTTATATTGTGTTATTAAATTAAAATGCAATTATTTATATCGAAGTTTAATAGCGGTGTACAAATTACTCTATATGAGCATATTATGACTGCAGGATTTGTAATTCTATTGAAAACTGGGTCATTCGAAAACCTTAATATGCGCCCTGTTCAAACATATCTTCAGATATTATATTAAATTTACAAATGTATGTAAATTATAGCCATAACTCCACGTTCAATGTTTCCTACGTCTTTCCGTATAACTTTTTTCATTTTCTTATTCCGTTCCTATAAATCATTTCAAAATATTATAATTATTATACGTCAATAGTAATGACTATATTGATATATATTTTAGTTTTGAAATTTTTTATCATATTTGTACAATTACTTTAAAGTCATGACCTATTGAAACTAATCTAAACCAAATCGTTTAAATCGAACCAATGTAGATGTATATGGAGGAAGACTATTTTCAAAATGATTATTTTTACTTTATTTCAAATGACTTACTAGAAGAAGTGAAGGTCTGGGATAAAAATGATGTTGTCGGAAATATTTATTAAAAATATGAATGATATGACTTATGAATAATATTATTTTTAATACGTTGCATATCTAGGGAACATTAAGTTATGATTCATTCTTTGAAATCAAGAATATTACAAGCAATTATTAAAAACGTGTCGATTTGAAATCTAAAATTATCAAAAATCAAATTTTAATTATCACATAATCGGTATGTAAATAAAAAAAATATTTATCTCAATGTTTTAATTAAAATACAATGCTAATATTAATTTATTAAAGTCTTTACTGTCTAAATAATTAAGTTCATACTATAATAATTGTAGATTAATTTTTATAAAACACCTTCTATAATCGTTAATCATATTATTTTAAGGTTTAAAATAATTAAATACAACAATATTACACATTTTATTCGAAAGGAAAAACTTGATTTGAATAATTCATTAAATATTATCATCGAAAAAAATAATTAATTTTTAAATATTGACTACTAAGAAATTCTCATAGCTGGTACTTGGTTATTATTTATAAAAATTGAATATTTAATCGACTGACTAATAATTATGATATTCCTTAGAACTTATTGATATACTAACATAGTTATCATTTTTTTTATCACATAAATCCATCATATTGGTATCAGTATAGTATAAATATAAATGCCTTTATTTCGCCGTAACTGCTATACTTAATAGTATATGTCTTCATATTATCCACATACACATTTTTTTACAAATTTATATGTTTATCTATTTTTCTAATTATAATGCCATTATTGTGGTAAGTCAATAAAACAAACTCAACGTAAAATTATCATAACCTAATCTACAGCTAAATGAGTATATACATAAATTCAGGTAGGCACGTATACAGGGGCGCTTGAGGGTTCAAACTCTCTCGAAAATTAATAGCTATGTAGTATATATGCTATATATATATATTACATATTATATGTAATATTGATTAATGTACATTTTTTATGAACCCCCCCCACCGATTTTTTTTTGTGCCTTAATTCAGGGGTGGATACAAAAGGTGGGCTGGGCTATCTTCGAGGAAGCACCTCTTTCGTCTATTTTAAAGATTTTTTCTTTAGGTGTAATTACAATATTATGCTTTATACTACAGTACTCCCTCATTAACACGAACTCGGTCAACACAAATTATTGGATAACGCGAACTGGCTTTTCGGTCTAAAAAACAAATTCGTGTTAAACGTATCGGTTTGCAGAAATTTTTTTATCACGAACAGGTAATTTTGTGGTCCAATCATGTTCGTGTTAATGAGGGAGTACTGTGCATATAACAGTGCATACAATAGGTATACTTAATATCTATGTTAATAATTTAATACTTTTTAAAGCTACGATTATTTGATTTATATTAATATTTAATTTATGTCTATACGTCAAAATGAGTTCATATTTTATGCGTCTAGTCCACCCCTTTTTATCATTTCTAAATCCACCCCTAAAGATAATATTAAATTATATTATTCAACGGTAAAATGTATATAAGAACATTTTTTAATTGAGTAGGAGAATCGTAAATACGCGTTTACTTACTTAATTATTACGTTTTTATGTTATGTTTGTTATAGTATGTATACAATATATTATAAATCACGTTTCTATTATACTATATTTTAAACTCATCAAAATACTTTGTAATAATTGATACATATACATAATATTACATAGGTACCTATTCAAACATTTCGTTCGTATTATAATTCTGGGCAAATCTCGGTTGAATACAGTTATAGGCGGTATATTTATACATGATGGTTTACATAATATTTTAAGTGCTTATAAGTGCTTTTACTCGAGTAAATATTACGAGTAAAGATTTTGTATTAAAATAGGTACAATATGATGTACAGGTATTATACACCTACAACTTATATGTACTATAATTGTGCTCCTTGTGTATTATAGTAACATATTCTACTATTGAATAGAAAGTAATTATATGATTCAACATTAAAATTGTTATCAAAATAAACTCGAAAGATTAAAGTACGTACAACGAAACGGTCGGTCGTACCTATACAAATATGAGAAGACTCTGCATTTATGTAGACGAATTTTTTTCATCGAGACTTATAATTTTGTATGATACACGCAGAATGGATTCCGTTTTAAACAAACCATAAAATTCATTTTTTTGCAATTGCAAAACAAATTTGCAAAAATGACCTGTCCAAAGTACCATCTGTGTCCATTCCCCGATCGATAGAAAAGCTATATAAAACTTGGAGCATTTTTCATGTCCCAAAATGTGTTTTTCCAAAGGGAAAAAGGGAAAACATACATCATCCTATTGAACAAACAGTAATTAATAAACTATAATATAGATAAAGCTTTTTCGTTTCGTTTGTTTGATAAATAGAAAACTATTATGCAGGTAGGAAGTTATCAATAATACTTTTACACCAAATATGATGATGAATAATTAAATAATTAAATATTCTTTTTCCCGACTAATTTCCAACTTAAATTATTATATTCATTGTTTTAGCACTCGTATCGTGCGAGTAATGTATAATATTTCTTACTGTAAAAGCGGAAAAAGTAATATTTGGAACGCGCGTTACATATTTTATCATTTTTTTTTGAAAAAATTGTATTGTTTAATAAATATGTGAAATGTTCACACAATCCCCTACGATCTCTTTATTTTATCTTTTAAAACTTCTATTCTACTCGATGTGTGTATCGTAAACTATTAAAATAAACACGTACCACAATCGTGCCTTCTAACTACGTGACGTTAAACATAAATCGATCAGACACGTTACGTATTCTACTGATTGAGCGGTAAAAGTAACACCCATACTACAAGCTGTGACTAAAATAACTGAATTCTATCAGTTTCGAACTAATATATATTTTGTATTTTATATTACACACATTTATACGAATATAGTATATGTATATATGACGTGTTGATTTGTATGTGTAAAATATTATTTTATAGTAAAGCAGCGTACACGCGTTATTACAATATGATTGCATATTATTTTGAATTTGAAATTTTTATTCTCATATTGAATAGAATTTTATTTTTGGTCACATTTAAAATATGTTAACAAGGTCATATTCCAGTTGACCTGGAATTCGAGTTCTCGTTACTCCTAAAATAATATGTACCGAAACTACAAACATTTATCGAGAAATTCAACCACAACTGTACTTTTAGAATTTTTCGTGGAACGCAACATAATAATTCAACAATAGCCAACAGCAGTAAACTGCAGATTTGACGATTCGCTCAGATATCGAAATTATTCAGACGACATCATGACATTTTTCTCTAAAACCGAAGCAAAGCAAATATACCTACATACATGATATTTTTTTCAGTTAAGAATCAAAGGGAATTTCAGGAGACGATTTATGAGAATTAATATCGAAGTAATGTTATTTTTAAATAAGTTAGGTATGTTCCACAAATAAATCTATAGATATTGAGTGAAATATAAATTTAAAATAACATCATGATGATCCACGGAGATGATTTTATATTCGATTCCCGGAATGTATGGACCCGTTCCCCTCGTATAATGGCGGTCGGTGCGGAAAACGCCTCAGAGAAACACACGACTCGTTTGCGTTTTTTTTATCTGTTGATAAACTTGATTTCAAACGAAATTTCCACGAACAACGATATTGCCTATTTGCCTGTTTGCAAGAATTTTCAGAGTTCGTCTACGTAAACAGACGAGTGGTTTTCTCGTACATACACGAATTATCTATACGAATTGTGTTTTATTCAAGAACTTAGGAGGAACGTATTTCGGACTCCGACGAAAACATAAAAATTTGATTATAAATTCATAGGTTTAACTCGTTCTTCTCACAAATTTCACACATAAAATTCAGTCCAACCATAATGCACTGTGTACCATTGAGAGTTATAATATGTGAATAGATTCGTACGCCGTGAGTCGTGAGTGGTGTATAAACGGCTTAAAATCGGTTTAAATATTTTGAGAATCGTATTGAGCTTAGTTGTAGTACTTAGTAATTTTGTATTACAATGACCTCAAATCATTATTAGATTTTGAACGGAGCTGAAACGTATTCATTTGGTTTTGATGTTCGATAGTGCGGTTTCTGGTAGCGAATAGGATTTAGTTGGAACTTCAAAAGTAAAATATCCCTCTACTGGATTATACTTCTCTTAACAATCGGAAAAACTAATGAAAAGTTACCAAAAACTGACATTTTTACGAAACACCAATTTTTCACAAATGTTGTAATTGCTTTGTAATTCTTAATTGAACAGCCATATTTCAAATGTTCATAAAATATTCGTATTTGCATTTTCTAGACGTGCTATAATTTATGGTAAAAATCATTTGGCTCTTTTGGACTATTTATTTGTTAATAGAAATGTTCATACTTGGTCAAAAGGTTTGAAGACGTATTAGAATTAACTTATAGTTACTATATACATTTTATAATTAAGTAGAAGGTTCATCAAAAGCTGTTTTTATGGTGATTTAAAAATATCAAACATACATAAATACAATTTTTTTTATAATCGTTGGAAGTCGAAACGTTAACAACATTTGTCGAAATCAAATATGTTTCGTGTACAATGATTCATTATTGAACTAAAATTTAAGTATTTAACACAATATTCATTATATAGTAACTTCGTCAATGACGTGGAACACCCAACACCTACAGGCTACATTACTCTCTCGTTAACACGAACACGACGGGACCACAAAATTACCTGTTAGTGTTAAAAAAATGTGTGCATATCGATACGTTTAACACGAATTTGTTTTTTGGACCGAAAAGCCGTTATCCAATAATTTGAGTTAACCGAGTTCGTGTTAATGAGGGAGTACTGTATACTATATTATACTGCGCTGCAGAGTGTCTTCTCCGGTTTTTTTTTTCGTTTAAATATCTAATTTTTTAAGACATCGATTTTCAAAGGCTCGCGAAACCATCTTATCGCGGTCCTGCCCTTCCCCAAGTATATTTTATTACTCAGTAAATATATTATATAATTTTGTCTCGAAATAAAGAAACGCGTGTCTGTTCCCTGTCACATCACGCGTCCAATCGAGTACAATATATATATAAGGAAAACACGGCCTGACATTAGATTTAAATATTCAATTAGCTAAATATAATATTATTATCACAATAATATACCGCGATATTGAAATTTCGATCACTATAAATCTCTATTCTTCGTATAGCACCAACCTGTTCCGACGGCGGACGGACGGATATGCTGTCACTCGTCAACGTCGCAGGATTATTGCACCGGTCCTGCTGCAGTTACGTCTGACAATGCAAACAGAAGAAAAGTTCAGACGAGTTGTGGTGGGTATCTGTGTATTATTATTATTTCCCTTCAGTGTGATGCGCTGCAGTGACTTTAAATAATATATAACTTTGTTATTTTACTTCGCCGGACGTTCGCCTGCTCGCGGAAAGCACGTCGACATTAGGCACACGAAAAACATCGCAATGGTGGCCCGTGCCAAAGATTTGTGTTTTTTTATAAATTTATTTGTAAAAATATGTATATGCTATATTCCTACTAATTATAATAGTTATAAGATATAATATGTCACCATTGTGCATTGACAACCCTATAAATAAACAGAGATTATTCATATATATCTCATCAAAAATAGCACTTTCAGTTTTTTCAGAATTTTTACCGTATATATTATGTACGTAGGAAAAACTGTTACTGTAACTGATAACTAACAATTGTAACCAATAACAACCGTTTATAAACAAAATACAAATTTTCGATTTTCATCATGAATTTCAAAATCCTTGTGTGAGCACCTCTATACTTGAATATACTTTTTTTGCTATAGGAACTTTCTCCGTGATATAAACTTTCATTTAACAAAAAAAAATTAAGACAATCGGCTGAGTAGTTTCCGAGAACATTAGCATCAAAGGTTTCAATTTTCGGTTTTATATATTAAGAAGATATATGTTTATATAGTCTATCAGTCAATGCCTATAGTAATATTTCATTTCGTTTTATCCCAAACAGTCAGTCACAAACGATACGCTTTCAAATAGGTGTGTCGTATCTTGTACATGTGACACTCCGCTATAATGAGCTCGTTATCCGACCTAACCGTATACGATTATATTTTATGGAGGTGACAAAGATTTAAAATAATAACATCTAAGTATCTTACTAAGGGCTTTGGTTTCTATACACTGACCAACTGTTTGTATTGCCAATTCGATATTTCGCACCTAATATTAAAATAAAATACACTCGATATCGGTTTCTATGTGGGAGTATTGCAATTGCCGACGATTCAGTTCGTGCCATTATATACCTTCGATTCTGTAGTTTTATCATTTGTTCAAAATGTATAATGTCTAAAAACTAAAACGAAAGTCCTGGAATTTTTTATCGGAGATAATTTATTCAAATCGTAACTAGGTACACGACGATGCCTTAGATAATATTATTAAATTTTATTAGATAACGTTCCGGTCCTTCGAATGTAAGCCAGCCAATAACGTTCTATCGTTCTATTGTTTATTATTATTTCGGTTAAGTAACCACTCGAATTTAAACTCTTTTATTCTATCTTCAAAACCTTGTTTATTTAATTTAACCTTTTCCTCTTACACACGACATAAGTGGTGTAGTAAATTATAAAATTAAATTCCATAACGCTTTGATTACTTAGTACTTACGTGCCGGGGGATTATGGTTGGCCCGTTTCGTATACACATATGTATTATAGGTAGGTATATATGTGAAGAGTCGAAAGCTTAGTAACCATTTCATAAATTAATATTAGTTTATTATTTGGTTAAATATGTACACATACACAGTATCTATACCTACGTACCTATTTATCATTTGATAGCGTTTAACTCGATTAAGTAATATATATGTCTAACTACTACATCGTCACCTGTTGTATATGACAATACTATTATTATAACATTGTGTTTCTATTTATTAAAAAATGTATTTTCTGTATTTATTAAAAAATGTTTTAGAGGGTTTATACATTTGAATTCAAAATACGATTACTGATTAGTAACGAGTGCAATTTATATTTATTATTGCTTGTTAAGTCATAACCACTCAACCTCATAACCTGTCAGAGAGCATTGCTTGAACAAATTTAACGATTGGTACGACATTATAATATGATGAATGAAAAAAAAATAACTAATAACGGTGACATTAGTAATTATTGATCTTTGAACGGGAAAACTGAGAAATATATCTTTCCGCTGTAACACAATGTTGTGTTGGTATTTTAATTATATTCAAAAATAATATGATCTTAGCCATAAGTATAAACACATATTATATAAATATTGAACAATATCAAAATAAACTAACTTAAAAAAATATATTACATATTTTTTTTTTTTTTGCAAAAATAACTTATTAAATTACGTTAAAGTTGTTGTTTAGTTATTAATAAATAAAAATACAACTCTTTATGTATTCGATTTTTATTTTTATTCAAAAAGTTTTTTTTTATTTGAAAGTTTATAATCTCAGACCTAATTGTACATTTTTGAAAAATATATTTAAATTAAATTTGTTAGTTTTAGATAATAATATTTTTATGTCAATATTAACAATCTTTCATCTATGAAAATTACAAAATATCAATATTTATATAAATCGCCACCCTAACATGTCTGTATTTTTTTATTTTTTTGCATCATATCAATTTTAATAAGTCACCTATTTCAAAATTAAACTCTAAAAGACTATTTCCGAATCTTTTGATTTTTGAACTTTTATAAATTATAACTATATCAAAATATCTGCAGCAATATAAACAAAGTTAGGCAATTAACCAAAAATCCCAAATTGATTATTTTATTTAATTAACGATTAGGTGTTATGCTACTATAATACATCTATCATAATATAATTAATACTTTGGTTAATTTTAAAATGAATAAAATAGTTATATCGACTGTAACGATATTTATTGATAACCTATTATTATTAATTCTTTATTTTCTGTTCAGGAATTTTTTCCTTCTTGCGATAAACGATCTATATCTTAGGGGAGGGGGCTCTAATAGTGTATGTGTTAAGGGAAAGATACACATACAATCATATTAATTGATCACTTAAATTTAATAATAATAAGCGAAATGCATACGATAAAAGCTAAGTACCTACCTAAATAATTTTGTAATTTTAAGATAATACATCTTATAAATTCCTATTTTATTTTATTTCAAAACTATTGAAATTACCAATCAAAACCATAATTACTTGATTATGGTCAATAAAAACTGATTTAATGTGTAAAATCGAGATCCGGAGTTTCGCATAGTATAATATATAGCATCACAAACATTTATATTGTTGAATGTAAATTTCCTTGCATTTTATTAATGATATTACTGTGTTGACTATACTCTTAGAATAAGTTTTTCTGCTTTTGAGCGTATTATTACGTATATATTTTTCTCCAAGCTGTTACCTTTGGTATATAATTCCTTTTTATCGTTATTGCAACGCAAAGTCGTTAAAAATCATGTTGTAAGCGGTCTAGTAATTGGGTTGCAAATACACGGAGCGAAGGAAATTGTTGTTTTATAAATGTGATATCACAAAGAATAGTCGTGGTTTATTGAGCTGTATAAACAAAATTGAGTTTATAAACATAAGTAGTTATAGTTGAACAATTTGATTAAAAACAAATTAGGTATATTTTTTTCGAAAAAGAAAAAAATTATTTAGACGCAATATTTAAATCATAAAATTACTTTAAGGGTATTTTTTCACTCTAATTTTTATTTTCACAGTCTGTTTCATATCATTCGAACAATAGATGGATTTGATGTTATTAGTGTGCTTGTGAATAGATGGATTTAAATAATCATCCCGGCTTTGGCAAAATATATAAAATAAGGTTTTTTTTTAAATTAGCTTTTATTTATCATTATAGCTCAACAATTTCATTGATATAAAAAGGTCAATACAATATATTATTTATTAGCAAGATATCTGTTATGACAATCGGCTGACTTAAGCTACACCTTTTTTGATCGTATGTTTTCAATATCCTATGTATCCATAACCAAAGGATTTTTTTTAAATAAAATAAATCCTACAATCATACAGTCTTAAACGAAATACGATTTAAAATTGTTCATAATATAGAATCTAATATTATCTTATAGGATTCAGATTATATATTTAAATAATTTGTATTAATAGTAATATAGGTAGGTACGGGAGTTTTGCGCTTTTTTTTATTACAGTCGGGGCTAAGGTATGGCTAAAAGTTTGGCTAAAAAACAAGAAGGCGCTTATATGCATATACAATATGGGCTATTATCCGAGTCCCCTGCAAAATCTTATCTCGTCTTTATATTTTCAAATGTTATCCAAACACTTTCAAGATCGAATGTTTAACGATTTAAAATGTTTTCAGATTAAATAGCACTTTATTCGGAAAACTATACTTCACAACTCAGCCTAATTTACCTACCTATATTCGACCTATAATAGAACGTTCAAGTTTATTTTCGGGTTCGACCGTGTAAAACACTCCATTGTATTTCATAGTCAATCTATATATATTATTATGTTCGTCGTGTTCTGCGAGCGGCAATAATTACGCACTGATCGCTTTCGTCATATCACCTCTCATCAGTGAAGTCGCTCTTAGACCATTATAATCACCTCCCGCCAAGGATTATAGAATAGTTTCTCGCGACAACGAGCTGTCTGTTTCCTGAAGTCGAAAATTGCATTTAAATAATCTGGCCAACCGAAATCGTACGTTAATCGAGAAAATTAATCGTATTTTTGCACACGTGATTTTTGCCCTGTACAACACCACGTGGACAGATACTGTTCCGACTTAACATTTAGTAGTACCTTTACCAAATGCAACAACAACAACTACAACAATAATTAAAAGCATTTAACTAAAATGTACTAGATACTTCTTGACAGACAACTGACTATTGGATATCCCAAAAACAAAATGACATAAGAATTTCGATAAATTCCGAACGCTTATATTGCTTCTGAAACTTTTCTATCCGTGATAACTACATACCGACAACATTTTACTCCGTGTGTGACACGTGCGATTTACGTTTGTTCAATTCTTTTTGAATAAAATCAAATATATAAATAAATACCCGTTGTATGCCCGTCAACATTCCACTACACGGGTAGAGATTAAATCGATACATAAAACGGGGTTGAGGTGTATTTATTAGACGTTTATCTAGTTTGGAAAAATTTTAAATATATGTGCCTATGGATATTATAATAAGTGAGTGTCAACTCAAGAGATGTAATTAGAGTTTCAACACCCTAGGTAAAGTAGCTTTTATGCCACCCGACTAAAATGAATATTGTTGTAACCATATTACTTAGTACATTTTAACCGTTACATTATAAAATAAAACATATTATTCATATAGAGTTGACATTATTAATTTTTTTAATGGGCAACTAAGTGTAAGGGATCGAATAGTGATTTATAAACGTAGAAAATATCTAGGTTGTGAACGGTAATTTGATGTTCGCCACGAAATCTCTAAGAAATTTTCCACTCGGTGACATGGTATCCTATCGTTCCTATTTGGGAGAGTTCTTCGCACGAGGGTGGCCCTAGATGAGTCACTTTGGTTTGGTCGCATATTCGCGCATACACAAAGCCACAAATTTTGAGAAACTAAAATTCGCCGAAATTTATATACATATTTATCAGAACTTATACATGTCTGTGAGATTCGAAAATAACACAGTGATTTTGATGGTGCATACTAGTTGCCTTCCAAAATATACGAATTGCCTCATATCCTTATCGTAAATAAAATGGTTAATATACACTATATAGATGATCAGGTAATTAGTAATTATATACGAGTTGCCTCCCAACAATTTGGACACTAGTTGTCTCCCATATAGAATTAAGTATTAATAAGTAATATAAGTAATAATTATTGTTAAGTATTTATTATTTAGTACCCAGTGGTTATAAGCTTAACTTAACAGAAGTAGCCTAGGAATTCCAGACAACCTCTTCGAACCATTTCATTTCTAAAATATATTGATATGTACAACACTATAACGCTATCTAATTAATCCTATGTATTTATTGTAAGTAATACTTATATCGTTGTAAGCTAATAACCTAAGTTGTTGACAAGAATAATAATAAAAATTAAAAAAATTAACTGAAATATACCACGTAAATAGATGCATTTATAAATATATTATACATATTATATTGTGTTATAATATTATAATAAATTAAGTTTACACTAATAATATATTATATTTAATATAAAAACGTATGCACAAGTTAGATACATTTTGTTATTTATATGTATACGTTAGAATCGTCAACAAAATCCAATTATTCAAAACAACACGACTTGTTTAAATAAATTGGACTTCTCAAAAAAAGCCAAAACGTTTTATAAAAATACACGCATCCCTGCCAAATATTGGGCAATGAGACACATGTTATTTTCAAAGTTTGATCGCGGTATTATTATGGACATGGGTAATTTAACTATTTTAGTTTTAAATCTCATTTTTTGAAACCACGTTGTTTTGTTTATAGAAAGCTTCTATTCCGTTTGTCCAGAAGTCTTGAGTTGTCATATAGCAAAACGATGTAAGAATAACACAGTGGTGGACCCTTTCTGCGGAGCCGGCGGAAACATTATCCAGTTAGCGTTTACGTGTAAAAAAGGTATAATAATAGTTATTACAATGGTACATACTATTTTTTACTCGAAAAGAAAAATATATTGAAATATGCGTTTTAATAAAACTATTTGCTGAACATAAAATATCTTACAATTTAGATACCGCACTCCTCGGACCCTACCATGATAAAAATTTAGACATCCAGCGACACGGTAGTGTCGCGAGCTAAGTAAAAAAAAGGAAGGCGAAGCACTCGACCGTGTATATATACAGAAACCTAAACATTCCCATTTAATACGTGTTAATATTTTGGTATTCTTTGTTAAAGTCTGTAGGTCTAATAAATGGACTAAATAGTTAGAATGAGGTATCAATCGATCAAGAAAATCATAGGCTACGTGCTTTTATAATTTTCAATAAAATCGGTTGAATAATATTTTAGTTATGATCAAAAAACTGTGAATATTTAAGTGATCATTTTATATTACTTTCGCCGCCGACCCGTATTAAACGCGTCATGTGGCCGTGAACGGGTGAGGGGATTCTTGCGACAGCGGCGTGTGTCTCCCACTACTATTGCTCCCCCCACCGCTAGACACATACAACACACTAACACGCGAACATAGTTCACTATCGCTTATCGCTTATCGGTATCGGTGCATTCTGTTTTCGTAATTTCGTTCTTTCGTCTCGCGTCCTGCGTACGAGCTTGTTGTCGGCGTTATTGTCTCTTGTCCACAATATTATTATTCAATCCACGTGGTATAACCTAACCTAACCGTATCCATTTTCTATCATTGTCCATTGAGCATTATTAAATAATAAAAAGTCATTATAATAATATTAGTTATTAAGATAATTGACTGTGACTGTCTTCGTGTCGATTTGTGTCTACATTAAAAATGGTAACTAAACTCCAAAAGGCGCGAGCTATGCGGAAAAAAAAATATCAGGAGTCTCAATCTAAAAACGTGGTTGAATGTTATAATAGTACTACTATTATACAGTGCAGTATTAACACGGTACAGGAAGTACCACTAAAAAGAAAAAAGCCGAAATCGAAACAATTATTTCCATTTTATTTAAATATTGAAAAATTTACCAATAGATTAATTGGTAAATTAAAAATGCCTCTGGTTAAAGGTAGGTGTACTGCAGATAGAGTATTAAAATGGGTGCTGAAGTATAGGAAAAAAAATGTACTTTTGTACAGAACGACATTTAAACATTTAAAAAAAATTATAAATAAGAAAATTAATCATTCTGTGGTACTACCAAATGATGTCCAATTAGATTTGAATAGTAAGATACATCTGTACAGTTTGAACGGTGGCCTCGTTGTGCAAAAGATGTTTACATCATAATAATGGAAAAAAAATAAAAAATATCTTGACCCTAATAAAAACTAATGATATCCCAACAAAAATACTATGTCAACTCCGTGTAAAAAAACGCTAAGTAAAAAAAAAATATATATAAATGCTATAAAATGTGTGATATAAGGTGGAATCTAAGTAAATGGTCTAATAATGAATAAAATGTATGTATAAGTAATTAATTCAAATTTAATAAAAATTGGTTATTTATATTAATTTATAATATGAATTATTTTAACTCAAATTGATCCAATTTTAGTTTACTTGGCCGGAAACAATTTATTAATTGTAATGGTGCTTTCATTATTTATTACATAAACTACTAGTACTTTGCTATACATTTTTTGGGCTGAATCTTCCGGCCAAGTAAACCCAAAAATTGGATTAATTTGAGTTAAAATAATTCATATTATAAATTAATATAAATAACCAATTTTTATTAAATTTGAGTTAATTACTTACACATACATTTTATTCATTAGACCATTTACTTAGATTCCACCTTATATCACACATTTTATAGCATTTATATATATTTTTTTTTTACTTAGCGTTTTTTTACACGGAGTTGACGTAGTGTTTTTGTTGGGATAATTAATTTCACAAAACAAACAAAATTATTCAATCTTATATAAAAAAAAAAAAATTTTTTTAACACTTATGTACCTAATTTAATTCCATAACCTATATTTGTATTTTATTCAATATTAATTTGTTTGTAACTAATGACCATTGTTGTCGATGTTATTATTTATTCAGATCAATAAAAAAAATAAAATAAAATAAAACTATTTGTGATGTTTAGTTATAGCAGTTGATATCGATCCGATCAAGATAGAATTAGCACGCCATAACGCCCAGATATATGGCGTTGCAGATAAGATTGAATTCATTGTAGGTGACTTTTTCAAAATTTACGTCTTTAAAGGCAGACGTACTGTTCATGTCACCGCCGTGGGGAGGACCAGGCTATTCGAAGTATAAAAGCTTTAGCTTACAGTCAATGTGCGACAGTCACGTAGGGGGAGGTCTTAGGATTTTTGAAATCGCTAAGACTATTGCACCGAATATTGCATTTCATATGCCAAAAACCACCAATATATTAGAAGTAAGGCACACTTAGGTTTATGGACACTAATAGTGTTCAATTTAAACTAACCATTATATTAATACGAATTTATAATTTTTCAGTGTATGTATTTGGCAAATGATTTTGGCAAGGTGGAAATTCAGCAAAATTTTATTAATGAACGGCTGAATTCAATCACAGCTTTTTATGGACAATTCCAAAAGAACTGACAGCCGTCAGCGATTGATTATTAAATTATTATTGTTTTTGTTGTTATTGTTGTTAAGAATAAAGTTATTGCCGATTGTTATCATTATTTAAACGAGTATTTTATTGTAACAAATCGATATGCATTTATCTTATATTTAATCTTATCTCACTAAATTATATAAAGAGACAGTGTTTGTTTGTTTGTTTGTTCTCTCAAAAATCTCAAAAAGTACTCGACGGATTTTAGTGCAGTTTTCACTATTAAATAGGTCCCTAGACTCGGTGAAGGGTTTAGTGTATATAGTTTGTTTGGAAAAATTAATTGGGTGCCGAAAAAATAACTACGGTGTAGATAATTTAACACCTTACGTTGTATATTCAGTCATATCAGTGAAGTGAAGTTAAGTCAGTGATATCGTTGTTGTTGTTTGAACGTTGTTGTAGATGAAAAAAATAATGGCGCTCTCTCGTGAGAGGCGAGAGTGCACTCTGGACAAAATCTCAAACATGCAGACGAAATAAATTAATAAGTGTTACCCAAACTTCGAGGGTTTCGAATAAATAATATAATGCGATATATTATAGGTGTGCAGAAAAAAATACGTCATAAAGAATTTTGAATACGTTTAGTATATTTTTTATTTGTTTATATTATGTAGAGTGTTTATAATATAATTTAAAATTCATTTTTTTTCACATGCAAATAAATGGATAGCGCCTATTACACAGTAATCTGTGTAAATCGTTACAGTATAAAAAAACATTGACCTTTTTAACTTTGGGGGGCAACTACAGCTGTATGCGCCCGAATTTGATTTATACCGTTTATCGTGACGTATAATAGTACGTATAGTACGTCATATCTTATCAATTACAATTTCGTCTCCAAACGTTCCGCGTCTGTTTATTCTTCATCTGCGGTGTGAAGGCAGTATAATATGTTTTTTTATTTGTCGTGGTTATGTTATTTTGCGGGGTAAACTCGTAAACGATTATAATACTCCGTTGCCGTCATTTATGGAGTAATATTTAGACGCATTGCGTGGTCCCCCGAGGCGAACGGTGTAGCTGTTTAGACGTGAAACAGACATTTCCATCTCTGAAAAACCGAGCGAAATATTAGGTTATTAGCAAACGTCTGACAGATATTTACACGCAACTGACAAAACGCCTGATTTTTTTTTTTTGCACAATACGATGTATGTGTACAGTGTTCCAATTATTTTTTGTGAAATTCGACAAAGCAGTGGTAAATAATATAATATAGTGTATAGGTACTATATAGGTATAATAATATTGTTAATTCTGTAAGCTGCACAATACCACGGCGGTATTGACGAGAAGATAGATTTGCGAATCAAAATTAAAAACCAACTGAAATAACTGTCGTGATAATCGTGTCCCAAGGAAATGCAAATACGCCTAAATATTTGGTGATAACGTAATACAACTAAACAATAAATCGTAAAAGAAAATATCCAACGAACCAATCGAAACGACGTACCAATAACTCCGAGAAATAAAAAACACAATATATCCAATGGCCTGATCACAATATCAACAGAAGAGAAAAAATAGATATCAATCGCCTCCGGATAGGTCACACGCAAAGGATAACCCATAAGTTCCTGATGGCTAGAACCATCTCAGAGCCACCAATAACCACCTCAGTGCTCAACCTAACAGTCAAGCACTCGATATAACCGAATGCCACAAACTTAACATCCCAGCCGACTTGGACGCGGATTTAGGTCCCGACGCAGAAAATATCAATTATTGTATGATCCACTTCCTTAGAAAAAATGACCTGTTCAATCAAATTTAGACAATATAAGAGTCGCAGCTCAACTCCCTGCTTTTGTAAAATTACAAATATCGTATTATTTTTAAACGTTCTCCGTTATTACCCAAATGTCCATTCAAAAAAAAAAAAAAAAAATTGTAACTAAATAATAGCCTTTGTAACCGATATAACCTAAGAACAAAAAAATAAATAAATAAATAAATCGTAACTATACACGGTTATTCGAATTACAGCAACAAAATTAAATTGATCGCCTAATCGAGGATGTCGTCGTTTGAGAAATCAAATACACATATTATTGTATTCGTCGGAAGAAAATAATATAATAATCTAAAACGCTAATCGTTTTCGTAATATATTGATCTAGGCGTATTTTATGTCATACCGTCCTATATTGTGTTTAGTGTACATATATATGCGTATATAGTTATTACCGAACCGAATTATTGTTCTACAATCGAACAGCTGATGATTAATGGCGGTTAACGGTGGAAACATTACGCATATAGGTATAGGTCATTTAACAATTATGTATTATATATTATTATCATTTGAATATAATAATATAATATATTATATAAATTATATTTATTATTTTATACGAGCATCATAGCAGCTGATGATCGAATAATGCGCTTATCGTGATTATGCTTAATAATAATCGTTTATAATATTGCAGGTCACAACAGTATATTTTATGTTCGCTGTTACAGAACTTCTGTACAACAGTGAGTTATAACTACTTCGATATTGGCAAGTCAATAGATACTGTTTATGGATATTATAAAATATTGTTTTAATGTATCTAGGAAAAAAAATCCCCAAAATTTGCTTTGTTGAGTCTGCAAAGTTTATTTATATATAGTTGTACATCTCAAACAAAGACATCAAATGTCGGTGTACAGTCCTCTTAATAAACGCGATTGAGATTTAATACCGATACAAGAATTAACGCTGATCGAGCCAAGTTAGCATTGGATCCTTTAGGTGAACCCGAACAGAGTAGTACAATAAAACTGTCAATAATAATAATATGTCTAATAATATTATCATTCCAATTTTATTTTACTTGTAAATGTTCTAATGTCTAATAATTAGTTGTAATCACCGGCCACACCGCCGACCTAGTAGAGCAGGTTGGTAACCCTGCACTGGTGATGGTAGATAACTGGATGACGGAACACGGCCTTGAGATCGCTCCGCAGAAATCGGAAGCAGTGGTACTTACCTGTAAGCGTATGTTTAGGGTACCAACCTTGGTTATACACGGCCATTGCATCCCAGTGAAGCAGGAAATTAAGTATTTGGGTGTACAGCTTGACACTAAGCTAAGTTTTGGTCCACATGTCAAGTCAGCTGCTGCTGCGGCTATAGGAAAACGGTTGTCGCCCTCAGCAGATTGATGCCGAATGTTGGCGGCCCCTCAACAGGTCGTAGGAGTCTACTCATGACTGCTGCTCAGAGCAAACTTATGTATGCATCGTCGGTCTGGGCACTACGTGCCACAAAACATCAGTGCTACCGCTCAGCGTTGAGCCAGGCCCAGCGTGGTGCTGCGATCCGTGTTGCCAGATGCTATAGAACGGTTTCGGATATGGTTGCGTTGGTGCTGGCTCGCATTCCCCCTGTACACCTCCTAGCCCTTGAGCGACGACGTGTGTATGAGCGTCGTCACGAGTTGTCCGTGGCAGTCGTCAAGAGGCAGGAGCGTGAGGTTACCGTCAAGGATTGGCAGACTCTTTGGGTTAATTCACCCAAAGGTGTGTGGACCAGGCAGCTAATTCCCGACATTGGGCGATGGCTGAGCAGCACTAGTCTGCGGGGTATCACTTTCCATATGGCACAGACTCTTTCCGGCCATGGATGTTTTCAGAGCTACCTGTTCAAGAGGAAGAGGGCGCTAGACCCTGAGTGTCGTCACTGTGGGCATCCCGTGGATGACGTCCAACACACAATTTTTGAGTGCCAGCATTGGGATGAGCTGAGGACGGAGCTGCTGCAGTGTGTGGGACGACCTCTCCGACCAGATGACGTTCCGGACATTATAATGGGCCTCCCAACTGAGCTGCTTCCGGACGACCCAGCAGCCAGGACGAAGTTGGACAATGCCGCAAGTAGGCGTAGGGCGTTGCTGTGCGAGATGGTAGAAGGGATTCTCAGTTGCAAGGAGGATGCGGAGCGCGAAAGGCAGCGGCAGAATAATTATTAATTTCTAATTAAGATGTTTTATGTGGGCCGATAGCCTTAAAATTAATTTTTTTGGTGGTTAGATGCCCCATCAGTATGTTAGTTTTACGTGCATGCTGTTCAAATCTTTTTAACTGTGAAGTTGGAGAGTGGGAGACTTGCCCACCCTCGGCTATTGTATTTTGTTATGTATTTATATCGTGAATAAATGATGGGATGGCGGGTGGAAGTAATGTTCACACAGTTCCCACCCTCTATGCCAATTTTAACCTAGAAAAAAAAAAAAAAGGTGAACCCGAACAGACTAGTATAATAAAACTGTCAATAATAATAATATGTCTAATAATATTATCATTCCAATTTTATTTTACTTGTAAATGTTCTAATGTCTAATAATTATCATTCCAATTGTATGTAATATTTTATATTTTTTAATTTATTTTAATATTGTACTAGCTGTCCCACCCGGCGTTGCCTGAGTCAAAGACGAAATTGATAAGCAAGGGATATCAGAATATTAGGCACACGAAAAACATCGCAATGGTGGCCTGTGCCAAAGATTTGTTTTTTTTTATAAATTTATTTGTAAAAATATGTATATGCCATATTACTAGTAATTATAATGGTTATAAGATATGTAACCATTGACAAACCTACAAATAAACAGAGATTATTCATAATATATATCTCATAAAAAATAGCACTTTCAGTTTTTCCAGAATTTTTAGCATATACTATGTACGTAGGAAAAACTGTTACTGTAACTGATAACTAATAATTGTACCAATAGCAACCATTTATAAACAAAATATAAACTTTCGATTTTCATCATGAATTTCAAAATCTTTGTGTGAGCACCTCTTTAAATTATACTTAAATATACTTTTTTGCGATAGGAACCTTCTCCGTGATATATAATCTTTCATCATCTTTCAAGAAAAATTAAGACGATCGGATGAGTAGTTTCCGAGAACACTAGCATCAAAGGTTTCAATTTTCGGTTTTATAATATATATTAAGATTAAATTATAAATTATTTTATTATTATTTTTGGCATCTGTATATCCAGCATGTAGCCCATGTAGGTATAGCTTTGAGGATTTTGTTTTCGGGAATTATTTTCCGATTACCATTTTAGTATAATAGCTGTGTACAGGTGCGATATATCCGGTGGTTTTAAAAACCAATACGACAATAAGTGACGTTAAAATATATAAAACGATAAAAAAATGTTTAGTGCGTGCGTTATATTATTATAATTATAATTATTGTGCGTGTTTACAAGTTTACAGCTGAATTAGATACTACGATATATGCGTATTATTTACTGTGTTTGTATTGTATACAGTGCGCACGATCTGGAACACGCCGAGAAGGTTTACTCAAATATTATGTCTTATCGGCACTGCCACGCGGGGGATAATGAAACAGCGGGAAACTATCGGATGCGAACGTATACAGTTGTACTGCATTCTCCGCGGTGTTAGCCGGTAAAATATATAATATTATACAAACAGCTTCCAACCCTACGCCTGCTTCCGTTATTGTAACAAAAGACGAAACACGTTTAATGACTTTCTGATAACACGGAGCAGTATATTTATCGTTTTGGAGATAATAATAATAATAATACGAACACTATAATAACAATTTTACGATAATTAGGTGCTCTTGTAGAGTACCTGCAGCCTATATCTAAATATATATATATATATTGGACATTGGTTGCCCCTAGAAAACAAAATATGATTTCGAATAAATCCGACTCGACACTCGGTTGGATAAATACAGGGTGATCCATTTAACGTAAGACATTCATTATTTCAAAAAGTATTTACGTTTTTGATAACATTTTTATTACGTGGTATCAATAGTCGTTACAAAACAACATTTTTTCAAAAAAAATTATTGTTTCTACTATACTACTTTTTTGAATTACAATATACAGTTTAAATTTTATAACCCAAAGCAGAATATTTTGGACTAGTAGTTTATAAGTTATAAGTATTTGAAGTTTAGATGAGCAGGCTGGGAGTGGTATGCTCCGGGTACTCCGCAAAATGTTGGTTCACTACTCCGCTCATCTAAACTTCAAATACTTATAATTCAAAAACAACTCGTCCAAAATTCGATTTTTATGTATCAAAATACTCAGAGAAATATTATGCTTTAGATTATAAAATTAAAACTGTATGTTGTAATTCAAAAAATTAAAAAACTTAAAAAATAATAAGGTTAAAAAAATTTTTGAAATAATGTTGTTTTGTAACGATTTGATACCATGTAATGAAAATATTATCAAAAACGTAAATACTTTTTGAAATATTTAGTATCTTACGTTAAATTGATCCAGTGTGATCAATTTAACGTAAGATACTAAATAATACTCATAAGTATTACTGCACAGTATGTAGTTCATTTTAAATATTAAACAATTTAAAATAAACTAAAAACGTTAATGTCGAAATATTATATATATTTTTTTTTTACTGTGGTTGACATACTGATCAAAGTATATAATTATTGACAAATTATTGATATTCTCAAAACCAAAAAAAGGCGGTCAAGTGTTATAGCGTAAATGTTACAATAAACATATATAGTGAAATTTCAAGTATCTACGGTTAGGTTACTCGAATTACAACAAAATAAGAAAATCGTTCACTTACGGGTGAATATTTAATGTCGTAAACATTTATTTTAAACTTCAAACGCTCGTAAAAAGAATAACGTAACTTTCCTGTAAACTTTTTTTTTTTTTTGATAAAAGTAGAAAAACTTATGAAGAACTTGTATTAAATTTTCAAGGTTTTTTGAAATCATAGAGGATAATAATATTTTTGAAGGTTTGATTTAAAAGAAATCTGTTTTTTGTATAAGGGTTTTTTGGAGGTGCTATTATGACTGTATGAAGTTAACCGATTTTCACTAAAAATGTATACTCCTCTACCAATGAAAAGCGCAAATAATTCCATTGTTACCATCTTAAAGTTATTTCCTAAACAACGGTTTATCGTTTTACAGTTTAAATTATTTAGTGGAGGTATTTGAAAAACGAAACAGTTAAATTTGGGAAGAAATTAAACTATTTATTATTATATTTTTTTGAATAAATGTAATTTTATTATTATATAAATAAAAATATTTGATACCATCCCATAATATTGAATTAATATAAAACATTTACTATGTTATTTATTTAAAATATAATAAAATATAGTTTATTATATATTTTTCGAAAATAAATATATTTAAAAACGCATGTCAAATTTTTGAATTTTAGAAGAGAATTGCGTTTGTGAATATGTGGGCATTCTATCAATTTTTTTAGAAAAATTACGCTTTTCGATTATTAAAGGAGTATAGGTCAGTGCGGTATAAAAGATTCATAACAATGTGTATAATATACCTATTCACGTTCATAAATATATTTTGTAAGTAAAATATTCAGCTCATGAATAAATAACTCGCTATAAACACATCGGTTTTATAGGAAAGTATTCTCACATTTCATTTCGATGTATAATACTATTAATATACAATCTTGTAAAGTATTTGAGTGAAAGAATTTAGATAACAGCGGCAGTATTCAAATACTTACTGTAAGTAATGAAATACATATTTTAAATATTTTGAAAAAAAAAAGTTGGAAACAAAATTTTAAATACTTTCTCGAAGTATCTATATTTAAAATTGAATACTAATTCGTAAATACTTGTTTTTCTTGTTTTAAATTATTAATAATAGGTACTATATTATGTGTATATTATGAGTCAAAAAAACGTAACGTTTAAAAATAATACGAATTTTAAAGAAGCTTTATTATTCTCATTTATATAGAGGTATGTATAGTATATATTCCATTTTTTAAGTGTACGTTGATTGCAATTTACAGATAATCAGAGGCACAGACCATTCAATTAATTTCAAATACAATTAAGTATAGTAGTCTACTTTGATAAGGTACCAACGCCCATCGGTTTTTTTTTTAAAAAACTGGAAACACCTTCATATTGTGATGAAAATTCAAAATGATCGTTATATCGATTAAAATATTTGTTTTGTGTTTTGTGCTATACTCGCACACAAACATTAAATAAGAAAAATCAATGAATAATCGTTGGGTTACACCGATGATCGATGCGGTATACAATTTTTATGAAATTTTAAAAAAATTGTACCTAAAACATAATAATATGTGAAGACGTGAAGTATTAATTATTGCAAGTACCTATGATCTATGAACACTTTTTTTATCAATCTATAATTTGTCTCTTTTACATTTTTACATAGTATTTAAATCTGTTTAAAAATAAGTATCTGTACTCGGAATTTTCGAAAAAATAAACATATTTTACAAGACTGCCTAAAATACAAAATATAACAAATGCCGATGAAGGAAAATGATATGAGAATACAATCGTGTTAATTAAAAGAAATTCCGAAATGTTGAACAAACCACTGAATTTAATCCATGAACACATTTTTATCAATCTCTAATTTGTCTCTTTTACATTTTTACCTAGTATTTAAATCTATTTGAAAATAAGTATCTGTACCCGGAATACTCGAAAAAAATAAATATACTTTACAAGACTGCCTAAAATACAAAATAATATAACAAACGCCGATGGAGGAAAACGAGAATACAATAAGCGTGTTAATTAAAAGAAATTCGAAAACGTTGAACAAGCCACCGAGTTTAATCCAAGTATAGTTTGATATCATCAAGGACAGACTTCGAATTACCGTTAATCAGAAAAAAAAACTATACGAATTCCCAAGCGCAAAGCTTCACGTAAAAGCAATAACATTTGTATTCGACTTTCGTGTTGTGATGACACCCTTTCTCCGACTCGAACATTCCATTTCCACAAACAATTTATATACACGTCTTACAAAAAAGAGTTACTCATGTCCGGTTATTTATATCCGGTATTCTCGTGTTTTATCTTACACTCCGTTTCATTAAATTTTTTTCGCAGTAAGTGCACTTTTACTGAACTTATTAAATTAAAAAACAGCACTGTTTATCCGTTCCGTCGTAAATAAATGTAACAATACGTCGTGACGTTATATATACCAAATAGGCAGTGTTAAGACTTATCTAGATAATTATTTAGTTATCTTTTATCTTATCCAGATAAATAGTCGCATTTTATCTAAATAATTATCTAACATAAAAAATAATCCGTCTAGATAAATTTATTCTCTATACAAAAAAAAAGAAATACACATTTTTATTGTCGATTTATTTTTTTGATAACTAATGTTTTAAATATGAATCTTCAAGTCATTTCGGTAAAAAAATTGTGTGTTCATAATAATATTATATATTAGGTATATTTTATTATTAATCTTTTCGTTAGGGGCCGAACAAATAAAGAATATTACCTACATTTTTCATTGTTATGTTGTGTTGGTCAACTGTAAATAAATTAATGGTAATGTAAACAATTTACTGTGACGAATCGTGTAAAATAGTTTTTTCTTGATATTTATACTTAATTTTTAAAATGTTTTTTCAGTTATACTTTAGTTATTGATTATTATAATAATGTCTACTGCTAACATTGATTTAAACATAATATATAGACGGTGTTTATATAATATTGAAGTACTAAGTATAGTATCTAAGGTGTAATCTCAAAAGTGAAAAGTTAGATTAAAAGTTGAAATTATCTATTTTTTTTCTAGATAAAAATGTATTTATCTTTAATCTTAATCTAGATATATTTGAATGTAGTTATTTTTTATCTTTATCTAGACAAATTTTAGTCATATTATCTTCGTCTCTATCTAGATAAAAAAAAGTACTTATCAAATCCCAACACTGCTATAATAGGTAGGTATTATAGCTCCGTCACTGAATATAATATTTTATTTGTGAATTATCTGTTATAAGGTACAATTGCAGATTTAAGTTTTTGACTACAAAATAAAAGTTATCTATTATTTTTAGATATAATATATTGTTATGATATATCTATATAATTATAACTTATAAGTTCTAAAATGGGACTCATGCACGGTAAATACAAAATTATTAGAATAAGTAATGAAGACAATATAATATAATATTACCTAATAAATTGTTGAGTATAATAACTACGTGTACACAACAGTGTTTAAAGTTTTGAAGTTTCTGTATATTTTTGGACATATTATATTAATTCGTGAACGATTTTTATGATCAAAGAACTCTTGTTTATTTGGTATAAAAAAAAATGTCACCGAAAATTAATATATTTTATAATTGACATTTGAATTACAAAAAAGTCGATTTCGACTGAATGCACTGGAAACATTTTATATTTTTGAAACAAAATAAAATTGGAAACTACGTTGCTCATAGAAAAACAACAAAATAATAATTATTTAATGATATTAGAAATATTATTACAAACGAAGTCAGAATAACAATAATATTAAACAAACGCTTTATTTTTTTCTATTTAAGTAGACTCGGTCAAAACCGTTTGTCTCGACAATTAGGTAAAAACCTGGTAAGGCTATTTTTAAAACAGATCAAACAGAAATGAACGAATTGGTTTTACTTTGATGTTTTTTTTCTTCACAATAAATTGTACGATTTTGAAATGTATTTATACTTTTCTGTGCACGTTTTTTTTTTTTGGACAAAAAGAGTGCTCGGAAATTTCTTAAATTTTCCTGTCGATCATTCGGAAATCGAGTCTGATCGGAGGTATGTCAAATCAAAAG
This sequence comes from Neotoxoptera formosana, assembly GCA_022818045.1. Taxonomy (NCBI): domain Eukaryota; kingdom Metazoa; phylum Arthropoda; class Insecta; order Hemiptera; family Aphididae; genus Neotoxoptera; species Neotoxoptera formosana. The sequence continues at coordinate 32,691,483 of CM040631.1, read as the reverse complement.
GATAACATTTTTTCAGCGATTTTCCGAGGCGTTCGAATTCCAAAAAAACACAAGGAAAAACTATCGATAATAATCGTCGAAAACGCCGAGGGTCAACGAGCCCAGTATTAACCGAGTTCAACCCGGAAAATCGTTCTTCGAACGCAATGAATTATCGCGTTGCTTTTGAATGAAATAACACAATACACTGTTCCTCGTTGAAGTGAGCTAATCGAGACGACGAGATTCACTCTCGGTTTCCACTGCACACACAGTCGACGGTCTGCGTCCCGTCGACCACGTTTTTAATTTACTTCTTTTGTAAAAATATATCACGTTTTAGTCAAATATTTAATACGTTTTTTATGTAAAAACATATTATAATATATTATATTACTATCCCAAAGTCAAAATATTGCGTTTCCACATTTATTTTTATTTTTTTTCTAAGTTGAATATGGTTCTATATTAATTTCACGGTACGATAGATTCTAAAATAAAATATTGTCTCGCCACTATTTTATTTTTCTGTTATACTCACATGTGATATTATATTATATATTTTATAATAATAATAATAATATGTGGTGCACAGCTTATAAAACCTTAAATTCAATTTAATATTTTTGGTTTTCCGGTTTTTCTTTCGACGTCTCGTTTTTGGTTTCCCATTCCGTAGCCGACGAATGAAAAAACACGTCATTACGACGTGAGCACATCGCGGCATTTGACTACCGAACACAATACCGTCCACAGTCATAATAATAATTTAAAACTGATTTTTTTTACTCGCCGGCCGAATAAACGTTTTTTGACGGACAGTATACGACGGCGACGAGTACCTACAGCACTGCAGAGCGGCATAATATTATAAATCATGCACGCAAACTTTGAAACCGAAGTAATTTTGTGTGAAAATGAAACCTGTAAAACTTTTTGAAAGCTGCTGCTGCTGCTGCTGCTGCTGTTGTTGTTTCGTTTTTATTTTATTTTTTTTCGCTCGCTCGCTACAGAAAATGCTACGGTTATTAATTTACGAGGTCCGAAGCCCTTTAATTATTATTGTTATTAAAATCCGGGGAACGGCGAGCGGCGGCGGCGACGAACTTTTATCCGGCCGACGCGCTAATTTTTACCCGGAGCCTACCTCGGAAGTACGTAGTAATTAAAGTAGTGTTCTTTCGGTCGCCGCCGCCGGTAGCACACCTCAACACTACTGTATACTTTCACGCCACACTTTTGGCAATAAATAACACGTAAGATTCTTGATTTACGTATATATTATTTGTTAGCGCAGCAGCCTTCGCCGCCGTTCAGTTATTTAAACAATTTCGAGCGCACCGGAACAATAATATCGCGTACATATAATTACGTTTAAACTTATTTATTACGAAAAATATTCGCAGTCATGCCGTAGCTGCAGTTTCGTTTGTACGGTTTTTATAATTTATTAAATACGACTCGCGTATAGTCGTGGAATAGTTAAAAATCTCATTAACTATTGTATAATTAGACCATATATAATATATATTTTATACGATACGAATCGAATCGAGAGTGAATAACGATTGAAATTTAATTGCACCTATATAATTATGTGCGTATATATATTATTTTAACATATATTATTATTATTACTATGTATATTTTACATGGAGGAACAACGGAGATGATAAAATATACTTACGTATACAAGCGATTGTTCCCAAATGTATCGGCTTATAAACATGCAAATGCTCAAGGCAGCTATCTGCGAGGGTTAGTTTAAGCGTGTATATACTCGAAAATAAGGCCCGCAGGATTTAATCTCGAGTATAGATGAACGACAAAAGCTCTCTTTTTGGAATAGAATACTAAGTGTGTTAGTTTATGTTCAATCTCGTGTGCCCTTTGTGCGGATGTGTAAGAATTTCTAGAAGAAAAAAAAAGGTGGCCTTGAATATAAATTGTTTTCGGGAAGATAAATAAATCTTGGGAAAAACTAACTTTGACGATTATTCAAAACACAATATAAGTTATGCAGTTAACTAAATATACAACTATAACTGTGAAAATACGCGTTATTCCAACTGCATACAATAATAATTGTATTATACTAGCAGAGTATATTATATATTGTAAATTGGATCTAGTTTGTATACTTTAAATACCCAAAAGGAATACTATAAATAATAGAAAAACAGGAATATTAACGCTCGACACCAGATTTTGAAAAAATCAACTATTAGTCTACATAAGTTCTGAAAAGTTGTAATCAACTGAAATTGAAAACAAATTTGGAGCAAAAATTAATGAGCATAATATAATATTTTAACTTTTACGAAATTCGACAAAATCACGAACATTTGCAAATTATATCGTATTTAAAAAGTCATAAGCTTTTTTAATTTTAATAGCTTGAAAACATAATATTGCGAAGTTCTTAGTTAGTTTTTCTTATAGCAATTTAGAAATGTCGAAAATAAAAATGTGTACAATATATTTCAAGACATCTGAAGTTCAGATTTTAATGAAATTGAATGTTAACGAAAAATAACGATTATACCCCTAAGGATTTTCCAGTTATTTTGTTGGATATTTTGGAATATTTATTCATATCTGATACGGCCGTGGAAAGTATAGAATTCGTTATTTACCTATTTTAATAATTAATTCATACGATGTACCTATATTGAACGAAAATTATTCTTTTATAAAAGTTGTCTAATAGCTTTTCAAGGTAAATGTTCGTCGTAAACTAACAATACTTTAAAAAAAAAAATCTTTCTTATAAATCAACTATACCTGACAAAGAAAACATGATAAATATCATATATATATATATGTATATAATATTACGTACGGTGCCAGTATATATTTATGCGATTCTGTTATCAGCACATCACGCATAATTTAGTAGACATCTTTATTGATATTCTATAATCCACCGCGTGGTTGACGTTTTATTTTTTCAGCGAAAATATTGTTATGACGGTCGTCGTCATTATTCGCATGCGTATATTATGATAACGAGGTCCGAGAAATATATATACGTACTACTACTACGATATAGGTTTAATGCATTCAAATTTCAAAGAATATCAAGTATAAAACAATCCGTTCTAGTGCGTATCGCTGTTGTGCGCCGTTCGTTTTCTTTTTGACATTATCCGACCTTATACTTTCTAATGGAGTACGGAAGGGATATGTGGCATTATATAGTAAATAAAAATAATAATAATAATAATAATACTGTATAGTATATTCGTAGAGCAACAGCAGCAGCAGCAGCAGTACAATAATATAAATAAAACTGATTTATTGTGTCCGTTTGTCATTGAGCCTTATATATATACGGGAAGAGTAGGGTACCCTTTTTACGTCGCGACGCATACGTGTGTATATATACTTTATTCGCGTACACGTATATATCGTATATATATTCATACATTTATATATTATTTTATGTATATAATATATATATGTATACACACACACGCGCACGTTTATGTATACTAATAATACAGAGTGATTCGGCACTGTTGTATGTGTCTGCGTAACAATATATTATATTGTTTTGCTTATATGTGTCTGGACGACTCGGGCGCGCTGCGGCACATCCCTTCGCGTTTTATTTTTCGCCCGCCGATTCTCGCCTCCTCCCGGCCCTTCGCCGGCCGCCGGAGGGTGGGTGGGGGGTGGGGGAGGGGGAAGGGGGAAGGGATAATTCGTATTAATTTCGCACGCCGCGAATTCCGTTTGGCGTATTCTATATTCTTTGCCCCGTTATAAATATTTTGATACAATGACACGCACGGTGCTCTGCAGCGGCGGCAGGCGAATTCCCCGAAAAGGTGGTACGCGAGCGTACCGGCGTGGCCGCGGTCGCTCGTGTACCGCCGCCGTCGTATGTGTATGCGTGCGGCAAACTGCAAACATATATGACGTTAAACAAATAACGAAAGAGAGATCCCCTCCGAGCCACCTATACTACCCCCGCAACCGATTCTACGGTTTTGTGGGTGGGGGTGCGTGTGCGAGAAGGGTGGGCAGTATTGGTTTTCGGCCCCCGAACTTCCGGCGGCGGCGGCGGCGGCGGCGGCGGCGAAGGCCATCTTTAAGCCGGAACAAACAATACGCCACCCGTTTTCCGGAACAATGAGGTGACACGGCGGAAGTACCGGAACTTTAAATTTTGCAATATTTACGAACACGCCGCCGTGGGTAAAACAAAATGTGCGAAAACACACACTGACGATTTATCATCATCCCTTACCTTACCGCATATACACCTCTATATGATATATCGCCAATTCGGTTCGCTCCGATGAATAGATGTATACCTAATATAATATAACATATTGTATTACGTATTCGGCAGTTATACCGATGCGTAGTATGGCTTTGAAAATATATAATTTAGTATTCGATTTTATCGCAGGGCGGTCACACGACTATAAAATTACAACGCCTAATATTATATATGTAGAACGTCATATATAATACTCGCTCGCCGTCGTATTGAGATTACACAATATCCACATTTATGTGGAATATCGCAAAAACAAATTAAATTCACAATATTATTATGTGAGAAGCTGATATTTCTCGGTGATATATTAGCACACAAATTATCAGCTCGAATCGCACGAATCGAAACAGCTGACTAGAATGCACAAATCATACAATTATTATAAAACGAAAAAGTAGTGTATTATCGAGGAACGTGTTTATATACTATGTATTTTACAATCCACATTTTTATTTAGCAAAACGAAAAATGGTCATATTTCTTAAATGTTTTTCTGAATTCGAGAAATAGGCATCTTCAGCATCCATTAATCTTGTTTTCTTCGGAAGACATTCCATTAATTTTGAAGATAAATGTCCAATATCGCTTAAACACATCACGTGTACCTAATTAGATAATACGTTTATGAATTGAATTGCTTATTCTCTGAAAAAAAAAATGAAAGTTTATTAATAAACCAAACTAATTTATTAAATGTTAAATATTATTAACAATCGTTCCGTTCGAAGAATTCTATAAAGTTGATATCGTATAGGTACACAAAATAAATTCACTGGTTAGAATCTCGTCAAGTCATAAGACTCGTAGGTTATAGATTTCAAATAAAATAATATATTACAATACCGTTTAATTAATTCCTATGCACGCCTGTACCACATTTGCCTATATAACGCGCCGTCATACAATTATATCAAGCACTACAATTTATATTTTTACCATCTTAAAAAATAAAAAAATAAATCATTTTAATATTAGTTTTACATTTATAATAAAATAATAGTCGTATTACCTATATTTGATTTAAATAATCTAAAAATTCGAGTATTATCGTATTACTAAAATATTTTTTTTTTGTAAAATCATATTGTAAAAGTTTTTAGTCAAACGTTTTCATGTACCTATTGTACATAGAATTATGTACACTTTTATTTTAATTTATACACACACACATATATATATATATATATATATATATAAGCATAATAAGTAAACCTTTGAACCCGAAATGTTTTGGTTTAAATAAACGAATTACCCATTGTTTATAAAGTTACCATTCATATTTTATTTTATTATATAGAATATATATATATATATAATCTTAAAAATAGAAACAAAATACATTTATAAATGTAACTATACTGTTGAAACTTTTTTTTTTTGTTAATTTTATTTAACGTCCCCTTTATTACGTTAAAATAAAAATATAACACAAACGTATATTGAAATATAATATTTTTGTATTACATTACTTTGAATAAAAATAATATAATGGTTCCATATATTATAACGTTTACGCACAATAATCCTTCTTTTATATCATAAAAATAGTTTTATTTTTCATTAAAAAAATAATTTCTAACAAAAATTCTACAATTTATACTTACAAAATAATAAAAAATATTGTTCATAGTAATATCGTATTATATTCTCTGTACAATATATGTATATATTTATATTATTTCAAAAATAAATTATAAATTATATTATATTATCATAAGTTATGTATTCTATCAGATAATAATAAACATGAAACAAAAATGTATAAAGTATTTAAATATTATATAAAAATATCAACATTTAAACAACTATTATATTTTCTGACGACTCTATATTTACAGCTTTATGTTGCCTTTAAGAAGCTATTATACAAATATCATTTTTTTTTTTATTATTGATTTTCATCCCGCATCGCCAAATTGCACAATATTAGCGTTACACGAGTGAACATATAATTAATATTATGTTTATTATTTATATATACCAATCGGCATATTGATATATCAATAATTGACATATTCTATACCTCGGAGGAACGTTTGACCAATTAGTCGGAAATATCTCCATTCTGCGATGCTGTAAGTTCAAAACTATATAATATGGTCGAGTCACCTCCGACCTACACGTGGTACATATATTATATTATACAATATACACACATACCGCATACCACATACCTCGTGTATATTCGTGCTATCAGTTTTCCATCTCTAATATTGTTAACTAAATCCTGTGGACTGCGCGACTTTTTCAAACAGACTTAAGTACCACGGTCTATGTATGTATGTATTTATTTACTCATTTTTCTCCAGACCGATATATTTATTATTTGTTGAACTTTTCGCATTTCCTTAACTAGGCGAGACTGAATGTTACGGCAACATTTTGCTTCACATAAAAGTTTCCCGTGATTTATTGTTTGCCCGAGGCCGCCGCCGCCGTATGTGCGTACGCCTCTACACGCGAATATATTTTTTCGCATAAAACGGTTGTACAGAAAAACACACATTAAGTGTCAGTTTCAATTGCTCTTACATAATTTAGTGCCTCGAAATTTTCGCCCTGGCTTGTTGACTATTGCTTTCTCGTTAAACACAAATAAAACATATTTTCGTACGTTTTCTCTTCGGCCGTGACAGCGTATACTCTTATGTCGATGCTCATATTGTAACATTAACGTCGCAGGTGAGTTTTACTTTTAACCACTTACCTTTTTTACAAGTTACACGGTACAATTAATACATTAAATACAGCAAATATTATTTTTTTATTTTTTTTTTAATTTAAGTTAAAATATTTCAAAGAGTTATTATTCTGTAGTAAAATTTACAAAGAATCGATACCGAAGTCATATTATAATGATCGTTTACAAACATATAAATTAATATAAAGTTATTATTTTGATTCAATGGCATAATATATAATATTATGTACTAAATATAAGGTAATAATTAACAGCCACGACTGAATTGTTTGATGTGAGCAACTTAGACAGATAATATTATATTATACCGAACGCACTTATTAAATTTGAAACTAATCATCATTGAGTAATTATTCAAAAATAAGCACAGTTTATTTGTTTTAGATGCTGAGTTCACCAATGAATGTATTGATTTTACAACGACGTATGTGTGTGTGTTTTTTTTGTATGTTCACACGATTTATTAAGTAGAAAAAAATGCTTCCATTTTCATCTAGAATATCTTTTTTTTGGTAGGAAAGTGAATCCAGTCGGTTCTTTTTGGAGGTAAAAATTAAAAATTCCAAGTACTTTTTAAAATATTTGGAATAAAAAGTAATTTTTGAGCAAATTAGTTTTCAAATAAATAATCAATTTCCTTATTTTGTTATAATATAAAAACAAATATTCGTAAATACTCGACATTTTCATAAAATGATTGTATTATTATTCTCTATAAATTGAATAGTTTTAAAAATGTTTTTACTTTTCTCGTGCTATTTATAGATTTTCTTTTTCTATAAATATTATTAAAAAAATTTTGCTTGGTCAAAAAGCTTTAACATTTAGTACAAGATTCCTCAAAAGTTGTTAATACAACTATTTAAATATATTAAAAATAATATGCGTGACATTTTTTATAAGTACTCAAAGTTCAAATATTCACAAAATTCGTCAACATCATTAAAATTGTCCAGCTTTTTTGTTGTGCAAAATTTATAAATGATAAATTTTAATAGGTCAGACTTGAGAATTTGAAACAAGTATCCTCATAGGTAGTTGATACTGAAACCGAAAAAGGTAATTATATAATTACAATTTTTTTCTTACAGACATTTTAGGTAAGTCATTGAGACATCATGGAGATGTCATCGAGACGTCATTGAGACGAGGTACACTCGACGCCTATAGTGTACGGCAGAGAAATTACCTTACTTCCCTCCTTAATATTTTGAATATAGAAAAAAATATTTAAAAAGCAAATTGTATATAGGTCAGATTAATACATTTAAGATAAAATTCAATTTTGCTACAGTAAAATATAATATAGTAATATAACATAATTAGGCAAAAAGAGTGAGAAAATATCATCCATCGAATTGTCGTCGTAACCGAGTGTAAAACTGCAATATAATTACTGCGTATAGGTATTATGTATAATTCTTTCCACTGCGATATTGTTTACTGGACCGAACTGTTTTCACCTCGTGAGAAAATACTAATTTTTTTGTCTAAAAAAAAGATTAAAATCGCGCTTCGTGTTCGGCGTGGGAAAACTATAAACAATTCAGCAGATAGGTGCGGTAAGACGAGAGAGGTGCGGGAAAACGAGAGAGAGGTCCTGTCAAGCCGTGGCGAGAACCCTGACGAAGGATTTGTCATGACGGGCAACTATACGGAACGAACGGACTACCGTTTTGCGTCTGGCTGCGGCCGGTCCGAGAAACGGAAGAAGAGAATTGACGGACACGACGACGACGACCGCAACCGACATCCCAATCTGCAAATTGCCGCCGCGCGACGGGTCACGTGGCGGTGTGACCGCTAACCGACAACCGCGTGGCATTTTCGAGCCCGGCGAAATTGAATATATTCAAACAATAATATCCGATTTTCCGTAAGGTATGTAAGCCACCGGTGCCATATTACCGGTGTGTTATATTATAAGAGTGAATGTGCAGAAATCGTATCCAATAAACGATATGGCGCCGCGGCGATAAGAAAGAACTGTGAACTAACGTTTTTCCTACGTATAATATATTATATTATCGTCGTCGTCGTCGTCGGCACTAAACGAAAAAAAAAAAGGTGTATCAATAAATCGTATAAATTGTAAGTGGTATAAAAATGTATGTATGAATATATTTATATATCGAACATATGGTTTAACAATATTATATAATACGATGAAAGTTTATATTGTCAATAATATTTTGTTAATAAAGTAACGTCATTCATAATTAGAGTGGGCAAATAATTATATTTTACAAATAAACTATATTAGTAATCGATTTTTGAAAATGTATTACTACATTTATCAGAATCTGATATCTTAGTCAGAATTTCTGACGTTTGTACCTACTCTTTATAATCTAATACATTTTTGTCTTTGTTTTTAAAACCTTACATTATATAGAGCAGCACACGACTACGGAAAATTCATAATTTTCTTACCGAAAACATGTTTTTATACTTCCCATTTTCCTCGTTAGTCGTAAAAACATGATTATTTCACCAGAATAAACTTGAAAAGTTTTTCTAGACAATTGCGTTCCAGTTTTTTTTGTTTATTTTATATAATTTTTTAAAAATTAAAAAAAAGTTTTAGATTTTATAATATGCAAATATAATCGGTTTGAAAAAAAATTCGAAAATCTGGAATGTAGTAAGTTTTTTTGAAGAGCTTCTCAATTTTATTTTGGTGAAAAAAAATCGTGTTTACGAATAACGAGGCCGAGGAAATGGGAAGTACGAAAGCTTGTTTTTACGGTCGAATTTTGATACCAGAACAGACTCTTGATTATATAGTCTACATACCAATACAGTGTGATTCTTTTATCAAATAACACTCATTATTTCAAAAAGTGTAAATATTTTTTTACATAGTTTCAAGTTATTTACAAAACAACATTTTTATTAAGAAATTATATTTTTTAATATTTTTTATCCTTATAATTTCTTAAGTTTTTTACTTTTTTGAATGACAACATGTAGTTGTTTTAATTTGATATTCCAAAACTTCATTATTTTCCAAGAATTTTGATACATACAAATCGAATTTAGGACGATTAGTTTATGAGTTATAAGTATTTAAAGTTTAGATGAGTAGAGTGGAGTGGTACGGGGTTACCCCGCGACTCCGCTAATCTATGCTTTAAATACTTATAACTCATAAACTAATAGACCTAAATTCGATTTTTATGTATCAAAATTCTTAGAAAAATATGAAGTTTTAGAATATCAAATTAAAACTACATGTTATCATGCAAAAAAGTAAAAAAGTAAAAAAAATTATAAGGATAAAAAATATTAAAAAATATAATTTTTTAGTAAAAAAATTGTTTTATTAATTACTTGAAACTATGTAAAAAAATATTTTCAAAAATATGTACACTTTTTGAAATAATGAGTGTTGTATTACTGTTGTTTGATAAAAGAATCACCTGGTATCGTGTTGGGTACTTATTTTTTAACTATAGATATGGTATTTACCACCTATTTAATTATTATTAATTGCTATTATGATAATTCCGACGAAATTCACGTTTTGCGAAGATGCGTTGGTTCTTTGATACTAAATCAACAAACATTGTTGAAAACGAATCAACAAATATCATTAAATCGCACCCCTTTTAGAACCGCCGTCATTCAAATTCATCATCCATATAACACTGTGTAGAAGATCATAATTCGAACAACAATAACATGTTTTTGTTGTACACGCTAATCTGTTAATACTAAAATATTCATAGTAGGTACACTGCTCTGCTGCTATTGTGATAGAGATAATTTTGTTTGATCCTTTGATGTACATAATAATATACGTACAATGTATATGACGTCCCACGAGGATTTATTAATTGCAATAAGGTATTGGTGCGAATGAAAATCGGTTTAGTCGTTTTAAGTATTATAATATATGTATAGACGTATATTATAATATGTATAGAACGATTCTCTCAACAAAAGCACTCATTATCTTGGGGAAAGCGTTTAAGTCTTGAAAAATATTTTTTTTTATATAATTTTGTATCATAACCGTGCGACATATTTTGTGAATAACAATTATACTTTTACTGTTTTTTTTTTTTTATCTTCAAAATGTTAAAATATTTTTTTTTTTATGACCGAAAACGTTTATATTTCTAAGTAGAATTGTTCTAAGAATTCTGGTAAATAAAAATTAAATTTCGAACCAGTAGTTAGCAGTAGTAATGACTTATACGCGTTTAAAGTATGGATGGACGGAATGGAGTGACCAGGTGCACCTCACAAAAAGTCACAGATCTAATATTCGGTTCATTTAAACTTTAAGTGCTAATTAACTACCAGTTCGAAATTCTACTATTAAACATTACAATTTTAATACTTATTCATAATAATATAATAATATTATGTTATCTTTAAAAAATGTCAAATCGTTAATGATAAAAATAGTAAAAAAAAATAGTCTTTATGTATTATATTATTAAATATTAATCGTTTAGAAAATTAATTTATGCAGAATCGATGTTTAAAACATTTTCAACTCGTCTTAGTTATTAAGTTTGTAAACTAGAATTATAATTATTATAGGTAATCAGTGCTCGAATTGGGGGGGGGTGTTGCAGGGGGACGGAGCTCCCCTTCAAATTTTAATTTTTTTTAGCGTACCCCTTCTTATATTTTTTATTTGAACGGGGGGACGGTACGTCTCCCGTGTAAATTATTATTGAAAAACTTATAATATGACGCCTTATGTGAATTAGCTGACTTGTCTACATCACTCCAAAATAGAAGTCATACATTGACTCAAGCAAATTGTTGTATTCAACGTATAATAATGGTTTTCGACTCAATGGCTGAAAATTATGATCCTAAAACAAAAGAAGCTATTGATTCATGTGAAGAACAATTATTTAAAGGCATTCCACTCATTACTAACAAAGCTATACCAAAGATAAATCCATTGCAGTTTTTTAGAAGTCTATCTAATAACTTACGAAGTAGATTGTTCACAACACAATCATCAAACGTATATATGCAAGGTAATGAGTTTAAAAATATATACACTCAATTACTTAATGACTTAGATGTATTGGACCCAAAAAATTGGCCAGATCAATTTGATATACAGTATGGCGACTCTGCAGTAAGAAGATTAGCCAATGTGTTTCAAGTCGATGAAAGATCTGCGATAAATGGATTTCGGGAGTTTAAAGATCTCAAGGATAGTTCAACAGTTTTATATTTAAGACCATTATTAACTGCAATTAAAACTGTAGCAATATCATCCAGTGAATGCGAAAGAGCTTTCAGTTCAATGAACAATATAGTTACTACAAAAAGAAATGCTTTGAACCCGACAAGTATTTCTTCTCTCATGTTGATTAATTGTGTAGGGCCACCAGTGCACATGTTTGTACCTGAGCCTTATGTTGTATCATGGATACAGAGAGGCAAACGATGTGCTGATGAAGTTAACTGCCCTAAACGACAAAATATTGAAGAGAACCATTCATATTTAGAGCTATGGAATATATTAAAAATGTAAATAATGTATAAAATATCTTAAAATAAAATAAAAGATTTGTTTGTAATTTAATAATATTTATTTATTGTTGTAGTGTAACCTTTGTTTAATTTGAATGATTGTTTGATTTGTTTTGAAAATACTACATGGGGGGTGCGGGGGGCAAAGCCCCCCACGGGTTAGTTTGGTTTAAATCATTGAGTGGAACGCTAAATTTTTATAAGTCCTTTAGCACCTCTTCTATTATATTTCCAATTCGAGCACTGTAGGTAATACCTACTAGGTATAATAAAAGTTAATAATATTATATGTTAATATACTGATGACCATAGGAAATTAACTACGGAAGTATATTTAAAGTTGATTGTAAATAATTTATTACGGTTATAAAATTATGTTACTAAATGCTTATTTTTTTTTTTTTTTTGGTTTATCTAGTACGCTCGGAAGCTATGGCCATTAGTTACAATTCAAAATATTTACAGTTTTTACAACATTTTTTTTTTTATATATATAGCATCACTCAAAAGGTAAAAGTATGGTTACATTATCGTATATAATAGAACTAGTTTACGTATTGTTATTAAATTAAATCAAAAAGACCTGTAGATTTAAAAAATTGTAACGTCTCGGGTTCTCCTCGGTTTTGGGTACCGCAGTGCCAACGTCAAGGGTCGTATCTAATCCGATGATTTGTCGCTCTCGCTTATACTCGAGGCATTTGGTTATGATATTATGTTTCACTATTAATTATTGGTATATTTTGTTATTTGTTATGTTTGTGAATATTGAATTTTAACGTAATTCGTACAAGCTGTGTAGTTTTTAATGAAATCTTTAAAACCACAAGCAGCGTATTTACAAAGAGAATTGTAAGAGATTTATTTTGTAAACGGAGTTTTTTTCCGCCAATAAGGAAATAATAATATCAATATACTTATCATAATATATTACAATTTGAATTTTTACTGGATCTTAATATTATATCTATTCGGTTTTGTAGGGAAATCAAACTAACACGACCACTTGCTGATATTAAATTGGGCGTTTTAAACGATTTGTTTATTAAATGTAGGTGCCTATATATGATATACCGTGAAATTCGCTTGAAACCTTTTAACTGAATATACAGTTTTTAAAACAACCAGAGAAGTCGGTAAGCTGTAAGTAGATGTCAAGTGTATGCCTTTTTTTTGACTAGCTAAAGGTCACACGAACGAATGTGTTTGATTTAGCGATAAATCATTCGATACGAAAAATGACTCTAGGCAGAGTATCAGACTATACTTCGAAGGATTTTATTATTTATTTACATTGCTATTAGTAAATTGTATTTTTATTAGTTATATGGTAGGTTAAAGTCGTTAAACTAAGATTTTCCAAATCAAGTTGCATAATATAATATAGTATATAATATAATTTATAATTGTAATATTATTTCAAACAATGTATTTAATTATAATATGTATGATGTTATTATTAACTCATAAGTCCGTAGAACAGTGTGAATAGGTTCGTGGTGTAAATATATTTAAATTATTCTAAACGCGTACTTTGAATATATTTTAATTGTGCACAATATAATTACAACAAAATAACTATAAAATCGTCAACATTTGAAATTCGACCACACATCAAAAGTGTAGGCTTTACGCTAATTTTTTTTTCTAGTAGGAAATATGTACTACATTTTTGAAGCATAAATCTTAGGTATTATAAATAAATATGTTAAGAATTTTTGATAACTAATATATTTACGTATTTTCATAATTTTTACAAATTGTATAAAAATTTGAACTCAAATTGCTTGCAAAAAAAATTGTGACTAAGTATGTTTGTATTTTTTGATGTTTTTTCAATAGCAATAATACAAACTTATGAAGAACATTGTATTACGTTTTTAAGATTTTTCACTGACAAACAAAATATTATGTACCTACCACACATAAATCGAAAAAACTAAGAAAAGACGATAATTTCAAACGTTTATATACACTATAAATAGTACAAAAAGAAACTAAACATTTTGTATAGAAAATGATATTAAAAATATTTAGTGGAAAATATAAGTCTCTAATAGACTCTCTATAATACTGTTATTCATTTTTTAATTACGACAAAAACACAAAATCGATTTTATAATAATATTTTTTTTTTTGTTTTATTTTTTTTTGTAAAGTACTTTTGACCGTCCACGTAAAATACCAACTAGACGTCTAAACCCAAATTTTTACCAGAAACCACCCACACGGTTTCTACTGCAGTTCCAAATGTTGACGCGACGGACTCAAAAAAAAACACACACACAATCATCGTAAAATCAATAGACTCGTCGTCGTCGGCGCTCCCTCAGAGTCTAAAATCGCGTCATATTGCAATTAGATGCATAATATCTCTACAGACTGCAATCACGAGCATTAATTGAAAATTAGTTCAGTTATATACAATCGAACAGTATTTTAATTTCGACTTAACCGTTCAAACTCGACATATCATAATACGCGTATTTAGATATTTTAACAAAGTTCCTGGTTTCGGCGTAATTTAAACATAACAGCAACGTATACGCTGAGAACCTGAATAAAATAAACCGTGCAATACAATATTGTTTTACAACGAATTACGATAAAATCGTTATTGAATAATTCTGAAACTATAAAGTAGGTAATATAATTAGGCGACTAAAAAAAAATTGAACATAAAATATACCATTACATTAATGTATCAAATATATAATCATGTATGCATGTATCATTTTATAGGTATATATATCTCACGGGTTAATATATTTGTTCTGTCGGAGAAAGACGAATTTTATATTTACTACCCCGTAACAATAGCGTCCCACGAGGGATTACTGATTCCAAAGACTTCAATAAAGAATTGTTTTTATCTGTTTTTATCTGGTTTTTTTTTCAAATTATTTTTATTCCAAAACATCTATCCCGAACTAACTTAAACTTACATACTATAATTTAATACTGACAGGCTCGTTATCAAATTTCAAACATTTCCAAGATTAGGGGAAGTATCTTTTACGTTGTGGGAGTATATGTTTTATTTATCGCTTCTGGTTTCCATACCACGGCTTAGATCGTATACGACCTCGTATTATATTTAATAATATTTTATAGTGGATCACAATATTAAAATTATATAAATAAACAAATCCATATACGTTTGAAAAATCACATTTTTACTGTTTCTTCGATTTTTAACATGACATATAATGCCAACACCGACACATGCCCATAGATCATGATGAATCACCTATATAGATATAGATATAGATATAGACTTCTCAATATTAATTGTTTTCGGTGATTTAAAAAAATAGTAAGTTCTTCGTTCAAATTGTTTTCCATCTAAATAATATGCCATTGAAAACGACATAAATTAACACTGTCGAAACCCAAAACAGTTTACCACAGATTGTCCATAAGGTCTGTGCATAAAACAACAAAATTTATAATTAAAGTTATACCGTTCATTTTTAAACGCACCGATGTTAATAATTTCAGTTTCTGAGCGTTACGATAAATATAATATTGGTTTTACACTGATTTTTATGTCTACATCGTCCCCTTTAAAAGTGTAGTATAGAAACGCTTCAAACTTCGACTTCGAGTGCGGTTACTGGTGGCAGCGAATCGGATCTAGTGGGCACTTCGAGGAGGGAGAGGCAGTCAAAGGTATAAGAACTCGCACTACTATAATATACTAAAAAATATCACGATAATATTCACCCCGAATTTTACGGCACTCTGGTATTGAATCATAAGTTAATAATAAAAATAATAATGTATGATATAATATTATTAGGATAATAATAAATTACATACTATTTTTGTGATGTTTTTTGGAAAAAATTAATTCAACATTATATTATTATTATTATTATTATTATTATTATTATTATTATTATTATACTACTAAAAGACAGATAAATTACTTGATAAAAACAAATTATAAGATATCCTCTGAGTAATATATGGGTTGTAACCCATACACGTGGTCTATATTCAAATTCGTTTTTCGTACACTCCAATGAATAATGATTGATCATAGAATTCAAATTTACCACATCCATTAACAATAATTTATTTATTTATTTATTATCAACAATACGGGCTGAGCCCAATTATACATAATAATATGATAACACTAATTAAAATGTCAACTATGAATAACAACAATAACAATAAGTGACAATAACTAATTATACTTAAATAAAAACGTGATTAACACAATAAAAGATACGACAAATACTAAAAAAATGATGGATCACCATTTGCCATACGCATCGTTCTAAGGATTGGCTGATTCTCAGAATAATTGGAGTTGCATTTTGGAATAAAAAATGGATAAATTTGACGGACAGAAGAGTAAGGGACTTTAAAGTTAATCATGGAAAGTAAAACAGGAGAATCAATACAGCCATCTATTAGTAGGCGGAGAAATTTCAGGTTAGCAGCTTTTCTTCTATCAATTAAGGACAATAAACCAAGCTTAATTAAAATTGGGTTATCATCATGAGGTGGATGGTAGATATTTAAAATAAATGCAGCATATTTTAGGAATTTACGTTGTATTCTTTTAATTTGATCCCTTCCACAACTTGTGGACGAGAAAAAATAATGCGACGAGAGTCGACGTGTACTGCACTACAGCCTGTAATGCAACAGAGCGACTTCTCTGGTTTTTTTGGAACTAAGTCGGTACATCGATGAGGGAGAGGCAGTCAAAGATATAAGAACTCGCACTAATATAATATTCTAAAACATGTCACGATCTTATATTCACGCCACGTTTTACGGCACTTTGGTATTGAATTTTAAGTTAATAATAATAATAATAATAATAATAATGTATGATATAAATTATTATTATGATAATAATTAATGACATAATATTTTTGTGATGTTTTCTTGGAAAAAAAATAATTCAACATTATATTATTATTATTATTATTATACTACTAAAAAACATATAAATTACTCGGTAAAAACAAATTATAAGCTGATATCCTCTTAGTAATATATATGAGTTACACGTGGTCTATACTCAAATTCGTTTTTCGTACGCTGAAATGATTGATCATAGAATTCAAATTTACCACATCCATTATCAATAATGCGACGAGAGTCCAAGTGTACTGCAACAGAGCGACATCTCCGGTTTTTTGTTGTTGTTGTTCTACTGAAATATTTAACTTTACATAATATTCTAAATCCAACCGAAACCGTGGAAATATAAAATTATATACGATATCTGATATTATGTAGGTCGTTCAGGAACATTATTAGGACTTGGGGTCATCGGTGGTGTCGAACCGAAGAAAAAAATAGGTAGGTAGTGGTGTGCGATGTGCACTGTTCTTACGTCGTTATCGTTTATTTTAAAAGGCGACTAATTATTATTGTTTTCTACTATAAAATTATTATAACGTTTTTAGGCGCATGCCGCAGCAGTTTCATCATAAAACAAATATAAACGTATATCCGCGATAATAATATGACATTTGAAGACGTAAAACTACACTAGCTGTGTGTTTGCAAGTATTATAATAGTATCCGCGTGTAGTCGAATCGTTTTTAATTAATTTTATCATTTCAAACAATTTGGAAGGACAGTGAATACCTAATGCCCTAACAAACTCGATGCTCCCTCGAAATAAGCACTGATGCCTGAGGGGTTCTTTGAAGTAATAATTTGACTGAGTCGTTCTACAAACGCGAACAGCTGAATGATTAAAATACTGTTTCGCACTGGGTACTGGTACTTGGTGGGAATTGTTTTTTTTTAATTTCGAAAACAATTTTTTTTTTTTCGTGTTACGCGTTTGTAGCATAGGTACCTTTGACGGCCTTTATAAAATTATAATTAAAAAGACCGTTGATTACAAAAATACCTGAGATTCGATTGTAGACTGTTATTTTTGTGAATAAACGGTTTTTTTCCGTTTTTTTTTTTAATTATATCAAAACATGATCCTGCAAACGGATCACGAAAACTTCGATAAAAATGATTGTGTATACAGTGCGCTTGTATAACTTAATTATAATGTAAAAACGAAAACGATTGTTTTTAGAAACTGTATATAATATAAAAATAGCAGCAGTAGTAATGATATACATTTCTTTCTTAATTTCCGTTTCGAGGACCCAAATAAAAATGTTAACTATTATAATATAGTTTATAAGATAATATTATTATAAAAATAAGAATACATTGAAAAATTAAAACGCCAACGTAGTCGAGTCACTTAATCATCTGAAATTGTTAAGTAACTTTATAATCTGTTAAACAAATCTAAAAAAAAAAAAACGGTTTTTTTTTCTCCAAAAAAATAATTAAACATCCGATTGTGAATACGGTTGTTTTTGGTAGGGTTAAACAGTACCATAGTAAGAACCAAAGTTATGGATTGGATACGAAAAATACTTCGGATGACCTTTCGAGGACGAAATTTAACTCGTATGACCTGCAGTAGAGGAGAATATGTGATGTAAATTTTGCACAAAATTACTAACACTATACGTCTATACGTCATAGCAAACTACGATTATAATTAAAGTACCTATCTTTATGCATAATTCATGTTTATTTTAGATTCTGAATATAGAGAAGATGTTATTATTATTATTTATAGTGAACTACGTGTTTTCATATATTTTTTTATTCTTCACGGTGAACGCTTTTTGCAAAAAAATTATTATTTACCCATCAACCAACATCAGACGTCACAATCGATTAAACGTTTTAAGTTTTTAACACATATTATAATTACCTTATAAAAGTTATTTTCAATTTCACTATTAGAATGAAAACATTTGAATAAATGTAAACAACTATATATTATATGAGTAAAATACTGCATGTCTATATCAAAATCTTTAGTATTTTGTCTGTTGTCTGAAACTGATATATCAATTGATCATTGTTTTTTTTTAAATTTAAACAATAATACAGTTGCATGAAAAGTGACAGTCTGGCAGATGATTAGTAATATTACATATCTCGTTAAAATCGTTTTATTATTTACATTTTATAAATTAGTAACCTTTAAATTTTTTTAAACGGGATTTAACGGAATTTAATGATATTTTAATGGTTCAACTTTTTGAGAGGATTAAAGATAATTAAAATAATAGTGTAAGAAAGACCAACGGCATATAATGTTAGAACAAAATAAATTAAAATCCAATACATTTTATTTATAGTAATATTGTTTGGTTGTTCTGATATCGGTACACCAATCATTTATCATATATTTTAATGTCATTATCAAATGTATTGTTTAGATTATGTGGATAGGACAACAATAATTAGATTTGCAATAGTTTGAGAGGATTATCCAATCGAAAATCAAGCGTAGGTACCTAAGTATGTACTTGTATAAAAATTACATTTTTACAATCTCAAAATAACTTAATTATTTCAAAGGATTCGATAAATTTATCAATCACAAATTCTTGTTTTTGAGTATTCGGTTCGATAACATTCATCGAGTAAAAAAAATACCACCGAGCGTAATCCTAGAAGACGAATTTTTCGTTAAAACGCGATAATGATGACAACGAACAGTCTTTAACAGTCTCCATTGCCAGATTTTTAAATTATTATCTGGACGGGTACCAGAATTAACGGATTAATGGTCGATAATTAAATATCTCCAAGTTTTTAAAAATATTTGAAGCGAATATTATTATTTATGTACAACGCGTAATTAGCACTATTTGCATATCTGCGTTTGGCAAACGAATAAAGGATTTCCTTTGTACTTTTTCTAAAAGAATATAAAATTATTTAATTACTAAATAATTGAATTTTTTTTTTTAGTTTTGTAAGACTACTAAATTTATAATAATTAAAATCGATAAAATATTAAAATCGAGGGAAATACGACAGCGATAATATGTTATCGTTCTAAAAAATAATAATAAATGTCTACGACTTTATTATTTACTCGTTTGTCAGTGAATCACTAAGCGCGCCACCACGCCTTACTAAATAAACTCGTGTGTAGGTACTAAGGACGAACACGAAGAGCGTATTTTCGATGTGATGTTATTATACAATATGCATAAAATATATATAATATATTATATAATATATTTATTATAATAACATGCAACCACCGTATCGAGCTCCTTGACAAAATATCTTTAACGTATTCTTAGTTTGTCAAGTAATTTCATTTAACCGCGAATGCTAATGAGTCCGAATAAATTAATAATGACATTCAAACAAACATAATATATACAAATAGTAAATATATTTATTTGTTCATTTTTCTCTCGTTCATCCGATATTATTATTTAAAATAATGATATTGTGGATTATTAAAAAAATATGTCTTTACGATTAATTTAATCGGAAAATAATATTTCGCGACGAACGATATGTATACACATACCGATTACAAAAAAATTAAACAAAAATATTATATCTATAATATATCGAATTCGACTACAGAAGTCATAAGTGTTTGTATAGCATATTTTGATATATTATGATTAAACTACGACGTATTAATAATCGTGTACGAAAGAATTGGGATACGCACGAATTATTAATTGATTACATTTTTAAAAAGGATAAGATTATTTTATATCAGGTCGAAGAACATATTTTTGAAGTAGCCATATATCAACACAGATGACAAAATAAAATATATTTAATTACATTCATATATACCATAATATTATAAACGTCAAACAATATTATATATTATAATGGCAAAGCCCACTTAAAATACTATTAATAAAATATCATATTATGCAGCAATTATACGCGTATAAAATGCCAAATATTTTTTTTTTTTTAATGACACGACCACCCGGTAAAGTGTACGATAATCGCGACGACATAAGTTTCCAAATGGAAATCAAGCCGTTCATTAAAATTACGTTGAAGAGATAAAACGTTACAGCGCCATGGATAGAAGGCAGTTTGTTTGTGATCTTTGGTTTACAGTTATATTTTATACTCGCCAAAAGTAAACCGTAATATTCTTTCTAATTAAAAGAAAATATGAAATCTTAAATTTTCGGACAAATATTAATAAACGTCGTCAAAAGCATAAGAAATAAGAATAGAAAGTATAATATTTTAGGTTATACATTAGAAATTATATATCTATGATTATAATAATATTAAACTTATCAAGTACAAAAATTAAAACGCCTACCTTTATAAGACGCGTATCTCGATTTCTATTTTTCTTGAATATGGAGTATGACCATTATAGCAGTGACAAAAAAAAACAACCAAAAAAACTGATTTAATTATTTATGCTGTCAGTCGACTAAAATTGGGTCATGAATTTTCTTTTTGTTTTTGTCGGAATGTATACTATTTATGACGAGTATATAGCGGCAGTCCAAACATTCTTGTTCGCCGTCATCGCTCTGCAGCCATCACAGTTTTAAGACTTAAAAGTTACCAGTCACAAGCCACAGTTCCGTCTCCTTTGAAGTCTCAACAATGTCTAGTGTATGTGGCGTACAAAGTAATAACTATATTACACTGTTATTAATAATCTTACCTTTATCTCGATTTATAATATTATACAAAATCGAACCATAAGACATGATATTATAAGGTCATAATATTTTAATAAAATATCGAATAAACATATTATTATGTTTCTGTTTGTAATATTTCATAAATTTCAGCAAATTAAATAATATATTATTTAATCGCAGTATATATTCAGTTTATTTCGCGCCTGCATTTCGGTTTTAATTTCGTAATTTACGACGTCGAAATGAGTGGATAATAATTAAACTTTGACGAGTTTGGTTTCAAACACTTGATAGTAATTATATTAATACGATCGATTAGCACACGATATAGTGAAATCCTAATTATAATTAAGTTACGACTTGTAAGTTGTGGGTAATCGTCAGTAATAGGCTTTAAAGACTTTACGTCTTAAAAATCCTCTAAATATATTATATACCTTGCAAAATTACTAAATATGCTCAAAAGAATATTTGTTAAAAATGTTTTATTTTATTGTATTTTCTTAATTTTTAAACCATTTTAATTAAATCCTCCTACCGGTATATATGTTTTCACGATTTCGTTGATCTATAAAAAAAAAAAAACTATTTAATGTGTATATTTATTTAAAAGTAGAAGATGATTTATTTTCTTATGATTATTTAATTTAAAAAAATATATATATAATTATTACATTAGGTATTCCAAAATACCATTATAGACCAATAAGCGTCACAATAGGAGACTTTTAAATAAAATATCTGCACTCGTGTCTGAAAAGTAGCCAAATATACACTTATGGGAGTACGAAAAAGGTCAAATATGCAAAATAAAATTTAAAGTATGAACCCTTTATGTGATGAAAAACATTTATGATGTATTGTTAATATAATATAGTATACCAAATAACTTACCTATGTTCTCAAAAAATACATAAAGAGACGGTATTTTCGAAGAAGTCCCTAGCCGTAATCCCTTTATATGCCCTGACAACCTGCAGCCATTGTGCTACAGCCTGCAAATCACAATTATTATATTGTCGTGTTAAAAGACAATACGTATTTTTGTATTATCATATTATTATTGTTTAAGTTGTAACATGACATAATGGCATACATCAATTGAATTATTAAAATAAGTGGTTTTTTCGGAATATTTTAAATACGACAAATACACGTCTTATACGTCATAATATAGTATACCAGTAATATACGCTGGTACATTATTATTATTATTATTCTCGGTGTTTGTACACGGATAACTTAAAAGTTATTTAGATTAAATAAAAATAAATTATCTAGATAAAATATAAGATCTTGTTTTTATCTAGATAAAAAACAGATAATTATATACCTATAGTTTTTAGGTTTTTAAAAACTTTATTAATTAAATATATTATTTACACTTTACACATATACTTACTTACAAGCTTATATTTTAGATAATTTATTGTATTATATAAAAAATATATTATACACTAAATTAGTAAATTTAAATTTAAAAAAAAGAAAGTTTAATATATTATATTGAAGTATTGAACATTTTAAATTATATCTGGACGTTTCATTTTATTGTTTAGTTAATTACAGACACATTTCATTGTAAAAAAATCAAGTGAAACTAATAAAACAGTTATCATCTAGATAAGATAGAGAGATAAT
Organism: Neotoxoptera formosana; assembly: GCA_022818045.1. Classification (NCBI taxonomy): domain Eukaryota; kingdom Metazoa; phylum Arthropoda; class Insecta; order Hemiptera; family Aphididae; genus Neotoxoptera; species Neotoxoptera formosana. The sequence continues at coordinate 32,667,850 of CM040631.1, read as the reverse complement.
GTGAATTTATTTTATTTGATAACGCACAACAATGATTGTTCTGGTATACTTTTTGGTATATTTAGCTGCGGTCTGTTATTATATAAATCATAATGACAAATAATTATACTTTATTCGACGTATAATATTTCAGTGTACGGTAATGCGTTATGTACATAACTATACTGCATGTAGTCAGTAATATTTACATTACGTAAGTACTCGTAAGTCGCTTATACAATAATGTTCTAACAGACGTGTTGGTTTCTGGAAGAAAACGGTTTTCATCAGTAACAGACCAAGATTAAAGAATGAAAAAGGTTTTTTTTTTTTAATTTATCGGAGGCTAGTAATATTGTTGTGTTCTACAATATAAAAATAAAAAAAACAATATCGGTAAAATATGTCGTGCAATATTCTGCACGTGAATACACTATATATTATGTACCTATATCGGTGAAAAACGATGAGCAGATTTTTGAAATATCGCAATACTGCGGTGCAAGGTATCACAGGTGGCGGAATATTATTGATTTTTTCGGCGAACCCTCTACCGAGATCGCGGGACAACGGCCGTGGGGCGAATATTGTAAACAAGCGATGACATTCTTCAGATGTCACTATAAAAAAAAAAAAAAAAATCACCGACGAATCGGTCTGGGGGGATCGGGGTGGGGCCAATCAACGTCAGCATACCTGGTTATGGCGCGGTTATTACCGCGAACACGTATAATATTATATCCGTCCGACAGCTGCCGTCGACACTATCGGCAGCAGTCGGCGCGTGCGAGCGGCTTGCTCCTTCCTGCTCCAATGTTCGAATCGGCAGCTGTTTTCGACGTCAATGCGCTCTGCAGACGTCGAAGTCTTTTCACTTCGAAAACGTGTCAATCGTCGTTACGTAACGTCACCCGTCGTCGTCAGGAAGTCTCTGCAGCAGTGACGACTACGCAGTGCCGAATTCGAAAAAAAAAATTACAACTCGACCGGAAAACGTTGGTCGTACGCAGTGACTGACTGCAGCTGCAGGACAAAGCAGAGGACGATTGAAAACGTCGTCTTTTAACACACACCTTCTTTTCAGGTGAAAATGGACTTGGTCCGAAAGCCAAAGATTCCAGATGAATTCGCCGTGTCCTGTTAATTTTAGCAATTTATCAGCACGTTTACAAAATCAGAACAAACCCACTCGTTAGGTTTATAAGTTCTCGAACGATAACCAAATTTCCGATCTCCCGTTTCGAGTTGCCGTCTCATCCCCCGACAGTTTAACCGATGTCAGATTCAAATTTCACGAACCACCTTGCTGTATAATACTTGTACGTATATTGGTAAATGTATATCATAAAAAAATTTGTGTTTAGTCTCTGGAATTCATAAACACATATTATTATTCAAATGAACATAAAAATGTCCAAAACAACTCTATTCACGAACGTATTAAAATAATTATTGATAAATAGTTTGTCAGATCGTTATAAATCGCAATAACGATTTGATAATATTTAGTATTATTGATTTGTTTGTTTTTTTTATAGAATTTTGGAGCGAATCGTCTTGGTATAATATCACCAAGCAAGTTAAACACTCACGTTCATATTAAAGTACTTGCTGACATACCTGTATATAATAACACCTGAACTTGTAAGTTTTCCAAAAATTGCCGAGTTGCCATAATTCTCCTTTCTTCGTGTTTGTTGTCGAATAAGCTGAGCATGATTAATGGGATTACGTCATTTAATATCTCTCTTTTATTTTCGCAGAGTTTACAATATAATATTATATATTAAATAAATTATTTTATGTTTGATGCCTATTGGAAATTATTTTAAAACGTTAACTATGTTTTGACGCCCTCGTCCCTTCGTCCCTTTAAGGGCTCGTTCCACCTTTTCCCGACCCGTACACCTGACTCATTAAACACTCCACACTGTCTGCGCGGGTGATTTATGTATATTCCGGATTTTTATGTTTGTCCAAAATGCGTACGTATTACGATATAACGACCACGAAAAAAAAAATGAAAAGATATTATCGTTCTTGAGTACGGTTTTTGAGGTAACTCGATTCGTTACCCGCCAGATATAGATTAAGGAGGACTAGATAGAAAAAAAAATGAACATTATTTAAAGTAAATCTGTTTAATACTGTTTAAAACACGCGGGATTCGGCGCATTAATTGCCAAACTATATAAAACAAATACAATACACAATGGAGAGCATATTTTCACAAAAATATCATAAATAAATTCGAAAAATACGAATCTGTCAACGCTAATGCAGTCAGACACGAATATTTCGAACGTTTATTTAATTCTTTCCGATTAATTTAAGTCGATAATATTATAATAGACTGGTAACGATTTATACAGTGGTTCGTTTCTAAATAATTAATAAACAAAAAAAACGGTTAAAGTGATTTATTGGATTTGGCGTTTTTCTATACTACTGTCTTTGCGTTCGGAACTTCGTGAATTCAATATTTTATGTGTGTGTGTGTGCGTGTGTGTGTGTGTGTGTGTGTGTGTGTGTGTGTGTGTGTGTGTGTGTGCGTGTGCGTGTGCAGATCTATCGCTGCTTTATTATAATAATAATAATAATAATAATAACTCGACACTTTAATCGTTCGAAAAATGACTGCCGAACCATATTCAAACGATAAATCATTAACGACGAGACCATTAATTATTATTGCGAGTCGAACGGAATAAAATATATTATTATTATTATTATGGGAAATAACCGCGGAAGAAAATGAAATATGAAATCGGATACCGCACCGGCCGTCATGTATATATAGAGTCTTTGCACTGCTCCGAAATTCGTACTCGGAAAATCGAGAAACCGATAGCGGTCGTACATTCGTCGTCGTCGTTTTATACCGATCGAGATGATTACGCCGTGTGTGCGCCGACAGTTGCGGTACACTCGATATATTATATTATTTTATTTTTCTTGGCCTTTGCGATTGATTTTCAACGAACGAACGATTGTCCACCGACCGCTGTTGTTAGCGCTCGGAAAAAATGTCCACCGCGGCCCGAAAGTCCGGTTAAACAGAGTGAGTTTGAAAGTGAGTTGTTGTTTTTTTTCGGAAAACGAGTGCTCGTGGAAATGAAATAAATTTATTAGTTTTAATACACAAACATAATATAGTAGTTACCATGGCTCTAAAATATATTTATATATAATGTCAACTCTAATATTATTAGAAACTCTGATTTTTGCTCATTCTATATAATATATTCTGTACGGCTATTTAACGGTATTATATTCATAAATGATTTATCAAATGTGTATCTATAGAATATATTACCGTTACACAAAACTCCCCACTCGATATTTTTTGAGTATCGAATAAAACTCAGTTTTTGGAATTTATTTTAGAAAATCCGTAACGTTTTTCAAACAAGTAGGTTTTATATATAATATATAAGTATAGGTACATATTACATATATAATATACTATATACTCGACTTCTCAATTTTCGTTACTCGATATATTATTTTATTTTTCTTCGCCTTTGCGATTGATTTTCAACTAACGAACGATTGTCCACCGACCACCGCTGCTGCCGTTATAGCGCTCGGAAAAAATGTCGCCAGCCCGAAAGTCTGGTTAGACCACGTGAGTTTGAAAGTCAGCTTTTTTTCGGGAAACGAATGATCGTGGCGGCGATGAAATAAATATCAATTTTAATACACAAACATATTATCTAAAATATTTATATATAATGTCAATTATTACAACTCTAATATTACGAGCAACTCAGATTTTGGCCCATTCTATATTATTCTTCTTAATATATAAAACCGAAAATTGAAACCTTTGACGCTAATGTTCTCGAAAACTACTCAACCGATTGTCTTAATTTTTTTTAAAATGAAAGATTATATCAGGGAAAAGGTTCATATAGCAAAAGAAGTATATTTAAGTATAGAGGTGCTCACACAAGGATTTTGAAATTCATGATGAAAATCGAAAATTTGTATTTTATAAATGGTTGCTATTGGTTACAATTATTAGTTATCAGCTACAGTAACAGTTTTTCCTACGTACATAATATACGGTGAACATCTGGAAAAACTGAAAGTGCTATTTTTGATGAGTTATTTATTATGAATAATCTCTGTTTATTTATAGGGCTGTCAATGGTTACATTATGTAACTTACATTTATCTTATAACTATTATAATTAGTAGGAATATGGCATATTCATATTTTTACAAATAAATTTATAAAAAAAAAACAAATCTTTGGCACAAGCCACCATTGCAATGTTTTTCGTGTGACTAATATTCTGATATCACTTACTTATTTCGTCTTTGACTCGGGCAACGCCGGGTGGGACAGCTAGTACTATATATAATATACTTGACTTCATAATATTGTCAATGATTTATTTATTAACTATATACACTTGACAAAAAATATTTAACTTCAAAATTATAAACCTACCATAGTACACATAATTTAATATTAAATATTTTTTTATTTTCTGATTTTATTAGTAAAAAAAAAATACTTATTGTAAATATTTATTTAAAAATGTAAACAAACCGCAACTACCTACCTATTCATTTGATGGTATATTATACAACAATAGCTGCCTAACTTTGAATTGTATTTTAAATACTTCAACGTTAAAATACCTTATTGTTTTATACTATTTTTAAATCCGTGTTATTAAAAATTCAAATAAAATTCTTAATTTAAATAAAAATATGAAAATTGTTGACAAATTTTGTTGAGGAATTGAGAATTAAATTAAATCATTGGATTGAAAGCGATTAATCAAAATCATACTATTGCCCGAAGGCTATATATGAAGAATAAGTGTTTGTACACATTTGGCGGTATACGTTCTGCAATCGTAAAATATCGCCCAACTGAACAAAACGATATTTTTCAATAGTCGATTTTATAAAAAAAACAAAAACAAAAACCCGACCGCATAAAGAAGTCGAATAACTTTTTTAAATAAGTATATATAACTTTGAAAGAAAAAAATGATACTTACCTAGATAGTATAAATGTGTTTGAGATTTTTGAAAATATGTACGATAATATTCTCGGCGTCGTTATTTTTTCAAATTAAAAATCTCGCGATTAATTTTTGTTCGACGGGCGACGGAGAAAAATGTTTTGTGATGTCTGCAAGATAAAAAAAAGAAAAAAAAAAGAAATGGGTTTTCTATCTGCGGCTAAAGCTAAACCCGACAATTTCGCCGTCTACGTGACCTGGATAAGATGTTGCATTGTGCTGGCTTGCGTATTATTGTAGTACATGTATTATGTATATGCGTAAATATATATATTTTTTTCGTATTTTATATATATATATATATATGAATTTCGTTCGCCTTCCTTCGGAGAAAGAACGGCGGCGGCAGCGGCAGGAGACATGAAATAATCAGACCCTGGAAAAGTTCCATAAATCAACGCCAACTGGCCCCGGTAGTTGTCATCAATTACTCAACACAGAGGAAACAGCACTGTAACACTTTTTTATCATTAACAGTAAAGCGAAAAAATACGCGTAACTGAAATACATATATACATATTATATATATATACATATTATATATATATATATATATATATATATACATAATACACGCACATATATACGTTATACGTAATATGAATATCCGTCGGACGAAGAACGCAGTCCGCTGCGGCGGCGCTCTCTTGTTGCTTCTTAAAAGTCGACGACCATGATGATGATGATAATGACAATTGGGCGTGAGAAAGGAAATAATAATATATTATATTGTACAAAATTAAAATAATAACAATAATAATTGTTCACGTTTAATCTACTTAAATTCACAATATTTACACGTCGTCGGGTCTATTGCAATAATATTATTATTATATTAATAATATTATAATGTGTAGTCGTATAAAATGTCAGTAACACAATGTCATAATATCAATATAAAGTCATGATGCACTTTTTCAGTGTTTAAAATACATTAAGACATATTATTGTATGCATTGAACTCAGCAGCGTAGCGTCAATACTCGTACAGTGTATATTATTATGATTTGGAATAATGAACAAAACTTATTCACAATCGTTATGGAAAAAGATACTATACATGGGTATCGATTATTTAATATTACATTCTTTTTTACACAGTTTCACGACTACTTATATAATATAATATTATGATTACACAGCAATATATTATAAATCATCACAAATACAATATTTATTATAACGTTGAAATCATATTTTCATCAAACGACTTTCAACCGCAATACGTCGTGTTAAAATATGTTACATTGCAATTATTTACTATTTATTGCAATAATAATATAGTATTATTGAGTTTTATTATAGTTAGGTAATGAATTATTAATGACTATAATTTTTAAACAATACATTTTTGCTACGCTGCGCAGCCATTTCGGCTTTGGTCTCAAACGTCGAAAACATCACGAAAAAAAAAAAATAATAATAATACAAGTTTAAATTTATAGACTTATAAACAGTTTCTTCAGACTTATTTCACCACCTTTCTACGTGGTTTAGACTTTCCAGGCTCTTGATCTCGATGCTCTGGTAATCCACGTCCTGCGCGTTTTGCCTCCAGTGCAACCTCTTGAGCGCGTCGCCCCTCATCCCCACCCAAACGGTGCCGCACGCCAACAGGACCAGCGCCAACACGACGCACCCGAAAACCGCCACGCCCGGATGAGAGGTTTTGGCCGCGACGTGCGCCGTCTTCGGGTCGTCTTTGGCTCTCAACCGCGCGGCGAACACCGCTTCGGTCTGTTCGGTCGCTGCCGCCGGGCGATGATACGCCGGAGTCGTGGTGATCGAGGCGCAGTATTCCGCGTCGAACACCCGTCGGACAGCGCCGTCGTCCTGTCTGCATCGCACGCTTTCCGCCGCGGATTCCAGTTCGGCGGGCCGATAGTTCCTGAGTCGCAGTTCGGTGGCGCTCGACTGCCGGTACCGTCGGTGTCCGTCGGACGCGTGGATCTCGCACAGCCAGTCTCTGAGCCACAGCGATTCGACGCACCCGAGCTCGTTCGACATCAACGTTTTGATTTTGGGCATGTGGTAAGGCAGACGGCTGGGAATCGATGTCACCGCGCACCCAGTCAAGTCTAAATATTCCAGTTGAAACATGGACGACAGCACGGCGCTGTCGTTCAACAGGATCGCAGCCAGGTGTTTGCTGTGCGCCAATTGGATTCGGTTCAAGTAACGGGTATCGGTGAACGGGAACGTCGGTGTTTCCGGTGCCACGAGCCCCTCCAGCTTCAAGACTTTCAACCTCACCGGACCTGTTAACATTTCTCTGGTGATCATTTCAATTGGATTTTCGGATAAATCTAAAACGTCGAGAAATAACAAAGACGCAAATGCAAGGTCCTGTATGTGCCGAATATTGTTTTTCCGAACGTTTAATGTTTTCAGTCGTTTACAACCCTCGAAGTCTTCGACGCCCAAGCTCTGTATTCTATTACCTTCTAGATTTAATTTTTCTAAGCTTCCCGGAAGACTTTTCGGTACCGTTTCCAATAGGTTATCGCTCAAGTCCAATACGGTGAGTAAATCGAGCCGACCGAAAGCGTCTTCTTCGACCGTGGTTATGCGATTAGCACTGATGTTTAGCAAATGGAGAAGTGGAAACCCGTCCAGGTCGCCACTGTTCACTGCCTTAATCGCGTTGCCGCTCAAAACGAGTGAGCCCAACAGCGGAGCTGGCGTGACCGGAACTTCTGTGAGATTGGTGTGCGAAGCGTCCAACGCTTGAAGTCTTGGACCGGAACCCAAAACAACAGGTGCTAATTCTGTGTTTCTGGCAATGTTCAACTCGACTAGATTCTCGAACGGCTGAAACACTGTCATCCGATCGAGATCGTAGTTTTCGGAAACGTCGAGATATCGTAACGTAGTGCTCGGTAACGTTTTTTCTGATATTCTCGTCAGCGCGTTGCCCCGTAAGTCTAACCACTGGAGATCCGGCATTCCGACAAACGTATTGTTTTCAATCCATAAGATAAAATTATTCCCTAGATCCAAGACTTCCAAAGAAGACGCGTTTACCATATCGGTTTTATTCAACGACTTGATATAATTCCAACTCAGCGTTAGATTTCTAATGTCTGAGCACATCGAGAAATTGTGTACCTTATTGAACGACAATATCACGGAATCGACTCTTACCATGTTGCCGATGGCGACGTGGCAAGGATTTAGAATGTTATTTCTGGACACGTCGAGCGTGGGTAACGTTATGTTGTTGTCGCTGGCGATATAAATCCCGTTCAAATTATTTTGCGATATATCCAGTTTGGTCAGGCCGTTAGTGTGGGTCAAGTCGACTTTGTACGGTATGACGTCACAGTAAACATCGCGCGAGCCGTTTGTAGGCAACTCCAAAACGCATTCTTTTTGGATTTCTGCAACGACGACTGACAGCAAAGAAACTACGATAGCGTTTATAATCACTACCATATTGTTCGTCCGCCCTCACGACTTCACAGCCGCCATGTTAAGTATTTGAATTTTCTTGATATTCCTATACCGCAAAAACCACCTTTGGTCGGATTTTTTTCATTCTATGTACCTGCAAATATAAAATAAATACTTTTAATTAAAAAACCTTTTATGAATATTATTATACGTATTTAAATTACGATTTCAAATAATAAATGTGTATATTATATTGTACATGATAACATGTTATATTAATATTCGTTTATTACGTTAGCTGCGTATTGTGCCAATCATATTATACAATAAGTATGATTATGACAGATTTCTGTTTTTATTTTTCAAAATAATTTCTCCCCTCCAATACCCCCAACGTAATTTTCGCTCTCAGTATGGGGTTGGTCTGATTTGACCCTTTTGTTTTCGACGGTTTCGTTACCAGCTCATATATAAGCGTATATATAATATACTTGTATTTATATTTTATTATGGCCATAACAATGGTCAAAATAATAAACCCACATCACAACATGAATTTCATTTAATTTTTATTTTACGAAGTCCTACGTAAGCTCGGGCGAAATCATTGAAACCTGGCGGTTTCTTCTATTGTTCTGCGTCCACGTCATCATCATCATCATAATAATAATAAAGAGTTACATACATCGCAACAAAACATACAGTAAACCTAACTTTTATACCGGATGTAAAACAATGCGTAATTATTCATTTTTATCACTGGGCTGCACATTATACTTCAGCAACCCTTACAAACTGTATACAGTTGGTAATTTCGGTTAAGGGTAAGATTGTCAGCTTTTAATTTTTGAAAGTATACAATTATCCATACAATATATATATATATATACACTGCAGTGTGGAGGTACACGTCAGCGGGAGTGCGGTAATACTTTATGCGCGCATTTTTTATTAACTTTAAGCCAACCCTAATTTTATCGTTTTAATAACGTTTTGGTAAATATTTAAACCGCGTTCATTTAATAATTATTTTATTAAATACAACGTGGCGTTAACGTGTTCTAGAGGTGCAGCAGCCGCGATATTATTATATAAACATACTCCTGCAGCAGGCACTGTTTAATTCGAATTAAAAATCAATTACCGTCGTCGTCTCGCGGTTACAGTTTTACGCGAGCTCGTCGTACTATCTGCATCGGCAATAAAGATCGATCATGTGTATATTAAAATATAATATTATATAGCGGCGCTGGCAGGTATACGACTACGGTGTTTTTGAACCGCCGAGTTTTCCGGTCTTTTTAAAACTGTCTACGCTTAATTTAGTCACGATTACAATCGCATTACGTTAATTGAATTATAATGGTATGTATCGTCGCGTGTACAGCAGCGTATGTGTGTGTCACGGCGTTTACACCGCGCGGGTTCCAAACACACACCCACACGCCCTACCCACCCGCTGCTCGGTTGCCGTATTAATATTCACGACATAATATTATAATATCACGGCGACCGCGTGCGATGTCGCGCGAGGAACGGCCGCGCGCGGCGTCGGGCTGCGGCGAATGACGGATTGCCGGGGCAACTTTTCTTTTGCGTTCGGAAAAGTTTTTGCATAACCGTCGCTCGAGGGGTGCCTAAGGTGACTGATGCGCATGTTTTGGTGAAAATGTAAATTCAAAGTTTCGGTTGGCTTTAAGTTACCAAAATGCTTAAGTCCCTTCTTCCTCGCGTCATCAACCCGACCTCCTAAAAATGTATGGGCGCCTACATGATACTATATACACACGGCGAGTATATGTAAACTCGCACATAATCAAGTAATTTATGAATGGAGCGACTACGCTGAAAGTGGCACGCCACACGTGTGTCAACGAACATACGTATAAAAGGGCTAATTAAAACGACGAATGATCGTTAATACGGCACACGTCACGTGGCTGCCGTACCGCGTTTGCATTTTGATTGGTATTTGTTTATATTACTATCTCGTATATGTACCTGGAGATGTGAGATTTCATACATTTAATTTTTGAGACATTTTTTTAGAGCAAAATTTACATAAATGTAAAGAAATGTTTAAAACGTATTTAATATAAGTACAAAATATAACAAATTACATTTTTTTTTTAAATACAACTTGAATTTTGTATTGGTAAAAAATTTAAGAAAAAATTTAAAATATTTGTTTTAATTTAAAACTCTTTTTTATTAGTTTCACTCGATTTATTTATATATATTCTTTATTTTTATTATGAACATTTTTCAGGAAATTTCCCTTTTACGTCACTCATATTATATAATAGCATATAATATATATTTTTATCGGATGCAAGCATAATAATTATTGTATAATCTACCGTTTTTAAATAATGATTTATTTAATGAAAATAACCAGACTCCATATTATATTACTATGCGTTTTGTTTAAAATGTCTCTGTCTTACAAACGTACAACATAACAAAAACTGTTTCGCGCGGGGAAAGAACAGAGAAGGCTACAGTTATAACTAAGAAACCAAAATTTCACACTTTAAAGAGGAGAACGTTTACTGTGCAACTTCGTTTTAATTTTTTCGATATCATATATACAAAAAAAGTTATTCAAGTTTTAAATAAACCATTTTTTTTTTCATTTTTTAACAATAAGAACTTTTTTTGTATTTGTGATATCGAAAAAATAAAAGCGACGTTGCGCAGTAAATATTCTCCTCTTTACAGTGTGAAAATTTGGTTTCTTAGTTTTTACTGTAGCCTTCTCGGTTCTTTCCCCGCGCGAAACAGTTTTTGTTATGTTGTACGTTTGTAAGACAGAGACAACACATGCGGGTATAACGTCCTCTTAAGTATAAAATTATAATACTTCTTCAAAAACTGAACATTGAAAAACGAGTGCGTATATAATTGCATAATAAAGTCAGCCTATTGTGGGTACCTACATTAAATAATGAATTCAACACGTCATGAATACATACTTACTCATTTAAGACTTAAATAATTTCCTTTCTTTTGTGCATACAGTAAAGTCTCGTTAAATCCCGCGACGCATTGAGTTAACGTATCACTGTTGTAGTTGGGCCAACGACAATTTTTGATTGCTTAAATAGCTTTATATTTCAAACGAACGCTATATTTTATACTTGCAACAACGCGATGACCAATATTTATTTAATTTAAAAATGTATTACGTTTTAAGAACTACCTATATTTAGTTTAAAGACGCATCATTATTTAGAATCAGACAAACAAAAACCCGGCAATGTAAAATATTAGCTTGAAAGTTTTCTTGTTTATTATACGGCGAACATATAGTACATAATAATATATACCTATACCTTAAATCTATAATAATATGGTAATATAAAACGACCAATCAATCAATCTTACTACCATAAGTCATAATGAAATAAATACGTCATTCTTATTATTGTCTGTCACTGGATGTTATTTTAATTTCTGTAACCATAATTATTTTTATTTGCATAGCTTACGTTTGATAAATGAAGTATAATATTATATTTATTGATCGCTGTGGGGTTATATGACAGCGTAAACACAAACATTGTTGTTCGTAACAATACGTGGCCCGTTGTTTTTACAGGAGGTACAGTAAATTAATATTTTTTAAAAATGTTATTGTATTTATAATAAAAATGTCGATATTTTAATGTTTGAACTCGAAATGGACGAAATGCTCGTTCATCAAACTGTTTTATTTTTAGCGAACCGAACGACACACAATCGAGTTTTATCTATACTTCTTTTTAATTCATTTTAGTCTTTTTACCCTCTTCGGCGATACTTAAGTCCATAATATATGGCATAGATGTATATGCATATAAAAATGCGATTAAACCAGAATTCAATTTCGCGCCCGTCGGATGCAGACGCGCTTCCAATACATTTTTATCCCATCGGTATAACGCCACGCGAGTATATATTCCCGTGCATTGCGTCAAGCTTAGTTTATAAGCCCCTCGGATCGAGCGAGTTAGCGCAAGAGGAGAATGGGATGAAAATCAAGTAGGGGGAAATAAAGAACGATTTCCCACCTAGAATTGAGAAATGAATTTCGTATGCAAACTGGGTAAAGGCGAATAGGAAGCGCGACTTGGTTCCGGAATCGGGAAGACTCTTGTTTGGGAGAGACACGGCGCGGCGCGAGGGGAGAACGCATCTAGACCAAGACAAATAAAAAGGAGAGAAAAAGTCGTGTCCCTCTCATGGGAATGGCAAGGCTTTGTTGTGCAAAGGAGAAAAAATATACAAGGCGAAGGTATTACAAATCTGGTTATAAAGTTGGCCGAGCACGAAAATAATCCAATCAAGCATAAGTCTGATTTTACGAGAGGACTGTTGTACACAATAATGCGTCATTCAAAAACAACAAAAATCGTTTTAATAACATTTATTATAATAATATACGAGTAACTCTTGATTAATTTCTCGATATGAATTGTAGATTATTTTTTCTTTTTCATTTCCGATGACAAAAACTTTACTTCGCCGAGTAAGTTATATTGAATCAGTCTCAAATGGTCACATATTTTATTTCGCGCTTTCCGTAATGATGTTTGTATACTTTTTCGTCGTATTATATGTATATGTATATGTATATTTAACGATGAAAATAAATATATATACATCATAATATGCTTGTGTTTATAATATACATATTTACTTAGGCGTTATTATTACCATATACGGAGGCATATTCTTATTATGTTTATAAGAAGCTGTGATAGAGAGAGAGAGATATTATAATAATATTATGGTTTTGGAAGCAAAATAACGTCGGCCGATGCTAATTTTTAGTCGCGATTTATTACCGCAAGGAAGTTTTGTCTTAATTGGTTTTTACTGCTCCACAAAATGTTCACTCGACCAAAAAGTTACACCACTCGTTCAGCGACCATGGTCCCTCAGTAATTATTCAAACGATGAAAATATGAATAACTTTATTACCGAAATTCACTCACGCTAAAAGTTTCCACAGTTATTTCAACAGTGTTTTCCGATGTTTTCGGCAAAACGGCTATGTACGTTGTACAGCGATAGTGGCTATAGTGGCCGTTATTAGGTTTCACCCAAATTTATGATGTCCGAGTAAAAACTCGAAACAAATAAAAACACGTAATTTAATTTTATATTCAAAATCCTTGAATTGGTCTGTTGGGGTTGATAATTAAAATTCCGGTTAGATAATCTTAGGCTTCTGGATTTGGTTTCAAAACCATTCACCATTTGATACAATTGATGATTTGGGTCGAAAGGAGGCCACATTACCACATTCATTGTGCCACTATACGCGTCTCTGTCGTTTATTTATAGAGGCCAAAGATACTTTGGATTAACATTGGAAAGATCTAACAGCCGTTATACCATTGCCTCTAGATATTTACGGTCGTCGTTTACTATCAAGCGTTTCAATGTTTTAGCACAAAATGTAAAATATATCCATTGAAAACCTCGAAGTCGATTTGTTTCGGAGATAATATACTTTAAAATTGTTGTGTCTTTCGAAGTTAATTATTTAGAACCACTTGCAGGTATTGAATTCATTGTATAAAAACAAAATTAAATAGTGCCAACCTATAGTACCAATAGTAGATTTAATTTATTGATAAATATTCATATTATTTTATTTTATTATTAAGCACCTAATACACGCAATAGGAGTGTATTAATATACTCGTATTATATCTATAAATAAGCTAAACTATAAATTATTATTAAACACCATAAGTATTTATTAAATTCATAATAATTTATAAATTTTATAAGAAAATTTAACCGATAACTTTTTTACGTTCAACTATTTATCTGCTGTATTTTATATGGACCATTAAATAATTTTTAAAGAAAGACCACAGTATGTCAATAACTTTTTCACGAAAATGCTATGCCTATTTCAAACTTAAAGTTTTGAATAATTGTTGTTTCTATGCAATTCTGTATTGTAACCAGGGCTTGCAAACGTTATAATAACGTTATATTTGACAAAAAACGATTGAAATTTGTAAACGTAATTATAACGGAAAACGATAAACATAAATAAATAAATAACACAAAACAAAACAAAACGTTTAACAAAATATATGATATTTCATTAAACAAAACATAACGCAAAACGGTATATATTGTATTCCATTAAACGAAATAACTAATTTCCAATTATTTATTAAATCCAAGAATTAATTTTATTCCGTATCCGGGCTATCCGGGAGATGTAATTTTGAATAACGATAAACGCAAAAACTGTATAACGTTATTCTGAATAACGATAAACGAAAAAGTTGAATAACGTTTAAATTTTGAATAAGGATAAACTCAAAATTTGTATAACGTTTTAATTGTAAATAACGTAAAACAAATTTTTTTTTCAAATGCAAGCCCTGATTATAACTGTATAGTGTGTTGTTAATTTATTTTTCTCACAATTAATAATTAATTATACCTAATATCATAAATAAGTTAGTATGAAAAATCAATTTACTATTCAATGATTTGAGTGATAAGTATAAAAAAAAAAATATTTTTCAGTTTAAATTTTTTAATGCAGAGACTATAATAATAAATTAGTAAACTTCTTTAATATTTAGTTAACTTTATTGAGTAAGTATTGGTAAAATTAAA
The DNA here is from genome assembly GCA_022818045.1 of Neotoxoptera formosana. NCBI lineage: Eukaryota > Metazoa > Arthropoda > Insecta > Hemiptera > Aphididae > Neotoxoptera > Neotoxoptera formosana. The sequence continues at coordinate 32,652,797 of CM040631.1, read as the reverse complement.
ATTAAATAAATTGAATGTACCTATTTGTATTTTTATGAAAATTGTATTTAAATTGTTTTTTGTCTAATCGTCTATTATCGATTCTATTTGTTAAAAAATGTTAAAAATATAAGTAAAATTAAATATGAATGAATAATATTATATATTTTACACTATTTTAATTATTTTTACTTTTAGACATTTTGAATATAAATTATATTGTTAGTTAATGATATAATAGTACCTATTCAATTTTCTAAGGTCTGAATTATAGTTCAAGTTAAATTGTGCACGATAAAGAAAAAGTATTTAATTTGTTTACCATACAACATGATGTTTTAAAGAAACATTGGAAAATATTAAGACTTCATAACGATATTGATGTTTAAGATACAATTTTTTTGTACCTACGGTGCTAGTTATATATTTGACATCATGATATAATTTATTGTGTATAATTATGCTCCAAACGCATTCAACATTTTAATTGAACTCGTTCAACTGCCTATACGTTATCCCGATCTTAAAATGTATAACCAATGACACCAGCTATAATGGCTAACTATTATTATATTATTATAAACCAAACACCTATACTTGTGTTTATGAGCATAATATATTATTATCAAATAAGCAGCAGGGATGTAGAAAAAATATCGAGACCTTTTTTCCAAAAGAATAAGCAATACAATAATAATTACCACTGATATGGTAATTATTGCTATATATTATTTAAACACTGACCGCGGGAACATTTCGCGGGTGGGTTTTGACGCTCAAGATAAACTCTCCTCTCGGCAATAGTTAAGTATTATGATGACTAAGTGACGAATACACAATATGACAAACTATATAGTATATACAAGTTAGGTACGAGTTGCGTGTGATGGATTTTAAAACATTTAATCGATTCAAGACACATACGTGACAAGTCGTGATCACTTCGTCAAAACTCTTTATAATAATAATAATTATTATTATATTATTACTGTCGTCGTTATAATAATATTATGATAATAACACAAAGTGCTCACCTTTTCGCGTGTGCGACATCGAGACGGCGGAGCGCCGTCGAGTGTCCGACGACCGTTGACGTTTTTCTCGAGGCGTCATGGTACGCGCGTGACCCTATTACAACTATTTCGGCGGTCGGCGGCGGCTGCGGCGGAGTGCGTTTGACAGCAATCGTCGGCGGGCGAGAGGAGGAAAACGCGTCGCGCTCGGGGGCGGTTCGCGCGAGAACGTGGTCCGGAGTCGACTGATCCGATGTACAGTGTCCTACGGGCACACAGCGATCGTCCCCGGCTCGGTAATACACACACATACATACAAGCGGTCCCGTTCGTCGCCACCGGGGGCGCGCAGTGTACCCGCCGGTTTTCCCCGCAGCGGTGACGGTTTCCCCGAGCATATATTATACGCGCGTGTGTGCGCTTGTGCTTGTGTGCTCGTGTGCTCGTGTGTTTGTGTGCTCGTGTGCTTGGGTGGGTGAGGGTGTGCGCGTGTGTGCGCGCGGTAGATTTTGTATAATTGTCCGTGGCAACAATCGGATTACCATGTCGAAATAAGAAACGTTTTCAAAAATAAATTGCGCTTAGGTACTTGTGTGCATTGTGCATAGGTACATTTAGGATTTGTGCGACCGTGACTGCTCTCTTAATATTCTCAAACGCGTATACTTAGGTAGGTACGTGTTTATACGTTTTAAGTTGTAATATGTTGCCTGCAGTATTATATACACGATCGTATAGGCGGCAATAGGGGGGAAGGGGAGCTTAGCCTCCTCAAGATTTGCTATAGCCCCCACCCCCCAAACTAATGATTTTTGTTTACTACATAATACATTGGAAAAAATAATCACTTTTCGGCTTTCGCACATCACAAACCGGCGTCACATATTTCTCAATATATTATTTATTCCTTGTTTGTATGAATTTATCTCCCATGCATTTTGGCGTTAATTCCAAGTCTGGGAAATATCTTATTCACAGTCATGGTTTTAATTTGTAACGTTTTTTTGTTTAATTATAAAGTTTATTCTTTTCTGTAAAAAAAAGGTGTTAAAAAAACAATAAGGAATATGTTAATATATTATATTATTATTGAATTTGATTTTTGATGGTATATAATATATATATATATATATATATATGTTACCATTGTTACCTATATATTATACCTATTCATAATATGTTTATTTGTAATTCATGTCGGAGCGCAGCGAGGGAAATTTTTTTGGGGGTTTTGTGATAATATAAAAGCATCATAAGAATATCTATAGTATCCTGACCTGAGCTACAGCCCCCCCCCCCAAATTTCAAACACTATTTGCGCCTATGCACGATCTGTAGTTCGATTGACTCGGAGACAACACTTTGTTTTTACAATATTCTATACGGAAAAGTAAAGCGTAATATTAATATCGTTTAAGTATATTACCTAAGTATATTCCGCAGCTCCATAGTGTGAAATCAAAAGTATTATATAATAATATCTTAATATATAAAACCGAAAATTGAAACCTTTGGTGCTAATGTTCTCGGAAACGACTCCACCGATTGTCTTAATTTTTTTTTTAAATGAAATATTATATCACGGAGAAGATTCCTATTGTAAAAAAAGTATATTTCAGTTTAATTTAAAGAGGTGCTCACACAAGAATTTTGAAATTCATGATGAAAATCGAAAATTTGTATTTTGTTTATAAATGGTTGTTATTGATTACAATTATTAGTTATCAGTTACAGCAACAGTTTTTCCTACGTACATATGTACGTTAAAAATTCTGGAAAAACTGAAAGTACTAATTTTGATGAAATATATATTATGAATAATCTCTGTTTATTTATAGGGTTGTCAATGGTTACATATATCTTATAACTATTATAATTAGGAATATAGCATTATTTATATTTTTACAAATAAATTTATAAAAAAAAAACAAATATTTGGTACAGGCCACCATTGCGAGGTTTTTCGTGTGCCTAATATTCTGATATCACTTACTTATTTCATCTTTGACTCGTGCAACGCCGGGTGGGACAGCTAGTAGATTATATATATAAATTATTAATTATTAATTTAACTGTTATATACTACATTAGAAACTGAAAAAAAAAGTGATAACATTTAAATTATTTTGTAAATATTTATTATAATTATTGTTATAAATCGATTCAACCGCGTAAAAACTTTTCCAAAATCGCTTAAATCGATCGCGAATATATTACCATAGTATATAAATGTAATACGCATGTCTAATACATATATTATTTTCAGGATCTCAAAATAACTCGCTTACCTGTGTATATTGTTTAATGATTCAAAACCATATTCGATTTGTTGGCAATTGACCAATATATAATATTATGATTTGATGCTGGATTGATATGTAAGTACAACGTTTTCTAATAGAACACACAAAATATTGTACGTACCACTCGATAAATTTAATTAAAATCAATCACTCCGCGGCGCCCACGATAAAATATATATATATCAATATACCTACCGCGGTATAAAATACATATATTTAATAACCAAAGTGGAAACTAATGTTACGTTGAATTCACATTTAATGCATTAAAAAGTACGTATAAATACTATAGGTATGCATAATAATATGTGCGTGTATATTATAAACCTAACTAAATTTTTTTTAATATTATTATTATTATTATTAGGACGTGTGTTCCGTAAAATTAAATACGTATCCCACACGCCCCGTGTATAAATATTATTTTTTTTTTATTCGCACCCTTCTTGATTTCTATAACGGCGGCACTTTAAAATAATAATATAATATATACGCATATATATATAATTTAATGTATGGGGACGCATATACTATTATATATAATATTCATATATGTACATATATATATAATAATATATACATGTCCCGCAAACAATATTACGCTTGATAATGGAATCTCCGTGTACGCACCAATCACGATATGATGGTTGACGCGGTGGAAGGTACCCATATATATAATATGTATATGCGCTTGTGTGTTTAATATTATATTTCATCACTGAATCGTTAACGAGATATATATGCGTACGTATACATATATATGATAAGTACCTACGCCAGATAAATAAATACGATTACGTGTGCGACCGATTAGACTTATGGAAAACGAAAAACGTTCTTTTTCCCGCGATAACCTGAAAATGATATCGAAACAATATTAATGTTTATGCCGTAGTAATAATATATATGTATATAATGTGAGTATGTATTTAGTATATATGTGTATATTATTACGGCGGCGGCGGAACTCACTGTATTACATTACCTATATACCTACACGCACAGCAGCAGCAGCAGCAGCAGAGTGTAGTAATACAGTGAGTTCCACTTAATGTGATCACTTTGGTGCAGGTCATTTTGATTCTATTAACCGGTTGATTCTAAAAAGCATTTACAACAATTTTTTTTATAATTCAATCTTTTAATACAATTATTTATTTATAATTAGATATTTAATAATTTCTAATACATATATACATAATTATAATTTTTTAATAAAATCATTGATTTTTACATTTTTTTTTATTTAATGATTCTACTTTTATGCTTGAAATAAAATAAAATTTTGAATAAAATAAAATAATATTAATATATAAAAATAAAATTAAATAAATGCATTTCAAATAAATTAAGAAAGCCATCTATTTTTGTTTGAACTTGACAATCTACCAATTTAGTATTCATATTAGCCTGAAATTAAATTAAATTAAATTAAATTAAAAATCATATTCATGTTTTTTAGTTATTTGTTTACAATATACATTGTACATACCTGTAGTTTGATCATGAACAATAAACCGAATAAACTAAATGACACAAGTACACGACGCCGCGACGTACAAAAATAATTGATTGACATAATGTACAACGATATACAATAATACTGATAAATTCAAAAATAAAATGGTTTTTATAAATTAATCAGTTTGAGATACCATAAAAACGATGAGATTGTTCATAAAAGTGATTCAATTATCCGGTACTTAGTGATTCTAATAAAAGGTCAATTTAACATTAGTAGCATACAATTTGGTTTGGGATTTTCATTTTTGATTCTAATAAACGGTTGATTCTATAAATCAGTGATCACATTAAGCGGAACTCACTGTATTTAAGATTTTGACTTCATCGCCGTTGGATTTCCGCACGGCTTTCGGTACCTACCTATATATTGTTATCTGATTTGACCGAATACTCGCAATAATCGCGGAATTTCGGGGTCTTTGCAATAATAAGAAAAAAATAAAAAATTCAATATTTTCGATTGCCCATATCGCGCGGTGATGGTCATGGTTTATGCGGTAAACGTTATATAGGTAGCTGCTGCGTGCGGTTAAATGCAGTATATTAGCATAATATTGTATACATATTGTACGGGAATAAGTATATTTTGCACACACGGTGTGTATATATATAGATCATAATATTTTGAGCGGGTGTGTTAAAACAATTCAGAAACGGTGAATCATCATCGGATTCGGAAAATAATTTAAACGAAACACACTTCAAGAATAAATTGAGCTCGTTTCGTGAAACACGCATAAGAATGCATAATGCATATGTAAAAAAATAAAATACTGATCGATGACTTTTCGTGTTTTTTTTTTTGAGAGAGGAAATTCCGATGATATTCGAATAACATTTGTATAGGTACGCAGTGGATGAATCAAAAACCTCAATAAGTGGAGAAAAAAATTATTTCCATTGAATTTTGACTTATCGAGGTTTTTTATTCAAGACCAGTATATAGGTAATAGTTTTATCGAAATTATTAAATGGGCAGATTGACTTACCACACTTACTCTCTCTAATTCCTTTAAATGTCCCTCCTCGCTCCACTCGTCAACATCTCATTTTTATCTTACCGACCTTCTCCACAAATTATGGTTTAAACGATCCACTTCAGCGCTGTATGTTCATTGCCGATTCGGACCCCTCCTTTTCCATTTCTTAACCTAACCAAGCATCATTAGTTATATTGCACTTAAAATTGTTAATTATATATTCTTTGTAAATCAGGCACATACCCGAACTGTGTGGAAACAATAATTATTATGTTATCAATTGTGTAAATAACCTGTTAAAAATTGTATAGTAACTATAAGGAAAAAATCTTTAAACAAATCGTTTGTTGTTTACTATTACTATTATTATTATTATTATTATTACTATTACTACTATTATTATTATTATATTTTATTTTTTCTTTCTTCTTGCATGGTATGACTTCACTTTTTAAAAGTGTTTAAAAATAATGTCATGTAAAATTTGTATTTATTGTCTTATAAGTACCATTGGGCTCACGCTCATATAATATTATAATACGAGTATGATAAAAAAAAAAACAAAACGATAATATAATATTCCGATATTTGACCGATAAAACCGACGAGCGTCATATAATATTATATAGATTATTTTAACTTTTCTTCGAGTTTTTTAGTAGCAGCGAAGACATAATATTATTATATATTATACATTCGTATATATTATTATAATGGGTCATGGGATTTCTAGTCCATTAAACACGTGCTTCCACGTGGACGCTCGCGCCATTACGTTTTCGCTCGCAGTAATAATAATAATTTCTGTGTAATAATAATAATAATAATAATAATGATCATTACTGTTGAATATTATCGCGTGCAACACAATTTACAAATTATAGAGTCGTAATTAAATGCCAATTGGAGTATTTGGTTTCAGCAGGACGGCCAACACATTTTGACGTCCGTAATGGCGCACTTTGTCTGGTTCAGCAGCTTTGTATGTACACTCAAACTTGGTATATAATATATATATATTGTATAATATATAATGTCCGTATAATTATTTAAGCACATTCGCCCGGCCAGACGACATATTTACGACCTGCACTGCTGCACTCTACAACTGCTGAGGGCACATAGTTCATATAACCTTTTCACCGACAAAATAAACGCAAAACGAAATTAATAATCACCGCGGCTGCAGGTAGGTAATAAATTCTTTTTTGGTACCTACGTTTTTTATTTTTATTTTTTGCGTCTTTCGAGTACCTACGAATTTAATTTTGTTGGTTTTTTTCGCGATAATTAACGCGTACGAATTCGTGTACAATTTTATTTGCAATTGAACGCTAACGAATACTGTTATTTATTTTATTTTATGTCCTCGACGCGTGGAGAATAAAAATATAAAATATCTGATAATTATTGCAATGCGATATGACGTGTAGCCGATGGAGGTGTAACGTAAGCTGCAGCTGTATATACGGAAATATTATAATTTATATTCCTCCATTTCGGATTATGTCCATTATCTTACACTATATTTTAACATTGTCCTATAATAGCACGTAAAGCTTTCTAGGGTAGCAATGATAATGTATAACTTTGTTTTGTACAACTCTCATAATATGGGTCAATGGGTTATTAGGTCTTGTTTACGTATATACAGCACTATATATTTTATTTCGACAGTTAATAACATTCAGAAAGTTGCGATATTTATAATGGTTACTATTGCTAAGTAAATAGAAGTATAAGACAATTTTGTTTTGACTACAGAGTGTCTACTATCACATCCTATATTTACCAAATGTGGGAATTAATACTAGTTAAAAAATAAATTTTTGAACTTAAATAATAAGTTAATTTTATAGTTAACTTAATAACTTTACTACCTAGTTAAAGAAACTATTGCGACAACTTAGCTATTTCTATATTTAATTTGAAAAGTAATAGATACCTATTTTAAGTTAAAATAGTGTTTATAAAATAAATATATTTTTCGCCGTATCAACTTAAAACTTTTACATTTAAATATAATATTGTTTTTCAACTAATAACTTAAACAAAAATGTTTTTCTTCATTATCTTGACCACCTTTGCTACTATATACTTCTAGTTAGGTATTTTCATTGAACCTGCGACCTGCGTCACTGGTTATACATGAATAATATGTTAAATAAGTGGATTTTAGGTATGTAAGCTTGGGTAGAAGATAGTGAGCATGAACTTAATACAACAAAAAATACGATTCCAAGTTAAAATGGTAAATTTCAAATGTTAACGATGCAAACATATTATTTTATAAGCTCCTGTTCAATTCGCCAAATCAATTATTTTTAAAATATTGAAATCAAAATTATAATTGTATATGGTCTGTTGTGGTAATTATTTCTATATGTTGCCACAATAACTAAAAAGTTTAAAGTTAGTTATTATATGCACTGTAATTGCATCATTTAATTTATATTATTCCAAATTAATACTCATAATATTTATTTAATTTAATTTATTAATTTAAAAAAAAAGATTCGTTATCATTTTTCCCAAATCTTACACTTTCAAATAGGTAGTGGTCTAAACCTTTTGTATTTTCGGGTAGAACACGATTCCGTACGGTCCTTATCAGCGTACGGAATCGTGCACATTTTAAGACACACGATTCCGTACGTTTTGTACCCAAGAGTTTAGTGCAATGTTGCCAGATTTCCATAAGGTTACGTAGGTATTTGACTATTTGACTTAGTTAGTTAGTTATAGCGTTTTACGTACATTTCACGTATACTTAACTATAAGTAAGGGTCCAAAGCCAAACAGACGATTATATTTTGCCGGCCGGTCGCCGTGTTCCTCCAAGTACAGTGTGCCGGAGCCGGCGCCCGGCGTACTGGGTGAACTTACAGAGTTCTGAAGGAAACACAAGAAGATACCTGCACAAAAATAAGATCCGCATCTAAAGGCCGTATCAATAAAATGGCCTTGGCTGACAAACAACGGTTAGACCACAAAATTAACGAATATGACAAATATTTGATTCATAAAAATACCGTATGTTTGGGCAGCAGGTCCGAATTAGAATGTCACGGTTTCCTGCTACGCCAATATTGGTGAGGATGGGTTTAAGATGAAGAAAGGTGACGACAAAGAAGATTATGCTATATTTGTAACAAACACCAATGTATTAAATTATGATTATTTTTTTACATTTTTACAATCTTACAATTTTTTTATATTTTAAACAAATTGACAATAAATATTAAATGGCAACATTGCACAGACAATCTTACATAATCGTGTTGTTTTTGGGGTCTTTTTAACAATCTATTGTTTGATCAAAATCGTACGGAATCGTGTTTCCAAAAAGGTAAAACGTACGGAATCGTGCTTTGCCGGTATTTTCAATCTACCTAACATAATTATAATAACATGGTTATTGAAATTAATTTTAGAAGCTATTTCATACAAATTTGAATGGACTTTAAATCCATAAACAGTATAATATACTTTTATTATAGCTAATATTATATTATCTAAGCGTATATTTTTTATAATTTAATCAAGTAAATTTCTAAAATGGTTTCAAAATATTATTTAATATTAAAACCCGTGTATTATTCTACCTAACTATCACTATACTTTATCCTACTACTTGACACTCATAGTCCTCATCTTCGCTTTATTGTTTACTATATTATATTCACTTAACTGTCTTTCGTATTTCATTGTCGAGTTTACTGAATTTTTAAAAAAAAAATGAATAAAACAGTTTTATATATGTTTAGAATACGTTTATGATTAAGGATGTACGTTGTACACTGACACAATCTACATATAAAAATAAAACAACCCATGTGATACACGGTTCCTACAAATATTTAAAGATCGTAGATTAAAAAATGAGAGAAAAGTTTTTTTTTGACAGAACCTCCCCGAGGACGAGTTAAAAGGAAGAAAAACGGTTTTGATATCATGAAGACGTTCATTTAAAATTTAAACTAGTACAAAATAAAATCTAAATTTAAACGGACAAGACGATGAACATAATTATTACTTGTTGTAAAATGTAAAGTAGGTTAGGTACATCTATAATGGCAAACAGCATTACTATAAAACGCAATGCTCAAATCATGGTTTTAATATTAATACGTTTAATACGAATTACTTTTTACGATCGAAACGGCGAAGACTGTGCATTTTAGGTTTCTATACTTACGTTTCATGGCTTTTGCAGTTGCATCATAACTGCATCAGCCGGCGTTATATTGTATTATTATTATATTATACCTACAATATAATATTATATGTATAGGTGTAGGTCTTGGATGTAAAATTACAAAAGAAATCGTGTCCAAAGCATACTTGCCGGTAACTGGAGTATACTCCGGTACACTTTATACTATATTATATTATTCAGATAAGATAATTTAACGCCAAACGGGTAGGTACCTATATATATATACCGGTAGACGAATTTAATTTCAGTGTTACTTAAAGATACGGCGTCAAAGACAATCGCGGCAAGGATTCGCATTGCTCCCTTTAAGAAGGATTGTCGTTCCGTCGTCGCGTCTGCAGAGCAAACAAATTGTGCAAATGCTACAAAGTCTGTTTTACATTTCCGGTGTTATTTCGAAGCCTATTAAATTAAATCAGCAACCCATCAAAATCAAATACTTTGAGTCCGTTTTAATCCCCATCATGCGCATATAATACGGTTTATATAATACATAGGTACATATATTACGCGTTCGAACGTTTTATAAAAGCTATACAAAACGCTTTAACGAAATAATATATAAAAACGTTTAAATCGAAGTAAAATATTTTATCATAATATTTAAGTTGCTTTTTTCGGTACAAATATAATTGTAGTATAATTATATATTAGACGCCGTCGCTAATCGTTTTGAACACTTTAATAATACAATAATATAAGTGTGATGGTCGAAATTTAATCAAATAACCGAAACAATCGGTTCTGCGCGGTCTGCGGATATAAAATAATAATATATACAACTGCATGTCTGCATATAGTATACTATTCGCGTTCAGTGACATAAAATACAACGATCTGTTAGTCTGATAATAATATAGTTTGTTTATAAGATCGGACCATTATCAGTTTTAATTTATATAGTCTTAAATTCTTAACGGTACCGCGCGAATCTTTAAGCATCGCGTCGCGTTGTTTTTATCAACTCGGTACATGTTTTACGATACAAATCTAAATTATCTGCAGCACCTATAAAAACTATCCGAGCTAAACTTCTCTCAAGAGTAATAAAATAATAATTAAATCGCGTTAATTCCAGCTCTACGGCTCGGCGGCAGTAGCTGCAGCAGTATATACCTTCATATTTTATAACAATATAATATACCTACACATAAAAGTATATAAGGGGGAAAAGAATTATTTTGAATCCGCAATAAACAAATATACAATTATATTATTTATTATATACATTATGTGCAGTACGGCACGTATTCCCGCAGCAGTATAGAAAACGATTTGCTCGAGCGCGAAAAAAAAATTCAACAAGTGTGCCCATTGAAACAATAATCGGCAGACGCGTGTCGTACGAAACAGATGTATATTTTCGAAATTATACGATTCTGCGATTGTCGATGGCGCGACGAGCGCGAGGGGTGGCTTTTTTAACATTCATATTTATATATTATTATTTTGCGCTGTTTAATCTGTGAGGCCGCTCGCGCATATATATATACGTATACGTATGGCGCGTTTAATACTGTTATTGTTATTGTTGGGTATTATTATTATGATTATTATTATTATTATTATTATTATTATTATTATTCCGGGCTATTCGTTTTGTTTTACGATTCGGTTTGGCAAAAATCACGACAGAACAAACGTGTGTGTGTATATATATTGTGTATAAAAATTATATGCGTATATACGCAGCATCGCAAAAGCTCTGCAGGCGTATTCGCATATATATATATATATCCATTCCTCGAGCCATTAAAACGTTTCTCCGTAATACAATGTATACCTATATATAATATAATATGTATATACACAACGAAACGGGCAACAACAGCCATACGCCCATACTGTGTATATATATACGTGCCACGGTAAAAGAAAAACAATATAATAATGATTATTATTACTGTTGTTGTTATATTATTATTATTACGCGCCTGCTATTGAGTGTGTGTATGTGTGTGCGACGAGACTCTAACCCTTTTGCGAAAGCTCGCCCTTCGAATACAAATTCAAAAAGGGCATCGCGCATTATCGAAAAACAAACGTACTTTTAAAACATAAACCTATACAATATATTATTTTAAATAGGTTTACTGCTGCTCACCTATAATGCTACCAGCTACGACTCGGGTACCGCGATTTTCCTTCCTTTTTTCCGACCGTGCGATGTCATCGCAGGCCCATATTACTGCGGCTAATAAATATTACGTAACGTTTCGTTGGCGTGATTTTTTTTCTTGTGTTCGTTCCGCAGTTTTGTTTTTGTCGTTTCCGGCGGTCGATGCCTGGAAAATTACACGCGATAACGTCGGGCGTAAGGCGATTATCGCGCCGCTACGAGTTGAACGGTTTATACCTACATGGCTACATATATACCTGCTGCAGCTGTCCGAGCAGTGCCATTATCCCTGAGCAGCGGCTCGACGATGGTCCTGCAGCACAGCTAGTTCACGTCGCGTCGTCCTCCGATGATTTTAAATACCTATCTGCATAATAATATTAATTGCAATAGAAACGTTTATTATTTATATTATATAATATATAGGTGACGTTCAAAATATGATATGTGGTAAAACGAAAAACGGCCAAAGCTCGGTCGTGAAATATATTACAGAAACGAGTCGAATCTGAAGTCGTACGCGACAATTTTATTCGCCTACTATATTTTATAGGAAGGTATATATGCGATTAGAATATACATAATATTGGTTCCTCGAATTTATAAACATCCGTTTGATGACGTTTCAATAATTATAAAGGTAAAGTATCGGTCAAACATACTCGTAGCTATAACTATATATAAGTACTGTAAAAATCGTTTTACATTATATAATTATATCATATTATTATTGTAATGTGTATTACAGTTTTTAACCGCACCGGAGCTTTTCATTAACGCAGACGTTCAACGCCAGGCTACGTCCTTTCTCCATCATACAATATTATCGTATTAAGTTATTAAAATGTCGCAGCGTGAATTTGAATTTTATAAGCTCTGCGGGCGTTATTATTGTCGAGTAATTATAATATGTTAAACTACGCATCTATTTTCAATCCAGCAAATATGCCGCCGTAGGCATGGACCATTTTTTCAATAAATTAATATTGTATAAAAAAAACTTGATTTATACTTGTTGTTTAGGTTTGCTTTCTAGCAAAACCATGATAATTCATAAATATAGTATCTAATATATAGTATACAATAATGTTACGGGCAATTTAGTCCTGCCCGGGCAATATGAACCGCAAATACAGACAAATCATTTTTTGTGCAATATTTTTTTTTATTTATCATATTATATATCTTATAATTATTATATAATATTGATGGAATAAACAATAAACATAAATGGCACAACGATGTACAAAATAAATAAATAAGTTATTATTTATTATGATATAATCAAATTTAATAAAATTAATTATCACTGTTTTTCACACCATATAAAAAATAGGTAATAATAAAATTATAATTAATAATATATTCAATTATTGATTATTGTTTTTTCCATCAATATTTCATAAATAATTATAAGATTGTAATGATACATTTTAAAAAAAATATTGAACAAAAAATGATTTGTTTGTATTCGCGGTTCAAATTGACCGGGCAATGTACACATTTCCGGTAACGTATATTATATTGTAAATACCTATTGTAAAGAGGTAGTTACAAAAGTATATAAATACAGATTCAGATACTGGCCACAAATTAGCATTTAAATAATTTTCAAATACTTTTATTTTCGGTTATTAATAAATATTATATAAGGTATCAGATCGTGCAAAAACTGTTTATTAAATTATATACAAAATATGTAACAACTCATATAAAATATATTATCGATTCATTCTTTTTATAAATGTAATACTGAAATGTATGTTAATTAAAGTAATGAATGAACAAAATATATTATAAAAGGGTAGTGCATGTGCCCATTATACTCGCTTGTCTCTATCATTAATGCTGTGATAAATACACAGATATAATATATAAAAGAAGGTAATTAATAACATAAAAAATAATAATGCATTCATCGTGGTGACAACCAACAGCTGCTGTTGTATGTGATCTTTCTGCGATAATTATAATATGATACCGATTAACGGAGTAGGTTTTTGAAATTTAAATACAAAAACCCTTAACAGTATTTAGAATACTATCCTCAAATACCATTTTTTTAATGTACCTATTTAAAATATACGCGTTTACCTGAAAAATATTTTAATGCTTTTTCTCAAATGCTTTACCACACTGGTGTAGTGGTGTAGGTGTAATAAGGTTAGCATGCCTAATATCAATTTCTTTTAAAACAAATACACAAAATATAAAAATTGATTTTTTATAACAAACAAAATATTATATGTACCGATGCAACAATAAAGAATAAAACAAAAAATGTGACTAAATTTGTTTTTAAATGTTTAATCGATTTCAAATTTCAGTCATAATATTAAGTATAATTTTGAATTAGCATCTTAAAATAAGATTTTGTATCAACATATGCTTTTATATTATATTATAATAAAGTTTTTATTAGAAACTCTCCGATATGTATTGTATATAATAATAACTTGTAAAACCTTTATTCTCCGTTGTAAATCTCCGCGAATTTTGTTTTAATTCTCTTCCCATAGAATAACTTAATGTTATTTCATATTATTGTTAAAGAAGAATTACAATTAATTTAATAACTATTATGCGTCTTAAAATTATTCATGCTATCCAATAAAATATTTGAAATACTTGTATATCAAGATTCTGTGTAGACTTGTGCGTTACTGCGCGTATTCTTATGAATTCTGCTACAGTTTATTTTTTAAATATTACTCCGATTGCTTTTGCACATCCGACAATATTAAATACCAACTTGAAGAATATTTGTTATTTTAATTTTTTAGTACTTTTCAGACTATGATTTTCTTGAAATTTTCTTGTTAGGTATTTGTAAACACAAATTGAACAACGCTGTACCCATAGTCCTGTTAACATAATTGATATTTCATTACAGAAACTCAAAACTTATAGGTATGAGTACTGCATAATTATAGGTACTAAAAGTCTAAAATATTGTCATTCGTAATCTCGAGGTACAGCATGATGTATACCAATCGCCAAATTTATAACAATGGTCGCTGTTGTGTCTTTTTAAGAAAAATAAAGCTCGACTTTAAAATAAAAAGGTCGGCAAGTGGGTACCGGTTTACTGTAAATTATGTGTCAAATGGGGTCACTGTAATGGACGTATTCAATTTGAATGCAATGCTATAAATTTATTGTATACGAAAAACGATTCTGATTTCTGAGCAAAGATGGTCGTACGCCTATAGGCTTGTATACATATAATTAAGTGTAGGTATTTTATAATATTATTGCTATTAAAATAATTCATTTTACTATTAATAATACAGTAGGTTGACTTAATTTTTGGAGAAAAAATGTCTATTGCATTTGAAAATTGTATTGAGTGTATAAAATACAATAATATATTCTTCAAAAGTTTCAAGCACCTACGGAAAATATTTTTGAATCAAAACGAAATAACTAACATTGTTATTCTTTATTTAAATATCTAATTTCATCCAAATTTGAACTTAAAATGTCTATAAAAATCAACCATATATGACATGTTATGTATTTTAGATTTCTTGGTTACAACATAAACTACTTAAGATTAAGACTTAGTGATAAACCATATTTTTAATTTTCAATCCTTACCTATACAGATTGAACATTTTATATATTTTTAACCACATTCGAGATTTTGATGAATTTTAGTCAAAATGTAACTTCAAATGCTAATAAAAAAAATGTTCCTATACCTATGTATTATTAATATTTTTGAATTGCTATTAAAACAATTTTTAAGGAACCTTGCATTAGTTTTCAAGCTTTTTGACCTAACAAAAATTTATCGAGATTTATAGTAAAAAAAATTAAGAAAACTTAAAATTTCTTATGCTTACAATTAACTTAAAAAGTGTCAAAATATTTTTAAAATTTAATGGTGTATAGAAAATGATAATCCCGACATTCAGTGAAAATTTCTAAAAGGGTCTAAGGTTATTCCTTTTTGAATTACAACAAAATAAGAAAAACGTTCCCTAAGAAATCAGTACCTATTTTACAGGTGAATATCCAGTCTAATTTCAAATACTGATAAAAATTAGTTTTACTTTTTGGTGACTTTTTTTGTGAAAATTAGAAAAACCTAAAGAGAATCTTTTGATGAATTTTGAAATCTTATAATCTAGACAAAAATATTTTTATAAATTTCTAAATAAAAAAAAACATCAAAATTTAGTGGTTTCGACGTATTTTGTCAAAATGCTAACTTCAGACGCTTATAAAAAAAAAAAAAACTATTGTGAATGTACGCTTAATTTTTTTTTAATTTTCACTAACAACGAGTTATGAGAAATCTTGTACTAAATTTTCAAATAATTTGACTAAGCAATACATTTTTTTGTCGACAATAATGAAAAAAAAAACTATCAAAAATGTCCTAGCTTATTTATAGCTCAAAAAAAGACAAAATACATTGACAATTGTATGGTGTTTAGAAAATGCTAATATAAGCCTTTGGTAAAAATTGCATGTATCAACAGTCATTATTTTATGTGTAACACCAAAAAACAAAATTGATTTTTTCAAAAATTATCTTTGCTTAAAAATTCCCGTTTTTCCTTTGAAAACTATTGGGAATTTTTTACTTTTGAGCCCCCCTAAGTACCAACTAGATTAACTTTCCTACCAGAAAAGTTAATGAAAAAAGAAAATCTAAGCACTTTTACTACCCCAAAACGAGATGACAGACAAAAAAAAAACCATTGTAAAATCAATATATTCTTCTCTCCGCTCAGAATCTAAAACTATTTTCGACAATATTGCAGAAAAGTTGTTTACATTTAAATACTTTTTACTTTTTTTTTATATTTTTATAATATGGATAAAATGTTGTTATTTTATCAATATCTAATGGGAAATTCAAAAAACTATATTAGAAACAATAATTGTAACTAAGAATTGTAATTGAAATCTTGTACAAAATAATTCAAAATTATAAACAATCACTTTTGGACTCAATGAAATAACATTTTAGTGAAGGAAATAATTTAAAAATACTGTAGTTTTCGAGTTCACAGACGCTCGTTTTAATTAACAAACCGTAGTATCGATGTTGCAGGAAGTAAATCTAAAAGACGTATAGGTGTACGAAAAAAAACGTTTATTATATAAGGTACCCCCGTATTATAATAATTGCTTAGAATGTGACCATGTGAACGTATAGGGTGGGTAGGTATTCCAAACTTTAAAATAACTATGTAACTTTGTTTAACTATAATAACTAGTTTAAGCTGTATACACAGTAAGCGTATATAGTTATATGGAGGGTACTTAAAAGTCCATTCCAGCTATTCTTCAGCTGTTAAATTGGTCCGTAAATACACTTTAGCACAACTGTTCTTTAACATAATTGCAGTTATTTTAACTCTAATTAAATATTCAATTACAATTACCATAAAATGCATGTTGTTTCTCGGCAATCTATTCTGCGTCGCTTAAGCCACTCACTTCCGCAATACATAAGAAGGTAGATTTTTACAAAAAAAAAAGTTTATATATATAGAGATTAGCCTCGAGACGCAAAACCTATTCACTGATCTATTAAATGCAAAAATAAGCTCGCCCGGCGTGATTGAATATTCCCCGTCCAGAGTTCATCAACAGCTATATAATCGGATTCTCCCATCGCGACGAAACTTTATTTTTTAATTAAACCATACTACAAGAAGTTCTTATCGGACGGACTGAAAACCCTTATATATACAGATATACAGATAGATCGACATTTCAAAGTCCGAAGGGCGATTGCGACAAGCCAATTAAAAAAGAATGTCATAATCAAATATCTTCGTTAACACTGCGAATATTAAAATATTAGTTGCAGTATATACTCTAGGGTGACCATACGTCCCGTTTAAAACGGGAGTGTCCCGTTTTTTATCAACGTGTCCCGTCAAACTTAAAATGGGACGTTTTTTGTCCCGTTTTTAGAAGATAGTTCAGAAATAATCCCGTTATCGGCGTTACCTCCGTATTAATATATTGGCTGCATACGAATTGCGTCCCCTATTTAAAAATTGCGATTTGTGACCTACTAATTGCGTCCCGGGTTTTCGATACGACTATACTAATTGCGTCCCGATTATCCGATATCAGAATATACCTTTGATGATCTCAATCAATAATCGATACGGCTATATGAGTACTTATGAAATAAATGTAATTGGTTAGTGTGTCTTTCTCGTCTCGTTGACAATTGTGAGCTGTTCTATTTCTATTTGAAAATATGAGTTTAATCGCGAGTGACGTTATGATTAGTGAAAAAAATAAAATATTGATTTTTATAAGCGATTTTAAATTTTGTTTTCATAAACTACTGAACAATGTTGGAAGTGTTTCAAAAAAACATTTAAGTCCAATGCTAAATTAAACGAAAAAAATGAAATGTTGGAACGTCCTACTGAACATAACCACGAAAACGATTCTGTAGAAATATTAAACAGACACACATTAAGCAAAAATTTAAAACGAAAAGCAATAGACGATCTCTATAATAAGCCCTCAAAACTCATTCATATAGGGAAAAGGGAATTATCAAATGACGTTTCGACATTGACCAGCTATGATTTAACAATATTTTTATGTACCTACATAATTACGAAATGATAAAAAACAATATTTTTCAACTTAACATTGTTTGGATTACTTTGTTAATCTCTTCCATTCAGCAGTTTATACATCGGACGCAATTAGTGTAGTTGTTAAATATTATCGGGACGCAATTCGTATGAAAAAGGGATCTTGGGACGCAATTCGTTTGCTGCGAATATATTATATAGGTAAAAGAAAAAATCAATTTATGAAACAAATACAAAACAGTATTCTATAGAACAATTTTGTATTAAAATTTGAAACCGAGGTTAAAACGGTGAGCATAACTGCAGTGTTTTCAATGAGATCGAAAGTATAACTGTAAAATATAAAAATTACTAAAAAAAAATTAAAAAATTACTTTTCAAGAGTTGACCGCTAATACTGTTTGTCCCGTTTTTTTTTTTTATATCAAAATGGACACCCTCGTATTCGTATGCACTATGCGTATGCGCGGTACCCAACGGTATAAATATTATAGCCCATTGTTTTTAACGCGTTGGCGACGTATTAGAGTGACCGACATAATCTTATATATAAAATTCTCTTGTCACAATGTTAGTTACCATACTCCTCCGAAACGGTTTGACCAATTTTTATGAAATTTTATATGCATGTTCAGTAGGTCTGAGAATCGGCTACTATCTAAATTTGTATGCTGTGCGATAAGTGGTTCAGGAGTTATGGCGAGTTTAAGTTATTTTGAGATTTACGATGGAAATATTTGTTTATAAATGGTTGCTATTGGTAACCATGGTTGCTATGTATTTGTTTATTTGTAACCAGGGACAACCCTATAAATAAATAGTACATAGAAACCACGGTTACCAATAGCAACCATTTATAAACAAATATTTCCATACTTTCGATTGATTTCGACTAACTAACCTAAGAGGCCATAACTCCGGAACCACATATCGCACAGCGTACAAACTTCACAGAAATCATTTACATATCAATCTTAATATGCCCTAAAATTTTTATCGAAATCAGTTCGGTGGATCTTGAGCTATAAAATACTTAAAATACTATACTATACTTAAAATTATAAAGAGGAAAGATTTGATTGTTTGTTTGTATTGAATAGGCTCCGAAACTATACTGAACCGAATTAAATGAAATTTTGTACATAGATAGTTTAGACACTGGGAAGGATATAGGCTACTTTTTAATACTAAAAAAGGCTGTAAGGGGTTGAAATAGGGATTGGTATGTATTTTGCCCTCAACGTAACACCATTATTAATTTTTTTAATGGGCAACGAAGTGCATTTGATCAGCTAAATCGACCGCAGGTGGATTGCCTACCTGATAATTTACTACTGCTCGCATATATTATCCACGTTTCGATGCAGTGGATTGCCTACCTAGGTGGCTTATAGATGTATGTAAATCACTTGAGGTTAATCTTAACATAATATATGGGCATATGATTCAGGCAACGCTGGAAGGGACAGCTAGGATAGGACAGCTATTATAGCTAACACTTCGTGTCACGAAGTGCACGGGATCGGCTAGTAATATATATTATATACGTTTAGAGTATTTATATAGCCATCACACAGGTAGGTATTAAAACAATGACGACTAAAAAAATGAAATTGTATAATATAATATAATGTTTTTCTCGGTTTAGATGTTTTTTTTTTTTTATTTTACGAATGATAATAATAGCGAAGTTTTCTATCAAAAATAATCCAATTCCTCGAGTGCGATGTACGGAAACTTGCGCGTGTGACACGTGCGGCCGTAGAACGGTCCTGTACAAAATTTGCTATATAGCCAGAATGACAGGTTTCTGTTCTACACCTCAGCTATAAGGTAGTTAAGTCCCAGTCGTAATAGCTGTATTCTATAGGCTATAGTCGTGACTGGAAAGCGTATGTTCATATTATATACAATGATAAGAAACATATTTTATCAATTGAAATTATTTTTGATAATGATTTATAAATCATATTCAATTTTACCATAGTTATTATGTCTATGAATTGTACGCTTTCATTCAAAGGCGTTAAACTTGAACTTATTGAGTTAAAAACAAATTAATTTTACTGTGATAATTTAAAAAAATTTAAAAAAAATGATATTTTAAAATTGTATTCAAAACTTTTACACGTACAAGTGCAGGAACAACTAAATTTCAACCAGATTTTTTCATTATTAGTAAACAAAACACAATCTCAAATTTCACATTAAAAAAAAGTGTAAAACATTTTTATATATTTTTTATTTTTATTATTATTATTACTAT
Source organism: Neotoxoptera formosana (assembly GCA_022818045.1). Taxonomy (NCBI): domain Eukaryota; kingdom Metazoa; phylum Arthropoda; class Insecta; order Hemiptera; family Aphididae; genus Neotoxoptera; species Neotoxoptera formosana. Next base: position 32,631,807 of record CM040631.1, on the reverse strand, counting down.
ATTTTTGGAATATTTAAAAGAATTCATAAATTAATAAAAATCGTATTTTGAATATTTTGTTTTATTTTAAAAATTTGGAACAGGCCACATGTGCCGCCCGTTGGGCATCGGTAAATAATATGTAATAGAAAACATTCGTGGCCCGGATGATAAATTAATTAAACCCCAGCTGGATTGGTCAGAAATTCAAAATAATATTTGAGTTGCGACTATAGGCAAACAATAGTGATTAAACACAAAGATCACCGGCGTTATCGAGTGGGTAATTTTACCCTGTAGGTTCTTGCTTATGATATATTTGCATATTGGGGTTAGGTTAGGTAATTGCAAATTATGAATTTAACATGATTTTCATCGGGCCCTGCAAACCCTAGAGCCGGAGATAGAGTATTACGTTCCATACTGTTGTAAGCGTGACCATATACCAGTGGTTTTCAACCTTTTTAACAACGTAGCACACTTCTTCTCCTACAAAATTTTCGCGGCACACCAATTCATATAATACATGATATAATACCTAGCATATATTTATATATATAATATTTATACATATATAGGTACACTATTTATAATCTATACGCTAATTTTCGCGGCACACTTTAAGGGCGTTCGCGGCACACCGGTTGAAAACCACTGCCATATACTATATTCATTTGAAAAATACGAAATCTCCGGCTGAAAATAAACATTAACTTAGGTACCTATACTAACATAGACCATATTATAGTGTATAATAAATATTAAATCATATTATTTATGAATATACAGTTCTTCTACTATTGGCGGATATTGTAAACAAATTGAATAGGGCACGCTGTCTAGCGGCAAAATTAAGCGACGGTCGCGACTCGAGGGCATACTGCTGAACATGCGCCGAAAGGTTTAAACCACAGATATACCATATACGTATGTTTATTTATATTTGGTTTAAACATTGACTTCTACTCACGAATCAAGATAAACTTAATCTAAACAAGTAAAATAAATAATATCTAAATAATATAATATATAAGTTTATTTTTAATTCGTGCTTCTACTATATAAAGTCTGTGTCTTCAATAAATTCGTGTTTTTATCACGACTAGTGATGGGCGCTACCGACTAATGACTAACGACTTAGTCGGTAATAAACAATAAAAAAATAAGTCGGTTATCGATCACTAACGAATAACAAACCAACTAACGAATAATAAACCAACTAACGAATAATTACTAATGAATAAAATAAATCATGAAGTTTCAACTAAATAAATAATTACTAAATAACTATATTACTATAGTTTATACTCTATAATACAATTACTCATCCGACGTATTCGGCCTACCAAAATAAAACACGACTGAAATAATATATAAATAGAACAATATTAGATTATCGGCGCCTATTATTATTTATCAGACTATTTATAGGGAAAAAATGAGTGTAAAAACAACTGTAAAAAAGGGTTTACAATATTTTTTCTTGTGAAATATCATATCTAATTATCATAATGAACTAGGTATATTAAATACATTTATTTATTAGCTTTAAGAATGTAAGATAAATATTAAACTATTTATATATATTTCTATATTAACTTTGTTTTTAGTTTTTTAGTCGGTTTTCATTAGTTACCTAGCCCTTTTTTGATAGTCGTAAGTCGTTAGTCATTAGTGGTTTTTTGATAGTTATTAGTCATTAGTCGTTTTTTGATAGAATTAGTCGATAAGCTTTATGATGTTAGTTGGTCATGGTAATTGTAACCAACTGTTAGTCGGTTTATTGGAATAAAATATAACTATTAATCGGTTATTCAAATCATTCGGTAGTGCCCATCACTAATCACGACTATGACAGAAAGCATATTTTCCTTTATCGTCCGGATGAATCGTCCAACGTAAGCTTTTTTGTTCCTGCAATGTAATGTTCGAATTTATCGGAGATTCTGAGGCGAGTTTTCTGCTAATACGATATCATTTTACTTTTACATAATATAATATATAAATTATAAATAATAACATCTTGAATTTTTGTAAAATTTAATAAAAACGATTTAATTTTGTTTCTTATCAACTAAATTACAAAATATGTACGTGTTGCATTAGTCTGATTCGTTACACCATCGGCTATTGTGTGACTTTTGAGTGTCATCGACCTGCACCGTTGAGGAACTCTTACGGATGACGATTATGAAATCCTCAACCTTTGGACACTGGTAGCCTCGTGGTCGGGAAATGGCTTGATGACTACGGCACTGCTCACCCGAGTCCGGTGACTTCGCAAAGGCGTCATTCCGTGATATGCTGCGTCGACTGGATTCGCAGTTGCGTTCGGCGGAAGCGGCGTCTCTTCTCTGGGCCTCCGCTTTCACTTCGATCGTGTTATCGGCATTATAATTGTTGTTGTGCAGCGGACGCTTTGTTGCCGGTTCGTTATTGTTACAACTGTTGTCGGTCCTAATTACATTGCAAACACAATCGATGACAAAGCCACCCTGTGGATTTTTACGATTGTTGATTTCGCCTTTCGAACTTTGGCGTCCTCTCAGATTTGATGTTTGGCATTCTCTGTATTCGTCCTGATATGGTCGTCGTTCTCTGGTACCATCCTGGGAAGGTCGACATTCGCTTGTGTCGATCTCCGATTGTTGACAATCTCTACTATTGTGCTGCGATAGGAGACGTTCTCTGGTGTCATGTAGTGGCTGTCTCTCACCGTCCAAATTCTGCTGTCCACATTCGTCGTACTGCGACGGTTGACGATTTCTAGTTTCGCACTGCGACAGTTGACGATCTCTAGTTTCGCACTGCGATGGTTGACAATTTCTAATGTCGTACTGCGACGGTTGACGATCTCTAGTTTCGCACTGCGACGGTTGACGATCTCTAGTTTCATACTGAGACAGTTGACGATCTTTAGTGTCGTACTGCGACAGCTGACAGTCTCTAGTTTCGTATTGCGAGGGTCGACGTTCTCTAGATTCGTCCTGCAACGGTTGACGATCTCTAGTTTCGTACTGCAACGGTTGACGATCTCTAGTTTCGTACTGCGATGGTTGACGTACTCTAGTGTCGTGATGCGAAGGTCGACGTTCTCTAGTGCCGTGATTCGACGGTCGGCGTTCTCTTGTATTGTGCTGCGATACTCGACGTCCACTGTTGTCGTGTTGTGACCTTTTCTCGTAGCCCAAACTCCGCTGTCGGCGTTGTTTCGTCAATTCTCGTTGTTTGCGCTCGATGCATCCCATCAATTGCACCCGACGCTGTTCCACCCTACACAATTCTTCTTCAAACTCTAGTATCGAATTCGATCTGTTGGTAGCTGTCTGCGGGTTGTTTGACGCGGACGGTACAGATCGTCTGTCGGTCAGACCCGTGGACATCGATCTGTAGCCCGCCCGCGACGAATTTATACTCTTTTGACGCTCGTCATCGAAACCCGACTGACGGCCACGGCTCTTCTTAACGTAGGCTCTTGTTTGCTCTATTGCTGGACTGCTTTCCTCGCGCGTACTAACTGAGAACCCAGACGAAGCCCTGTTCCTGACATGCCCACTAATTCCGATGGCCCCCGCTCTGTCGCAGGCATTACTCTCCGCTGTGTCATTTTTACAGAAGTCCGCTATTGCAGGCCTCTCGTCGAAACTGCAGCTCCTCGGGTTAGCTTGCATAGAGTCTCGAACGTTGCTCGCCGTACATTCCGAGTACGCGTCTGGCATCTCGTCGAAACTGCTCCTCGGTTTAGCTTGCATTGAGTCTCGAACGTTGCTCGCTGTACATTCTGAGTCCGGCTGCGGCAAACGCTGCTCTTTGTCGATATTCTGTTCTCCCTCACACGGTCCGTCATTATTGTCCACTGGGCTGTATAACATTTTAGTTTTCGTATGGTATTTAATGTAATTTATTAGTTCGTAAATTTGTTAAAAGTATTTATCGAGTGTTTACTGCGTTTGAATTTTTATTTTAAAATGTTAAGTTAATCTATATGTGTCAAAATAATATGTTGTGAAGATTTAAAAAATGTATTGCCTAGTAATTTAGCTATAGTAATATATATAGTATACGAACAGAATAAATACTATAGTTTAATCTTTATACATAGCCAACAGTACTACAAACATCGACAAAAAATATAAATAAATATGTTTATTTTTGAAAATTATAGATCCGCGAATACATAAGCTAGAAAACAATTCATGATTATAGGTATGTAATGATTTTAATTGACAAAAAGTCCATAAAACTATTATAATACCTATAATATATAAGTGGCAACTATATTCATTTACATTATAAATAATAAATCATCAATACTGTTTATATAGCTGTTGAGCAAAGATATTAGATAACTAAGTTGTACTTTAACTTACTCGTATACAACTTTAAAACCTTAGTATTAAAAGTACCTAAAAAATAGATTTAAAAATATATATATATATATATATATATATTATACATTATACCTACAACATCCTCATTCCTCATTTAAAGTGATTTATACAACGCATTATATATAGGTGGATACCCTTGTAGTACCCGCAGTGCTAGAATTGGAAATAAAAATGAAAGGGGAAAGAAAGAATGGATACGCTAAAATATTCTTGAAAAATAAGGATTACTCCGTCCCCCGCACGACCCCCTCCGGATTCATAAGCACGGCAGTACCTATGTCCTATAAGTACATAATTAATGCATTTTTAAAATGTATTTAGTGATATATAATATACAGTTATATTGTACCTACATGCATATTTTATAAATATCATTTTAAAAATGATGATTTTGATTAAAAAAGAACGTTATAATCAAATATTTTCGTTAACACTGCGAGTATAGAATATTAAAATATTAGTTGCAGTACCTATATAGCTGTGCGTATGCGTTGTATATTATTTTATGATGTCCGTCCGTTTTGGTGTATACGCGTCCAGTGATAAAATAGTGATTATTTATACTGATAAATATAAAGTACTATAAAAATATTATATTATTATATCGGACGGATTATTAATGATGCGATAATAATCTGTTGCGGTACCCTGCAACAGTATAAATATTATGGACCAAACGAAACGATAATCGCGATTACGACCAGTCCGTTATTTTTAACTTGATGGCGACGTTTTAAAGTGTATAGACCGACATAGTAATGTATAATATATACGTTTAGAGCTGTATATAGCCATCACACATTTTGGTATTATATTATATAGAACCGTTCTACGGCCGCACGTGTCACACGCGCAAGTTTCCGTGTACACCCAACTCGAGGAATTGCATTATTTTTATAATAGAAAGCTTCGCTATATATTATCATTCGCTCGTTTTAAGTTTCTTCGTCGTCACGCCTATAATACACACGCTGTCCATATACCTCTAACGCTTAGAAAGTCACGGTTGCGCGTAGTGTCATCGGCGGATCTGCACAGGCTGTTTGGAAGGCCTGAGCTCTCAGGTGTCCGTTGGATATCATATTATTATGTTGCACCCATATAATACATACACATTTTTTTTGTCACAAACGTACAGATATTTTTTGTATTAAAATTCGCTTGTTTTAAGTTTTTTTCATCGTCACACCAATAATGCACACGCTGTCCTAACTCCTAGATCAGCGTTTCCCAGCCGCTGTAACGCGAGGCCTCCACAGGTGTGCCGCGTTTGATTAATTAAACAAATTAATATTTATAATAAATTAAAATATGATTCTACATGAGTTTTGCTAACCTAAATAAACACAATATTTTAACTTATTCACTTTTGATTTGCTGATATGATAAAATACTATAATAGTAATAATAAAAAAATAGTCAATGTCACGTGTGGGTCTGCTAAATATAGATTAGGATTAGACGGATTAGTGGGTTGGTCTACGTCATCGATGGTCAGTATTTGATTACCTCGATAAAAAAAATACATTCCTGGCGGCATAAATATATAAAATCTATCCTTAAAGTTGTTTGGATATTACGATATTATAGACATGTAACACAACATGATAATATTTAACCTCCATTGTACCTACCTCTTATTATGGATTTAATTTTTTTGTACATAAATTTAAAATATTGATAGATAGGTAAATATGTATAATAGAGCATAGAATCCATTCGTGGCCTGGATGATAAATTAATTAAACCCCAACTGGATTGGTTGGACTATATAGGCAAACAAGTGGCTAAACACAAAGATCGCCGGCGTTATCGAGTGGGTAATTTTACCTTGTATGTTCTTGCTTAGTTGCTCATGATATATTTGCATTTTGCATAATGGGGTTAGGTTAGGTAATTGCAAAATATGAATTGACATGATTTTCATCAGGCCCTGCAAAACCTAGAGCCGGAGATAGAGTATGGGGTTCCATACTGTTGTAATCGTGACCATACTATTCGTTTGAAAAATACGACATCTCCGTCTGAAATAAATATTAACTTAAGTACCTACTGACATAGACCATAGTGGATTATAAATATTAAATCATATTGTTTATGAATAAACAGTTCTTCTACTATTGGTGGAAATTTTATAAGAAACGAATAGGGCACGCTGTCTAGCGGCAAAATTAAGCGACGGTCGCGAGCATACTGCTGCTGAAAAAGCGCCGAAAAGTTTAAACCACAGACATATAAACATCCGTATGCTTATTTATATTTGGTTTAAACATTGATTTTTACTCACGAATCAAGATAAACTTGATAAATTTAATATATCTATTATCTAAATAAGTAAAGAAAATTATAACTAAGTTTATTTTTAATTCATGCTTCTACTATATAAAGTCTGTGTGTTTAAATCGTGTTTATATCACGACCATAACGAAAAGTATATTTTCCTTTATCGTCCGGATAAATCGTACAATACCTATTCCAGAAACGATGATGTAAACTTTTTTGTTCCTCGCAATGTCATGATCGAATTTATCGGAGCTTCTACGGCGAGTTTTATAATGCTAATACTTATCATAATACTTTTACTTATAATAATAATAACATTTTAACTTTTCGTAAAAATTAATAAAAACTATTTTGTTTCTTATTAACTAAATTACAAAATATGAACTTATAATATAAGTGTTCCATTAGTATGATTCGTTACACCCTCGGCTATTGTGTGTCTTATGAGTGCCATCGACCACCGTTGAGGAACCAGTAACGTTTATCAAATCCTCAACACTTGGACACTGGTAACATCGTGGTCGGGAAGTGGCTCGATGACTACGGCGCTGCTCGCCCGAGTCCGGTGACGTCGCAGTGGCGTCATTCCGTGACATGCTGCGTCGACTGGATCCGCAGTGTCGTTCGGCGGAAGCGGCGTCTCTTCTCTGGGCGTCCGCTTTCATTTCGATCGTGTTATCGGCATTATAATTATTGTTGTTGCACCGCGACGATTCCTGAGCCGGACAGCAATTGTTGTTGCCAACGCTGACGCCTCGCGCTGACTGCTCGTAAGACTTATCGTGAGGACGCTTTGTGGCCGGTTCGTTATTGTTACGACTGTTGTCCGTCCTAATTAAATTGCAATCACAATCGATGACAATGCCCTGTGGATTTTTACGATTATTGATTTCGCCCTTCGAACTTTGGCGTCCTTTCAGATTTGATGGTTGGCATTCTCTGTATTCGTCCTGATATGGTCGTCGTTCTCTGCTACCATCCTGGGACGTTCGACGATCTCTAGTGTCGTACTGCAACGGTTGACGATCTCTAGTGTCGTACGGCGAAGGTCGACGTTCTCTAGTGCCGTGATTCGAGGGTCGACGTTCTCTAGTGCCGTGATTCGAGGGTCGACGTTCTCTAGTGCCGTGATTCGACGGTCGGCGTTCTCTAGTATTGTGCTGCGATACTCGACGTCCTCTGGTGTCGTGTTGTGACCTTGTCTCGCAGCCCGAACTCCGCTGGCCGCATTCGTTTTGCAGTGATGATCGCTCTTTCCTGTTTTCTATCGTCAGTTCTCGTTGTTTGCGCTCGATGCACTCCATCAATTGCGCCCGACGTTGTTCCACCCTGCACAATTCTTCTTTAAACTCCAGTATCGAATTCGATCTGTTAGTAGCTGTCTGCTTGTTATTTAACGCGGGCTGCACAGATCGTCGGTCGGTGGTCGGGTCTCTGTCCGTAGACATCGATCTGTGGCCCGCCTGCGTATCGATGTCACGTCGCGACGAATTTATACTCTTTTGACGCTCGTCATTGAAACCCGACCGACGGCCACGGCTGTTCTTAACGTCGGCTCTTGTCTTGTCTATTGCTGGCCTACTTTCCTCGAGCGTACTAACCGCGAACCCAGACGAAGCCCCTTTCCCGTTTCCTCTATCGCAGCAGTTACTCTCCGCGGTGTCATTTTTACAGAAGTCCGCTATTGCAGGTCTCTCGTCGAAACTGCAGCTCCTCGGGTTAGCTTGCATAGAGTCTCGAACGTTGCTCGCCGTACATTCCGAGTACGCTTCTGGCATCTCGTCGAAACTGCTCCTCGGGTTAGCTTGCATTGAGTCTCGAACGTTGCTCGCTGTACATTCCGAGTACGCGTCTGGCATCTCGTCGAAACTGCTCCTCGGTTTAGCTTGCATTGAGTCTCGAACGTTGCTCGCTGTACATTCTGAGTCCGGCTGCGGCAAACGCTGCTCTTTGTCTATATTCTGTTTTCCCCTACAAGGTCCGTCATTATTGTTCACTGGGCTGTATAACATTATAGTTTTCGTATGGTATTTAATGTAGTTTATTAGTTCGTTAATTTGTTAAAAGTATTTATCGAGTGTTTACTGAGTTAGAAATTGTATTTTAAAATGTTATGTTAATCTGTATGTCAAAATAATATGTTGTGAAGATTTAAAAAATGTATTGCCTAGCAATTTAGCTATCGTAATATATATAATAGTATACGAACAGAATAATTACTATAGTTTAATCTTTACATAATATAGCCAACTGTACTACAAACATCGACAAAATATAAATAGATATGTTTTTTTTGAAAATTATAGATCTGTTTATTACATAAGCTAGAAAATAATTCATGAGTATAGGTAGGTAATGGTTTTAATTGGCAAAAAGTTCGTAAAACTATTATAATACCTAATATATATAAGTGGTAATTATATTAATTTACATTATAAATAATATAGCATCAATACTGTTTATATAGCTGTTGAGCAAAAAGAACTGAGTTGCACTTTAACTTACTCTAATAAAACTTTAAAATCTAAGTATTTAAAGTACCTAAGAAATAGATTTTAAACCGCTGAAGTACCGGCAGTGCTAGAATTGTAAATAAAAATGAAAGGAGAAAGAAAGAAAGGATACTCTAAAATATTTTTGAAAAAATAAGGGTCACTCCGTCCCCATCGGGAATCATAAGCACTGGCTGTACCTATAAGTACAAATTAATGCATTTTTAAAATGTATTTAGTGATATAAATAATATACAGTAATTGTACATAGGTACATATCTTATAAATATCATTTTAAAAAAGATGATTTTGATTTTTGGATTCTAAACAAAAGCAAAACAACGTTATTTTTTTGCCAATTTTGGTTTTGGTTATATTTAGGTGTTTATTTAACGAAAAAAAAACTAAAAACTGTAACAGCTAATAGGTAGGTATACTGAAAAATGTCCCACTCATAATTGATCAACGATGTAGGTACATAACATATAATACCTATATGAATCTTCCGCCTTGGCACCAATAGTGGAACGACGATCACGGCATCATAGAACAACTTGGAGAATAGAGGGAAAACCCCAGGGATACGGGATGCTCTCATCTGGGCTAGGTCAAAACAGGATGGAGGAATTCCCACAGGGAAGAACCTCACAAAAACTCGATAAACTTGACAATATTGTAAAGTCCCGCCTACCAACCACTATCGGCTTTGACGCTGTTAGCATATACTATATGTCTATAAATATAGAGCCTACCTACATTTGTACTGTCATTGCATTTATATAATAAACGGTGGCGGCGTCCCAGAAATAATGCAAAAGCTTTGGTTGTTGGTTCAAAATGGAAAAAAAAATATGGTACATGATATAATATGAAAATTGGTCGATCGTTAAATATTGAAAAGATACACGTCACACATACCAAATGCAGCACTCGACCACCAATGATAGCTGTTACTCTGCATATTTGTGTGTAGGTAATAATGTATAATCACTATAATCATGACACCATTACGTATTATGTATTAAATATTGATGTATTATAATTAGGTATACATCATTATTATCAAACAATTTTAAATAACGTCGATATGAACATTTCGTATTTTCGTGCCCCTAATTATTATAATATAAATGTATAAATAAGTTCAGCACGCTACTAAGTTTTAGACTCTGAGAGGAGCGATTAATGTATTGATTTTACAATGATGATATGTTTTTTTTCTGTCTGTATACACGCAGTAAGTTGTCGGAATAATACTTCGATTTTCTTCATCAGTATATCTTTTCTGGTAGGAAAGTGAATATAGTTGGGGTACTAGGGAGGTCAATTTTTGAAAATTCCCAATAGTTTTTAAAAGCGTCAGAAAAAACAAAACAAAAATTAAGGAATTTGTACGTAACACTGATTTTTGAGAAAATCGATTTTGTTTTTTGGAGTAAATCAAAAAAAATGACTGTAGAAACATGACATTTTCACCTAATGTTTATATAACTATTTTCTATACACAAAAAAAATTTCAATATATTTTGACTCTTTTTGAACTAGACATAATACATTTTCAGGTTTTCATTATTGTTGATAAATTGTCGGTACCCACTTGTCGACCTTTTTATGATTGCATATTGAACAACGTCCAATTCTCTGAATTTTATAATTTTATTTCTATGTAGGTACTTACAATTTTCTTTGCTCCGACCACGGTCTTGTCTAATTTGTTGTTAAATTATTTTAAATAAATAATACTAATAATTTTAATAATAGTCAAATGCCAACAGTTGTACGCGTGTATAATAAAGACAATCAATTTGTACCTATAATAAATTTTTACGAATTCGTGCAGCTATAGACAATAATATATTATACTTATAGGTTTTTAAATGAGTTACTTATTATTAAAATCCATAATAATATTTCATGGAGTAATAACAGGTAACCGATAACCAGATACACTATATAGTTTAATTTATCCAGTGACCTGTACAGATTTTTATAATCATAAATATTAAATCATTATTAATTATTATTTATTATCGATTTTGTATTATAAACAAATAGTTATTTTCTCAATATCCATTGTACGATAATGCAATCGGATTTTTTTTGTCGTTACGTTGGTCACATCAGTCACATTTTGGCGCGGTTTTCATTATTTATTTATTCTTATCACCACGAAGTTATATTTTTAAATTATCTTTATTACTCATTAGTTATTAGTCTTATTTTGCATTCGTTGTTGCTAGTTAATTATTTCATTTCGCGATTCACTTTCTTAGATCGTGCTTCAATACTATTATACATATTTTATACTTATCTATGACTTCAGTAGTACACTAGTTATGCTTCAATCTTTGTGACGTAAGTATTCGTATAGTCTATTAGTGTAGTTTGCATAAAAAAATATAAAAATCAGTCTAGTCGTATTCGAAGTTTGTCCTCACACTTGTGAATTGTGTTTGAAAAGTATTCATCGACATATTTATTCCTTTTGTAATCCCAGTTAATTTGGCTAACTAATCGATAATAGTTATTCTGTTTTGTGTAGTCGAACAAAAGAGATGGCTTTAGTTCATGCAGAATTGACCGCCACTTGCAATTCATTAGGGTGTGCAGGACCTAATAGGTATTGCATTGATCCACAATGCTCAGGTATCTACTTGGTTACAAATAAATGTGTATAAAACACTTTCAATTTGAACTCTGGTTATTTTTTCGCAGAGGCCGTTCGTGATCTTATCAAGTTTTTGAGACGTGATGGTGATGACCATGAAATCCGTCGCCACCTTGGAACAGCGAATATTGTAGAGACTGATTTATTGCCAATACTCGTTGAATACTCAGACGATTCAGATTTGTTTGATTTGGTCATTCGACTGCTAGTCAATCTTACAACGCCTGCATTGTTGATATATAACGAACAGCCGCCCACTGAGAAAACACAGAGCCAATATTACTTACAAATGTTGTTGCACCTACAAAAATACAAAAGAGCATTTAGAGACGTCAATGTCTGGAAAGTAATAGTGAATAAATTGGCAGAAGTCATACAAGCGGTATGTATGACATTCATATATACTTACAAAATTTAACATTAGTTAATAGTGTATTAATTTTATTGCAGGAGTACCATGAAAAGGGAGAAGAAAAAGTATTGTCCACAGTGAGACTTCTCATTTTAGTCCGCAATATACTACATGTGCCTGCGGATAATGATGCTGAGTGTAGACCTGACAATGATGCAAACTTACATGATCAAGTAAATTAATATTAATCTTTTTATAATACTATAATAACTAACATTTGATAACTCTGAAAATGTTTAGGTCTTGTGGGCATTGCATCAGAGTCAACTGATTGATATCATCATGTATATAACATGCTCAGTTAATGAAGAGCAGTACTATTTGCATGCATTAGAAGTGAGTATTTAACCAGTTATCATAGTACGGTTGTTTAAACCAGTTCAACATTTTTATTTTAAATAAATATTCAAGAATATCTATAATAATATAATAGTATATTTTACTCTATATCTGTTATTTAAAAAAAATTCATAGATTATTTCACTTATGCTTCGTGATCAAAAAGCAGCAGAACTTGCAAATGCTTCAGTCAATCGTACTGAGACTGAAAAGCAGAGAGATGAGCATGATCTCAAAATGGTGATGTCTAAAGAACGAAAAGAAAAGTTGGATAAGCTTAAAAAGTATAGTGGATCACGCCATTCAAAATTTGGTGGCCGATATGTTGTTTCTGGTATGAAATCAATTGGTGAAAATGATATGGTTGTTTCATCAATGGCGTCTAACATCAATAAAGCTTTTGACCGTTACAAGGTTTGTTATCACATTAATAATTATACATTATACATTAATAAAATGTATCTTAATGCCAATTGTGTATGAGTCGCACACTTAATTATTAATGTTATTTTTATTAATTCCTTTCAGAAACCTCTTAAAACTCCTCGTAACAGATTACCTCTGAGAGATACCGGTATTGAACGAAAATCTGCATTTAGTGTTAGACTCTTCTTAAAAGAGTTCTGTGTTGAATTTTTACATGGTGCATATAACATGTTAATGAAGCACGTCAGAGTGAGAATTTTTTATTCATTTTTAACTAGTACCAATTGTAAATATTAAATTCAATATAAATTTTTATTTAAGGAAATGTTAGTGCGTTCAAAAGGCCAACCTAATGATGAGTCATACTATTTTTGGGCAATGCAATTTTTCATGGAATTTAATCGCAATTACAAATTTGAAATTAAATTAGTTAGGTAATATTTCTATTTACCATTTACTTTAGATGCTGTATTAGATATTATATTTCAATTTTTCCCCAGTGAAACTATGGCTTTAAACATATTTCATTTTGTCCAAGAACGCATTGAAGAAAGCCGTGAAAAATTGATAACCGATAAAAAAAAAATTCCTATTTGGTCTAAACGCATGCATTTAGGACTTAAAGCTTATAAAGTAAGTATATATTGGGTATTTTATGATAAACCATTGAATTAAGTTAATATTCATATCTTCTTTAGGAATTAATGGAAACACTCGTAGTGATGTATCAAAGTAAAAATCCGACATTAGAATCTAGTGCTCGGACAATTTTAACTAATTTATTTTATATGGTTGAGTATAGAGATTTGCTATTGAGTTTGCTAAATTTATATGATGAAGTAAAATTCTCACGGTAAATACTAATATAATACTTTACTTTCTTAAAATTGAAACATATTTATATGTTTTAGAATGTATCTCAAGGATCTTATAGAAACAAATCATGTCTTTATGAAACTATTAGAGCATCTAGGCAAAAAACAGCGTAATTTGATTGTGCAGTGCAAAACAAGAAAGAAGAAGACATCCAAAAGTAAAACATTTGATAAATAATAAATTATTCATTATCCCCGTTTTAACTATTTATGTATTTTTTTAGAAACCAAAACTGCTACTCAAGTTACTCCAAAAAATGATGATGATATGTGGAATAATGTCAGTCCAGACCTTAAAGAAGTCATTCAGATACGTGAACTAGTTGTTGATGCCATTGAAGCAAGACCTTATGATCCTATATCAGAAGTGCCAATGGAAGATCAAAAGTAGTTGACTATTTTTTTTTTTTATATATATTTTATTATTATATTTATATCAAATTTTTTAAGAGTTGAAGCCATGCAACGTATACGATTGCACATAAGAAATAAACGTTTGGAAGAATCTGTACAACTATTAAGAGCTTCTAGGTAAGTAAAAGTTTATACACATACATACAGTGGTGCCCAACCATATGACTTGGTTTAACAGTCACTACACATTGAAATTAATGGAAGAATAATATTCAAAGAAAAATATTTAATAAATGTAAGTTGTTAAGAAAAATGCATATGTGTAGGTCACTTTTATGATTAATTTCAGTCACTTAATCACTTTCTTAAATAGCTTAAACCATGTCGAAACCCTGATGATACCTATTCCTTGGTATATTAATATTTACTAATATAACCAATAAAATTCCATTTAATTTTGAGGTTTAGAAAGGGTTGGTGGGTAAATTTATGTCTTGCTACACCTGAAAAATATTTCTTGAGCGCCACTGCATTTATACATACATATATTTGTTTTATAATTAATATGGTTGTTGACTTCTTAAATTATCCAATTAAAAAACATAATATTCATCGTTCTTAGAAATTATAGTTTAAATTAAAAATCCTTCTTACAAAGTTACAAATATAAATATTTATTATATTATATTATACTCTGTCCGGCAAGAGAGCACATCCAAATGACGGCACTTCGTCGTCTCGTGGTCTCATTTCCCCAATTGTGACAACAATGGTGGCAGAGTACGAAGAGTGGCTCTCTGGCTAGTATAGTGGTGGGAATACGCGAAAAAAGTTAAGTTTTGGTTGCCACCTAGATGTACTCCCTCACTAGACAGAGTATAGTAAATGCTTAATGTTTTTATTACATAAATGTGTATGTTCAGGGAAGTTTGGCCTGAAGATAGTTATTTCGGAAAACCAGGGCTAAATTGCGATGATGAATTAGACATTTTAAAACAGATATTCTATGCTGATCTTGGAACGCCCATAGGTATAACTTACATTTCCATTTTTGCATGCTATGGTTTAACTATTTGATAAACATTACTTGGTATTTTTAATTTCAGGTTATGATGAAAACATTACAGAATCTAATGATTTAAATGATACTGAAAATATTAATGTTGGTGGTATGTTTGGTATATTTATGAACTCTGATAACAATTGTTTTGGATATTATATTATTTATACTAGAAATGAATGGATCATTTGAAGTACTGTACTCAATTCCCTATAAATTGTTATTCTTTTATAGATACAATATTTTGAAAAAGCATCAACAAGAGTTATGAATACTTCAAATAATATAAATTTAAAAAAAAATTAAAACAAATTGATAAAGAAAATTAGTGTTGAATATGAATAAAATTATCCTTTATAACTTAATGTATTTATCACTTAATTTTTTAATTATTTTAATTTGATAAAATAACAATAAGTTATAAGTATGCTGTTAAACTAAATTACTATCACCAAGTTAGATTAGATCATTCATAAATCTTTAAGCTTATAAAAAAAATATTGTTATTTTATGTTAATAATACCAACCAAATTATTTTTGTAGACGAAGAAGAAGATGATGATGAAGAAGAATCTAGTCAAATTAGAACAGAAGAAGCAAATTTTGAATTCATAGATTTTGTAAAAAAGTATATTTATTATTTTCAATTTTATTTTAAATTAATGCTTTTCAAATTTTCATTTCTAAGTTTAACCTGTTACTTTTAAGATTTGCAAAACCGAAAGTTTTACAAAGCTGCTGTCAACTCTTGAAAGAATTTGATAGTAATTCTACATATACCAATCATGCAATAGTGAAACTCCTCCATCGCATTACTTATGACTGCAAGTATAGTGCTTTGATGTATCAGGCTTCTGTTTTTCGAGTTTTTCAAAAAATATTTTCGTCCAAAAATCCTAGTCATAAAGTAATATTTATTAAAAATTTTAATTTTAAAATGAACTTTGTATTTAAGATAATATAAACCATTTTTTTTAAGGAATTAAAACATTTTGCTACATTTATCATGAGAAAATTCACAGAAGTAGCCCAAAAAAATAAGAAAGTCTTTATGGAAATATTGTTCTGGAAAGAATTAAAAGTGGCGTTTGAAATTGAAGAAGGATATGACGCAGATCAAAAAACTAAAACAACAAATTGGAGCGAGGAACAAGAAGATGAGCTACATAGACTACATGAAGAATATGCACGAGATATGCCCGATGAAGGTAAATAATATCTATAGGATTTCCAATTTCCATTTCAGTCAATTTAATGGGTTGTAATGTTTTTGTAGATGAAGTGGTTTGGATATGCAAGAACCTAATTAGACAAGACCGTTCAAAAATTAGTGTTATTAAAAAACTCAAACAACTTGAAATTATTCCAATAAAAGTAAGGATGTTCTTAAACATTTTAGTTATGTTATTCTTTATTATTTTTTTTTTCAGAAAGCAAAAAAAATTATCAGAGAATTTTCTGAAGCTGAAATTGTACAAATTACTCAATTATTTCAAGAATTCAAAGATGCAAGCAATCCAATACGTTTAATCATGGTTAAATTAGATGTGAAACGTCCAAGAAATCACATAATTGATAAAATGCTTGAATTGGGTTTAATTCAAAATCGAGAAGAGATGAGGAATAAAAAACCTAAAAATTCTAATAAATGTACTCAATGATATTTTCATTAATTTAATTTTAAAATAATAATTATGTTTTTTTTTTAGCTAACAATAACCAAAATAATTCTAGTGATGAAAGTAATGATGATTTGGATTCGGATAACGATGATACAGAACCTACTTACCATAGTTTAACTTCTGTTTATATATTGAATGCTATTAAAAAAGTAATAGATAAAAATATGAAACCAGCTCTATTATGGTTGATTGAGAGCTTGGATGAGGCAGCAGACGATTTGGATGTAGACGAATCTGATATTCCCCTATTGCCATTGACTGATGAATGTATGACAGCTGTTAATGATATTGATTTTCAAGAAATGATGCAAATATTAGGCATACATAAACCTTCAAGTATTCAGGTAACACATACACTAAATCCAATAATAATTGTTTGATTATAAACTAACAAAAACTTATATTTTAAAGGAAACCTATTGGCGTTTACCGGGTAGATGGCAAGCAAATGATATTCGCCAACGATCTGTAGCTATCAAGAATGCGATTGAAGGCAATTTCGTAGCCGATGACTTGAATAATACAACTAATAGAGTTGATGACAGTAGTGATGAGGACGTTGGAGCAACATTTGATAGGATAAGGAAATCTCTGGCTCAAAACATTGTAAATGATGATCGAGAAACAGTTAATACATCTTTAAACACAAACTCTCCAAAAATTGAAGAAAAATCCAATAATCCTGACTCTAGTAAAGAAAAAATTGGATTCAAAAAAAAAATTGGTAGAAATATATATTTATTAGAGGATAGTGATGTTGAAGATGATGTTACTCCTGTAAAAGTACCTTCAGATGATAGTAGTGACAATGAAGTTAGTAAGCATAATTTTTCGATGAAAAAATTATTAGAAGACAGTGATGAAGATGACTTGGAAAAGAGTATTGTTCCAATAAAAAAAAAGAAAACAGTATTCGAAGACAGTGATGAAGAAGATACAGAAGCTATTCCTAACCAAAAAAAAAAACCAGATCATAATATTTTAGAACAAGTTGATAGTGAACAAAATGTTGTTTCTTTAAAAACTGTAGTAGATGAAGTCATTAATGCAGACGACAGTGACACGGAAAAAAATGTCGTTTCAACAAAAAAGAAAGCGGAAACCTTATTAGAAGATGCCACAGATTTTAGTTTAGGATCTCAATTAGATGGAAGCGATGATGAAGGTTTTGACAAGAATCATAAAAGAAAGCCATCGTTGACAAACAGTGACTCTGAAGAGGAAATTGGTGGGTTTGTGAAAAAAACCAAATACATCATAAATGATGACAGCGACTAAGCATGTCAATAAACTTTTATTTATTTTCAAAAGTATACAATAATATATTAAAATAATAAACAGTTTAAAAAAAAAAGTAATATAGATATATATATATGTGTGTATGTGTACCTTAAATAACATAGGTATATTGTTTTATTCCTAATAATTCCCAAAATGCCCTATTTCATCTCACGTATATTATTATGTTACTTTTATTACTCAATTATACATACTATAAATATATATATAAATGTACACATAAGTATAAACATGTATAGTATTAAATAAATTCTTATAATAAAATATAGGTAGTGTTATTCATTGTTACCGATGGGGTACTTCGATAAAAGCACGACAACAACAATTATTATTATTATTGATGAATAATTAAGGTGTGTGCGTAAAACATATATTAGAACAGACGGGATAACGGCGGCGGTATAATAATAATATTACATCATGCGCGTCTACTACGGAGTACAAGAATATACCTTCTGCACGGCCGGCGGTATTGTCTCCTTCGTTTTCGAGTTGGCCAGCAGACAGTCTCCCAAGAGTCGAGGACAAGAAATGCGACCGGACCGGATGCCGTCGGCCGTCATTAATAGGTCGTAATTGATTTCATCGCTAACGACAGAGTCGCGTCTGCCGGGACAAAAATCATAATAAAATATTTCATTTGTCGACCCAAAAAAAAAAAATAAATATCATGTTTTGTGGTCGTGTGTCGCGATGATATTATATATTATTATTATTATTATCGTTCATACTTGTACGACGGGTGTTCTTGGATGAACCGACGTATCCAGCTGGCCGTCGTGTCGATCTGGCCGGACGCGCGGCGCGAGATGAGCTTTAGATACTGCTGGATGGTGCAATGCGTGTCCGTATCGACTTCCATGCTGGACAGGTAACTGTGAATCAACGGGATGAGGCCCGGGAATTCGCCCGTCTGAAAACACATTTGGGTTTATTTTGGGTTACACGAGTGCGGCGACTGTGTGTGCTGGTCGGGCCAGACAAATATCGTGTTGTTAATATTTAGGGCTCGGCAGTTAAAATATTGTTATACGCGGTCTCGACAAAAGCTGAAATGTGTACGACATAAAGAATTGGCTTGTTCGATACATGAAAACACGTATAGGGTATAGCCTTTGAGGAGGGGTACATGTCTCGGATTCGTCAAGGGATATTATTCTTTTGTTCGATAATTATTCTAGTCACGAAGCACAAAATAATAATAATATCCCTACTAGACTCTGCAGTCTTGTAAAGTTTACAAAAACTATTTTTAATACTTTTTGAAAAAAGTAGGTATCTGAATAATGTTTTTTATATTTTTTTATTCATAAAAAAAAACTTTTAACTTGTTTAATAGTTTAAAATTTGTGACAAGACAAACAATTAACGCTTTGATTAAAAATCGGGCACATTATAAATCGATGAGCTATGAAAATGTTGAGAAAGTAATCAATAAGATGCACTAAAATAATGCACTTTAATAAAATGTGCATTAAAGTCTAAATTATTATAATTTAAAACTTAAATCATTACATATTAAATACAATAATCATTTGTATATTTATTATATTGATGTATTTTTAATTATTATGTATATATTAATAGTAAACGTTAATTTTCAACCATTCCAAAACTAACAAAAATTAACAAGGAAATGAATATATTCTGAATATATTTTTTTAAATATACGTATTCTCAATACTTTAATACCAAGTATTCGAAAACGTATTCTGAATACAAAATAAGAGTATTCTTTGCGAGACTGCAACTATAGTAATATTGAGAACAGGATGGGTATATTGAGGATTAATTAATTTGTGAATATTACGTAACTCTCAGTATTAATAAAACTAAAAACGTGCATTGTTATAAGTAAACGTTTGATCCCATATTATATTATATATGTAAAGATAATTTATTATGCAATAAACAATAAATTATTCTTATTCGTAGCAATGTCAGTGTTGCGTGTAGTTCTGCTTTCTTCGAGTCGTTTCAAGTCGAATACTGTCCCGACACCCCGAGCCCCAACTATACTGTGTTTATAACACTTAATATTATTTTACTTTTCCGTTGATGATTTCGTTTATAGACATTGTCGTGTACGTGGCATCGTCGTTGGAACTGTTCTCGTTGACGTTCGCGGTTTTGGACGTTGACGCAGTGATGTTCTTGCGAAACCAAAATTTCTCCGTCAGGGCGGCAGACCGCTTTTGAGCTTTAGACATATTCTCGTCTACCTGCAAGTGGCGGAGCGATTAATATACGTAATATTCTGTTACATTAAAAACCGCGACGGAATGACCGCCGACAAAACCAAAACGTACTTTGCTTATGGGAATGATGAAGTTTAATTGATACGACAAAATGACCCTGGTGAGTAGGACGACGAAGCACACGATCGCGGCGTTTTCAAAATCGGTCAGCTGCACTTCACACGGTCTGAATTCGACGCGCCAACCGATCGTCGACTTGGGCGGTGGAGGCTTAAACCGCATGGTCTGCCAGTTTGTCGACTGTATGTTCTATTATGTATTAAATAAATTAAAACAAGAGCGTTCGTTAATATTTCGTTTCCAATATTGATATAAATAATATATATGTTTATACTAAAATGTGAGTATACAAACTAAGAGCGTATACCTATATGTCCGTGTCTGTAGGGGGTGGTGGGAAATATTTTTTTTATATGCACCTATAGGTATACTTATTAAATATACAAACTACAAACCACCATAGAGTAAAGTACAAACTGTTTAACAATTAACAAATTGAAACTATAATTTTATCAAAACGTAACTCTATAATATATAGTAAATAGTAATAACTATGCATCATATAAAACATTAATATTATATCACCCTCTTCAAATAGGCCTTTAGATACAAACGGTGATTCACAAGCGTGCTCTCCCCGTTGCAGTAATATTATACCCACCCTTAAAATTTAAGGCATGCATTTATTGAAATTATGATTTTTGGCATATCGAGGAGTGTAGATCTGCTATATACAAGAAAATATACAAACTCTTTTAAAAAAATAATACTCGATTAATAAGTAGATATTATATGCTGTATATGGTGAAAAAACCTACTTCGAAGTGATCCATCTCGACAGTATCGTCTTGGTGCACTTTCTCGTTGAACAGAGATACGGTATCCCGGATGAATAGGTGCGCTACATGCTGAGCCATCTGATGATCGATATCGGCGTTCTTAAGTTTGTTGTAGATCGTTTCGTCGTACACCAGCGGCACGTCGTTAAACCTATCGTAACAAATCAAAGAAATTCGTCCAGTAAAAATGTTTTTAAAAATATTCAAAATCATTCTGTATAAAATTTTGTTTTATAGATCGATGTATAGTCTATCTCAGTTCTCGAGTTAATCATAATAATATGTGCGGATCTCACCGGTTTGGTAAAGCGCAGTTCGGGTGTTATACGACGATGCACCATTTTATACATGCAGCGTTAAGTTGTTTGCAAAAATATATTAGATTACGCAAAAAGTATTTTTTCCGTCAGAAATTCTAATAGTTCATTACATTTATATGCAAATTTAACCCTAGTAAAAACAAATTTGTCGACCTCACGTTATATATGAACATAAATCGAAATTCCAAGTATCAACAATTTAATAGTAGGTATGTTCTTAATTGAAAATCAAGCGAACGTGAGAAAAAAAATTGCTACGCCAAAAACTTTGACCGAAGTCAAATTCACCGAGACTCGATGTATAATGTATATATATATAAAAAAGACTGTAAGCACGAGTATAATTTAAACGTTTATAAATTCAATTAAATCCTCACTTTTCGCCTTGGCTGGATAGGTACAACGTGGTAGAGTCATAACGCGATTTGGGTATTACGAACTTATCCGTGGTCAACGGCTCCAGTCCTCTTTCTTGTCGAGTGCGGCAGTCCACGGACCGGGATATCACATCCCAGCGGCAGTCCACGTCTGTTAGGTATCCTCGAAATACGGGCGATGCAGCCGTCAATGCCAACTACGACAAGATGAAAAGGTAAATACTCATGTATTATGTATTTCGTATACATATGTGAAAACAGATTCGTAAATTAAAAAATTGAGTTTATATCAAAATAAAAAATGTATCATAGAAAACATTTACATTTAGGATGCACTTTTTTTCACATACATATACTCACACATATTATATAGCCTTTTCTAGACAATTCTTTTCAAGACGTTTAGAACATTCCTATACATTTTATATTATAGATACTATTGCGAATTTAAGGTCTAAGTTTTTGACTCACCAAAATCGGACACAGCGGAGTGAGTTGATCGTAAAGAGTTCGGGCTTCTTTGATGCAACAAGCCTGTAACATTTTCAGCAATTAAAAAATAAGATATTTTTGTTCGTGCAGCACTCCTTGAGATTTAAAACGGTCTACAGTAGAGGTATTCAAATTTTTTCTCATGACAAATACTCGAGACGCCCGCCCCTTGGAGCCGTGACGAACAGTTTGAACACCTAACCTATACGGTCGTTATATTATCAAGTACCTGAAATGTCATCTGTAAACAGCAACAACCCATGCCGAATGCCATGGCATCCATGTATACGTGATCGGGCAGTGCCGCCTTCAGACTGTCCGTATCTCCGCCGATGCTGATCAAATCTTCTTCGAACGGAGTTGGGGTGTTTTCATCTTTAAATACTACAAATTAAAAATAAACACCGTGTAAGTACTCGTCACCGCGTAAATGATTTTTTTTTAATTACACATTCAGTTAAAGTCTCATTTTATTTGCGTTCTATTTTATACATGTATTATCATCATATGTTACATGATTCATAACATAGTCAAACGTCAAGAATGCATACAATTTAGATGGCCGGAAAAGGAATATCATAATTTTTTTTCCTGTTAAGTCAGAGCAAACATTGGGCGTAAGCCAAAATCCCTTATGGCTTGTAATAATTATATTTTTTACATGTCTGCAAATTAATATTGTACAATATTTATATTTTATAGTTTTTAATTTTGAGCATAAATTAGACCTAACCTAACCTAACCTATATGTTCTTTAAAAATATTGTTAAAACAGTAATCTAAATAGTATCCATTTTAATATGCAGGTACCTATGCTTTAAATGTTTAGTAGGTAAGTATATACCAACTATACCTAGTATATACCTATACATAGTATCCATGTAAAATACGAATGTTTGAATAAAGGAACCATAATAAATACAGTACTTACCTATAATAATAAAAATAAAATGAAAACCAAATTTCAATATCTAGCTGGTTTGTTGATTATATAAATAATCTATATTCAATTCTATATAATCTAACCAACGACCGAGTATTATGATGTATACTGATGTGTAGTATCACATCAGAACGTAGGTACCAACAATCAACCAGACTTACAAAAATGACCTTAAAATAATAATATATATTCGAAAATATCTACAGTATATTATTATATATGAATAAGATTAATAGTTTTAAGGCTAGTAAATATTTTTCTGTGAACAAGTTTTATACATTCATAAAATAATAATATATACAACATTGTAAATTGTAATTCAAATTTAACATAAAAATTCATTAGAATATCACAATACGATATTGATTTTCCCCCTCTAGAGTCTAAACCCTAGATGGTCGTGAAAACAACTGTTATAAATATTGAAAAACTCACGAATGTATATATTATCATAATCATTCATTCATTCACACACACGTATAATATATGGTAGTGGTGACCTCTATCAAATATGGATTTATTGAATTAGTATACCTAACTGTACTAACCTAGTGTTTTCATTACATACACGGCGGTGGCGGGCCAAAAAGTTTTTCGAGGCAATTGCCTAAATATAAAAAAATAGGTAGGTGGGTGTTGAGCAATGGATTGAGTATGATAAAAAATGTTTGATAATATTAATAATATTTATACTATAGAAGTAACAAAAAAAAAAGTAGACTATAAGTTGTGGGTGGGTGATCAAATGGTAAGTATGCCTCAGGTCTGAAAATAGTTCAGTACGCCACTGTACATAGATATTTCTGTAAAACCACATTTGTCTAAATTATCTTTCAAGCATGTATACCTATTAAAATAATTTATAACTACCTATTGAACTCCCGAATTAAAAAAAGTATTAGGCGGGAGCAGAACAAGAAACAGTTGTCGTCAGACTACATAATATACTTGTATAATAACAACTTTTTTTTAAAAACATATGTTTCTTTAACTTATAGATACGAGCAACTATATAGCAAGCGCTAATATTTGAAAACGAGTAGATAGGTCAAAACACTTAATAAAACTATATATTCAGCTATTACTGATGCAGGACCGCAGGGGGGGCAACTACGGGAACCAATATAATATTATCGTACAGTTATTATAATTTCTTTCGTCGAACACATGTTGCATTAATGCAATGTTAATTATAATATTCAACAAATCCAACGATGTATCCATGTCATATCACATTTTGAAAGTAAAATTCCGCATATTTATTTAATATCTTCGTTAAGTTTACACACACTTGTGTTAGCTATTTCTTTCAGCCTATAACAGAGATTTTTTTAACACTTGTATCTTTTCAAAAGCAGTAGAACGTTCACGACCACGTAAAACAACTCAAATGTAACACAAATCTGATGATACAGTACATCAAACAATAATTAGAAATATACTAATATAATAGTCTGATATGTATACTATCTATAATCCTATTGTATACTATAATAGTAGTATGATGACAGTTATATACACTATATAACATTATTATACATCGGCCCTAGCCCCTGCAGCACTTGCCATTGGTTCAGACAACTATTTCTTCGCCAACGCATAGCCACTTTTTACAATAGTAACATTTTATACGAACGTAAGGCTTGCTTATACCGCTGTCTCGATACATATATATATATATGTACAATATATATCACCTTTACATCGTTTATTATGAAATATTGCCATATTGGAAGTAACGACTTGACGTCGAATGTCCCAGTGAAATTGACTTACTGCAAGCTATTAAAATGGTTATTACGACGCGGTTATTGCGACGATACTGTAATAATGACGTACATTTATAGAACAATTTGTAAAAATTACAATTTAACATAATCGAAATAACAACGTATTGATAACATTTTCAATCAAAAAAATAACTAAAAATGTCCATTAAGTGATATGACTATATTAATGAAAATTTCAATTTATTGAAAAATAAAATTGAAAATATGTATTAAATTATAAACTGAGACAAAGTAAAATACCTAACTGAATATTTTAAATAGAAAATAGTTATACATTTATAAACTTAAACCACAATTGTTTTGTACTTTTTAAAAATATGTACATTTATACATAATTAATAATATTTATAATTCAGAAAATACCTATGTAATGTAATTAAATTTTTTATGCATTTTTGCTTTTTATCACTTTATTTATCATGACTATCGGCTATAATGACTTATTTTAAACGGTCCCTTGATGGTCGTTATAGGTGATATCTACTATATGTGTGTGTGTTTGTATGTATGTGTGTGCGAGTGTTGTAGTGTAACTTACGATATTTATGCGGTTAAAAATAATGAATTACATTTTGAAATGTATATATTTGATATATAGGACATATAGGTATGTATTTACTCGGAATGTTTATGGCCACTCGCTCCCCTCTCCGCTGCCGTATGTTCCTGGTGAGCGTAGAGAACCTGGGATGCCCTTTGTAAATCGCCGAGTCTGGTATGAACAGCGAACGCGAAGGGCCGATCTTGGGTGTCGGCTGATCCACGGGCCACGTGAACTCCGGACATCCAAGCCTGCACACAAATGCGTCCCATATGCGTGCATATTTTGTTATATCTGTGCCTGGGCCATCTGAAACTACAAGCCCAAAACACCGAATCCAGTGCATAGCCTTTCTAACGTTCAATGAGTCCCTCATCCTCATGCCCGCATCCCTCCCTACCCGAAAAATATAGAAAACTTAAACCCACTCCATATACTCCATATGCCCGACGCGATAGGTAAATTATTATACATACGCATAATCGCTAATACAGGTATAACTTAGTCAACTCAGTCGTTAGGCGCGGTAATAATTGTCTCGATCTACCGATCTGTCGTCGCTGAATATCGCGTATGAAACTCCTTTACAACACCACCCCACACGATGTAATACAATAATCGATACACTCACGCAGAATATGCATAAAGAAGTCGCTATAATGCGTCTCCGATGATCATCCGTCTACCGTCGATCATCTTAAACTCCCGCGACCGTTTCGGATCGATAACGCAACGATGGAGAGGGGGGACAAGCAAAAATAACAAAATTCGTCTGTATACTGCAGTTGTGCATACCTGGGGAAATTCGTGATGGTCATCAGCACCTCATCCGGCCCGAGTAATTGTTGCGCTTCCTCTCTGCGATACCGCATATTCGCTTCGACTATGTTGAAATGGGCCAAGAGGCCACCGTACGGTTTTCCAGGAGTGCCCTCGATCATGTAAGCCCCGTATTCAGGCCTCCACAGCGATTTGACGTTGCTATTATATAGACACAAACGTATAAATTCGAGTAAGTGAAGTAGCTAAGTATGCATATAGTCACGCGTATACTAAGCACTTTCATCATAATAAATAGAAAAATCTGCAATCGCATTTATATTTTATACTATGTAATAACAGTATTATATACAAAATTGTATAAGGCGTTAAATTCACATCACATTGCACAACGCTTATAAGTCAGAAATACGCCGATGATGATGATAATAAATAGAACCCAATGCTTATAATTTATAAATAATAAATATAATATATTACATATATTGTATTCTTTGCATTAGGTTATCTTGAACATCATAATTTATAACACTGAAAACTAGATGTCCTTGTGCCAATGGCATAAAAACAATAGGTGGTCAAATATATCGATTTGAATGTGTATATTTTATAGTAGGTATCTACCTCAGAAATTGTGTAAACACACGAACACACGATAACTCAAATGTAGTCCTAATAAATAACTATAAAAAAACAAATATTTCTATAACTCTAAATACTACCTAAACGGACAAATTTATTTCATTTACTCATGTGTTGTACCTTATATATGTAAATACATAATACATTTTGAAACATAATTATGCTATTCGTGGAGTGCACAATTGAGTTATCATTAAGGTTAGGATATGTTTAGGACCGTCATATTTTTATTTTTGTCGTGCACACTGGCACACTGCAGAACAAATTATCAAATTATGACATATTAGATTTGGTTTATATTCAGGCATTTTTAGGTATAAATGTTTTTTTTTATGTATTTAATTTGTTTTATAGGTAATTTTTTGTAAAATGTATACATTGTAATTAGTTATATAAAATTTTAGTGTTCAAAGAACATTTAAAAAAATATATTATTAGGTTTAACGTGTACAGGTGTTCATAGCTAGGCAAGTATTATTGTTGTTATCTCACAACTCACGCGAATATGAAACGTCACGTGTTCAGTGAATAATCTATTCAAAATGTGTAGGTAGGTAAACGCATTTTATCATGTCATATTTGATTGTTATATAAGGGCATACATTGATATTTTTGGAGTTTTTAAGGTCATTAAAATCCAAACCCGTTATATAGTCAGCAGATTGCCGGTTTAGATTTTAACTTAATTACTAATTTAACATAATATATTCCCAATTTTATACACAGACAACGTTATAAATTTGTTTGTATTGAGATAATTAAAAAAACTGACGAACAATGGCAACTTGAGTGAGATCATTTTTACACGATTGCGTCATTTTTAAAATTGCAAATAATATTGCATAATATGTATACATAATATTTTATAAAATGTGGGTCGCATCGATATTAATAGGTAATAATTTCCATTCAAAGCCAACAATCGAAATTAATAAAATTAAATAAAAAAATGTAAACAATTGGCTTGGTATATTATCACATTATAATGCGTAGTATCAAAGTGTTTTATTTTGTGTTTCAGATTTCTTCACAGGTAGTAATAGATATGATATAATATTTATTTACTACGTTATCAATGTTTTTTTATGTTTGACATTATACATAAATAATAATAAGCTTCGTAAATATTTTATTATATTATTTAATTTTAATCAAACATAACTTATTTTAATTAATTATATCTTATCATATAATTATGTTTTATCTTTAATCGTTTGATTTGAGCCAACAAAACCAAGACGAATTATTTTCATTAGAGGAAAACGAGTTACCCATAGTATAATATGTACATTGTTCAAATCCACGTGTATATAAATATATTTCATGAACTATTTAATATTTTAACATAAATTGTATCATCTAGACATAGTTTTAAGTCGAATAATAATTACATCGGTAAATTTACAACGAATTGTACTTAATATTCTGTATTTCAATTTGAATGATGCAATAGAAATAAAGATAAATGCTCAAATACATATAACCATTATGAAGTAGCCCTTTAAAATTATAAATCTTTGAATGCGTAAGCGTGATAATAGTTATAAATGAGATTGTTATAACACAATTACTCATTTGTGCATAACAACTTAAGTTTAACTAGTTGTTTTTGTGTACTCATCAAAATCTATTCAAGTTGTCAAAATAAAAATTTAATAAAATTTTTAAAAAAATCCAAGATATTATTCATCACATTGAGATTGAATACAACGATTTCAATATAATACTCGACAATATTATTTCTATATTAATATTAATTTTAAGAATATACCTAATTTAAAATTTAAAATAAAAGTACAACTGCAACCTCTTGTCTAAGAAAAATATTAAAGTGACATCTATTCAAATTGAATGAATCAATTACAAAACAAAATGTAATTTTTATTTTAGCCTTTTACATTGAACAATTCTATTGTTATAAACTAAAATATAATTTATAACTCAAAAAACGTATGATAAAAAAAAGTCGTAAATGTATTATTGTCTAATCAATAGAAATCTCGTTTAATCAAAATATATTGTAAGTATTTTAAAATATAAATTTTATTTTATTTTAAGTTAAAATTGTATTTATTAAATAATAACAATAAAATACAATTCGTATATTGCCACGGAAAACACGTATAAAAAACAATATAAATTGAAAAAACTTTAATTACATCCATAGAAATAGTACAATACAAATTAATGATAATATCATTTTTAAACTAAATATGCACACCATAATGTAATTTAGGTCGTTACTATTTTTGATAGAGAGTTTTTAAATTTAAATATTGTATGACAAAATAATGAATTTTTTTTATGTATTGCAGTTTGCAGCCTTGCAGGAGCTGTCGTATAACGGAGAATGTAGAATATCTCGTAAAAACTATGCAAACAAAATTCAGTGAAATTACTTTTAAATTTCAATACATAATACTCGTATTATGATATTTGCTTTTCGGTAGGTAGTGATTTTTTTAGTTTCAAGTCTTAAACATTTTAGTGTTGTACATTATAATACGTCCTTACAGTACATAAAGTATATACGTTTTAGTTAGGTGCCTAAAAAGACATTTATTCACGTAGATCGTAGTCATAAGCGATTTGTTATGAAATCACGTGGTTTAATAATTATTTATTACATATTTAGATATTAAATCAACAAGGTGCAGAACGGTGATGTCATGTTTAAGAACTATAAAAAGCTATTACATTACGGTATATTTTATTGTTAGTTTGAAAAAGAGATTTTTGTATGAAACATAAGTCACGTAATAAGCACAAATCATTATTAAAATTTAACATCTGATTTTTACCATTAAGCAATCATACTTATCAGTAATCTGACATAAATGATAATATTCTATAATTATTTAATATACACAACACAGGTACAATTGTAAGTACACTAAAACGTGATTTTTTCCCTTCAATATTCTATTTCATTCATAACAAATTACGAGCCATTAGTTATTACGGCAAGTAAATCTGTAAGTTTAATGTAGATGTAATAATTCATGATATAAATAAACTATTTGATAGAGACGCATATAAGGTTAGTCGAGTCTGCGTTTTCTAATTTGTTTAATTAAATTAATCTAGATTAGATTAAATTAAGCACGATCTATACCAGTACATTGAGCAGCATTTCCCGCACATTTAACTGCCCACCATGCTACAGTGCTATTTTTTTTATTTGATTCAATAACGAAGAGGCTCAATACACCTACCTACATCACAAAGATTAAACATAAATACAAAGTACGAATGCATTAAAGCTTAATACGACATCGGAATTAACAATATTATACAAATAATAAATGCGTATAAACTGAATGTTAGGTCGTCGAGAGATATAAGAGATGGTCGTTATACATAGGATACCGATCAATGGCTAATGATATTACTTATTACTTATTAGCATAGACAGAAAACCATTAAAATTTCAGGGGGGGGGAGCTAACATTTTAAACATCAATGTGAATGGGAAGGCTTCGATTCCACACAACTAAAATGCTGTCCGTTTTTTTTTGGGGGGGGAGGGCTTAAATAAGGCTTATAGAATGTTTACCAATATCAAGACAAAAATAAAACATTTCAGATTCTAGAATACACGAGATATTAAATTATTAATTAATATCCACATTTTAAGAACCATACAAAAATAATGAAAATAAGAACATCACTTATTTAAAATAGAAAATAAAAAAAAATTTCCCCAAAAAACATTATGTAATAATTCTTAGGAGATGATTCAATCAAGTAAATACTTTTAAATAAGTAATTCAATTAATTTTACTCTTTGAAATAAAATAATTATCAAGAACAAATAATTTAGTTAAATTAATAGGTAAAGTAACCTATTTATTATATACAATATAAAGCATTAAAGCTATATATTATTCAACATGGATATTTGAATTTGATAAAGTACTTGAACAAAAAACAAGTGTAAAGTGTAAATAGCTACTTGTATTCGGTCATACCTAAATTTATATAACGTAATCTTTTAAAAGTAAATATACTTAATTAAAGGTATACTAAGTATGTAAATTTACAAATATTTAATAAAACATAACAATTCTATTGCATCAAGTATAATATGACCAGTATAGTGCCTATTTAAGTACTCGTCATACCTAAATATATCTATAACCTAATCTTTAAATGTGTAGGTACTAAATATGTTAAAATGTTTAACTACTTACGGAGATGATAAGATAAAAAGATTTCTTTAAGATGATAGTCATTTACAAATTAAAGAATTATAAAATAACTAAGCAATTCTTTGAGATACCTATTTAAAATTAGAATAAGTACATTTTTTTCTGAAATCTGAACTAAAATGTCTAATACACATTTTTCTTTTTGTATTATTTTGGTTATATTCAATATGTTTATACAATGAAAAAGTATGTCTATACTTGTTATCAGTACATATTTAAAATAATGTAAAAAAAAAACTACTCTTTTTGTATAAATATTTTTAAAGAAGAATTTTCATAATTTTTAGGTATTAGATACCCACTAATTCTTTACATTATTATTTTATTTTGATTATTATAACCATAGGGATTAAATTAAAATTAAAAATATACATTACAAGCACACTTCATACTTAAGTATAGGTATTTTTCAATATCACCAAAATTACAAAGTTAATTATCAACAAATTAGTAGACTATCAGGATACTTAATAATATATACTTATATGTACACGTAAGTGATAATATATCATTGATATAACTAATTTCAATTTTCATAGGATTAGCTTTTTGTTTCCGAGATAACCATATTAACAAATTAACTTATTTTATAAGTTGAGAAACCAGTAACTTATTTTTTTAGAAATAATATAATATTTAATTGTTTTTTTTTTTTGATTAAAAAAAGTTATTTCCAATGGATGATTATTATTCTAAAAATAATAATTTATAGTAATACAACTTTTAGTTGCAAAAAAACCAGATATTTTTGTTAAAATATTATATAGGTACCTACCATAAAATAATCATTCTATGTACAATGTCCTTACCAACCTAAGTTAGATAATATCAATACAAACATATTAAGTAGTTTTGTAAATACTGTAATTAATAATTATCTAAACTTGTGAATATGGCGTCTAATATAGGTTAAAGCCTAAGTATTTAGTTAAGAATATGTATCTTGAAAACCTACCAACAAATATTGATTTACTTGTTTAATTATTAAACTTAACACTCAAGTTTAGCGGAAAAAAGTTATTTTACACCAATTGAATAATATTAATTTCTAACTAAATACCTGTTTTCAAAACAACTTATTTTGAATAAGAGAATTGCAAAATTCTAAATGGTCTAAATCAAATTAAACCACTTAGAAAACAAATTAATTCTTTTCAAATTATGGGTATATAGATCAACAGAAGCAAGTAAAAAAAATAATTTAGATGCATTTTTTACAGTTTCTTTTAAAACAAACTGAACAAGGCTAACTATTACAAGCATACAACATTTCAACTAATTATTCAGTAACTTCACAATTATTAATCATATGAATTCATTTTCCTTATATAAATTGTCCTCAGGGTATAAATTGATCTACAGTATAGGTACATAATTATATGTCTAAACATTATTGTTTTATTTTATCTGAGCAAGTACATTTGCAATCAAATTAATATTGCTTTAAATTATTATGTTATATAAAATTAAAGTAATTTATTCTTTTCTCATAGTTAATTACATAAATATAAAATTAGATTGTAATTTTATAGGCCAATTCCAAAATTTTAATTTTAATAATTTTGTTTAAACTTTAAATTGTATATTTTAATGGCAAAACCTAATTCAGTAAGTACTATAGAACAAATTATGTTAATATTCTTATTATGTAATTCTTCAATTTGGACAAAAATTGGACTTACTGTGGGTCGTTTGCTTCTTTTTCATTGAGTTGACTTAGAATTTCTTGTGCACACAGTCTGACTTTTGCAGTTTTGTTGGTATGATCAAATTTGACGATTATGTATTCGACCTAGAATGGACGAAAGAGGACCAAAAGCGAGTGTCACAATATTAAAACTAGTCGGCTGTGTACTACTAATCTAAACCACCATCGTTGTTGTTAACATAATTACCTCGTCGCCCCATTTCAGGACATCTCCCTTGCGGTCCAACAGTTGATGGTACAGGTTCAGAAACTGATCGATGCCGTGCTGTCTGACGTGATCGGCCAACTGTTTCGTCTCGTCCCAGGAGAGCGGTTCCCCTTCAGTTAACAGACCCATGATCGCTCGAGGAGACGGATTTTTTTTTTATTAAAAAATAAAAATTGTGGAAAAATCAAAAACTCCGAGCGAGGATATAACGACGGTCGCACGGTGTGCGCGCTATTCGTTTATGTACAACAAAATATGTGTGTGTGTGTTAACCGGTATTTTAGGATTTTACTCGTGCAGTTATGAGCTTTCAAAAACCCGGCAGATGAGCACGATATTAGTCACAACACCTACCGCTACTATCAGTATCTCGGCGCGCAGCGACTTGGAATACAAACCGCCGAACGTGTTCTGCGTTCGGCTCGTTATTGATAACTGACTGGCGAGCGACTGCTGAGCGCCGAGCGAATCGTACTGAACAGACGCGAGACAGCGAATGGTCCGACGATGCGGCCGAATGCCGATACGGCCACGGGTGCCGACTGCCGGACTATATAATATTAATTATTATTATTTCATATATTTTGTGGCAGCCGCCGCCAGGGCTGCCAGAGATGATAATAATTCCGCGCCTGGCGGTTCGGCAGCTTACTCTACAACGGCACTATGGCCTGTCCCGTGTCCGTGGATTTTATTTATCTGTACATATAATATATTGTATAAAAATGAACGAATGAATGTTTGTCTGTGGGTCCTTTATCGTGGCTAAATAGATTATATTTAAGCCGTGTTCTTGATGCACTCCTACACCTTTATTCGTCCGATCACCATGAAACTTTTGGAAGTTGTCGAGTACACTCCCGCGAATGTTCCTGGCATTATATTACATCCTATCCTACGTGCGAAAAAATTGAAAAATTCTGGAAAAACTGAAAGTGCTTTCAACTTTAAAATTTTATTAATTTATTGAAAATAATAATACTCACGATATAACTATTTATAAAAAAAAAAATACTACTATAGGCAGTGTATATTCTGCAGTGGCATATTTAGAAATTTTTCATGGGAGGGGTCCAGATGATTTTCCCAACACGGTAGGTACCGTGCAGGGCTTGTTAATCGGAAAAAAATCCTTAAAGCAACATTTACTATACTTTTAGTATTTAAATTATAAAAGACAGTATAATATAATATAGTGACTATAGCCTATTAATAGGCTTATTAGGTGTTATTATTACCTATATAATAATACTTAAATAAAAATGTATACAAATAATAATAGATAATAACTAGGGCCCGGATTTAAAAGCCTTAAAAACTGTCCCAAAATGCTCTAAAAAAAGCAAAAAATGCGCTTTAACCACATTGTCTTTAAAAAATGACCCATAACAAGGGACACTACCAAATTGCAAACATTTGCTGAAAAAAAATTGTTAAAAGACTATTAAAATAATAAAAGCATTAGAGCATTTTTGTCGACTGTGTTGACTCTAGCATATACCATTGATTATGCATATTAAAATATCAATGCATAAGCCTACGCAAGCAAACTGATAAATTGTTTTTTATAACAAACCGAGTGACTAAGATATTATAATTTTATATATTTTTTTAACATTTATTATTATTGTTATAATTATTTTTATATTACATATATCCTCAAGCGAAATGATTCAATTTTTTTTATAACAAACTGAGTGACTATTAGATATTATAATTTTATATATGTTTATTATTACTATTTTTGACAGTTGGTTCCACATCCAACAACTGTCGCAGGCTAGCTCTAACTTTGTCTTGAATCCCGGACGAAAATTTCGAGAAAAAAGAGCCCATTTTGAAAAGTCCGAACTTATTTTTTTAATGTAAGACAAAAAGTCCGAAAATACAAAATTTAAATTTAAAAATGTAGTTAATTTTTGTATTTAATATTATATTTAATTACTATTCCTTATACCTACTTACAGTTTCAAATAGTATTAAAATGTATTTAGCCAATAGATTCATGATTCATCGATCACACTGCAATAACAATAAATTAGTCAATAGGTATACAAACATCGTTCTCACTACCTACAATAATAATTATTTAATTACTATTTGCACTTGACAATAATTGTAACTTTGTAGATATATGAAATAATAATTTTATCAAATACGATATTGAATAAGAAAATAAATACATAGGTATTTTAATAAATATTAAATTATATTTTTATATTTTTGAACAATAAAAACGTACTCGGACTTTTTGTTCAACGGTAAAAAAATGTGTCCAGACACAATATCCGGCTTTTTAAAAATGGACTTTTTGACCGATTACCCTTTGTCCTAATTGACAATATTATTATTATTGTTTAGATGCTTTAGGGATTTTTTTTCCTAGATTCAGCCTTTGACCTTTTTGGGGCCCCCATAATCTCAATCAACGCACTATACCTACCTATT
Source organism: Neotoxoptera formosana (assembly GCA_022818045.1). NCBI lineage: Eukaryota > Metazoa > Arthropoda > Insecta > Hemiptera > Aphididae > Neotoxoptera > Neotoxoptera formosana. The sequence continues at coordinate 32,595,990 of CM040631.1, read as the reverse complement.
ATCATATTATTATAAATTAAATTTGTTACAACAAATAAAAAACAAAAAAGTTTTGTAGTTTTGTTTGTTGATTTTATTAACTGGAGATTAAAATGCTGTACATTTCAGGAAAAACAAATATTTTCCTTGAGCCCCATAAAATATAAAAACATTGAATCAATTATACATTTCTAAAAAAACTAGTTTTTGAAAGAAAAAAAAAGATTTTTCCGCTTAAATAATTTTTTAGTTATCAATTAAGCTATAATATGAATTTTGCCTATTACAAGCTGACTGAAAAATAAAGACGAAAGTCTAAATTTCACTATATCTATAAAGTAGGTATCGACGTATCGTTTTCAGGATACAGATTGGGAGAACCATTATTCTGTACATTAGGTATCGATTATAGAGTTAATCTTGTCTTTGAATAAGTAACTGTAATGTCCAATACATTATTTAAGTATTAAATTTGAACTCAATGAATGATTGCATTCGAAAATCTATTCTGAGAAGGCAATCTGTCAGGCTATATTACTAAGTATATTTCACATTTTCATGATAAGTTTTTTTATAAATTATATTTTTATATTGTTTTTAAATAAAATCTATTTAATAGGGCGCTTCACCTGCGTTATCTACATCTTACGCTTGGAAAATTGCACGTTCTGAATAATTAATTTAACTCTGTTGTGTTTAAATGTTTAATATTACAGCGAATTCACCTATTATTAAATTTAGAACTAAGAATACTACCTAGATAAACTCGTACATTTTTTTTTATATTTTAATTTTAAAGCGAGGTATGATTATTTTAAAATTGTAAATTGTTTGTACATTTTAAAACAATCATAACTCGATTTAAAATAAAATTATAAATAAAAACGTAAAAGATTTACTAGATATTTTTACGGCTAAATCCGATTATAGGTAAATGAACTCTAATATTAAACATAACAGAGTTAAATGGTTTATCCAGAACATACAATCCCCAACAAAAACATAACAGTGAAAAAAGGCCAAGTTCCAAACTCCCTCCCAAAAAAGTCGGCCTATCAAAGTAGTGAAATCTACATTGTGGCTCAGTCTGCTATTTTTTAATTCATAACCTCAATGCACTCCTGCATTAAAGAGCAATACTTCTCTTTTATTTGTATTGTTTAACACTTGGTCAGTTTCTGAATGAGGAATAAACTAAACTTGGCCGCAATGTAGATACCACTACTTACTATGATTCGCTGTCTTTTTTGAGAAGAAATCTAAACCTTTTACTTTTTTCTGAATCTTCTTCTCCCCATCACCCTCGTAAGTCATAAGTGAGTACATTCGATAATGATGATTTATTCCTCATTCAGAAACTGACCAAGTGTTAAACAATACAAATAAAAGAGAAGTATTGCTCTTTAATGCAGGAGTGCATTGAGGTTATGAATTAAAAAATAGCAGACTGAGCCACAATGTAGATTTCACTACTTTGATAGGCCGACTTTTTTGGGAGGGAGTTTGGAACTTGGCCTTTTTTCACTGTTATGTTTTTGTTGGGGATATAATTTATTTTTGCAGGCTTCAGCGTCGTGGACGACGTGTTGTTATTATTTATTTTTTTATTTTTTTTAAGTTTATTTTTTTATACGTCGTAGATTTTCTCTTCTAAGACCGTTTTTTTTTTTTTTTTAAAAATTCAATTTTTAGATTTTTCCTTTTAGTTACACTGTAAAATCTACCTTTGTGCCAAATTTCACGTTTCTACCTATACGGGAAGTGTCTTATAATTTTGATGATCAGTGAGTGAGTCAGTAACAATATTGCAAATTTTGAAATCCTGCCATTTTGAAATGGCACAATATTAAGGGCTCATTTTCTTACAGCGTCCTAAGCTACTAGAGGTTAATCTGTGTTTTAAATTTCAAAAGTTTATCTTAAGAGGAAACAGAGATATATGGGTTAGAAAAAACGGGCGAATTGGTTCGTGTAAAGATACACTGGCATTGCTGTAACTTGGCCTGGCGCACTGCCGTGCGCTCAGATTTACTATGTTATGCGTTTGTAGAGACAATAACGCACGAGGGTTTAACAATTAACGTCCTCTATTAGCTGTAGTATATACAGTACCATCTATATTCATTTTCCTTACAGAAATGATATAGAAAAGATAATGAAAATCTAAGCATTTTTAATTTTAACTGCTCCAATAGGTGATGACGGAAAAAAATTGTGGTGTCACAAAAAAACAAAATATTGCTAAAATGAATATATAGCTTTGCTCAGGATCTAAAATTGACTAGTTGGTAAAAAATCTAAAAAAAATTGGTGTCTATCAATGAATCCTCCGTGGGCCATCAAGGAAGAAAGAAAATGTATTTTGCGTATGCTAGTTAAGTACTGAGGTTCCCAGTTAAATACCATTTTAAAAATATTGTAATTTTGTGTATTTATTTTCAATCATCAAACTAATGATTGTTGATATTTTAAAAAAACCATTTTTCAGTAAAAATTCTAATTTTTGGGAAACCTTTTTTTTCTGGAAATGTTGATCCATATAATATTAACTGTTGCAACTGGAAACTATGCATATACCATAATATTAGTGATATAAAAAATATATTTATTTTTATTTTTTAATCATGAAAATCTTATACCAATGGAGAGGATCCTGAACCCTGTTGATACCCTCCTCGGTTATTATATCACTGTTAATACTATATAAAAATAAGTAGGTATCTATATTTTTTTTTAAAGTTTGTTTTGTATCATTTATCTTACATAATTACCTATTAAACTAATTAAGTAAATCACCTAAAACAGGTAATATATTATTATTTTGAGTGTATGCTCCTCTAATTAGATCTACAAATTATATTTGTGATTTACCTGCATATGTTAAAATAAATACTTAAGAGTTAGAATTTTTGGAGTACGATAACATAATTTAGATTTCTGCCACCAGAGTATAATAAATTAATAACCGATTCAATAAATGTTTATTATATCAAATAACTGAAAATCTTTAATCACAATTTCAGTATAGAATATGATTATGTATAATTCACAACTTATTTAGTTTATTTTGGGATTTAATTATAGCAATAAATATAGTCTTTATTTAGCCAGTTCCGTCATAATATGTGATTTTTATTTTTTGGTATAACTGTATAAGTATGAGATATGTGTCAACTCATGAAACATACTATATTGATTAAACACTACCTATAGTAATTTAGCCTTAATACCACATATTACATAATATGACATAACTCAGTATTCATTTGTGGCAATGAGAAATAATAAAATAAATAAAACAGTTTTTATCTCCTTAATGCACAGATTCTTTATTGTATAATGTATTTAGTTAAATATTTTACAGGATTATCCCTTATAAAATAGTTTGATATGGAAAATAAAAAGGAAATTTAGTGATGAACTATCTATTTTTTTCATTAAATATTAATTTTATGGAAATTTTAATAATACTTTAATATTTATTATGCATACAAAGAATGAAAAAATGTAATTCCATTAATGACCGTACTTCTGGAATTCCCATTCTCTATTATCAAGTGGGCATACTTGTCGAGTTTTTAACCAACGAGATATGCAGTGAAAATGAAAAGCATGATTACACACGCCCCATGCCACAGTACATTCTTCACTAGTTGCTGATGCTTGATTGGCTTGACATTCAATACATAAGTCCATGATGTGATTACGACAAATGGCACAATTGTCTACAACAATGTCCCAAGCCCATAAAGCAACAGCATTCCATTTCTTTACTTCAAATCTTTTCTTTTCTCCCCGACTACTGGTACTTGATGATGGAGCTTCTACATCTTCTTCATCAACTTCCATATTTCCTATAAATAATAAACGTATATTTTAACATTTGTTAAAAATACAATTACAAGACTGTAGTACAGATATTACATTTTAAATTGTATATGGAAAGACATAAGCAATACACCTATCAGACTACTTATTTTAATTAAAATCTACGTGATTTATTTCATTTTTATTATTATATTATAATATGAACTAATTATTTTCATTGATTTATATTGCAATATAAAAATTTAGAAATTAAAATTAATGTAAAAGAATCTATCATGTCCACAATTGTAGATTTATCTTAGATATACGTTAGGTAGATTTATTTTCCAATGTATTAGAATAATTTGACCTTCTTAATTGAAAATAAACACAACAAAAATATGTTTAATCAAAATAAGTAATGAACGAGAACTTTTTTCAGTAATAAAAGGATTGGTTAATGATTAGTATATTAATTTAAAATGATTTTTTTTCATTTTGTTTCCTTCAAAAATAAAATTGTATTATTTTATAAACCAAATTTGCGTTGAAAAGTTCATATTATTAACTGATGTATAACATAGGTTTTATTTAACACCAGAATTAATTATAATTACCCCAAATAAATTTAAATTTAACCATACCAAAAAAGTTCATTAACCCGAAACACACAAATTTTCTTTCAACACTCGAAAACAATAAATGATTCTGGTGTGTAAAGCCCCAATTATAATCAATGCTTAAACTTATAAAAAAATTTTAAAAATAGGTAGTTTATTAATGATGCCGCTATAATAGTGGCATTAATACGACTTTGTATCGCATACTCTCTCTTTTCTGCACAAGCTTTGCTTTTGAAAAGAGAACCAAAGACTTATTAACTTATGCTTCAAAGTTTTGTACATTTCATTTAATTTGGTATCAATAAATATTATTATTATCATATTATATTATTAATGCTTTATACGATACTGGCTAATGAAATAATCATTTATAATCAAACCACAAGGAAATCACATTTGCATTTACTTCAGTCCTGTACTCTGTTCCAAATAAGAAGGGAACACCTTTGCGCACAGAACTCTGGAACGGTCAGTCCCAAATTCACAAAGATTTGTTTCCTGATTGTTCGAAACCATTGGCGACATTCTAAGGTGACAATCGGCCATTATTGTCAGTGAGACGCGAGAACTGTTCTACTTTTTGACAACGATCGTTCCTTTCTTGTTCGGAACACAGCTCAGTCGGAAGGTTCTGAAAACGTATCTCATATTGTATGAGATACGTTTCCTCGCGGTTTAAAAAATATGTTATTTATCATATCAGTTTAACAGTTTAGAAGGACATAATATCATATAATCGTTTTTAGTAGGTAACGAGATGTTCTAATGTTTAAACACGGTAAAAATATAATTCGACTTACCTTTAGTATTTAAAATTTGAATATTACCCTGTAGTCTTTACTACTTATATATTGTTTATACAAGTAGAGACTACAAGACTTAACCGGAGCACCAGACTCGGGACTTCGGTGTTTCAGATTTGCGAGTGTTTCGAAAATCCGGAAATGTTTTGTTTGATGATGATAATGCACAATGCCACAATATCCAAAAAAACAAAAGTCCAAAAAGTACCAACTACCAATAATGGACAACATTAGAATAACCTTAAAAAAAAAGTATTCTTAACATATTTTGTTCCAAGACTTATAACACGATAAACTAACTAAGATACTAGATAATAGTTTTATTCTGTTCCATGAAAATCTGTTTATCACTTCATATCACTTTATCAGAATAATAATATATAAATAATCGCAATTCGCAATCAATCCGCAGATACCTATTTTATTTTTAACTTTAAAATTTAAAAAAGTCAAATACAAATTTTAAAATTTTAAATATTTACTATTTAGTTTCAGTATTTTGATTTTCTCATGTTAACGTGTGTGTTGACCTTCGGGAATAATTATTTTATTTATTAACTGTATTTCAAGTATACAATTTTATTTTATTAATTTTGATTTGTGGCTACTCAATTGTATAACGTTTAATTTAAGTATTTTCCACAGAACAGTTTTAAAAAATTCAATTAATAAATTTAAAATTTAATCATGTTTGCACTGTTTTTAAAAGAAAACGGTATTATTATTATTGGGATAGTAATTATGTTTATTTTGTGGTTAGTTCTTTTCAAAAGAATTGCTGGTTTCTTTGAGGTACATTAATCAATTCTTTATTAACAAAAATCTAAATAAAAATAGATGATACATATTTTTGTTGTTTTAGAAATGTATTTCAATGTATTCATCACAAAAATTCAAGTTACCAGAAGTAAATGTTTTATTTCAATCGTTGACTAGCGGAGTATTTTGTTTCATCAGTGTCCCGATATGCTTTTCAACATTTAAATCTTCTACATCATCAGATTTGTCCTTAATGTTCTGGTTACTGGATTCATTTCGGCAAATGATGGATCGTTGTGCAACTACAGAATCTGTAGATCCATCAAGAAATTTTAAATTCATCATACTCTATTCATGTTTATTACACAGCGTTTATACATCATTTGCAAACAATTTAGACGAGCGACCATTATTAAGCACATTAAAGAAAGGTGCTGTACTTAGTTTCTTTGCTTCAACATACTGTTTTGGGTAATTGAAATTACTTATTTTAGTGCCTCAGTAATATTATACTTTGAGGAACTTTGACATTGGTTTTTAGGCCTTAATCAAAGTGATCTAATACTACTAGTATTTAAAATTGTACAGCTGCACGGAAGCAGGTTTTGTATTCCTTGGACTGTCTAATTTATCGCTTGGGACATTAGAAGCTGCTAGACTCTTGAAAGTTTGTCATAACAAAACAAATAGTATGGTGATCAAAATATTAAGCTTTGGACAGTTTATTGTTCATTGTGTTATTTGGTAAGTAGAAAAGAAAAGTTACAAATTAGTCATTTGTCATTTTATGTGTTTTTCCTTTTACTTACTTATTAGTTATTTGTTACTTTTAAACAGGATATCAATCTACTTGTTCTTGGTGCCATTTATTGTGCTATCATCGGTCGAAGTGCTAACAATGAATAATGATAATCGGCTACCACTATCAATTATGTTGTTCAGTCTTCTAATATTTTACTTGATTGAATTGAGAGACAGTGTATGTTTCATCAGATAGTTTTTCTATTTAATTTATATATATATATATATATATATATAAATATGTTTTTATTTAAATTAAATTTGTTACAGCCATTAAACATGTCAACAACTAGTGGAAATGGTATATTTAGACTATTTGAATCCCCTAAAAGCTCGTAAGAATCATATATAATTGTTATGAACTAATTTATTATAATATAATAATATAATTATTATTATGAATATAAGTTTAATCACATACTATTATATCATATTTCTGTTATTATAAATGTGTATAATTATTGACTTTTTTAGACTAACAGCTGCAAAGAACAGCAAAGGGAATCAAAATAAACAAAAATCAAAAGAAAACCTATTAGTGTTGTACCAAACTACTAAATGTAAATAAATTTATATTTTGATTATTTAGCTATACATATTATTTTTTTATAATTTCATGTTTCAAAAATTATAATAAAATAACATATATTAATTTTAACCCAAATTTTAATTATATATTATATTATATTACAATAGGTGCCATGGCAGTAAAGAAAAAAGTACAAAAAATCCGACAAGATAAACTAGCTACTAGATTACTACTTCCATCTGAGATTAAACCTGAACCCATTGAGGTGATTGAAATATTTGATGATTGAAATATGACCAATGAGTTATACTTAAGTCAATGTGTATTTTAAAAAAATTTGTAAATAATTCATAATATCATTAAGTTTTCTTCCAGATATAACTTTAAATTTTTGTAAATTAAATGTTTAATTAATTTTATTTGTAAACTAATTGAGCTGCAAAATATTTTATTCATTAAACCGCATATAATTTGTTTTTTGAAAATAATAAGATAATGTATTAATTTAGAGACCTATTAGTACATACATTTAAATATAAGTATATATCATCGGCTTAGAGCAAAAACTCATTAACGTCCAAATTTTGAATTTTTTTTTTTTATTACACCATCTTGTTTATAAACTTGAAGTCTATAATTTTTGTAGGGGCACTATAACACATCGAATTATTAGTTAAAACCTGCTGGTTTTTCTTTAAATTTAATTAAAGTGTTTTATACAAGTTTTAAAACTAAAAATGCATTTACCAAATATTGTTGTTTTGCGTTAGTGACTTTTTGCCTTAAATTTAAGCCGACAATATATTATTTTAATTTATAATATGTTTCAATTACTTTCATTTGTGTAGCCTTCCTTATTATTTTATCTATGATTTTTCTATTGATAAAAAAACATGAGATATTACTTATACAAAAATAAATAAAATTTATATTATAGAAAATTAAGAATTTTGTTTGATATACTTTCATGTAACATGAAGTGTACTATTTAATAATGGTTAATATTATGATTAAATACTTTTGTTCATAGGTTAAGATACACTTTTTTGCCATTTTTAACAGCAATGGTTGATCTGTGTTAACATCACGATTGGGGGCTTGGCAGAAACCTTCACGTGGTGCCCCTGTTAATGCTGTATTCTCACAGCTAACTAATTCTGCCAACACCGGTGCTAAAAATGCCATATAGCTCCTCGAAACGGTCCTTTTCAGGACCAACCTCTGTATAACTGTACAGTGCTAACACAAAATATCGAAGGTTTCTCAGCATGTAAAAGCGAACTACTTGCTACCTTATGCACGAAAACTCAATGTGATGTTTTGTGTTTACAAGAGACGCGCCATGACGAAACTAGTATCCGTCCATCGGACACGACAGGAAAATCACGATTAAAGGTATATCTTTAATCGTGGTTGACATAAATACTTATAAGATTAAATCGAATTTAGTATAGTAGGTACCTATACCTTGGTCCTGGACGGTCGATGATTTTAGAGCAAACATTCAAACATGGATAATGCAGTCATATGTTTATTAACACTTAGATTTTAAAAGCATTAGAAAATAGTAGTAGTGCTTATAAAATCTTATTAAATCAATTGTAATTTATAAGACAAACCAAAATATGTCTACATTTCAGATACTTTTGAGCAAGCTTTTGAGTTAATGGTGCCTAACCTATTGTCTCCGATTAAATAATAAATATACTAATACTAGGATAAGTAAATAATTAGGAAATTTGAGTGATTATTAGAAATCATTTTTTTTCATATTATATTTATAAAAGAGGCAACAATTGAAAATAAACGAATATTGCAAATTATATTCCATTATATAAACACAGAATAGATTAAAAATACTTAAAATAATACATTAATACATTGATGGTTACTTCCGTGTACCAGATTATCTAGAAATTCGCAAGGCTAATCCGGTTTGAAATTATCCTACATTATCCCGCACCGGGATAATGAACCATGTTAATGATGTAGTGCAAAAATCCCGGTGCGTTTTTTTTCACGCCGGTTAAAGTTGGCATATTTCTAGTATACCTAGGTATATATTATGTTTAATCGTGAAAGTTAAAACGAGGTAGATATACCGGTATATATCCACCTTGGGTAAAAAATATTATTAATAAATAAATGGCGGGAATTTTTATCATTTATATTCCATACTAATAATTTGATAATGCTCCTATTCAGAAATTAAGAAGCAGCCAACAGGGCGAAATTGAAAAAATTATAGAATAGAATTTGAATGTCGATATTTACCACGGCCAAAAAGTGCTGTATCCTATACCAAAATTGAAATTAGTGTTAAAAATATAATTGTGATTTATTTTTAAGTATTATTTATTTATTAATCAACACTTTCGTATGAAATAATTGCATGATCTCTTTGCATGAAATTGCATGAAATCACTGTTTTCCCATAATTGTAAGTTACTAATCGACATGAAAAGAACTCATAGTAAAATTCAAAAGGTATTTATGATTTAAAAACACTACAATAAAAATATTCATTATGATATTCATAAGAGTTTTCTTTTCTGAGCCAGCCGGGGAGCTCTAAGCAGATGAAAATCACCTCTCTATTTTCACGCATACCTACGGAGTCTTCCAAAACTATCACAGAATATAATGAAAATGGACCCTGTACAACTCCTAAATCCAAATCTTTTTCAAGCCCAGTATCAAGTCCAGATGTTATACCACCATCCCCGGTGCTGGAGAAAAAGAGAACTACCAAATCTAGAAGATCTATAAATCGTGTTTTAGTTGACGACATTGAACACAAAGACAAATGTACCACTCTAAACACAGACACTGTTTCAAATTTTTCTAATGTAGATTTAGGTTTACTTACAAAGAGCACAGAAAAACTTAACGATGTCGATAGTCAATCATATTCATGTGATACAGTATCAATAGAAAGCTCGTTTACTGAATTTAGTTCAGACTTCTTGTTGGATTGGTTAGTCTATAGTTCTTAGGAACCTGAATACGCTTGTAACATAATGTAATATCATATTTAAAAAATATATATATTTTAGCGATATTAATTTAACTGAACCACATCGATGTGTTATAAAAAAAATCGAAAAAGATTTTGGAAAATGTTGCTTGACTTTAAGTTCCTGTAAAAGTTATGAGGAAGATGTATGTTATCTCAATGGTATTTGGTAAATATTTCATTCTTTTATTACCTACTTAATTATTATTTTTTTGTACTTTATTGAAGTCTTATGTATGATTAAATGTATAGGCTTCATAGTTTATTTGAAGTGGGAGATATTGTAACTGTAATGGCAGAAAAAGTCGACAATCACTGGTCTGTAAATAGCGATCATGGTTTTGTTACCAGACACTCAGACTTTTTGGTGTCTGGCACAACCATTGTTGGATCATTATTTTGTTCACGGCGTTCAATTCTTTCGGATATATATAAAGGACTCGACTGTTCCTCTGCTGTTATGGTTATTGGAACACTTCTTCACCAATTGCTTCAAACAGTAAATAAAAAAAACATATTGTTTCTTTATATTTTATCTAACTAATTGTTTTTAAAGGTTTTAAAAAGAAAGCAGTTTAATCAAAAAGACATCAAAGCTGTAGTAGATGAAATGGTCAACAGTCCAGGTTTTGTGCATACCCTCTATGAATCAGATATGAATTTTGAAACAACTAAAAAAGAGCTAATGGATTTTATACCAAAAATTCAAACTTTTGTTAGAAATTATTTGGTTGGTAGTCAAATGTAAGTTGTACTTGAGTTATATTTATTTATATTAATGTTAAAATTATTATCCTGTAAAATGTATCCACAATAAATATTCTAGAGATAAAAACAAATTCCATTCAAGGGATATTTTTCTTTATTATTGTTTTAGAACTTAACTTTATTTTATAATAAAATATGAATCAAAGTTAATATGATTTAAAAACCATATTAAGTAATAACATTAGTTTAAAAAAAAATGTATTAGGAACAAAGACAAAAAGAATTGGCAAGGCAAAATAGTTTCAATTGAAGATATAGAAGATAATTTATGGGTACCAGAATTTGGTGTTAAAGGTAAAGTAGATATTACAGTACTTGCCAATTATGACGGTAAATCCAAATTGATGCCTATTGAATTGAAAACTGGCCGAGCTTCTGGAAGTGAGGAGCATCGTGGCCAAGTAATATTGTATACAATGATGATGAAGGAATTGGGTATGGATGTAGATTCAGGCTTATTATTATATCTCAGGTAAATTTATACAGTACCTAAGTTATCATTTTATAATAAAATAAACTATTATAATGTGTACATTTTATGGTTGTAGAGAAAATGTGTTGACTCAAGTCAATGTTGGTCATAGAGAAAAACGAGATTTGATAATGCTACGCAATCGACTTGTACACTATTTGAATGCAAATAAAATAGTTTCAGAACCCATTGATGACTATATTCCAACATTGCCTGAACCTATAAACCATCATAGTGCATGCTCAAAATGTCCTTATTTAACGGCATGTAGTGCTGTTTTGAGGTAATATTATTATTTTTTTTATTTTTTTTAATGTTAACATATTTGTAAATAAATACAAATTGTAGCAAAGAAGGTTTTGAAAAATTGGACAATCATAATCCGTTAAAAAACTTAGGCCCTCAAGCTATAAGTCATTTAAAATCTGAACACATTAACTATGTAATGCAGTGGACTGCTTTTTTACAATTGGAAAATTCAATTGAAAATACTAGAGATAATTTATGTGCAAAATCTAGTGATTTATGGACATTGTCTTATTTTGAACGGTTAGTGATAATTTATTATATTTATTATTTATGTTGCAGATATGTTAAAATCATTTGTATTTTTTCAGTGAAAAACGTGGCAACTGTATTAGTTTATTAAAAATTAAAAATGTGGTAAAAGAACAGGGAAACCGGTATTATTTAAATACAATGGAAAAATCAAATAAGCCTGATAAAATCAAACATACTAATTTCTCTGTTAATAATTATGTAGTTGTCAGTACAAGACATCGAAATGCTGTTGCAACTGGTTTTATTTCAGTCCTAAATGAAACATCAATTGATGTTTTATTAGATCGGTAAAATAAAACTAATTTAAAAAATTAATTTAATTTGTATGCAACAAGATTTATTTTTTCAGAGATTTATCCAAACTAGGACCTAAAGAATTTCATATAGATAAATATGAGTCACAATCAATGGTAGCATTTAATTTTTCAAGTTTAGCACTTTTATTGGAGCCAAGTGAAAATTCAGCACAATTAAGACGATTTATTATTGATAAGGAAATGCCTTCATTCTTATCATCGGAAAATCACTTAGATTCATTCATTAAGAGCTCAGGATTGACTTTGAATTTAAATTCATCACAAAGATCCGCTATAATCAAGACATTGGCTGCAGACAACTATGCACTCATTAAAGGTATGCCCGGAACTGGTAAAACGTCAACTGTGGCTGCTCTTATTCGGCTACTTGTACTGATGGGTCGGTCAGTGTTGGTCACTTCTCATACTCATTCAGCTGTTGACAATTTATTGCTGTTGTTACATAAAAATAATATTGATTTTTTGAGATTGGGTTCAAAGACGCGTGTTCATCCAGACTTGTGGGGAAAATGTGATGAAATGGTCTCTCAAAGTTGTGACACCCCTGAAAAATTATCAAAGCTGTACAATCAAGCGGTATTATACTCTTCTAATTATTTTTTCGTGTTTAATAAGAACAAAAAAAAATTATGATAGAATATTGTTGGCGTGACTTGCCTTGGATGTGGACACGCATTACTTCAAAAACGTACATTTGACGTATGCATTGTAGATGAAGCTACTCAAGTGGTACAGTCATCAGTTATAGCAGCTCTTCATTCGTCTAAGATGTTTGTTTTAGTCGGTGACCCACAACAACTACCTCCACTAATTAAAAATAATAAAGCAAAGTAAAATTTAAATCTCATAGTCTATACTATTAGTTATATAGTAAAAATACATTTATGGCAATTGAACTATTTCAGAGAATTAGGTATGGATGTCAGTATGTTTGACAGATTAGACAGGCCATCTGTTACTGCTGTACTTCATGTACAGTATCGAATGAATGGACCTATAGCAGAACTCGCCAACAAATATACTTATAACGGAAGTTTGCAATGTGCTAATGATACTGTAAAATATGCAACACTTAAACTTAAAAAAATAAATGTGAGCTTATATTTTTAAACTTTGGCGTTGTGAAAATAAATTAATATACTTTAATTTTAGGTTAATGATGAATGGTGTAAGGATGTTGTATCATCAGATTTAGATAAGTCTGTTTTACTCTTGGATACAGGAACCGTGAATAGTAGTTCAACAGACACAAATTTGATTGAAATTAATGTTGTCAGAAAAATTGTTTTACTTTTAATTCAAGTAAATTAAAATGTATAAATGTTTATTTGTATGTGTTGATGTTGTCTGTGTTATTAGGGTGGACTTTCAGCTAAATCAATTGGTGTCATTGCCCCATATAGGGCACAAGTAGCACTTTTAAAAAATGAGATGGCCTGTGTGCATCCAGAAATTGAAGTCAACACAGTAGATCAATATCAAGGAAGAGATAAAGATGTTATTATATACTCGTGTACAAAAAATACTGTTGCTAAAGTAATATAATTTATTTATTAATATTGTACATTATATTGATTTTTATTGTTTATATTATATTTTAAGGATGTTGGTATATTGAGTGATAAAAGAAGAATAACTGTGGCTGTAACAAGAGCAAAGCACAAGCTAATAATGATTGGTGATGTAACCACAATGAAAAATTATGAAACTTTCAATAGCTTGTTCAGCCACATTACTAATATTATAAGACTACCTCAAATATGAAATTTTACGTAGATATAGCTTAAATTTTAATTTATTTATACATTTCATTATAGTAAAACTGATAACCTCTAGGAAAACATTAAACTATGATGTAATTTATTCTAAGATTTATAGGAAAAATTTCTTAAATTTTTGAGATGTACATTAAACGTTTTAAGGAGAACGCACAGATTTATCGTAAAACATTTTTTTCAACAATAAAATAATATTTTGACTTTAAGCATCACAGTTTATTTGATACTCCATCGTCATCAATCAAGTATTCCTAGTCTTAATGAAAATCGTATAGAGCGCGGGTATTCAACAATGCGATATGACACATACATCGTTCTGTTGTTGTGCATCCCAGACTATTAAAATTTAGTAAATCACGTGATATCTAGATGTCGTAGATTAGAGGAGGCGCTTATTGTTCATCAACACTGCCCTATATGCGTATAATTGTTTATCAATCAAATTAATCGAATCGCAAACATCCGACATCGCTCATGTAACTATGTAAGGTAAGTAGTAATGCTAATTGTATACCTACATATTATTGTGTATTAAATAAATGCGCCCTCGTGAACCTTGAATTATTCCATTTATCAAGCTCTCTCTCTCTCTTCCTGACATTTACGTTTTATATTGAATGTCCGTGGTTCGGTATTTTTATTGAATAAAAAGGCGTATAAAAAAACCGTGCGCTCAATATTTTTGGGTCGATTCAGGTTGGTGTGAGAAGTCTGACACATGACCGATAATATACGCGTTATATACCGGTTAATTAATAATGTGCACTTTGCTCGCGTTTGACTGACAAAGAAATATTACACGTGATGGACCTATGGAGGTATTTCATGCTCGATAGCTGATACACACACATTGCCATGTGCATTGTGCTGCTATATTTATAAAGTTTTAAAATGAAGAGTTAAATCTGTACATATAAATAGGTATAGGTACTAGTTTGGTAAAAATAACATAGGTGTATACTGTATAGGTAGTAGTGGTAGTGCAATAAAATATAAGAACGCGTTTATTTCCTTAGAGTCAACTGTCTAATTATTTCTCATTAAATATTATTGCATACAAAATAACACGATAACTACGACGATGTTATAAACTCCTAATAATTATTGAAAATACACACACTATTCTCTCTCAATCCATTTTTTTATTTCCAAAAGCAAATTATGTATTTTACACATGGGTAGGTAGTAGGTACATCTCACTCGATTATACAGTGGAAAAGTTTATAATATCATTGATTCGAGTATTTATTTCCCTTTACGATCTTCTTGTTAAATTTCTCAATGTGAAAAGACCCGCGTACGCCCATACAGTTTATTAAGAATTACTAGTAGTCAGTAGATATTGTGATCGTAGGTACACAAAGACAATAAGACACTATAATAATCGATAATGAAACTTAATTTTATTAAATTTGTTGATATTTTATTTTCCTGTTAAATAGAAACTACAATACTCCGCGGAGAAATAAATAGAAACTAATCTAAATGAGTTTTATAATTTTAGGTAAACTTCGGTACTATAGGTATAAACGACCATTTTAGTTTAGACTAATTAGTTCCTAATTTAAATATTTTAGTTGCCTAGAAAAAAAAAGTAATGGATAATTTAATCTACCCGTTAAAGTTATATTTAGCATATATTATACATAGACTAGTATAAATGCACGCTTTACGTTAATTTTCTTATTTATTTTATCATTTTCATTTAAAATTACCACAATTAAAGATATATATTTTTATTTAAGTATGTATCTTAAATAGTGATAATTACCTACCTACTTAATGCTATAAATTATAACTATCGTCGTTAAGTACCTACCGGTGACCGGTGTTTAATAATTTTATGGCAGTGCTACTGTATGTAGGAACAGTGATAAAGTCTGTTTTATATACACTCAATTATTATTGTTATTATTATTTGATATAATAATTGTCATAATTTTGTGAAACGTGTGTTCCTGCTACGGAATAGTGTTGTACTTTATGTTTGTATATGTACCTACTCGGGGGCTTCATTTGTGGGGGTGGGGGGCACACCAATTTTTTGTAAAACGCCTTTTTTAGCCTGCCTAAAATTAAATTAAATTAAACGACAATATGTGTTGTAAATCTAACATTGAGTAGGTATTATAATATGATGGCATTATGGCCCGGTAATGATTTAAAAATGGCCTGCAAACATTTTGGCACCAATTATTAAATTACTGAAATTATCCTAAATATTATTAACGAACTTACTCAAGAATTTTTTCAATTAATTAAGACACTCAAAACTATTATTTCAGATTATTAGTGTATCTAACTTACAAAACTAAACCAATCTGGTTAAAAAAGTTAAAAAAAAAAAATATCAACACTGGTACGGAAGCCATCGGCGGTAAATTATCTCACCTCAGAAAGGATTGGTGAAATTAATTTCATGAGCAATAATTATCAAGGTATTGAATTTGGAAAAAATGTCGAAATGTTCATTTGCTCATTATAAATTTTATAATTTTTTCAACGTTTTATTTCTTCTCTGATACAAATTATGCTGATTTGTATGATTGAAATATAGTATTATTATACGTTTGAATATCCAATGTCGCCAAACGTTAAACTTAAAACAGTGATAAAAAATGTAAGTAACTACACTTAAAGACTTGACCTTTTTTTTTTGTAAATTTAAGTAAAAAACTTATTAGGAATCTATTGTATCAAAATTCAAAGCCTATACAAAAAAATGTTATCATACGAGTACATAGTCCGAAAAAAACTAAAAAAATGTCAAACATTTAAAATATCATCTATAAATTGAACAAAAAATATCAAAACATTTTTAAAATTACAATAATGTCTAAAAAATTGTATTATAAATATTTGCCATTTGGTGAATATTTTAAGTCTCTGCGGATATTCATTTTTGAATTAATACTAAAAAACAAATCGTAAACTGGTTTTGCATTAATATACAGGGTGTAACAGGTCTATTTGACTAATGCAATAACTTTTACAGCAGTAACAGTGATTACCAAGAAATAATCATATATTTTAACACACTTTGAAAATTGTTTAAAAATTAACGACTTAACCAAATTAAAAGTTTTAAACGCCAAAATGGTTTTTAAATACTTATTTATGAAATAGCTATCTTGGATTATTAGAAAAATATTAAATACAAAATTTAAATTATTTATTTTTGTTGTAAAAAAATAAAATAAAATATAATAGATATACAAACTATGGCGCAGAGCTCTACAAATCATTACAAAAAAAAAACTTAAAAATATTGAATAGAAAAAAAGTTATTGCATTAGTCAAATAGACCTGTTACACCATGTATAACCCCCTCAAAGACAAAAAAAAATAAGTATAATTTGCTTCTAGAGCCACCCTCAATTTTGATGAATGAATCATTTTTCTATTAAAAATAGTCAAGGGTGAGTCAACACTCAAGTGGTACATCATTGTAAAACCAATATATTCATCGCTCAATATTCAGTATTTACAATCTGATGATAATTCTTATACCTATGTGAGTTATAATTACTAATTACTATAACTGGAACAATGTGACTATCTGATTTAAATTATGAAAATCGGCGTCTGCAATTAACCTTAAAACTGTTTATCTATATATTATTAGTATATTACAATGCACTTTACGACAATTCATGCTTAAATCTAAACAATACATTTAAATTTAAATTTAAATTACTGAATTTGGTGAAATTAAAAGCTCGAGTAATTGTTAAACTAATGACATACAATTCTACATTTAAATTTTAAAGGATCTTACATAGTGTATTGTGTATTCATACAAACTTGATAAAGTATCGTTGATTTAAAAACCAGGGAAGTCGCTTTGCTGTATATTTGGTTCCGATTACACCACGTCATAGAGTAAGTCACAGTAATGGATATTGTGTTAAATTCGAATTAAATGATAAATTATTATTTATTCTACAAGAAAAACGATTCTGACCGACCCGGTTTGTCAGCCTCTATTTCTAAGCATATTTAATGATTCATCTATAATATGTATGTCATACGCTATAATACTTTTTACATTACATTATTATTGTAGTCGTGCAGCTTTTTTCAGACCAAATTGTAAATCCATTTGGTATGACGTAAATTCGTAGAAATATTTATATTAAATTTTATTTTGCATATACTTTTTAGCTATGGCCTTTGAATACATTTTTAGTTTTTTAGCGTTATATTACTTTTTACTACATTTTATTCATGGTCAATTACTCATTTGTCTTAAACTTTAGATTCCAAAGAACTTTTTTAAAAATCTAGTTTTTGCAATCATATTAACCGCGTATATAGGTGCTCGTCCACGCTGTCACAAGGCAGTCTCACAAGCGTGTCATACATATGTTTTTACAGACTTCCGCATATAATCTATATACCAGGTATAAGAAGGTGGGTTGGTGTCACAACCATCGCGAACATGCTAATATGAAACGTGGTGTCTAATCTAGTATTGATATTTATTTATCTACATAGTATAATATTTAATGAATAATCACTACAATTTTTTTTTACACCATTTAATAATGTTATATTTGATTGTTCCAAGGACATTTTGAGCATATTTACACGCATTTCTTAGAGTTATTAAGGTCATAAAAAATAACAAAAATTGTGTAATGAGTTATGATTATATCCAATTTCGTCAAAAGTTCAAACTTCAAATGCCTATAAAAAAAGGTATTGATAATCGAATTTTGTTCGGTGTTATTCATTTTTTAATTACAACAAAATAAAAATATCGATTTTGTTGAAAGCAAAAATACTGCGTAAATAATCTTGTTTTTCCCAAATTTTGAACCTTTAAAATATCAACTAGATCCAGTGCTACCAGAAACCCCATTAAAGTTGAAGATTAAAGTATTTTTACTGATCTGCAAAAGGTTATGACAGACAAAAAAAAAACATCATTACATTTGAATCCGTTTATTCATCGGTCTGCTCAGAATCTATTATAATATATTAATATCATATAAACATAATAATAATATCCACTACATTTTTTGTATGTTCAAAACTTTAATTACCTATTAATATTTAAATAATATAGGTACATACCTAATGTATATTGAATTTATTGGTATAATAATATTTAAATAAAGTATTCGTATAACCATGTCGAGCATAAATTCGAAGTGTCAAGTACTCAAGTGACATTTAAGATTTTTGAATATCAAACTGAAACGTGATTCAACGTAATCGAGAGTAATAATTGAAATGTTAAAAGAGTAAAACTAATTAATATTTCGAGTACCTATAACTACGAAGGTAAACCTCCTATGTTTGTTTATTCTACTATTATCGTTTCTTATTAATAAAAAAAAAAAAAAATGATTACAAGAAACTTCAAAGAACGTAACAGCACGCAATTGAATAAATTTAAAAAAATACGTGAAGGATTTTTAAATAAGTGTTAATTTCCTCAGTTCTATATAAATAATAAATATTTTATACATATATAATTAGATATATAAATGTATTATTTATTATTTTTAAATAAAAAATAATAATCTAAACTTATTTTCAGTCATTCATAATTTAAGTAAAACCAGAGTATTTCTTGTTTCACTCATAATCTAAAAACTACCATTGCATTTATAAACATTAAATGTCCTGATAATTTGTACATTATTTCCAAAGACAAATAATTATTGTAGGTATTGTTATTGTCAATGAATAATAAACTTCCGAAAAGATATTAACTTATACCAACTACCAAGTGTCCTAGTAGTTACCCATTGTCCACTGCGTTTGCTTGTTATCAATTTATCATCTTTAAATTCTTAATTCTACCTTAAAATAGGTAGCTAATATAAATGATAGTAAAAAAAAGGGGGGAGCAGGTGTCGAGTGTTCCATGCAAGGAACCTCCTTGAGTAGTAAGTTTCTGTAATGTACGTGTTAAATTTTAATTCAATATTTCAATGACAAATCATTACATACGAAAAACGATTCTGAGCAAAGACAGCCTGTCGGACTATTATATAACTATAAGTATATTTTATGATATACATTTTATATTGCTATAAAAGTATTTTATTTTAATATTTTATATTAGCTCCCAAAAATTCTATCCAAAAATTTGTCACAGAATAAAAAAATGAATATATTTTAAAAACTTATAGATCCTTTCACTCAGAATCTAAAATAATTATTTAATACAATTGATAATTTGATTTAAACTGAATTTACACATGTAAAATTTGGTATTTTTATTATCACTTTGGTTTTTTTTGAGGGGGGGGGGAGGTAAATCTCTCAAATCCACCTCCCCCAATAACCGCCTACTCGCACACCCAATCAAAAATTCAGAGAACAAGTGTTTTGATGTTGAGAAAAGTTAATTTTTTTGGTTTTATCTGTGTATTCTCGGTGGTTCCGGAGGACAGCTTCTCTCCATCATAACGTATCGTACAATATTTTAGTCACTTTTCAGTTATAAAATATACTTTTCAAATCGATGGCACGCGTGCAAGCTTGGTATATTAAAATTAAAATGCTACAATCATTATTATTGAATGCGTATACTTACAATAACGTAATAATATACGAGGAGTAGAAACCTATATATTTTGTATAATATTATGTCGTGTACTCGAGTCTACAATATAGTTGTACAAATAATTGGTTTGGAGCGCGTTTGGTCTATAGTTTAGAGACTTAGAGTAGGTATGTGTGTATAATATTGACCGTGACAATCGAATCATGTTATTTCAATGTCGTTTTCGTAGGATCCACTATCCACTTGTTGGCAGTGCAGAGAAAACAATAACACGCCGGAACGTATCACGAACACATCTTACAATAATTAAAACATCGTTTGGCATGTGCCGCACAGGCGACTGCAGAGTGTTCGAGTGGCATAATATTATTACCTATTTGTATTGTTTTTTTTCTTCCTCTTCCGTTCCCCCTCTTACATTACAATAATATAATATATATATTACTCGGAAATAGAGTAATACTTACTCTATGGTATAAACGAGTCAAAAAAGTATGCCTAACACGAGGCGCGTGTGTCTTGTTTTCTCACTTCTTTCATCTATATATTCATTTTGGCGATTCACTATAATCTTGCTCACCCCTTTCTCTTCTTCAGTGATGCAGTTATTCAAAATCTGAGTTTTGGAATTTTTAAATATACTCGAAGACCATATTATTTTCAAATTCTTGAGATTTTTCGTACTGCTTAAGGAGTGCACTGTGGAAAATTAAACTTCTGTTTTTATAATGAGACCCCCCCCCCCCTTTGCATCAAAATCAAAATGTGAACGAATAGTTTTTGAATAATTTCAATTTGTGACTTCGAAGAGTATTATAAGGATAATATAGGTCCATGATAATAGGTTTGGAAGATAAGGGGGCTATGGAAATTGTAAAATATTGTAGTAAGTAATCAACATCAATCTATCAATATTTATAAGTTATAAGACTGATCTAAGTATAATACATTTTAGATCGAATACTACGAAAATCTGAAAATATGGTACTATATGAGTATATTTAAAAATTCCGAAAATCAGAATCTGAATAAGTCCACGATTAAACGATAAAATAGGGGTGAGTATGCTCGGCGAATCACCCTGTATGTATATACACTCATAGTCACGGGTACTTGGTAAAAAATAGCCTCCTAATAAAAACGCGTATTATTTATTATTATCATCATCATCATCATCATCATCGTCGTCGACGTCGTCATAGTCTTCATCGTCGACGTCATCTCGGCCCATGCACACCACCGTTATTCGCGTCGCTCAGTGTTGGACCAGCTCCGCAGTAAAGTGCAAACTCGCTTTTATAAAAGGACGGATGCGATTCAAATTCGATTCGATTGCGTGTTCCATTCCGGCGACAGATACCTACGTTACGCGAAGAAATCGTTTTAATACAATAGTATAATATAATATATATAAGTGGCGGTCACTCGTTCCCGCGACGCTGACGACAGCGCACGCACCGCCGACAAGACTCGATATTATTTCGTCGCCGCCGAGGTCGCCTCAGCCGCGCTCGCGGACTCGACGGTTCTTCGACCGCCGTCACCACATCAGTACGGACGACATTGCTCGATTTATGCGTGCTCTGCAGGTTAGTGTGATCGATTACCAATATTAATTGCTTACCCGACGAATCCGTTACGAACTCGAGTAGATATCACAAATAGTAATAATCAGGGCTCGTAAGTTCATGCCCTAAAAAATGTCAAAAATAAGCATGCATTTATGCACTCAAAATTGGCAAAATATGCTTTAAAAAGTTTAAAAAAAACATAAACAATTTTTGAAAATTTCTATTTTTAATTTTATATATATTATTTTTAGACTGAAACACTGATAAATTGAATGGAGTAATTACTACTAAATTGCTATTTAATTTTAATCATTTTATGTTGCGACAAATATATAATACATTAATATTATAATGAAAAATTATAAATGATCGTGTTTTTTTTTCGTCAAATGTCGATTCTTTCATAGATTTTCATAAAAAAATGCATATTAATATAATAATATGAATAGGAATATCAAAATCATGTATAATATGCCCGATAAAATAAAAATATGCCAAATAGGCAAAATACATCTAAATATGCAAAAGTATGCAAAATAAGACTTCACATATTTAACCGTGGTTCCTTGAAATGGATTTTTATGTCATCTAGCATTAAATACAACTTAGCAAGATTGATATGCAAATGCATGAACTTACGAGCTCTGGATTAATAACATATAAATATAGTTTAATAATAATGGCGTGTATGGGTTAGGTTAGGGTTATGGTCCAACCATAAAACCTGTACGATTGAGTATAGACACTATCCGTAAATAATAATATCATATTATACAATAATATATTATTGTTTTACTATATATTTATTGATTATTTAGAATTTTATTTATTTTAAGCTGCAGCATATACAGACGAATACCTATAGAGTTTATATGTTATGTGAAGCTCAAGTTCTTACTACATACCTAATACTCTGGTTTATTTGAAGTCTCTACATATTATAATATTATACCTTAAGAGTTGTAGGCAATTATAGTTAAGTAGATATTCGTAGGCAAATTCTATAATCATATTCCATAACCTACGCTCTACACAAATATTCAAGTATTTTGCGATTTTTCCATTTGTTTCTTCTTTACTATGTCGCAATCGGTCGATTTGACATGTCTTATGAAATAAAAGCTACCTAATGTACATTAATATAATTCACATAATATTATGCTGTATATAATAGATATTATTTGACTTCGGATAAATCGACTAGGTACTTATATAAATATAATATATTATAAGTGATGTGTTGAACATCAGGCGAAACAAATTCGTATTAAAATAAAATAAATCAAACTTTTTTGGTTATTTGGTTGCATCCTAGATTTTGGTTCAGGTAGATATTATGTATGGTGAGTAATAATATTTATAATAGACAGATAAAATATCATATACAGCGATTATATTATACATGTATAGTTTACCGATTAAAGCAATTTATTAATTTCGTTAAGTGAATAAATAATAAATGAAGGTATCTTGCAATGTAAAAATGGTCCAACTATTTTATTATATGCTTAATAAAACAATTTTATTTTTATAACACACGTGATAAGATTAAGGAAACTATAATTTGAGTCTAAAAATCTATATATTTCTTATTTCTACGAATATAGTTATAATATCTATAGCGAAACGAAAATTAGGCTTTTGTATGTCTATTACGCAATAGGTATTCAAATAATTTATCTCAACATGTTTTGAAGAATATTGTTAAATTTTATCGCATAATATTGATAATATAGGTAGGTACATCTCTTTTATTCATTTAGAAATGTATCACGTGTATAAAATATTGTAATTGATACATAATTATATACCTAAGTTGAGAAATACTGTTTTATCAAATTGTACGTGTATATGACCAAAAATAATGTACATATTTAATTTTCAATTTATTAAATATTATTACACACACACACATAAGAAAATGTCTAATTTCCCAATTAAATATAATAGGTATATTATAAAGTAATTTACACTATTTACGCATAGGTAGTAGTGTAAAACTGATCGATTTCATATTTCCATGTAATTTATTATAATATTGCCTCATCAAAATACAAATAATATAATACTATGAATTATGATTATACATAGTAGCGACTAGCGAGGTATGTTACATATGTTTAGTTGATATTTGCTAAGCCGATATAAAATACATGTTCACATATCAGATGCATGCTAAATTGTATATAGATGAAATTAATTGTTTTCTTAATATTAACCTATGACATCAGTGATCAACGATAGTGCATTCAAATTATCAATTTGTTACAGTTGAAGAACAAATAAGTTTAATAGAACACCATCATGTAATTATTCCTTTAAACTTAAATAATGTATTCTCATATTTTTATAAACTGTTGTCACCTATTATATTGAAACCTGAACATTATTTTTAAATATAGTTTTAAATGCGTTCACATATTTTCGGCACATATTTAAAATTGTAAAGTATTGCAATTTGAAACCACGGACAAGTGCACAAAGCAACATAATAATATATTTATATTTATTTTATTTGATAAAGTTTTATTGAAAATATAAGTGCATGTGTGTATAAATATCTATACAGAGCGATTCACTCCCTTTTTTCTTTAGTGATGTAGTTATTCAAAATCGGAGTTTTGTATATTTTTAAATATACTTAAAGACCATGTTTTCAAATTCTTGAGATTTTTTTACTATATGAGGAGTGTTCTGTGGAGATACAAACTTTTGTTTTTCAAATGAGAACTCCCCCCTCCCCTCCTACTGTACATTTTTAGTGGGTAATTTTCATGGAATATTTTACGTACCAAAATCAAAATTTGAAAGTTTTTGAGTTATTTCACTTTGTGTACTAAGGATAATAGGTCCACGATAATGGGTTTGGAAGATATGGGGTTGTGGAAATTTTAAAATTGTATTGATTAACCTGTATCAACATTATTAATTTTTGAAAATGGCCAAATTATAATAAATACTAGATCCAATATTATATATTACATCTATTTTAAATTGTTGTAAGGCCTTTTTTCAGGGCTATAATTATTCTTAGTACAAACATTTCAATACCTAACTGAAAAACTACTAGTTTGAATTTTAACTTAAGTACATCGACATTTTCAAAATTATAAACTAAATAATTTCCAGTAATAAAATTCTCATTTGAAACACAGAAGTTTGTATAATCACAGAACATTCCTTTAGAAGTACAAAACAATTTAAGAATTTGAAAAAATAGTCTTTAAGTATATTTAAAAATTCTAAAAATCAGAATTTGAATAAATTTATTATTATTGAAGTAACAAATGGGGATGAGACATGAGAGTGCCAGGGGAATCACTCCGTACATAAACATCAAAAGAGTTAAGTGATCCGTCTTATAATGATGAAACATTGAGTGGATATAAAATAATATTATATTATATAAGTACTCAGGTCCGAGAATATTAATATAGTTTTAATTAAAATCTACATTAATAAACTAAAACTTTATATTGATTAAATGTAAAAAAAACAACACAATGACTCGACCAGCGCGATATTCGTTTTTGTATTTTAAAACGCTTATTTATGTTCAAATACGCGAAAAAACCGTTAGATATTATTTTGATCATATACATATATATAATATAATTATATTGGGTCAAAGTTTTTTTCAACGACTTGGCAAGGTTGAATGACTTAACTAAAATGTCTGTATAGCGTACAGACAATGCTAAAACCAAAAATAAAACTGGTTTTCTCTATATTTTATTAAATTGACCAGATCAGACAAGGCTGTAAAATAACAAAACCGTTGCAGTTTAATCCTGTTTTCCGTAACAAATACTCGTGACAAAACATTAATAACATTCCAACCATGACATTAAATATCAAACCTATCTACGTAATTAAAAATTTGTCACTTATAGTTTATTTTGCAGAAAAATTCGCAACCATCGTTATAATTTGTAAATACGTATCTGTGAGTGTATCTGTTAACCGTCTTTGTCACATATATTATTGTTGTTAACTTTATTAAACTATTTAAACGGCATTTTTGGTCTGTTATTCATCAATTTTGATTGTTTGTATTCGATTGCATATCTTATGTTCTTATTATAATACAACACAACAGGGCAATAATAGGCCCACTCAATATTTCCTACTACCGTAGGCGCGTTAAAGGAGATTTATTGTTCTCTAATATTTGTATGATATGTTCGCAGTCGAAATAATATATATGTAATTTATTTTTGATACAATACAGAAAAATGAAAAATATATTCGTATAATGTGCTCTTTTTTAAATAAAACACTCGATTGTTAATATTCGAGTATGCCATATTTTTAGATTTAAATAGTTCATTTCTGTGATTTAGTAATATAATATATATTAAATATTTATAAATACCTATTTACGTAGCTCAAACACTTTGGGTATATTATTCACGAAAATAATAAAATAAACGTAACACTACAGCAAAATAGTTCTGAATTTTTAACCTGCAGCGGGTAGATTAAGAGTAAACGGCCGGGTTATTAAAACTCTTCGGAAATAGCAATCAATTGATCATTATTACATGTACTGTGTAGTATTATATATTATGTGCAATTAATCGCAAAATGATTCTATAATGTTTGCATGTTATATTATTGTGTTTTAGCAGCATCACAATGAAATTATATCATTTGTTTGTCGTAATATGTCTATCGGCCGCGGTCGTTTGGCGGCCAACCCTATCCGCTGCAACAAAAAAGTATTCTGAAGTCGAAGCTTCCAAATATTTGGAAAACGCCAATCACGCATTGACCCAATGGACAAACCGAGTCATACACGCCAACTGGAATTGGCTGACGAACTTGACTAACGAGAATGCTGAAAAAAAGGTACCTAGATATTATTATTTGTTATTATTTCGTATGTAGAGCATAGGCGGAAATTTGGTGAAATTACTGGGGGGGCTGAGCATTATATTTCTCATTGCACCCAAGGCCGTATCCAGAAAAAATTTTCGGGGGGGGGGGGGGGGGGTCCCAAAAATGTAATATTTATGTTGGTATTAAAAATAAATATTTATTTAGTTAAAAATTTGTACACTATTTAGGAAATTTTGGGGGGGTGTCCGGACCCCTTGGACCCCCTTCAGATACGGCCTTGATTGCACCTATATAGGCACTAATGTCCTAGTCGCTCACAATTATTTATTTCAACAAGACAATTTACAAAGTTTGACATACTAAACAATTTAACCATAATTCAGTATAAAAACAATAATGTGCCTTACTTTGAACATTTATTTCTAAACAGAAAAAGAATTAAAAGTATCATATTATTACGTAATTTCATCGAAACCGGGACGACGCGCGACGCGACGCGGACGACTGCTAATAAACAACCAATGCGGGTGTTATTACTTATTAGTTATTATTAATATTACATTAATAAAATTACGATCTTTCCAAGTTATGACAATTGACAATAAGTTTGTAAAATCTTACTAATTTAATTTAATTTTTATCATAGAATATTTATTTATAATTTATTTTGTAATCCAGATTTTAAAAATGCATTTTTCAATTATACTAATTATTATATATTTAGTCACATTAAAATTGTGATGGCCAGGGGGGGGGGGGTAAGACCTGTACTTTAAACTTCTGGGGGGACTTAGTCCCCTCTAGCCCCCCCCCCCGATTTCCGCCTATGATGTAGAGTTTAGCAAAATAGTATTATTTGTTGATTTGACATTATGGGATGTATTATAGGTACTAGATTAAAAAATTTAAATATATAAAAAGCTATTACAAGGTAAATATTATACGTAGGTATCTCTC
Source organism: Neotoxoptera formosana (assembly GCA_022818045.1). Lineage (NCBI taxonomy): Eukaryota > Metazoa > Arthropoda > Insecta > Hemiptera > Aphididae > Neotoxoptera > Neotoxoptera formosana. The sequence continues at coordinate 32,567,884 of CM040631.1, read as the reverse complement.
GGACGCCCCACGATGCCGTGTGCTCGGCTACTAAAGTATATTGTACATTTTTTCACATGACATTTTTTTATAATTGGTAGAATAAATTATTTGGAAACAAATTGTATAATATTATTATCGAATAATGAATCTATACATGAAATTGACCAACAATTTAAGGGGTAGGTGCAGTCTACATGTGCTGTATATAATAATTGTACAAATCGATTATGTAACAATTTGCAAACAACGTGAATTACCATCACGATTTCAGAATTTAATGAATTTATGATAATTATAGCGCATGTGACCGTGCCCGGTTACTAAAGTATAATAATTATTAACAAATATATAAAAAATGTACAATTATTGTACATTTTTCACATGATATTTTTTTACGATCGGTAGAATAAAATATTTGGAAAAAAAATTGTATAATAACATCGAATAATGAATCCATATGAAATCGACAAACGATATGAGGGGTAGGTACCTATAATATACAGTCTACAGGTGCCGTATATAATAATTCAAACCGATTGCCAGATATGAATATTGAAGAATGATATTGGAAAATTGGTCGATGACCGTATCTGTAAACCGGTCACGTCAGCTTATAGTGGCTTAATATGTTATCTTTTCGTTTTGTTCTCGCTTTTAGTAGCGTTTTTCTCATCGTTCTATCGGACTACACTATACTAATAAAATTATATATATATATACAGAGTATTACCACAGAATATATATGAAATTTCATATATTCTGTGGTATTACAGTCCACACGTCATGATGTTTGATTATTATTATTATAAATAATATCGCGAGAGAAAATTTCCCTTTTCCTCACTTTTTATCACCGATTATTATCTAACATTTTGCAAACAATGGATGAATACATTATCGTCACGATGTCAAAATTTAACGGATTTATGATAATCATTACAGCGAGAGAGGATAGTAATAGTAATAATGGGCCTTGTACTTTAATTGACGCAATAAAAATCTCTTTAGACACCCGGGTTTATTGTTATGCGTTTACAGTTTTCGCTAAAAACGACGTGTAAAATAAACGACTGTCAAACTCTTAATGTTTCCCGGATACAAATGGATTAAGTTTTAATCGAATCAAAAGTCAGTATATACAGAGTACTTCGCTATACTAATACCTCCATAGAATTACATATAGGTATACAACGGCGTACCTGTCGACTGTCCTAAGCGGACGTTGTCAAAGTGAAAATCCATTATTAAATTAATTTTTAATCGCGTGTCAATTTTATTATAATGTTGAGTTATGTTTTAATAAAATCTGATTTTACGTCAAACTACCATTTTAGCAGACATGTACGTGACGCAGCGCTTAAAATCTTATTTATATTTAATTTTTAAACATACATAAAACGTATATTATAGGTAACATGGTATATTTAATGTCTCACGATATTATAAAATAATTTTCAGACAGGTGCAGAGATAACTCGAAATAACGGAATTGTAAAAATAAATAAAGGAATGCAGATTATACGTATTTAGCGTCTGGCAGATTAAAGTTTAAACATTTATCATAAATCGTACGTTAAAAATTACATAATATATTTAAATCTTTTTATTAATCATCACATAATATACGCATATACTTTATTTATTACCAGCTATAACGTAAAGTATTTAATACATTTGTAATATTTTTTTTTTACAATTTAAAACATTATAATATTTGATATTATATAATACGAACTTGACTTCATCCCAATAGGAACATTGTATTATATTTTTTATGTACGGTAATAATTATCATATATGTAAATATGTAATCATTCTATAATTATTCCAAGTACAAACAAACAACAGTTTATATTTATATTCTTGTTATATTTAATATGCATTTTAAAAATAGTTATTAATTAGCATTCCATTTATGATATTAATTATATTGCTATATTTTAAATCTTTATTAAGCATTTTTTTTATTCTTTTAATTTATTATATTATTTACTATGTAATTATACATAATATTATGATATTACTGGTTTTATTTTAACTCGTATATTCTATTTATAAATATTTTGTTTAAAAATAATGTCTACAATAGTATGAACGCCTATATGAATGAAACGGGCTCTAAATCAATTAAATACAAACACATTAAAATTTTTATATTAACATTATTTCCGCAAACTAATTTACCACATTAATATTTTATCTGAATTCCACACACGCAAAGTTATTATTTTTATGTTTTTATCAAAAGTTAATTGAAGTTTTATATCTAAAATACTATACCAATAATCGTATAGATAATAAATTTATGAGAGATTTGTATTAATCGTATACGGGGTTCAAGTAGACATTTAAAATACCTATGAACATTATGCAATACACAGCAAGAAAAACAAAAGACGGACTTGGTATTATTATTCGTTGGCTTAGCATAGTCCATTCGGTCCATTCACCTCAGCCACTACTCATCCTCTGCAGTCCTCTCCATCTATATCCACATATTATCTGTAATTCTCTCACTATTGTTTTTTCCCAGCTTGTTAAGACCATTTTTTACTCTGTCCGTCCGTCTCTGCCTCGAGAATGTATAGTCGCTTTTATTTACTCTTTAGGGTCCATTTTCTCACATCTCGGACTGTGTTCTCGTGCCAGCCATCATACACATGTCCTGCCCCAACATAATTTTCTGATTTTCACCACTACTACTATTTTATACTCCCGACTAACAAATAATAATTTATAACACCATTTCTAAAACGGAAAATTTTACTTGGAAATGGAAAAAAAACCAATTATAATTAATACACAAGGATTTTTTCGTGAAATTAAAATATCTATAAAGGCGTCTTGTATAGGCAATTTTGATACATGTATGTAATATGTATCGAACATTTTTATGAATGTTCGTAAACATAGATTTTTTTATATTTAAAATTCAATTAATAACCAAAATTAATAATATAATATTACGAACGTTGTGAAGTACTTTAAATATCCTAAAATAAATAATATTTATTTTTACTTTTATCAGGATGTTATTTATTATTGTTTTTAGCAATATTAAGCATTGTGTTAAATTTTTTTTTTCTTTATTTTTTAAAAGACAATTTACAATCTGTACAAAATAATTATTACAATAAGCAAATTAGATAAAAAAAAGAATTAAGTATAACATGAATAACGTGATGAGGAAGAAACCCAATGGTGACACCTCTGTTACTAATTTAATAAGTCTCTACACCAAAGTTTGTTTTTTTTTTTGGGGGGGTGAAATGAGTTACGGTAATGAGGGCTTTTTGAATTTTAATTATTGTTTATTAGAAAGCATTGTGTTAAATTAAGAAATTATATTATACAATTGGTATCTACATTTAGGCTTAATTTTAAATTCAATCATTCTTTTTGAATAGCTTGCCATTAGCTTGGAATTTAGCAAGTTCTTAAAGTGTATGTGGGAAGAAACTGTTAAATATCCGTGGTCAACATACAAAAGTCCGGATATCAAAAGACAGTTCAAATTAATGTCAGTTTTGGGGACAGATGCATTACCTGAAGACAAATTAAAAAAAGTATGAGCAGAAAGTCTTGATAAAAAAAAAATAATAATAAATGCTTGTAAATTATAAGTCTTTGTAATATTTTGTAGTTAGATGAAATCGTTTCGTCCATGGAAAGTTTGTACGGCAGAGCAACCATTCCTGAATATAATGCCGATGTCAATTCTAATCGAACTTTGAGTTTAGAACCAGGTACATATTTGTATATATATAGGCATCGATAATTTATAATTTATATTACTGTTATAGTTATAACTTGTGTCTTATAAGTTATAAGTTATACTCATGTATAAACTATTTGGTGTTAAGTTAATTTGTATTTGGGATAGTGCGTTATTCTTATATTGTTTTTTTATTTCAAGATATAAACGACATACTGGATAAAAGTACTGATGTAAATGAGCTGAAACACGTGTGGGTACAATGGAGAGATGCGACAGGAAAAAAAGTTCGACCTATGTATGCGGAATACGTGAGACTGTCTAACGAAGCGGCCCGGTTAAACAGTTGAGTAATATTATATTGTACAGTGTACAATTCTGTCTGTAATAACTAATAAGTATTCAGAATACATACATCAAATCTTGTAGTTTTTTTGTCCATTCAAAGTCATTCGCAATTTTCTGATTTATAAATATAGCGTTTCTCGCCGAGCGTCATTATACACCATAACGTTGTCGTGCAGTAATATACATATAGGCAAAGCATGATAAATTTAGTAGGGGAAGCTTAAGCCAAAGATTACTTTATGAAAATAATTATTAATAACTTGTTGGGGTTTGTAATAATCTTGTTTATGTTTTGTTTGGAATATTTGATAAATTTAAATAAATATTATATATAAATAAAAATAAAAATCAGCCAGCGTCCAAACAGCGCGCCGTGGAGCTATATTATATTACAATTAAAATATGAACAAATAAACTAAAATGTATGAATGTACATATTACATATACTATTATTGTAATACTAATTAATTATTACTACAAATACAAAAAAAAAACAGTAAAACTTAGGAGGGCTTAGCCCCCCCCCCTAGCTCCATCACTAATATAAGTATATTACCGTTGCGTTTTATAGATTACACGGACAATGCAGAATTTTGGATTCGTGGATACGACGTGGACGATTTTCGGCCCCGAATGGAACGCATTTGGAAACAGATCAAACCTCTATACTTGCAGATACACGCCTACGTGCGCAGAAAGCTTAGGGAGCTTTACGGTGACTCGGTGATCACAAAGAGAGGACCCATACCAGCACACCTGCTCGGTAAATATTTGAGTCTTCTGAGACCGCCGCTGCTGCTGATGACATAGTCGTTTATGGAGTTTATATAACATTCGTTGCGTATATGTGTTTGTTATATAGGTGATATGTGGGCTCAGTCGTGGGAACGTTTGGACGATTTTACTAGACCTTATCCAACAATCGACGACGTAAATCCCACTTCGGCCATGATAAATCAGGTAATATAATAAAGGCTCGGGTTTCATTGAGTTTGATAGAAACTATTTTTTTTCGTTGGAAATCACGTTTTCCGCCGCCCACCTTTGAATAGGATAATTTATTTATTTATTGTTAAGCTTTTGATTGATAAACAATATATAATATTATATGTAGGCGGTGTACTGTCTGAATTTTAAACACAACCGAATACAAAATAATAGTATTTTTTATCTTCGATTTCAGAACTACACCCCGAAAAAGATGTTTAAGGTAGCCGAAGAGTTTTTCACATCGTTAAACTTGAGCGCGATGCCCCAAACTTTCTGGGAAAAATCAATTTTGGAGAAGCCAAACGGTCGCGATCTGGTATGCCACGCGTCGGCTTGGGACTTTTACGATTCTAATGACTTTAGAATCAAACAATGCACGTCGGTCAATTTTATGGATTTTATAACTGCCCACCACGAGATGGGACACATCCAATATTTCCTACAGTACAAGAACCAGCCGTTCATATACCGCGAAGGAGCTAACGAAGGTACTATATTATATAATAATTTAATAATTTGAAAATGTATACGATTATACATTGTTGTATAGTAGTAATATTATTATAGTATTGTAATATTGCGTACAATTTCATTTAACATAAACTTATCAGCTTAATGCTTGAATAGAGTTATAAAAATGTAAACAGACATAAAATATGTTAACCTAAAAAAGAAACAAACGCTAAAAGCTTTTAAATTAAAAATAAATTTTTTTCTCCGTACATACAATAGAGTCAGTGTGTTTTGCAGAATAAAAATTACACATTAGGCACATAATAATTTATATATTTTTAGTAGTTAACACTACACTCAACCGTTTTTTATTCATAATATGAACTCGTGGAAAAACTCTATATGATAGTGTAGAGAAGCACATTACGCATTTATCGATATATTGTTTAAGTATTCATATCGGACATTTTGTAGGTATAATACTATTGGGATAACATTAAATTCTAATAAATATTGTCATCAATTAATGAAAAGCATTCTTGACAGCAATGTATACATTGAATAATGAATAAATTATGTTCACTCTTCATAGCTATATCTTTTTTTATTTAAACCATTAACGAGCACGTTTGATTATATATTTATATATCGATAAGAAAACTTGGGTAAGTTTAATAATATTGTGTAACACACCGACACTATTGTTCTGTAAGACATAACGATATAATAATCGATTTAGATAAAACTGATTACTTGTATGATTAAACCATAATAATATATACCTTATATTGTGTTCTACGCGATTTCTCATAAGGTTTAGCCGTTTAGGTACGATTATTATTATATACATTGGTGTTAAACATTTTTTTAGTCTATAAAATCTAAATATCAAAATTAAATTTTTTTCTGCGCTAGCATAAGTATTTAATTTTGTTTTCATATACATTATAATAAAATTAAATATTATTTGAAACAACGTATTTGGCTTGACAATTACCATAACTGTTAATATAATTAAAGGTTAAAACTTATAGAGAATAAATGCAATAATTATGCATCCATTCCTCTTTATTAGGTAGTACATTATAATTTACAAATTTAGGTGATATTTTTTGGTATTAAAATTTATATTAAAATTGATTTGATAAATTAAATGAAACAACAACTATAATATAGTACCTATACAAACTATTGAGGGTGTAACTTTATGAATATCTTCCGCAGTACTAGCACGTTCTACAATTCTATAATTGAAAAATTGTTGACAAAAAGTAATAAGTAGGTAGGTAATATAAGACAGTAATAGTAATTAATTATAAACAATTTTTGGTTTTAAATTGTTTGATTTAAACGGCGCAACCCATTTGCGCCCGAACCCATTTATCGTAGCCCATTTGCGCCCCAAATCATAGCCCACATGCGCCCGATTCAGATCAGGTGAAAATCGTGCAACGTTGCCATTAATTGAATATATTGGCGTGTAACTATAAAATCTAAAATAATATTTGATCGTTTCCCAAGCTAATCGAAACCAATATCCAAATCGATAAAGATAATAATATTTTGTCGTTAGTTGTACTAATCGAAATTGTAAAATCCCAATCGATAGAGATTATATTATATAAAAATGCATTTATCAGTTGTATTTTATGTGTCAGTTGCATCAGTACACGAATAGTGAGTACTACTACAATAAAATGGAATTTTATATAACTGTTTCAAGTAAACAAAAACTTTGTTTAGTTTTTCGTTATTTTAAATATCACGTGAGTAGAACCCTTGTTTCTGGAGATATAAGTTGGCGTTGTGTAAAAAAAACCTGTAGTGCATATGTTAAAACCAATAGTTCAAAAACGATGTTAACCGAAATTAAAGACAGTCATATCCATGATCCGGAAACTGAAGAAAGTTTAAACTTAGTGGACGTTCAAGGTAGGTGTAAAAGACAAGCGTGTGAAGATTTAACTTCACGACCTAATAAAATAATACGTACAGAGCATTCCATGTGCAGCACCGCTAAGCATTCTGATGTTCATAATATCAGAAAGTCTATATACCGAGAACGTCGAAAAATATTACCTCCAATTCCTAAATCACTAGACGAAGCAATTGAACAGGTTTCTAATTTAGTAATTTTAACAAATAAAAACGAAGATTTTACATATGTTGATAACGTAAATAATATTATTTTTATTACATGCAAAACGAATTTAAATTTTTTATGCGATTTCAACAATTTTGATATTTTTGGTGAAGGTACTTTTACTTATAGACCATCACATTTTTATCAAATGTATGGTATTCATATATATGTAAATGGATTTTATAAACCACTTGTTATTGCATTTTTGCCATCAAAATCATTTGAATGTTATCGAGCTATGTGGAACTTTATTTGCCATTTAAATACAAATAAAATACAAAAAAATTTTACACCATCAACAATCCATTTAGATTTTGAAATCGCAGCACACAAAGCATTTCTAAATGTATTTCCATACAGCAAAATAAAAGGCTGTAGATTTCATTTAGGTCAATCTTGGTATCGAAAAATAAATTCTTTGTCAGATCTTAAAAACTTGTACAAGAATCAGTCATGTGATATCGCTAAATGGTTAAAATTATTTTTTGGGTTACCATTTTTACCGTCAAATGAAGTGGAAGATGCTTATTTTGATTTACAAAACTTAACTCCAGATTTCAACTTGACAAATTTATCCGAATTTTCTGATTATGTGTTTAATAACTATATCATTGAAGGATGTCCATTTCCACCATCAATTTGGGCTGAACCTCCAACAGACGCACCTCGCACTACAAATTGCGCTGAATCATTTCACAAACATTTTAACTCCCAATTTTATTCACCCCATCCTCCATTAACTAGTGTAATTTAAAATTTAAAATTAATACAAGTAGAATCATATCTAAAAATAAATGAAATCAAGAAGGGTAGAATAAAACCACGACGTAAAGAGGAACAAGAAAAAATAGAATATACTTATGAAGTGTGGAATGAGTACAGAGGAAAACACTTAAATAAAATAGAATACTTAAAAAAAATTTCTTATACATTTCGGGGAATCGATTTATAATTGTAGTATTATTTTAATATTTTTGTAATTTAATTATTTTTTGTATTATTAACATTCTTATTATTACCAATGTATGTTATTAATTTTGATTATTTTTGAAGTAGGATTTTATATTTTTAAACAATCATAAACAACAACTGACAACTAATATGTATTATTTATTTTGGTTTATTTTAGTTCTATATAAATTTATTTTATGCATTATTAATAATATTTAAAGTTTAGATTATATATATGTATATTATTGTAATTGTATTTATTAATTATTTTGATTTTACGTAAAAATATTTCTATTTGAAATAATAATTTAATGCAATATAAATAATATTTATATACCTATATAATATGCATACTGTGTAGTATTTAACATTATTTTTAAAATTATTACTTTTTATTAATTTTGATTTTACGTAGGATTTAAAATTTTTAAACAACAACGGCAACGTTGCATGCAAAATGGGCGCATTTGGGCTATAAATCGGGGTGTTAAGTTTTTTATTTTGGGCGCAAATGTCCATAACCCTCGGGGCGCAAATGGGCTACAGCCGATTTAAATTTGTATGAAACCTTTATGACCTATATGAGTAATATTATAAAATAATCAAATAACTTTATTCGCCTACTTGAAATTGTAATATTAAATATTTTTATTCGTGAGGAGATTAATAATTATTATTATTAATTAAAATGTAATCTAAATTTTGTTTTTGCTATATTTATAATGTTTTGTATACATTATTTTTTTTTTGGCGGGGGTGAAATGATATGTTTGCCTCTGATGCTTTTTCACTTATTCCGGTGCCACTGCAGGATATTATATTTTTGTTCAATATTTAGTTTCTTTAAGAAAGTTATAAATATCGAAATTCGATTTTGTTTAATGCAATTGTCTATAAATTTAGGTTTTAACCTGCGTGTTATAATATATGTATGTTATAAAAAAATCTTAGTCTTTAAGTAATGATTGATGTCTAATGTAATTAATTACCATACAGATGGGGTACTTATATCTTGATATTAATGTTTATTGCTCGCGTCGTCGCAGGTTTCCACGAAGCGATCGGAGACACAATCGCTTTGTCTGTATCCACGCCAAAACACTTGCATAAGATTGGTCTGTTGCCTAAGACGAGTCGCACGTACGAAGCCGATATAAATTATCTGTACAAGATTGGATTGGATAAAATAGTGTTTTTACCTTTCGGATATTTAATGGATCTATGGAGGTGGAACGTGTTCAAAGGAATCACGACTGAAGATAATTACAACTGCGACTGGTGGAAACTCAAGTGATTAGACTACCTATATAAATTATTATAATATTCTTCAAACGTTCATAACATATATATTGTACTGAAATATATGATCAAGTATATAATATATACCAGGGATGGCAAACCTTTTGAACACTGCGTGCCCAAAATTACCTTTTTTTTTTTAGAGTGTGCCATTTTACCTATTACCTATAGTATAAACTATAATACTATATATTATATAATAGTAAACATTTTCGCGTGCCCACAAAATCTTTTCGCGTGCCATCTAGGGCACGCGTGCCATGGATTTGCCATCCCTGATATATACTGACCATTGTATATTTATATAAACGATTTAATGTCCGTGGTAGATATTCTTATCAAGGAATCGAACCGCCTGTAACCAGAACTGAAAACGATTTTGACCCGGGATCCAAGTACCACATCGTCGGAAACGTGCCTTACATTAGATACTTTGTGAGTTTCATCATACAATTCCAATTCCACCAAGCGTTGTGCGAGAAAGCTGGCCAGTTTGATCCGAAAAATCCAACAAACAAACCGTTACACGAATGTGACATTTATCAAAGCACAAATGCCGGAAACGCTTTCAAGTGAGACGATTTAAATATATAATACCTATGAATCTATGATTTAGATATATTTTTTTTGAACATATTAAATTCATGAATCTTAAAATTGTATTAACTAAAACAAATAATATAACGATTTGATTTTTAATTTAAAGAATAACTCATGTGTAAAATAACTTAATGAATTTGTTTTAATATTATTTTATAGAGACATGTTGAAATTAGGATCGTCGAAACCGTGGTTTGATGCTATGGAACTACTAACTGGCCAAAGAGAAATGGACGCTGGACCTTTGTTGAACTATTTCAGACCTCTGTACGAATGGCTTCAAAATGAAAATAAAAGGACTGGAGAACATCTTGGTTGGGAAACAAACAAAAAAAGTAATTACCATGCACATAATTTTATATAATATGATTAATATGTATAGGGGTCAACTTTATAATTTCATATAGATTTTTCCAAAAATAATTTTTAAAAAAAACACTAGATTATTGATTATTTTTTAATATTTTTCTTTCTTAAGTATTATTGTATAATCAAAGGGTAGTGGTCATATGTATATTTTTTGGATAATTTATAAAATAATAATTTGTTTGTAATAATTCTTTTTATTTTTTTTTCAGTTTGCTTAAAGAAGGGTGAACAAAGTCAACCTTAATTTGATTTATTATGATTTTACTCTTTTTATTAGTGATTGACAGTATTATAATCATATACCTAATTATTAAAATAATTCGTTTATTAATTATTCGATACGCTAGTTATTATACTAGATTTTAACGTTTCAGTACATTTTTAATGTGTACATTACTATTTCATTAATTTATTAATATATAACATTAAGTTATGAATTTAATTTCATAAAAAATTTAAATTTTACTCAACGAATATGTTTTATTGTTATTATTTATTTATTTAAAATAAAATAAAAAGTAATACACAATTTTCCGCTGTTTATTTTTATTTTTACTTGGGTCTAGGGTGGGCCAATTAAAGGCTAGTGCACTAAAGCATTAAAACCCGTGGTGCAAAAGTACAAAATTTATAAAAATATTTTTTTTTAGAAGAATGTTGTTTTCTCACGATTTAAAACAATGTAAGCAATCTTTTTCGAAAACATTTATAACTTTTGAAATGACAAGTGTTTGACGTTAAATGGATCACTATAGCATAGACATATATACTATATAATGTTATTTTTTTTATTTCAATTTCAAAAGATTCAAAGCATGATAAAAATTTTGAATATCTATTCGGAACGAATAATAATAATTATATCCACTTACCCATATTAAACTTTCTATTTCTATATATGTCATGAATATAAAAACATAATATACAAACCAGGGGAACATATACAGCTGCTGCAATACACCTATATAGTATTATGTGCGCAGAGCCGGATTTACGCATAGGCCCGTGGGGCCCGGGCCTAGGGCGACAAATTTTTTGGGGCGGCAAATTTTGTAAAAAATTGAAAAAAAAATCATATGAATATTTTATGCATTTATGTAACTGCGTAAATTGATATTATATAATATTTAATATATATATACTGTATTTTTCTTCTCCTTCTTCTTCGGTAAGCTCGGCCACTAGGACCATCCCTACATACATCCTTGCCTCCAGGTCTCTCTATCCGATGCCTATATCTTCCAGTCTACACCTCCTCCTCACGCTTTCACATCATTCCTTACTATATGTCTTCCCATCTCAACTGTGGTCTTCCCAGCGGTCTTTTCCCAGTTGGGGTTTCTTCTAATACTATGCTAATACTATGCTTATGAGTGGGTTTTGGCTACGCATCCTACGCCATGTATGCCCAGCCCATAGCAATCTTTTGTTCTTTATTGCTTCGAGTATACTGGGTTTATCGAAGAGCGTTTCTAATTCATAATTTTTTCTTATTCTCCACTCACCACTTAGCATATTCCTTACTGGACCATAAATCTTTCGCAATAGTTTTCTTTCCAGAATTAAGAGTTTTCTTTCATCATTTTTCCTTAATATATATATATTATATAAAATATTAAATTTATTAGTAATATAAATACTACATTTTTTTTCTTGAGGTAGGGGTGGCATATTTAAAAGGGCCTAGGGCGGCACCTGTTCTAAATCTGGCACTGTATGTGCGTATCTATAGTATAAAACATATATATTATATGTACATAATTATATTATTGTCTTTGATTTGTTTTGAACGCGTTTAAAAACACGCACGCTACGATGTGATATAATGCAAGCGAAAAATATATAATGTAATCCGGTCTGACTATATGACTATAGACACATAAATAGCTGTTATAATAGTTTAATGAGATATATATTCGTCATATGTATAATGTATGTACGCAATATTATATACATATATTCAGTGGTCGAAGTGGCTCAAAATATGTGGAGGGATGCCCTCAATTTTTTTTTCTCGCATATAAGAACTAACACAGTTAATAATTAACTGTCAGTTATACACATGAGTGTGGAGTAGATGAGAGGTTTATAAACAGTAAACGGTACCAATAATATTTTACAGAAGGTATACAAAAATGGAAATACTTTATTTATTTAATAAATTGTCTTTATAACAAAATTATTATGTTGCAACATATAACATTATTAAACAAACAAATAAAAATTATTGTAGCTTTAAACAAAAAAACAAATTTATAAAATAAACCAATATTATATTAATTAATACAACAAAGTTTTGTACTTAAGAGTTATGTAGCAATAAATAATATTTAGTCTATTAATAAACACAATATTATATTATAAGATTTAATTGTAATTTTAGATAAATTTGATATTAGATATTAATTTTAGAAAATGTAATCAAAATAATTGTATCAATATAAAATTATAACTTAAAACAGAAAAAAAATAAAATATACCAAACTGGTAAAATTATAATTAAAATACTATTAAAAAAGTAAATGAGTTTTCAAATATAATTTTTTTTTACTCAAATTCAACAATTAACAAATTATACATTTTAAATTATTATTGACCCTCATATATAAGTTTATTAATTCAATTATTTTTAACTTAAAGTAAAATTGAATTATATAATAAATAAGTTATAGTTATACAATTTTTACATTTTCTCCCAAAGACTTTCATACTCAGTGTTAAAGGGAATTGGCTGCTTAGAAACGCATTGAGTATGGTCAGCACTTCTTCTTCCTTTTAAAATCCAAGACTGCACATACGTATTAACATTAAATTTACACAAAGGTGGGGCAACACATTTAATCCATAAGAGATCGGACACACGAGAGACTTCTAATGAATTTCGAGCATCATTATGAATTATATTCATAGCACTAAAAAGTCTCTCACATTCAGCTGTAGAAACTACCAAAGAATTTACAGCTACAATAAGAGGTTTTAGATTGTTTGGTATTATAGATTTATTATCTACATACTCACGAAAACCTCTGATTGATTCTCTTTCATTTACTTTGAATATGTTTGATAACTTTTTTATTTCTTTTTCACCATACATTATATTAATTTCCAAAGGCCATTTATGAGGGTATAACACTTCTAGAAGTTGAATAAATTCATCATATTTATTAGATGTATTAGATGATGAAGACACATGAGATGATGTAAAGCAAAACATTCTTGATTTTAAATTTGCAGCCAAACTTTTATAAAACTGATTAGGATTTATTTTATTTTTATTTTTTGAATGAAGTTGAATATTTTTGAAAGTTAAACTACAATTGTATTCTTCAGCTTTTTTTATAATACCCATCATAACAACTTTCTGACATAGATTCAAAAATGAGAATTTGTCTCCTAATTAAATTATGAGCTTCTGGTAATTTTAAACACCTTTTTTGAAGTTCTAATGAAAGATCAGACAATTCTGTTAAAGCATCAAGTAAGAGACCTAAATTTAAAACAAAATCAGTTGATGTTATTTTTGATTTTAAACCATTAAAAATTGCTTTTTCTTTTGATGTTCTAGAATTATCTTTACTACATTCATCAAAATGTAAACAAAGGGCTTCGTAATTTCTAAAAACAGCATTAACTGATCTTAAACTTGAAGCTACCCATCTAGTATTTAAAATACGACCAATTGAAAGAAATTGCAAATCCAATTCTTTGGCACATTTTCTTAGACCATACTGATTTTTTGGCGAAGCACTATATAATGAATAAAGAGAATCAAAAAATATCTTGAAATGATTAATACCTGTTACTTCATTAAGAACATCATCAACAGCAAGCTCCAGTCTATGGTTAGAGCAATGCCAGATCAATAAATCAGGATACTTATCACTAAGGAGTTTTGCAACTCCAGCTTTTCGTCCAATCATATTTGAAGCACCATCACAAGCAAAACAAATAAAATTATTTATCAAATATTCATGTGAAAACTTGTGCTTATTAAGACATAACAAAAGTTGACTAACTATGGTTTCTGATTTTGTATTTTCTAATTCTATTAAATCTAAAAAAAATGTAATTGGATCTGCATCATTTTTAATATCTGTGGAAGCTCTAATACAAACCACTAAACAAGTTTTTTTTGACACTGAAGTAGCTTCATCAATCAATATAGATATTTTAGAATTATTTTGAATAAGAAACTGTGTAATCTTTGCTCTCATTTCAGTAGCAATGTGACTAGAAATATCAGCACAAGCATGATCACTATGTAATATGCGACCCATATCGAGTCCGTTTGACTTTTGAAGTTCAATATCATATGGTAAATCAGTAAATGGCCTTGTCTTTTTAACGATATTATAAACTGTATTAAATACTCTAACTGTACTTTCAAACTGAACAGAAATGCCCTTTGACACAGCTGTTTGCAAAATATTTTTCTCTTGAACTTGAACAATTTCTTCACTTCTCTTATGACATTCGCTGTTTTTATGTTTATGAATTTTTTTTCTTAATGATTGTCTTTTTTCTTTATCAGTCACTCCATAAGTATTCACATTACATTCTATCCATTCAATAGCAAACCTTATTCCTTGTGCTTTATAAGTGGCTAAGTTTTGAATATTTTTACAGACACTACAACCTAATTTTTGGTTCTTCACTACTAACCAGGGATATTTTGCATAAAACTTAGAGTACATTTCACTTGTCCAAACACTTGGAAAATCAAAATATTTAAAATCGCCATCAGTAACATTTTGACTGCCGTCGTCATCACTCTCGCTTAAACTATTTATATTACCACTAATTAAATTGACTGTTTTATCCTCACCATCATTACAAAGAGACATTTTTGATTTTTTTGCTGGATTTTCCTCTTGGCTTGGCAAGTCTGAAGTTGAATTATTTGCATTTGAGTTTAACTTTGTTAACCAATTTAATAAAGACATGTTTAAGTATCTAATACCGTAAAATCGCACATACAAATTAGGAGTTTATGACAAATAATTAAGCATATATTTGGGCATTTGGCGTTAAAATTTTTAAAATGAATTAATTAATTATTCGCGATACACTGAAATACTGAATATTTTGAATTGATACAAATTATTTGAAATACAAATAATCTTATGTTTATTGTTTTTTATCACGAATTACAATACAGTCTACAGCTGCTGCTCATCACTACACCAAGCTGTTGGGTAATTCCGTAGAGTAGGTTAAAAATAATTTAACTTGAATTAAGATTATACTCATATTGTTATCTTATCGACATAATTTTAGAACGAATGACGTTTAGGTTTATTTAATTTAGGCGTTGTAGTGTAATTTAAAGAAAAAAATACTAAACTTGTTTCTTAACAAAACTCATTTAAAAGAAACATTGGAAAAATTCATAATAGTTAAAAATGCCATTTTTATTAAAAACACCAATAGGTATAAATCGATAATCTGAATACATGTTGAATACCTAATATAAAGTGGGATGTATTATTTTAGAGATAATAAGTGGAGGTATGAAAAATGTAAATTAAAAAAAGTAGAGGGATGCCATCCCTCCGTATCCCCCCCCACTTCGACCACTGCATATATTAGATATGAAGTTTGCGGGTATATGCGTTCGTTGAAATTATAGACCTTGCAGCTTATACCTCCGCCGCCGCTACTATATTATGTACAAGCGAGTGTGTGGAAAAATGTGGTGATTATCGTTTATTATTTTTTAAATATACAACGGACCGTAATAATAAAACTAATACAGAGGCGGATACGAAATTCAAACGAATCATTCCGTGTTTTTTTTTCTTTCGGAAAAGAGATGTTTCGTGTTTTCTCCCGTTAGTGATGGTTCCTATATTATATAATATACTAGCTGTCCCACCCAGCGTCGCCTGAGCCAAATATTAAGTTAAGATTAACCTAAAGTGATTTACATGCATCTAAACCACCTAGGTGGGCAATCCACTGCATTGGATCGCGGACAATATGCGAGCAGTAAATATCAGGTAGGCAATCCACCTGCGATAGATTACGGACCCCATGAGGTGCGTAAGTGAGTGAAATCGGAATTAGGAAGATACATGAAAAACATTGCAGAGTTGTCATTTTTTAACACAAAAAAAATTTGAGCCAAACCAGCCCAGCCGTTCTCAATTGATGAATTGTTATACATTTTTGGCTCAATTTTTATACATTTAGATATAATTATATAATGAGTGTGTCCTCGCGCATAACGCCCGGAATCGCGGATGATAACACGCGTATTATTTTAAACTATTTAAACTTTAAGCTATTTAAAGTATCTACCTGACTACCAGCTATATATACAGGGCGATTCACGATCGCTCCCCTTTTGTCCTTAGATGATGCGCATTTGATCCGCGTGTTCTGCTGAATTTTTGGAATTTTTCAAGCGCATCATATTTTTTGGATACTTATATAGAAGATTTTTTCCACACCGTTTGAGGAGTATCTTATTGGTTTTGGTATTTTTTTAAATGACGATTTGTTCGAATCAATATCTGAAAGAGTAGTTTCTGAATATTAATAAACCGTATAAGTTTTGAACTGATAATAATCCTTAAAACTTAGCGTAATATTAATAGTAAAAATGAATTACTTTAACGGCAATAATATCACATTTACTTAGTAATATATTATGCTGACAGACAGACAGACAGTCTTCGATCAAAATCGTTTTTCGTATACAATTACGGTTTTATATCATTGAAATCAAATTTATCAAATCCATTGCAACGACACCAGCTACTTATAGCAAAACGGTACTCACTTGTCGATATTGTATTTTTTGTTTTTTTCCCGACGCTTTTGGAAACTGTTGGGAATTTTCAAAACTGACCTTTTCAAAGTACCAACTATACATTCACTTTCCCACCAAAAAGATACCGATGAAAAAAATCTAAGCATTTTGTCTAGTAGAATAAGGAACAGAAGGGGAAAAAACACACATCGCATCGTTGTAAAACAATACGCATTCTTCGTTCGGCTCAGAATCGAATACAAACCCTGGTCGAAATATATTTATAACACTTTGGCAGCAATAAAACCTCTGCCTAGGTATAGCTGGTATATCAATAATAATAATAATAGTACTTATTTTCTTCGAAAAAACAAACAAGTCTGACATTCAACTGATGCAGGCCGAATAGAATAATAACAACACCGCCGCCACCGCGTACTCGCTGGCTAGTAGAAAACGTCGTCGTCCGGGTAATGTTTGAATCTAACGGAAACTGTTTATAGGACGAATTCCGTAAACAATTCACTTTCAATTTAGATACACTCGAGGAAACAGTCACACGCATTCCATCACATAAACATAAAACCTATATAAACAATCAATTAAACACCGAAAATGATGGACGATTTAGAAAAATCTGCAGCAGACATCTGCATCGATGATATCTTAACCACCAACGAAGGGCCGGACGACAATAAAGCAAACACCGTAGAAGAAATGGTGGCAAGCATAATAGAGAACATCATACGCAACGTTATCGAAAAAATAAGTTCGTCGGACGTTGCCTCATTAGTGGAGGGCGGACAGGAACACAAAAAAACAGTCGCGGACGAAATGAGCGAGCCGGCACCGGCCGCCGTGGACGGCGAGGATAAGGAGCCCGAGGAGGATGAGACGAAATGCAACGACGACGACGACGACGATAAGGAGATACAAGAAACGGCCATGGTTGAGAACGAGACGATGAAGGGCGAGGACGACGACGAGGAGGAACTTATGGAAGTCATTAAGCCGGCGAGGGGAGAAGAAGTTAGAAACGTGTTTGGGGATCTGGTAGGTTGGCTAGACCCCGGGGTCACCCTGGCAACGCCCCTACCTCCACACCGCCGACGAGTCGCGGAGTTCGCGACGTCGGCGTGGAGAGGAGTAAAGAGATTCGGACGCTCGCTGCTGTGCGGTTGCCTCCGGCGGGGTTAGCGTCCGCCGACCCCGACACGTTTCCCCCTCGACCAATGGCGTCGGGGAAGACGGGAGACGGTGAGGTGGGAGACAAAAGCGGTACGTGACTGAATACTTTTCAGGGTGCACTCGGCGGTAAGTCGCCTACACAGGATTTCCGGCCACCGGCGGTGGCGCGACGGGCGTCGCGGGTGTCGCGAGCTCGAAGACGCGCGCTCGAGGACACGCTAGACCCTCTGGCGGGGCGCGGCGAGCGCCCGGCAGCTTCGGTCGCGTGAGGAACGACATACGGAGGTAACGGTAACGGTGACGGCGGCGACGGCGGTGGTGGAGGAGGCTATGGCAGCGCGGTACCGGCGCCCGGACAGCTGCTGCGTCAGTGCCAGAAGACAATAACCGTACTTACAATTATGGCGGCGACTGAGGCCTCGGCGCGCTGCGGCGGCAGGTGAGCGAATAGACCGTATTGTATAATAATAGGTGTAGGACAGCATCGCCGGCCTTCGGAAACGGAGAGTTTCAGGGTCCGGCGGCGCGCACTTTCCGTAACACCGAAATTATATTATATAATGTGGTCTTGACTCGCTCGCTCGCTCCGTGCTATGGTTTCCGTCGCGGCCGCGGCTGCAAAAGTACGTGTCGTCTTCGCGGGCACAACAAGCGCAGCGTCCGTCGTCGGGCGTACGGCTTCGCGCCCTGGCCGCCTCTCTCCGTCGTCGTTGTCGTCGTCTTCCGTCGTCGTCCTCCGTACAGTCAATCCCGCGGCCGTTCGCTGTCGTGTTCCGCGGCCGCGCTACCCCCACGGTCGTCATCGCGCTCTCGAGCAGACGCGCCTGTGACGTCCGTCCGCACCCGCTGGACCGGCCGGAAAATCCTGTGGAGGTGACCAGTAGCCCAAACTGTTCAACTCTATATATGCACCCGTTACACCGTTACACCGTCACGTACCCCCCACCTCAGCCCATGCACCTTGTCGGACGCTTTTTTTTTTGTTTTAGGTATTTATTTACATTTAGTTTATTGTTGTGTTTTGCACATTGTTTGCAGCTCATTATTTTCGATACATAATATTACGATTTTTTATTCGTTTAAAATTCCATCACATTTTTGCGATTTTTTTATTTTTATTTTTGCACTTTTTTTAATGTGATGTTCATAAAAATTGTTATATACTTTAAATAAAATGTTGTTGTTGTTTAAACATTTTTGCGTTTACGAGTATTATATTTTTTTATTTCTTATTTATTTCAACAGAACAATGGGCACTATATACTAAGCAACATGTTTGTGTGGAGCCAATCTTAAAGTATTAACAATAAATAAATTAATAATAACTTTTTTTTCATTTCGTACCAGATGTAAAAAAAATATATTAAGGTTTTTGGCCATGGTAAGGTTACGTATAATAGTTTACCGGCCCTGCAGTGACCCAAATGAAATATAATAATAATAATAATGGCGTATATTTAAAAACAAATATAATATTGATAGTAATAATAATATTTTTCAATAATTCATAAATATTTAAATACTAATATAATACCTACTGTCTTTAAAGAAGGTGGAAAAGTGAGTTAAATTTAAGTTCAATGATATAAAACCATCATTGTATATGAAAAATGATTCTGAGAGAAGTCTGTCTATCAGCCTTTATAACTAAGTATCTATATTTTAGGATATCATTGATATTAAATATTGTAATTATTTTTACTATGAGAAGGCTCTACAGAATTAGTTTTTGCTGAAAAAAATGAGTTTGAAAATGTCTTTTTTCAATATAAAATTTAATATACTTTAAAAGTTTCAATAGTACCAAATGAATAATATTTTTCAATTACAACAAAATAACTAAAATCGTTATTCTTCGATAAAATATCAAATTCCTTCCAAATTTAAAATAAAAATATCTATAAAAAAAACCAGTGTTTATATATTTCTTTAAATATTTTTATTACAGTATAAACTATTATTATATGAGAAATCTTGATTTAATTTTTCAATCCTTAGCTATAAGATTAAACATTTAATTAATATAATTTGCTAATGTTCGTGATTTTGATAAGTTTTTGTAACTTTAAACTCTTAAAAGTTAAAATACATATGTACATTAAACAAAAGCGTTGTTGGCTAATTTTCAGACATTTTTTGAGAAACTCTATTAATTATCTTGTATACTATATGGCTGGTTAGGTACCTCTACCGTTTAGAATCGAGACAACGATTAATGGTTAAACTGTCTCCACACTGTTTCCTGCTTTTATCACAGACTTATCCACGTGGTGGACCTTTAACATATTAATCGATTAATTATTTTATTATTAATTATTAGCTGTTTACCAAATGTTTTGTTTTGTTTTATTTATTTTAATACAATTATTATATCTATTGTCATATATAACTATAATAAGTTAAATAGTTTTAGTGTATATTCTAATATTCTATGCATGTAATTATTGTTACTTAGTACTGATATTTATTCCAAAAAATACTAATTTTGTTTTCACCCATTATTGCAACTCTCTACCTCCACCACAAGCATATTGCTTATAGGAGGCAGATATTTATTGTAACCAAAGATTATGAACTATTTGTATTTTATATTTATATTATGTTATCTTAAAAAAAAAAAAAGTAGTAATAACCTGGCTATGTGTTTATAATATTATTATTCAGCGGTTCACACTCGTCGTTCACGCAGGAAACCTACTATGTGCACATTTTTGATTTTGAGGTTTTAGTATCCCCGGATTCAGAAAAAAATAAGCTGTTTATTGATAAAATGTCCTATGTGCTATCTGCATCGTAGAATTAATGAAAAATAATTAATTAATTCTTCTATGTGGTAGGTAAATAAAATAAATCGTAATAAAAGTTTATGAAATATCTCCTATGTGCTACTTTATCATAGAAAAATCCCTAAATGTGTATCTATAAATTTGCTGAACTGTTTCGTATTGCACCCTCATATAACACGATTTAATTGTTTCGACGACTCTACACGTTCAATATAATATTGTAATAAAAGCAAAAAAAGTTTTAAAGTTCGGTCGAAAAAAATACATCGCGATCGCGACATTTATAGGCATATAATAGAAAAGTCCAAATTGCGTTACGATTTATTTATTTCCACGATATTTACTCAAACATTTTTCACTGGTTGAAATAACGTACCTGCAAACTCCTAAAAATAAAAAACACAGTATATCAGTGCTCTAATCACAATGTCAACAGAAAAGAAAAATAGTTATCAATCGCCTCCGGATAGGTCACACAAGGATAACCCATAAGTTCCTAATGGCTAAAGAAGAATGACATCAGTGCTCAACCTGCAGCGTCAACCTAACAGTCAAGGCTGACTGTCAAGCACTTGATAACCAGTAGTGTTCCCATGGGGTATACTACATATACGCCGTATACTCTCAAGCTTTTTCTAAAATATCATGGTTATACTACGTATACTCTCAAACAAACCATACAAAAAGAAAAAATACATAATTTTTTTAAAAAAATTTAAAGCATAGTATGTTTTTACTCATCCGTTGCGCGACGCTCAATAACGACAGTAACAATGGGCAGTTGACCAATACGTCGACAAATAATCGTTGAGAAAACCATTTTTTGTCAATTTATTTAAATAATTCATTTTTATAATTTTGTTTTGATAAATTAAAAATATAATAGTAATTTTTTTGATTTTATTTTATTAATTAAACCTCTCCACCACTTTTATTGTATAAAAAAATGAAATAACTATATTTTGGCGTTCTTCGGCATAGTATACTCTCATAAAAAATAATGGGAACATCACTGTTGATAACCGAATACCTCAAATGCGAAGAAGATATCCAAAAGCTCAACATCCCAACCAACTTAGACACGACTTTAGGTCCCAACGCAGAAAATATCAACTGTATGATCAACTTCCTTAGAAAAACTGACCTGTTCAATGAAATTTAGATAATAAGAATCGCAGCTCAACTCCCTATTGTAAAAAAAGAAAACTAAAACTACAAATACCGTATTATTTTTAATTTATTGTTCTCCAAAATAACCTAAATATCCATTAAAAAAAATAATTTAACTAATGGCCTTTGTAAAGCCGATGTAACCTAAGAACAATAAAAAAAAAAAAAATCAATGTTCCTGTAATCCTGTCTAAGGAAGACTGTAATATCAGAATATGAAAAATTGAATAGAAGATAAATACATTTGTAGACTAAGTAATTTAGATTCTGAGCAAACCGATTTTTTTTTGTTTGAAGACAAGTTTTATATTAAAAAAAAATGCTTAAATTTTCAACTCCAATATCTTTTCTGGAAGGAAAGTGAATCTAGTTGGTACTTTTGTGGGTCAAAAGTAAAAAATTCTCAGATCTAAATAATAATTAATAATCACAACGAAATACACACACACTCATCATTGTTAAATCAATCCATTCATCACGACGCTCAAATTTTACGCAAAACCAGTTTTGATTCCAAAATCGATTTTATTTTTTTGTTGTAATTGAAAAACAAATAACCTAAAATAAGTACATAGAATTTTCACCCAATTTTAATATTATCATTGGTATAATTTTTTAATATTTTGTGTCTTTTTGTATCTGGGTAGGTCTATAATAAACAAGACTATAAATCTATTTACATTTAAAATTTTGCTCGGTCAAAAAACTTAAAATTGAATACAAGGTTCCTCATAAGTTGTCATTAAAGCTACTTAAAAATACTAAAGATACATAGGCATCATTTTTTTTATAAGCATTTGAGGTTCAAAGTTCAAACTGTAACACAAGTCGTAGAAATCACAACAATTTGCAAATTATTTTGTACCTAATAAAAATGTATAAAATGTTCAATATTTATAGGTACCTAAGACTTAAAAATGTAATACAAGGACACAATAGGTTCTTCATAAGTGGTTTTTTCTGAAATCTAAGTATTTAAAAAAATATCAGTTCAACTTTTTTTATAGACCTTATTTAAACAAAGAATAACAATTTTAATTATTTTGTTGAAATTCAAAAATATTATTCGTTGAGACTTGAAACTTTTAAGTACCTATATTATTATATTTTATATACCTACACAAATACAGAATAACCTTTTAAAAACATTTAGATTTATTTTAAGGCTTTAAGCTATTCATCTATTGGCTATTTATCACGAAACAGTTCACACAATCACACCATTCTACGGTAAGACGACTGACGAACGACGGTGTTGACTCAAAAATGTATAACAATAAATAATAATAAATATATTATATGATATTTTATAAGATTTAATAATGTATAAATGTACTTTATATTTATATTAATATGATTTATATTTGGTTTTTGAAACTCAAATTGTGAAGCTTTTGAAAATTAATTGGTTACACAAAGTTAACCCACCTGCTAATTCCTATTTTCTGTCTTGTTTTCTGTGGACTGTGATTAAACTATAAAAGTGATAAGAGTTTAAGTGCAGGTTTAAGCGTTTAACTAGTTAAATAAGACAAAATAACAATTAACAATATTATAATAATATAATTATATCTACTCTTCAGATTTCAATCTTATAAAAAAATAGTATATCTTATTATAGTGTTCGAGTGCCAATGTAATCAACAGACACCTGTTAGCTGTTGCCCTGTTGCCACGATTAAAGATTGCAACCAGGAATATTATTAATTAATATTTATTAACTTATCTATTATTCTGCGACTGAGGTCGGTAATCGGTATCTATAATAGGCAGTTAATTTAAGTAGTTGTTTGAACCGAGTAAACCGGCAGGCGACAAGTGAAAACGCAATTTGTATTTTGGTTTTAATATTTAATTTGTTACAAAAATCAAGAATTCAAGATTATTCTTTAGATGCTATGTGTCTCAAATATTTGTAGGAAATTGATTTCTAACAATTTACCTGTACAGTCGTTCAAAATGGTAAAATATTTGAAACAAGACGAGGCCATCAACATTGATCAAGAACTGTTTAACGTGTATAAATTTAGCGTTGACCAATTAATGGAGCTGGCTGGCTTGAGTTGCGCAACAGCTATACAAAAATGCTTTCCACCAATAAGTCATCAAAGAGTGTTGGTACTCTGCGGACCGGGTAACAATGGTGGTGACGGTCTGGTGTGCGCAAGGCACATGAAACTATTTGGTTACTCGTCCGAAGTGTATTATCCTGTGCGCACCGACAAGCTTCTGTACAGTAATCTTGTGCATCAGTGCGAGACTTCTGGTGTGCCTGTGTCTGATTCCCTATCCGACAACATATCCACATATGACCTCATAGTAGACGCATTGTTTGGTTTTAGTTTCAAGCCACCAGTGAGAGCGAAATTCCTGCCTGTCATGAATGCGCTGAAAACTGTCAACAGCCCAATCTGTAGCATAGACATCCCCAGCGGTTGGAGCGTAGAAGGAGTTCCTGATGTGGATGGAATTAGTCCAGAGCTGTTGATTTCATTGACAGCACCAAAGGAATGTGCCAAAAGTTTCAAAGGAAAATATCACTATTTAGGTGGAAGATTTGTACCCAAAGAGCTGGAAGAAAAATACCAATTGGAATTGCCTGCATATCCCGGTGCAGAATGTTGTGTAAAATTATAAGACCACATACATGTAAATTTAACTTAATTTTAAAAATATTTCTAAGTTTATGTATAGATATTTGTTTTGATTCAGAAAGTTTTTAAATAAATGTAAATTTAGCATTGATAGGTATAGTTTATTTTTATATATTATCAAAGCACAAAATATGTATTCTTATTTTTTTTTTGTGATGAATTAAGTATGCTATAGTATATTACATACTTGTAAGAAATCTATTTATACCTCTAACCTTTGTTAATTCTTTTAGTCTCCACATTGACATAACTATAAGCAACACGCTAAAAGTTTTAGTTTTCATTATACACAACACTCAGTTTCTTACCTCAACCAGCTATATCCATATTCATTACTTTTACTTATAGATATCTCCTAAATGTTGAATTCTAGCTGACTAACATTTTCTTAGGTTTCTTTTTTCCAACTATAAAAATGCTCCTGAACTTCTTGCTAATACACATTTTAGAGTTCCTCCTTATTCTACACAAAATCCCTGCCCCTTTTTCATACTCACTTATTATAGGCACAAATAGCCTACATTTTTTGTTGGGACTCAAGCCCCCCCCCCCCACACATATAAAATTTATATAGTACCATCGAATATAGCAATTAGTACTAGTTACTAGCTTATGAACTGGTAGGGCGGAGGGGGACTTGGCTGGTATGTGGAGGAATAAATCCCTCTAAATTTGTAGCATGTCACTCATACCACTTCTAATGGATACAACCATCCACTACACTAAACACAAACTATAATATACTTTGATACTTTGTGTCACTGATATCAATATTAATTTTTACCAGTAAGTTAATTTTTCTTTCTCCTATTTCATTACTTATTTGATTATTTCGTAACCTTTAAATTGTTATATTTTAAAATTTCACTTTTCATTTATATTCTACTTAGTAATTTACAAGCTCTGTTTATTGCCACCTGGAGTTAAATTAAAAAAATAATTCTTTGTATATACTGATGGTACATCATATCACTTATGAAAGTAGATCCAGGATTTGTCTTTATTCATCAAATATAATACTATACAATTTTTGATTCTATTTCTTCCATTGTTCTTGGTAATATTTAATGAATTTTTTTAGTAATTATCAAACGATGTAATGACATTTTTCACTATTTTAGAGTGCATGAATATTTAATGGTTTTTTAATGCTGAAAATGCAACTATCAGCCATGCTTGTAAGCAACGAACCAAAGCATTTTTTCTTTTTTCTTTAATATCCATTGTTTGTTACGTACTCTGATATTTTATTTCCCTTTTCATTCACGATTGTCTGTACATGGGGATGAGGCACATAACAGGTTTATTAGCACGAGTCTAACACGAAAACCTAAGAATATTTATACATTTTCAAAAATGTTATTTGAATTGTTTCACACTGTCATTTTTTACTGTACAATAAATTATCAAACAAGATTATAGTTAGTATAATTAAAAAGTAATAACAATAGATATTTAGCTGATATCTGCAATTGTCTATCGGTGCTGATGGTATGGTACTAGTACAGTAATACATAATGTTAGACATGCACACATCTACCTATGAGAACTAAAGAACTTAATAGTTAAAAATCTAACAATATTGAAGGGAAATGAATATATAATGTGGTACCAGGCAAGATTTTGTAGGTGAAAATGTGGTGTAACATTTGTCAATCAACAGGTATTATTAAAACATTAGCATGTTCAGTGGGACCCATTATCTTCCTAAAGAATAAAAAAAAAAAATCATGATCACAATAATACAATTTTTAAAAGATTAATTGTTTTTCTTTATCATACAAAATATTGTTTTATTATGTTTTTTACACATAGTTAATAACAATAAATACACATTGCAAATAATAAAATATTGTAACAAGTACATAATTCACTAAATATATATTATACTTACAAACACTTAAAATATCTTGATTTTAGGTATTAAGAAGCATGGTTGATACATTAACTTTGAATTTGATCTCCCTTTTCAAATGTAACTAAAGAAAAAAATCAGGAATAGAAATAACTGAATTATTTTTTCGTTTTATTAATAAGAATTTAAATTATAGTAAGAACAGATACATAGTGTAGATTTCTAAAAAAATGTCTTCAAACATATTGATCACTAATCCTAATATTATAATTATTTTAACTAAGTGATAACAAGAAAAAAAATTTCTAAAATCTTAAAAAGAATGTACCACTACCCAAATTTATCAACAGTAACCATGATTAAGATTAAGATTAACTGTAACTCAAATAAACCATTAAGATTCAAAAACTTAAACTTTATGTAATATTATATATTTTTTAAAAATGTTATATTCCAGAGAAATCAAACCAATTAACTGAGAATGATTCTTATTTGTTTTACCTCGTCCACTTCATTATTAAATGAAGACTTAGTTAATTCCGCTTTATCATCAATTACAGTTAAACAATAATGTTGACACTCTTTAATGGTTTCTTGAGATTTATTGTGCAGCAACATTTTAGTTAAGATTGAAATTGGAAAGTAATTTTTTTTGCAATTAAAACCCATACACATTGATTTTAATATGTTCCTAAAAGTGGTTTATACAAATCAAATTTTAATTACAGAAAAAATAAATGTATGAATATTTAATACTTTCTTAGCATTGGTAATTGTACACTTATAACACACTGATGCATTGCTGGAAATGTATTGTATGTTTCAAATAACTGTCCAAAATTACCGTTCATAATATTCAGTGATAATAACACTGCCATTTTTATCAAAGTATTTCTAAAAAAAAATACATACATATGTAATTAGTTATAACCAAAATAAATATGTAATCTCAATTTGAATTTAAGATAAAGTTTACAGTTTACAAGTTTATTTTTACAGTGTAACTAATATTATAGGCTATTAATAGAATTATTTTAACTATGGAAATATTTCATAGTCTTTACTAAATCTTTCTTTAAAACTTCATAGTTTGTTTTTAAATATATAATTGCTCATAATTAATGGCTTTTTTTAAAAGTAAACTCTGGCTATGATTATAACATATGTATATGTTCTCCTCAATCATCTATCAAAACATTAAAATTTAAAATTGTGCTACAGCTAATTAACTGTTTAAATTATGGTTGTTCTTAAGATAAATATTTAAATTGGTTGTAACACCTTTTCAATTTTTGAGAATTGTATACATTGCTTATAAGTATAATAATATACATTTAAGACATTACCATAATGACTAATTTTTGATTCCAGATTTTTTAAATGTCCTTATAAACACAGAACAAAGTAAGACACTGATACACAATTTATCAGTAAACTTTACCTTAAATTATTTGATTATTGATTAACTGACTTCTTTGATATAAACGGCAAAGCTTGTTGAAGAACATTATAATCACCTAAATTATTAACAATCAAAAGAGATACCATTTCCAAACAAAGCTCATCTGTTGATTCGTCAGAGTCTTCTAACAATATTTTAATAATTTTAAAAATGCTTTCATGAAAATGCTTCATATTTAAAAATGGATCAAACGAGTTAACATCATATTCATAACATCTGTGAACAAAATTGAAAATATTATTATTATTATTTATTTGCAAACAAAAAACAAAACAATGTTACATATTGGTAAATGTTAACACATGTTTGCTCTGCTTCTTTAAACAATGTTTGTGATGGAAGTGAGGGGTACTTAAGAAGTAATATAGAAAGTTAAATGGAAATTATAGACTTGTGTAAAGAAGAAATAAAAAAAAACATAGAAAATATATAAAACAGAATTTACATTTTACAAGATCTTCAGCTCATAAAAATAAATTCACTTTACTAGTATTAAATAGTATTTTACTAAAGCTTTTTAAAGCTGCATTGATTATTTTTTTGGTGATAATATGATATACAATAGGTACATTAGCTGCTTCTATACGTCATATAATGTTAATATTACAACTCACTTATAAGCCGCATATGCATAGAACCGAATAATAGGTGGCAAAATAGCCATCCAATCTTGATTAGACACAGCTTGTATAGTGGCATCTTGTCTTATAGAATTTAAACGATCGTCAACAAAGTCGTAAACAATATTGAATGGTACATTTGTAACTGTAAGTACCCTAAAAACGTTTAAGAGTAATAAGATAGTAATCAATATTATTAGTTTAACAAAAATTGTATATTACTCATTTAAAAGATATGATACAGTATTCCTCAGAACTGATGGTGGCCTTAAAATATGAGGTTTGCTTAAAGAATTACCAGCAGCCGATCGGCTAAAACATTTAACCATTTTATATGGGTTACATTCTAACTGGTGTACAAGTTTCTTAGATTTTCTCCTAGACAAAAAAAAACATAACAAAATTATCATTAAGTATGGAGACATTTAACAGTCCTGATAAAGTACAATAAAGTAAAATATCAGTTATAAAATAATATGTTTGAAAAAAATGAATAGCCTCAGCTTCATATTAAACAGGTAACTACTACAGTTTCCTTGCTACAGTAAACTCAGCATAAACGAAAGGAGCTGAAAGCCCAAACATATAATTTCCCAAGTTATTATATTATTGTTTAAATGTTTACTTCTTACTTTTGTAAATTTAAATTTGTACATTTGTACATATACATGTACTATATAAGTAACAAATCTTTAAGTAATAATTTATTAATAATTAAGGAAAATTAAATTTTACTCACATAGTCATTTCCTCCTTGGGACACATTTCCATACATATTCCTTTTACCGGTAACATTATAAACTATGATAAATTTTATCCGTTTCGTTATTTCGGTAGGTACCTAATTCCACAGAAAAACAGAATACAACTACCTATTACAGTATTATACATTTGCAAACATCCATCCACGATCCGCTATAATATTCCGATGAGTGGTCCCAAATTAGTAAATTTCCTGATCGACTAAATGCCCCGAAGTATCCCAAACCCTAATATTATTCTACTTTTATATTTCCAGCGGCCTGCTCGTGGTTCGTCACAATTTCTGTGGTATCGACTGTCAATTATTCTGTATTTTCGTGGTATAGACGTATAGCATACAAATTGAAAATAATAATGAAGAGTGAAGACAAACTGACAAAATGATGAATGTTTTACTCATCAAGACTAGAGATATCTTTAGTCATGAATCATGATATTTTGATATAATCTGTGGTGGTATCACAGAATAGCAAATATATTATCTATGGGTGGTATCAACTATCAAGTAGATAACATAGATAATATTTATATATATTAATATATAATTATCAATGGCAAATAACAACAACATGTTGGGCTTTTCTAAACAGATCTTTGTCATGTCGATACTGCACTTAGTGCACTTGATAGGTACACAAATTTTGAACTTGAAAATATGTTATATTATATTATTAATATTGTCGTTTGCATTAATTTATTTTGATAAAAACGAATCGCTGCTAGGTTAAATATCTAAGAGACTGCGTGAAACGATGAGAAAATACCAACAGTTGATGTTGGTGCTGGTGTCTTTTGTCAGTTTCTTTTTGCTGTTGATGTACAGGTATGAATACATGCAGCTTTTGAATGTCTTGGAAGTGCTCAACTTTTTTGGTTATCCGCCCGACAACATGACGAACTGTGTTTTGCTGGAGGACAAGTTCTATGTGGATCTGGAAAACGACAATTTGTTAGCAAAACCACCTGTCTCCTGGATCAAACGCGATCAGTACTATGCGTATTCTGCCTTCTGGTCCGCTCGACAACAGTCTGTTAATTTGCTGATTTTGGGCTCAAGAGCAGCGTTCTCTGGTTACAAATGTCGGGTGTGGTTTAAAATGGCTGATAAGTTTATTTCTAAACTGGCCAAACTTTCTTATAACATTAGAACTAATAATCGCGATCCAGATTTTCATCAATACGAGGTTCATTGCAAGCCTGACGAAGTTCCTATTGATATTGAACCATATGGAGTTTTGCTGGGACGGGAGGAAAATTCATTGAAACTGTTCATACCGATCGAGGTTCAAAAGGAATCTCCCATCAAAGATGATCTTATTGTGTGCATTGCACCTGATTATTCTGGAATTCCTGATACATACCTTGTGGAATTCATTGCATATCACACATTGTTAGGCGTTCGTCATTTTGTAGCATACGATATCGGCATACATTACAAAGTTCTTCAATTTTTACGCTCAATTGCAGGCCATAAAGAATTGTACAAAACTTTTTCTACACTCTCTTGGCAGTTTCCTGCAGCAGATCTACAATTAGAAACCTCAATTTTACAAAAAGATTGTATGCAAAGAACACAAGGTCTCGCTAAACATAGTATTTTATTATCGTGGGATCAGTACTTGATATTAAACAAGGATGAACAATTAAATTCTTTAAAGAATGAAATAGACTATACATTTGAAATAAAAAAATGTTGTTACAATAGGCAGTTAAAAAAATCCTGGCCCATGGCTATGAAGAACACATTATGTGAAAGGACCAACGAGACAATAAATACTATCATTGATGACCAAGCAATGAATTACCAATCGCCAATAAAAATTGGATCAATACATAGGTTGGAAGAAGTATGTGAAAAAATTGGGAGTAAGGATGACAAAATTATGGCTAAGTATTTAATTAATTTTGTTAATAGTAAAGTGTTGAGCTTATGGAAATCTCAATTAAAATATTCTATTTCTCATGCAACCAATAACAATATGATTAATCTGTATAAAAAATTTTCTTGAATTTATTTTGACTGTAACATTTAAAAAGGAATATTATGCATATTATTTTTTAAGGATATTTTATACAAAATCAAATAAATATTACTATTTTTAAATAATTGAAGTGATGTGCTGTCTTATTTTAAATTTCAGCATCCAGAAAATATTATAAAATAATGTAAATACATAAATTAATAAAAACAAAAAAGAAACCAAGTAAAACTAAAATACTTCAACCAATACGTTGGAAAATCACAGTATTCAATAATCCAGCTTCTGACAATGTTTGATCATTATTGTCTAATGTTTTTGGAGGGTATGATGACTGCAATTTAAATGGTCTAGAAGCAAAGCTAGATCTTGCACTGATATAAAAAGTAGTTAAGAAAAATATTCAATAAATTTGACTAGAGATGTTTTAAAACATAAGTACACCATACATACATAATATAATTTTTATAAAATTTAAAATGTTAAAAACTTATATTATTTTATGATAAAATATGATACAGTTATAAAATAACTAATAGTATTACGGTATTGTACCTTGCGTTATCATATTGTATCTATAAAAAGTTATCAAATTATTTCCAATTTTGTATTTTGATACTATTAAATACAGTTAATATTATCAAAAACAAATACTTGCACGTTCACACAGTCTCATATGTTTACTATCGAGGGTTATATAGTATTACTATTATATTATTATAACTTATACATTTTTACATATTAGTGTGAAAGTTTTGCTTGACATCGAGTTTTCTTTTTTTTTGTACTAAAATGTTAAATAATTATGAAGTGATGTGATTTTAATTTATAGTGAGTGTAATCAACACTCATGAGGCTACAAGGACTTAAGTAAATTGATATCCCAAAAGATATCAGCCACCATACAATTATTTTTTAAATTTACTTAATAATTTACGAATACATTGGATTTTTTCAAATGGAGTTACTCAGATACAACTGCGGAGCAATATCGAACAAAATTAAGTAAATGCGTATATTACTATATTCAATTAAACCTTTACTCTATTTTGGGATAAGTTGCTTTTCCAACTTTAAGATTGTTCTTGAATTCAATTTTAAATAGTTAAAATATTCGAGAACGCATCCTTAAAAAAAACATACTATAAATGTATACAACAATAATTTACTCACTAAGTTGTGACTATACTCTATCCCAAATAAGAGTATACAGCTCAGCCGACCAAAACTCGTTTTGTACGCACATTTCCACCATAAAACGAGCATCAACGATAGTGGCGGTGTCAGCTGTCACAAAACTTGAGCTGTTTATACTCTATTCAGAATAAGAAACACAGTCTGCGGCTGACTTCTGTGCATTGGCGTGGTTTCATTGAAAATCAGGTACTAGACCAACGCCACCGGCTGGAGCGTCGTCTTAGTCTATTGTTGACCAGCATTGTTCACAAATAACTTAAAATACACTGTCGTATACTATTGAGTCAACCGGTGGTTGTACGTCACCACATCGCGTCAGTCGTCGTCGGCTCAGCAGATGAACAAATAGTTGATTCAGTGGGGGTTACAATGGGTGGTGCTTGACTGCCGCCGACTGTGTTTCTTATTCTGAATAGAGTATAGCAGTATCGTTGCCGACAACTAACGATGACTGTCGGCCAATGACAGAACGCCTAACAGTCACCAGGGGGGTCAGACAACGATCGTCGACTCAGTCTGAGTGCGCAAAAGTGGTATACTCTTATTTGGAATAGAGCAGGGGTCGGCAATAGGCGGCCCGCGGAAGGGAAATAACTGGACCACCAAAAATTTTCTTAATTTTCATATATATTCTATGTATCCCTCCCTCTCTCTTCATAACAAAAATTAAATAATATAGAAATCGATTTCATTAGGCGCTGAGACAATAATAACGGTTTATGATTATCTGTGTTGTTGTTGAACGTGCCGCAGTCACGGCTTAAAAAATAAATACATTGATGATAAAATTAAGTTTAAGATTTTTTTGGCCCTCGAAATTTTTTTTTTTAAATATCTGGACCGCCATGTAAATTAATTGCCGACCCCTGGAATAGAGTATAGGTTATGCTTTATACCTGGACTCAATTTTTGTTTATTACTGATTAATACCTTTCAAATAATTTTAATTAAAAAGGATACGCTATAATGTAACGGCGAATATCTCCAATAGTATGACTATGATTAAATGTAGCTACAAGTCTTGTACCATCTACTAATCTGATCTGTAACGAAGTGGTAGGAGCATCTGGTGTTAAAGGAACTTCAGCTCGAGCAGTAGCTTCATTGGCAACACCATTGTCTGAAGCAACTTCTTTTGGTACTTCATTACCAACAACATCTGGTGCAGGGCTACAAATTCATATTTGTGAAGACATATATTTAATTTAATATAATGTGTAAAATTACCTTCCCAACAAATTTCCTGATCCTCCAAAAATTTTTTTTTTTGGTTTAGATGGTACATATTCTTCGTATCTATGATCTTCAACACTAACATGAAGTTCGTCTTCACTAGATACATTTGCCTCTTTCAAAAGTAATGGTGGAATCTCTTCTCTAAAATAGTAGAAAATAATAATTAACAATGAATTTATTTGTACAAAATATTTAAATGCATGAAGTATTAAGTGAAACATTGGTAGTTGTAAGTTGAACTAACTATTATCAAAGACTGCCAAAACACACAATTTTTTTAACTAGGTAGTCAAGATAACTAAAAATACAAATGTCAAAATAATAACTTATTAAGATAACTTATTTCGCTTAATTATTTTTAACATTAAATTACTAACCCCCTAGCTACTAGAAGTAGAAATTCTCTATTTTCTGGCCGATCAATGCTGTGCAATTCACCATCATTGATAGTGAATCCTTCTTTCCATACTTTTAAGACAACTTCTTCTTGATTAGATGAACGTTTTGTAGTAGAATTATTAGATGGAATGACTAAAATCAAAATACTTTAAATAAACACTAATTCATAAATGAGTAAACTTAATTGTATTCAACAGACCTTCAGTGTCATTTTCAGTTTGGCCTAATTTATAACCGGTACCAAAGAAATTTGATGCACCACTGTCTTGTGTAGAACTACCGCTACCACTTGGTGCTGAAGTACTAGCATACCTAGATAGATTAAGTATTTATATAATTAAACTCCATGTGCCAAAATCTCACCCATAAATATTTTTTTTTACTTTTGTGCCGTTTGAAACATATCAGTGATAACATCAGCATTGTTGCGCGGAGGCCCAATAACTTGTTGACCACTTGTGATTGATCCCCCAGCATAGAACCTCTGACCTTCTTCATCATCACTGTCTTTATCTTCAACTTCAGCATTCTTCAAACTACTGAATGTCATTATTCTAAAAACAAATAAAGAATAAATATTGTAGAAATAATTGATTAACCAACGGTATTCCTAATTTGGAAATGGATAATACGTCTACCTATATAGTCACAAGAATGCTGTTGAATTACCTAGATTGTGGTTGCCATTTTTTCGGTTTTGCTGCTGGCTTATAACTTGACACGCTCGCCGTTGGTAAATCCCTACTTGAAGCAGCTGCTGGCCTCGATGAGGACTGACCAGCATTATCGGTCATGGGTTCTTCGTCAGTACCTTCGTCATAAAAGCTGGCCAATGCAGCCTAAAAATACACAAAAAAAAAAAATCAATTTTATAAACACCAACATGAGGCACAACTTTGGTTATTTTGTCTTTACATCCATATTCCAGGCAGCCGATTCTAGATAAAATTTAGCTCTTTCTGAATCTACATTAGTTATGCCAGCAAATTCGTTGACCTTGTTGCTTTGCTCTGACTCGCTCATTGTGTTATTAGACTTACAAAAATAATCTATAAGGAAAATCGTGCGCAACAACTGAAGTCAGAGTTATAAATTAAATACTTATATACATATATATATATGTGTGTGTAGTATATTAATATTAACAAAAGTCAATAATCCAAATGTAACTTGTTTATCTCTTACCTACAAAAAGCGCTTGTAATCAATTTTTTTTTTGTTTTTCAATTTGAATCCGTGATGTAACCTAAAATATTCGATCAGTGTGACCAGGAAAATGTCAAACCTTGTCGAACGTTTGTTTTTAATT
The DNA here is from genome assembly GCA_022818045.1 of Neotoxoptera formosana. NCBI lineage: Eukaryota > Metazoa > Arthropoda > Insecta > Hemiptera > Aphididae > Neotoxoptera > Neotoxoptera formosana. Next base: position 32,531,663 of record CM040631.1, on the reverse strand, counting down.
ATTTGGCATTGCCCACACTCCAGTACTCCACCAAACGAGTCTCGATTCATAACAACAATAAGACACTGATAACATCACTCGATTTCGCGTTATCTCCTTGAAACCATGATTGGTCAATGGGCATTTAGTGGCCATTGAGTATTGACTATTGAACTCCTTTAAACTAGTTTAAAGTATAAAACTTTAAATTGACGTCTTAAACAATCGAACATCATTAATTTGTCTACCTTCAATAGTGCTTAGTTACTATATTTATTTGTTACTTCTGTCCGTCCAAGATTAGAGATTGCTTTCTATATTAGTATAAAATACCTTCTTTTAATTTAATCACCAGATATGGCCGACGCTTTCGACAAACTTCGTATGATGGAAGACGAAATGAACAAGTAATTGAAACATTTTACAATTATGTAAAATTCATTTTTGTTTTAATGCAACAATGTTTGTTTTAGATTTGAAGAAGAAATTGGAATCCCCAACTATATGGATGGAACACCGGGTGCTCAATCATATGGTAATTCTGGTAACTCTAAACTAATACAAAAATCTTACCTCATAGTTCACATACAATAAAAATTACCTTTAAAATATATTATTAAGTTATAGAAAATACCTATTCCGATTTCCGATTAATACCTATTGATAATTCTGGAACTGTCTGTGATGTAATAATGAAGAGAAAACAAGTCTTGTAAGTTTTGTATTCAACTTTAGACAAAGGTGCTAGTCATTACACCGTTTTTTAATTGAAATATTAATCTATTCAAATTACTTAATCCTACATCATAAATTGTTTTCAATTGATATTCTCTTTTTTTTAAATAAGATCATAATGATAATGGTTTAAATAAAAAAATATAATTTAGTTAATTTTAAAGTCAATAAATTAATCATATGTTTCCAGTTGTTAATTATGTAGTAGATGTTACAATCTCGTAGGTTAACAGTTCAATGGTTGTACATTTTTATCAAAATCATGATTCTGTTCTGCATTCATACTAGGGCCTGGAATCTTATACATTTGCATTGTTTTTTTCTTTTACATGGATACAATACAATGCTATATACAAATTTAATTAGTTGTATATTTGTATGAATACTAAAATAATGTTATTTGTATATTTTAGTGATTTAATACATTTTTTTTTTATTAATTTCATATTTATTACATTTTCCAATATTTCTCTTAACCCAAGATAAGACACACTAAAAATATTCACCAGAATCTAAGTATACAGTATTTTTGACTATGTATTAAAATATTTTCTTTCTAATATTTGTTGTACTAAATTACTTTGAAAATATATAGGTAGACCTTATTAAAAGGTACCTAGGTTAATTTAGGTTAATATTTTGAATTTTTGAATCAATGAAAAAAAATTTTTCTTTTAGACCATGAAGTGTGTGCTTTAGGGTTAATGTCACAGGTTAAGATAAATACTATAACCATTTCCTGTTGTTTTATAAATGTTAATTATTTTGTGGTGTCCCAAAATGATATAAATATTTTTATTTTTAGGTATTGTAAAAGGTTTTAAGATTATTTGCAGTATTATCCTATCAATAGGTTCATTGTCAGATATTCTACCTGAGAACATCTTAAATTCATGAAATAAAATTCTCTATGTTATTCTTCTTACAGTTTACTAAATTAATATATATTAAACTATTAGTTACTAATATTAGTAAAATTTGACATAATACTTATTAAAATAATGCAGAAATAATTTTTTTTTAAAAACCAGGGTAGTCACTTTGCTGTATAAAAAGTGTTGAGTATATTCCATCATTGGGTACTTAATTATATTTAACTATATAGATAACAAAGTTAAAATAAAATTATGTAACACTTGTAAACATCACAATTTTGTATTACCATTTACCACTGATTATTATTATTTTTATACAGACCAGTCATAATTATTGCCAGACATAGATAGGTAATTTATTTATGAAATAAAGCAAACTTTCATTGGTTGCTGCCTTTGTCTCCGGTAGATGAGACATGGGCAGTAGACCACATATAACAAAAATACTAAAGTCTACAATATTTTGCCATTTTTATTTTGAGTCATTAAGTTTTTTTTAATTGAAAAATGTTTGTTGTATATTCTAATGTATCTGGGTATATTTTAAATTTTAGGTCATTTTTACACGTTTTGGACTTGTAACCTTATGTTATTTTAAGTATCTATTTAAAATACTTTATAGTCATCTAAAGTTTTGGGCCCTAGTCATAGTAATTCAAAATAATAAAATAATTGTCTAACTTTTTTAAATGTTATTATAATTTTTACTCTTTATTAATAATAAGTATTAAAGTACTATTATATATATATTACAAAATTTTTTTAGATAACTATTCAATGATGGGACAACAAAATACAAATTCTACTCAAGGATATAATAATATGCGACCATCATTCTCTAACAACCAAATGCTATTACAGCAACCACAACGGAGATTTAATGTCAAAGTAGACAAAACAATTGGTCCTGTTATTCTCAGGTATATATTGATTCTTTCTTTTCAATTTCAATCAACCATTATTAAGGGTTCTAATATGACTAAAGAATAGGTTCATAGTAATTTTGTCTTTAATAAATACATATTGTCACCTAATATTTTCATAAATGTACTTACTACAGTCGAATTTGGTTAACTCAAAGTCGAAGAGACCAGAAAAGAGTTTGAGTTATCCAAATAATATTTCATACTATATGTATATTAAAATAAAATTCCATTTCTATTTAAATGTCTACCTATATAATATATAGATGCATATATTTTTAAAATTAGACAAATTATTTTAGTGGTGCCCCTAAACTGTATACATCTAAACCTGAACCACCTCAACTACCTTCACATGATTTGATGATTAAAGCAGAAGACATATTAAAAATGACAACAAGCATGAATCCGTTAAAAAAAGAATCTAAGAAGTCACAACCCACAACATTGCCTGGTAAAGAAATGGCAGAGGCTGTTAAAGCAACATCCAAAACAGTTGTTGTATCAGCTGGAGGTAATGCTGTTGCCGCAGCTGAATGTGCTGCTTCAATCCCAAATCAATCTGCTAAGAGCAAAGGGAAAAAAAATAAAAAGTTCATACGAACTTCTGGAGGACAAGTATGGGAAGATCAAACGCTATCTGAATGGGATGAAGGTATGCATTTTGCATTTTTGCTTAAAGTATTAATAAACTATAGCAATAAATTATAAACATTTTCAAAAAAAAAAAAATATATATAATTGGTATGGTATTGTTTTAACATAATATATATATTATAAAGGTAATTCAAATATGAATTATGTTTTCAGATGATTTTCGATTATTTTGTGGGGATTTAGGTAATGACGTCACTGATGAATTATTAGCTCGAACGTTCAGTCGATATCCTTCATTCCAAAAAGCACGTGTAGTACGTGATCGCCGAACAATGAAAACCCGAGGTTTTGGGTTTGTATCATTCAAAGACCCAGCAGACTTTATTAGGGCTACAAAAGAACTAAATGGTATTGATTTTTCCCTTTTTTTTCTCAATATTTTTAACTACTTCTATTTATAAATGTTTGTATTAGGTCGATATGTTGGTAGTAGACCAATAAAACTACGGAAGAGTATGTGGAAAAATAGAAGCTTAGAAGTAACTAAAAAGAAGGAAAAAGAAAAGGCTGCCCTCATTAATTTATTAACTGGCCAATCTTCATAACAATAATATTTTTTATTCTTAATATATAGGTGAACTAAATAATTTTTCTGTAAAATTGTAAGCAGATAATGTACTTTTATTTAATTCTTAGTTCTTACCTTTACAATAAGATCTTGATGTTATGATTTAAAAATAAAAATGTATAAAGCGATTTTAAGTGTTCTAAAATAACACAAATAAAATGCATTCTTTAAGACAGTATTAAAAATAAATTTGCAGTTCAAATTAATACCAATCAGGAGACCGGATCAATTTACAGTAAACTTAAATAGTTATAAACATTTTGTTGTTTAACAAATTATTGTACAAAAGAATAGATAGGAAGTAGGTATTACAGAAAATATGAAATATTTTATACACAATACACAGTAGGAATATTGTCAAAACTAGTTTTATAGTGTTAAAACAACATATTATTATATATAATTAAAAAATAACAGTACACTTCATTTATTCAAATACACAGTTTATATTTTTTCAGCATGTTCATCTGAAGGTGAATTTGTTCAGTATAATATGTAATATTTGTAAAGCTTATAATGTATTCCATACTATGGACATAACTATGTGAAATGGATGAAGACTTAGTAAAAAAAAAATCCAGAATATTTATTGAGTTTTGTACATCATTATTCATTTTTTTTTAATATAAAACTATACAACTTATCTCTTCAACAATAACTTTTAACGATTCTTATTTTAATGTAGACACGACTATAGTTAATATTTTGGTATGTAACTATGTAAGAGAATAGGTATCGTCAGTTAGAGATGAGAATAAAATAAATTAAGTAAAACTATTAAATATGTGTAGGTGTAATATCATAATTAAAACATTTATTCATAGAAGGGTCAAGTTTTTTTTCAAAATAAAGTAATAAATAAACTTAAAAATTTAAACGTGCAACAAAAAAAGAAAAAAAAAATAATAATAAAACAGAAATATACAAAAAGAGTATCGTAAGAAAAAAATTTAAAACGAAACATAAAATCACAGTTTTCAATTAATTTGTCAATAATAATTAATAAATAAATGATTTTCTTAAACTTTAATATACAATAGTTATATTCTAACAAGTAACATTTTATTAGCTTTAAAAATATAAAATATACAGTCTAAATTGTATTTGGTAATACAATTGAATATTTTGATTATATACATAATATGTTACATAAAATATAATATTTATACAGATATATCACTATTTTCTTATCTATTAAAAAAAAAAAAATATTTTGGCGGTTGATACTTGAAAATAACTTAAAAAACTAAATGACATATTGTACATTATATTGCAAAGAAAAGTTGATTTTCCAAACAGTTTTTAAAATTTTACAAAAACCACCAATGGTATGCATTTTAAAAATAACATTGTAATAAGTAAAAAAATTAATACAACAATTTCAAGTCTCAATATAATACGTAAAATATCAAAAATGTAATTTCAAATATCAAAGGTTTAATCAATAATAGGTATATGATGTTTAATTTGGTATTATACATAATAATATACACACATTAATATATATAAATATACATACAAGGTGATTTTTAAAGCATACTCGCCCTATTTTTATGCTTAAATTATGCATATATTCAAATTCTTATTATTAGAATTTTTATGTGTACTTGAATAAATTTTTGTACCACTTAATGATGATCCTTTATCTTTTTTAAGGATTATTATCCTTAGTATAAACATTTTAATAACTCAGAAATTATTCATTTAGACTTTGGTTTAAATAAATCATCCGCTGAATTATTAGCAGTAAAAAATGGGTGTTCTCATTCGAAAAAATAGAAGTTTGTAGCACAACAAAACATCATTCCGTAAGTAGTACAAAAATATCAGAAATTAAATAAACTATTTAAGAGTTAAATGGTGGTGGGGGGGGGGGGTGAGGATGTTTGTAAAAATCCTCCTGTATATATATTTACAATGATTAGACAGTAACAGTTAAGTGGTGTTAATCTAATATATAAGATGGTAAATTCAATAAGCATAATAACTAAAAACAAATATCATGAGATGAATTTAAAAAAAAAAAATGTGTAATTTATAATGGTTCAATGTTAACTATTTTAAACTATGATAAATGTTGATTTATTTAGCCAGCAAAAAATAATAATTATAATTTATAAATATTACGTTATTCTATGTGAGCGAATGGAAATTAAAAATAATTGTTGTTACTTGATCATAAAAAAGTATGTATAGGGAATAAACGTTATTTAAATTAAAAAAAATTACGAATCATTTGTGGCTGAAGTTCTTAAAAGTTTTTTTTTTTATTTGGTTATTAAATATTTAAAGTACTTAAAAATGTAATAGTTAATTAATTCAATAGTTTCTTTTATTAAATACAAATTTGGTAAATTTATTGGCGATTTCTTAGAATTTTGGTACCTAACCACTTGATAAAAGAAATATTTTGGTATTCAAGATTTTAATTAACTTAATTTATTAAACATAAAATAAAATACATAACTAATTTGTTTGACTTTAATTTAAAGAATAATATTTTTAATTTACTTTTAAAATTATTATTGTATTTAATTAAAAAGAATTCAATTTAATAACTAATTTAGATTAAAAATATTATTAACAACTAAATATAAGCTGTTATATTATACTTGAGGTAATAATTTAGGAAATTTAAGAATCGAGGAAAGAGAAAAATATATTCAAAAAGGCTGATCATTAAATTAAAAATGAATATATTATCAAGAACTTCGGTTTAACGATTATTAATTTTTTTTAACAAAGGTATTAACATACATAAATAATATTTATAAAATATGCCTCAACCAGAGGAACTATTATGTTGTAATAATATATAATAACCTAACTTATTTAGGAAATATACAGCTTTTAAAATTACACATTGTATTTTTTTATAAACAACACAATATTGTCATTATTATTTTTTTAATAGGAACTTGTTTTGATGGCCAAGATGTGCATCATTACCTTGTTGTTGAATTTTCTTTTACTAAATACTTGTTTATATTGTATCCTAAAAAAAAATTTAGTTAACACTTTCTACCATTTTAAGTTTAAAATTGTATTGAACTACTTACATCTAGGAAATGAATGTTCAATGGAGTACATGTTTGGTGAGTCAGAAGCATTGGATATAGTCTTTCTTTCGTCTGCTGAATTATCAGACCAGTCTACTACGTTACTACTTGAAATGCAATGGACCATTGGTTGCCTATTTTGCATATCAGATAATGTCGAAGATGGTGATAATGCAGCATCCAGATCAGCTGTTACAGAACTTGAAGGCATTTCTTGTTTAGCTGAAGGACTTTGTCCACTTACAGGACTTAAAGTTGTTGTATCCGGTGGACTACCTACATAAGCATTACGGTTTGTAGCAACAATTAGGGCAGGTGTAGATGAAATCTGTAACACTTGTTGTCCAGCAGCAGTTTGTGTGGACACCGAGTGTTTAGCAAATTTTGAACTTTTATCAGAATTTGTTGTAGTAATGATGAAATTCCCTGATGAATTGGTTTTTTCAAGAATGAAGTTTCCACAAAGCTGTTTATCGCCAGAAGTTGGACTTGTAATTATAAAACTTTGGGTTTGCTTCTCAGAATTCATATTATTTAAAATATAATGTGTGCCACCCGATTGTTGCTTATCTTTAGGACTCAGAATAAACCCTTGTTGTTTATTATCAGCAATAATATAATTTTGACCTTGTTTTTCATTTATAACTAAATTTCCTTGCTCGTTGCCTTGTTGTCCAGATACCATGGTCATCTGCTGTTGAACAATGGTTGTATTCTGTTGAACCACAGTGGTATTTTCTTGATTTTGTTGAATAGAACATGGTACTACATGTATGTAATCATTTTGCTGCTGGTTCCTATTCTGGTTTTGTGATTGATTAGGGCTTAAGCTGGCTAAAATAGGGCTCAATTGGCCAACACTATTTACGATAAATTGATTACTTTGTTGTGGTCTTTGTTGAGTTTGGGGGGACCTTAAAACCATTCCAGCAGGTAATAAATTTTGACCAGTATTAGAAAATGGAGATATAACATTTAATTGTACTGCGTCTTGTAGTATAGAATTGTCGGCCATAACTACGCCACCTAAATTTGTTGGTACAATGAATTGTTGGATAGCTGGAAGATTATGAACAAGACTAACAGGTTGTATCACATTTGTTATGAGTTGTTGGTTACCATATTGGGTGGTTTTATTTGGTAGTATTAATGTTTGAACAACAGGCTGATTATAGTTTTGCTGTTGAGGTTGTAACAATACACTAGAATTGTTTTGGTTAGGAGATATTTGTGGTGATTTTCGTTTTTTAGAATTAATAGTTTTACGTTTGGAATCTGGTGGAGATAATAGATTTGACCCTCTTGGTGAAAATGCTCCACTATTATCCATATTTCCTGTAGCAACAGCAAGTTGCGGTACCTGCACTTGATCAACAGTCATAACATTTCCTGGCTGAAGTAGTAAAGTACTTTGACCTCCCTGTAAAGTATTTACAAGGACAGTAGGTTGTTGTTGCACTGATGAAAGAACTTGGGAAGTATTGGGTGATTGTATTTTAGTTGATGCCATTATAAACTGTCCATTACTTGTTAATAATATATGGCTTGGTTGAATACTAGATTTTTCTGAAGACGTAGGTACTTGTATGCTACTTACAACACTTTGTACCATTTCTAAAGGTGTTTTGGACGTGACTGGTTGTTGTTGACTAGGTGGTAATACTTGGTCTTCAGATGTGCTCACCGTTACCACAGATGTATTGGCTCTACCAGCCAGCACTGAAGTAATTGTATTTGAACTAGCTGTTCGACCACTAGCCATAGTTGTAACATTTGTTGTGTACCTAGGCTTTTCTTGTCTGTACGGTCTTGCAGGAGGAGAAAGTGGTGAAAATGAATTGGTACTTATTGTATTATTCAATAGAGCTGTTTGCTGTGCTAAATAACCGCTTGGATCATCTAAAAATGATGGATAACTGTCCTCTTCAGATGGAGACTTAGATTTTCTACCAAAATTTACAGTTTTAGTAGATTGCTTAAGTGGTTTTCGAGTTTTTTCTTCTACTCTGGAAACTTGAGGAATATGATGATGTATGGGAGGTACTCGATCCTCAACTATCTGTTTAGAACTTTCTTGTTGCGATATTTGTTGTTGTGATATTTGTTGATGAGGTATTTGTTGTTGCTGTATTTGATGTTGTATTTGATGTTGTATTTGATGTTGCTGTATTTGATGTTGCTGTATTTGCTGTTGCTGTATTTGTTGTTGCTGTATTTGTTGTTGCTGTATTTGTTGTTGTATTTGTTGCTGTGGTATTTGTTGATGTGATGATGGTTGATGTTTATTAAGCTGCCAGGGAGGAGTTGATCTATGTTGAGGTCTAGATGGTTTTGTAATTGATTGTAGTATATTTTGTGTATTTATTTGTTGTTGTACTTGTTTAACTTGTGGAGTTTGTGGTCTTATCTGTGGAACCTCAACAGACCTTTGGTTGTTAATTGTAGTACAAACATTATTTTTTAGATTACAATCCATATGATGATGGCACTGTGATTGAGATTGTGGCTCATATTCATATTGTGGTGTATATTCTTGTGTTTGATTATTTCTATTATCTGGATACGATTCTGTAAAATTATTTTGATCTTGGTACATTTCTGGATAGTATTCATGATTTGTAGATTCATTTGGTCGTACAGGCTGTAACTGTGGTTGCTGTTGAAATGAGTTTATTTGGTTACCATAATTAGGATTTTGATCACCCGAATTACAATAGTGTCCACAATGACTAGAACAATTGAAACGACAACTACCTTGAGTTCTTAGATTATCATAATTGTTATATTGCATCTGTTCTGGTTGATACATATTATGTGTATTCTTTTGATAATATTCTTGTGATGCCATATCATTATGATATTGTTGGTGATGTGTTTGACATGAAGAGTCCGGTTGTAACACAGTTGTTTCATGAGATCTACATTGAGGGGAGTTATACCTATAACCGTTTCGATATGATTGTTCATATCCTAAGTCTTGCTGGTATGAATTATTTGGGTAATGAGGAACTCTTGGATTTCTCAAACCCATTGATTGGGATTGGGTATTTGGTATCATTGTTCCTTGAGGATTAGGCATTACTGTTTCTTGAGAATTTGGCATCACAGTTCCTTGAAGATTTAACATCATTGCACTTTGAGAATTAGGCATAATTGGTCCTTGGGAATTTGACATCACAGATGAACTTTGGTTTAGTATCGGTGGGGTTTGAGAATTTGGCACCATATGCTGCATACCTGGTGACATTAATTCTGGTCCTTGAGTATTTAACATAGATTGCGGAGATTGAGTATTTAAAATTGCAGATGTTCCTTGAGACGAAAACCTTATTTGACTGGGAACAGCAGATTGATCTGGCCATTGCATCTATTAAAATACAAATTTTACATTATTAACATATCTTAAAATGATATAATATACAGAATTATTAATAAAGTCTCACTTGATGAGAATTTGAAACTTGAGAGAAGTTTTCTTTTCCGGCTTTTTCACCTTCATACGGAGGGAATGAATATTGTTGTTGGACACCGGAAAGTTTTCTTTTTTTTCGATTTTCTGCCATTTCTATGGAATATTTGCTAAATCTATTTTCGGGATTGTTGAACATCATTTTCCTCTTGTGATTGCAAAGATTGGTCATAGTGTTGAGGCCAGACGTAGGTTTCGTCATTACCTACAATTTAAATACATATAAATCTATATTATATATAATATATAAAGTATAAACGTCATATTTAAATATGATGACATGTTTGATATATGTAAATAAAAATATATGGATAAAAGATTTATATAAGTATTTAATAACATTACAAATATATATGTGGGAGTGTCACCTTGGGGAATTTTTAGGAGGATAGCAGACTTGTCAAGGACAAGATTTGTGAATGGTTAATGGCTACGCCTTGATAATAATTATGACACTTCGCAAATGAAAAAAAATCAAGGCCAAATATCAAATAAATCATTATATGCATGTGTATAAACAAACCTAAAGATCGTGAGAATCGTTAAATATTTCATGACGTCTTATACATTACTTATGTCAAAATGTATTTGATAAAAATTAACCGAAAACTATAACATCGAATTTACAGAATAAATTTAAATGTCTTAGGTAAATATTTAAAATGTTTCTACATTATTTTTATTACCTACCTAATAAGTACGGCAAAATCATGTAATAAGGTCAAAAAATAACAACTATAATCTATTAATATTAACTTATATGGTTGAAAATAACCACTCACCAAACTAAAAAGGTTAAAAATAACGAAAAGTTCGAGTAAAAAATAATTAAACAATAACATAAGAATAGAAATGTGTTACACAATATTAGGTATTAATAAATCATACATAAATAGTGATTGTTTATGTTACATCAATATAAAATAATAACTACAATAAACGAGTGAACGAAAGATTAATAATTAAATGTATAGGTTACATAAGGTACAATTTATTATCGTTACCTACTACTTAGTTAAGTTATTTAATATTTTATTAGTATTGTTTAAGTTCATAAATAAATTTGTTTTATTTAAATTTAAAAAAAAACTTAGTTCAATGAATTAAATGTCAAATTGCATGACAACAATTTAAATACACAAATGTTTAGCTGGCGCTCGTTTGCAAATTATTAATAGCATGTTTAATACAGTGTATATTTTTATCGTGCGAGCGCTTTGGACGGATTCCAAAAAATATCATCAAACCTGCATCATTTTGTTTGTTTTACTTTGTCCAAACCCAAAATGAACAACAACATTAGACGATAATGACCACTCAACAAACACCTACACAATATGTAGGGGAAAACAGTAAGAACCGAATAGTTTCGGTCTGCCAGTTACAAACATCTTGGTAATTCGATTGTTGTTTTAAAAAATTCGTTTCCGTCGAAGCTAAATATTCAAAAGAAAAATAACATGACCTTCATGGTACTTGATCACAATATATTGTAGGTCTTAATAGTTAATTGTGTATTAAACGTATTAGCATTTTAAAATTAATAATTAAATAATACTAACCAACCATTGTCATTTTTCAACAGATTTTGTATTATTAACTAGGAGGCCTAGTCGATCTCAACTCTCAAGTTATTTAGTCAGTCCAAAAAATAGTTACTTGTTAACCAGCACAAATCTCCATTATACATAAAATATGCTATTAATTATTATTTATTTTTACAACTTACAATGTTATAGATCTAAATTAGAACATGGTTCTGTTGATTTAAGAATAATTGTATTATAAAAGGAAATGGGACTAACGTGTTTATAAGCTGAACTTAATACCAAAATAAAATTTAAAAAATCATTTAAGTGTTGGAGAGATTATACTGTCTTTCTATGAACGGACTTATAAGTTTATACTATGATTAATATTATTTAATATTGTAAATAAATTATAATTAAGAAATGGATTCCAATAAATTTTGTAACAAACAGTTTTTAAGTCGGTTTAGAATTAAATTGCAGGGTCCACTGTCTTCATATTTCATAATGGTGTAAAATTGCAGTACAAATACACTAGTCCTACTACAATTTTTTATCAAACAAATTATATTTAAAAGTAGGTAGGTTATAAAAATTATATTTCATTAAAATATATCTAATAGTATAAAATGGTATCTGCGATAGGTTTTATCTATGGCAAATTTATTTAAGAAACACTTCAATTGTTAATCGATTCAATGTTTACTTTTCAATTGCAATAAATTGATGAACACACATAAAGAATAATATTTTATTTATAAAATTACATACAAACGGAGTAGACAAGGAGTCGGTATGCGGTGAACTGAGCTTTGGTTCATTTTTGGTGGTGTAAATAACACAATAAACGATATTATAAAAAGAACTTAATAATTAACGTCAAGTAAACCGGTTTTCTTAGAGCTTAAGCATAAACCGGTTCTCTTGACGTCTACTAGTAAATGATGATTACATTTTTTGTATTTGTTTTTTTTTTGGCGCACGGTTTTTGAAAATTTAAATTTTATATAACTTTATAATATTATTTATTTATTTACTAGTTTTAGAAATCTTAGATCTCTACAAATCTTGTCAAAATAAATTGAAATTAAAGTTTCATTTATTTGAGATAAAAGATACAACTATAAAAACTCTTTTACACTTGATTAGAATGATTGCAAGTATATATATTTATTATATTATCGACAGTTGTAAATACAATAATGATTAAGTTTACAAAAATATTATTATTTTGTAATATTATTTTATTTTATATTATTATTTTTGAAAACTATAAAATTTTGAATTCAATAAAACGACATTGAAGGTACGATATCAATTAAAAGACTGTTGAGTAATGGTTAACAAATATATATAAATGTAATAATGTAAAGCGTGTCTTGTATCTAGAAAGGCGACAAATTAAAAAACAATCAAATGTTTCCAAACTTTCTAGACGCACATTGTACAAGTGGTGTTATATTTGGCTCATGAATGATAATTTTTAGATATGACAAACGAACAAGGATCGTGTAATTTTTTGTTACATTACAAAATAATGATATTATATACATGAAATGTTTCTACTGTGGTAACTAACCATGTTAGTACAAAGTACAGTTTGTGTATTTTATATAATTTAGTCCCATAGTTGTATACAAGTACATTATGATTGGTAAATGACAAGCGAGGCTATTTATTTCTATTGTAGTATTATGTCTATTATTAACTAATATTTACTATTTTTGAGTTAATGTTTTATTACGCATAATATAGTAAACATATTGACGTCGATTTGTCATTTTTTAACTAAATGTTGTAATTTATATTTGCACGTTATTTTTGAAATTATGTTTTAAATTGATTATTTATTATCTAGTATAAAAAATTAACCTTGAATTTCTTTACTTGTTTTATATCTTGAATACATTATAGGAATATTAGAGTAATACAAATATTGACATGTTTAAATTTTAGTACAAATTATAAATCACTTAAAATACAGTTGTATATTTACTATACGGATATTATATTCATATTATTAAAATTAAATAATAATCAGGTTCTCTTTTTATGTTTAGAAAGTTTTAAAGAAATCAGCAACATACATATTTTAAAAATTATATTTAAATAAAGTAGCCTAAAATATTTCTAAAAAAAAATTAGAAAAATATTATGGGTCACAAACGTATAAAGTACCTGTTAAACACGATACACCCAGCATATTATATTGTATTGCTCATAGCATAAACGATAAAATACCAAAACATCTAATTAATAGGTACAATACATCAGTCAATAATCACAGAAGTTAGGTACCTACATATTAAATCCAAAGCTGATAAAAGAACTAAACTTAAGGTGGCTAAAAAAATTATTACCAAGAGTGGGAATGAAGTAAATTAACAAAATATGATGAAATATAGTTTATTTTGGTCTTTGAGGTAGGTATTATCAAAATGTTGATAACATGTTACCTACAAGTCGAAAGTGTAATATTTATATTTTTACGATGAAGTGTGAAGGTACTTTTATGGGGCGGGTATACATTATAGTTGTCATTATAAATTATAATATTATAATGTTATATTTAAAAACAAAATAATGTATTTTCAAAAAAGATTTTGGTAGTGGGAAAATCCTGTACTGAAGAACATTTGATCAAAAACGTATATTTTGTTGGAAAGGTATTGTGCATCGGATACATATTATGCTGTTAGAAATGTATTATGTCGGTTAAAACGTATTTTAAGGGGAACTTTAATTCTAGGAACTATAGATCGTTGGAAACTCATTTGCATGGAAAATATTTTGCTGGATATGTATATTATGAGCTATGGTACACGGTTCCGAAAAAATACATTTCTAAATAAATATGGGTCCGAGAAAATACCTACATTCCGGTGGAATATTTTTCCAACTAAATATGATTCCAAATAAATATGTTTCCGATACAATGATAATAATATATTATTCTGATAATAAACGTTCCGACAAAATATTTTCCAACAAAATATAGCCAACTGGCCCCCTGTAGAAAAAATTATTCAAGATTCAAAAAAATATCAGATTACTAAATATTCAAAATAATTATATTTAAGTTTAAATTTAAATTAATCTATTCATCGCCGCATAAGTTAACTTTAAAAATAAATAAATAGATAACATTATAAAATACATTTTTAACGGTTGGAAATGTATTCACTATACATGATAACTGATGACTATAATAAAATAATTATTATGCGTGTAAAAATAATAACAAGCGCATTGTCTGTACCCACGATTATGCCGTCTAAATTAGGACGTTAATTTAGGAACCAGCTCCCCCACACCTGGTAATACTTATATGTGCTATAGCTGACACCTGCCACCTAACTTCTGCCATATGACGTGTTGACGTATATGCAAAGGCGTGTCGCGTGTACATTCAATCATATATGCACACTTTACTGCATTGTAACTTTCCCGTTAAATAACATAAAATAAAGAAATGAAATGTTATACGAATTCTTTACGTTTAAGGTTGAACATATAAACGTTAACTTCACTAATGACTAAAATACGATTTTTTCCGTGCTCCCCCTATATTTCTAATAATATATAACCACATTACTAAATGATATAAATTAATATTTGACTAGCAAAATTATAAATTTTCAAGACTTAATTTAGTTTTGATAATTTAGAGTGATAACAATAGTAAGTCGTGACTAATTATATTATATTACAAATTAAAATTAACAGTTATTTAAAAATGTATTACAGTAAACTTCCATATAACGGTCGTCGGTCACCGAAGGGACCGGAAATAATGACCGCTTTTTAGAGACGGCTGTCCTTATAGAGGCGACTGTTAACAGAAATGCAATACTTTCAGATGATAATATAGAGTGCATAAAAAAAAACAAATACACAATAATATATGCACATACTAAAAATGTATTTATGACATGTGCAACACTGAAGAGTATATACTATGTATATACAATTTAAGATTAAAAAGTTGTTGCATATTAGAATTTAAAATAATGTGTAATGTAAATATAAATATTTAAAAGTATTGAGTAATATTGGTTTGTTTAAAATTTTTATTATTTGAACAAATTTTTTAGAAATGAAGTTCTGTTTTTTTAAATAAATTAAAACCATCTACGTCACCTTTTTGGAGAGTAAAAAGAACTAATGAACTAATGTTATCGGAAAAGTTCGATAAAATAACTATAAACTGCCATAAATAATTTGGGCAAACCACGCACTTTAAATTTCTTATACATATTTTCTATTACATTTTGACAGTATTTTAAAGAGGTATTAATGTATTTTTCCTATAACACTTGACGGGACCAAAAAAAATTACCTTTACATAGAGGTGACAGTTAACGGAAGTTTTACTATATATACCTATATTATGCAAGTACATGTTTTTACTAAAACGATTACAACATAACAATTAATGAAACTACATTTTCATTATATAATCCAATTTTGTTTAGTCTTTAATATGAGTAGGTATGTGTATTTTATATTGCATTAATATTACAAATATCACAACTGTACACATTTACATCGAATTTGTGAACCACAATTAGTATAAGTAACTATTTGTTCACTAAGTTCAATGATGAATAAACAATATAATTACAATGTATTCGCATTAGCTATAATGTCAATAATAATTACTCCAGACTCCAGTCCGAACGAGGATTGATAAAAGTTGCCTAGATGAGATTAAATGATGTAGACAGTAGACTGTACTTTATAGAGAAAACAATGATACTGTTTAATTTATATGTGGTCAATATATAATAGAATTGTATAGAAGAAAGGGTAATACTATATAATGTTTTATCACAAATGCACTGGAAAAAGTTTTTCCTAGAAAATGAGCATTGAAAACATCAATACTGCACCGGCTGTACTACTCTACCACTCAACCCCGACCAGCAATAAAAAGCTCTATTATTCCGCACACTAAAAAAAAAAGAAATACCTCTACCAAATCCCGGTTGATTTATTCGGTTTTTTGAAATAGTGTTTACATGGATTCAAATTGTTTTCATCATACATTACACAGAGTATTACGCGAATGAAATGTTTGGTTTCACGGACAAGCTGTTTTATTCTGATGTAGTAATGACTGGGCTTAGGGACTTCTAGCATTTGCATATTTTTTTCTGAATAATGTAAAAAGTAGCAGAGTCAAATATAAATCCTGTTCATGTTACATAGAATCTAAATCTTAAATGTTTTTGCTTATTATAGCACATTTACTAATTATCTAGACATAATCAGCGCTTATTTTTTAGTACTTTTTTTAAACTACTCCAAAAAAATTAGAAATTATTTTATCATATCAAGACATTAGAAAGTAGTTGTAATCAAATGGAAGACATAGGAGAAGAGTAAAATTTAAAAATTTGAACCAACTGCCTAAATTTAATGTAACATACCTATTTCAAATAATTTTTATAATAATTAATTTTATATTAATAATAGTTTTTTTTCAAACTACATATTTGTTGTTATTTTTTTTGTGTATATTTGCGTATTTTTAAGAGCTATAGGTCCCTAAGCCTAGTAATGACTAATAAATAATAAATAATGAGATACCTACTATAAAATATATAGTATTATGATACATTATAATATATACATTCATGTGACCGTGTCTAATATCTTTTTATTTAATTTGACGTATTATTAATAACGTATATTATACTATCATAGTAATAAATTAAATTTGAAGATAAATGATTTTCTTTTCAAAATCATAATAATTGCTTAAAAGAAATTAACAGCTTTAATTATAATTATTATTTTTCGAAATAAACTAAAAATATTGAATTAAATAATATTTCATAATTAATAAGCAAAAAAAAATATATAAAATAAAAAAAAATTTAATTCACCCCTTTCTTATAGTGTCCCAGAGAGTATGCATTGCAAATTTACTTGGTAGAATTGTGACGTGTTTAAAGAAGGGTGACAAAAAATTATTATGTATAGGGGAGAAGGATCCAAAAACGTATGACGTCATTTTTCAACAACCTTTTTTTATAAAAAAACGGGACGAATACTTCCGATTAAATGGAAAAACAACACTTGAGTACATAAAGCCTCAGCATTTAAACATTTTAAACCTCCTGCACAGTGAACATTTTTAAAATGCCAAAAACACTTAAATAAAGGTTTGAGTTTAGGTATCCCTGGTTTGTTACCTAATAAAAATGCCTAATTTTTTATCAACAGTTACAAACCCGGAATAGCAGCTGTTGGTAAGATGAGAAAGAGAGAGAAAGAGAAAGAGAGAGAGAGACTAACGCTGTAAGTAACATCTGCCTGTAGGCTTCTAACATTGCTCATAATAAACTGGTATATAAAAAGGGTGAGCATTATAAAAAAATTATATAGGAATAAGTGAATAACAATTGTCAAAAATTGTTTTAAATATGTATGTGTAATGTGTATATATATTTCATTACCTTTGCGTCGAAATTAAAAACGTGTTCACACTGAAAAGGACATTCAAGTCCACATTTGCATGTACCCTGACTTTGCAAATATATTTTAGCTTGATCCAACGAATTTAGAACGGCGTTGCTAGGACTGTAAAATAAAATAACGAGTTTTTATTATAATTAATGTAGTAATTATATTTAACATTTCAACTTGGTATATTAAAAACATAGCATACTGAGCAAATTAAGAACAAAATAATATTATTAAAGCAATGGTACATTTAGAAACATACAAAATATCAACTAAAAATAGTAATACCGATAATAATTAATCAAAATATATAAGTAGGTAGTTTGTTTAAATAACTTAATAATTAACCTAAGCAAATAAAATTTGAATAATTGTTATGAGTATATTCAACTTGCTTTTATTATCAAACTTAACTAACAAATAATACCGTTTAAATTTCAATAAGTAATATCATCATTAATTCACTCAAACTAATAATGAAATAAAAACATTATAATTTATTATTCGTTGGAAAATAAATATTGTTGAATTTATTTTAAGGGTGGTGGGAAGGTTTTTAACCAAAAGGAAACACGCACAGTGCTCACCCTCAAGTGTTACGGTTGAAGTAACTATCGCCCTTCTAAATATATGTATATAACATTGTTCTATAAGATAAAAAGTTTTTTTAGATTCTTTATGATAAAATTCTTTTAACAAATAGTTTTAATGATATCAAAAAATGTACGAAATAATAGGAATATAAAAAATTAGGTATAACATTTTATCTATGAAATTATATACTTGATGATATTATTTTTGTAATTAATTACAATTCGTAATATTTACAAAATAAAATGAAAATATTTGTTTTCATGTTTTGTTATGTAATTCAATTCTAATAGTTACATTTTGATATGCATATGCTGTATGCCATATAATATTAGTAAAATTGAATATTTTCGATAAATCCTGACAGCTGCAGGTTATAAAACCGGTTACGAAGACCACGAGGCAATTTTAATACAGGAATCGTACTATTTAAATTATCGCGAAGACCACCAAAAACATAGAATATTTAAGAATTTACAATATTGAATAGTCCTTGAGATTAAGACCATATGAAAAACTATATGTCATAAAATTATCGTGTTTTATTACATTTATAAATTTTTGAAATTATCATATCTAAATAAAAACGAACTACTATTTACTTTAAGCACTTTTATATTAAGTGTATGAATATAATATTTATAATACTGCAATTGAGACATTTTATTTGTTTGGTATTTAGTATTTATCATTAATATTCTTATTAATTCTTAACAAATAAAACTAAGTATATCACTCTTATTTTTTAATATTAAGTTTAAACAAATTCGTATACACGTTCTATTAAATTAGATACATAACTTAGATTATAAAAATTTAATGTAAAACAACTAATTAATATTCAATAATATTTAATAATAATTCAATCATTTTTCAGATAGTTTTCTGAATTAAAATTAAAATTTTAAAAACAAACCAAAATGGTTGGGTTAGGTAACAAAGAATGTAACTATCATAAAACTATGTTTTCTCAATTAATCTGACAATATGAGTAATTAATTTTGATGCAAATAATATTTAACATAAATAAAAAAATTTTGATAAAGTGTCTATAATATCATTATAAAATTTGTCATATTTATTAAATTGTTGAAGTATAAACTACCTACCTACATTTAAATATTATGAATGAATTGCTTTTGTTTTTTTCTCCGAGTATCGCTTCTTTAATTTACATAAGTGGGTCAAAATGAATGCCTTAGGAACATTTGAAAACAATGTGGTGGCAATAATGTTGTAATTCTGAGAATTTCCAAAGGAGTGACCGGTTATTTTAGAATTAAAGTACAAATGATTACACAGACAATAGAATACAAGATGAAAAGACCGCGCCCCGAAAATCATAACAAGCTATTTGTACCTGAACTTGGTGTTAAAATCCAAAATTAGTAGCGTTCTTTAATACGCCTACTGTCCGTATGCAAATTGGGCAACCTTGTACACAATAAGATTTATTTTCGAGTTTGATCAACACCAAACCTGGGAGGTATATCGCAGTGATACGGTTGTTATTGCTTAACAAACTGGTTTCAATATAGTATTGCATCATACTATCAGTCTTCCAAATTTCTTTCTATACCCGAATCCGATTAAACTCAAATTACAAAATGCAATGAAATATTTGCACGACAAAGACGTTAAATGCAAATTATCATGGCCCTATGGCGTAATTGAATGTACCACGTCCTTATTCGAGTAATTGTTCACAACACTTAATATTATAATTTATAAGTATACATTAAAAAATAAATAATAAAATGTGATAACTGATAAGTAATTAGACACAACAATTATCAATCACTGGATAACCTATCCTGATGGCAGAGAATTATTAGATTAGTTAAGTTACAATTTAATTAGGTACTAACAAAAAAAATATTGTTAAAGTGTTTTTTTCCAATAACAAGTTTTAAAGCATTACAAATTTTTACAATAAATACGTTTATTTAACTCTGTACCCTAATTCTGATAAAAAAAAACAAATTGTATTATTAAGGTGTTTTGTGCTTAAAATATATAAATGTTATATTATTAGTAGGGCCCGGAACTTGATGCATTTGCATCTTTTTATCTAATGCTTGTATTCGAGGCCCTTCTTTATGGAAATTTGACTTGTGCCATGCAGAACTCAGTGGTACAAATTTTATTTTGCATTTTTTACATTTTTTCGGTAATTCTCAATTGTAAGGTCTTTTTTTTAACAATTTAAGTATATTTTATGCATTTTTCTACTTTTGTAGGTATATTTGCATTTTTCTTCCAGAAAGAACATGTTTTATTCCATATTATTTTGATAAAATTAAATATTTTAAAAAACTAACATATTATATCGTATAGCTGAATCCTTCAACTATTTATGTATCGATATTATTTTGCATTTTGTTTCAATTTTTTTTTAGGCCCAGTGCAGACGTGCGTGAGAAACCCCTGTGCTATTGTAATTTTGATTTGATTGGTTTACCAAGTTTAGATTCATAGACTATATTTAGACTTTACTAAAGGACAATCGACAAGCTTTTTTATTTTAAAATATTAAAGACACTTTAATAGCTCAGTGTAACACATTTCTTGTTTAGTAGTATTTAAACAATATAACACATTTTTTTTAGTGCATAACTTTAATTGTTTAAGTAATAAAAACATATTTAATGTGTACAAAAAATTGTGTAATTTAAATTCATACTAATAAAATAATAAATAAATTATTAAAAAATATAATTAATAAAAATAATTATGAACTATGATTTCTGACACGTGAGTTAATTATTAAAAAAACGTAAATTTTTAAAAATTAATATTTTTCACAGTAATTCTAGTAATTTTTGTTATTTTTTTAAGTCATTTTTTGATATTTATAAGTCATTTTAATACTTTTTTTGTGAGCATTTTTTAAAGATTTTTAGGTCATCAAGTTCCGGGCCCTAATTATTAGTGATAACTCATTAGTTTATATTTTATTATATATATATAAGTATGTGTAACACGTATACAAATACAATCATTTTAAAATAGTTATAATCATAGTTATTAATTATTATGATATAATTCAATGAATATGCGAGTATATTATTGAAATATTTTGTTTATTAACACTATATATTATTATATTAAGATATTAAGATGATTTAATTTATATTATCTGACCAGTATTTGTAGAAACAAGAAACAAATTGCAATGAAAAGGTCAAAATCGTGACCGATCACATGATTGAAGATCTTATACAATAATTGAATAACACACTTTACTTGACACTGTAGCATTTTTAAATACATATCTCGTATTAACACACTTCCCAACGGTAATATAATCTATTATGTTTTATAAATGATACGTTAACACTTAACAGGATGCCACACGTGTGTGTTGTCTCCGTATCACAAACGTACGCGACTACCTAGCAAATTTGTGTTCAGCTGCAGTTCTAATTTTTTGAAGTAACCTTTAATAATAGAGTATTGACCTATTTTCAAACCTAAAGATAAATAAATTATCTGTTTTTTTCATATGGATTTTTTACGATATTATAATTTTTAAGCAAATTATGAGTATGTAACATTTTAATATTTTAAAATTATCATAACTTGATTACAAATTAAAATACCGTAAAAAAACCAAAAATACAGATAATTTTCTTATACCTTAAGGCTTAAGGTATAAGTAAATTCATTTTATTATTTAAGGTTACTACTTACTAGTTATTACGCTAAATAAGAACTGTTCAACACAAAATTTGCAAAGTACTTTTGTACCATAGTAGAGTAATAATATGGTTCGTACGGAGACACTATATTATGAGGGCGTCCTCTTAAGAAATCCATCTATTACACTCAGTCTCTGCTAAGTGCAAACTTCCTTGATTCAAGGTAATTTAAAACAGTTTATATAGTTTGTTTCAATAATTCGTTAAAACTACTAAAATAAAAATGTTTCTTTATTTTGTCACATTACTATATAATATATAACATATCATTATTATGTCAACTAATATCATTATAATTATTTGTTTTTAATTATTATATTTGAAAGATCTTAGTAATTAAAAAAGAAGTTTTTTATTTTAACAGCTTAAATCTATCCTGTGTCCAAAATCCAGATTTCCTAATAATTTTAAATATTTAAAACTATAAAAATAACTGTGTCTAGCAATTTTGTTTGTGGTTTTGAGAAGTAGAAGAATCTGACGAATTAGTGAAGATATGTATATAGAGAAATTGATGGACAGTCGTAGTCGTGATACTAGTCATCTGTGTGGCACACTGTGCCAATTAAAAGCGGTCCGGTCGTCACGACTGTCACAATCGTGAAACTGACGAACGGGCAACGGCACGACTTGCTAAACGATTTTGTTACTTTATAAAATAGAAGTACTTTATTCCTTAGAAGTAAGTAGCGTAAGTGGGAGGATAAGAATGTTTACAAGCCTGTTATGTGTTAATAATAGAGAATAATGTTCCAACTTGGTTGGGAATGAACATATAATGGCAAAACAAAAGATAAATTAAATAAATATAGCGTATTGTATATAATAGTATATTTAATTATCAAGAAACAAAATAATTTCAGATGTAGTAATAATATAAAGTTCATTATTTTAATGTGAATGTTTCCAGTTCATATTTTTATTTATATAATAAATAAACCCATACTTTTAAATATTCACGAAAACATCAAATTGGATTTTGTCAAAAAAATATGTTTATTGACCAACAAACAACAACAACAGTAATAAGTTATTAGGTATTTCATTAATTATTACTTTCATTAACTTTATGAAAACAAATTGAAATATTGGAAAGAATAAGATACATACTCATATATTTCATGAATATCTTTTCAGATACATTTCACATAATCAAATGGGTCCAAATTCCCAATAAAGTTCATAAAATATTTTAAACAAGATCATTATCACGATTTCTCAGTCACAAATATCTCGAGGTAGAGAAGAATGTATTGTATACAAGGCAATTAGGCGGCAAAAAGCCTAGCGCCATAGCTTAACAATGTGCCATATTCCACCACACGGTGAAAGGTTCAGTGAACTATATTTACAGTAGAACACATTTCATTATTTCGCTAAGTGAAAGTATGTTCGTGTGTTTAAACAACTAAAAAGAAAAATGTCACAAGACACGAATCTTAAATACCTAGGCATCTAATGAAAACAGATAAGCGATATCGAATATCTTGAATATTTACTATTCATCGATAGATATCAGAATATTGTACTATAAAGTCATACTCATTACTTATATCATATATGAGATACTTTATACATTTTTTATTATTTAAATTTTTCAAAAGCTATCCTATCTTATATAGCAAATTAAATTAATTTATCTATTACTAATTACTACATAATGAGAAAAAAGAAAAACTCATATATTGTATTTTCTAATTCTCCAAATTCCTCATAAATCAAAAATTAATAATTAGTAATTACAAAGTTTTTAAATCAAACAATTTTTATTCTATTACTAATATTTTTATTATTATTATAGTCGTTATTAATTAGTAAATACACACAAATGTACGTGTATAATGAGGAAAACATTTGGAACACACGATTTGATTTAAAACTATACAGGCGAACGCATATCATAAAATCAGTGTTTTTTTTAAAACATTTTACTATACATGCATTTCTCTATTCTCACGCAAGGTTCATTACATGACCTCACTCACCATACTCGGTCGATTATGATTATGATGGCGTAGAGTTGATAAAATAATATTACAATACACGAGTTATCGGGGTCACGCGACACGGCCTTATTCAGCTTATAAATCAAAATTCGTGTTTGGATTTTGGGGGCCGTCTATATGAATCGTTCAAATAACAATACTAATAAGTAATAGGTAATAAGTTATTAGATCACTGCTATCAATATTTTATGAAACTACCTACACACAGCACTTGAAATATTATTATAATAATTATTAACTAGTAATCTTGTAGTAATTTTGTAGTAAAAATTGAATGAATGTGCAATTTTGTATTATTACACGAAAGAATTGTATAAATGATATAAACCATAGTATGAAGTCCAATCTTTGGTATAAGTGCTTCAATTGTATAAGCCAACACGAGCAATTATTTATTGTAATGTATTATTTTATCAATTTTAGTTTTTGAATCTGTTTCTTTTTTAGCCTTGAAGAGGTAAAATGTTCAGTAATGTAAATTAAAAGTGTACCTACACTGTACAGACAATATACATGTATGATGTACAACTGATGTACACCTTAAATGATAATCTATAATCTGTAGCATGTAGTGTGGCGTTCTCAAGACTTTTTAATTGAGAGGGTGGAAAAATGTATGACAGTTTGATAAGGGGTCATACCCCTCGAACCCTGCGCACTACAATAACAACAGGTTAACAGAATATACATTAAATCCCAATAATAAAATATTTTTTCTATATCTCATAAAATGTAATTTTCACTAAATAGATCTATAAAAATAACAAAACATTTCTTGATTTTTGATGCATGACAATAATTATTATTATCCTCTTCAGATTCATTGACCACTTTTCCATGAATGGCCAACAACGTTAACCCATTGAGTCCCAAGAGTAAATGAACTTCTTACTACAGGATTTTCCAGGAATCGACATAGACACTGCGGTATGGTGCATAATATTTAAAATAATTGGTAAATATTGGAGGAATTTGACTACATGACTTCATAAACATAAAGCATTTATAGTTGTTTAAAGGAATTTACGATTCTTTCAGTTTCTCATGTGCAATTCTTAGTTCAGAATTTCATATTTGACGGTTTGAAATGTTTGGTACTCAATAACAAATTATGGACAAAGACAATGAATCAAAAATTATTTTTCATGACACGAGCATAGCATACGTAGTATAGGTATGATTGAAATTACTACTAAACACTGATATAACAATAAAAAAAGTTTAATTGTGCTTTGTTTTTATTTATTTTTGACAAATTTCTCCTAAATAAATATATTGGTTACTTGGTAAGAGATTAATAGTAAATTATTATTATTTAATATAATATATAAATCTAATCAGTTAATATATTTAATATGAAAAGAGGATTAAGTTGTTTTTTCTATTTATTAAGAAATATTAAATAAATATAATTACAATTTTCAAATGAATCAGTCTTTTATAATAAAGTACATAGGTATGTACCTATACTAAATTATTATTGTATGTTTTGAACATAATATCATATATTTCAAAACAAGGTTAAATTGAAAACTATACAGACGATTTAGAAATTGAAACTCAAGATTTAAAAGTTTGCTGTATTTGTATTTAACTCGTAAATATATTTATTATCGTCAAACTCTCGGCGCTAAAAGAACTTACGTAATAAGTACCTTATTATAATATATTATAATTTAAAATATCTAAGACATCTATTTAATTTATTTATGGACATAAAAATTGGTTGACACGTGTGAAACGTGTAACTATAATATACCTTTACTATCGCTCGTATAGTGTTTCGTTTACCTTTAAAAGTTTAAACCCGGGATTTTATTTATATTTTAAAATACCACGTATTTTTTGCTTTACACGTTCCTCAAGTTACAATTAAATAACTATTTAATGCGATATTTCAACGCATGGACTATAATGTATCTACAAAATATTATAATATATAATACCGCGATGAAAACATTTTGACTTGACGCGAACGCGATATTATATACACAATACCTATGGTATATAAACGAAAGGTAAAAAAAAACATTTGTCCGTTGCATTTCATGTTCAAACAGCTTGCACTCGTTTTTTTCTTTCTTTTTTCCCGCCCCTCTATATACACGCGTATGTATAATGTGCGGACCGGTTTATAGAAACGCATTCTTCTTTTTCTCCTCTCACAGCGGCGGCGACGATGATCGGAAAAGAAAATACCGTGAACTGTGGAGGCAGACGGCGGCGGTAATATTGCACTGCCCGCCGAGCAATTGCACAATTCGAGCGAGCCGCAAACCGGTTTCACGCGTCTCTCGTGCTCGCGCTCCTCGGCCGCCGCCGGCGAACCTGTCAAAAGTGCATAGATACGTGTACACCAGTTCTTGCCATTTACGGGACGCGGCCAGACGGATCGTCGAGGCATCGGGTAGGTACGCTGCGTATGGTATACAAGGAAATGAGTGGGAAAAAAAATAAAAAAAATAAATAAATAAAACAAACACGAAAAGACGAAATTGATCGGTCATTTGTAAGCGACGGAAATTAATTTGTGTGAATCGTAAGGCAGTGGAGCCGGCGAAGGGCATTTAGCTAATGCGCGCTCGTGTGTGTGTGTACGTTGTACGCTACTCCGGAAACAGCTCTTCAAAAGGCTAAACATCAATAAAGCGCATTAGGTGACGACGACGGGTATACACGGGGTTTATCCGGGTAAAAAGTCGTCAGGGGGTGGTAAAGGGGTTCCCGGGCGGATGAGAAGCCCTCTATTGGATCAAATGTCGTAACATTACATAACCCGAAAGAAAACCAGAGCCGCCTCGGGTGTGGGGACGACGGTCGCGCGCGACTGCTGTGTGTGTTCTTCCAAGGGGGTAAATCAATAAGACGGACCCGGAGGCGGCGATCACACTGGGCGGAACCACCGGCCGCCTGTTATAGTTGTAAAGGGTATAAGTGAAGTTTACGGACGGTAAATCCCTGCTCGCCTCCACCAAACCGCGTATCAAAATATCTCTAAATAACACTATTGACTTCGTCGCCGTCGAAAACGACGCGATTAAGATTAAGTAGATACCAAAATAAACGTATACAAACGTATACAGAGCGGTCGAAAGTGTTTCACTTCCAACCTCCTAACCTCGGAAATTACTAATCTAACCACAACACAACCACGTATAAATTAAATTATAACAAAGTCAAATTATATCTAATAATTAATACACCATTAATATAATTAATTAATTGACAATAAACATAAACAACACATTGTTAATTGTTAACAGTTATTATTAATGGCATGCATGAAAAACGAATGAAATTGTTTTC
This sequence comes from Neotoxoptera formosana, assembly GCA_022818045.1. Classification (NCBI taxonomy): domain Eukaryota; kingdom Metazoa; phylum Arthropoda; class Insecta; order Hemiptera; family Aphididae; genus Neotoxoptera; species Neotoxoptera formosana. The sequence goes on along the minus strand of CM040631.1, from coordinate 32,503,794 downwards.
CAATTATTTTATATTTTATTTAATGTGTTGTAATTATTTGATCATAAGATTTGAAATTACACCAATAAAAATATCCATTAAAAGTTTAAATAGTATGTTAAGCAAGCCTTAATATTTCATGTACTGAAGTTAAAGGGGTTTAATGTTGCAAACAGTTGATTAACCGTATCACGACCCAATTAAACCGTCACACAATCTGTGCACTCTTAACTCCAAAATTAACGCAGTTTGAGAAGTAAAGGACCATCCATCAAATACATTGTCTGTTCTTTTCCTCCGATGTCTAACCTGAAAATCTCGTATTTTGTGTACAAAGATTTATGGGCACCATCGTCTCACTCAACTTACGTTCATATAAATCACACAGGTCACAGACATACATAAGTATGAAGACAAAAAAAAGGGAAAATAATTCGTTTAGAATTTTTTGGTGAAAATCAGACATGAGGTAAGCAAGAAATTAAAATTAAATATATTATATCATACTTATATACATATTTTCATGTTCGATAGATTAGAAAATAAAACATCTCTACAGCTTGGTTTATTACAAGACCAGTCATCAGTAATTCGTACACAGTGTACCTTCCTTCTAATACAAATAAATGTATTTCCAATGATCCGTTTGTTAAAACATTTTATGTACAAATTAAATCATTTTGGGAAGCCCTGAAACGGTAGTAAATCGTTTAAAAGCTGCCGAAGCGTCCCTGGGGTGGGCGGGATACCTTTAATATACTGTGACGTCACTCATGGACGCTTTCCGCCACAGCCGACAGTTAATTGACTCGGTTAGCCGGTAATCAATACAGTCCTGAAGGAGCTACCTGGCGGCAGTGGCCCTTAACTCGATAAAAAATACGACAAATCGTGAGAATAGCCCTTTTTGTTGCAACAACAAACACAAGCTGAGACGCGCTCAGATTTAATTAGCCACTTAAATACAAATCAGCTTTCTACTCTAAAAATAATTGTTTTTCTTTTTTTTTTTTATGAACCTTTAATTTTAACTCAGAATTATCATCTTAAAGTTGTCAGAATCAGGAAAATGTTGGCAATTTCTAGTTACACTAGACCGTTAGACGCTGTTCGTATAGAAAGGATAAAATCAAACTATTTCAACAGTAAAAACATCATACACCTCGAAAAATGATCGGATTTTGATCATTTGTTTATATTATTTGAAGGAGGAAAACTTAATTTATTGTTATTAAAAATTAAACTTAAAAATTGTTATTATTTAGACGTTAATGGCACCTTAAAAAAATTCTTTAAGTGGGAGTGTAATACGACATGTATCAAGTTTTCAAGTTTCAAATAAATCAAAAAATTACCGAAATATGATATTTCACGAGGTGATAGTTTTTCCTATGGTAATTAAATAAAAGGTTCATGCACCCTTAATTGAATTTTAAGGAAACAAATATAGGGGATATCACGAGTGCGTTAGTCAAAATGTATATTATGTAATACACTAATCGCATATGTACAGGAACTTTTTTTCTTTTTTTTTTGAAACTGTAAAATATTTAGTTAATTTACGTAAAGTACGCTTAACAAAATATCTAAACATTTAGAATTGGTACAGATCGTTGATATTAAATTGCTAGATTTACGATCTAGACATTTATGATTTGCCACCTCTGTGTTAAGTGTCACGATTACGTTCATTCGTGATATGAAGTCGTAAATTCAGTGTGTAAAATGTGAGTCTACAAATAATTTATTTGATTTATTAAAAATATTAGCACATAATCATTAACTAACTCCTTTAGTGGCATTGCCAAGATTTTGGTTTTGAGAGGGGTAACATTATTTTTGTCAAAAAGCTTAAAAATGTAATGTTTTTCTTAAGTCTTTCTTATAGCAATTTAAAATCATCAAAAAAAATAAGTAAAATATTTTTTATAAACGTTTGAAATCGATGGAGTGTCTACAAACATAGGTTTTTCGATAAAATGATCATTCAAAACTACAGTTACATACTTAATGACGAGTTACACTTGAAATCGGCTATGCAGTAGAGTTCCCAGTTTTTTTAGCAATTAGTTTGCCCGGTCTAATAGCCGATGACTAGAAGTTTTTTTCGCAAACATTTTTAGGTATTTTAAAATTTTTTCCAGAGTTTATTATATTTATTTATTATTATGTTAATATTATAGTAACTAAAATTTTATTTTTAATTTCAGTATAATACCCATGTATAATAATAAAATATAATAATAAAATTTAAATATTTAACCTATTAGCTATTGAGTTATTTTAAATTTTTTAAGAACCAGTAAAAGCTGAAGAAAAAAAAATATGGGTATCTTTATGACAAAGACTTTATCAAACCAATAGTCAATTTATAGGTCCTTCACAAATCTAAAAATAACACAATAAGTACAACTTTAAATTACTCAAGAGCCAAAAAATAACTAGATGTAGATTATATTTGGACAAGATATTTTTATTAATTTGGTATAGTATTAATTGTATTATTCCCTGGTAATGAATTCAATCAATGTAAAATATTTTAATTTAAACTTATAAAAAAACTACAATTGAGAATGGTATTAATTTATTAATACATATACATTGTTTACTCGCTCGAATTGATTCATTGGATTTCCATCATTATAATTAAAAAAATAATTACTAGTTCTAAATTATAATATTACAGTAAAGTAAAATAAATGAGTGTTCTGTTTAGTTTTTGAAAGTCTAGATACGAAACTAACAATAATCGATGAAAAAGCTCTATCAAACCTTTGCAGCAATACAGAATATTCAAGCTGTTACAATTCAAAGGTAGTCGTATTCTACATAATGACAAAGCATCATCCTTTTTGAACATCATATTATGCACACCCTATTTGATTGTAAACAATACTTAAGAGGACATTACATCCGCATATGTTATCTTTATCTTAAATATGGTCCACATAACAAATTTACGTTTAGCAGTTCCAATTTTGTGTTGTAATAATTTTAAAAAGTGAATTGTTATAAAAATTTAAAGTAAGGAGATTATCTCTGCTTTCTCAAGGGTTTTTTGCGATTTTTTAATTATTCAGCAAGTTATGCGTTTGTTTTGTAAAAATATTACAATTTAAAAATTCTCATAACTCGCTTAAAAAAAAAATATTATAAAAAACCTAAGGGAAACACGGATGGTTATCTGTTATCTTCTTACCACAATGTTTGATAATAGGTCGATTCACTCTATTATTAAAGTTAACTGCAGACAATTAGAACTGCTGAACACATTTTTGGTGTTGTATGCGTCCGTATGCCGGAGAAAACACGCGCACACATGCGGGTGTTGCGTCCTTTGCACTTAGCAACCTTTCCAAATAACAATTAAAACAATATTATTCATAAGTGTTATCTTTAAACTTATCATGACTGTCATAATCCAAGTGAAATAATATTTGAATAAGTAAAGACATACTATAGGGGTCATTAGTTCATAGCAAAATTGGTGCGAGATTAATTATGGAAAGGGACGACAGTAGCCAGCGAAGTACTAAATGTTTAATGTTAAATCATATTATGAAGTAATTTAATAGAGCACATGTTAAATAAAAAATGTTGACTGTTGACGTATTGAAATATCAAACTGTATATAATATTATTATGACATGATGTGTATGATTATAAAACAATAATAATCAATATAAATAAACAAATAATATTGTCAAACTAGTTTTTATGTAACAACAATTAATCTTTGATCTATTATTCTATGATGATACTTAAATCCTAAAGGTATTTCTCATGTAACAAATTATTTAATACGATTAAATTTATTTGAATTAGATTTGAATAAGACACCTTAGAAGCATGTTTCCCCTTTCAGTGGCCAACAAAACTGGTTTATTACAACAAGGTTAATCACTTCAAACACACGTAAAGCTAGAGGATCACTAAAAAAAATTAAACCAGTCGTAAGCGATTACACTCAATTTAGTATTTTTTTTTCCTTAAATAACTTGGACACATTTTTTTGTTGGTGAACGTTTAAGTGTACCCGACAACTTCTTCCTTCATTGCTGATGAGTGGTGACCATGAACATAAATTTCGTATTTCCATTTTTAGTTGTCTAATGATAATTGAATTAGAATCGGTTGTCGGTAATTATATAAGATATATATTTAGAGGTCGAAATCGTATGGATTAGTGGTGGTGAAGGTTAGATTAGGTACCTACACCTACTAGTGTTTGAGAATGACATCGGAGTACATTTTTTCATAGATAAATAAATTATAAATGTAGGTATGAGGGATAAAAAAATTTAATAAAATATGTCTATATTATTCATTAATTATACAAAAATAACTAAATAACTTAACTATAAATAAAATAACTAAGTTTTGACATTAAGTTTATAAAATATTTGGTTTATTTTGTTAAGCCTCAGTTTAGAATAAACCCAAAACACATTAAATTAATTTAATCATATTTTTATTCTAAATTTCGGCGTTAGTTTTAAATACTTCTTTTTGTGACAACAAAATAGTATTTACAAATACCTATACGAGTACACTTGTAGTATAACTAATACATAAATAAAATAACTAGAAATGAAATAATTTTAATTATTGTGTAAAAACAAATTACTATTTTCAAAAATGTGATTACATTAGTTTAAAATTTAAATAATTTTTAAGTATTATACAATATTCCGAGAAAAAAACGTAAGGCGGTGTCATGAAATACGAATATCATCTGTTCTCTACACTATACGTTTTTCAAATAACAGGGTTGTAAAATGGGTAGCTGGTCGCTGTCAATGGTCATGGCGTATTATACTTCTATAGAAGTCAAATACACGTTTTTTTGTACATAAGGAATGTCCGGTATAATTTACAATATTAGGGTGTAATTTTAGGGGAAAAAGGTCTTTTAAGCCTGGAAGCCAGGTGATTTGTATTGAAACCTAGTGTTTTCAAAAGAAGAACGCATCTTATACACAGTAGTAAATCAAAGACACCCCATGGTGTAATATAGTATTTTAGGTCAGAATTTCGCCGACACAGAAGCAGATATTTCCAATAAACCACCAAGAGGATAATAGAGGTTAAATAGGGGACTTTAAAGGATAAAGTATTATGGTATTAGCGCCTTCATTTTCAAATCATTGTTTTAACAATAATTTAGAAATTAAAATATAACGTAATATCTTATTAAATAGTAAAAATAATTTTACTGAAATAATTTAATAAATAATACGAAAATATTAATAATAACTAGACGTTTATATACGTTTTATAGTTTAAATTACTGATTTAAATAATACAAATTAAAAAATATAGATACCTACCATCATTACATAAAATGCATAAGTCGTTAAATTAAATAATCTACTAGAAAGTACATTTTTTCCACGCCACTTATCAAAACTATGTTTATTGTTTACACTAAGTGTTTATTGTAACTATAACTTGCTACACTTCAACAGAGTAATATGTACATAGGTGTCTTTAAAATTTGAATAGTACAAAAATTAAAACATTACTAAATAAAATGAGCACAGTTAAATATCTTATTATTTTACTTTTTTACTTTGAAGAGGAACATTGTTTACATTTACAATTTTTATTTTAATATAGGTATACCAAAACCAGGGCACTAAATATTTTTATCAGATTTCAATTTTATATAAATAAAATGTTTTTCACTATATAGGTACCCGTAGGTACCTAAAAATATTTTTGATTATTTAAGTGTTAATTAATTTACCTATTACAGTAGTTGGTAAGTAAAAATTATTTACCACATATGAAATTAAAAATTATTTTGAAGATAATTTGGCTATGTATAAATTATAATTACATAATATATTATATAAAAAATGTGTACACATACATAGCTGCTAATATTTGAATTAGATCTTAATCTAAAAATTATTTTGAAGATGTATTTTAATACTTTTTTCTACTAACCATCTAAGCCAAATAATTTGATCCTAAATATACTTATTCAATATTCATAAATTAGTTAGGTAATATCTTAAAAATTAAAATGTATTTAGGTAATAACTTATTTTATAAAATTAAAATTTTTAACTAGGTACCTATGTATTTTTTAATTATATTCAATTTTCAATTTACCTTATATAGTTTATGTCTCCTTTATTGTGAATTCGTCTCCATCCTGCTGGTACAGTAATTGAAGACACTGCTGGGGTTGTAACAATGTTATTTGTCAATGTAACAACTGCAGGTGAGTTAGGACAGTGATAACTTTTATCACACTCACTGTTGACAATTTGATTATTATCGGTCGAGTAACAATAACCTTTTGGCACTTGGTTCATGTTAGCGGCAGTCGCCGGTCGAGCGACGACGCCATGACTACAAGATGGACCATTAGACGCGCACCGATATCGGGCGTTTGGGTCTGTGAACAAGGGCCCAGCAGATTGCAGTGGCTGGTCGGTTGATTCGGTCGTCATGCCGTATCAGATGACCGACATAAAGTGCGTAAAGGCATAGCGAGGCATTTTTCAGATTATTCATGGAGGCTTTTCCTTGTCCGAATATGCTGCCGCAGCTACCATCACTGCACAGTTGATATGGTAGAGTATGACCGACACATGACGGATGTTCCAAACATATCTCTTTGATTTTCTATATAAGAAAGGTAAAATTAGACTTAGTATAATTTAAATAAGTAAAAACATTAAATTATAACTGTTGTAATTTCATTAAAATTTAAAAATAAACTATAAAAATATAGGTAATAATATAATACCTACATAAAATGATAAATCATAGATCTATAATAACCTAAAATAAAACTCATTTAAAATTTTGAAAATTAATTAACATAAAGTTTGGAAAGAATATGTACATGACTTTATGTAATAAAGATATTGTTAAAGAAATTAGACAGTTTAATTGCAGTTTTGTGAGGTGAAAAAGTCCTGAGAAATTGTATATACCTATTAAAAATATTGTTACAGTTGAATAAAAAATTATGAATGAGATAAAGTTTAGAAAACTAATTCAATTAATCTTCAAATTACTTGGGAAATAGCCCAGGAAATAGCATATTAGGTACAATATATGACCTACACCTAATGAAAAAAAAATATATATATTTATTGAGAAAGTTTATGAGACGATATAGGTAGGTGGTAGGTATTAGAGCTAGTAAAAACAAAAATTTAAAACGTTTTTCTCTGGGCAAACGTTATTATTTTCTCTCGCAATTTTTGCTTGGCATTTGCTCACCTGCATGACTTTTGACACTCATCAAAATTTTTGACCAATTGTCGTGGATTTCGTTTAAGTTACAGCTGCCCAAGCACCCATCGGATTTCCGATTGGACACCACGACGGAACAACACGCAACGCATCGTTAAAGAAATACGTTTCGTACACAATTGTTACCTGCGGGAGGCACACGTAGCACACATTCACGCGGCGATAATTAAACTTTACAACATTATCACAATATTTGTGATGATAACATAATAATAACTATATTATTAAAACGACAAAACAACATCGTTGGGAGCGCACGAGCCGAATTTCGGGCACCGGCACCGAGCCACAAACGCACTTTTTCGCGACGAGTAAAAATACCGAAAAGAACTAATACGTCCGAACCGTTGATAAAAAAATAATAATACGTGCTCTATATATATTATTATTATTATTATATTATTTTTGTGATTTTATCGAGAGGATCGAAAACAACTGAAAACCGAATTAAAATTACAGTGACGCCAGAAGAACGCACGTACTCACGACGGAGGGGTAAGACTGGCGCTGATGTTGTGTACATCGGTACTTGCGTAGTCGCGTACACGAACGGGTGATGGCCGACGGGTGTGCGCAAGGGCGACCTTCGATGCGGCACGATCGGCCCGCCACCCGCGGCCGTTGTGCGTACTACTTTACGAGGGCGCGTTTCCACCGAGACGCCGCGGTATAGTCGTGTCGGTAAAATAGTATATAGTTACTAAAAATACTATACAGCCACCTAACCCGTACAATAATAATATGTATAAAATAAAATATATTAAATACTAAAATACTTATTTGTAATTCTAGCTCTAGAATTAAGTGAAACCTAAACCAAACAGACACCTCCAAAAAGCGGACGGTCTTTAAACATAGCAAATTTTCTACTAACTGAACAACCCTCGCCGAATAGCGGATATAATTTCTGCGACCAAGAGTGTCTGGTTTTTAGAGGTTTCGCCGTATATAATAATTATCGCGTTTAACCGTTAAGGACGTATTATTTTAGGTATTATCAATTTTAATTTAGGACATTTCTGATATTATATATAGGTATACGATAAGTATCGAATACCTATTATAATATTTTATTTGGATATACCTACGAGTATATCATATATATATATATATGATATCGTGCACATTGCAGTACATAGAATTGTATAATACCTACTATATAGTATTGTAGTTACGTATAAATCATAATTAAAATGACAATATTATTTTTATTGTGCGGTGGTGATTGTGGGGGGGGCGATCAGTTGAACCGTCCCCGTGGTAGTCGGGTCTCCATGAATCTCTGATTTAATGTAATCTTTTTATTCAAACCAAAAATAAATCCAAATGCGATCTTCTTTGAAGCTTTTGTCGTTTAACAATACGACCAGGACGGAATACATATAAATATATAATAGCCGCAGGCATCGTGTTTGGTGAATGGCGATTGGTATTTGGTGGGCGACAGCGCACAACTATCACTTCACTCAGTTCACTCGTCACTCATCAGTCGTCTATTTCAAACTTGGATTATAAGTTATAACTTATAGGTATAGCCAGGCACGGATCGGGCCGGCGGGACACCGGGAATTTTCCCGGTGGGCCGGTCCTCCTGTAGCGTGTCTTTTTTCTTCAGAATAACAGATTTTAATTATAAATTTAAACCATACTGTGTAGACAGTATTTTTATCATATTTTATTAATATTACATGATTTTATCAATTGTAACTTGTAAACACGGGAACAGTTTGATCCACGGCTATATTATTTTCATAAAGGGCCGACATAGGTACTGCAGATTTCCCGGGCCGAATTTATATCCCAATCCGTCCCTGGCGTATAGCTGATGTTGTGCCACAATCGCACGAGGCTCGAGATGTATCATTCGAGTCAAAAGCGGAACGTTTAAATGTTTATATGAAATCAGAAAATGTATAGTGCTGGCATAAAAAAATTAGATTGACGCCAAATAAAAAGATAATGTCCTACCACAATCGGGACATCTAACTTAGCCACTTAGGTAACCTATATTTATACAATCCAATTTACCACGATTTTTAACTTTTATTATTATATACAGTTTTTAAATTACTTGTGAGAAGAGCTCGGATTTAAACACAATAAAAAGTCACGAAATATGCGTATAATATGCACCTTTAAAATGGCCAAATAAGAGGTAAAACCCATATTTAGAAAAGCTGGCAAGAAGGTAACTGCTCTGGCTCTGCTATACAGTGTATAGGTGTCGATCGTACTTCGTATTATTGAAGAGGACATCTATAATAAATGTCTTAAATTTTAATTTAATATTATGATAAATCATTTGCATTCGCATTCGTTAAACTACGCAGAGACGTATTTAGGGGGGGGGGGGGCTAGAGGGGGCGATGGCAGTTTTTAGGGTCGGCATTATTTTACATTTAATATATAGATTTTACAATGATGTGTGTTTTATTTCTGTCTGTATACATGATAAGTAGTTTAAAATATAAATGATTCAATTTCTTATAAATTATTAAAAAAAAAGTTTTTTTATAGAATAATATAATTTGTAATTTTAAATTTGATACTTTAACGAATAATAATAATTTTAGTCATTTTTAGTTCATTATTAAAATGTATTATTCCGTGGGTACTTGAAACTTTTGAAGTATATTTCTGTATAATTATATTTTATACATCCACAATAACATTTTCACAGTGGCGGAACTACGATCATTGAGGCCCGTGGATACAATATTTTTGGAGGCCCTATATCTGTAATTTAAATTTCTAAACATTAGGCTGTTTATTTGTATGCAATAAAAAAAATATATATTTATATTTAATTAATAATTTATTGAATTATAATTTCGGAAACAGTAATAATAATATTTTATTTACATTGAAAATGATTTTTTTCTGCTACGGTCTTGAGCAAACGTCTTCACCAACAACGATAAGTTCAATTTTTTAGCAAGCTCATTTTCTATTGAAATCATCGCAAGACCACTAAGCCGTGTTTGGGACATAGTGCTTCTTAGATAATTTTTAATTAGTTAAAGTTTTGAGAATGTCCTTTCTGCACTCGCCACAGTAACAGGTAATGTAAGGAACAAGTAAAATGCCGTTAATAAGTCAGGGAAACTAGTAATTAGATAGTAATTGTCTTAGCTATAAGACATGACAATATTATTATACTCGTATAATATTATTATTCACATTAATTATTAATAGTACTAGTACCTACCTACTAAATACTATGAGTATGGTGTATGGTTATCCGTATTCCGTATACACGTTTAGTAATCACTTATCAGTATACTTTGTATTATTTCAGTACCTATTCAATGATATTATTTACTTGAACCGAAATTTTTTTTAAAAAGTACATTTTGCTGCAAGGCGCCGAGGCCTCTTTCACGATGAGGCCCGCGGAAAATCCCGCCTTCAGTCATATGTAGTTCCGCCACTGCATTTTCAAATGCAAAAAGAAAAATATTAATAACAGTTCCCGAATAAAATATTCAGCAAACACCATTATATTTAAGTATAATTTTAAGTATTACCTTTATTACCTATATTTTTATCATTATAATTAAATAACCGTTAAATAAGTTTTAAAAAAAAAATGTTCAAGTGGGTATTGCTTTGCTATCCATTATTAAATGTTGTGTAAGACTTGGGTTACTGTAATAGAAAGCTTAAATTTGAATTAAATTATATAAAATCATTGTTTAGGTACGAACAATGATTCTGACTTCTGAGTGAAGATAGTCTGTCAGCATGTATTACTAAGTTTATTTTATGATATTATTGCTATTCATTTATTCATTTTACTGAGTAATACAGTACCTACCTAGGTTCAGTGATGGGCAAGATACTCAAAAATCAGTATCGTGATACTAGATACTCGATACTTTGAACACAGTTAGTCACTAGTTCCTTTACAAGGAAAAAGATTTTTAGTTCCTGGTTTTCCTTAAAAACATATTTATAGTTCATACATTTTCCTTGTATTGAAAAAGGTATACATTCAATATTTGGTGCAATAATATATACTTGATTCAAAATAATATACAATAAAATAAATACAATTATTATTATTTAAAAAATAAAGTACAATTTTTGGTATATAATGTAAAAACCAATATATTACATCATAGTTAATAAATGTTAAATTATTGTTGTATGATTTATCCCTAACTAAACAATGAACATTTCATTACTTTATATTTAATATTATGTACTTATAAAATCAAAGAATTTGGACAATTGTCCAATATTTCATAAACTATTATATAAAATATTAATATTTGTAATAAGCTATTTAGTTATCAAATTACACTTAAAATATAATATACGTAGGTAATCTAGGATTAATTTTTAAATGATGTTTTTAATACCAAATGTAATTTATTTTATTTAAATTAAGAATTAAAAAGAGTTAGGTAAATTTAATACAATTTTAATAGGCACTAATACAGTTTGAGGTTGTTTTTGATTAATTAACATTGTATCCACATACATAAAATGCATTACAAATCCTAATTGTACATTTTCATTATTTTTAACATTTTCGTAAGGCTTTACCTCAAATTTTAATGCAACTTTGTTGCCTTTCCTCCAATATACATATTTTGGGTCATCATTGTCTGTATTTACTTCGTTTGTGTCATCATATTCAGCTGTATCATCTCTAGCCGCAATTTTTATTTCACCTTCGGGAACTTTTATATCACCCTGTAATTCTAATACAATAGGAATTGGTTCTGGCAATTGCTTAGGAGTAGCTATTAGATCTTCCCCTTCTAATTGCCTTGGCTCTCTTATTACATTTATAGCATTTAAATCTAATTTTTCAAAACGTACAGCTGTAGATTTTTGTGCTGGATTACATAACTTAAGTACCAAAGAACTCCATTTACCAGCTTGTAATGGTTCACATTTGATTATTTTTATTTCCGGGACATGATAATAAGCTAAATGTTTTATTTTAAACTTTACAGCATTATATTCAGGTTTAACAACGTTATGTTCACATACACGACAACGTAAAGAATGCTTTACTCGAAGATGTTTACGAATTGGAAACAGATCATCTGTATTTTCTGCTTGAAGTTCAGGAGTTGCAAAACGTTGTTCTAAAGTTGAAATTTGTTTTAAATCGACGATATCTTCAAATGTGTTCGCAGATAATTCAGGAATATTTTCAATAGCTTCAGCAGGACTAATTTCAGAAGTATTAAAACTCGTACCATCCATATGAAAATTTGGAAGTCCTGCACGTTTTCGTGCAACCATTGCATTTAGACCAAATTTTTCCAAAAAATGCATATAATTACGACCATAATGTTTGGTATTTCTTTTCTGCTTATCAAATACTTCTTTTATAGAAACAGATTTGTAATGATTGATTAAATCCAGAATACGACCATCATCTGGATTTTTGTAAACTGGCCAGTTACCTGATGAAGTTGGCTGATCAGGTATGTTTGGCTCATGTGATCGCCAGTTACAAAATAAACAGAGTAAATAGTACATTTTTTGTGGAGGCTTTTTTGGTTCAGGTGTCCGAGAATATGAACGTGTTGAAAGAGTATTAAAACATCGCGGGCACTCTAGACAAGAAGCACATCGGTTTTTCTTATGTTTGGCTTCGGTTGAAGACAGATTCTCAGAACAATGAGGACAGTAAGTTGTGTCAATTTCATGACTTACACAGAAGTCACAACGGAGTGTTAGACAATGGCGACAGAAAAACAGGTCAGGTAGAAGTTTTTGTAAGCCACATGTACAAATTGATGTAATAGTTTTTTGATACATATATGAAGCCATTCCAACTGAGCTTATATTTCTGAAAAATAATAAATGTATAGTAGTCATATAAAAAAAATATATTTATAAGTTATAAGTTTGTACCTACTCAATGTATACTTAATTTGTTGTAAATTCAATGTGAAAATACAAAATATAGGAAAAAAAATTTATACAGGGGGATTTATTTAACGTAAAACACTCATTATATCGAAATATATTGACTTTTTTCAAAATTTTTATTTTATATGGTTTGAAGTTGTTAAAATACGGTTTCCCTGCAGCGTCAAACAGTGGAACAGTACGGCAACAGTAACGCAGCGTCTAGACGCCGACTATGTCTGGACCAGTAGTTGAAGCTAGACGCCGCAGGAAAACTGTACCTTTACACAAGAATATTTTTTTTTTAAATAATATTTCTTTTTCATATTTTTAAGTTTTTACATTTTTGAATGACGACAGTTTTAATTTCATATTCTAAAGCAGAATATTTTTCCGATTATTTCAATACAAAAAAATCAAATTTCAAACGAGTAGTTTATGAGTAATGAGTATTTAAAGTAACGATGAGCAGAGTAGAGTGGTATACAGTTACCTCACAAAATGTTGGTCCACTACTTCGCTCATATAAACTTTAAATACTTATAAAATTATAATTAGGATTTAGGATGCAGATTTCAATGCACATTTGTTTCTGAATGTCCTAAAACAATGCTTTCTAAGCACAACATTTGTTTCATATATCAAAAAATTAAAAAATTAAACTTTTATTTTGCATTTTTTGACATTTTATATTAATTTAAGATGTTTTATAATGGTGTTATCAGAAAATTTAATAAAATTTAATCCTAAAAATAAATTTATACTTTTACTTTTAAAATATATTATGGTTTTACCAATTATCGGATTAGACCAGATAAATAAGATGTCGACTGCAATAAAGATAAATAGATAAGATATTTATTGAAGTCGTATTGCACTATTTGCACTGTTGTGTTTAGTATTGTGAATAGACTTATCTGTAACTGATTCTCGAGTGACTTTTGTATTTTTTTCTGTGTAATTAATTTATCAATTACTTTAAAATAAATAATTCAAGCAATTTTTTTTTTATAAATGCATTCAATTTTATTTTTTAAGGCATTTTTCTTGTTTTTCAGAGCATTTAAATTCACACTTTAGTTAAAATTCATAAACTTTTCGTCTATAATTTGATTTTATGAGTCAAAATATAAAGAAAAATATTCTAATTTATAATATGAAATCAAAACTGTATTTTTTCATTAAAAAAAAGTAAAACTTCAAGAGTTATAAGGATAAAAAATATAAAAATAAATCATTTCTTTAAAAAAAGAGTTGTTCTGTAATGACTTGAAACCAACTTAAAACAATAATAAAAAAAAAAAACTTTACAATTTAATGAGGTTTATGTTGAATGAATCACCTGGTAGATTGTGATGGTTAGTTGAACTATATTAATATCTTCAGAAATATTAATTGTACAGGTTTATTATTTTTTTAAAGTTTTATAGTGCATTAAATTTATAGCCTTAGTTATCAGATATAAAAAAAACTATTCCCTACTTTGATAATTAAGCTTGAGTATTTCAAAATTGAAATGTCATGAACTTTTTATATTTTTATTCCCATGATTAATAGGTAGTGGAGTTATTTTTTTGTAATAATATCAAGTTATAAGTAGATACAAATCAATATGATAGCATGAAAAGGGGGTATCCATAAATTCTTGCATACTCTGAACACAACATTTGGCTCCACTTGTACTTTTTATCTAAAAAGGAAAATACATGATTTACCTATACACACTATACTACATGGTCGGGATGTAACAGAAAGATTTAACTAATTAGGTATATTTCAATTTTGAAAAAATAATTTACTCAATTAAAATTATTGATTAATATATAAGTTGTTATCACAGTTTATTAAATATGTCAGTTATTACTATTTTACTCTATATGTTTTTCAGCTAGTACATATTATATACTTAGGTATCTGGTATACCTAATAAAATAAAAAAATTATTAAATACAATGCTTAATGAACTTACTTGAAAATCGTCAAATATTACATTTATGATATAATATAATATATTATAGAAAATTCAAAGTCACAAAAGTGTGCAAGGCGCCACACATCAATACAACATGCATAAATACATGCTCGAATTATTATATGAATGAAAACAAATTTAAATATTAAATATTATTGAAACCGATAAATTTACAGCACGATTTAAGATAATATATACACCTTATAACTTTAAGCTGCTTTAATATTTTTATTTTTTACAGAGTATTCAGTTGTATTATTCAGAATATTATACTCTATGATAATATCGTAAATCGTGGTTGTTATCAAACTTTCAAATAGTGTTACCAAATGTTAAAATCTAAAATACTTTTTTTAGCTATAATTTACTTTTCATATACCTACCTGTCCTAAAACCGGGTTCACCCAGAGTCTGATTTTTGGTTTTTTTCGGTTTTTTAAAACTATTGCCTTGTCGCGGTCGGTCGCTGTCGCCCTTCTGTGTTGAGGAAAGTTGAGTTTATGTTTTATTTTATTTTCTCGTGTGGACCAGGCATAACGACTAGAATGAATAATATATAGGTAGTAGGTACCTCATTGAATATATTAGGTATATTTCAATATTATAAATTATTAGATAAACTAAATCAAAATCGATTCCCACAATAACCTAGAAAATATGTCGATAAACTCAAATGTTGTTAAAGAATTGAATTATGATTCTTCAAAATAGGAGTAATTTTGTCAGGCTTTTAGGTCTAAATCGTGAAATAAGTTCGCTGTTTTAAACCGTGAATCGCTTTAAGTATTTTAATACCGATTAAAATAATATTATGTTATTTCACAGATAACTTATTATGTAAATAATAAACTATTGAAGTTACCAATAGAGAGGAAAGGATAGATGGTTTTTTCATTTTATTACCTACTGCATTAGTTTTGTATAAAAAACCTATTATAGACCTATATTTTTTGGAGGGAACGTCTTAGTTCTTTCGTTGTTCAACTAGTTCAACTTCCATAAACAAATATTAGTTATTTACCCATCTCTCTCAATCGCCATGCTCTCCTCCCAAAGGCCAACACTATGTTGCTTGCGGAGAAAATGTATCAAAATACGAGACTTATATGCTGTAACATTTATTATTACGATATAATAATATATATAGATAGGTACCTCGTACCTACTCTTACTATACTGGTACAACTCGGGCCTGTTATTTCAGTTTCGTCCTTATAACCAACGTGACATGACAAGTATCTATATAAATACTATAATTATCGTAACAGGTGCCTATAGTTGGTCAACAGAATTAGGTAGGTTGTAGGTACACATATAGTTTCTATCTAATGGCGAATCTATATAAAGTCACTGATTAGGGAAAATTTTCACACTCACTACTCGTAAGCGGTGTTATGACTTAATCGACCTATACTCTAAAGCCCTAAAGGTTAGGTTTTTATTCTAAGCTAACAAAATGTCTGATAATGATTATACCCTCCCTAAATATCAGTGGTGGCCAATTTGCGGTTCGCATCTTATTATTAACAAAAAGCAAAATTTACTTTTATCATTATATATATAGGTATTTAATTTTTTTTTTTTCATTTTTAAAATGTATTTATAAACATTTTGGCTTTTTGGCTCTTGATATCATGTTGTACTTTTTCATGTGGCTTGCGAAGTCGCGAACATATTAATGTTAGCCACCAATGCTGTATATATCATCATCATATTAATATTACTAATGTTTATTTCGTCGAAAACGATTCGTGTGGGGACCTACGAGTTCATCACAATATTATAATTATTATTAAAAAATGCATCTTAATACAATTTTCCATTTTAGCTGTTTTCGATATGACTATTTTAGAATTGTTAGATAAAGATAACTAAAAATATGGTACTTATAAAGTTATGACTTATAAGTTAATAGTTATAATATAAATGTATAATATATTATAAGCAACTAGTTACTAGATTAAAGATGTAAAATATTTAACCCGATCTAGGATAACTTACTTAGGTCATCGTGGTGACTGCACTTTTTTTCATGTAATAAAGGAGTTTAAAAAATCATCTTTATTATTATTGAATATAAAGCTAATATTATACAAACTTCACAATGTAAAATTAAAGTTAGTTTGCAAACAACAAATTCTGTAGCTTATATTATTATTTCTTTTGTGAAACTACTCCGTGCAAAAGTATTATTATTTAATGTGTGATCATGTAGGTACCATTATAAAAGTATTGGCATTTAAAGCATTTTCAAGGCAATATTATACTTGTAGTATTGCCAAAATAGACAACGTCGCCTCTACCTTACTCTATATGGGTCATACCATTTGGCATTTAATAGGTAGGTAATGGGCTTATGGCACATTTAAATGCCTAAATATTTACAAGATTTTACTATTTTTATTGAAGTTTGACATACACTATGCACATGTTTTGGATTTAAGCATTCATTTTCGTGAATATACAGACTGGTTACACGATTTGGGTGGTTTGAATTAGTTATATAGTGTGGTAATAAATAAGTTTTATCTAAATATAATTAAAGAATAGGTATTATTTGCACATAACCAATTGTTGATTTTTCTCAGGTCATCTTGTATGTTTATGTATGTAAATACTTCGTCTCAAGAGTTACCCTCGACAACATCAGCATAACAGTAAACAGACTATAGTTTTCCGTGTATCTTTAATTCGTTTATTTGCATATATTAAATTGGGTGGTAGTGGTAGAAAGGTGGGTCCTTAATGGCCCGCGGGCCGCGGGTTGAAGACCCCTGGTCTATCGATCTCTATTCTACAGAATGATTTTGCTAAATCTAAGTAGATTGGAAGTTGCAAATTTTTTTTTTACTTTCAACTGCATTATGCCATTATAGATATATTTAGATACTGACACAGGCACTGTTGCGATTGTTTGTTCCGTATTTTAACCATTATATAGTATATTATTATACTTTTATATACTCCAGTTCTGTCGAGCGGTCGTGGATTTAGGGTATTTATTTTATTCAGATTTCATCAAAATAACCTAGCCCTGCACTCCCCTAAAAAAATTTTAATTTGCACCAATGAACTATTATGTAGATACTCATAAATGTCTCATATAGTCATATAAATACATATGTATTACATTTCAATACTACAGATTACTCTATAGGCACCTATATAGGTACATATTATATATTATACAAGATTATTATGTGAAATAAACAATTTATGTAAACTTATTCAAACATTTTAAACTGTTGGGCACCAATGATTGCAGAGTGTTTTTCTAAATCTGAAATTCCGGTCATTGTTGTATACGCGTAATTTGTAATTTGTAATTATTCATTTTAATAAATAAGAATAGAAAAGGTACCCAATAGGAAGCGAAGAAGGTATGTGTTATAAAATAAATAATGGTTTTTTTTTGGGTATTGACCTTTGAGTGTTGAATACCAATATACTGCTGTGAGTTAATGACCTTTGAATACGTTAATTTTCATTTGTTAATTACGTTAAAAAGTATTATTCCAATATTCTATGGGCCAAATTGTAAATTCAAACAAAAAATACACTAAGTAATAAGTTAAGTTATGTAATAAAATTTGTAACGACTCATCACAAACTACTGTATGATTATTTAACCGTTTTATTACAATATTTAAAAATATGAAAAAAGTACACAAAAAAGGAAAAATTAAAACATGCTCGAGGGTTATGCGTCAGTCCTATATCAGTAGATATAAAGATAGGGTTTAGTTTTTAATCGGATCTCTCTCAGAATCTCGATTGAATGACCAAATAGTACGATTGCTTTTAAAATGATTAAATGGGTAAAAATCAATATTTTAAATGAAATAAAGGCCAGTTATTCAATTATAGAACTGGAGACGTTCGGGATGTGCACAGACTCAAATTTAAGTTCAAGTTTGAGATTTATAATCATATACGTCATGGCGAGTTGTTCTACGACCGTGTTGGCGTGCTATGAAAGTGATCGTCGATCGATTGTCGTCGATACTCGATACCTATTACCTATTCTATTCTATCGTATTTTCACTATACGGACTAATGACCAGGTATTAATTTTCCATTTTATAAATTAGTATCTCATTTAATATTAACTTTTTAATATTTTTGGTTTAATTAATTATTATTATCTGTCTAATTTTTTTATTTAATATTTATTTTATGATCACAATATTTATCAACACTCTCGACGTCATATTTTATCATACAAAATATGATATAATATAATATGTAATATAGTAGGTACAATATTATATACACTGATTTGTTTAATAATATTATTATAATTTGTTGTATTTTGTATAATAATATGATAGTACTATTATCTATGTATAATCAACTACTTGCATTAATAAAAAATTGTGTTAAATTGTTTAAACACAAAAATATTGTACAACGTTTATCGCAACGATTTTTGTCCGTGCCCACACTCCGCGGTCTTACACAAGTCATCCGCGTCCGTGTCTCTTTATCCCCAGATTCCTCTGACGTAGAGGTAGAGTTGAATCACGATTCAAATTTCAAGACATATCATGGTATGAATCATAGAGTAATATTACTCTATGGTATGAATGTATTTATGTATGAATAATGAGATGAGTATATGATACTATTATATATATATTACTATATGATATTGTGCCCGGTGTAGTGGTGTCATTGTGTCCGCGACCGTACAGTGGCACCAGAGTACCGGACAGTCCGTAAATATCGTACGCTCGTATCGCCGGCTGCCACGCGCGCAGTGCGTGCGATTCGAGGGGAAACCGGCGAGCGTCCGGGTAGCGTTCGGCCGACGTCAAGGAGTGTGCGTCCGCGAATTGCGCGCGAGGAGTGGTGCAAACGCGACCGCCGCCGCCGCACGAACGTTCTAGAAACTACACACTCATTCCGCATTCGATAAAACGAGGTGCATGTCGGCCTTTCTCAATCCGCTTTCGTAGCTACGCAGTCGTGTATTGTCGGACGCGCGTCACCTGTTTCGCGTGCTTAACGACGTACACATCAGATAATAGAGCGGAGCGGCTGTGTTTGGACGTTCCCGACGCGCGCGGATTATCGAAGAAACGACCGAAAATCTCATCGTCGTCGTCCGGTATCGCAGTTCTGACGAGGTGAGTAATAACCGTAAGCTCGTTCGGCGATTCGGGATCGCCATTGTCTCGCCGCGTCCGGGGTGCTGCCTTCCCCCGCCGTCGTCGACGATGACCGTGAACTGCCGATTTTTCGCTGCGTACCGTCGACCGACCGATCGATCGGATCGGCTCGACTTACGATTCGATTTATACGACACGCTCCGTGTGTCGGCGGCCGGCCGATATCGCGATTTCGGAAATTCGCCATTGTTCGGCTTGCCTGCGACACCCCCTCGTCATAGTCGCCGTCCTTCGGCGCGGCGTGGTTTTTCGGTAGATATAATATTCGGTTCCGGTTTTTTCGTACCGTCACACGAATCGGTCAGTCGGTCGGTCGGTGGTCGTCGTCGTTCACAAAGGAAAACTTCGTCGTCGTTTCGGGTGTTTGCGCTTGTGTGTACCTCTCGTATACACACACACACACACACACACACAAGTGCGAAGGCATAATGATATGCTCGTGTGTGTGTGTGTCTGTGCGTGCGTGCAAGCGCTTATTTCCGTGTGGGGAACTTGGCATTGAAATTTCGAGATTTCGACGTCGGTTTTTAAAAAAAAAAAAAAAAAACCATCGACCGGGGACGACGACTTGTCGTGTGCGAGTCGCGATTTCATTTCTGCACGTCGTCTGTCGTCTGATATGATGGCGGATGTGGGATTTGCTCGTCATTCCGAGGTTTTTTTTTTTCTTTTTTAAATGACGATTGATTTTGACGAACCTCAGTATTGACTTCAAACGGCGTATAACTCACCAATATCGTTTTTTTGTTCTTCCGGAATTTGAGCCGCTCTCGATTTTACGTTCGGTTCAAAAATTTTAATTAGATTAACAATTGGTCGTTTTTTATAATTAAATTATTAAGGACTATTAGGTACTCTTTTTCAAAACCCGCGTATGTGACATCGTGTGGTTAAGACAAAGGTAGACACTCGTAGTAGGTATGTCACGAGTTTGAAATGTTTTGTGAAATAGATTTATTTTTAACTTTTTATATTTTAAGATGTAGGATAAGGATAAACAATGAAACGTGATAATTCCGATTTTTTTTTTTTTTTGGGGGGGGGGGGTATACGTGTCACACGAGTACTTAGTACCCAGTAAATACTTATAATAACTAATTAATATTATGATTTGTACATAATTCACAGTTGAGGGACAATTTAATTCCTTTGTGGTAACATATAATTTATACAATAAAGAAATTAACATGTACAGAAATTTTCATATTAAGCTTCTATTTTATTACATCATATGTACATTTTGTATGAATTCTACAATGAATTGTTTTGTGAAATTAATTATTACCTTATTTATTTATATCTTGCTCAAGTGGCTGTAAGACACATATTGCATTACTGCTGATAACAATATTTAGTAGGTGTTATAATTGTCTTATCAACACTTTTAATGTTCAATAATTGTTCGTATAAATAATAAATTGGCCTATTACAGGTTTTGTTTATTTATTCTGAATAACTTGATAATTTATTGGGAATATTATATTATTAGTACACTTTCTAAGTATTGAAAATAAATAATTTTTGTGAAATTTTGTTTTCAGACTTAATTAGTTGGACCTAACCGTAAAACAATGGTTAAAGAAACAACTTACTATGATATTTTAGGCGTTAAACCTAATTGTGGGAATGATGAGCTTAAAAAAGCATATAGAAAATTAGCTCTGAAGTATCACCCTGACAAGAACCCAAATGAGGGTGAAAAGGTAATAATTTATTAAGACTTCTTGGTTTTTATTCATAATAAATGTTTGTATCTATCTATTCTGATTTCTTTATTATTTTGATGTATCTATTAATTATATCATTTCTGAATTTTAGTTCAAACAAATTTCTCAAGCATATGAAGTATTAACCACACCAGAAAAACGTCGTTTATATGACCAAGGTGGCGAACAAGCACTTAAAGAGGGAGGAGTCGGTAACTCCTCTTCACCAATGGATCTGTTTGACATGTTCTTCGGTCAATTTGGTGGAGGCGGTCGTGGTCGTGGTGGCCGTCATGGACCTCAAAAAGGGAAAGACGTTGTTCATCAATTAAGTGTTTCTCTTGAGGACCTTTACAATGGCTGTGTACGCAAATTAGCACTAGAAAAAAATGTTATTTGTGACAAATGTGAAGGTAGAGGTGGTAAAAAAGGAGCAGTAGAGCAATGCCCAGGATGTCAAGGCAGTGGAATTCAAGTGCAAATTCATCAGTTGGGACCTGGTATGATTCAACAAGTCCAGTCTATGTGCAGTGAATGTCGTGGACAGGGTGAACGCATCAATCCCAAAGATAGATGTAGGAACTGTAATGGAAAAAAGGTATATTGATTTTAACATGTAGTACCTACCAACAAGGTATTAATTAATATAAAATTTAGGTTACTCGTGAAAGGAAGATATTGGAAGTAAATGTAGACAAAGGCATGGTTGATGGACAAAAAATAACATTTAGCGGAGAAGGTGATCAAGAACCTGGACTTGAACCTGGTGATATAATTATTGTATTGGATGAAAAAGAACATCGTTTATATAAGTAAGCCACATATTAATTAACTATAGTATTTATTTTAATTTGATAATAACAGCAGTTCTTATGTTCATTCTTAAAAAAAAAAAAGTTCTATCTATTGGACACTAATTATTCTTGTATTTTTAGGAGAAGCGGAACTGACTTGATTCTTCGCTTAGAAATTGAATTAGTTGAGGCATTGTGTGGATTCCAGAAAGTGATAAAGACTTTAGATGAACGTTCTTTGGTTATTACTGCTATTGCAGGTAAATTAAAAATATTTAAATAATAGTTATTTTATCGTTAGAGTAGAGTATTGCTAACATAAATAAATAAATTATAGGTGAAGTTTTTAAACATGGTGACGTCAAATGTGTTGTGGGTGAAGGTATGCCTCAGTATAAGAACCCATTTGAAAAAGGTCGTATGATCATTCAGTTTCTGGTTAATTTCCCTGAAACTTTGTTACCTGCCAAGGTGCCTCTGCTTGAATCGTGTCTTCCTCCTAGGTAAGAAAATAACTTTATGTTAAGCATTTTCACATTTTTTGGCTTGGTCAAGCTCACTTAATATCTAATACATTGTTTATAATATTGACTTCAATAATAATTTTGTTTCAATTGTATAGACCGGTTGAAGATATTCCGGAAAATTCTGAAGAAGTATCGCTTATAGAGATGGATCCAGAATATGACTCTAGGAGACAATCTAGACGTGAGGCTTACAATGATGAAGATGGGCCCACCCGAAATGTACAATGTGCTTCACACTAATGTTTTTTCACTTCTAAAAGTCCATATATTATACAGTACTGAGTTATCTGTACTCATTCCGTAATAAGACACCGAGCAAACAAAATTTGATAATCTGTATAAAAATGTAGACATCTGATACAGTATAATATCTTTCCTTATATATTTACTCTTTTTTTTTTTATTTTATTCAAAAGTTAAAGGATACATTTAATTTAATTGCTTTTTGCTGATCAATACATTAGTACACTCCATTTTTAGTGTTACTTGTTTTTTATTTTATAAAAAATGATAATCATTTCTATTTTACACAGAATTACTATTTTGTATTAATTCTTTATCCTAGTTCCCAACAATTGTGATTGGTCATTACTTCCTACATGTTTTGACTTAAATTATGGGAATACAGTTTGAGAATTTGTTTCTTATAGTTAGTAGTAGTGTACTGTTTAAAGTTTTCATTTGTTTTTTATTAAGGGAATTAAAAAAAAAAAATTTGGTTGAAACCTAATTTTTTGTTGTTGTCTCATACAATATGCACAATATATGTGTTTAATTCTAATCTACCAACTAATCCAATAAAGCGATAAAGTCTCCCTAGATTTTTGATTTTTTTCTCCGAAAACAGTAATAGTTTTTAATTAACTTAGGATTTAGGAGAATAAAACATGGGAAGTAGAATGAGAAAAAATACAAATATTTTCAAAATTATATCAGCTAACTGTACTCTGTCCAGTGAGATAGCACATCCAAATGACTGCAAAAAATTGCTAGTTTTGGTTGCTGTTTAAATGCACTTTCTCGCTGGATAGACTGGATAGAATATAGATCAATCAGTAGGTTGGAAGAAGTAGAATGCCAATAAAAAAACCTAGTTGCCTTAAAGAAAAAATAAATAATTTTTACGCTTAAATAAAAAGTAACTATACCAATTAAATGAATTAATATGTAAGACTTTGGTGCACATATACAATTTACAAATAAATACAAAAAATAAAGTAAAACTGATAACTTAACAATTTATTTATTTTAGTGTCAGATTATTAATTTAAATTCTTTATATCATTATTATTCTACTGTTGTGTTCAATTAGAAAAAATTTATATCTTGTACACAATAATTTTTAGTAACTTAGTTCTGAACAATAAATAATTTTTTGGGGTAAATCACCATGGTTGGGCATTAACAAATTAATATATTGTTCTAAGTTAATATTAACTAAGGTAAATAATTCATTACTTTTTTTTTGGAAACTAATTTTTAACATGTTAACTTCAAGTTCATTCTATACAGATTTATTAAAATTAAGTAAATATAAAATTTACTTAATTTTAATAATTAATATAAAATTAATTATTCATTTATAATTTTGTTGGTTTGCGAATCAATATTAGATATCAAAGTTATGCCCTAGACTAAATGAGAAATATTGAAAAATTCCTGGTAGTATATAATTATTTCTAGTCTGGTTGCTGATACCTAGTATCTTTTATAATTATAGAAGTTAGTAGCCAGATATCTACTTGATACTAGTATATTGGGGGGGAGTTGGCCAAATAGTAATTGGCCACCTTAAAATCCTCTGTAAATACCCCTGTGGTCTGTGAATTTGAATAATTTCCAAATTCTACAACATTTTGTAGATAACCTTTTTTTCTTACCGATTCAAAAGTTATTAAAACTATAATTTATTTTATTATCCATTTGTTTTTAACTTTACAAAATTATAAAATTTTTTTAACGAAAAGAGTTAAAAAAAATGTTAACTTGCCTAGCCTTGCAAATTGATTTTTTATAATTTATGAAATGGAATCTGAACTAATCCTAAACTTCAGTTTTGAATTCAAACCACCAGGTAGTAATTTTTTGTGTAACTTATACATTTATAATTAAATACAGCAAGTGCTGCATATGGTCTAACAAAATTATTTAATATATTAAAGAGTACTTATGAGGCATCTGACAGCTAAGCTCTCCATGATGTAATTTCGTTTACTCTTCAATTGTTTAATAGCTTTTAGCTTCTTCCCCTTCTAACTCATCTTGACATCTTCATTCAACACAATATTTTAAAGATAGTATAACTAAATTGTTAACGAGTGTTTGCTAGCCACCTATTTTTAAATAAATTTTTAAGTGCAATGTAAAAAAACTCAAGCAATTGAAATAATAGTTTAAACTTGACCCGAGTTGAAAGAAACAAGAGAAGATTCTTGTATGTTGGTATGCATCACAAGTTTCATTGAAATAGCACAGTTTTGATACTTAGTTTTCTTGCAAGAATATTTGTATCTATGTTATTAGAGGTTTTCATTATCGCTATCAGATAAAGATTCAAATTTTATTCCAACTTAAGGCAAAATGTAATTATTTTGATTATAAAGTTCCCATAGTTATATTTTAGCTTTTTAAAATTTTAAGCTAATCGTATAAATAATTTTCTTCAGGAAATCAAGTTTTGAAACTCAAAATAAGTAAGTAAAATTCTTAATCTTCAGTTTATTGATTGTTTTATTAACTTTCAATAACTTCCCATTGCATTTCTTAAATGAATCAATTGTATGTATGAATGTTTCGACTCTGTGGCATAATTGTGGGTTACCAAGGTATTATCCCTCCCCCCTCTCAGATATGCCAACAGTGCACCATCTTATTAATAAACTCATGTACTTAATATTATTTATCAGTAGAGTACCTACGGTTTGTTTCTAAACTATAAAATGAGTTTTAAGACTTATAAAAACAAAAAATTAGGTAAACATAGAAAAAAAATACATTTAAACCAGAAGGAATGCTCAGGGTTTTGATTTTGGTAAGTAAATTGTTTTGCCTCCCACTAGTTTTATACCTAGTTACGCCATTGTATAGTCATAATTTAGTCGATTTGAAAGTAGATCTTACATTGTACTTGTGTTATATTTATAAAATGTAATTTTACAAACCGAAACAATCAATAAGTGACATACGCAATTACCGGCTCATAAAGAGTTCCAGATGACAGCCGTCCGGCTGTCTATACACCAAACATGAAATATTTAATTTAGAAGGTTAGGTAAGGAAAAATTTACTTTTGATAACCTACTAAAATGAGTAATTTTGTTGGTTATTTTTTGTTTAGATGGAATTATTTAAAAAAAAAAAAAAATATGAACTAAACATATTGAGTAAAATAAATAAAAAGATTTGATGTAGGAAGTAGATAGATAGACGGAGATGTTTGAAAATTGTAAGTATTACATATTTTACTTTTTTAATAACATTGATGTATTACAAAAATAAAATATTTTCCGTTTAACCCGATCAACTAAATAATATAAATTACATTTCTGGTATGGTTCCAAAACAAATATACATAGATTTTCTTAACATTCATGTACAGCATCAATCATAGCTCTTAAGTGTTCTGGATCGACATCAGGATAGATACCATGACCCAAATTTGCAATGTATCTATGCTTTGTAAATTTGGATGTCATATTCTTGACCATTTCTTTTATTTGTTCAGGTGGACCGTACAACGAGCAAGGGTCTAAATTGCCTTGTAATGTTATATTATCACCAACAATTTTCCTAGTTTCAACGGGATCGACTGTCCAATCCAAGCCAATAACGTCATAGCCAAAAGTAGATAATTGTTTAATAGCATAGTGACCGCCTTTGGCAAATACTATCATTGGAACACTATTACCCTTCAACTCGTTTTTAACACGAGAGCAAATGGCTGACAAATATGGACCACTAAATCTAAAAAAAAAAGTTATATTTGAGAATTTATTTCAAATTTTTTTTTTGTTAACTATTTTGAATACCTGTCAAACAGTTCAGAATTCAAATATTCCGCATTTGACTCAAATACTTGCAACATTTGAGCACCAGCATTCACCTGCTCTATTAAATATTTCACTATAATGTCTGTAAGGATTTGTAATAATTTTTTGCTTTCTTCTGGATATTTGTACAACCATTTTTTAGCTTTTGACATTGTTTTGGAACCACCTCCTTCTATCATGTAACACATGAGTGTCCATGGCGCACCAGTAAACCCAATAAGAGGTACCTATAAAACAATACTATTCATTAAGAGTATGTCATTATTGCATATTTGCATGTGTTGTATCTAGTCTTTGAATATTTAGCAAACCATAATTTAAAGCAGTTTCAATGTTGTGTTCCCAGCTTAAATATTAAAATGAATCAACCTATTATCAGCTTCAATAAAAAAAATACTATCTGTATAGGTTTTTTACAATATTTAAATTTAAAAATGCTCTAACTTGCTTAAAGTTAAAATATTGTAAAAAACCTATGCTAGAAATAGATAATGTTTTTACTTTTAACTTTAACCAGGTTAATTCACTATTTCACTCTAATTTTAAAGCTAACAACATAAAATTTGAACGGTTGAACACAAACTTTTTATGTTGTCCATTTGTAAAACAGAGACTAGACATGTAAGTGTGATTGAACGATGAGATAAATGTTGTATATAAATATATAATATGTGCTAAAAATAAATTTGAATGACAAGGTGATTTGTTCAATGGCTGGCTTAGGTAACTGAGGCAATGCTACAGTATAGGACCCCACACACTTAAATCATCCCAGTTAACTATGGTTTTAGACAGTAAAAAACTTTTATCATGTACGTACTGAACCAATGTTTTATAAAGTAAGATGTTGTATTCAAAGCACTTTTACCTATTCCCAACTAAATCATTTTTCCCCTTGGAAATTATATCAGGTTCAACTCATGTCTTAGGTGCCAGTATTGGGAAAAATTTGATAAGTATCATTTGAAATATACTTTAAAATTAATAAAAATCAACCTAACAAAATTGACCACAAACAATGATTAAATTAGTGTTTTTCAGTCAAGTTATACGATACATAAAGTAATTGATGAGTTTTATTTCCAACACTTTTCGGCACTTCCAATGTCAATGAGATAATATTATGTTCAGCAGTCTTACCTGGCCGTTTAACCGATGTCTAGTCAATGTTATAGCTTCAAATACATATCCTAATTCTTGTTTAACATTGATCGATTGGTTAAGTCTGTCTAAGTCTATCGGTTCCTTGAGAGGATCCGGAATTACAGGCCCAACACTAGGTTGCATTTCTACAATCATGCCCAATGCCTGAACGATCACCAGAATATCGCTGAAAATTATGGAAGCATCGAGGTCGTATCTCTGAATGGGTTGCAGAGTGACTTCGCACGCGAGCTCCGGTGTCCGGCATATGGTGAAGAAATCGTAGCGCGATCGCAATTCTCTAAATTCGGGTAAATATCGACCGGCTTGTCGCATTACCCATACTGGAATACGATCGACTTCTTCACCTCTAGCTGCTCGTAAGATACGATCGTTTTTAAGCGCAGGGAAATTCATACTGTTCGAAAAAAATATTTAATCGTGAAGACAATATTATTAATATGTACGAGTAACTAAAATCGACATGTGGAGTATTGTTTTCTGTAACAAACTGTGGTAATGCAAATATAAAATATATACTATAATAATAAATATTGAATAACAAAATCAGCTATTAAGTTACGAGCAAATAGAGCAATCACCTTTCGGCAATCACCATAATAGATTAAGAAAGCCACGACTCACGACCACGGCTGTAGATAGTAGACCACGACTGACCCATTGAACTGCGTATCATAATATAATAATAAAATAAATGAATATATTGTTTAAATTATATTATAATATATTTTGTATAAGTTTATTAGTATATTATTACCTACATAATATAATATAAATGTATAATTATATAATTCAAAGGGCCCACGAACAGCGATTTCTTATCTTTTATTGATAACAAGAAATGATACCTATGTAATCGATGATATACAATTTTAATAAATATAATAATATACAATTAATATATATTATATATAAATACATATTATAGTTTTCTGTTTGATTTTTAAAAATAATTTTTTTTCAATACGTTAGTCTTTTAGACTCTGAACAGAGCAATGAATGTATATTGAATTTATACTGTGTGCTTAAGATTCTGAGCGGAGCGAGGAATGTACTTATTGATTTTACATAATGTGTTTTTTTTTCTGTCTGTATACACGAAAAGTTGTCGAAATAATGCTTCAATTTTCTTCATCAGTACCTATCTTTTCTGGTGGAAAAGTGAGTCTAGTTGGTACTTTTGAGATGTCAGTTTTGAAAATGCTTAATAGTTTTTAAAAGCGCCAGGCAAAAACAAAAAATAAATTGAGGAAAAACGGGAATTTTTACACAAAACTGATTTTTGATAAAACGGTTTTGATTTTTTGGCGTAAATTAAAAAAAAATTACTGTAGATACATGCAATTTTTACAAAATGTGTACATAATCATTTTTTATACACAATAAGACTTTCAATATATTTTGACTCTTTTTAAGCTATTTATAGGCCTAATAAATGTTCATTTTTTTCTGTATTATTGTCGATAACATTTTTTTATTCGGTCAAAACACTTGAAAATTTAATACAAGGTTCTTCATAACTTTTTACAAGTGAAAGTTAAAAAAAAAAAAAAAAAACCTAACCAGTCGGGGGACTGCCGGTAGAAGTGAAAACTTCTTAAGCACGTTGGACACCCCGTAAGAAAGCATTTGCGGGTGAGGAAAAAAGTATGAAATCGCGACACCGCCACCGCCACCGAGAGTACATGTATATATATACTGTGGTATATACTGTTATACGTAAGTATGAGCGTGTATGTGTATACTATATATACTAGAACAATTTCACTTCGTTTTAAAAATTTTGTAATGCTTAGGAAATAATGTACCACGAATTGTTTTATTTATCAATATAAAATACTATACATAATTATTTCAGTTATTTTACATAAAAGAAAAAAAATTACTGCTGTATAAAAGCAGGCGGGCGTTGTTGTTTTCCCGTAACTGCCATCTGCTGCACGCGCAGCTTTGATACACTAATGTATATACCATAGTACAATGTACATATACTCGCGGTGGCGGTGGCGGTGTCGCGAGATCATACTTTTTTCCTCGCTCGCAAATGCTTTCTTATACGGGGTGCCCAACGTGCCTAAAGAAGTTTTCACTTCAAAAATTGAGCGTAAGTCTATAATCGTTTTTTATAAGCGTCTAAAGTTAAAATTCCTACAAAATACGTAAAAATCACGAACAATTTCCGTTTTTTTGATTAGGAAATTCATTAAAAATGTTCTATTTAAATATTTAACACGAGATTCTTTATAAGTTTTTCTACCTTACTAAAAAAAATGTATTAATCATAATTTTTTATGAGAGTTTGAAATTAAACTTTGGATATTCACCTGTAAACTACCGATTTCTCAGTGAGTGATATTTTTATTTTGTTGTAATTCAAAAAGGAATAACCGTTAACATTTGAAATTCACCAAAATATGTTGAGATTATCATATTCTAATTTCTATACACCAACAAATTAAAAAAATATTTTGACAATTTTTGAGCTAATTGTAGGCCTATGAAATTTTCGGTTTTTTTAAATTTCTTTTCTATTAGTACCTATATAGATTAAAGTTTTTGTTTGGTCAAAATGCTTGGAAATGTAATACACAATATAATAATAAGGTTCCTCATAAGTTGTTATAATAGCTGCAAATCAAAAATATTAAAAATATATAATTGCAATTTTTTTTAAAAGAATTTAAACTTCAAAATGTCTACCAAAATTCATCATTGAACATTTGCAAATTGTTTTGTAGTTAAAAAACCTAACCAGTCGGGGGACTGCCGGTAGAAGTGAAAACTTCTTAAGCACGTTGGGCACCCCGTAAGAAAGCATTTGCGGTGAGGAAAAAAGTATGAAATCGCGACACCGCCACCGCCACCGAGAGTACATGTATATATATACTGTGGTATATACCAGTGGTGCGCAACCTGGGGGCCGCGACCCCTAAGGGGGTCGTCAATAATTCTACAATATGATACACTTACATAATTTTGGTAGGAAGGTGGGTCGTATTATAAAAATAAATAATTTTGGGGGTCGTGGATCAAAAAAGGTTGCGCACCACTGGTATATACTGTTATACTTAAGTGTGAGCGTGTATGTGTATATATACTAGAACAATTTCACTTCGTTTTTAAAAATTTTGTAATGCTTAGGAAATAATGTACCACGAATTGTTTTATTTATCAATATAAAATACTATACATAATTATTTCAGTTATTTTACATAAAAGAAAAAAAAATTACTGCTGTATAAAAGCAGGCGGGCGTTGTTGTTTTCCCGTAACTGCTTTCTGCTGCGCGTGCAGCTTTGATACACTAATGTATATACCATAGTACAATGTACATATACTCGCGGTGGCGGTGGCGGTGTCGCGAGATCATACTTTTTTCCTCGCTCGCAAATATATATACCACTGTATATAGTGTATATATATCTACTCGCGGTGGCGGTGGCGGTGTCGCGAGATCATACTTTTTTTCCTCACTCGCAAATGCTTTCTTATACGGGGTGCCCAACGTGCCTAAAGAAGTTTTCACTTCAAAAAATTTATAAAATGTTCAATTTTTATTGCTAAGGATTGAAAATTTAAAACAAGTTTTCTCGTAAGTTGTTCTAAATGTAGTTTAAATATGTCAACCGATCATTTTTATCACTTGAGAGTACCTATAATATGTGGCAGTTCGGCAGTATACCCATGATTTTTCATCAACAAAACCTTGAGAGCATTTACGGCGTGTTTAATATCATGGAGTATACCTAACGTGACCATACGTCCCGCTGTGGGCGGGACAGTCCTGCTTTCAAGCTTTATGTCCCGCTGTCCCCAAAGAACTCAAATTGTCCCGCTTTCAAAAAATTTTATTTTTATCATATTTTATTCATTTTATTCCACTAAAAGAGAGCACTTATTTATTCATCACACGTCACTACCAAAAACAACCAAAAAAAATTTTCGGATCCGAAAAATTTATAAATTATGTAATATTTTATATTATACTATATATTATACTATATTTCTATTGTTGTGATTTTACGAAAAAATTATTATGGTTTTCCTATTAAAATGTACAGGTGTCCCGCTTTGAGTAAAAAAAAATATGGTTACGTTAAGTATACTCTATTATGAGAATATTGGGAACACCAGCATGAAAACCAACAACGCGAAATGGTTTTCTAAACTCAATTTTACTATACTGTGTTGTACGCCGGAGATAACACTGCATGGGTGTGAGTGATGTGAGCATAGGCGTCACTAAGGGGTATCTAGGGGTAATTTTGCTATCCCATTCATTTTTTGGGAGTGACAAGGGTATCGTTTTGCTAACCCAAAATAAATTATATTCGATATTTGTTATTCGAGTTTTTGATTTTTAATATGGATACTGCATTACTATATTTTAAGACCGGAGGATACAAAATAATATATTCTGTGATAGTGTTTATTATATAAATATATATAATTTATTTATATAAAATATATTTATGTTATAAAAAATAAAGGTATAATTTTTTTCAAATAAACAAAAGACAATTTTTTGTAAATAATTTTTTTTGCTACCCCAGTATTTAAGCTGCAGGATATGAGCTCCTGAACGCTTGACCCACTCGTATTATTAAGGGTTACTGATATCATATCAAAACACATTAACCACAATATTGATAATATATTTTTTTAACAGTTTAACATTCATTTAAATATATATTTTTTTTATTTAATTGAATATAGACTACAGTGCATACAAATCTATTAAATCTATTATTATTATTATTATTATGATCAATTTAGATTTTAAGTATGGCTTCATTAAAGATCGCAAGTCCTAAGACAATATATACTTAATTCACATGGGTGGTGTTAACTCAACAGACATTTAAAATAGTTAACACATATTATTACAATTGATTTTTGTTTCCAAGCTACGCAACATTCACCCCTTTCGGATTAATAGTATTGACAAAACATACATTAGTATAGAAATCATAATACCTAACCGTTGTATACCTACTTCATTCATTCATTATATATTACAACATGGTTGTAACATCATCACAATATGCTGTTTAAAAGTGAGTTTAAATATTTTTTTAAAACATTATAAAAAATTATATTCGTATATTAGCTCATATAATTTAATTAGAATGCCTTTCAAATTGCCAATGATACCAGGATTTCAAACTTGTAACAAAGTAAATAATTCTATGTACTACAATAAAATGTCATTTTTTTTACAAACATATTGTATTTAATACAATTTAATTATAAATACAAGGAAATAAAAATGAGGTATCCGAAGACACCCGATTTTGACATAGTGAACGGTGTACATATTATCAGATCATTACACGTCAAAAATGAAAAGAAATGTAATTCTGTCTTTAATTCCACTACAGATCTCGAAGAAACCAAAAAGCCTACTTGGCTAGTATTTGATAAACAGGTGAGTAAAACCTAGACGAGGTACGTACAATATGTTGATATGTTGATGTACGATTATTACATATTTGATTAGATGAGTTACCATTATTTTAAGCGAATTGAAACTAATAAAATATATAAACACGTTATAATTAAAAATAGTAATCAGGGCTTGATTTCATTCCAGAACCTAACATTCGATGCATATTTCAAAAGTACGGTGAATGAGAGCTTTGGCTGTACCTACAATTTGAGAAAATGCAAAATAATTTATTTTCTTGAAGATAATACAATTAAAGTAGTTGAACCTGTCGTTATCAACAGTGGTTTACCACAAGGTTAATTTGTTTTATTAAATATTTTTTTGATAACCTATAGTACCTACACGAGTAATTACTTATGTCTAATTAGGTTACTATACAAGGGTATAGGCTATAAGTCATATAAATTATAATATATTGTGACTTATGAGTTAAAACAAATAATAATGTTAAGTTAGGTAACTTATGAATAACATTTGATTTTACGTACAAATTAAAATGTAGGTAAATATATATTATTCTTTCGTTTGATTTTTTTCTATAGATTTTTGTTTGGAACACTGACTATACAACTTAATAAATTACACATACCCAACCAACAGTAACTATAAAATATACATACTTTATTTTATAATTAAGCAAATATATTACTAATAACTAATAAGTATAATAACTAAATGACATACCTAATAATGTATATTGATTTCCTAATATAACAAGAATATGTAACGATAACGTTTTAATATTATTCATGAATTTAATGGAAAAAATTCTGTTAGGTGCCTACTTATACTAATTAGTAATGTGTTAATTACTCAAATATGATATCGGTGAAGTATTTCCAAGGTTGTCGTGTAAAGAAAATCATAATGCCAAATCATTATTTATATATTTTTGGTTTTTTGAACACTTATACAAAAGCACTGAGAATTATTTTAAGCCACGGTGGCTTAGTCCCAGTTGTTAGCTGTTAAGTGTGTATTTAAAATTAACATATCCCAAATAATTATGTTTATTATACATTCTGAAAGAAGCGAGAAATATATTGGATTTATAATTATGTTTTGTTAATTTTTATTATACTTTCTATGTATACTTTTTCTGGTATAGAAGAAGTATTCAAAACTTTTCATTTAGCACCTTTCAAAATTGAGTATACCTATACAGCTAGGTATATGTATATTAGAAAGGCAATTTATCGATTTTATGAATGCCATATTCATATACTCTCTAAGCGAGTTTCTGACTGAATATTTTTAATTTTTTACCGAATGTAATAAGTATGGTAATGATGTTGTAATTAATATTTTAAACTGAATATTATGATACACCTGCAGTAGCCAGCAGTGTGTACTTGAAAGCTCCGAAGTGAGCAAAGTAAGTACGAGACGAATGACATACATCTATAAAGTTAGCCTGCAGTAGTGCAGTATAATGTTTATGGCATTTATAACATTTAAATAGCCAAGTGTAGCAGATAATCAAGTAGAGAATTATTTTAGATTTAAATAAATTCAAACATTTCAAACAAACGTGTATCCAATTAATTTTTGATAATTTTTAATAATATTATATAATTTATGATTTATGTATTCATAATCATTATGATAATAGGCTATTAAATTATAATTTCTATGCATAAAATATTATCGCTTATTCATGATTTATAATTTACAATAATAAACTAATAAACTAATTACAAGTTGATATCAAAACAATTATGTTGTAATGATATATTGAATAATATAGTAATAATATATAATATTATATTATTATAATAATAATAATATATATATATTACCTAATATATATTATATAGGTAGGTCATTTTTCTAATCAGCAGCCAGATATTATTTATTCGACTATAATACTATGTCCATATTTTTTATTAAATATTATAATTGTATAAACTTGTTGGTTAATTAACAGGATGTTTAATAAAAAGACATAAAATTCCGTTATCAAATTATAACAATAACGACTACTATCAACTATTGGACTTCAACGTCGGCATTACTGTGGAGTTTTATGGAAAACAGTTTAAAATTATTGGCGTTGATAGTTTCACTAGAGATTTTTTGAAAAAAGCAGGCGTCGATGTACCTGAAAACTTGTCAATGCCTGATGATCCATATTTTACTAGAAGAGAAAAAGTAATAACTAATATAATATTTTTTTAATACAAATTATAATGACAACTGTTTGATAATATGGGTGTTAATTATTTTGTAAACAATTAATGGATGTATTGTATTACAAATAATGAATAGACACCAAAAAAAAAACAACCAACGAGTAAATTAATGACATCGGCATATAAACAAACTCAAGGATTCGAAGGCATTTTAAATTTTAAAGGTTTTTGGGATGATCGTTACAATGTTGACGGTGATATACATATGTTGGAAGTTCGTTACTTTTTAGCGGACGATACAATACAGATTGTTGAACATAATTCAGATGGTGGTGTAAAGACATTTCTCAAAAGACAAAAACTCCCAAAAGTATTAAACCATAATTACACTATAGAACTTTATGCTAAATTATTATAATGTATTGGATTATGTTTTAGGATCGAATTTATGTAAAACCACCGGGTTTTAGTGAACAAAATGATTTATTGAATGTATTGGCCATAAATTCGATGAGTCAATGGTATGCTTTTGATCCTTTGGGCAATTTAAGTGATGCACAAGACTCTTATTATCATTGGTCAAATCTACATGTGGGAGCTGAAATTGACGTTTATAGCCGAAAAATAGTCTTGTCTAGTTGTGACGAGTTTACCAAGCAATATTATGCAGATTATGGTTTGAGTAGGTTATAAAAATGTTATAACATAATTTTAATGGTTGATATACTTTAGGTATTTGATGTATTATTATTGAAATTTAGATAATTTTCCATCTGCTATTGACACTCCCAAAGTACTAGAAGAGAAAGAAAAATCGATTGCTCAAACCATACCAGTGTGTCACGATGAAAATGTTTTGAATAAACTACTTAGTCATTCAAATATGGAAGCCTTAGTTTTTAAAGCAAAAATTGTATCTAAGGAACCGAACAGTCTAAATCGAGAATTTATCGTAAAATGTTTTCTAAGTGATCAAAGTTTTTCTGTTTCCGAAATGAACATACAAACTGCTGGTGATAGTTTTATTACACTTATTTATTTTAACCTATATTTACATACTAACTTGTTGATTTTGTGTATCTTTTAGGTGCGATAGGTTGTAGATTTTTTTCAAAACGGAAAATTCCTAAAGAAAGTCCCAATGATTTTAATGTAATATTTAAATTATACGTTGGTGTCAAATTGATTATAGATGGTTTCCAATTTGTGTTTGTTGATGTCGAAGATAGAACGTTACGGTTTATGATGGATCATCCAAAAGAAGTAAGTTCATATTGTGCCTATTATGGGGCTACAAATTCAAAACTCATTAAAATACACTTTCAACAGTTTCCGCATAGTGACGTTCATTATGCAATGAATCAAATATCTAAAATAATACAAACTGATATAGATACGTTAAACATGAAACATTTCCAAAACAAAAATGAAATCGAAAGAAATGAATTTATCGAAATAATGCTGAATAAGTTTCCAAATTGTAGTCGCCATAGCATGTTTGTTTTGGCATTACAGTACAAAAAGCACGAAAAGTACAAAGAAGTATCTGACATTTTATTCAGAAGCATTTTGCAGGATGAGTTGAAGCGAGAATTGTTTGTAGGTTTCGACGGACTTGAAATTAATTTCAAACAAAGAAACTTGGATAAGAAGGACGGATATCTTGAACGGAGTAGTGCTTTCAAAGCTTTAAAAAGTGCAAAACTACCATTTTCCACCGAAATTATAAATATGTTATTAGAGAGGTAAGATTGTGTTTAATACACACTGTCACAATATATATCACTCTAAAATAAATGCAGGTATTCAGAAAATAAGTCTACAAATTTACAATTTATTATTACTATTCTATTTACTATGTAATTTTTATACGATCTATATAATTCTATCTATATTTTAAATTATAAAAATGTATTTTAGAATTTACATAGTGTAACTTTGTCTTACAATGATTTATTCTTTTTTTTATATAGCTTATAATAATGTGTAGTCAATTATCCTGGTGAAAACACATTTTAATCTATTGGCTGTTTATTTTTTCATTGTTTTATAAATGGAAAAATAACAGCTCATTATTTTATAACATATACATAATTTTGAAAACGTGTAGATTTTATTTAATACGATTTTAGCATCTGAAAATGTAATATAAATTTCAAGTTCCTACCTTTATATACATGTTTTTTTAATTATATTCTTAAAATTGGTAAATATGTTTCATAAGTTTGAAATAAGCGGTTAAATGTCACGAAAGTTACCATATTATATTATTCATTATTTTTGTTGTAAAAGTAATTTTGACAAAATGTGTAATTTTAGCCTTTTTATGCTACTTTTTGGTTAAATTGTTCTCTTGCTGTCCGGTAAAAATTAACTTTAAGGCGCCTCTAATAAACCAGTTTTTCTATTAAGGATTTACAAACTCAACGTTTGTGCATCATTTAATTATTAATAGTAAAAAAATACGTTTTATTTTAGATTTGCTCATCACGAGACAAATAAAGTGGATTACGTGGACTTGCTGGAGTATTTAAATTATACCATAAACCCTACTCCCGGATCACAAGGTTTATCGAAGGTAGTTCAGAATTATAAATTAAATAGATATATCGTAATTAACGTATTAAAACATGCTAAAATTGTATCGATAATTTTCCCTCCAGGACATATTACTATACAGGAAACCAAATGAAGCGTTTATCAGAGTCGGCGAGTTGGTCGACGATTTACGGAAATTATTATAACAACAACACATCTAGTACGTTACACGGTTGGTGAGGGGGGGACGCTTACATTGGTTTCTAATATTGTCGCGAGATCCGGCGAGCCGATGACGCGTCAAACTGGTTCGTTTGGTAACCACTCAACATGTGTTGTTGCTACGACAGCGACATGCATTCAAGGGCGTTACGGGAACGGGATGTATTGTGTATTTGTGTGCCGTGTGAGTAGTGACTGCTGAGTAGTTCATCTGAAACGTCCCGACGTTCCGTCGTTGTTTTCAAATCTCAAGTGATAGAACTGTTCAATTTTAATCGGAACTCTTTTATAGTGAATCATATATTAAGTGTGTTTTTTTTTAAGTTGTATTTTACTCAAACATATTTATCCGATTATTAATTTTTTTTCATAACTTTTACTTTATGATTGTTTTTAAAATATTTAAAATCTTATCGTGATAGTCAGTTCTGTTCATTTTGTATAAATATTATATATAGTTTGAGCAAAATTTATAATATAAACTTTACTTAGATGGTGGTTGTACAAGCTTGAAACTTGGACACACAACTTGGATAAAAGGTACTTATTTTAAGCTTTTAATCATATCTCTGAATGTCGTAGGTAATTATATTATTAATGAATAGATAAAATATTTTTTCATTTTTAATAAAACATTATTTGATTAATTTACTATTTAATATTTATATTTACTTAATATTAATTTTAATTAGGGTTGAACAAAATGTATTTATGTACAGGTACTAAAATAATTATGATTATAAAATATGAAAAAACCTCGATAAACCGTTATTTTTAGAAGTACTTATTTCGATAAAAACTGATCATTTAGATAAAATCAAATAATATGATTTTTAAATGTATAAAACTGAGGCAATGGCCAACAATCAATAAATGTTATAATAATAATAATAATAATACATCTTGCTGTTTCTTCTATAGTTCTATCGTTGTATCGGAATATTAATGTTTTCAAAAGAAGATAAGTACCTGCGTGTATTATACCTGTGTATTGTTTAATTAGTATTTTGTAATTTGAATTAATTCTAGTTATATTATAATTCAGAAAGATGTTATTAATATTCTCGATGTTGTATATTTTATTAATTATTTATTTATCAATTTGCACTTAAACAATACCTATTATTCTAAGGATGCAAGGTATTCAATATTTATGTAATCTTGACTATATAGCGACAGTCATCACTCTGTTGTGACGTCACTATATATACTTCAAAACGATAATAGGTAATCATATATTTGCAATAATATTCATTTTAAAACTTATTTTTTTTTTTATAATCATTTCGATACCAATAGAAAACAATTCAAATAGAACATTTTGGGTTAAAGTTAATAATGCATTGGATATTGCATTGAAACTGAACAAATAGTATTTAAAAAAACATTGTTATATTTATAGATTCTGATGCATACATATTATATTATTATAATGTTTTTGTTTAAAGTTATTATTTTTTTGTGAATCCAAATTTGTTATTGGTTTTTATTTTAATTACTTTTTACACTGCATAAGTTTCAATAGTAAAATTGGTCTTTTAATTTCCCCATCGAGATTGTATTAATATCTAAAATTAAAAGTAGTAAGGATAAAGCTAAGTTCGTTGTAAGGATAGGTAGCTTAAATAGTGCATTTTGAATTGGTCATTCAAATTTGTATCTACTACATAACAAATGGCCACTGGACTTATTAATTTTATGGACTTCATTTTATGGACTATTTCACTGGACTTAATTAATTGTTTAACGTTTGTCCGTCTGTTATAAAAATAGACTTATTCAAATAGTTCAACAATATTTTGAATTAAAGGTATTAACTATTAAGTACAAAATATTATATCACATCAAGTACAACATATATAAACACAATAATTTATAGTTTTTGTTACACCGTCAATTGAATGACGATGACAATTGAATTTCAATATCCGTCTGCTGTGCTTGAAATATGCCAAAACACATTCACGTTGGTTGATTATAATTTATAATTGTTCATAAATTAATGGGAACTAGGGAGTAATTTTAGAGTGTTTATTTTTTACTTTAAAAAGCTTCTAAAAGACGCCCTCTAAAATGTTAACTAATACAAAATAGGCAATACTTTATTGAGAAAAAATAAATAACAATAGCAAGTGTCCACAACACACGATCAAAAGTCTGCTTGAAGCCCACACGTGTAATCGACCAGTTCGATCTTGGTATTGAGTAATTATCTAATTAGTAATTACTATATGTATACATTATGGCGCATTATGAATAATAGTATCGGTTTAAAATCTATATTTTATCATCAATATTATTGATAACAGTACTCATAATGTATAATATTAGACAATAGTCACGCAAATATTTCGTAAAATACTAAAAAATTGTTATAACTTGTAACATCTGGAACGCGAATTAGTTAATAAATAATAATGTGCAACACTCAATCTTGTGGTGGCCTGAGATTCAAGTAGCTAAACTTTGATATCTACTCAATTTATTACTATAACACAATTTATATCTCGATTTATATAGTATGATTATACCCGCATGGCGGCATGTGTGGTCTCTGTTTTCCAAACCTACAACATAGCAAATTTTCGTTCTGCAAAACCAATTTTGTGTGGTTATAGTTTTAATATTAGAATGAACCTACTTATTATCAAACTTTAAATAAGAACATAATCTGTGTTTGTATATTACGACCAGTTTTTAAGGTATTTCAATTTTTGAACAAGTTACGACCCTTTTTAAATAATTGTGATATTTTACACACTCAAGACTCTTCAACATTTAAATATCGCAAAAAACCATCGTATTCGAACAGCAATAATATTATTACTTTCGTTTTGATGATAATGATCGGTTAATTCTCTCTTATATTAAAGCATTTAGTGCCAACGTAAAATCGGTTCTTGCTATGTTGTGCAATGTTGTTATTAGACGGAGACAACACACGCGAGTATGTTGACGTGGCGTAAGTTTCTTCGTTGTTTTTTTTCAGAAAATTGTCATTTGACGAATTCATATCGAAAGTCAGAATACCAAACAATATAATATATTATTATCTGTATATTTTTTAAGAAATAAGAATTCCCCGATCAATACCTATAAAATGTTTTAACCCACGTTAGTTTCGTGTAAATTAAAAATATTATTCGTTTAGTTGTCAATGATTTCTGGTTAAAAAATATATAATATTAATAGTGGCACAATATAAAATCGAAGGCAATCGGGTTATAAATTCTATATTTTTATAGATATGCATCTGTGTAAGAATTGTTTTGGCTTTTTTTTTATTATATTATTTAATTATATATTTAATTATACTCTTTGAAAGAGTTGATATAACAAGTGTTATTTTACACCATTTTCAAGATGTTTAATGATGGCATTTTTCAATTTATTATTATTTATAACAATTTATTCTCTATAATATAAACACAGATGTTTTAATTTAAACGCATTTTTATTTTGAATAATAATAGTAATTGTTGAGTTATTAATTTATTATAAATATGATTTGATATTCAAATTGAAATTTCTTAACCGGTATAATTCATGCGTCACTAATATATTTAGATAAAAGCATCTATAATCACCTCAGCAAAATATTTTCTGTACATTTTAATATTTATTTGTGAGCGTATTATAAAATATCTGTATTTTAAATTTCCTAGTACGTTGTTAAAAATATGAACAACACGACCCACGGTGTTCGTTTAAGCTTAGCGTAGTTTTTATTTGCACCTATTTGTTACCTATTTTATTGTTGAATAACAATAAAATGCAATTACAAAAGTGAACCTATATATTGTTCCACTGTTGGAGTGTCTAAGTGTTAGCCAAATGCCGCATAATCACAGCGATAAAAATTCGTATCGCCCGAGTGACTGGTCG
Organism: Neotoxoptera formosana; assembly: GCA_022818045.1. Lineage (NCBI taxonomy): Eukaryota > Metazoa > Arthropoda > Insecta > Hemiptera > Aphididae > Neotoxoptera > Neotoxoptera formosana. The sequence goes on along the minus strand of CM040631.1, from coordinate 32,461,051 downwards.
ATTTATCATCTGGGCAAATCGATAGCGCTGTTATTCGTTATTATTTGTTAGTTTGTCACGTAGGTACCCGTTTGGTAAATTGTACGCCTATACGTGCCTAACCAATCATTCAATATGGTTTAAAGCTGCGATGTCGTCCAAAACACCCCATCGATTAGTCGTGCAAAACCACGTCGGATTTGTAATAATTAATGTTATATTGCATTTTGCACCATTTCCGACCAATTTTTACAATTTATTTTGACCTTAGAAAAATACATCAATCCACTATAATATCTCCCGCGTCTGTTTTCGTTGTCATTTTTAATTTCACCAACATAAACTGCATAATATAAATTCTTTCGACACTCGACAAAACCGTATATTATATTATTATGTACAGTTAACGTAAATTCTTCACGTCAAGTTCATATATTATATTTTTAAATTTTAAGTTAATTTGAATTCCATTGTTTATTTTTTAAAAAGTATATTAAACGAACTAGAATATAATCGTCTATGCATTTTAATTTCTCAGTTTTTTTAATTTAAATAAAGAAGTTGTGATGTTTAACCATTAAAGGAGTATATTTTATATATTGAATTTACTTATAAAATTTGTAGGATAAAGTGTTATAGCTTCAAATGGTTTATTTAAAACCTACCTATACATTTTGTGTTTTAATATGTTTGTAATATGCAACAAAAAATTATAACTGTTAATAAATCGCCTATACATTATAATATCGAAATATTAGAAAAGCAATGTTATGTTTTATAAACTTAAATATTGTACAAATAAATCTCAATGTTGTAGTTGCGTTGTTCAAGTTTGTTTATTTCATTTTACAAAACTATTATTAAAACTACCTAGGTATGCTATTGACAATAATTGAGATTTCAAGTTATAATAGAAATACATTCTTGCAATCGTTATTTTTTTATAAATTAATAAATGTCGGAGAGCTGCAAGTTGTTTGGTTTCAATTTTGGTTTGTTTATAATTTTAATGGCTGGTTAATAGTTACAATATATTATCCGAAATTTAATGACTACTAGTCTACAGCGATGGGAATCGGGTAAAAATTGGAAAAAAAATCTTCATATATTATTTATACATTATGTACATTTTAATATAATGAATTGTAGTGTGCTATAAGAAATAAACAACCAGTTTATACTTTTCATGTTCACAGTTAAACGTCGTATTATTAAATTGAAAAAAAAAATTCTAACTCCGCATCTGTTTTCAATTTTGAATTGTTGAAGTGGCTACATAAGCTACAGTAACAGTAGCTGAATACATACTATTATAATGTAACGTTAAAAAAAATGTTGATTAACTGATTATCTTGTGTAAAAAACATTTTCACATTATCTATATATGATTAATAAGTGAAACAAGAATAAAACGCAATGTAATATTATATTTTTTTGTTAGGTATTTACTTCCTACATGCATGTATGTATTTTATTTTAAATTCTGAACGGACCGATGATTGTATTGGTTTTACAATGTGTCATTATCATCTTTTGAAGCAGTAAAATTGTTTCAACTTTGATGGTGGTTTCTGGTAGCAAATTAAACCTTATTAATATTTTTGTGGTTAAAAGTATAACACTCCTAGGTAGGTTCTTTTCAAAATAACCTGTATGAACAAAAAATCAAAATTAAAAAAACTAGTAGTTATTTTAAGTTTAATTTTTGTAAAATTAGATATTTAAACTAAACGACAAATAACGTTTTTAGTTGTTTAGTTCTTAATTAAAAAATAAGTTCAAACTGTTAAGATCAACTGGCAGGATAATAAATTACTAATAACAATTTAAATATTATATTTTAAAATATCCTTAGAAACGCAGGCTGCTAGACCACATGCATATACAGTCTCCGCTCAGAACCGTTTTCGTATAATATTTAGTTTCATGATTTACCATTGAATTCAAATTGAACACATCCAGTGACCTTCCCAACCACGAGGTACACTCAAAACCTAATATTTCTCTATAGCGAACACCATTTAGATTGAAGAGGAATTCAAAAATGTCCACTATTAGGATCCCTTAATATTGGACATTATTTGCAATAGGAGGTCTGCCATTATAGTGTAGGGGGGGGGGGATTCATGCCAGGAAATTGAGAAGCGTCCGATTTTAATAGGTATGTAAGTAAGACGTAAACAGCAAAGCGACTTTCCTGGTTATTTTTTTAAATTGTAGTTCATATAGCATTTCCTAATTCGTTTTTGCTTTCTTGGCATCGATCATAATAAAATATTTAAAAAAAAATACAAATTATATAGGTACAGATAATGCTTAAAATTGGTTATATTACGGAACAGTTATATTATATATATTACCTATAGGTACCTACTACGCAATTTTTTTTTTGAAACTACTCGTTTTAATATCAAAAATAAATTTTTAAAAATTGTCCTTCGTTTAACGCACTCAACTATAGGTAGGTAGTATATGTAATTTAAGCTCGAATCGATAGTTAAATATTTTCGTGAGCTCTGGTTTTAATAATGACTTAGTTAACGGTGTTAATAACCTGCAGTTGTCGTGTCGGTTTATTAATGTATTATATAGCTGTAGTACTGCATAATAATATAATTGTTGCTAATGTTCAGCAGAAGAATGTGGCCTATTCGTGCGTTTATAATATATCTTAAGACCCCACGGGCTCTGAGTTTTTTTCCACGAATTCCGCAATGAATAACGATATAATTATATACCTATCTGTGGCTAGAACATATTGAACATACATTATATTATCGTTACTCACTTATGAGCCATACTCTATGCTCGTGCAGTGCTGATTCGCGTAATATACAGCGAGCCGAAGACGACCTGCAGAATGAGGAGGATTGGGTACTCGGCGGTGGCGGGAAGCCTAAATATTGTGTGCGGGGCCGTGTGTCTTTCTCCTACGTCACCGAGGGATAATTAAACGCCGGACCAAATGGAATAGAGTAGAGGTATATTACACTGCCCTCGTAAAACCATCAGTCTTTGTAAAACAAAATCCTTTCAAAGCGTTCTGCTCCTTCTTTTTGATGTAGTTTCGCGCGTACACAGCATTCAAGTGGGAAAACATTCTACTCCGGTAATCGTTATTAAATTTTTCCCGTTTTTTTTTTAACAATTCAGAGAATTTTTATACTCGCGATATTATAATATACATATATATATAGAGGTATACGTTATAATATCTTTATATACACACATATAATATATATAATGTACCCTACGTTTATTTTGCAACGCGCGCACATATTATTACAATAAAGTATATATAGAAAATGTACATTCGTTTACACGAACAGTATTGACATAATATATCGTAACGCCTATTACGTACCTGCGCAGCTATATAGCTATTATATATATATATAATATACATTATGATTCGCCAAGCATATTATGCTCACTCACGTATTTTCCTTTGATATTGTGTTTATATTAAAATTCTGATTTTTGGTATTTTAAGTTAACTCAAGTACTGCAGCCCGTATTTTAAAAATACTCAGATTTTTATACGATTTTAGAAGTGTCCTGAGACGCGATACAAAATATTTTTTTAATTCAAAACCATCATATTTTACTACCCACAGGCCACAGCATTATAATTCAACGCATTGTTTTTTCGAAAAATAATGCCGATGCTTCGACATCGAAATTCGAGTGAGTATATTTCCGAGTCATAGCTCATAATGTTTTATGAGTTATAGATTATTGTCATAGGTTTAAAAGATGAAGTGATTCGATGCGATGGCTATATGATTATTTAAAAATTAAAGTTATTTACATATAGGTAGGTACCCATAATATATTAACATTTTTAATTTATAACAACTGTTCTAGTTTAACAAATACTCGACTAAAATATTACATCTATTTTATATTTTATGTAAAACAGCTATTTTTAAGCACGGACTATTATCCTTATTTGTATCTACTTGTAGTTTAATAACTCAGGTATTACTCGCTTGAATTTCGATTATAGATACATCATTATTTTGAAAATAAAAATCTCGTGGTTAACAGTGTATTATTGTAATAAAAAAGGGTGATTCTAATTTGAAAAACAAATTTGCCCGTATCGTCTCAGGAAACGAGGAGTATAAAAATGTATACAAATCTAAGTATTTAAAATATGGTGGAGGTGAGAGCTTGCGGTGAATCACCCTCTATATATATATTTGTTTTGGTGCCTACGCAAGAATTCAAGAGTTAGGTTTATTGAATTTCGCAAGAGTCTGTATACCTTTGCAGTTATTGACGGATGCTCATGATTTTGTAATAATGTGAACAACTATATTCGAAAACCCACTTGAGTACAAAATATATTTAGGTTTGGCACTGATTTATTTGTTTATTATTATCTCGGCAAAATTATTATTGCGATTCGATTTCAATGGCGCCGTCATGAAAATATCACTGTCGGTGTCGCGGTTTCTGTTCGTAAATATTTATAAGGAATAATAATAATAATTATTATTATTATTATTATTGACGCTGTAGGTTCGAGAATAAGACAACCGACAAACGCGACGAGAACATAACATCATAATTTTTCGTTTATTGTTATATTATTTTTTTTTTATAGATTTATATCGAGAGACATCGGCTCCGCGCGTATGCAGGATAACACTAAAAAAGTCGTAAATTATCTAATCAATGACGTTGTTGTGAAACAAAGACACGTGTAAACAATACGTTGCAGGTATATTATATTATCTCTGTCACCGTATGTGCTAAAATATTAATATATTATATTATTATAGCACGCGTTTGAAGAGGTATTCGACCTTGGTTTGGTAAATTTATAATTTGTCGAAAAAAAAACGAGTTACGCACTCCTCCGCACAGCATAATAATAGGTATAATAATTGTCGGCGAACGATATTATAATTATTGCGACTGTGAAATAATATTTTCTCTCGAGTTCGTCTCTTCCGTTTGCATCGAGACATATTGTATTATTATTGTATTAACCAACCCGCGCCGAACGTGCAAGACCGAAGCGTGCAGCTGCAGAGGCGTTTTCGTTTTATTATTATTGTATATATTTTTTTAATATTCGGCGCTCGGTGATGCAATTGGCATTTAATTCATTGACAGGGGGCAATCGCCTTTAATTGACACACATAAACGTCGACTATAATATATATATATAATACACCAATGTGTGTTGTTACTTGTTATTATTATATAAACGCGACCTACTCGTTTCGCAGATGGGAGCCATAATATCCTCGTCGTATATTATATAATATTATTATTTGGTAGGTAGGTAGGTACGACCACATAATATTATATATAGAGCATCACACCACACCTCGCCTCTTCGTTGATCGGTTTAAAATTGCATTACGATTGTTCGTTAAAGTTTTCGTTGTTGCGGGTTGAAAAAAATAAAAAATATATAAATAAACGTCGTAGACGACGACGGTCTGAAAGTATTGACCGCGGCCGCGCTTGTGATTTTCATATTATATACTATACCCGATACGTTTTAATATTTCACGCCGCAGTACGACGACGACGACGACGGTTTGAATTTTATATACTCGCCTATACGCACGCATTACGCATACATCATATTTTATCATGACCGTATTATATACGTATATACCTACGTCAAAACGTCACATATTAATGATAATAATATGCCGTGGTCTCTCCTCGCTCAGTGACTGCGAATCTCCAACAGTATCATACACCTATTATATGAATAATTCATCATATAATATTATTATGATAGACGTTGGACGAATTCAATGCGGTTCAAACAACTTTATAAATGCTCTCACATTTCGTCGAAACATTATATACTTATCTACAATATTTTTGACGATTTAGACGACCTCAGCGCAATATTCCATAATTTTAGATTTAGAGCGTCACGATGAATGTATATATTAATTTTACTATATGATATATTAGTATGTGCTTTTTGTTTTGTATTTGGGTCTGAAGACACTTTTTCCGGTAGAAAAAAATGCTCTGATCACCAACTCCGACGATGGCGGGTCCTTGCGTAGAAAACTGGATCCAGTCTGTACTTTAAAGAGGTCAAAATTTAAGATACTGAGTGCTTTTTTAAAAAAATAGTAGGAAAGTTTTAAAAAACCTAACACTTGTTAACATTTTTATACTATTAAATTGTTTGGTAACCTGCAGCTGGTTACCAAAAAGTCAGACCGTCTTCGCTCGCAAAATCGATTTCCACCGTACGCACAATATTATTTATCATCGAGTTCAAATTTAACACGCCGTCGTCCATCACTGGTCCGAGGTACACTCGACTCCACCGTACAGCGGAGTGGTTATTTACTTTCCCCCATTTTTTTTTTTTTAATCTTCCGTCTATTATAACAAATGCACTGCAGTATAGCGATGTCCGATCTATTTGCCTACGTTAATCAGTGGCATAGTTATACTTATATAGATATGACGACTGCTTTATTTTACGCATATATGTATACGAGTAGTGTCTGTGCGCTGCACATAAATTCACTATCTGACAATATTGTTTCCTGTTCGGTTGGAGCGTGTATGCGATTCGTTTCAAATAAAATATGTATATTATAGCTATAGACGCACTATAGCAACAAAATACTCTTTTTTGTCATGTTGCTACTATTATTATTATTATTATATATTTGTGAACAAGACATGATATATAACTATATATTATAAGTGTTAGTAGTTAACAGTTTCTTCTTCGGGACTCCTCCTATTCGCGGAATACACCACATCGAGATTCGAGAAACGCTTCGTATAGGAATTTGTTTGGTAATTTTAACTGTCAAACGTTTTTATTTTTTACGTATACCTCAAGTGGAGACAAGGATGTCGTATCTCCATTACGTCTCCCCCCACACTAGATTTACCGCACACTGCACACATTGTTAATTTTGAGCCCAACTATATTATAATATGGACGTATTATAAATTGTAAGCAAGTTAATCTGCAAGTATACGTATGCGTTTAATGTCAATTTAATAATTCGATTTCACGACTGGTAATAAATTCAAACAGTACCTATATTATATAGCTACTCCTTAAAAAATAGATCGTCTGTTGATAAGTGTGACGGGAGAAGCTCGCAAAGAACTCCTCGGGACTCGCAGTTATTAATTCTAATTACTCGGCGGCGACGTCGCTCTTGTCGGCGGCGGTCTGTGGCACGTATGATGACCTCTCAGTTATCCACTCGTTTGTATATTCACGACATGTGCTGTCACCTGTATCATGCGATTCTTCGGCGGCCGCATACACGCCGTCGGGCGTGAATTAATATTGTGATCAGCACATCTTTCCGGCTGCGACCGTAAGTCAACCCACCAGACCCCATATACATACCCTTGTCTACAGGGTGTGTGTCTATCTCGTCGTGTTTGCAGTCCCAGTGCTGAGTAGCATTCCGACATTTTTCCTATAGTTATTACTTATTATTGTTTTTGAAATAAGATTTTGGAAAAATGTTATCGCGTCGTGCGGAAAATCGCTTGACGGTTATTTTTTGAACTAAAACTCGAAACAAAATATTCTTTTTCACGTTTGTCAAGAATCGTCGTGACCTATCACCGCTGTGAGTGGTGACCGTCAAACAACGTATAATATACCTACATCGAGTCATCGAGGTGTAAATGTGTTTTGCGAGATGGTATACTACGCGTTTTTCGCCGTAGAGCGGGGCCCAAACAATTACGAGAGAGTTTCAAGAAAGTATATAATCTTCTGACGGCAAAAGAGTATATTATTAATATTTTATTATATCACATACAGATGTGGCCCGCGGGAACCGCCGCACGGCAAGACACCCTGTATAGTCACCACGTTTAATATACCACACTTCCTTTCCCTTATAATCACGTATGGGCTGGGAAACGCCAGACTTGAATATTAAAACGCGTCGTATGTTTACATTTGTTTTTACTCACTTTCGTCGGGCGCGCATCGCACACACGCGCACCACTCGTATATTATATTATATCACATTTATCACGGGACCCGATGCGCCGAGTGAAATACAAATTAAACTCTTAATGGAAGTTGAGGTTTCTTTTGAATAATTTCGTTTCATATCTTATATACCACACGTACGCACACACACGCGCGCACCAACAGACACCGACGGCGGGAACGTGAGAGCTGCCGGTGCACATACGCTCACGTGTTGCACGTGTAACGAGATCATCATAACCGGAAACGGGGCGCGAGGGTGCACGATAAATAATAGAAATCCTTTTTCCCGTGCGATCGGAGGCAGCAGCTGAAGACGATCCCTTCACGACGAGAGCGTATATGGTCCATATCGATCTACATTTTAACAGAGATCGTCTTCCTGCTCGCTTTTTTTCCCGTCCCTTTATAATGGGTTGTATATGTGTTGTTTATCTGCAGCGTCGCGCGGATTCACATCCGTCAGCGGCGGCCAAATGCCTCCAGCGCGAACCATCCCATACCTATATTGTTGTTATTTAATGCGTACTGCTTGCGTGATTCGCAGGTGCAGTTTTGACGATGGGAGCCGAATCTCACCACACCGACACGATTAGATCGTCCAAGAAATGCGGCAAGTTGAGGCCGTTGAAGATAACCGCAGTCGGCGACGGAATGGTTGGAAAGACTTGCATGCTCATCACCTACACGACCAAGCAGTTTCCTACCGAATACGTGCCCACCGTGTAAGTGAAAACAATAACTTTCATGTCGAGTATATAAGTGTAAATCTAGAAGAAAAACAAGCTAGGCAATAATTGTAATTCGGTCGTAGACTGCACTAGGTAGGATGTAATAAACACGTCGATACAGTTTTTATTTCAATCAGTGGTTATAGTAGTAGTTTATTGTAGTTGGTCATAACTAAATATGTCTAATTCACAATATTATTAAATGGCTTATAATAACGTTATTATTTTAATATTCTATCTAATATTATAGGTACACTGTATAGTTGAAATAATCTCTGTTGTTTTGAAACGCTATATTATAGTAACTATATAATGCCATGGTTGTAGTAATGATGATTTACAATTTGAACGTGTTTACCAGTGTAATCTAAACTTTGTTTGATATTGATATAGTTATATCATTAAATACGCATTTTTATGAAAAAAACTAAACGGTTTAGTTGCCATTTCACTAATAGTGATATCAAAATATAATCCCACGTTTGAGGTGCATCCTGTTGATTACGTCTGATTAATCGTGAAATATATCAATTTTTATTAAAAAAACATGTTTTTTCAGACTATAGTCATTTATTTATTTTGTTTACATTATATTTTAGCTAAAATTATAAATATATTAATATTTGTATAAATCAAGATGATCCGGCATGTATATTTATCACATACTTGTTACAGAAAAACCATTTCTAACATTTTTCATCTAGTCAAACTGTTCAAGTAAATACTGCCCATCACAAAAAATATCAAGAAATGTATAGTACTTAAGTAGAGTTTTTTCGATGTTTAAATTCTAATGAAACTCAATGGTATTTCTTATAGATTTTACTCTGTAGATTTAAAAAATTAAAATATTTAAATGAGCGTTAGCTGATCAGTCCACTATGTACATTATTATTTATTAGTGCCTACCTACATTTTGTGATTACTTAATTTGAAGAATTTGGCTAAAAAATAAAAATCTAAAGAGTGGTTTGTGTTATTTGTGAGACAGATGTTCCTCTGGCGTTTTTCGTGTAAGTTATCCGTCGTTAAAATTAAAGCTTGAACTCAATATAATCAGAAATTGGAGCATGGGTGTGATATTTCGTTGTTATTTTTTTTGGTTATCACTTGGGGTAGTAGTGAATATCCAAAAGGTTCCATGCACATAACAGCCAGTACTCGGGAGAAGAACATGTTAGAATTGTTCAGTGCGGCTTCAGAGAAAATCTCAAAAAATAATACTCAATAACCTATTTATTATAACATAAATTCGAATATATTTTATGTAAGTAACATTAAATTTGTTCGCGATAAATACCCTTTTTTAACACGATAGTTAGTTCATTTTTAGATTTACCGGATCAAGCTATCTCTATCATAGTTTGTCCTGTGAAGGCTTATTATTTGTTTATTATTATTTTCAAATTTAAAGACCCCTCCCACCAATAGATCTTTTTATTATTTTGATGTGCAGGTATGTAGGGCCTAAAATTTTTTCTTCCATGATAATTTGTTTGCAACTGATTCCCCCTCCCCACTATACAAAAGTTATGTACAAGCCACTTGGCGTACCTGAAAACAACTCAAATACTCCTGCAGCATCGTATACTCGGTTTTATTTTATAATCGGTTCAAATATGTTAACAAGATACTTATTAAATTTATTCATACGAAATACGATTTTTTAGATTGTTATAAATAAATGACGTAGATCATTATACTGATTTTCATATGACATAAGTGTTCACGAAACACGTTAATTAAAATATACGTAGGTATTAGAGAAAGTATGTCAGAACTGAGTCATATTATTTGTGACTAAATAATACCTGAGAAGGTTCTTTTTATTTAAATGTTAACTACGAAGCGACCTATATTAAGATTGAAAGTTGTTGTACTTATTTATTGAATTACATTGTCTTCGAATTAGAGAATATTAATAATCATATTTACGATATTTATTTTGGATATTTAGTTGTAAATTTACTTTGTTTAGGTTTTCATATTTTTCGATAGCACTGTAATAGTTTAATAAATACATATATTTAAATTTATTTTGAAAAATGTGATGTTACAATTCAAACAAATATCTATTATAAAAATCTTAATAGCTATATATTTGAAAATATACTTTGTACTATTTATTTGTATGCTTTTAATTTATAATTTGTGCTATATACATTTAAGTTATATTTATAGTTGGATTGAATTAATTTAAAATTGGATTAAGTTTTAAACTTAAAATGTATTCAATTTCTAATTAAATGAAATTATATGATGAATTTTACTAAACATCGAAAACGGGTGATGGCCGCTTTTATCTAGTCTTGGTAGAACGTCAACAACTTTCAAATATGAATAATGAATACTTTTAGTTTTGAACGTATAAGCTACACACATTTTATCACGTTATTGAGTTCCTAATCGACTATTGGCTAAAGTCTGAAAATACTTAAAAATTATAAATAGTATTCATATTGTACATAGAGTTTTGATTATAAGTTATATCTGACACTCGTGTATAATAGGCATTATGTGATCATTGTACGATGTACCTAGATATTACATTATATAAACTATTAATGTATTTTATAAACGTCATATTATTTAGTATTAAATTTATAACTTTTATCCACAATATTCATATTTCTAAATAGAACATTTTTGTTTGTCTATATTGTTAAAGTATTAGGTACAAATAGAGTTTAAAAATACATGCTAATATTATATTATGAAATATAAATTTGAATAAACATCAATAATATATTTACAAGACAATTATTCGTAGTTGAAATTTTGAATAGAAAAGGAATTAAATCAAGTGTTTTTTTTTTAAAAAAAACACGAGTTTACAGCAAATAATAATCAAAAATATTTTTTATGTATTTTAAGCTTCGACAATTATGCAGAGAACATGATTATGGATGGTCAAGAGTACAACATGTGTCTGTGGGATACTGCCGGCCAAGAAGATTACGAAAGACTTAGGCCACTATCTTATCCTAATGTGAGTTCAAGCGTTTTTAGTTTTTTAATATTGAACACGTTTTTAATATTTTATATTATAGGCATTTTAATTTTCATAATTTTACATATTTTTAAATTTATATTACTCATAGTATATGTTTTATTCAGGAGAATTTTAACTGAAAAATCTTTAAAATAAACTAATTGTGCTCTTAAAATTTGTATTTAATATAACTTTAATACGCTGTTCAGTTTTGAATCTCGTGGTTTCTGGATGAATCATATAGAAAAAATAAATAAAAACTATTCATGATATTATTATGTTATAGTAATATGTCAATATTATATTACAGACGGATTGTTTTCTACTATGCTATTCAGTCGGCAGTCGGAGTTCATTCGAAAACATCGCCAGTAAATGGCATCCGGAAATTCAACACCACTGTCCGAAAATACCTGTGATATTGATCGGTAAGGCCTGATGACGAATCCTGTATTGTACCGTTTGGAAACAAATGCTGGAATATCATATGTTATATATGAGTTTCGAATTGTATTTATTTATTTTTATTAATATTCATCGCACGGATAGTATTGATTATCAATAACATAATATTGAACTGACGAAAAACAACTATTTAGTCAGTTTTTGTTGATTTCTATACGTCTAATATTATATGTAATCTCTACTTGTATTTATTATATAAGTAGAGATTTCGTGTTATAACCATGATTATAATATTATTGTGGGCAGTATGTAGTTATACAGATATTGGACCAATAATTCAAAAAACCTAATAAAAATAATCAAATCTTCAGACTATATAATTATTTCACGGGGATAATAATGCGATCATTATATAAATATTACGATCATAATATTATACATCCGAAACAAATGAAACAATAATACTTGTGATGATTAAAATAAAACGGTACATAAATCGTTTATTTGGTTTCACTGTAAACAAATAAAAAAAAAATTAGATTTCGCTACGAACGTGGTTCAAAATAATTACGCAAAAACAAATAAACGAACATCCAGAGTCCGTACAAACACCCAAGTGTACGCCTGAACAAGAGTAATATTTGTACCCACCTATATTGTGTGCGTATAACATAACATTATAATGGTTATCTTGTTTACAATGGTACCTAGTAAATAATAATTGCATTCACAAAAAATAATAATCCAAATGTAATGACCGTGCATTACATATAACGACGTATACATGCATTGGCCTATAATATAATATATTTATGGTGATTTATTCGATAGTATTTTGTTCGTTGAATACGTCTTGTTAATTATTTTATCAAACATAGAACACGAGTTACAGGTAAAACGTTAAGCTATACAATATACTCAACATGATATATAGTTTGATGATACTAAAAATTAATTTGTACTTTAAATAAACCGACTAAAAAAATATATACCGTCTGCTTAATTATTTTCAATACTCCATCCTTGTTCGACTGATATATGTATATTTTTTTGAGATCTCATTATAAAAAAATTAATTTAAAAACTGCCTTCTGTTTTAAAATATGTTATACGATAAATTATAAATTATTTTTTTATACAACTTCTAAATACATTTATTTTTAGTATTTATTATTTGCTCCAGTCTTCTAATATCTAATTGCATTATTCTGGGTGCCTTTTTGGAAAATAATTTGATTATTTCAACCTCACTTAGTAATTATTTTTTGTTAATATTGGTCAAGGTCAATCCATTAAGTCGTTCTCCCGACATGGTTGACTGTAGATACGTTTTTAATCATTTCCGTGTAACTTATTATATAAGATTTATACCATAACACGTTCAATGGTGGTGGGGGGGGAGGTCTGAAGCCCCCTTAGCTCCTCCTGGATACGCCTCTGTATAGTATATATTTAACATTCAAAAACTTAATTAGTACCGAATATAATTTATTTTGTGATAGCAAAACTATACTCTTGCTACCCCCGACACCCCTTGGTGACAGCTATAGGACGTGTCTTATTATAATATATAAAATATTGTTATTCCTACAATTATTCTATCCGTATAAGTACGTGAAATTCTAAATTTTATCGTGTTAGGGGATTATAATATTATACAATATATTATCTACTACAATTCCAGGCAATATTGATTGCCTGGAATTTTTGTACACAAGTTCGAATAACCGTTATCAAACTACCTACTAAAACTATACGTTTTCAGGTACAAAAACGGATCTAAGGCTGAGCCAGAACGACTGTATAACACGGAAAAAGGGCAAGAAGATGATGAAGAAGATCGGAGCCGTCAAGTACCTGGAGTGTTCAGCTCTGACCAACGAAGGGTTGGACACCATATTCACGGAATCAGTCCGCGCGGCCATCGAAAGGCCGAGGAAAAACTGTTTCGTTTTTCCGTTCATCCAATGCTGCAAATAGAACACACTCCCGGGATTCGAAAATCTTCGTCGTCGTCGTCGAGTCTAACCCGCGAGATCTCGTCACACGTGTATACCATCCCTAAAAAAAACGAACTTTAGTTTCGTCACAGAGTGCAGTCTTATATACTCGCATTTTATACCATACACGATATTATTATTATAATGTAAATATAGTATAGTAGTTATAAAACATGGCGTTTCGTTTATTAAAATTCACTTCGCAAAACATGTGCCATAGATTGTGAATCGCCTGTACACAGTACATAATATGATATACCATAGATTATCGTAACGCTGATTATCTGTATACCTTAACCTATATCTACCTACCTATACCTTATAACCATATGATAATATGACCTCACCGCGATAACGACCAACGAGATTCTATGTACAAGTGGTCGCCTTATACTGTCGGCTTATTATAATATATTCTAGAGTATGCTTAAATATTGTTTTTTTTTTTTTTTGATAAGTGTAAAAATGTATTATTATTAATTTTTTTATTATAATTATTTGTTTTTTTTTTGTCATGTGCAATATGTGCGTATATTATATTGTATAATAATATCTAGTATATTATCTCACACCACCGCATATATCACAGTATGACACGAATATTTGAATATTATACAATTTAAGTTTTGATTAATTTGTTATTAATTATTAAACTATTTATAAAAATACGACAGCATTTGCGTTAATTACATTTCAATTTTCCCAAATAATTAGAATTACTCTCGAAACTATTTTGGTTTTTGGTAAGTTCATAATAATACTCATTTGAGTTTCAACACTCATGCATATCTAGTTGTTCAATCCTGTACTTGGTAGTAGTTTATTAACTGATGATAATAATATTCCCCGAGAATATTTATTTATTTGCAGTCGACCAGTGCACTCCAATTCCGGTAACAAACAAATAATTTGTAGGAGGTTAGGTTTACTACCTATTTACTTATTATGTTTTTATTTAATTTTAAAAAAATCAGAATTTTTTGATTCGCAAATTTTAAACTCATGAATTGTATAAACAATTGTAGTTATCTTTTAAAACATTTTATCGATAAACCATATTTAAGAAAAAAAAAATATCTTAAATCGTGCGTATCTATAAGGCAGGTAGGTACAACTAACAAATATAGCCACTCAATCTTATCACACATAATAATTAATAGGTTTAATGTTTAATCTTCCGTGTGTCACTGTGTCAGGATGGGATAACACGTATATTTATAGTTCGTCAAACGCTTTTCTTTTACAAATATTTTCCTATAGGGGTTCAATTAAATTTTTAAATTACAACGAAATAAATAACATCATTATTCTTAATTTAAATACCTAATTTCGTCTAAATTTGAACTTAAATGTCTATAAAAAATTAATTTTTTGGTTACACTTATTTACGAAAAACCGGGTTTTTAATTTTCAGTGCTAAGCTATAAAAACTGACCATTTTATACATTTTTGACTACTAAATAATTTGAAAAACTTTCGAGATTTTGATGGATTTGATCAACATTTGAACTTTAAATGCTTATAAAAAAAAGTGTGCATTTGTATCTTAAATATTTTTAAAACTGCATTTAGAACAATTTACGAAAAACCTTATTTTAAATTTTCAATCCTTATAGCTATAAAAATTGAACATTTTATAAATCTGTAACTACAAATCAATATGCAAATGTTCAATGATGAATTTTGATCAAAATTTGAAGTTATAAAATGCTTATAAAAAAAAAATTATGTATTTTTAAAAATATTTCAAACCCTAATGAGCATAATTTTTTTTTTATGAGGTTTGAAGTTCAAACAAGAAAAATAGATTCCAACCAGTTTTGTTTACTACGTTTTATCTAAAACTATTAATTCGTTAATTAAAATTATAGGAGAATGGGATCAACTGGAGAATTATATGGGAGGCAGTAGCAACTTTGGATAGGTCACTAGACTTTAAAACTGAATGTCATGAACTCAATTTGGAACACGGAAGGGAAAATACCAGTAGTTCCAGTACCTATCAGAGTTTTTCGATAAATAAACCAAAGGGGTCAAGGGTTTGTATATTTGTACGGCATAAGTTAAAAAGGTAGTCTTCTGAAATTCCATCTGGGCTGACAGAGAAAATATCTCGAAGAGAAGAAAGTCCATTGAGTACGTCATCAACTGAAAAACAAGGGTTTGGCGGGAGTTCGAAAAGAGTTGGTGATAGATTAAGATTACTAGTATCTGCAATAAGCGATGAAGAGTAAACAGATTTAAGTGGTGTTTGGAAAAGAGATCAGCGTTACCGAAAATGTCACGACTTTGAACACTTTGACATCTATCAGCGGATGGAACATTACTATATATTCCGATGGCTCACTATATAATGCAACCGTTGCGCTTGTGGGCGACCGTTGCGCTTGCGGGCGATCGTTGCGGGCGTATGCGACCGTTCCGAGTCACCGTTTCTCCCACCGTTTCTGTGCACTCAGCGATACGATGCAACATGTGTGAACTTAGACATATTTTGGTCGCCGCTCGGTTACGTTCTCTCGTGGGCCAGAGTATAGATGATTTGTTTTTACGGACAAATTTCCAAAAGAAACAAGAGTTATACAAAAGGGATTTTTCGGCTTGACTAATATAGTTCCTATATATACCAAAGTATAGACTCTAGATAATTTTAGTATGTATTAGTATCTTTATATTGGACAAAAAATTACTAGTCTTGCCCTGCAAATAAAGTCAACAAATTGTTGAAATAGTGGTTTTTTACTCTAATCCAAATTATTTTATATGGCGTTATCGTTTACTAGCACCAAAAAACGAATGGTTTGTTTCTGAATAGCTGATAATTTGTTTTATTACTTATTCGTTTATTCTACAAATGAAAAAATGCATTATTTTAAGTGGCACTCTTTATAAAATAAAATTAAAAAGGTGGCAAGTGGGTACCGCTTTGCTGTACAGTAGATGTTGAGGGGATCACTGTGATGGATGTGTTAAATTTGAATTAAATGATACAAAACCATTGTATCCGAAAAACGATTCTGAACGAAGACCGTTTGTCAGCCTATAATATTAAGTATATTTTTTGATATTATTGCTATTAAAGTAATTTATTTTACTATAAAACATTAGTAATGCAGTGGGTTAAATTATTTTTTTTTTGAAAACATTGCATTATTATCACGTATTTTGACAAGAGTCATAATATATTAAAAATTGTGTGACGTACAAAAATTGATTATATAAATAAAAATCGCTTGGTTGACGGGTCGATTATCATCTGGTCAAATCAATATAACGTGTGTCATAATAATTTGTCAGTTTGTCATGTTCCTATTTAGTAAATTATACCTATAATAATGCGCTTTTGCACTGTATTCGACCAAGCTTTAAAATATTTTTAAACCGAATAATAATAATAATCGATCAAAAAATATTTGCTGCGTGCGTTTGTATTGTTATTTTGTATTTCAATAACATAATTTACAAGTTTTTTCAACACTCGTCAAAACTTATGTCCAGGGAACGTAGATTCTTCACGTCGAGTAAAATATTTTGATCAAGTGTCGGGCGTCGGGTTTATATATTAAACACTGTAAGTTTATATGAATTCTATTGTTAATAATTTTAAAAGCTTATGTGAAATCAACTAGTTTAATGTACTAACATTTTTATATTTCGTTTTTTTAAATTTAAATAAAATAAATGTTTGATGCTTAACTATTAAAGGATTATTTATGTTTTGAATCTATAAAACGTGTAGTAGGTATATCATAGCAGTGTTATAGTTCCAAATGGACACATAGTCCGTTAAGTAGATACATTAAAGACATACCGATTTATTGGGGGGTATCTGCTTAAATAAAACTGCGAGTTACTATAATAACAATAATTCAGATGTACACTTAAGTACCTAATACGAGTCTAATAAACCGAATTGAATTAAAAAAATCTATCTTATTTTAACCAGCTTTTATTTTAATACGTTTGTAATTTGCAATAGACAATCATTATACTGTTAATAAATTGCCTAGTCATTGGAATACCGGGAAAGAAATATAATGTTCTCAAATTTAAATGTAGTACAAAAAAAGAGCTCTTATTTTTCGTGATTTACCTCGATACACGGCTAAATATACCATATTCTGATTTTAACAAACCTGTTTTTTTAATTTAATTGTTTATGCTGATTGTATACGTTACGAGGATTCACAACCATTGGCGGTGGCCCAAATGATTTAAACATGAACTAAATTGTTATAATCCGTACAGCGATGCACATGTATTCAACTATGAAAGCCGAATCTCAATGCAGCGGTATCGTTAGATCATTCAAGGAACGCAGGAAGCTGCAGAGAAAGTTGGAGATAACAGCAGTCGGCGACGGAATGGTCGGAAAAACTTGCATGTTAATCACTTACATGACCCAGGAGTTATATTTTGCCCAATACTGCGGGCCCACCGTGTAAGTGAAAACAAACTGCCCAAAAACCGTTCGGTTGAGGTTGGGGTTGATCATTTCAGGATACATTTTCAAGTTTGCAAACGATATCTAATGACAAGTTTAGGACCAGATGTTTCTATACAAGGTACAATAATACAAGGTTTGGATTAGATTTTAGGGTCCCAAAAGTCGTGCGTTGGTAATTTGCATGTAAATAATTGAGTCTTTTGTAGTAGGAAACTGAAGAGTAGAACTGAAAAATCAACATTCATATTATTATTTATATTACTGACTGAGTATTGGACACGAAAAGGAAGAATGGTGAGAATTAGACCATCCTTCGGCTTGAGTCTATATATTGTTAGATTATTACTTACAAACTTAATTTACAAATACATGTTAATCTTATATTATGAAGTATGTTTGAATAAACTTCCATAATTTATTTACATGGCAATTATTCGTAGTTGGGTGTTTTATAGGAAAGGTATTAAATCAAATATTTTTAAAAAACACGTATTTACAACTAATATTAATCAAAAATATTTTTAACGTATTTTAAGATTCAACATGTACGAAAGGAACATAGATATGGATGGTCAAGAGTACAACTTGTGGCTGTGGGATACTGGTGGACATGATTATTACAATAATCATAGATCAGTGTATTATCGTGAAGTAAGAATTATAGTATTTTAATATTTAAAATATACTTAGGTACATTTTTAATGTACAATATGATATTATATGCATTTAATTAAAATGTTCATTCTTCATTTTAGGTACTTTACATATTTTTAAATCAAAATTGCTCATTATGGTTCAGGACAGTTATAACGGCATAATCTTTAAAATTATCTAATTAACTTGTGAAGAGCTCTTAAAATTTTTATTCAATTTAATTTTAATATGCTTTTCAGTATTGAATCCCGTGGTTTCCAAACAAATCATATAAAAAAAAAAATGAAAACTATTCATGATATTATTATGTTATAGTAATATGCCAATATTATATTACAGGTCGATTGTTTTCTTCTTTGCTATTCGGTCGGCAGTCGGAGTTCATTCGAAAACGTCGCCAGTAAATGGTATCCGGAAATTCGACACCACTGTCCGAAAATACCTGTGATATTGATCGGTAAGGCCTGACGACGAATTCTGTATTGTACCGTTTGGAAACAAATGCTGGAATATCATATGTTATACGAGTTTCGAATTGTATTTATTTATTTTTATTAATATTCAACACATGAATATTATTGATTATCAATAACATAATATCGAACTGATTGAAAACAATTATTTAGTTAACTTTTGTTGATTTCTGTACGTCAAATATTATAATATAATCTCTACTTCGGTTAATTATATATTATAATATTATATAAAATATCATATACTGTTTGGAATTTGTGTACACAAGTTTGAACAACCGCTGTTATCTAGCAATTATTACATTTGCAGGTACGAAAACGGATTTAAGGATGAGTCAGAACGACTGTATAACACGGAAAAAGGGCAAGAAGATGATGAAGAAGATCGGAGCCGTCAAGTACCTGGAGTGTTCGGCTGTGACCAACGAGGGGTTGGACACCATATTCACGGAATCGGTCATCGAGGCCATTGAAAGGCCGAGGAAAAACCATATAGTTTTTCCGTTCATCCAATGCTGCAAATAAAACACACTCCCGGGACTCGAAAATCTTCGTCGTCGTCGAGTCTAACCCTCGAGATTTCGTCACACGCGTATACCATCCCTAAAAAATCGAACTTTAGTTCCGTCACAGAGTTCAGTCTTATATACACGCATTGTATATCATACACGATATTATTGTTATAATGTAAATATAGTATAGTAGTTATAAAACATGGCGTTTCGTTTATTAAAATTCACTTCGCAAAACATGTGCCATAGATTGAGAATCGCCTGTACACAGTACAAAATATGATATGCCATAGATTATCGTAACGCTGATTAAATGTATACCTTAACCCAAGGTGGATTTATTAATCCACCTTGCCTTAACCTATACTCTACCTACCTATAACTTACCATATGATAATATGACCTCGCCGCGATAAAGACCAACGAGATTCTATGTACAAGTGGTCGCCTTATACTGTCGGCTTATTATAATATATACTAAAGTATGCTTAAATATCGTTGTTTTTTTTTGATAAATGTAAAAATGTATTATTATTATTTGTTTTTTTTGTCATGTGCAATAGGTACTCTTGAAACTATTTTGGTTTTTTGAAAGTTCATAATAATTCTCATTTGAGTTTCAACATTCATCAATATCTAAAATCAGAATTTTTTGATTCGCAACTTTTAAACGCATAAATTACATAAACAATTTATGTTATCTTTTGAAACATTTTACTGATAAAACCGATTTATGAAAAAATTACAAATCCTAAATCGTGCGTATCTATAAGGTAGGTACAACTAACAAGTATAGCCACACAATCTTATCCCACATCATTTCTAATAGAATATAATATATAGATTATCTTCATTTAACCTACACTAAATGTGTTTTTCTGGGAAATTTTTTTTTAAAAAAAAATACAATAAAAATTGCAAGACTGCAAGTAGTGTTGTTAGTACTTTTGTAGTGTGGGTCTTGTTTTGTTATTGGTCTTGCAGACTCAGTCTTCGTCTTGGTCTTGCAGCAAGACAAAGACCAAGATAATTTTTCTCATCACTAATTATAACCTATAGAAAAAATATAAATATAGAGGACTTGCAGGTTGGGTGGCGTATTTACAATTCGTTTTGATTGAAAATACTGTTGAAAATAACAGATTCTGAAACTATAATATTATGTAGTTTATTATGTATCGTAGGTAGTTTAAAGCAAGGTAACATGTTCTATGTCCGTCATAATGCCAAATATTCTTCAAAAGTAGAAATGTATTTGAATGATTTGTAATCACTGCGAATAAAATTATTGCTTCAAAATTAAATTCAAATAAAAGAAAACGTCATATTATTAGATCGTCTTTGCCAGTGAGTTGTTTCAATGTGAAAAATGTCAGCATGTGGGTACCGCTCGTTGCTGTACAGTAGTCGTTGAGTGGGTCACTTTCGTGGATGTGTTAAATTTGTATTCAATGATTTAAAATCATATTTGTATACGAAAAACGATTCTGACCGAAGACGGTCTGTCAGCCTACATACCTAAGTGTATTTTAAGATATTATTGCTATTAAAATAATTCATTTTACTATAAATAATACAGTAGGTTAAATTAATTTTTGCAGTAAACAATGCATTTGAAAATTTAATTGAGTGTATAAAGTATAATAATATATTTTAAAAGTTTCAAGCACACACAAAGAATATTTTAAAACTACAACGAAAGAAATAACATCGTTATTCTTCCTTTAAATATCCAATTTCGTCCAAATTTGAACTTAAAATGTCTATAGAAAATAATTTTTTTAATTTTTTGGTTACACTATTATTTGTATATTAACGAAAAACCTTGTTTTTAATTTTCAGTCGTCAGCCATAAAAACTGATCATTTTATACATTTTTAACGACAATATGCAAATGTTATTGTTTTCATTCATCGTGTCCAAAATTGTACATATGTATTTTAAATATTTTTAGTAATGCAGTGGGTTGAATTAATTTTTTTCGAAAAAATTGCATTATTATTGCGCGCGTTTTGACCAAAGTCAAAACATATTGACAATTGTGTGACGTTCTGAAACTGATTGTATAAACATTGTTTGAACATTATCAGGTCGATTATCATCTGGTCAAATCAATATAGCGTGTGTCATAATAATTTGTCAGTTTGTCACGATCCTATTTAGTAAATTATATCATTCTATAATACGCGCACCAATCACTCAATAATATGGTCTAGAGCTGCAGCGGCCTTCGCGATAACGTCCAAACACCAATCATTTTGTCGTGCAAAATCACGTCAGAATCTGTAACTTTGAACTGTAGCAATTGATATTGCACTTTTGCACTGGTATTCGACCGAAAATATTTTTAAACCGAATAATAATAATAATAATCGATCAAAAAATATTTTCTGCGTACCTACGTTTGTATTGTTATTTTTTATTTCAACAACATAACTTACAATTTTTTTCATCATTCGTCAAAACTAATGTACAGGGAACGTAGATTCTTCACTTCGAGTAAAATATTTTGATCATCAAGAGTCGGGCGTCGGGTTTATATATTAAACACTGTAAGTTTATATGAATTCTATTGTTAATAACTTTAAAAGCTTATGTGAAATCAACTAGTTTAATGTACTAACATTTTTATATTTCGGTTTTTTAAATTTAAATAAAATAAATGTTTGATGCTTAAAAATTGAAAGGATTATTTATGTTTTGAATCTATAAAACGTGTAGTAGGTATATCATACAGTGTTATACCTAGTTCCAAATAGACAAATAGTTCGTTAAGTAGATACTTAAAAAGACATACCGATTTATTGGGGGTATCTGCTCAAATAAAACTGCGAGTTACTATAATGACAATAATTTAGATGTACACTTAAGTACCTTTACTAGTCTAATACCTAAATGAATTAAAAAATCTTTCTTATTTTAACCAGCTTTTATTTTAATACGTTTGTAATTTGCAATAGAAAATCATTATACTGTTAATTAATCGCCTAGTCATCGGAATACTGGGAAAGAAATATATAATGTTCTATAATTTAAATGTTTAACAAGAAAAAGAGTTATTTTTTTTTCCGTGATTAACCTCGATACACGGCTAAATTTATTTTGGTTTACCACGTTTTGATTTTAACAAATTTGATTTTAAATTTTATTGTTTGTGCTGTTTGTATACGTATTACTAGGATTAACAACCATTGGCCACAAATGATTTAAACATGAACTATATTGTTATAATCCGTATTTACAGGTGTTCAACTATGAAAGCCGAATCTCAATGCAGCTTTATCGTTAAATCGTTCGAGGAACGCAGGAAGCCGCAGAGAAAGTTGGAGATAACCGTAGTCGGCGACGGAATGGTCGGAAAGACTTGCATGATAATCACTTACACGACCCAGGAGTCATATTATGTTGCCCAACACTGCGGGCCCACTGTGTAAGTTAAAACAATTGATTACATTTGATTATTATTAAAATCATTACCAATAAAAGTCATCAAAAATTGAGCCGCATATTTTAAAATGTTTATAATCAGGGGTTATCAAAATCTTAAAACTGAAATTTGTTGTAGTGAAAAATGGAAATATATATCATTATACCGACCAGCAAGCACAGACTTGGCGGTAAACAAAAAGGTTAATTTTGGCGGAAAAAAGACACTTTTGTCGTGTTGATGTAGAACATTTAAAATATCGGAAAACAAATTATTATAAGGTACTATTTAGGCTACACATTTTAAAAGACGAACACACTAAAAGCCTAGAGAATGTTTTTTTGTTATATTTTGTATACTATTTATTTGTTTAAATATTTTAATTTTTCCAAAAATCGTTCCGTTGAGGATAGGGTTGAACGTTTCAGGATACATTTCGAAGCTTATAATTTATTTATATGTTAATTATTCGTAGTTTGGTGTTTTATAAGGAAGGTATTAAATCAAATGTTTTTAAAAAACACATAGTTGCTTGCAACTAATATTAATCATAAATATTCTTAACGTATTTTAAGAATAGACGTGTATGAAGGGATCATAGATATGGGTAGTCAAGAGTACAACATGCGTCTGTGGGATACTGGTGGACATGATGATAACAATAATCTTGGGCCAGTGTATTATCCTAAAGTGAGTATTATAGTATTTTAATATTTAAAATATACTTAGGTACATTTTTAATATACAATATAATATTATATGCACGAAATTAAAATGTTCATTACTTCATTATAATTTATAAGTACTTTACATATTTTTATATAAAAATTACTCATTGACCATGGCTTATGGTTCAGGACAATTATAACGGCATAATCTTTAAAATTATCAAATGTTCCCGGATGAATCACATCCAAAAAAAAATGAAAACTATTCATGATATTATTATGTTATAGTAATATGCCAATATTATATTACAGACGGATTGTTTTCTACTTTGCTATTCGGTCGGCAGTCAGAGTTCATTCGAAAACATCGCCAGTAAATGGCATCCGGAAATTCAACACCACTGTCCGAAAATACCTGTGATATTGATCGGTAAGGCCTGACGATGAATCCTGTATTGTGCCGTTTGGAAACAAATGTTGGAATATATTGGGTCATACGAGTTTCAAATTGTATTTATTTATTTTTATTAATATTCAACACACGAATAATATTGAATATCAATAACAACATATCGAACTGATTAAAAACAATTATTTAGTCAACTTTTGTTGATTTCTGTACGTCAAATATTATAATATATTATAATTAACCAAAGTACAGATTATATTATAATATTAAATAAAATATCATATACTGTTTGGAATTTGTGTACACAAGTTTGAACAACCGCTGTTATCGAACAATTATTACATTTGCAGGTACGAAAACGGATTTAAGGATGAGCCAGAACGACTGTATAACACGGAAAAATGGCATGAAAATGATGAAAAAGATTGGAGCCGTCAAGTACCTGGAGTGTTCGGCTGTGACCAACGAGGGGCTGGACACCATATTCACGGAATCGGTCCGCGCGGTCATTGAAAGGCCGAGAAAAAACGAGAACAAACATTTCTTGTTCCCGTTCATCCAATGCTGTAAATAATGTGCACATTCGTGGGTTGTCGGAGATCTCGTCGCACGCGTATACCTGCCCTCGATAAACGTGTGTTCCGTTACAGAGAGTCTTATACGCATTCACATACACAATAACATAATGTACACCGGTTATAAAATCCGGCGACTTATTTATTAAAACTCATTTTTAAACTCAAAATATGTTCCATATTGATAAGAGTGATTATACACAGTGGTTAAACATTATTATGGTTATATAGCAACTTTAATGCTGTTAAAACTTCGTTTTGATTTGCGAGTAACCCAAAACTTAGATACCTACGAGCTTTTAAAGTTCTGGTCCATCTAATTCACCCAATTTCGTCGAGTTTGGTGTCAAAAGCAGTTGGTGTTACACATTACCACCGAGCCGATTGGACGTGTTTTATAATATACCAGAATATTCTGATGACACACCTAATAGTTTCGAGATTATTAATAAAGATATCACATCACATAAGTTATAAGTGTCATTTATCATCTACATATATAAAACGATTGAGAAATCAATCAAATAATAAAAGGTTATTGTTAGTCGACTTTCCAATGAAGCTGATGTTTCCTGTTGTTGTTAACATCAAAATCAAAATTACGATCTTCTGAAAAATGGAGTCATGTTTGGGTTAACTTATACCAACCTAATGAAGCATCAACGTCTTTTCATGAATGTGTTGAGATAGGTCCTGTTTAGCACGAGTTGGATGATTAAATACATAAATGGAACTTTTTTCCTGGTTCAAAAAAACTAAAACTGTTTCCGAATTATTTTAAATATTGTAAAAAATCATAAGAAATTTAACTAAAATGTTCGTGGTCTGCGTACAAAACTGCACAATTTAAAATTAAATATTCCTTTATTTTATGTTTTTTTTTTATTTCAAATGAGACTTGGCTTGGTGATGACATTTTTAATGCTGAATTAGGTTTTGATAACTATAACGTTTATCGCACGACACACACTGATAGGAGCATATACTTAATGATTATCACACGTAGTAGAGGTGGTGGTGTTGCCGTTAAAATTATCAATATCCAGACTAATAGGAGATATTGAAAGATACTCTTCACCATTAACGTCAAATCAAAATATATTTTAGGAGGTGTTATACCGTCGTATCACACACGAATACAATACAATGGTTATTATCGAACGTTGATATCGTTGATAGTGTTGATACACGATTAATATTATCTGGGGACTATAATTCTGCAACGGGCGCTAAATTATTTAACAATGAATTTGGGCTTAAATACAGTGGTGTTCGATCGCAAAAGGCCAATATAACATATGACAGTTTTTATTCACTTAACTTATATTGAATTAATCATTAATGCCTGTACAGTTGTACGAATGAATTTGATTCTACTTTTGATTTAATTTTTACCATCACTGACAAAGATTTGACTGTTGATGCTTCTAATCACGACCACAATTTAGTAGGTACCTATTGACGGTTATCGCCCAGCTCTTCGGCTAAATTTGAATATTAAATTCCATAATATTCACAATTGTTCTCCTTTGTACTTCAACTAGTACAAATTATGCAGTCGTACTAATGATAACGCCTTCAATAAATATCTTGATAGTATTGATTGGGCCATTACGTATAATTGCGATTATGTTAATGTTGCCATTAATCATTTTTATGACTCAATTAAAGAAGGTTAGGTTCATTTCTTTTTTGGTTTTCAATATAACTGCACGATTTAATTTTCAAAAAAAAGTAAGTCCCATAAGCTTTATAAATGAACTAATAAACCTATTATTACTATGAAACATTTTCTAAAATAAGAGCTAGTTGTTTATTATTATCGAAACAATGGTATACTAATTATCTGTTTGAGATCTAATCAAACTCTATAAATAACCCAGAAGACTTTTGGAAATTTGATAAAGATAAAAATAAAATAACTGTTTACCAAATAACGTGTGTCTATTTAAATGGTCATTACTCTGATGATTTAGATATAATTCAAATAAATTTATATCTGCTTTTGCTTCTGTTTCTTCTTCTCGTCATCTCCATTTAATTTATTACCACATGTTATACCAGTTAATGGGAATATAGTTGATTTATTCTCCTGCTATCAATATCCGAAGTGTTTGAAAGATTTTCCCTATTGAAATCTGATATAACAAATGGATCAGATTCAGTTCCACCGACACTGATAATATAACAAATAAATTTATAAAAAAAAACAAACCTTTGGCACAGGCCACCATTTCGATGTTTTTCGTGTGCCTAATATTCTGTTATCACTTACTTACTTATTTTATCTTTGACTCGAGCAACGCCGGGTGGAACATAAATATATATAATATATATATATATTAGTATTTAGTTTTATTTTTTAGCTGATATAGAACATCATATATATTCTATAGATATCAGTTCTACCGTTTATGTGCATTATTATATTGTACTTTTATAATTTTTAAGTAAAACATTTGACTTTGGGCGTATATTTAATTTTAATACGAACAGTAGTATTGTATTTGTATAGTAATATATCTTTTTATGACTTTTACTCTCAGAATTAAATTATAATATTTATACCGGCTTGATTAAAATAATAGCTCGATGTGGTTTTAAAGGATTTTATAAATGTAACTTTCAATATTTGTTTGCGCCTGGTGTTATCAATTCAATGTAATTTGTGGGTACTTATACTGATAATTATCTTGTGTCACAAAATAAATAAATTGATAATACACATATACAATATTACACCTCATTGTTGTGTTTTTTTTTTGTTCCAATTAATCAATCTTGTTCGTATAATAGTCGTGTTGTGTTTAAGAAGTATAACATTTAAGCTCTTAACAAGTTGTTATAAATATTTTTAATTACATTTGATTACAGGAATTCCTCGTTGAAGTTTTTAGATTTCACCTTAATAGTAGTAGGTACGCAAAAATTAATTTACAAATATTATTATTGGCCGATCAACTGTTTTGGAATGTAATTGCAAATGTTTCCAAGACTTAATTTTGAATTATTCACCGTCGCGTCGTTCCGGTATTCAGTATGAAGCTAATTATTTTTTCTCCGAGATGGTGTATATACATAATACATGTATACAAACACAGCAGGGGAAGTAGAAAATTGAACATTTTAATTAAATATCTTTTGAAACTTTTTCAAAGACAATTTGTTATTTGTTGATCGAGAATAACGTAAAAAAATTACCTACCGTCATGAAAAAAAATAAAACTTTTCCGAGTATTCTAAACGTATATTTTTATTTTACACAAATCGTGTACAACAAAATATCATCGCGAGAAAGGTTAATCAAACGTTCGAACAGACTTCGATTAAAATATGTAAACAACATTTTAACATAAATTAATTTCACTGTGCTGCAGTAATTCATGTTTTGTAGTTTATCGTTTACCGTCGCCGTTAGATTGTTCCCGAAGCATAAGCGAATAGAATAATTTGATCAGCTTAGGTGTGTAAAGGATGAGGGTAAATAGTCATGAAATTTCAATTATACGCCGTATAATTATATAACGAAATTAATAACCCACGTGTTTCAGTCGAATACACACAATATATTTATTATTTATGTACGGCATAGACTCTCTTATAATATTGTTTTTATATATTTTCCCTTATAACACGATATTATTCAATATCTACTGAATGTAATATCTACATCTACATTAATATTACAAAGAGAAAAGATTTGATTGTTTGTTTGTATTGAATAAGTTCCGAAACTTCTGAACCGATTTAAATGAAATCTGGTACATAGATAGTTTAGACACCAAGAATGGACATAGGCTACTTTTTAATATTAAAAAAAGGGCTGAAAGGGGTATGGAAATAGGGGATATTGTAACACCGTACCCGCACGGCGTCGCCCTCAACGTCGGTGTCGGCGGTGACACGGAAGGGGAAGTTTGGGCGGCCAGATATGGTTAGGGTATGGTTAGGGTATGGTCCAGGTATGGATTTGGTCTTATATAATCCAATAGGCCAGGGGTCTTCAACCTTTTAAGGCGGTGGGCCACCCGTTATTATTTTTAAATCTCGCGGACCGTACACAGTAAAGTTATATGATATAATAACCCAAAAATAAAATACTCATTAATACATAGAAAAAAATACACGCTAAAATTGAAATGTATTCGCGGGCCACAAATAAAGACATGGAGGGCCGTATGTGGACAATAGGCAATTGTTATTTATTAACTGTTCACGATTATTAGATCTCGGTGTAGGTAGTATTTCGAAAAACATTCATCGTTAAGTTTTCACTTTCGCGACGTTCTTGGTATGTAATAATATGTACCTATCTAAACATTTTTTATAAGATAGGTACACGAAAAATGTCCTTGTCAGAAACATACTTACACCGCAAAGTGTTTATAATAATGATATCATCAAGCCGGTCGCTGTGGCACGCAGTGCTCTGCATTCGAACGGGACTGCACGCCGTACGATTTACGTATACACGGGACGATTACGTATTGTGTTACATATTATTATAGAACATAAAACAAAGTAATCTAATACGGCAGGACCGCTTTTATACGTATATAAGCCATTTTGAGGGGGACCGACGAGGCGTGCGTGGGGGGGGGGCGAAAGGGATTCGGTGCGAAGGTGGTTGGAAAACGCGAAGGGCAATACAACTGCGTACGGTGTGCACGACCCAAATTGTTCGCGAAATTCGCTGCGTAGACGCGAGGAAGAAGAATCGGCGAGGGGTATTTAATTAGCACACGAAAAGCATTTCGCTTGTGGTATTGCGGAAAATGATTACTCGGCGTGTTTAAAAAATAACGAGACGAGAGTTCAAAAAGAGAAAAAACAAATAGGCACTCGAGAATAATATTTATCATGAGTATATTATTCAAAATAGGTATCTTGAGACTTAATAATACAACACACTTGCCGCCGTGTACGTTTTTCTTTTAATGTATGTTTGAATGTACATATTATTTTTTTTAATTCGTTCACTACTGCAGTTATCTCGTTCAGAAGGGTGGTCGTGTTTTATTTTACTTTTGATATACTGCTGCAGCATATTTCCAAGGCGCGGTATTTTAATATACCGTTGTCTCTCGAGTTTTCCCTCGTACAATAATAATACATACAAATTAATTTCAAAACATACATTAGCATTGCCTACAAGACGTTGTAACCTTTAACATATTTTAAACTAATAGTATATTATGTTGCATACTCATACTCGCCTTGCTCATTTTTTTCGTAACGGAATGACTATTTCGGTGCACTTTAGTTGCGTCCTGCAGTAAGAAAACACAAATTGCGTCCCACTAAATTGGTTAGGTATAGTAGATCGATAATTTCGTTAGTTTTAAACAACGAGAAAATTGTAATACCTACATTATTAATTATTAAAATAAAAACAAACTAGATTTTTAATTAGTTATTAATAGGATCACAAAAATTTGACGTACTTACATTAACATTATCAATTAGGTATATGTACAGAATTATAGTCATTTGGTGCAGATTCTGTGTATATATGTATGAAAAGTAAAAGTAAAGTACTGTTACAAAAGAAATGTTTAAGGTAACCGTTGTAAAATATTTATAACGTTTTATAGATCATCAACTAGACTTAAAATTAAAAAGTAGATCACCTGCTACACGAATGTTCTAATAAATTAATAAACATATTAATATATTATATATATTATCAATTACTAAACTCAACTATACATAGAGTAAAACCTCTTTATAAAGTTATAACGGACCTCCTTAAAGACTGAAATCTTCTTACAAAGGAAATAACAGTCCCTTAAATAACCAAGCGATTCCGTTTTAAGGAGATTTTACTGTGTGTATAAAACAATTGCAATGTTTTTCTTTGATTTACAAAAAAGTTGAAGGTATTTGTAATACAATATAATACTGCAATGTCATTAATTTCGTAAATGTTAAAAGACAGATATACAGGGTTCATTGTAAATAATTAGCAATTAAATAACATATTTTAATAATATTATTATTATTTAAATTAATTATTTTTGCAAAGGATCATTTTTAATAACTTTTTTTTGTGTTTTTAATTATCACATTTTAATTTAATAATGGTGTATTTTTTTAATGTAGAGTTTTTAATTTTTTATAGTTGTTCAATATTTTAATTATAACAGTTACTACATAGTACGTTCCTTTTGGAAGACGTACCCTTTTCTTAGGTAACTATGCTATTGATTATTAATTTAAAATTATTATTTAATAACGTAATCAAAAGTTTTAAATAAATATTAATAGTTAATAAAGTATTAATTACTAAACAAAACTTTTGCGAAAAGGGGAAAATGAATTATTAATTGATTTGTTGACGTAATCGAAAGCTTTATAATTGTTCATATTACAATTATTATTAATTTTAGTTTGTTTTATACAAATATGAAATAATAACGGTAGACATGAATATATGACCAACTATTTGAAGTGCGCAATATCATCATCAGTTTTTAATTAAATAGTAATATTTTCTTGCTTTTTTAAAATAATTTAAATACATTATTTTAGAATAAACAGACAGGATTTTTTTCCACCAATATTTACTTTTATTATACTGATTATTTATTTTACTCCTGGACAGCCCGGCGATGATAATATAGTTGACGGTTGATAATATCATATTATATTAATTTATATAAATATAAAAAATGTCCTTAGGGATCATTTTATAATAATTTATCAGTATATTTGAATTACCCAGTGGATTAAAATGTATTTTTTATACGATTTCATTTTTTTATCGACTCGTGTCCAGCCCATTTCGGGCGATCCGAAGGTGAAAAAAATAAACGTTAGTTCCTTATGAAAAGTATGAATGTCTATAGTTTTCTTTTTAAAAATAAATAACATATTTACTAGGATAATGTTTTACGATTTTCCAATTTTCCAACCCTACAGGATGGCAGGGATGAGACGATTCGTGAGGGACATGCGGTTTTACGTCCGATGATTATAATACGACTCGTGTATGTGGACCGCGGAAAGGCGATAGGAAAAAAAATTTTTTAATTATTATCGCAATGCGTATACAACGCGATGACCGCGATCGCCGGGAAATCCAAGAGTGCAGCTGTGTATCTCTCTATAGCAGTCGGCGCGTATTACCTGGTGCAGGACGTAATCGAAACGTTCCGCGTGTGTCTATGTACGGAACGTTATAGCAGCGTATCGGAGCAGAGATCGCCGCCGAAAGGGGGAGAGAAAAAAAAAGCCGAAAATTCTTTTCCTGCGGGTGACACCCGCCTCCCGGCCCCCGAATCAATCAAAACGGGAAGAGTTGTGCTTGTGCAGGTACAGGACGACGCAATGCGGTCCTGCGTACAACCAAGGGGGAAAAACGCACAGCAACGTCACCTCAGTCCGAGTGTCAGTCGTTAGCCGTCGCTCGTATCGCACCACAAACCACAAGTTCAGCGCCGCAACACGCATTCTGCTACTGCCGTGGAAACAGTGACGACGAGATATTATTTTGTAATTTTTTCGTTCCATCTCGCTCGTTTTTTTTTTTTTTTATTCGTTCGACGTCGTTGTTATACACACTTTTCACGTTCGTCGACCGAATGAACGTCGCGGGTTTTTTTTTCCAAATGATTTAAATTAGGCCAGTGGTTGGTCGAACGTTTATACCACGCCGATTTGTAGTTTGATGATCGAATTCACTGGGAATTTGAAAATCTGGTAAGAGAGCCTACAAAGTATTAGTATATATAAAATATTAAAATATATATGTATGTTAAGACAATAATATTGTAGAGACAGCGTAATTATTATGTATAGTGCGACGAAGGAATTATAGACGAAAGATTATAATACAGTCACGTAACACGTTTGATAAAATAAAACAATAATATCGGTTTTTAGAGTCTGAGCATAATTAATATCTTAGAATTCGTCGGGCCGAATAGACTGCAGGATAATGGTTGACTTACGACAAAACTATTAATGTTATACGATTTCTCGAATAATCAGCATTTGCCTATCTTTAAGTATAGTTGAAGTGTAATCGTTTAAAACGATATTATCAGTAAGTGCTCTGTTGAAGTTTTACTCTATAATATTATTATTATCTTTGAACTATAAGTATGCTTTATATTATAGAAAACGGATTGCTCGTGTGCTCAAAAAACGTGATTCGTAAATTAAAAATATTATGTAATATTATATAATTAAAGGCGAATTTGTTTAGTTAAAACAATCTACCAGCGCGATTTAATTAACCGACTAAACGAAACACTCGTTTATTATACATTAAGACTCAAGAGATATGAGATATAATATTATAGTAGTAATTATTGTATTTATATTTAGGAACAAATAATATTGTAATTTAGACGAGAAGACAAGCGGCGAGTTGTTCAAAATGACTCGAAACAGTCGAAAATGGGAATTTATTAGTTGTTTTAGATTGATCTAGAATATAGTAGTAAGCACATATAGTAAAGTATATCCGTTTTTATAAATTCAAAATTATTTTAATACACAAATAAATATATTTTAACGAATTTCCGTGGATTGAGTACCATTGTAATTTGAAGCTGGTCTTGTTTTTTTTTTTACTTAGAATATTAATGACTTCATATACATACAATAAGTATTATTAATAAATAAAATGTGTATTATCGATTTCTATGAACAAAATAAAAAAATAATTCTAAAGTTTAAAATTACTATGAATATTTATATAATATTATCATTATTTTATTATTTTACGTCTAATTTTCTTTAAAATTGATCGATTGGTGGATGATGCGTCGTCGTTACTTTGTACTAGTCTTAAGATTTTTATACTCTATACAATAAAAACTTAACATCATAATATAACAATAGCTAACGCCTAACTGTATATAAGTTTATAAACTTTGAACATTTGAATGTTTAGTAAATAAACACAATTATTATACAATAAACGGAATGACATATTATTTTATGCACGGCCGTGTCTTATTAAGCATATAACACAAACAATTGTATTATAATTTCAAATGTTAATTGTTTTTATTAAAAATGCCCGGGAGAGCAAAGGCTCCTCCATTAGCGATCGCAACTCTGCGTCTGCACCCTTACCAGTTTAGAAAGTCCTCCGCAGGACAGTACTACTATCGACTGATCGAAAATAATATCAAATCAATATTATTTGATTAGAACTCATTTTCGACTAAACGTTATGTTATGATTTTTTGATATCAGGAAAGTTAATAATATTTTACATCGTATAAGTTCGATATTAAAGTTAAAAAAAAATGAAATAAAAACCTATTTGAAATGTGATATAATAATAAATAGGCTGGTCGCTCGGTATTTCCGCGAAATGTATCTTTAATCTTCCAATTCACAAATACATAAAGTGTTTATTAACTGATCAGTGTTACTGTGTGAAAGAAAGGCAATTTCAGTCAGACCAATACTGCGATAACTAATCAGCATCTGGAGTTTTTACGATAAAAGTATTGGATTTCGAAATGTAAAATCATCACAGACCTTAATTACACCAGATGTCCTTAGTTTTTAAATCGAGTTGTATCATCACACCGACTATAAAAATCTAAACAAATCAATACATAAATCATACGAACAAAATTTTTGATTTTCGAACAGAATTTTACATACAAATTTAATAATACAATAGTAATATGATTGTCATTTTGCCGTTTTAACGCTGTGCCGTGCAGCTCACCTAATTCGATTTCTCGTGATGTTTGAAAATAATATAAGCTCTATGACGCCACCATAATCGAATCAACTCACTGTTAGGCGTAAAAAATATTATCGTCGGGCAACACAAAGAGAATTGGTAACGATTTAATAATTATACAATATTTAAAAGTACAATAAACCGTTGGAAAAATGTTTGTAGTGGCGATTTCGTAGTTCCGACACACAACAGCGGGGTCGTATAAAATATGTAACCTCTGCGCAAATCATGTACCTACCTACCTACCTACCACCTATACAGGCGGGTCAGGTCAGGTCAGGCATAATAAACTCGTGAACAAATAACGCGAAAATAAAATTACGACACGACTTCTGCTGCAGCGTTCGGCAAACATTTCGGGAAGACGTTTCGTTTATCTCGTTTTGAAAAAAAACAATCTCGCTCGCTTCCGACGCACTATTGGAACGGACACGGGTCGCGGACTCCGCGATATATGTAGAATATATTAATAAAATATGTTATTATTTATCGCGCTTTACGTATATTATGCCCGCCGCGAAGGTACGAAGCGAAGATTTCGTCTTGGAAAACTTCCGTTTGTTCAGGGCACCGGATCGGTTATAGTCTCGGCCCTTCGAGAAACATTTTTCAATCGACGACCCGTAATTATTTGCCATAGTGGCGCCTCATACTAATAAATAAAATTGACCTCATCACGTATTTTGTTAACGAAATAGGAAATAAGGCACATTGTTTAATGTTACGTAGAGTATTCGAGTCCTACCATAGTCCAACATTTTAGCGGCCCTTCGAGATTCTCTCGAACGCTCGACCCGGCTTATTCGTGTTTGTCAAAATATACTCATCCGGCATGACACCTATTACAGCAGGTGGTACTATAATTATACACGCAGAGGCGAAAACTCGTCGTCGTCCCGACAGACGGTTCGAAATGTTATCGAATCAAGCAATTTGTAAGTATGACTACGAGTAAACGACGCGCGTATGTCACCCCGTCGAGGAGGAGAATAATATGCTATTAGTCGTCGTCAGTCGATGAGCGAGTATATTATTAATAAACGTCACGCGGGCCGGGTACCCTTACCTACCATCACATCCATTATCGAATATTATATTATTATGCCGTACGATAATAATAATAATACTATTATACTCGAAAAGCCGGGACAGACATCGAAATATAATAATATAATAACATTATAATATTATATTATTATTTTAAATTATTATAAGAATACATTATTACAATAACGCACAAACGTTCGAAACGCTTGTCTGCAAATAATATTATTACGATACGATACACCGAATAATAATAATTATATAATAATATATTGCACCCACACAATTCAATAACACGAAATCCATATTATTATTATTATTGTGTACGAGTTTGCTGTATAATAATAATTTAGATAATGAGATTGTTTAACAATATCATAGCTCGTACGTATATATGTGACATATTGTGTGCCAACGTATCGACAGACTATACGGCGAAGGTATATTATTATTATTGGTGGCCAGTGCGCATTTATGTAATACGTACACATCAAGGCGCATATTATAATATTGATATAATATTATATATAATACCCATCGGGACGATTTACCAAGAACCCTCCCACCACTTTTCTCTTTAATAGCGAATTCAAATATTCTGATTCCCGGAATTTTTAGTCGATACAGAGTATAAAATTAATTACTGAAATGTTCAAATCATCATAATATCCCACGCATGATATTATATTCTTCCAAACCCATTATCGTGGACCTACTCTGTCCCGTGTACACAAAGTTAAATCACTCAAAAACTATTAGTTCGAGTTTTGATTTTGATGCGTTAAAATTTTCTCTAAATAATTTACATTTAAAAAGGAGGTTCTCGTTTGAAAAACAGATGTTTATATCTCCACAGGACCTTATTCTTGCGTATAGTACTGCAAACAAATATCAATAATTTGAAAATACGCGGTCCTTCGGTGTTATAATATAAAAATTCGATTTTGAACTACTGAAGAACAAAAGGGAGTAAGCATGTTTGGCGAATCGTCCTGTATATAAACCATAAAATAATATATGGCGTGTGTCTCGGCGACTCGTACGCGTGTATAAAATATGTGTGTAACACTATACAAACTTATTTTATATTTGTGTCGTGGTGTATAGATAAGAAACTCGTCTCGAAAGTCGATAATCACTGTCTTCCATTAGCCGAATCAATAATTGGCTTTGTTCAATACGGGTACGACTATACCTCGCAGTTGTATAATATAGTATAATATTATAATAATATGCTTGAAAAACGAACGATAAGTAAGCAATAATAATATTAAATATATATATTGCAGTATGAAGAGCCTTTAACCTATATGGCTATATACCTAGTAGACCCCCGTGAGTCGTGACCGATATACATAATATATATATATTTGTATACCTATACAGAATGTACACTATATACTATGTAGTTATAAACTTATAACTGTTATTAAAAGCACGTCTTAAAAATAACTACACTGTTGTATTATTTTGTGTGTACTCGACACGACGAATGAGAATAAGTAAGAATAAGAATATAAGTACCTATATGAGCTATACGTCTAAAACATAAATAGGTAATATTCAGTGATTTACATAATATCTTCCACCCTCGGCGAAGGCTTTGTTTAGTGTTGTTCTAATTATATTACTGTTCCTAAATAGATAGATACCTAATAATAATCATTGTTGATATATTTTGTGCAGGAATACATAATATAGTTAAAAGTTAAATATTTACAATTTTTCCTCGATTTCGGAGCTTCAAAATCAGTAGTACAGTATATATCCAATCCATGTCTTGTAGTAAGCAGTGAGACACGAAAGCTAGCGGTGATAGGTATTATCTTATCATTTTAAAAAGATGTTCATAGATAGAGTTATTTTCTCTTTTTAATAATGAAAAAAGATATTACCCTTCTAGCTTTAGAACATATTATGGTATGGAAATATAAAGTTAATCAAAACGTTTGGAAACGAACAGCAACCTCCATTTTGATTGGTTAATGCTTTGATAAACATAGGTACTGTTCATCGATAATTTTGAAATATTGTTCAACTGTGGTTTTTTAACAGAATAATTTCGTTTTCAAGATGATATATTCTTTCCAAACCTTCACTGTGCTTTTTTCCCCCTTCTTACGTGTAAGCGGTTTGGTCGTCTTTTTCTCAGATACAAAAACCGCCAAGAATCGTATTAATTTCTGTAATTTTCCCCCTTCTATTGCGCAGCACTGCAGCAGGATATTATAAACATTTAGGTACATTTCGGGGGGTCAGGTCGTTTTATAGCAGAGTAGACCGCCGCGGCGTCCGACTGTGATATTCGCGGCATGGCAGTGGTCAATGCGTCCAACGGGGTGTGCGAGTGGTGGAAATAAGGGAGTTTTAATACTCGGACACGGTATATAAAAGTAAAAGTAAAAAAATCGTCATACCTATATAATATACACTACCTATATTATATACTTTCACGTAGCCGAAAATATTTTAATTTCGAGTAAACCGGCGGGGCGGCGGTGGCACCCGGTAAATTTTAATGACAAAAGTTCATTGTTCCACACTATCGGAGTGTGTGTGTTTTTTCTTATTTTTTTTTTATCGGTTGATGGCACGCACTCGACTAGTGGTTGTCAGCGCATATCAGGTGCAGCAGGTTAACCCGTCAGGCCGGCATATTATGATAATAATAATATTATAACAGTACCTCGTACCTGCCTATATTATGTAATTATACTTTTTTTTCCGTTTGGTCCGCGCGTTAATCAGTGAGACGATTTTCCCGGTGGGGCCCGGATAATAATATTATATTCGTTCGCCACACACACGATAATATAATAATACGTACAAATAATCACGATAATACACGACAATAAAATAATATACGCTGCACACAGAGCGAGCGAATTATTATCGTGAGGATAATATGTTATTTGGAAGCGTGCGCGAGGAGTGAAATGCCTCGGCGGCGGCGGCGGACGGAACAACAAAAGCAATTAAATCGGTTTTCTTTTCGGGTGCAGCAGCACTCGAGGCGATGTCAAGAGAGAGAGAGAGAGAGAGAGAGAGAGCTTGGTGCGAGTAACTAGGCAGATCGGCCTGCGAGCTTTATATACATATACCCGACTACTTATATACTGCATTATACCTACATATATATGTATGTACGCGAGAGACGAGAGGCGCAGACAAAACAATATGTATAAAAAGGCTTGAAACGAGCAAGTGGAGGAACGTGGTTATACGATTTAAAATAAATTACCGTATATATATATAATATATATATATACAGCAGCGAGTGTGTTGTTCATAATAATATATACTGTAGCCGTGTGTGTGTGTGTGTGTTTTTGCGACCGATATACGCGTATCCGTGTATGTGTTTCTCGCGAAATAACGAACTAATTATTACTGTTCGAAATAATAATAATAATAATAACATAAAAGGCTACACGATTTATAATAATAATATATACGACGTATAGTAATGAACGTCTGCGCCGCCGTACGCGCAACAATACGGCGAATCGTAACGATATTTTAATGCTCTTGTTCAAATAATATATTATATTATATACCCGAGGACATATTATTATTGTTATTATTGCAGATATAGGTTAGGTAACCTAACCTAACCTATAGTGTGCACTGTGCAGGGCTATGGTGATAAAATATTTAATTGCGTCATTTGTCCAGATACCTTGTCATGACACTGCATCTATATACACTATAGAATCAAATTTCGACCCCCCTCCCCCTATCGTTTGGTCTTTTAGTGCCGGTGCTAAACTACTGATGCAGATGGCAGGTATTAATTAATATTATATTATGGGTACGCGGGACGAAGGTGAAATAAAATTTCCCGCAGCGCGTTTCGTTTTTACATTTCCCGACGCGCGATTTCCCAAATACTGCAGCTGATACTCCGCCGTTTTTCAGTGAACGCGACATAATAATGTATTGTGGAAAATATTCATTTTGTGTTATTATAGGTTGACGCTCGCGTTTTCACATCGCCGCCGCCGCCGTTTATTCTATTCAAAAATATAATATAGGTATAGGAG
This sequence comes from Neotoxoptera formosana, assembly GCA_022818045.1. Taxonomy (NCBI): domain Eukaryota; kingdom Metazoa; phylum Arthropoda; class Insecta; order Hemiptera; family Aphididae; genus Neotoxoptera; species Neotoxoptera formosana. The sequence goes on along the minus strand of CM040631.1, from coordinate 32,420,999 downwards.
CCATAATTGATTTTGAAAGATTTTCCGAAGAACTTTTTACCCGATTGGTGAGCGTGATTGTGCGTGAACAACGTCGATAGATCTCATATCATATCGTCCTTATCGGATGTGCCGCGCCAAAAATGTCTTGTAGATATTATATAATATCATTCATACGTTCGTTTATGCGATATAATACTAACGGTGGCGGGCGGTGGTGGTGACGGTGGCGGTCGTAGGTTTTTTGATGTCATCGTCACTATATAAAGCAAAAGCATCTTCTTTACACAATGGTACCGTTTTTTATTAATATATATATATATATATTTTTTTATATTCGGTACGTTTTCTTTTGAGCAAAAAAATCGCGTAGCCCATTAAAAAAATATCTTTTTGCAGATCGCAAAGACGTCGACGGTTCTTCGGCGTGACGGCTGAAAAACTCGAGATAATTAGAGTGTCGTCTCGAAAACGACACGGCAAAGAGGTGGTGGTGGTAACGGTGGAGGTGGTGATTGTATATATACGCGTATAAATAGTGGTAAGACGGGACGGGACGCCAAAAATGAACGTTTTAATGCGAACAAGACGACACGGGGTGATTATATATATATACGAGGGTGTGTGTGTGTGTGTGGGAAACATGCCGTCGCAATTGATTCGGAATTTTTCCACCCCTTCAAAGCAGGAAAACTCACGGTCCTGCAGCCGCCGCCATCAGTCGCCTCCGCCGCCGCCGTGTACGCGCGTCTGCACGATTCGAACCGATTAAACCGAACGTTTCCGTATAATTTCCCGGCCCGCGGAGGAAAACAATGGCGCCACGACGTCAACCTGCTTCCACCGCGTTCACGCCTCGGCGGACTTGACGATTTCGTCTCGGTATAGTAATAGTAATGATAATAATAATAATAATTTCCGTCCGCAATTAAAACGCTGTCGCCGCGGCGGCGGCATCGACGGCGGTCACTCCCGCGAAGCACAAACACGCCGAGCGACGTTGTTGTTGTTGTTGTTGTTGTCATTATAAAAAGAAAACAACGTGACGGCAAACCGCGGGGATGGTTCGACGCTAGAGGTCTGAGAAGAACGAAGAGCGCGGGGTTTTTGGGCATCGGGGGTGCGTGCGTGGGGGGGTAGCTGGGCTGTGGGGTCGAGGAGAGGGTTTGGCAGGGGGCGCGCTGTCGGAGTGGTCTCGAGAATCGGTGAGGTGGGCACGACCGTGGCGGGGGCGGGGCCGGGGACGGGGGGGTCGGCGGCGACTGACGGAGAGAGAGAGACAGAGAAAGAGACAGCGAGAAGGAGGGAGAGAGAGAGAGAGAGAGGGAGGGAGGGAGGGAGAGAGAGAGGAAGATATTGATTTTCCCCCCGGATACGAGTACCGAGTCATTTTGATGAGATTTTTCTTTGCTCTCTCGGACCTCATACATTTGCCCGCAAAATGAAAATGTTGTGTATACAAACGAGATTTCGCTCGCGGTCGACCATGTACATTATACAAACGTTGTACGAGGCGCATAATATACAATTATATATGACGTTATAACGCTGCGTGATATTATAATATTACGCGTGTGCATGCAGGACGAACGCAAAGGGCTACTAAACGGCGGCTCCTTGCCTTTGATTAATATAATATGGGCAGGTTTAAAAGGCGCGGAGGGCGATCCGTCGATATGCCGCTGTCACTGATTGCGATGACGAAGACGTTTTCATAATAATTTGCAATTCCAAACGCGGAAACTGCAAGAGTTGTGTTGGCTCGCGAAAATCGTTTCGGTCGATTAAAAATCACTTTGAGTCCGCCGCCGTGCACATAACTGCACTAACGCAGCCGCCGCGATCGTCTCTGCGGGATTTGTCCGCCCCTATAAAATATGATATTAATATATTATATTATGAAATCAGGTTTAGGTACGATATTAATATATTATAATATATTAATTTAAAACAACAATAATAATATTAATAATAAGTAATAACGCAATATATACGCTGCGGATATATTATATTATTATAGTTTGCGACATAGTTTTCGAATTATCATGTACCGCGGCGCGTTAACATTGTTCGTCGTTTCCGAAAGCGATTGTGCGATTTTAATATGGCGCGCATTCCACAAAATCATCAAAATAATAACATTCTCCAACTTTCTGGGGGGGGGGGTCTTGATAAAGTCGATAAATTCTCGTAAATTGAATTGGGTTGTTACTACCCTACTACACGCGCACACACACACACACACACATACATATATACAGTATACACGCTGTCATTAGATTAATTCCGTACGAAATTACTGCTCCTTATATAGATTAATGCGTCCCATCGAGTCTCGCGATACGACGATATTATACCTATTATTTGTCATGTATCGCGGGCGAGTCGTCGTCATTACGGGTACCTATACTACGCGTGTTTTATGGGCCGTCGTTTATTATACGGGAAACCACTTTCGTTATATTTTGTCGTTGCGATTTGTAACGCTCACTCGGCGTCTTTCGCAACCCAAATCGAACGACTGCGCGGAGCTTATAATATATTGTTTTTAATTGATTGTCCGGACTATATTTAAAAGCTATACACTGTCGACACGGGAGTGTAGTATATTATACGGGATGTCGACACGATGATTAAAATAAAAAATGATCGGCGTATCGATTGCCTGCGCGTTTCGTAGAGGTAAATTAATTTCGATTGAAATAAAAAAACGGCATTCTGTTTGAATCGCTGCAGAGCGCCGTGCTCAACAATTTTTCAGCGAATGCATTTTTATCGACCAAATTCAAAACGCAAAACCCTTCGAGTTAGTCGTTAGTGCGATAAATATAAATATTATTTTGTCGGTAGTCGGTATTGATTTTAATAAACAACACAAATCTAGGTATTTCGACTCTGTAATAATGATGAAACAATTCACAATAATCGTCTTTTTACAATTTTAAAATCAATAAATAATAATTATTGCCTACGTACAATATTATGATGGGTGTGCACGAAATTCTTGTTAAAAAATGTATTAATAATTACATTTTTTAATTAAAAACATGGAATCTCAAATATTGTTTTTAATTTAATTAAAAATTTTTCTGTATTAAAAACATGGAATATTATAGATGTTATAAATATTATATTTTGAGAGCGAGTGTGTGAGTATAAGTATTTAAAAATTGTACATTTTGAGAAAAGTTTATATACATAACTAATAATAAATAATAATAACACGAACGTACAACTACTAGGTATATGAACATTTTTTTTAAACGGTGTTATAAATATTCTAAATTTTTGTTTTGTTATTTCATTACATAAAAAAAAAAACAGACAATATTAATAACTGGATGTCATGAATACCTTGAAATATTACTAAATTTGTTGGAATAATATAAAAAAAAAATGTTAACTGTTTAAATAAAAATAATTAAACCTAAATTCCGGAAATGTTACTTATATATACTAATAAAAAAATATTAAAATAAATGAAGTTATACAGTTTTTTATTTTTATAATCACAATAATAATAATATCATACCATTAAGGCTGTTTGATTGTTTTCATTTAAATTTTGAACCAACTAAAAAAGTTGGATGTTTTAATGGGCGTTTAATTCCAAAATAAAAACGTTTATATAATCCTGAAATAAATGATTCAAGTATCAACTAACTGTAGAATCTATGATACATTATAATTGATTATTGTTTATCAGTTTTTGATCCCGAGCGAACCAATAAACGTATATAATATTGAGGTTGGATTCTGGACGGTAAATTGGATCTGGTTTGTTCGTTGAGGGACGAAGAGAAAAAATTCATAGTAATTTTCTATAAAATCGGTAAAAACTAAGAAAAAAAAGATAGAATCCTTTAATATTTACGCAACAACAATTTTTGACAAAATCGATTTTGTTTTTGTGTTGTAATTAAAAAAGACTTTCGCCAAATATTTATATTAGCGTTTTCAATATATGTAATATTATATTCGAAATATTTTGGCTCTTCTTGAGCTATTTATATAGATATTGGATATTTTTGACTTTGTTTTTTTCTGATTTATTGATACAATTTTTGTTTCTCGGACAAAAAAACCAGAAAATGTAATAAGTACAATGTTCCTTGTAAGATTTTTCTGTACCAATTTAAAAACATTTAAAATACATAGGTACAATATTTTTTATGTGCGTTTGAAGTTTAAAATTCACTTAGATATATAAATAGAAATACTGTACCGTAAAATATTCTCAGAAATAAGTAAGGCTCTCAGCCGAAAATCGTACTCGTAAATAAGAGTTATTATTGAATTAATATTTAAAACATAATATACATAATTAGGTATACACTGAACCGCTCAACGGGAATATGATGTGCACAACTATACAGCAGAGCGAGTTCTCGGGTTCGTCATCATATTGTGTTTGTCGTCTCCGTACATTACAAACGTATATGACATAGCGAATGCTCGTTCACTATAGATGCAATCGTGTGCTGTTTGTTTTGATATTGGTAGAGCGAATAAATATAGTGAAAGTACTTAAAAGTAAGATGATAGAATATGAAATATGATCCGTGCTTAAGCGTCTGCTTTTTTCCGACATTTTAATTTTCAAGCGAGATATGGGCTGCAGGTACCTATGTAAAACGTCATAAATTAAAAATGTTCATATCTCGCTTAAAAATTAAAATATCGAAAAAAATCCGACGCTCAATCGCATAGCTGATTATATTGTTCTTACCTGAGACTTTGGTAATAGGTCACCATAATTCACTCTAATGTCTCGAAACCATCTACACACAGTCGGAACTATAATGAACGAAAATTTGCCATGCCAATAACGCTCGCGTAAGAAACCAAACTCGTATGTGTCCTCTTAAATTCCATATTATACAGTAGAACAGGGCGGTGGCCAACACAAATTATCTCGCGGGCCACTTTGGAAATACATTACGATCCTGCGGGCCACATATTTTTGTTTTTTTATTAAAATAGAAAAAATGTACAATCTGTATACAAATAATACATCCAGTAATTGTAATAATTTTTTTTTGTAAATGTTTGATAAATCTTGCGGGTCGCAAAACTTTCCAAGTTGGGCCGCGGGTTGGTCATCCCTGCAGTAGATCCCTAGTAGCACCTCGATTGTCCGAGGGAATGGGGGGAGGGGAGGGGTTCACACGGGCAGATTAATATCACCACGGTCAATCGAAAATTTTTATAATAATGCATTTTGTACTTAATTATAATTTGAAATACGAGTACATACAGTAATGTTATACACATCCATAATAGCATTATATATAACGAGTTATCACGGCTTAAAACATGAAGTCATCAGTCTTTGTTTTTTTGTATTGTACTCTCCCGTTACATATACATCGATGATAGTATTGTATGCTCGATTTTTGTGTCCATACGGTTTATTATAATGACGTTATACCACGATATCGATCTCTGCCTTGCGAATTCCGTAAAATAAAAATTATACCTAAAAGTTTGCGCTGCGGCCTACTCCGTCATTGTAACAGTGCTGCTGCTGTATTATATATATATATAAAATAATATCTCCGCAATGGCGTTGTTACATGAAGGTGCGCAGGCTGTATATATATCTGAATTATTATTTCAATAATTTTTCAGAATTTATCAGCGCATTCGGACTGGAAAACGAACCTCGACGGTTTCTTCCATTAGTCTTGTCGATGATCGATCGGTTCTCGCGCCATCACAATAATAATAATAACATATTATGCTGCAGATGTGTGCGCGTCGGGATACGCGCGTGCATTAAAATTTTTTATTTTGTTTTTGTTTGGACTCACTCCGAACGGTCTACACTTTTTCAGTACATAATAATAATAATAATAACATAATCCATCAATAACCCTGAATTTTCGTATGTAGATTTTCGATACCGTATCATATATTATAATATGACTAAACACACACAAAACGTGTATAATATTATTATCATCGTCGTAGATACGCTCGTGTATAACAATAGTAACGTGTGCAGCCGGCCGTCCTCGGCGGCGTCGCGGAACGCGGCACGCTGCGGCCCGGCGTCGCCGCCGTTGCACCCGCATTGCGGATAATAATATTTAGGCAAAGCGTATACAGTCGTTGCCTAACGCGGAGAAAATAAACACACACACGCGCGCGACCACCGCGCCTCCCCCGACCGGCGAAAGGCGAGGGCTGCGGCTCTTTAAATTTTCACCTTGAATATTTCGTACATTGCAGCAGCAGGTATTATACCTCCATCATATAATGTATCGTACGATTTCTCCTCCTCTCACCCCCCCCCCATTTTTTTTTTTAAAGAGTTTTGTGTTTTTTGACCCGTGACCCCGTTTTGTGTGTGCACTGCGCTCTGCTGTGTGCCTATATTTATATATATATATATATATATATATATACACAATCACGTAGCTCATGCAGCGTATACGTGTTTACGATATCCGTATTGCGCATATATATATATATATATATATATGGTTAGGTAGGTAGGTAGGTAGGTACTACCTACTCGTGCACATTTGCGTGCGTTTTACACTTAAACCGTATCGTTCGGGCGTGTGTACGGCTAGGCGATGGCACCGCGGGTTTACCCATATACCTATATACACTATACCTAATCAAAGTATATAATATACCGTATACCAGGTTTGTGTGTGTGTGTGTGTGTGGGTGGGTGCCCCGCACAAGTCGAAACGCCAAGACGAGGGCGCGCGCGAACGTGTCTTCCTTCCGGAACGCGCCGCGTGTGATATGATATAATACGTAATATTTTATAACAATAAGCTGAGGAATTGAAAGGGTCGAAGCTTGTACCTATATAGGCGGTTGACGAGCTGCAGGTCTGCAGGCGGCGTGCGAGGAGTGCTGTGAAAAAATGCATTTTAAGTCGTGCTTCGAAATTATTTCTAGCGTTTTATAATATTATATTGTGTACTGTACTCGTTTATTATTATTATTCATCGCGCGGCCTAATTGCCCTGTCAAGAGAAACGCTGGCACTGGCATGCTATCGACTAAAATCGGCTCGTGTGTATACTTATCGGACTTGAAGTATCTACCTATATAAACATTATATACACGATATGTACATGTATAATATATATACACATATTATGTACACTGCTGCAAGTGCAGGTATAATGCGAGTGTGTGTGTTTGTCATATTGTGTATACATATAATAACATGAATATTCAAAAAGTTAATCGTCGAATACTTGATACTTGAGGGAGCGTGTGCACTGTGCACACTGCACATATATATAGTATACAATACGGTCTACATTATATTAAAATATATTTGTATAGAACCCTCGTATAGTATAGGTATTATATTATACGTTTTATATAGGTAGACGTCGTCGTCGTCGTCGGTCGAAAGTTTAACAATTTAATAGTATAATATAATAATATAGTCACCGTTCGGCGCGCGCGGTACACATATTATATTAATCGAATCACAGTCGATGATTTTATTACACTCGTCTTTTTTTTACAAACAATATTTTACGATATAATATTACACTCGGAAGTCGCAGCCAATACGAGCGCCGATCGGATTATAAGTTTAGGCGCACGACACGTCGTCGTTAGCCCCACATTATGTAGGTGCCCATACCTATACATACGGCTATACGCGTTCGGATCGGGATTTATTCGATCGATTTGCAATTTAATTGACTTGATATTATGGTTTTGCATGCGACTCGATCGCGCAGACGGACACTATATGCACAGAGGCGTGCGATAATATATACGGCAGCTCTTTACGTCAATAACGCATTGCCTGCACATATTGCACTCGTGTTCAGACCGTCGAGGACGTATTTATGTAGATACTTGTACTGCAATATTGCAGCATTTCGTATATATATATTATCATACAATATATAGACAACCCTATAATGTATTGTGAGCGGGAGGGCGAAATGTTGGTTTCCGCAAAGAGTTTCTCGAATCAAAACAAAAAACCATTATTTTCCGTTTATATTTACGACGGTATTATTGAATCGGCATGATATCATATATATTTTAGTTTTCGAGTTGAAAAGCTCAAAGCAACCGGCAGCAAGTTTCGTTCGTCGTGGATATAGTCCCGCCGCGTGCAGGTATAATATCGTGAGTTTTCGACATTTATATGCTTAAAACCAGCGCATTATCGTTATGATATAATATGCAAACAATATAATATTATTGTCTGCAGTCCGTTTGGACGAGTCGGAGTGTCTCGTAACCGCGCGGTTCATATATATATAGGCGTGACTATGGGACCAAAGTTTTGCGGTCTGCGTCGTAGCCATAATATATATGATTTCTATTATTATTAATCTGCTCGGACAAATCGCCTATTATAGACCCGATGATACCCATCGTCTACTAAGTTGGAAACGGTTCGTCGTAATAACTGATAAATATAATTTTATATCGATATTTATCCAGAACGATTCACCGCAAGCACGAGCGCCCTGCACATTTAATATTTAATGATGTATTTATTCAAATAATTCTTATTATTGACATTGTTATATAGGTATACTTTATGACCCTGTTTAAAATTATTTGAATCACAAATTAGTTTCATAATTTACGATAAAAAAGGTCGGTTCGAAAAACTTAAGTTGGGATCACCACTGCAGCAGGACACTCCTCAGACGGAATAACAAATCTAAGGATTTGCTATATTTCAGGAACAGTAAATTGTGTAACCTACTCGTTCCATATCAATAAATTGTATGTCTCATTTGAAGAAAACAATTTTTGTGACTTATTAATTATTATCCGAAATAAACGTCTGGGGGCTAAGACGGGGGTCCAACCTAACCCTGGAGCGCACATAACCCCGCAGTTATGCCAGTTCGTCGTATAAGCGATTATATAATATAATATTAAAATAACAGTTATCGTGATACGCGCGACGAGAAAAAATAATTATAAATAATAATATTGTAGTAGGTAGGTACACGATATTCGTTCGAACCTGCACGTCGTCCTCGGGGCCGGATTTACGTCTAGGCCGTCAAATTTTGTAAGAAATTGAAAAAAAATCATATAAATATTTTACGCGTTTATGTAACTGAGTAAATTAATATTATATAATATTTAATATATGCAAATATTTAAAAACATAGTAGGAAATCCATGAATTTGACACTTTGGTTAACTCTGTGGGGCCTGCATCGTTTGTTTTGTTTTGTTTAATATTACTGCTGACCTAATTTGTTTTTAATGAAATACATGTATAAGTAATAACTAAAGTTAGGAAGTTCGATGACTTTTGCATTTTTTTCCTTTGATTCTATACAATGCTATCCTAGCTAAAAATTTGATTCATGCTCTCTTGATGAAAATATTCTAATTTTATTTTGCATTTTTTTGTTTTTTAACGTCATTTTTCAACATTTTTTCATTTTTTAGGTAATTTTTTGTAGTTTTTGTAAGATGTCGGGCAATTTTAGATTTTAGAGCAAGTGTTAAATGCAAGTTTGGTAACAAATGTAATTTATTTAAAATCTAACTTTTAATTTGGACAAGTAGTAAAAAATCATTTTAATATTATTATTGTCGGGTTTTTGTTGTGATTAAATTTATCTAATTTATCTATTTTAATTTATTAATCTATCTAATTTATATATTAAATTTAGTTTTTTAGATCATTTTTAAGGTAATTTTATGAAGTTTTTAGTGCATTTTTGTGTGTTTTTTAGGTCATCAACATCCCAACATCCTGGTAATAACTAATAAATACTACATTTTTTGTCTTGGGGTAGGGGCGGCATATTTTAAAGGGCCTAGGGCGGCACTCGTTCTAAATCCGCCACTGGACTCGTCGTGCTGTGACTCCAGGATCAACGCGAGCACGGGTGTATGTATATGTATATATTATTACGATACAGCACTGATACGGCCAACACTTGACATATGACGTGCGTATAATAATGCACAACAACCATAATATAATAATACGATGATATGATATAATATAATAATAATAATATAATATAGCCGGTCGGCCGGCGCTCGTGTGCCCACCGCGCGCTACTCGGCCGGGTTTCACATGGGTTCCGACCCTCGTCACGTACACATCACACACACACGCACACACGAACACGCACACGCGCGTATAATAATATAATAGTTGCCGCTAACTACCAGCTTCCTCATTGCATTAACGACGGCAATGATATTACACGAATTTATGTATAGGTATGTTGTACAGGGTGATCCGTCATCGTTTGGGCGGCCGCAATCGCTCGAGAGAGAAAAAAAAACGCTTTCTATACGATAATATTACGGTTTGGAGTATACGCGACGAGGGGTTTCACCCCGCGAATAAGTCGAGATCCGCTATATTATTTCGTTCGTAATCTATTTCGTCTGATGCTTTTTGGCCAAAAATATTGAAAAAAAAAAAAATACCATATTATCAATTTTTCAATACGTTCGATAGTTTATACGCACCGTCATTTTTAGCAAAGTATTAGCTATATGATTGAAAATATTATAGTCTGCAGTATATAGTGCGTCATTGGAAAAAATTAAAAACCATGTACCTATAGAAACCACGACGATAGAAAAAAGGAAATGTTTGTTTTATGTATAGTGTTGTATAAATACTTTTTAAAATTAATATCGAAATATTACTACGGGCTTCACTGAGAAAAACTCGTGTGGAGGCTCGGGGTTATCTTAGTTTGCAAATAATTCTTATTCATATGGGTACGTCATATTCCATTTTTACAAAAAGATAAATAAGTAGTTTTTCTTTACTCTGAACTATAAACATGAGTATTTTTTTTATTAAAAATACACATAATTAAGGTACTTGGAAAGTCATATATTATAGTTGAATGGATCACTCCGTACTATACGTATAATATAATCGTCGTGTTTAGTCGACACTCTCGTTCTTCCACATATGAATCTCGGAAAAAAATTTTGTTGAGTTTGCAAAGTTTATTTATATATAGTTGTAACAAAAATTGAAAACAAAATTAACGCCTATCGATCCAATAGTTAGTATCGGATGGCTTTAGGTGAACCCGAAGAGAGTAGTACAATAAAACCGTCAACATTTGACTAAAAGAGTTATAGTTAAAAGACAAAATGAAAATAACCTAACCATTGAAGATTTTTTAACAGCTGTGGGTAATAACACACGCAAGTGAACTGGTTAACTTGTAAATGTTCTAACAATTATTTCAATTTTATATATTATATTCAATTACAAATTATTTTATATTATATTTTATTATTATTTATTATTATTTTTGACATCTGTACATCCAACATGTAGGTGGGGATTTTTTTTCCGATTATCCCCACGTATATAGTATAAACATTCTTCGTACTCCATCCGTGATAGACTCACACACACGCACACACACGGCAATAATTCGGCGTACAGACTTGTCCGTCCGAGGAGATGGGGACAGACACACTCGCTGTACACACACACACACACACACACCACTCACGCATAACCGTCGAATCGATTTCCTCTCGCACACACGCGCTTCCGCCCGCCGCCGCCGCGGACGACCGTATAATAGTAATAATAATAATAATAATGCTCTCTCCGTTACGCGCCTCCGCCCGCCTGCCCACCGGCGCCACGTCCACCTCTTCGCCGCTCAGAATCGTTTATCTTTGCCAGCCGTGGAATTACGCAGGCTTTTAGTGAACGATTAATCACGGCGAGGTGAAGAGGCGCTCGCGTGCAACAAAATGAGCCTATACACACCCACGCCGCCGCCGCCCCGGCGTTTCGCGCGGTCGACGGGGGGGGGGGGGGTGGCCGTACGATTTGTGGGCGGGGCGTTCCCCGATGAAATTACGGGTGTAAGTTATGTGGTGTGTAAAACATTTTACAAATTACTATAGTAGTATTAGTAGTAGTAGTAGTATTAGTAGTAGTAGTAGTAGTAGTAGTAGTAGTAGTAGTAGTAGTAGTAGTAGTAGTAGTAGTAGTAGTAGTAGTAGTAGTAGTAGTAGTAGTAATAGTAATAGTAGTAGTAGTAGTAAGAGTAGTAGTAAGAGTAGTAGTAATTCGTGGTATCGTAGTAGAATTGGGGTGGTGCGCGGGAAGGACCACGAGGGCACGAGGTAGAGAGAATGTTTTGAATAATTTTTACAAACCACATCGCTACCCTTGAAATTGCAGGGAAAACGTTCGGGCAAATCAATAGTTTCCTTTTACCCATTTTATACTAAGACTTTTACGTACGCTTGCCGTGTGCACACCATATAATACCATATTATATATTATATATACTGCACCTTATATATTTAAATATAATATATACTGTGATACCTAAGGCTGGGATTTTTATCCAATAATGTCATCTTTTTTTCTGGTATTCCAAAACGTAGGTCAGTAATTATATTATAGGAAATTCGTTTCGGGCGATTGTTTTAATCCACCTAATCTTATTTTTATGATTTTATGACGCATTTTCTTAGGAGCATTTTTCACAATATTATTATAGATTGTACAACAGCGATCGTAAATTGTTGCGATTAACAATATAGACTATATTATATGAGTTTCTAACGACGGTAGGAATAATAATGTATGTATAATAGCACGATAAGTTATCATCGATAATAATTAGGCCTTTCCGCTCGGCCTTTTCTCACTCGGATTATCGCTGTTGTTAAAAATATGCATTTATATATTTTTTTTTTACTGCACTATACGCGGACGATCTATAAATATTAGTAATCGATCTGTATACGCCCGTCATTGTAGCCTCGGCAGAATTCGTTGTGTTTTAGAACCTACCACCATCACTGTTGTAATGAAAATGAAAATTTTTTTTCTAATATTTTAAGCTATATTCAAAAAAAATTTAAAGGCATTTTTATAGTACATTTTTTTGATTTTTCGAGTCATTTTCGCATTTTTGAGATTTTTAGGGCTTGAAGTCCCAGTTCTACTGATAAGTACATATAATATATACCTAATAACTATACCTGCGGGTGTCCAGGTGTGTTTAAACGAGTTTAAACGTCATGTCTCCGTTCGATAGACGTTTGATATAGGTCATGCAAAATGTGCAATAGGCCGGAACATGGATTTTAACAGTTTTTAAGAACGCCTCGACGACCGTTATTCGTGATACGTCGTAGTGTCGTACGCGTTATTTATCACGTATTATAATAATATAACAATATAATATGGTTTTGTCTCGTGACTTTCGAAATAATTAGGTGAAAACAGATACTCAATATATTTTTAAAGGCGGGACGTCGAAATCAAATATCCCTGCTGCAGTTGCATAACGGAACAGCGATTCTGCCAAGTATATATATTGTACCGTGATGGTTAAATGCCAACTCTAAATCAATCAACGCGAACTTACTATATTGACGACTTACAAACTTTGGAAAAGGGCTTGAAAAATTGGGCAAAATGCCTGAACTCTATACTTTTAATCAATGGAAATCGATTTGGAATTAATTCCGCGCGGTTGATTGATATCGTCTGCGTATCGAACTCTACTCTCAGACGGCACGTGGGCATAAGCGTGTATTTTGACATGTCTGGTCCATTATATGGACAATGGACTGAAATAAGGTATGACTAAAGAACGACAACATATATATATATATTATTATATTATATATACACGCTCAGCGCACAATGATAATTCGTTTTTTTTTCGGATCGCATTACGAAACGTCTGTGTGCGTACTTATATATATATATATATAAATGTTATACACAAGCAAACGGTAAAAATATTCTTTTTTGTTATTGTTATCTGATGAACCCTTAATAATTCTTTTCGCCGTGTCCTTTGAAACGAATATTATTTAGTATGATATAGGTACACGAGATAAAGAAAAATACGCAGTTTGTTGCGCGCGAATGAAACGCAAAAATCGTTACACTGTATTTATATAGCTGCTGAAATATATACTATTTAAACAGTTACCCGCCTAAAAAAAAGGGGAAAAAAGTAATCGAGAGACCGTGTCTCGCACGTAATCAGTGTATAATATTATATTATATATATCATCGCATATATAGAATATAGATACGCGAGCGACGAATTATTTATCGGGAAAAACGAAAGCGATTCGGCGGCTGATACGCGGACGAGAATAATAATTCGCGGGCGTTTGCGAACGAATCATCTATAGAAAATATAATGATGCCGTCGAAGGTTTTCTGAAGCGAATTTTGAGATAGGTTGTTTTCGCACACCGGAGGACGTCGGACAAACGCCACACGGTTTATTGAACATTTTTCAGACACAGGTACTATATAACTATTTATGACGGGGACGACGAGTCTCTAACCTGCGAAGGGACGGATCCCTCGTTTAATTCGATTTGGTCTTGCAGGACGGTATACGCGCGCCGTTTGTATTAAGAGTTTACAAGCGCATAAACTTTATGTTTTCATTTGTCCGTGTGCGTGCAGCGCCAGGTCCACGCAGGAAGCGGTAGGTACTGCCAAAGTGTTTCTTGATTTAATTTAAAACCGTATTCGTGTGACTCGACGAAAAGCTCGTTGTTTGACCTGAGCAGTGCGAGAAGAACGAGGAAATTACGATCCGGACGATTCAGGTCTCGTTCAGCGAATTTTTTTTATCAAGAATACTCGCGCCCATATAAAAATAATACATACTAAACGATAGTGAGATAATAATATAATATTATGCTTCTGAGCGCATTATTCGTAGCCTCGGCGGAGAAAGATTTTAAACATTCGATTAAAACTTTCCCACGCGTAAATCCGTGTTTACTTTTATTCCGGTTTCCCGGTGCATTTTAGTTGTATATTTAAATACATTTGGTATTGCGATTCATAATATTATATCGCTACTTGCTTCCGGTGAGTTTAGCGTGAATTGTGGGTCGGAAACTCAGGTTTTTTCAATTAAAGCCGAAAAATCCGATGGACTTTTTTTTAAGATTTGGATAGGGGAAGTCGTTATCGGGTTGTTGGCCAAAACGCACACCAGAAAACCCCATTTTTTTAAATCGATCATCATCCATAATAATATATTTACAATCATGTTATTTATATTACTTAAATTCTCTCTAAAACCCGTGTAGGTTTAGACTATGTATAATTTATTTGTATTTGTTTAAAACAGATCTTAACCAGCTAATTTAACCTTAAATTGCAAGTGTTAACGATTTCGTAATTAATCTACATCGTATAGCATTTGGTGTTTATTCAATTATATCTTTCGAAGTATTTGTTGGTTTATTTTGAAAACCAGCTCGAACTTTATTAATGGTTTTAAAAAACAAAAATCGATCGTGTTGAATCGATACGAGTATGGTGCGTTTATCGAGCTAGGTTTTACTGTGCCTACCCTGAATTGACAAGTCAGCGATGCAAACATCGACTACATATATTATTATATAGAAAGTATAGAAAACAATATTATAAATGTTTGTTCAAATTTTTTAGGCGTATGCATTGCGTTTATTATAAGACTGACGTAAATGTGTACCATCTACGGCTTACTTACTTACTTACTTACAATATTTCACGATTTCTGTCGAAAAAAGTAACGTCGAGGTGCTGCAGGTCGTGCTTTGGATTATTGTCATTTCGAGACACGTAGACACACACGCACTAGACGCGGCGACGGCGGCGGTGTCTTCGGATTACAATAAATTATTGTTATTTGACTTTTGATTAACCTTTTCGGTGTACCATATATATATATATATATAGTGCTATTAGGTTGCCACACAGCAGCCAGCTGACACGGTGGGCTTATTATTATTAGTTTTTAGTTGGTTATTATTAGTTGGATTCACCGCGCAGGTCGTCTAATTCTGCAGTGTTATACAACGTACAGACTGTACACGGTACACGTCATAATGCTTAATAACATGTTAAAATATGTTAAAACAATATTATATCGTACGCATATACAAGGTATTTTGGGTACGCAATAAATATTTTGTTTGTTCTTGATTCGCACGTAAAACATTTTACACACAAAACACACAGATCCTCGCGATATTGCACGCCCGCACACGCGAGTACCCTATAGGTATATAATATTATGACAGTAATAATATAACGAACAACACATTTTGCAGTGACATATCCTGTTTACTTTAACATAATGGCGCACACATTCGGCTTACGACATTAATCCAGTACCTACCTACCTAGTCGTATATATAGCGTAGGTATATGAGTTATGAGTATATTGTTGAATAATAATAATAGTAATATCCATTTATTTCCGTGCCGACGCATCGAATAATAATAATATATATTATATTGTTCGACGATCTGAGAACCGAAAACGTCGTGTCGGTCGGCGCAAATAAATCGTAGGTACCCATCACTACCAAAATGACCGCGACAAGCGAGCTTAAAACCATATAGTCCTTTCATCGCTTTGGTATATAATGTACACCTGCAGCTACCTATGGAATCCAATCCCCAGTCTAAAATGAAGGTTTCGAGATCTTCTGTCTTTTCAAAACCAGAAAAAACAAATATATTCGTTTAGTTATTTAAAAATGGTATACAAACCTATAACCCAATATGCTATGTACCGAATGATCAGAATATATTATAATATCGTCGTTTCGAAAATCGTGGAGATCTGCAATTGAGAATTATCGCAATAAACAAAATAAAAATAGAGCCATTTTGATCATTTCTATTTTCTATTCCGATAAAATGCAATGCTTTGGTAATTATTAGTGTTTATCTAAATGCGAAGAATGACAATAAAGCGGTACCATACAAAATATTATTATCTTGTAATTTATACTCATCATGAGCCCATATAGCTTCTTGAAAACCACCGTCAAATAATATGGTTGGCAAAAAGATAAAACAAGCTTTCTATCCATTTTGGATTATTTTGAAGAAACATTTTTTATTTTGGCTTTAAGTATTTGAATTACATGGAAGTTGATTTAAAATGACTGGTACACCAACTATACTTTTGTACACACATTTTACACAATGATACTTATTATAATGTTATTGAATATCCAAAAGCAACAATTCTTTGATAATTATTAGTAAACCTACATTTTTTGTATGCAAAGATATTTTAAATCGAAAATTTTTTTTTTACTGCACACAAAAACACGACGAATTGGCTATGCCATAAATTTAAAACATTATGCGATGTTTTCGACAGTTTTCCGCCATGCCATTTGGTCGAAACCACAGGAAAATTCCGAGAATATGTACCATATTCTGTTCACGTTAAGAAAGAACCTTGTCGCTCGGTGATCTGGCAACAACCAATGTCCCCTCACCGAGTCATCCATCTGTACACTTGCCGTGTAATTAAGCCACTGAGCACAAATCGACCACCGAGGTTCGTTCTTAACGCAAATGGAGTATAATATAGTCTTTTAAAAGTATTCAATTTTGTGGCTATATTGAACATTTGAAACAATTACTTCGAAAAACGGGTAAAAAAAGTAAATAACTTTTCAAATATTTTTATATTTTTAAATTTTGATGCGTAATACTTCTAAAGGTACATTTCTTGGAATTAATATTTTTTATTTGTTACGTCCGATCAAAACACAATTAAATATCGAGTATATTGTACTCGTGATTGTTTTACAAAACGCACAATTGTTTAAATATAAAAATAAATAAAACGTTTGGAACCTTTTCCGTTGTCAAGACTCGCACCATTAATAATAACGAAGTATGTGTTGCGTCCAATAACTGTCGTTTACACTCTATTCGAACTTTAAAATTAATTGTATCACCAAATAAATTTCTCGCGTTTAGCTTTTATCACTTAGCCAGACGGAAGAAAAATAGAAAATAAAGGGTTTTAGTTTTCATCTCGAAACCGCGCCATTAAGTGAAAAGGAGGAAAATATGAAGAAGAAGAAGAAGAAGAATAGTGATCCAATTGGAATAACGCAACGTATCAAAGATTCATAAGAGAATATATTATACAATATACATATTATTATATATTATATCATACAAAAGAAAAAGAAAAAATAGACTTAAACTTATACTTATTTTTGTTTAAAGTAATGTATACAGATGTTATTTCTCTACTACTGCAGGCACATTCCGTTATTCATATTCTCGCCGTAGATGCTCATACTTCTCGACTTTTACTATTAAGAGGATACTTTTACTCCTCATTCATTATTTGATCCGTCTCTTCGAGTTTTTCCGTTTTTTTTTTTGAACGAATGCAGAGCTGCATATAATATTTTCCTAATTTTGATGAAAAATGTTCCTATAGTGAATTACCTATATTAATAATTTCGTTTTTGTATTAGGTACATCATTAATAATTTCACAATTATAAGTCTGAGATTCCGCGGATCATACACTGCAGTGTTCGTTATCTTAAAATATCAAACAGTTATTTTAAGGTGTAATTATTTAATTGATTTGTTTCAATATTGTATTCATTCGAAGAGGACGACGTTACTTTTTAGTCTGTGATAATATTTTCAATGTAACAGGAAAGCATTCATCTATTGAATGTAATTCATTTACAATAAAATAATAATACATTGACATTAAAATATATGAATAAACTGAACAGAGGTATAAAATGTTAATAAACGCGATTTAATTAGGGCGAGGGATACTGCTGTTGCGTTTAAATTATAAACGAATATAGTTCAAGATATTTTAAATAAAGTGACTTGTGAAAAATTAAACACGTTTTTATTTACTGAAAAAAGTACGATGTATACTTAACACATATTATAAATTATATAGGTATTAAAATTTACATTTTATTGCCGCGGGACACCGTCATATAGAGGGTAAATAAAGTTTTCCATTTCAGAAATTTCAGTAATTAAATATTTTAATTAATTTAAACGAACACGTGCATTTCGTTAGTATAATAGATTGTACCTATATATAAGTACATCATACGTAGGCCCACTGTTAGCCAAAAACTGTTCGGAAGGAAAGCGTTCGTGAACACACGTTTCATCGAGTTTGCGTTCATATTTTGTGAACGACACTTGAACGTCACTCACTATTATAATATATCGAAAAATAGAACGTGAACGATTTTTTTTTTTTTCGAAGGAGTTTGAACGATTTATAGGTCTTTCAAATTACATTCCTTTTAGAAAATTTATTTTTTAATAGGTATTTTTATTTATTATTATGTTATTGTATATTGATATTTTATCTACACGTTGTTTGTTATCAAAAATGCATATCGTTTTTAGTACAATATTTAAATGTATTTGTATACGACTCAGTTTTCAATTCTGCATGACGACAGATCAAACAAAACAAAAAAATAAATTAAGGAAAAATGAGAATTTTTCGCAAAACCATTTATCAACAAACTCTTTTTTATTTTTTTGGATTAACTCAAAAACAAATAACCGTAGATACTTTAAACATTCGCAAATGTTTAAATTATAACCATTTTCTATGCATGATACATTTTTCAAAACATTTTGACTCTTTTTGAGTTATTTATTGGCGTAAGAAATTTTCGATTTTTTTTTTTTTTATAAGTTTTTTATTTTTGTCTATAAATAATTTTTCTTACAGTCAAAAACTTAAAATTTATAACGACGTTCCCAGTAAGTGGTTTTTAGTGGAAATAAAAAAAATTTGTGTAAATTCACAATAATCATTTATGGATTGTCTGAAGTTGGAATTTTGATGAATTTCATCAAAATTATGAAAAAATGCAAATTAATTTTAAGTTAAAAATTCATAAAAATTTTTCTTTTCATAGCTAGTATTTTAAAATTGAATAGAAGATTCCTCATAAATTGTTATAGTAATAAAAAAAAAAAATTACCGGGGAGTTACATACATTTATTTATGAGCGTTTGAGTTTAACATTTTTATGACATTGGACCCGTAAATTAACGATTTCTCATCAATCTATTTGATATTTTGTTGAAAATCAAACACTAATAACCTTAGATACTTGAAATTGTTACCAAATGCTTACATTAAAATTGTCTATACATGATTACATTTTCAAAATAGTTTGAATCTATTAAAGTTATTGTAGGTTTATAGACATTTTCAATTTTCAATTTTTCAATTTTTATATAGTTTTTTTCTATAAATATCAATTAAAAATCATTCGCTGCGTCAAAAAGCTTGCCATTTTAATGCATGGTTCCTCATAAGTTTTTATAATAGGAGTTGAAAATTATTAAAGATACAATGTAGTCATGGTTTTTTTTATAAGCATGGTTTTTTCATAAGCATATTATTTAATGTTCACATTTTTACAGAATTCATCAAAACCACATTATAAAAAAAATTGTGCCAATTTTATTCATAGATACTATAAGTTCAAATTTGGACTCAATTCGATATTTAAACACAGAATAACAATTTTATTTAATTTGTTGGAATTGTATTCAAGGGCACTTGACACTTGATGTATTTCAAGTATACTATTATATTTTATACACACGATGACATTTTCAAATGCAATGTCCAAAAAATTTATTTAATCTACTAGCTGTTAACTTTCTATTACTAATAGAAAAATAAATTACTTATATCAATAGAAATATAATATAACAAAGAATCCTACGCTGACAGACGGTCTTCGCTCAGAATCTTTTTTCGTGTGCAATGTTTTATCGTTGATTTCAAATTTAACACAGTGACCCACTTGACATCTACTGTAGGTACAGGAGAGCGGTACCCACTTGCGCACCTTTTTTTTGAAAAATCGTTCGTACAAACCTTCTCAAAGGTTTATTCAAAGATTTATAAAATAGTATTTAAAACGGACGATTAGACGAACGCGTTCATATTTTAAAAACACGAACTTAAAAGTGTTCCATTGTAAAAAAAAGTGAACGCTACAGACTTGAATTTTTTCCACGTGAACGCGAACGAATTACATAATATTTTTCAAGTGAACTTTCAGAATACTACTGTATAAAAGGTCGCATTGAACAAAAATAAATATGTATACCACATCGATTCGAATATTTCGTTCGAAACTAAAGATTATGTGAAAAATCATTAAGTATATTATGTATTTCAAAAAGTGAACGCTTAAGAAAATTAGAGCGTTAATGCATTTTCGAATCTAACCTCGCCCTCAGGTATTTCGTACTTAAACCTCGAGTACATCCCTGCACTCTCGGCTATATATATATATTTCTAAACGCTCTGTGTATAAACGGCAACCATGGTTTCTGCGACGCTCGTAAACCGTACTATTAAATCCACGATTTCCGGTGAAAAATGGATCGGGGCTGCTATGAAAGATGGTAATAAAAAAAAAAAATAAAAGAGGAAAGAGAGGGTGAAAGAGAGTGAGAGAGTGAGAGGGGGGATGGGGAGAAAGAGAGAAAAAGAGAAAAAGAGAGAGAGAGAGATAGAACTTACGCAGAGTGTATAATAAAAGCTTTAGGTCAAGGTTTTGTTGGTGTATAATATTCAAAGTGGTTTGCACGGTTACTCGCAAGACGTAGTTGTTTCGCACACACACACACACACACACACACACACACACACACACACATATATTTACGGTTTATAGGTAGGTTAGGTATACGGTTTATCGTGGTAATATCATCCGAATGTTTGGAATTAATTGCGAAATATGTCTGTTGTACTTCGAGACTCGTGAACCAAAAAAAAAAAACGCGTCTGCGTGCGAATTTTCCTAGTCATTATATATTATATTATAATATGTTTTTGTCGTGAAAATGTTAACGAATCCGATGGCGTCCTATCGACGGGCTATTTTCAATATAGCTAGAAATAAGTTTAAAAAAAGAAACCTTTTGACTTGATAAACGAATGTATAGCAATAAAATATGAGTAGGTGTGTACTGTGCGTGTCCAGTTTGAAAATCTTTATACTCTGCGAGGTATAAAAATTTAGAATTTAGTAATGTTAAAATTTAAAAATTCAATTTCCTAGAAATCGTTAAGAGGGACTTTCCGGAGATTCAAAAAACACGTGCGATACACAACTCATACACAACCGTAAGCGATTAACTGAATTAAAAAAATATTCCCAAAAGAATGGCCACGTTGTATGGTCTGTACCTATGATTATTGATAATTTTTATCTGAGATTTTCATTTTATAATGCAGTAAATAGTAATCGATTTGATCAAATCAGAAATCTATGAAAAAAATCTATAATAAACATACCTATATTATGTTATATACCTACCTACCTTTATGATATTATTATCAAAGCAACGAATGAACAAAGCAACAATATAGTAATTGGTCTATCGTCGTCTGACAGAACCGCGTACACGGTTTATATGTATATTATTATTATCGTTTATAACAAACACACAAAAAACAGATTTATAAAAATATTTTTGTTTTATTGCGTTATGCGTATTATATATGTATACATATATAGTATATAGTGACAAGCCAATTAACGGTGGAATAAAATAATAAATAAAAATACTGTACCGTATTAAAAAAAAAAATCATTTTTTTATGACTGTCACCCCATGATTAACTGCCTAGTAGTTAGTCACCCCATTTCATGTATAATATTCGGTAGTATTCAAACACTATTTGGGTATACGACCAACATATCAATTGAAAAATAACCTGTTTGTAACTGTCGTTTATGATTTTAAAAAATTTAACAGCCGTCGCGCAGATTTCGTGAACGATTGCGATATTCGTAATAATAAATATTATTTCATTTATTAACGCCCCCCCCCCCCCGTACCTACTATTTTAATGCCTGACGGTTTTTAGCATTTAGATTTTTGTGTGCGTTTTGCACTCGATACCTATATGGCCACATTAAATGTATATGACACACATAATATTTTAATTCCTATATTTAATGTGGTTTACAATATTACTTTCCTCTCGCAAGTAATAAAATATATGAAATGCACATACCCTCCACACGCTGCCTCTATATATACAACGCATATAATAAATCATAGCAATACTTACCTACTTTTAATGTTTTTTCCAATCAATTGCGTCAGCAGCGTCCAAGCCAAAACTCTTTGATGGTAGGTTTTGGGTCGTTAGTTTTGAATTTATCTTCAAACGGAAAATGCCAAGTCGAGACCTACTTAAAAGTAATGTACACCTATACTGTATTCGTGGCCTTTTTTTACTCAAATGTACCTCAATAACATAACGTTTACGACTTGATCATATTATAAATTATTTTCTTTTTAGAAATTAATGTTTTAGTATATTCAGTTTAAGAAATTAAGATAAGAGATACTATTAAAAATATTCGACCACACGCAAATATAAATTTTTGGTCGCGTCTACTTATTGGACATCGTTGGTAAATGCATTGAAATATCCAACATTCGAAAGCAATGATAAATAATTACAATTAGAATTCGTGTCCATGAAAAAGTGTTCGGATTTTAGCTATAATGAAAACGGCACGGGTGCTTGTTTATTTTTTGAAAACGATAGGCATAGGTACGGGAAATACAAATAAATATGGAAAATTACCTGTCCAAAGTATCTGCACGAGTGGTCAATTTCAAATCTTCAACTTCTAGAATGATCTTGCATGGCAATATTGCAGTTGTGTAGAGTAAAAAGCTGTTTCAAAAAACGTTTTCTGTAGAAAAAAAATATAATAATTATAAAAACAATATTAAGTTTCTACAGACTTCCGCTCAGAATCTAAAATGGGTACATTAAACTACAGTTGTTCATTGGAAATTTAACTTTATTTATATAATTTTTTAATTATTTTTCAAATGTATTTGCAGGTCTTTGTCTAGTTTTAAAACTGTTGACTTACTTCTACCAAAATTATTATGAAATAAAAAGTTACATACAAGTTTTACTTATGAAACGACCGAATAAAATTAAATGCATTGAAAACGTTTATTGAAATATAAAATCGTATTAAAAAGAAATACCATTTTAGAAACTATATTACAAACGACTTGTAATTATAATTTAAGTCTTATATGAAAGTAAAATTGAATTAAGTTAGATTTAAGTGTTTAATACATCTAAAATAAAAAAAAAGAAATCACTTTAGCTTACAAAGGTAAAAACGTATAATACAATAATCGTAAATAGTTTAATCTCATGTTTGGTGAATTA
The DNA here is from genome assembly GCA_022818045.1 of Neotoxoptera formosana. Lineage (NCBI taxonomy): Eukaryota > Metazoa > Arthropoda > Insecta > Hemiptera > Aphididae > Neotoxoptera > Neotoxoptera formosana. Next base: position 32,396,980 of record CM040631.1, on the reverse strand, counting down.
TGATATTTTTAATGAAAAACGAAAAACAAAATGAAAGAAATAAAAAATGTTTACGATAATTTGTATAAAACGTATTTTTTTGTTTTTATTTTATTTTTTAAATTAAATTTACAATTCGCATACAATCAGCAATATATTTTTTATTATAACTCAAAGTTGTGTTCACAAATTAATTTACCACACAATAAATATTTTTCACGATACATTTTACGACATTTTACGACATCTTACGCCAAAAACATTTTAGATGGTTTTCATAATATTCTTGAAATTTACATTGACACAAATATTGGCAACGTTAAAACTTTTGCTCCGTATTGTAAGTGTAGTTATGTATATTGTCGACGACAAATATTGCTCACGGTTTTTATCCACAATATTGTCGAAAATACTAAATAGTTAAAATTGTGAACAGCATTAGTCGTTCAAAAAATGAGTCACTGTCGATTAAATATATATATTGCACTACTTTAATTTATATTTGCCGTACAATAAAAGCCTTTAAGCGGTGTTTTCTTTAGTATAAAACTAAATAACAATTGAAAAGATTAGTTTTTAAATTTATCTGCACGGTTGCAGGTAGAACCGCCGCCGCATGAATAAAACATTTCCAGCTCCGACCACATTATCCCTTCAAAAGGGAAAAGTCAATATTTGTATTTAATTAAAAATAAGGAATAAGCAGTGTCGAAAACCCCGATAACGTTGTAAATTTACTATTAACTGTAAAGTAAAATATATGCTCTAACCGAAAATATAATATCTATCATACCGCCAAACTTAATTGAACACATCCACCAGTACCCACCCCATATTATAATACACGAAAATCTATCGAAAACACGTTCGATTTATTATATAATGCAATATTTATCGAAATAGTTACGAACGGTCGTGCTCGTGCATATTATTATTATATTATATGATACGATGCTGGGCCTCTGTTATTTTATCTCGTCAAGTCGAGACGATATTATTATTGAAGAATTTTCAGTTATTTTTCAAGGCGCGTAAGAGTCACACGCGTATTATAGTACTGCAGTCGTACGAAAAAGTTAGACTTTTTTTCAGTGACGGGATGGCCCCTAAAATGTTGGCACGCCGAATTCGTATATAGGTACCTTCCTACTCACGCCCCGCCGCATGTGACTGGCTTTTTACAAGCTCTATTATTATATTATATACGAGTTCGCACGAGGAAACATTTAGACGTGTATTTTTCGACCGCATTGACATTTCTCGAAAAAAAAAAAAAGTTCAAATGTTGGACGTCCCACTATTGACGCTAGAATTTAACCTTTTTGTGTGCGCCGCATTACATCCCGCAGCACGACACGCTATTATAATATAATATTATATAAGTAATAAGTGTATATAATGCTATACTACTAAATAATAGAGAATATTTGTGAATATTTTGTCGAAGCATAATAATAATTATTATTATTATTATCGTTCTGTCGCTGCGCCTACCGATATAGATTGGATTTGGACTTGGGAAAATAAAATATGCCTACAGTGACTATAATGTCAAGTGATTTCACTGAGCTCCTTTTATACGCCTCATAATGACGATCATGTCCACGTATTATACAATTTTTAAAATTATGTATTGGAAATTTCCAATTTTGCATTATTTTGTTATTAAAGAGCTGGACGCAAACGTACTGGTGGAAATATAATTGCATATACATATAATTATTTAAATCCGTTTTCGACGTTTTATTGGTCACAAAAATATATTGGTTGATTATAGAATAAAAATTAAGTGAAAAATGATTTTGTTAACTAATACCATAACATTTTAAACACATGCTTAATATATGTCATATTTTAATTATATATTAACAAAAAGATTCATTAGAGTTCAAATAACAGAGTAAAACAATCAAAGTTATTTTTCTTATGGAAATACTGTGATATACGACAAAATCGTTTAATATATTGATTTTAATATGAGTTTCTACTTGCGAATTGTATCATATTTAATTAATTTATGGTTAACTTTTTTTTGTTTTGGTTTTAGTCTTTAAAAATGGACAAGTGGTTGCTGTGGTTTGGCTACTTAGTAGCTTCTACTTATGGACTTTCATTGCGCCATGCCAGGCACCAAAGCGTCGGGACACCTACGGCTGAAGAAATACTGGAGCCACAGATTCTAATCGAAGATCCCGATCATGTGTTCAGACAACGAGCGTCAGACATGTTTGCCCAAGAGCCAGAATACGTGGAGAAGCGAAACCTCAACCATAGACGGAGGTAATACCATTAAAATTAAAAACCACAACCAATTAAATTTATTTTTAATATACAACAGGTCCGAATTCAGCGGAAACCAAGATAACGATTTTGAATCTCCCGGGGAGACATACAGTGCATATAAATCGGACGATCCGTTGGTAATTCACACGAACAAGGGTAAGATCAGAGGCATCACACAGGCAGCGTCCACTGGGAAGTTAGTCGATGCTTGGCTAGGAATACCATATGCAAAAAAACCAATAGGTAAGTAACAGCTCGGGTACTGAAAATTTAGAAAATACCCGATTCCAAGTACTAAGAAATGTGTGTTATAGGTGATCTCAGGTTTAGGCACCCTCGCCCGATTGACCGTTGGGACAAAACGAACCCAGAGACGATTCTTAACTGCACTACTCCGCCAAACACGTGCGTTCAAATATTCGACACGCTTTTTGGTGATTTTCCCGGTGCTACCATGTGGAATCCGAATTCCCCGGTATCAGAAGATTGCCTATACATTAACGTAGTAGTGCCAAAGCCTAGACCACAAAATGCAGCAGTCATGGTGTGGATTTTCGGCGGAGGGTTTTACTCTGGGTCTGCTACGTTGGATATCTACGATCCCAAAGTACTCGTATCGGAAGAAAACGTGATTTTGGTATCCATGCAGTACAGGGTCGCGTCGTTGGGCTTTTTATATTTTGACACCGAAGACGTTCCAGGGAACGCTGGGCTTTTTGATCAGCTAATGGCTCTGCAGTGGGTACACGAGAACATTAAATTATTTGGCGGCAATCCAAACAACGTAACACTTTTCGGTGAGTCGGCCGGCGCCGTTTCGGTTTCACTGCACTTACTGTCTCCGCTGAGTAGAAACCTTTTTAATCAAGCCATCATGGAATCGGGATCCTCAACTGCGCCTTGGGCGATTTTGTCGCGGGAAGAGAGTTACAGTAGAGGACTTAAGCTAGCAAAGGCAATGGGATGTCCAGATGACAGAAACGCCATACATAAAACGGTCGAGTGCTTAAGGACGGTGAACAGTTCGGCGATGGTCGAGAAAGAATGGGATCACGTGGCCATATGTTTTTTCCCGTTTGTCCCGGTGGTCGATGGTGCTTTTCTTGACGATTATCCTCAAAAGTCCCTGTCAACGAACAATTTTAAAAAAACGAATATACTCATGGGTAGTAACTCCGAAGAGGGTTACTATTCAATATTTTATTATTTGACGGAGCTTTTCAAAAAGGAAGAAAACGTGGTGGTGTCTCGCGAGAATTTTATCAAAGCTATTGGACAACTTAATCCGAATGCAGATGCTGCAGTTAAATCTGCTATAGAGTTTGAGTACACGGATTGGTTTAGTCCAAACGACCCGGAAAAAAATCGAAACGCTCTGGACAAAATGGTCGGTGACTATCAATTCACATGCAACGTCAACGAATTCGCTCACAAATATGCACTTACCGGAAACAACGTGTACATGTATTACTTTAAACATCGTTCTTTAAACAATCCGTGGCCAAAATGGACGGGTGTGATGCACGGTGATGAAATCAGTTATGTATTTGGAGATCCGTTAAATCCGAATAAACGCTACGAAATTGAAGAAATCGAACTTAGCAAGAAAATTATGAGATACTGGACCAATTTTGCCAAAACAGGGTTAGTATGATTTTATTTTTAATGTATTCGTTTACAACATTTACTCATTTACGAAACCATAATATAGAACATTGAAATATTATACGAATGTAAATCATAACTTAGGTGTCACATTACAATTATTATCGTTATGATTTTTAGGATTATCATAGCTGTAATAATTTTAATTTATTGTTTTAGTACTATTGATGTGTACAAATCTGTATGAGCTTCTCTTTAAAATTTGAGGCTATATACTAAAATACTTTACTAATAGTGTTGTCTGTATTCAAAAAATGAAATAACCGTATAAAACCTTTAAAATTATTGTGGTGTAACTTACAGTAGTTCCGTGTACAGTGAAGAAATCAAATTTTGCAATTTTTGTTCTAAATTTCACATATTGTTTTAGATGGAAATATGAAATCTATGTGTGGTACTATTCAGGACATTTTTTTGACAGTCCTTTGACTTTCCGATCTCATTTTAGCACGAATGAAATGACGAGTATTTCTTAAATAATAATTGTTGTAGCGTAATGCTAGCGTTTTGACCTGCTACACATCGATTTTTCAAACAAAACACTTATATTGTCAGTGAAACACTCAAAACTAATTATTCTGACCCTAATAATTGCCCTTACGAACGCTTGTTAAGTTACGGGTCGTTGAGAAATTTACCCCGGTCACATTTTGACACTATTATATTCATTAGACAAACCACAAGTGTTTCTTTACTTTTGAATCTTCGTCGTTTACAGCATAATGGGCGAATAGAACTATGCAATTCGTATAACGCGTTCATAACAACAGATAATTCTCGTTTTATGATAATTCTTGCGAAGCAGATAATATTATTATACTCCGTAAAAATCAAACTTTGTAATTTCACATAAATTTCACACGATACGCCCAAAATTGTTTATTTATTGCGTATTTATCCATCGTGTAATCGTATGTAAACTATTTCATAACAATTAGTCCCGTTATTCAATATCATACACAATACATTAGGTATACGAGCTTATTATACTTCTTCAGCTCTATATAACTTTTTGTTACCTATTTAAAATAGTTTAACCACACGGTATATTTTATAAACTCATAATAAATTACTATGACAAAAAAAACGTGTAATTATATTTTAAAAGCGTGTTTTCAAACATTTTTAACTTCCTGAACATATATGCATACCAAACAAATTAAAGTGAATAACTAGTAGTTAAACTCCCTACTAGTCCCTACTCCCGCCACGAGCTTGCTTACAGGAAGTAGATATCAACTTGTAAATGTAAAGTATAACGTACGTTATAAAGTTGAAATAAATAAATATTGGTACATTTTGTAGCTTCACTAATCATTGTTATTAGGTAGGTAGGTATGTATATGTGTGATTTTATAACAATGCTGTGCTATGTTGAATTCCCATAGAATGGATTTTTGTCACGTCCAATTTTATAAAAAACATTTTCGTCTACCCTGCGTCCGTGCTCGGTTGAAATCATTATTTTATGGTTTTGAAGTCATTTTAATGTTTAAAACCCTCAAGGCCTCAACCCTTACAAATACTGCAAATCATTATTTATTATTATTATTTTTTTTTTTTAGAAATCCAAGCAAAACATTTGAAGGGTCTTGGGTCACGCCCAAGTGGCCCGTGCACACGGCGTATGGAAAAGA